>CM057452.1:1029292500-1031692500 GCA_016271365.2 Neoceratodus forsteri
GGGACCCTCAGCAACCTAATTCTTTTGTATTCACCTAGTCGGATCCTGAGGATGCTAGCCATGTCTTTATTTTGGGGTAAAACACCCAGAAATATGTTTTCAATTTCTGGAAAAAGTACTTGGGTCTTCCACGAAAGTGTCGCAAATTTTTTGCGAAAGTCTCAAAATTGCGACAGAGTAGTTTTCAGTCTGTGGGAAAATGACAGCAATTTCGGTACTCGCGCTGCAAAAGAACGTTGGGAGTTTAGGGCTGAAATTTGAGGAACGCAGCCGACATCTCACAGATGTGCCTTTCAGTGTTGTGTTGAAAAATATTACACGGCGGCAAAGTTAAGGCACTCCAAAAGTTGATGTTTTCCCATAGGATAACATTACGGCATTCGTCCGGCGCCTTTCAGGGCCATGATCTCGGAAACAGTCGTGAGATAAGGACTTTCGTCGGAAAAGTATTTAGCCCCCTAGGACAGTCGTAAATCATATGACTTTACATTTTTTTTATGTCATACACGGTTCCTGAGATATAAGCTATTTAGTATTCCAAGTCCTCATTTTCGCTCCGATACCCATTATTATGCATACATTCTTTGTACTCACTGTCTTTCTCTATGCAGGTTTTGGGAAAACCAGCCTGTGCACTTACATTACTGTTACTGTTGCCCTTTCCGCTTGCGGTTCCATACCCTTCACTTACCGTTGACGTCTACGCCACCATGTGCGTTATCCTTTGCTCTCGTGTTTCTGTTATTTTTTGCCATTTGTGTCTACAGTACTGTTTCGCTATCTGTTTCACTTTGCGTCACCATGCCCACTGACATTTCCGTTTGCAGGCACCATGTTACTATGTGACAACACATCACGTGGCAGACCGTTCCTGTCTATGCCACCATGTGCGTTACCCTTTCTGTTCTCATTCGCACTTGCGTTACCATGTGTGCCACTGTTAGCACTTCTGTTTAGCTTGCTGTTCCTGTTACTATGCCACAAGATCACGTGGCGGAGCGAGGCCCAGAGCCCCTGCGCTCCCGCTGCCGTTGTCTGATAGGGAGCGCCGGGTGCCGGAGGGCCCCGCCCTGCCGCTGCATTATATTCACTATTTCTCGTTATCATTCTCAAAAGAAGGAAATTAGAGCAGAAAACTCCATTTAATGCATTAGTTAGGGTTGTTCCACAGCGACAAAGTGAGGAAGTCGGTATTGGGTTGAAAACCCCTTGGACCCCCGCCCAGCACTGGGGTGTGCACTGGGTCAATGGGTCCTAACTCTCACCCCATTCTCCCATACTTCTGCTGCTTTAACATGTGATGGGGTGAGAGGGCTGACGACCCCAATGCACACCCCAATGCCGTTGGTGGGGTGGGGCGGGGGTCCAAGGGGGTTTTCAACCCTAACAATCGAACTTCCTCACTTGTGTCGCCATGGAACAACCCTAACTAATGTATTAAACAGAGTTTTTGCTCTAATATAGATATATATATATATACATTATATATATATATATATATATACACACACACACATTATAATATATGATAGGTGTGTGTGTATATATATATACACACACACACACACACACACACACATATACACATACATACACACACACACACACACACACACACACACACACACACATCACATATATACACAAACTGCATTTATTAAAGCAGGATAAATGCAATTTCATGGCATTTGAAAATTGTAACAACAGCCTCTCCCATTCAAAATCCTGCTGTATGGATCCTAAAATGTCTGCCTTGATGATGTCATTGAAGAGAGAGAGAGAGAGAGAGAAAGAGAGGCACAGCTGTGCAGATGTATTCTAGCAGTGCTAACCATATTCAAATGTGAATAACCTTAAAATGAAAATGATAGCATGGTACTTTGAACACAAAGTTGTTCAGCACAAAATATCTACAAAATGAGTAGAGTTTATTTATATGTGCCATTTAGTTGTTTTTATAATTAGAAACAAACAGAAGAAAGTTCAATTTTTTTTCACTTTTGCAAAAACAAATGCAAATAGCTTAAACTGAAAAATGATAGCATGGTACTTTGAGCACAAAAGTTGTTCAGCACAAAATATTTATTAAATGAATAGAGTTTCATTTATATACACCTTTTAGATTTTTATAATCAGCAAAATGGCAGGAAATTCATTTTTTTTCAGTTACTGAAGGTATGGCACAAATGGAATAATCTACTTCCCTACTGTAAATATTAAAACATTGTTTTCCTCATGCCCCTCTCCAATTAACCAAACTGCAATTTGCTTTTCAAACAGCTTCCACTTCCTGTCTTCCAAATGGAAGGGAGGAGGTACAAAAATGTTGTATGCTTAATGCTTCCATTTCTATTTCCCCTCCTCTGTCAATGCTGCCTCGCTGTGACATGTTGAGCCACTGATTCATGTATTCCCACTTTATGTTGATTATAAAAAAGCTAAAATGTATCCAAAATTGAAATACCACTCAATTGGTAGATATTTTTGTGCTGAACAGCTTTTGTGCTCAAAGTACCATGCTATCATTTTTCAGTTTAAAACTATTTACATTTGTTTGTTACAGAAAGTAAAAAAATAACTGAACTTTCTGCTGCTTTTTTACTGATTATAAAAAACACTAAAAGGCACATATACATGAAACACTACTCATTTTGTAGATATTTTGTGCTGAACAACTTTTCTGCTCAAAGTACCATGCTATCATTTTTTCAGTTTAAAGCTATTTGCATTCGTTTGTTGCTAAAAGTGAAAAATAACTTTTTACAATTTTTTGCCAATTATAAAAAAACTAAAAAGCACATATAAATGAAACACTACTCATTTTGTAGATATTTTTGCGCTGAACACATGTCGTGCTCACGGTACCATGCTATCATTTTTTGTTTAATATTATTTGCATTTGTTGAAAAAGTGAAAAATTTTTCTGTTGCCTTTGTTACTAATTTTTAGAACACTAAACTGCATCTATAAACGAAACACCAATCATTTTGCAGATATTTTTGTGAACAACTTTTGTGCTCATAGTACCATGCTATCATTTTTAATTTTAAAGTTATTTGCATTTGAATGCTGTTAGCACTGCTAGAATACAGCTGCACAGCTGGGCATCACTCGCTTCAACACCATCAAGGCAGCCATTTTAGGATGCTTAGAGCAGGATTTTTGAATCAGGAGAGGCTGTTTACAATTTTTAAATGTTATAAAACTGCATTTATACTGCTTTCATAAATGCAGTGTTAGTATAAATGTAAACAGCCCTCCTTTAAGCCTATGTGTAAAAAGATGGATTAGGAATCCTTTAAGGTGAAACTCCAAGACAACCTTTGGAAGGAACTTCAGGTTGGGTAAAAGGCAACCTTGTCCGGTGAAAGATCAGATAAGGTGAGGTTACTCCACTGATAGCGCCTGCAGCTCACTGATCCTCCTGGGGATGTGAAGACATACTAACATACTAAAATGCCAGCAGAATAGGCCTAACGGTCTTTCGCAGGTCTGCCTGCTTTGGTCAGCCCCCTCGCCTTCCTCTGGCTTCTCCCTTCCCAGTCTCGGGATATTTTAAGCTGCATTGATTTTGCTTCCAGAACCTTCCCCTGTACCTGTCTCACCCTTGAACCCCTCCACCAGCCCCTAGGCAGCACATTCCATGGCTCCACCACCCTCTCAGTGAAGTAGCACCTCCTCTTTTCTCCCTGAATCTCCCCAGCTTCCACCCATGCCCTCTAGTGGCCCCTCCTCCTTCCTTCGAAGCACCCTGACTGTTCCTCCCCTATTTACCCTCTTCATGTACCTGAAGACCTCTACCATGTCCCCGGTCCATTCTCTCTTCCAATGTGTACATATTTAGCTCTTCGAGCCTCTCCTCATAGGTCCTGTCCCCAAGCCCCAAATCATTTTGGTTGCCCTCCTCTGGACCCTCTCCAGGAGTTTAATGTCCTCTTAAGTGTGGCCTCCAAAACTGCACGCAGTACTCAAGGTGTGGCCTCACCAAGCAGTTATACAGAGGGTATCACTCCCTCCTTCTGAGTGATCCCCATGATGCATCCAGCATCCTGTTGGCCTTGGCTGTGCCCTTCCTACAAGTCTCCGAGTTGTTCATCTTGACATCCACCACCACCCCAGGTCCCTCTCAGCCATCGAGACTTGTAGCATTCCCCCAGGGAAGGGTGGTATTCCATGACAGGTGTGACATCTCAAATCTGTATATCGGTTCGAATGGCTTGCCCATGAGCACGCCAACACTAGCAACAGGTCCCAAGGTGGTGGTGGTGGTGGTGGTGGTTCACGACTGGAGGAAATGTGGTCAAGCCCCTTAAAGTGCCTGACCACCTTCTCCTCGTCACTGTTGGCAAAACAGCCTGTGCCAGTATGCAGAGATGGCTGCCAGGTGCATCTTGAGGTCATCGACTGAAGCCCAACAGAGGACCACAGGTAGTCGAGATGACAGCCACGTAACAGGACAGGGTCAAGCTCCTTGCCCTGGCACCAAAGGAGAATCTCTTCCATCTGAAAGCACAGCACCAATGAGTCAACTCCTTCAGAGGCCTCCACAACAAGGAGGGACCTCCTCAGAGAGACAGAGCCTAGAACTCTAGCCACTCTGGAACCAGGCTCACAGATGCAAGGACTGAACGTCCGGGTGCAGGACCTCCCCCCAAGCACTAAAGCAGTTATGCATGAAATGGCGGACCCCTCAGAGGCCTGCTGCTGAGGCGGAGGACATTGGGGTACCACAACTGGTGCTGCCAGTCCGGAGCAACCAAGATCATCAGTGCCTTGTCCCTCTGAGCTTTGAGCAGGGTCTTGTGGATCAGGGGAAAGGGAGGGAAGGCATAAAAGAGGCCCGGGGTCCAGGGCCTCGTGATGGCATCCCCTTGCAGCATTCCCCAATGAGGTAGGCAGGCACAAAACAGCTTCAGCTTGGTGTTCTCCCAGGGGGCAAACAGGTATATCTGAGGGGTGCCCCGCTGAGAGAACAGACTGTCCACTACCCTCCTGATGAAGGGACCACTCGTGAGACACCTCACTCACATGGCTGAGGGTGTCTGCCAGCCGACTGGACACTCCAGCCACATGAATGGCCAGCAGGTCAGCCTTGAGGCTAAGCAAACACGGGTCCAGATGCAGAGAGCTTCCCTGCACAGAGGTAGGTGAGTGCATCCTGCCCTGCCTGCTGAGGTACTATATAGTCATCATTTTGTCTGTCTGGACCTGGATGACTTGACCCCGAAGATGAGAAGTGAAGGCTGTCAGGGCCAAACAGCTTGAAGCTCCAGCAAGTTGATGCAACATCAGGACTCCTCAGGGGACCAGAGGCCATGGACTCTGTGTTCCGCCAGGTGGGCACCCCAGCCCATCAGGGAGGCATCGGTCGTGAGAGTGACTGTCCGCTCCGGACAGACAAACAGGACTGCTTCCTGTAGATGTTCCAGGACTAACCACCACTGGATGGCATTCCACATTTGCTAGATCACCGTGACTGGCTGATCAAGGTGGCCCTGATGCTGAGACCACTGACTGGCTAGTCCCTCGGCAGGGAGCACATTTGCCAGTGGGCCCAACAGACCTCACTGGTGCAGGCCGCCATGAAGCCCAGGAGTCACAGGAAGTTCCTTGCAGGACACAACTGCCCAACTGAAATGATCTGGGAAAGGAGGAAAGATCCTCTGCCTGGTTCGCCAGGAAGCGGGCTCAGCATGAGTCAAGCTCCATTCCAATGAAGTGATTCACCTGTTATGGGATGGGTTCGACCTGCCTACTCTAACAGGAGGCCAAGGTGGCTCAGGTCTGGAGGGCCAGGTCCTGGACTGGTCCACCTCCATCCTGGAGGGGCCTGCAATCAGCCAGTGGTCCAGGTACGGGCACACCTGGACCACCCGACACCTCAGGAAGGCTGCCACCTTTGTTGAAGGCCCTGGGAGCTGAGGAGAGGCCCGAAGGGCATGGCCTGGAACTCGCAGAAGGTCCTCCACATGCAGAAATGAAGGAACCGCTGGTGAGATGGACGGATGGAAATGTGGAAGAAGATGTCACACAAGTCCAAGGTGCACAACGACATGTTCTGTTTCAGGGACAGAATGATCTGGTTCAGAGTGACCATTCTGAAGGTGCGCGACCACAGAAACTTATTCAGGTCATGCAGATCCAAGATGGGATGCCAGCACCCCCCCCCCAATTTGGAAGCAGACGTCCGCCAACTTGTGCTAGGTATCCGCTGTAAAGGTCAAGATCTGCCACCAAACCTGGCGGCACACAGGCATAGCCATAGACCTGGTGCAGGAATCACCGATGTCCATGGCCGTCTGGAACTGCTATTTGGCCACAGCATGGCCCTGGTCCCAGAGATGCTTGACCATCAACTAAAGGTCAGCCATGAGCTGAGGGAGCACCTTGTCCAGGGTGCCAAACAAGGCAAAGTGAAATGGGCCATCATTAAGGCCGAACAAGCCTGCCTGAGGCAGAGAAATGACTGCATAAACTTTCTCTTGGCCATGATCCAATATCTTGGATTTCTTGTCGGGTGGAGGTATCAACATCCCCAACAGTGCCTGTCCAGCTAAAACATCGAGTCAACAACCAAGCTCCCTCAGCCGAGAGATGCTCAGTGAACCCAGAGAGGAAACCCATAGGGACCGCATACTTGTGGGACATACGGGCTGATGGAGTAGGGCAGGAGGCTGGATGCTGCCAGAGCTCCAATGTGGGTCCAAGAATGGCCTTGACCACCGGGAAGGTGACCCCAGCGGAGTTGTTCCAGTCGAGGATCTTGGTGAGGGGATATTTAGCCCATTTCTCGGCAAAATATCCCCTCACTGAGATTTCTAATTGGATCCCTGTGGCCTCTGAGGTTAGGCAGAGTATCACCTTGAAGGACGTGGAACCATGGTCCGAGGAGAAATCCTCTCCTGATTCCAGGTCAACAAGCCTGGAATGCATGAAGGAACCCTCTGATTCCGAGGATTCATCAAAGACTGGCTGACCCCATGAGTCCCCACTAACTTTGCGGGGCTCATCAGCCAGAGTGACCTCGACAGACAGCCAACGAAGGAAGCCCGGGAGTAGTACAGGCGTCCTTGGATGGCAGACAATCTTTTGGCTAAATTAGTGGGGGTTCCACCCTAACTGGTGGAGAGGCCAGAATCAGCAGAGCGGAACTGGTTTGGGCTGAGGTGGCAGCAGCCAAGGGAATGCCATGGAAGAAGTCAGCCCTGGCTTAGCCCCAGCACCCAAAAGGAGCTAGTGCCACATAAGCTCCTCGTAGCACCATCACAAACCGAAGAGGAGGAATAGTGGTGATGCCGCTTGCCCAAGTGTCGAGAAATACGAATACTGACTACAGCGAGGCTGCTCAACCTCGAGTTATGTGTACAAGACCTCGAGCGTAGTGAACTGGACAGTGGAGATAAGCAGGAACTGGTGAGAGATGCAAGCAGCCCCCCCCAAGCTTGGCATTCCGAGGGTTAGGGACTGGATCAGGGGCTAATCTGACCCACCCAGGTACTGCAGAGTCAAGACCAGAATCCTGGAGAGGGAGTTATCCTCTCATCCTGCAACAACGGTTCGACCAAGTCAAGAAAATCTTGATAGTTCTGTCAGCTCCCATCTTGGTCAACAGACCTGACTGGGACACTTTGGGGCTAGCAGCTTGGAAAGAAACATCATCTGAAGCAGATTTGTCGAGGAACATTGACAAAGCAAGTGCAGGAATCACAGGCCAGAGGCGCTCATGGACCCATGACCCTACGGTGGACTTTTTAACTTTAGCCTTGGAGTCCTTCTTAGTTTCGACCACGGGAAGGGCCTCCCGAAATGCGAAGGGAATGGCCTAAGTCCAGGAATGCCCTGGCAAAGCACAAGCCCAGCGGACCAGCACAGTCACAGTGGAAGAGCCCACGTTTGCTGGCTAGAAGCTTCTTCAAAAGCTGCCATTTGTTCTGCGGACCCCGCAACCACTGAGACTGTCCTACATGCATCCTTGGACCGAATAGGAGGATCCCGCTCATCTGGACGACACAGTAAAAGTCAAGCATACCAGTCCTCCAGGGTGGAGGGATGGATAGCGTGGCACAAGCCGCAAGTCTGGGAGTCGTGTTCCTGGCCCAGGCAGTACGCACACGTGGCATGAGGGTCCATGCTTGACATTTTTTGACCACACAGATAAAGCTTAAAACTGGGCACTGACTTTGAAGCAGTCGAATCCATGGTGTGAAACATGGTAAACCACAAGCAGCCTAAGACCATGGATTTTTTTTTTTTGAAAGGAAGAAGGGCCTACACAAATGCAAAGCACTATGGAGGGAACCTGTCTCTTCCAGCGGAAAGAAGATCTAGCATCACGGGGCAGTACGGAGGAGGATGCCACCTGGGTGGGTGAGAGATGCCAGCTTGAAGCCTTCTGGACTGATTCATAGAGGAAAGGAATTCTTTCAGAAGTGTGGATAGTACCATCATATCCACGCCCCTAGAAGTGGTGGTTTCATCAAAGACAGTGGGCAGCTTCAAGAGAGACTGGGACAGAGTTGGGGATAAAGGTCAAGGGAGGAACAGACGGAGGGGAAGGGCAAATTGGTGGGGGCAGGGTCTGTGGCTTAAGCTGAGGACCCTGCAATACTAGCAGACTTGACAAACCAAATGGCCTTTTTCTGCTGGCTTCTTCATGTGTTGAAATCACCAACTTTTTTTTTTTTTTTAGAAACACACTTACTACTTTGGCTGGCTTACACCACCACCCTTTCTGTAAAATAATATTTTCTCATGTCCATCCTGAACCTCCCTCCTGTTAGTTTCCATTCATGTCCATGTAACATAAGCTGGTATTCAAGCTGCAGAGCTCCCCACAATTCATTTGTTAATTCCTTTTAGGAACTTGAAGGTCTCCATCATATCGCTCCTCTCCCTTCTGGTCTCCAGTGAGTACATGTTCACTGTTTTGAGGTGCTCCTCATAGGACCTGCCCTGTTGGCCTTGAATCATTTTCGTCACCCTGTGTTGCACCATCTCCAGCCTATCCCTATCTTTCCTGAGGTGAGGACTCCAGAACTGAGTGCAGTACTCCAAGTGGCCACACTAAGGATCTATACAGGGAATTACTACCTCTTACCTTCTGCTATGAATACCCTTCACAATACAACCCAGCATCCAATTCGCTTTCCTATATGGTTTGTTGCACTGACAAGATGGTCTTTGGGAGTCACTGATGATAACTCCAAGGTCCCATTCCTCAGCCGTAGTGCTAAGTCTCACCCTACCATTCCACTACTCTGTCCTGGGATTCTTGTTCCCCAGCTGCATTACCTTTCACCTCTCGGCACTGAATTTCAAATGCCAAACCTTAGACCACCCCTCCAACTTTTGTAAGTCCCTGTGTATTTCTATGATTCCTTCTTCACTATCCACCCTCCCAGACAGCTTAGTGTCATCTGCAAAGACACACAGTCTGCCCCAGATTCCTTCATTTGTGTAAGCTAACGAACTATTAAAAGAGACCAGACCCAGGACAGATCCCTGTGGTACTCCGCTCATGACTTCCCTCTCTATTGATTTGACCCTGCTGACCACAACCCTCTGCTGCTTCCTCTTTAGCCAGTTACCTACCCAGTTTACTATGATTCTAGCTGCACTGATAATCTTCTTCAGCAAGCATCTGTGAGGCACAGAGTTGAAAGCCTTGCTGAAGTCTAAGTAGAGGAAATCCACAGCATGGCCTCTATCAAATTCCATCCTCACCCAGTCAAAGAAAACTGCCAGGTTAGTCTGACAAGATTTCCCTGCCACAAATCTGCGCTATTTACTATCCTAGAGTCTGTTGCTTTACAAGTAGTCCACAGAGTCCTCTTTAACCAGTGACTCCATCAGCTTACCTATAATAGAGTCAAGACTGACAGGTCTGTAGTTCCCTGCTTGTTCCCTGTCCTTCCCCTTATAGAGCAGAACCACGTCTGCCACTCTCCAATTCTTTGGAACCACTTCCGTCCCCAGTGAGCTACTGAAAGACCTACCAGGGGTTCAGCCAGTTCTGCTGCCTATTATCTAGTAACCTTGGGTGCAACCACATCTGGTCCCAGGGCCTTATCTATCTTTAGGACTACTAGCCCTTTCTGGACCCACTGACTTGTAAATATTGGCTGCCTCATCTCCTGGACCCCTTAGGTGGCTACCTTGATGCCACTCTCTGGCAAGGGCCCACCATCCTCCTCGGAAAACTGAACTTAAGTAATCACTGAGAATGGCTGCCTTTTGCCCATCCTCCTCTATCACTCTACCCCTATTAGCTAGCATTCGATTCCCCATCCTTTTTCCCCAATATATTGGAATAACTGTTTGTCTCTGCTCTTCACTCCTCCTACCATACACAGTTCTGTGTCTGCTTTTGCTTCCTAATCACCTTCTTTGCATCCCTATTTTTCAGTAAATAGTCTCCTCATTCTTCTTCCATCTGCTTTTCTTGTAGAAGGACTTTTCTTGGTCCTCACTGCTTTCCTGACCCTTACAGAGAACCATAATGGTGTCTTAAACCTGTACTTTTTGGTTACTACTCTCATGTACAAGTTGGATGCCTTGAGAAATGGCCCCCTTAATTGCCCCCCAAACTATCTTCTATCCCACCAATGTTTACCACCCCTAACTTTTCCCTGACCAGCTCCCTCAGCTTACTGAAGTATACCCTTCTAAAATCAAGGACTGCAGCTTTCTAATAGGGGTTTCCAGACCCAAGAGCCAATTCAAACCAAATGGAGTTATCCACCTTGGATAAGGTGAGCACCACATTCAGAACTGCAGTCTGTCTGTTGGGTCCCTTAACTAGCTGTACCAGCAGACAGTCCTGGAAAGCACCCACCAAGACCTGATGTCTGGTCCTCCTGACCACTGGAACATCTCAATCGATGCCTGACAGCTTCAGATCACCAACACCACTACATTCCCCGTTGCCATTCCTCTTTCAGGTTCTTCCTTGAGCTCTCTGCCAGTCAGTACCCCCAGAGATCTATAGTTCACTCCCAAATGCAGTTTCTTGCCTAAGGCTTACAGCGGGTTGCACCCACAGTGACTCTTGTCTCCCCCCATTATCCCCCATGCACCCGTCTTCAGCCACCTCAATGCTATCCTTGACAAAAATGGCTACTGCTCCCCTCTATCTGTTCCTCTGTCCCTCCTGAACAGTGAGTATTCAGAGACTGTTGGTTCCCAGTCACTATTTTCGGAAGCACATATTTCTGTGATGGCCACAAGGTCCACTTCTATGTCCACCATCAGCATCTGCAGTTCACTGATTTTGTTGCCCCAGCTCCTGGCATTGAGGCATACTGCCTTCGATCTGGCCCACCACCCCTAAACCAGGGTGTACCTCAGGGCTCAATTCTAGGCCCCCGCCTGTTTTCCTTGTTTACCAACGACCTGCGTACCCACTGCAGGGAGAGCTCGGTTGTGCAGTACGCTGCCGATACTGTCATCTTCTGACCCCTGCGTGACGTGGTTGCCCTAGGCTCTCTACTCCAAAAGGATCTCACTTCACTAGAGACTTGGCTATGTGAGAACAGAATGGTACTAAATGCCGACAAGACCAAGGCAATGCTAATGAGGCCAAGATCCTGGGATTTGACAGGTCCTCATCCCTCTCCTTAACCTCACTCTGGTAAAAGCCATTAGCGTGAGTCCCTCCCTTAAATACTTGGGCCTCACGCTGGATCAGAATATCACATACAAGGAACACATGGACAGGTCACAGGACACTATATCGGAGCTTGGCATCCTGTACCGTCTCAGGGACCAACTCATCCCTGAAGCCAGGCTCTCCATAGCTACCAGCGTCCTTCTACCCAACCTGACCTTTGCGTCCCCTATTATACAGGGCATGGCTAAACAAGATATTACCAGGATGCAAACCCTATATAATAAAATAGCTCGTTTTGCAACCTTAGACCACCTGAGGCATCACCACTCTGACACTTTGGCCAATCTTAGTTGGCCCACATTGGTCACCCGCCTCCAACACCCCTTGCTTGTCCAGACCTACAAGCTTCTCAAACCCCACGCTCCGCCAAGCATTGCTGGGACCATAACCCTCAAACACAACCCAAGGAACCTAAGGACCTCAGATAGAACGCTATTAGAAGTCTCTAGGGTAAGGACAAATGTTGGCGGAAGACCCTATTCCTCCCAAGCAGCCTGCCAATGGAACAAGCTCCCTCCCCAGGTCCAGGTCCAGGCCCAGGCCTCCTCCTCACTCATGAACTTCCGCACCAGGCTTAAGTCCCATCTTCTGACCTCAAGCGCATGCCACTGTCATGGCACTTAAAGCTCCTAAGGTACTCCCCTCCTCTCCAACTCCCGTCTCCTAGCTTAACCTTCCTACTACCTGCCTTATACAGACTGCTCGCCAGAGGCCAAGTGTAACCCCTGAATAAACTATATGCAAAGTACTACCAATTGCTTACATGTCATGATGATAACCATGCCTGTACCCATGCTTGCATCCACTGCTTTTCTTTTACTGCACCTGTAAGCCATGCCTGTATCCACTGCTTTTCTTTTACCATGACTGTATCCACTATTTTTCTTTACTGTAACCACTCATGATGTAACTCACAATGCCTCAAATGTTCCTTATGTCCTTGTTCATTCTTATAACTTGTATTGTTATCGGGTCGCCCCCTGAAAAAGGGACCTTCGGGGCTCAGAGGGCCTACCCGGTCACCAAAATTTAATAAATAAATAAATCTGACTCCTGATCCTGCTTTGCTACTACCCTTGTGCTTTCTTTGCCCTTTCTTCCTCATGTTTTACTTGGTGACTGCACACTTTGCCTTCCCCATCGCTAATGTTCCCTCAACTAATTCAGTTTGGGCCACAGCTCCCCTTGTACCTGTTGTGCTACTACAAGCCTTCAGACATGAGGGAGAACTAGCTAGGATCCTTTCCTTTCACCCGCCGCCATTGCTCCCCTAGAGCCAATCTCCCCTGCAATCAGTGTAAACATCTGATATAGACATCAAACTTTTGCCCCAGTGCACATGCCCTCAGTCTTGTAAGGTGAAGTCTATCACCTTGAAGAGTCTCCTGTCCCAGAAGTCCCCCCAATCCCCCACAAAGTGGTACCCCTTCTCCTGACACCAACCCTTAAGCCACCTGTTAAATTCCTTGATTACCTCACTTCTTATGCTATTCTGCTTTCCCTCGCTGCCCCACATAGGAAGGACTTTGGAAAAGGCCAGGGAGGCTGAGTGTGCTGCCAATCTGTCCCCATCTATGGAAGTTCTGTTCCACCATCTCCACCAACTGGTTCACAAGATCATTGGTGCCCATGTGTACCAGCAGTCTCAGCTCCCCCAGCTCCCTCTCTGCCATCCTTCCTGTCTTGTCTAAATCCTAGATGGCCCATGCACTTGGAAGACATCAGACCTTCCCCCTCCCATTCAACCACCCCTCCACCACCCTCCTCTATACCCCACTAATCACGGAGTCCCCAACCACTAAGACTCTCCTGGTAGACTTGCACCCCTCTGCAGCCATCATCACTTGCACTATGTTTATTACCCAAGCTTCTTGCAATTATACACATTACTCTCCATTTTCCCTAGTTCCACCTCTTCTCCTCTTAATCCTGATGACTTCTGATTTCTTAATGGTGCCACAATGCCCCTCAACCACCTCCCCTCTATTCTTATGTTCTGTGTAGTGCAGCATGGTCAGCTTGGCTCACTTTGTGTATTCCTGTGTTCCATCTGTTAGACTCTCCTGCCCCTTGCCTAGTTTCAAATTGTACCGATTTTACACTTAGCTTCTGCCGCAAGCCAATGAGATGGAGAGTAAGGGTTAATGATGTCAGAAAGATAGGAGTGCCAAGCCTTGGGTAATTTTTTGTTTGTTTTTAAACCAGAAGGGCAGTTTTGCACTGCATACAAAACTGGTTTGGAAGACGGTGCAATTTTCTGAAGATGGGGATAATATAGTCCCGCCTATGATAGTTGGTGATGAGATACCTATCAGCAGTATTTTGGACAGACTGGAGCTTAGTGTGGCAGACTTTGGGAGCCGAAACAGAAGGAAGTTACAGTAGTTTAATTGGGAGGAGATGAAGGTGTAAATGAGGGTTTCACAGGACTGAAGGTTTAGCTTTTGTCAAGTAAGGGAAATGTTAGAGGTGGCAGCAGATACATTTACAGATCACAGAGTTGTGGGAACAAAAGGCAGTTCAGGATTAGAAGGACACCAAAGTTTCTGACTCAAGAAGCAAATGACAGGCTGAAGTTAAGAGCGTGCTTGAGGCAGAGGAGCTAGAGCCATTACGAGCACTTCTTTTGCTGAGAAGGAGAATTTCAGTCTTCAGACTTTGAGTCAAAGTTAAGAGCAGATTCATGACAGGTGGGGAGACAGTGAGATGGTTAGTGAATTGAGTAAGGAAGGAGATATAAAGTAGACTATCACCAGCACAGATGTGATACCCAGATTAAAAGGGATGCAACTGTAGATTTTAGTTTGGATTGGAAGATGCACTTTCAAAGCTCAGCTGCAAACGGGATTGGTGGTCTAGTGCTAACTCATGGAACACAGCTCCACAACTTCCTAGACCTAAGTTTTCAATGCATGAGATGAGGTAGGTATTAAATGTAGCGTCTGGAACCATTGAGAGTTGGGCATCAGAAACCTGCTGCAACTACTGGCTAAACTGCACATGGACTGCCACAGGAAACTTATGTCTTTGGAGGCCCTGCCAAGGAAGGGAAACCTAATGGAATTTGTGCACAGAGAAGAAGATGAAACTGCACACACAGATGGCTGATTGGTAACATACCTGTTCTCAAAATACTATACATATACAGACACTGGGACTTGAGGGAAGTTCAGTAGGGTACTGCATTTCAATTCTGTGCCCAGGATTCGTTTGGGCTTCAGATACATTTTGCAGTGTACTAAGCTGGGAATATTACAGGGCTTCATATACTTCAAAGTGGTGTGGACTTGAGGCAAATTACCGTGACGTCATCTATCATATTAATGTAGTTAGAAAATTAACACAGTCAAATCCGCCAACAGGCGGCCAGTTCACAACCCACAACAACTGACTAATCCATTCTGACTTCTGAATGGAGTTCAGAAGTCTCGCTGAGGCATTCTGGACTACCCGCAGGTGACATATTTGACCACCAGGTAAACCTTGCAAGACGTATTGCAGCATTCCTGTCGTGAGATCACCAGTGTAGGTAGATCAGGAGGACCAAGACAGGGTTGAAGCCTGACAATATTTTTTAGATGATGAAAGCAGCTTCTAATGACTGCAGACAATTGGGACTCCAGGAGTAGCCACGCATCCAGGACTACCGCTGATCTGCGTACTTCCCTAACAGCCTCATGTTGTGTCCCATCAAACTCTGGCAGCTAGTTAGTTACAGACCTTCCCATTCCCTACATCTATACGGCAGCCAAGAATAAAGCCTAGGGGCACACCATATAGAAGAGGCCTAGAAACAAAGGAGGGTCCACCAACAAAAACAAAGAAGGTACAGTTGGAGGAAAAAAAAAAAAAAAGAAGAGTGGTGCCGGGACAGTAAAGTACCGGAGACTTCAGCACAGCATTCAAACAAGTCAACTACACTGACACCAACTAGTGCCCTGCTGTACTAATGACTCTGCCCTCCAAAGAAGAAACCAAAGGCAATCCACCTATAGGTTTGAGCCCCAGAGGATACCATTTTGTGAACTGTGGTCTAGAAACTCACTGCAATAACACTGAATAGATCATTGACAAGACTGCAGGGAGTCCCTGCTATGCAGTGTCTCCACACTGGCAGGACTGTACGTTTGGGAAGACAGTGTGATGCATTGTACGAAGCACATAACCGTGTAACAGAATCACAAGTTCAAAACTCTCCTCAGTCACTTGCGAGCTGTGCAACCTCGAGCGAGTCACTTAACCTCCCTATGCTTCAGTCCTCCAACCATAGCTGGAAATAGGACTCCACTGAAAATGAGACATTACATCTTAATTGGGTTATCCCTACTGCAGCAGTGTGGTGAACTAGCAACCAAAGCTGCATTCCATATTTAACACTGCACTCAGTGATACCAGCAGAGTGGGCTAGTTTAATTCTTGAGACACAGCTGGCATACACACAACAATGTTTCAAAAGACCCACTAGCTGTGGAATCTGACACACTCATAATTTAAGGATTCAAATTCCTCAGCAGATGCTTATTACAACAGACTATCTGATACCCACTTCAACTCTACAAATAGGCAGCAAAATCTGCACTGCTGATGGTTTGTTCTAATGCTAGTCCCAAATTCATGTTAATCTTAAAACAATGTTTTGCTTTTTTTTAATAAAAAACAACTTTCTATACAACCTTATAGTACACTGATTTTTATCAAATGCTCCAGCTTCCAGTGCCCTTGACCCAAATGAAGAGAGGCAGGCAATAATTTCTTAACATTAGTTCTCTAGTCATAAGATCCGTTTTGGAATCTGCTTCAGCAGGATAAAGCCTCTTTCATACAATCTCTAAATAAAGCGCTTGCACTTGGCATCGCTTTCAAATCCCTTGCAGAAGTCTGACACATGGAATTTCAAGTCAACAAACAGTGCGACTCCCACAGCACTAGGTTGATGCAAAACCCTTTCTGTCTCAAGTAAACCAGAATCAGACTGGGAACATATGACCAGACGTTAATATCTTCTTTCTGACCGTTTCATTATTGCTTAACCCAAAACTATGAGTGGTAAATGTAAACACAGATGCAGAAATCAAGCAGGACGTACATTTTGTAGAGGCCAATGTCACTTAGTTTCAGGGGATAAACTAGTAACAGAGACCTACCATTAACAGCCCACCCCCACACACACATGCTCTAGAAAAGTACAAAGTGCACTGGGGTTGCTCAATCAGAGTAATCACCTCTCCCAGAACCCCAGCCTTCCTGAATAAGATCTTGCACTCCTAAACCTACATGTGTTGTGTGGAAAAAAAACATACTACGCTGAATCTGCAGTCAATCCTGCAGTTACATCTGCCCATATCGGATAATGTAATGAAACAAGAAGTTTGGAGGTAGTGGAAAGGGGAAGATGTGGTGATGGGAGTGAATGAAGATTTGCATCACCGTTCTGTATACTCACCAAAGGAAGCCTAGTTAAACAGAAAATATTTTATTGTTTACAGTTCAGACATCAGAAACCCAAACTGGGAACTGATGCAAACACATTTTTTTTTTTTTGGTTCTGGGAACCATCACGGTAATGAGGAAAAAAAAAGCACTACAATATAACAAATTAAATGAAAGAGAAAAGTTACAATGCTAGAGGGAGCATGACCACACTGCAGTGTCTGAACTTTAACACTCTAAAGTTCCATCTCCTGAGCAACTGCTCAGTGCCGAGATGATGCCGTTTATAGGACATCACACACCGTCACTGCTAGAATTAAATGGTAAAGCATGATGGGTGTGATTTACTCAGGTATCTCCGAGACCGAACAGCATTCCACAAGCAAGTGCTGGTCACCAAGGAGGTGAGAAAAATGATCGGTAACTCACTCCCCAGAGTCGCTGTACTGCTAATATTAAACACAATCAACTTGCACTTTTCAAGCTTAAAAATTAATTACTGTAAGCTCCTCTGAGTGTGCTCCTGCAGCACACAATGGCAGGGCATGCATAACCTAAGTAAATACTGTGTGGCATTCACATACTGTAGGTCTCTGTTAATCAGAAATGAAAATTCAAACAACATGAAGTCTTGCTGTATTCTGACGTATGCAGTTAGCCCCAGCACTTGAACTGCTCCGGAGGAAAGAGTTAACGCTATGCCAGAGCATAGAATGTTGAACTCTAGCTCGGTTCAAACCTCTGTCTGCTGCACTTTCAAGTGTAACCATCAGATTCTTTACTCCGCCTAACTGAACAGTCACTCCGGAGATCACGCCATCACTTTCAGTTCGGTAACAGTAAGCGTCGGTTTTATACGCATTTTCTTTATTCTTCTTGGTTCAGATCTGTCCTTAGGTAGTGGACTGAGTGTTTTCTGTGTGTGAAATTGTAAAAAAAAAAAAAAGTTTCAATCGGTTTGGCAGGAACCGATTGTCTGTTTTTGTTTTAATTTGATTTAAAGTTTATTGTGAGGTACTGGTCCTTAACAGTTCTAAAAAAAAAAAAAAAAAACTTGTTTCAGACTGTTTTTTCAAACATCCGTAACACGGTTAGGAACCGATAAGGGGGTCATGATGGCTACGTCTGAGAAACCCAAAAGAAAAAACAGGCCCACTGGATTTCAACACTGCAGTGAGTATGGGGAAGCCTTTGCTAAGGCTGATACCCACACCACCTGTGTTTACTGTCTGGGATTTGACAACCTCGATTCAGACTGCCAAATATATAGAAATTTTCCTAAGGCCACCCTAGAGAAGAGATTGGGCAGACTTAGGGAAAAAGAGGCTGAGAAGTCCGCTGACCCAGATGGCCAGCCCGGTTCGGTTCCAACCGAACCTGAGAGAGTGCCCTCTGACCAGGGCAATACTCCCTCGGGCAAAAGGAGAGCTGATCATGAGGGGTCGGTTCTGGCTAAGAAAAATAGAAAGGAGAAATCGGATGGTTTGGATCCAGAACCGCATCTTCCAACCGTCGAAGGAATCGCCAGGGCAATTAGTATTGTTGAATGGCTCCATCCAGTTCCGACCGATCCGGCACCTCTCGGTAGGTGCTTGGTTCAGTCGGTTCCTCTGATTCTGGATTATTATCCAGAAGAGTATAATGAACCGGATCTGGAGGGGATGAAGATGCGATGATGATGATGATGGTATAGAAGGTCTGGATGAGCCCATAGAACAGGACATCTCCCAGAGAGGCCATCTAGTACTTCTCCTCCTGGGCTTTCTGGATCCTCATCCTACTTTTGTTTTACAAAAAGTTGCACAAACCCTCCAGCTCCTCTGGTTGAAGCTGCTGAGGAATACAAGGAGCCTGACTTTGTGGAAATGATGGATATCAGCGACAAAGATTGTCTATTCCCCTCCATAAATCCCTGGGGAAATAGACACAAAAACTTCTTAACACACCAAATTCTTTACCTTCTGTGGACAGACGAATGGACAGGCGGTACATGCTGTTAGGCTCAGGTACGGAGTTCTTGTACTAGCAATGCAGCCATGTTGGGGTTGTGCAGGCTGCAGCCTGTGATAAGGCTAACATACCCTTGGCTTCACACCCCCCAGATAAAGACTCTAGGAAATTGGATGCCATTGCTAAAAAAACAGTACTTGGCATCCTCCTTGGGACTCAGGTAGGCTAACTACATGGCCTATACAGCCAGATACCAGAAGTCCAGATGGGATACTGTTCTGGAACTGGCCAAACAGGCTTCCCCCCAGCTAGCCAAGGAGCTGGAGGAGGTGGCTGTGGATGGGATAGAGGCATCTAAGACCCAATTTCATGCTGCTGTAGACTCTAATGATGTATCACCACGAGTCATGGCCACATCTGTGTCTCTTCGGAGACTGGCTTGGCTCAGATGTACTACCTTTCACAGGACACCCAGGCTAAGGCCATGGATTTCCCTGTGGTGGATAATTCTTTGTTTGGGGAGCAGACAGAGAATTACATGAAAAAAATGGATGAGTACAGGACCACCTATAGGAGGGCACAGGCCAAGGAAAGGCAGGCAACTCCTCAAAAGCAGCAGTCTAGGGGCAGAGGTAGGCCTTTTCACAGGCCTTTCTACTAGGCACAGGCCTCCTCTCCTTTTCTTCAGAGGGAGAGGCAGAAGGGGGATGAGCAGGGCTGCATCCTCCTCCCAGGCCAAGGCTCCTGCCAAGCAAGCACCCTGATGTGTTAGCCTGGGTTGACTCCCCTTTTCCAGTAGGAGGCAGGGTGGCTTACTACTCCTAGGCCTGGAAGTCTGTTACCTCAGACAAAGTGGATCCTGGGGTAGTAAAGCCAGGGACTTCCTTCATCCTTCAAAAATTTCCAAGCAGACAGTCAGGTCTTTTCACCTGCAAACATCTCGAAACTATTGCCCTAGAGGCAGATGTTTCTCTCTGCTTGCTCTCAGAGCCAGAGAGAGTTCATATTATACACAGGGGCAAGGCCTGTACTCCAGGCACTGCCTTACCCCAAAAAGACAGGGGAGTGGCAGCCCATCCTAGACCCAAGATACCTAAACAAGCACCTAGTCAAACCAAACTTCAGAATGGTGACTCTGGGAGTAATTCTTCCCTCTCTGAAACCAGGAGATTGGTTAGCCTCCCTGGACCTTAAGGATGCCTACTTTCACATTCCCATCAGGTGCTCTCACAGACAATACCTCAGGTTCGAATTGCCTTCAGGCCATTATCAGTTGAGAGCAATGCCCTCAGTACCAACATCAGCACCAAGGGTGTTCACAAAATGCCTAGCAGTAGTAGTGGCCTTTTTAAGGAGACAAAATATTTCCATATTCCGTGCCTGGAAGACTGGCTCATGTGGGGGCAGTCTCCAGACCAGAATCAAGTCGAACCCTGCAAGTGACCCAACAATTGCTCACTCCTCTGGGTTTCCTCCTCAATCTTCCAAAGTCAGTTCTCGAACCAGTGCAGCTCCTGACTTCTAGGGGTAGAGTTGGACACTGTCCAAGCAAAGGCTTTCTTCCCTTAGCAGGGTAAAGGCCCTTACAGATCTAGCTTCTTCTTTTCGCATTCTGGTGTTTCACTTGACAAGGCATTTTTCTTTAACTCCCTGGGCCACATGGCAGCTTCCTGCAGTGGTCCAAGGGGCCAGATTTCAAATGAGGGACATCCAGTTCCACTTGAGAGCTTTTGGTCTCAGAAAAGATCCTCTAACCAAACTGATTCCAGTGACTCAGACTCTGATCCAGGCTCTCCAATGGTAGTTGGATCAGGACAACCTCAGACAAGGAGTCTCATTCATCATCCAGACTCATTCTGTGGTACTGACCACAGATGCTTCTCTCCTAGGGTGGGGAGCTCACTGAGGAGCTCTCACAGCACAAGGAGTGTGGTCCCTTGAAGAGTCTCTACTTCACATCAATCTTTTGGAGCTCAGGGCGGTGTACCTGGCTCTACAAGCTTTCTCGGACTCAGTACTGAACAGGTGGTTCAGGTCAGGACAGACACCACGTGGTACATCAGCAAGCAGGAAGGCACTCGGTCTCTGACCTTGTGCATGGAAGCCATGAAATTATGGTCATTGGCTTATTTCCTGCAGACATCTCTGGAAGCAGTTCACCTCCCAGGAAGGACAATGTGCTAGCAGATGCCTGAGCAGGATATCTCAGGGCCATCACGAATGGTCTCTGGATCCCTAGTGTTAAAAGTAATTTTTTTTTCAAGGTGGGGCACTTTAGAGACAGATCTCTTTGCAGCCCCAGAAAATTACCACTTCATCTCTTCTGTTGCAGACCCCCCAGTCTTGGGCTCCGTCCCCCTGAATGCTCTACTTCTGGATTGGGAGGGGTAATTTATGTATGCCTTCCCTTCCCCTATTATTCAAAGTTCTGGTTAAGATAAGGTCACAATCTTGCAAAGTGATCCTGATTGCTCCAGACTGGGCCAGAAGACTTGGTATCCTCTACTGCTGTCCCTAGCAGTCCATCTTCCTATCTCTTCCCAGGAATCACAATCTGTTAACCTCCTCTTAGGGGAGGATTTGTTACCCCAACCTTTGGTCTCTCAACCTCAAGGCATGGCTCTTGAAGAGTTAGAATATGCAAGCCTGCATCTGTCTCAAGGGGTTCTGGATATTCTCAAAGCCTGTCGAAAACCTGCCACCAGAAAAACTTATAATTCCAAATGGAAAAGATTCAACATTTGGTATTCCAATAAGCAGATATCTCCAGATGCTGCTAATCTGGCTACAGTTCTGGATTATATGGTTCATCTTAATGGCTTAAGCCTCAGACCAGCTATTCTGAAAGTACACTTGGCAGCTGTTTCTGTATTTCTGTCAGCAGGAAGGCTTCCTCACTGGCATGTCATTCTGTTTTCTGCAAATTCTTTAGAGATTGCTCATACCAATCCTCCTTTTAAGGACCCTACTCCTGCTTGGGATCTTAATATTTGTATTGCTCATCTTATGCAATCCCTTTTGAGCCTTTGGCATCTGCAAAACTTAAGTACTTGACTTGGAAAGCTGTGTTCCTGGTAGCAATTACCTCTACCAGGCGTATCAGTGAATTACAATCTCAATCAGCGGAGCCTGATTTATCTAATTCCATGGATAAGGTGGTCCTTATAACTAACAGGAGTTCTTACCCAAAGTGGTTTCAAATTTTATCTGAACCAGTCCATGTCTCTTCCTGTCTTCTTCACCGATCATTCTTCTTTAGGAGAGAAGGCTACAGCTTGATGTTAAGAGGCACTTAGCTACTACATTAAGCATTTCAAGGCACTTAGATTTGACTGTCCTCAGTTGTTTCTCACTTATGGCGTATGGGAAAGGATAAACCTGCTACCAAGAGAACTGTACTCTAGCACACTGCACTGACAATATAGCATAATATATATATACATTTCTATATAACAAACCAATCACACACACAACACACACAAAAAAAAAAAAAAGTAGATAAACATGTAGGGGAGTAGTGCAATGTAATGGCTGTGGGGCAGCAGTCTTCCGGAGTCTTTCTGGAGGCTGAGATCGCCCCTATTGCAGACAACTCTCTGCCTGAGGAAGGAAGTTGCCCGTCTTCAGGCCACACTGGACAGTAGTAGGGAACCTTCCCCAGGCCACACTGGACGGTGAGAAGGGAACCTCCCCATCCAGGGAGCACCAGAGCCACCACCACTACCTCAGAGGTTGCAAAGAAAGCACAGTAGTTGGACCACAGTGGGCTCAGGAGGTGAGGATGGTAGAACAGAGGCACACCCAGTCAGTTGTTCCACTCAATCCATACACCATTCTGGGGAGCACAGCTCCCCATGGATGCACCCACAGAGGAGACTAAGGAGGCTGAGGACAACTATCACAAGGGAGGCCCACAGGAAGGAGGCAGAGGACACCACAAGGAAAGGAAGAAGCTCCTGGTGGGGGACTCAATTATTAAGGGGATTGAACTGGGGGGAGCAGGAAAAACTGAAGTAAGGTGCCTGCCTGGTGCCATGGCTTGGAGGGAGAGGAAGCGCATCCTCAGGATCACGAGAACAGCCATACGGGAGTCTGAGCTGGATGTCATTGTCCACCTAGGGACAAATGACTTGGCTCAACATGAGATTAGAGCAGTGCAGAAGGACTCTGTAGAATTGGGAGGGGCCTAAGACAAGTAGCACACACAGTATCCTTCTCAGAGGTGCTGCCTGTCAATGGCATGAGTGTGGTACTTTGCACCATGCAGTTTAATGAATGGTTGAAAAATGGTGTGGAGAACAGGGGTTTGGCTTCATTGGGGACTGGGTTCCACCTGGAAGGACACCAGCCTATACTGGCAGGATGGTCTGCATCTGTCCAGGAGGGAACAAGTCTTTTGAGCAATCACTTTAAATGCTTCATTGGCAAGCTTTTAAACTAGTCAAGGAGGAGGCACTGATAAGCAGCAGGAAAATCCAGCCTCTCCCACAAAACAGGGTACTAAATGAGAAAAAGACCAGGTAGAAAGGTCAGTGGGGATGCTGCACAGAAGGTAAAGCCATCAAAATGGAGAGCAATGAGTACCAATGCCACAGTCTCGAGTAACAAGCTTCCTGAATTAGTGGCCTTGATGGAGGAGGAACATCTGGATATCATGGCAGTCACAGAAACATGGTACACACAAAACCATGACTGGGACATAAACATACCAGGATACACTATCTACAGGAGGGACAGGGAGGGTAAAAAGAGGAGGAGGAGTAGCTCTTTACATAAGGAAGGAATCAAAGCAACAGAACAAAAGTGAAAACAGGGAGGAGAAGAAGAAGCACTGTGGTAAATTTGAGACCGGCAATGGAACCACAACCGCACAGGGTTAGTATACAGACCTCTTCTCAGGGGGAGGAAATGGACAAGGAAATGATAGAAAGTATACTTAGAATGGCAGAAAAAGGAGATATTGATGGGTGATCTGAATATGCAGATGTTAACTGGAGTGCAGTTGCAGCAGCCACTTAAGAGTGGGGTTATTCTAGATGCCTCCAGGGGCATGCCTTAGACAACTAGTATTGGAGCCCACTCAGAGGGAGCAGTCTTAGACCTGGTTCTCTCAAGCGGAGATGAAGAGAGGATCACAGATGGTAAGTGGGTAGCCATCTGGGAACTAGCGACCATCGAACAGTATGGTTTACAATAAACACAGCAATAGAGTCAAGCATACAAAGCAAAAGTACTGGACTTTAGGAGGCTGACTTTGCAAAATGGGTGAGTGCCTAAGGAATGCACTAGCAAATGGGCAGGAAGGAGGGGGAAGAACAATGGGAATAATAAAACTGCCATCACAGAGGTAACAAGTCTGTGTGTGAAGCAAATAAACAAAACAAAATGATGTAAGAAACCACTATGGTTCTCAAAGGAAGTGGCAGGGAAGGTTCAAGAGAAAAGAAAGCATTCAGGAAGTACAAGGAATCACAGAAGGAGCAGGAAAGAGAACTGTATCAGTTAAAGCAAAAGGAAGCTGGGAAGGCAGTCAGAACAGCAAAGGCCCAAACCGAGGAAAAGACAGCCAACTCGGTTAAGAAGGGGATAATACCTTTTATAGGTACATCAGGAGCAAGGAAGACCAAGGGAGGATAGTGAGGCTTAATAAAGGGGAGGGTGGGCAGAGGGTGACTGTGAAAAGGCAGAGATACTAAACAAATATTTTGCTCAGTATTTAAGAGAGGAGGGGAGGTACCTAAAACAACCAGTAGAAACACTCTGGATACAAAAGTTGATACCAGCCCATTTACAGAAGAAAGGTTCGAAAACTCTTAAAACTGAAGGTGGACAAAGCAATGGGGCCTGATGGGATTCATCCCAGATTTCTAAAAACTAAGGGTGAGAACTAGTGACACCACTGACTACCCTCTTTAACAAATCATGGGAGGATGGGTGGTACCTGAGGACTGGAGGAGGGCAGATGTAATTCCTCTTCACAAAAGTGGAGCAGGACAGGAGGAAACTACAGACCTGTTAGTTTAACCTCAGTGGTAGGGAAAATGATGGAATCACTTCTGAAGGAAAAACTCTGATTATCTAGAGGCCAGAGGGCACAGGACCCAAGGCAGCATGGATTCACAGCGGAAGGTCATGCCAGACTAATCTGATAGATTTCTTTGACTGGGTGACCAAAGTAGTAGATCAGGGAGGCTATGGACATGGCCTACCTAGATTTTAGCAAGGCATTTGATACAGTCCCACACAAAAGATTAATATACAAGATAGCCAGCCTGGAATTTGGTCCCAAAGTGGTAGCCTGGATAAAAATTGGCTGACAACAGGACACAGACAGTAATAGTAAATGGAGTCCACTCTGAAGAAAGGGGGGTTACTAGTGGGGTACCGCAAGGTACAGTATTAGGACCAGTCCTCTTCAATGTCTTTATAAGCGACATTGCAGAGGGACTGGAAGGAAAAGTATGTCTCTTTGCAGATGACACAAAGATCTGCAACAGAGCTGATGCACAAGGTGGGGTGGAAAGGATGAGAAGGGACTTGGCAAGGTTAGAGGAATGGACAAATGTATGGCAGCTTAGATTCAATGCTAAGAAGTGCAAGGTAATGCACCTGGGAAACAAAAACCAGGAGAAGAGTACACAATGGGGGGTGAGATACTAACAACAACAAAAATGGAAAGGGACCTGGGGTAGTCATATCAGATGACCTAAAGGTGGGCAAGCAATGTGAGAGGGCAGCAAGGAGGGCTGGGGGATACTGGGATGCATGGGAGAGGCATCACCAGTAGAAACAGGAAGTTATTATCCTCTGTACAGACAGCTGGTCAGACCCTATCTGGAGTATTGCATGCAGTTCTGGAGACCCAATCTCCATAAAGACATAGACAGGATGGAAGCTGTCCAGAGGAGGAGTAAAAAATGGTGCAGGGTCTGCACCGGAAGACATATGAAGAGAGACTTAAGGAGCTTAATATGTATAGCCTCGAGGAAAGGAGGAGGGGGCATGATAGAAACTTTCAAGTACCTCAAGGAATCAACAAAGTCCAAGAGGGTAGCATCTTTCAAAAAGAGATGGTGCAAGAACAAGGGGGACAATTTGAAGATAGAGGGGTCGGCTCAGAGGTAATGTGAGGAAGTATTTTTCACTGAGAGGGTTGTGGATGCATGGAACAGCCTCCCTGAGGAGGTTGTGGAGTCAAGAACAGTGGGGACTTCAAGAATGCATGGGACAGGCATAAGGCAGTTCTAGGGGGTGGAGGCAGAAAGAAGTAGGCTGCTGGTTAACTAGGATCTGCAGCTTATCCATTAGGTAGGGAAATGGGCAGACTGGGTGGGCCAAGCGGTCCTTATCTGCCGTCAAATTCTATGTTTCTATGTTGCCGTGTGGATTGTCTTTTGTATACAATTCTGCTATGAAAAGCCAGGCAAAATACCCCCCTCAGGCCTGAGGGCTCATTTAACTAGAGGTACAGCTGCTTCTCTGGCTGCTGCCAGAGATATACCATTGTAAGAAATATGCAAAGCAGCCACCTGGAAAACAGTCCATACATTCACCAAGCATTACTCCCTGGATATCCAGGCTAGGAGTGATGCTAGGTTTGGTACAGCAGTACTGCAGAGCCTATTCCCAAAATGGTTTGTCCCTCCTCCACGGAGGTACTGCTTGGTAGTCTGCATAATGTCAGAATACAGCAAGACTTCAAGTTGTTTGAAGAAAATTACTCACCTTAGTAATTGTGTTTCTTCTAATGGAGTCTTGCTGTATTCTGTCCTCCCTCCTGCCTCCCTCTCAGAACCTGGTGTTTAGGAAGTGGGCTGGCAGGTCAGTGTTGCACCTCAGGGTGTGCACTTTAGTACCCTCTCTATATAGAGAGGAGCGTTGTGTTATATTGTTTTTATAGTTATGTTAGTTCACTACCTAGTTTTTTGTTTTGGAGTTCTCGACTTGTTTTTGGGATTCAAAATATTTGGCTGCTTTTTTGGCTAGTAGTTTTACAATTTCCACCTAGCAGGTGTAGTTAGTTAGGACTAGCTCGTAAGAATCTGACGGTTACACTTGAAAGTGCAGCAGACAGAGATTTGAACCAAGCTCGAGCTCAACGTTCTGTGCTCTGGCACAGAGTTAACTCTTTCCTTTCCGGAGCAGTTCAAGTGCTGGGGCTAACTGCATAATGCCAGAATACAGCAAGACTCCTTTAGAAGAAACACAATTACTAAGGCGAGTAATTTTTTCTTACGTACCTACCATAATTCTTGATCTTTCTGTGCATCTTCGCCATTCATCACTAGTTGGGTACTCGGCCAGAGGATAGGACCCTGCGGGAGCATATTTTTTTCTGGAGAAGGAGCAGACACAGGGCTGGTGGCGCTCGCGGGTTGGCAGTTACATGCTGCCTACTCCTCCCCAGCTCCAGTTCTGCACGCCAGCGATAAGAAGAGTTGGAGGGGTGGGGCAAGGGAGCCCAAGGACAGAGAAAATAAAGGATATAAAACTAAAAGAAGGAATAAGCAACAGAGAGGACAGGAGGGAAAGAAGCCTAAGGGATTGGGGAGAAGGGGTCCTAATTTCTGGACGAAAGGAATGGGAGAAGGGAGGGTAGAGGGAAAAAGGGAAGGAGGAGGAGGAGACACGGGCCCCCCCCCCCCCCCACTCCCGACTGGACTGCTTGAGAGGCAAGCCACAAAGTTTTAAGCACAGGAGCTAGTGCCAAGTCTTAAGGATGAACCCCTTTTTTATGGTTGAGGCAGGCCACTAATCCAGGGCGGGCGGTGTCTTCCTCTCCTGCCAACTTACAAGGAAAGTAGGACAGTTAATGTGCCCTGGATAACACCGAGGGACAAGGGAAATGAGGTTGGAGAAAGGTATCCCCACAGAAGGAAAAAATAAATTTCAGAAACAGCTGAGGGGGTCCCAGAGGTCCCTCCCTCCACCGCTCCTAGAGAGGGAGCTGAGCGCCAAACCTGAGAAGAGGAGAGACCCCGTGACCACCAGAGCATAATCCTCCCTGTCTGCTACCCAGAGGATTCTTCCCTGATCCCAGAAGGGAGAGGGGGAAGGAGGTCCTGAAGACACATGAAATGGGAGACAAACAGGGAGGAGGAATCGCCCAGAGACTGAGGCTCCAGGGGGAAGGAGGGCAGGATTTAGTGATGAATGGTGAAGATACACAGAAAGATGAAGAATTACAGTAGGTACGTAGTTTTCATATCTTATCTATGTTAATCTTCACCATTCCTCACTAGCTGGGCGAGTACTGAGCCAACAAAATTGAACAAGAGCGGGCTATACAGCAACAAGAAAAACGCAGTGAAGCTAAAATAGCAACAAAACAGAAACTTTAATAGATATAGCAACCCCTGTGTCAGAGGTGGCACCGACAGATGTCGACGGTGGCTCAGGATCGTGGGCCCCAAAGCGCAATGCCGGGGGAGCCTTTGCTTCCAAAGAAGCGATTGCCAAAACGGTGCCTCCCACCCAGCCCCTGAGGGGGCCAGACTGGGCCTCCTGCACCGTGGAAGAAGCCTCCGCCGTGGCAAGGCTAGAGGTGGCATAGGCCCCCTCCTCCACGGCCGTACAGGACCGGGAGGAGACCCAGCGGAAGGGCAGAGAACCCTGACTTTGGCCTTCTGAGTGCGAGCCTGTCCTCTGAAAGTCGGTGGCATATGTCAAATGCGCGCAATTCCAAAACTCAGCGGTCCATTGAAAAACAGGAGTCGCAATAAACCATGTCGTGGTTGAGGCCTAAGCAGGTTAAACACCGGTCATGCTGGTCCATGGAGGAGAAATGTCGGCTGCAGGGACACTGATGCATCGGAGGCCGACCCGCCCAAGATTTCTTTTTGTCCCCCGAACGAGACACGACTGGATGGGGGAAAAAAAAAAAAACCCTCGGCATCGTCAGAAAACAAAAGGAAAGATCTCATCAGTATACCGGAGACTGCGCCAAGCATGGAGACAAGCAGAACTTTTAATCTGACAGGCGGCAGACTAGGCTGCACCGTTGATACACTTTTCACACCTGGAGCTTCCACGAGGTCCTCACTTGACAGCGGGAGAAGCAGAACTAGAGCTGGGGAGGAGTCGATGGCAGGTAACGGCCAACCCGCGAGTGCCACGTTATACGTCGGCTCCACCTCCAGAAAAAAAAAAAATTTTAAATAAAAATGCTCCCGCAGGGTCCTAGCCTCTGGCCTAGTACCCAGCTAGTGATGAATGGTGAAGATTGACACAGATAAGATTGCTGAATTTCTGGAATATTTTATGATAGCATGCAAATGGGGGTGGGGCACAGCCATCAGAAGGTGGATGTAGGGAGCCCTAATGGTCCTGTACAAATGGGGAGAGTGGAGGAGGATGTACTTTATTTATTTTATTTATTTATGTAATTCTAGGATTGCAAGTGCCTTTGTGCCAAGGCTGTTTTACAAAGGTTCCATGTCAGATTGGGTACAGCAAGAAAAAATTACTCACCTTAGTAATGTTGTTTCTACTAATGGAGTCTTGCTATATTATGACTATTGCAGTTTGCCCCAGCCTTAGAACTGTTCCGGAGGTGAAAGAGCCAACTTCCATGCAGAGCATGGAGCCTAGAGCGCGAGCTCGGTTCAGAAGCTCTGTTTGGCTGGTTTCAAACCAAAACCGTCAGATCTTTTCGAGCAAAAACTCACTAAGGTTCTGTGTGGAAGCTGTAACCCACTCTAGCCAACTGGCTACTACTTATATTAACACATTTTTTCTGGTCCCAACACAAAGACTCAAGTCAGTGGACCAGAAAATTAAGATAAAATAACTAAATAAACACAACACCCAAACATGAAAGAGGGCATCAATAAATGCCAACAGAGGACTACCCACCCCATACCCCAAAGTAGGAGTTCTGAGAGGGGCAGGCTGGGGGGGAGGTCATAATATAGCAAGACTCCATTAGAAGAAACAACATTATTAAGGTGAGTAATTTTTTCTTCAAACAACATGAAGTCTTACTATATTATGACTATTGCAGACTACACAGCAGTACCTCCATGGAGGAGGGACAGAACCTACTTAGGGAATAGGCTCTGAAGCACGGCTGTGCTAAACCGAGCATCCTCCTGGCCTGAATATCCAGGGAGTAATGCTTGGTGAAAGTGTACTGTCTTCCAAGTAGCTGCCTGACATATCTCCAAGATAGGGATGTCTCTAGCAGCAGCTAGAGATGCAGCTGTACCTCTGGTAGAGTGAGCCCTCAGGCCTGAGGGGGAACTCACCCAGCTTTTGATAGCAAAATTGGATACAAGAAACGATCCACCTGGCAATGGATCTTTTGGTGGCAGGTCTCCTTTCCCAACCTCACCATAAGTGAGAAACAGTTGGAGGAGTCAAACCTGTGACCCTTGGTACGCCTATGTAGTAAACTTAGGCCCTTAACATCTGTTGTGCAGCCTCCTCTCACCAGAGGAGGAATGGTCAGTGAAGAACACTGAAGTGAAATAGATTGGTTAAGGTGGAAATCTGAAACCACCTTGAGCAAAACTTCCTGTTAGTCCTGAGGACCACTTTATCCCTGTGAAAGGAAATAAAGTCAGTTTCTACTGATAAAGCCTGTAACTCACTTATCGCCTGGCAGAAGTGATGGCTACCAGAAATACAGTTTTCCAAGTCAAATACTTAAACTCTGCCAGACAGAGGCTCAAGGGGTTGCATTAGCTGAGCAATGCATACATTAAGATCCTAAGCCGGGCAGGGTCCCTGAATGGAGGATTGGTGAAGCAATCCTTTAAAAACTTGGAAAATACAGGATGAGCAGAGAGAGAAGAGGGCTTCCCTGCTGAAATGAAGGCAGAGACAGCAGCCAAGTGCACTTTCAGGGTGGCTGGTCTCAGTCCCAAAGAATTAAGATGGACCAGGTAGTCCAATACAGTAGGTAGATCAGCAGATTCTGGGGAAACATGCTTCCCAGAACACCATATGGAAAACCTTTTCCACTTGGAGTTATAGGTAGCCCTGGTGGAAGGCTTCCTAGCAGCTTTCAGGATTTCGAGAACTTTTTGAGAAAGTTGCAAATCAGCAAACTCTAACTGCTCAAGAGCCAAGCCTTGAGGTTGAGGGATTTGAGATTCGGATACCAAACTCTCCCCTGAGCACAGGTTAACAGATTGTGGTTCCTGGGGAGACACAGGGGAAGATGGACTGCCAAGGACAGAAGGAGTGGGTACCAGGGCTGCCTGGCCCAGTCTGGAGCAATCAGGATCATTTTGCAGGGCTGAGACCTGATTTTGACAAGTACTTTGAACAGGAGGGAGGAGGGAAAGGCATAAAGAAACTTCCTTCCCAATCGAGGAGAAAGGCATCCAGGGAACTGAGCCCAACACTGGGGGCCTGCAACAAAACAGTGAAAGTTGATAATTGTCTGGGGCTGCGAAAGATCTATCTGAGGGTGCCCCATCTGGCAAACACTATCCCCAGTACTAGGGGATCCAGTGACCATTCGTGATGACCCTGGGAATCCTGCTGAGGGCATCTGCCAGGACATTGTCCTTGCCTGGGAGGTGAACTGCTATGAGGGAAGTGTTCAGGAGTAAGCCAGAGACCACAATCATCGCCTCGCACAAGGCCGAAGACCAAGTGCCCCTTGTTTGTTGATGTACCACATTGTAGTGGTGTTGTCTGTTCTGACCTGTACCACCTTGTTCTGAACAGATGCAGAGAAAACCTGAAGTGCTAGAAAAACAGCTCTGAGTTCCAACAGATTGATGTGGAGCAGAGATTCCTGAGGGGACCATAATCCTGGGTGGAGAGGTCGCCATGGAGCTCCCCATCCCAAAAGGGATGCATCTGTAGTAAGGGTCAAGGAATGGGACAGAGGGATGAAAGGCACCCCTGTCCAGAACTGCTCTGATCCTGCCACCACTGAAGGGCCTGGATCAGGGTTCGAGTCACTGGGATTAACTTGATAGAGGATCTCTCTTTGAGACCAGAAGCTCTCAAATGGAACTGAATGTCCCTCATCTGAAATCTTGCTCCTTGCACCACAGCTGTGGAGGCAGCCATGCCCTAGGAGCTGCAGGAAATGCCTTGCTGGTCGAGAAACCTGCAGAGTGAAGGAGGTGGCCAGGGCCACTAAGATCCTTACCCTTTCCAAGGGAAGGAAGGCTCTGGCCTGCTTTGTATCCAGTTCTGCACCTATAAAGGTGAGTACCTGGACAGGTTCCAAAACTGACTTTGGAAGATCGAGAAGAAATCCCAGAGAGGTAAGCAGCTGCTGGCTAACAAGCAGGTGTGATCTGACCTGGTCTGGAGACTGACCCACAATGAGCCAGTCGTCCAGGTAGGGAAAAATGGCAATCTTTTGCCTTCTTAGGTGAGCAACTGCTACTGCCAGATACTTTGTGAACACCCTTGGGGCAGAAGTAAGGCCGAAGGGCATTGCTCTGAACTGATAATGGCCTGAGGGCAGTTCGAATCTGAGGTACTTTCGATGGGAGCTTCTGATAAGGACATGGAAGTAGGCATCTTTGAGGTCCAGGGAGGCTAGCCAGTCCCTGGCCTTAGGAGGTAAAATCATTCCCAGTGTCACCATTTTGAATTTTGGCTTTAAAAGATGCTTGTTTAGATATCTTAGATCCAGGATAGGCCTCCACCTCCTGTCTTTTTGGGGTAAGGGAGTACCTGAGTACAGACCCTTGCCCTGGTGAAGGGAGAAACCTTTTTACAGCTCTGAGAGCCAGGAGGGTTGAGACTTTGTTTCCAAAGCAAGAGTCTCTAAAGGGTTTGTAGGTGGAAAGATCTGGCTCTCATCTTTGGAAATTTTGAAGCTGAGAATAGACCCTGGCTCACTACTTCCAGGACCCACCTGTCTCAGTTAAAGACTGCCAGTCCTGGACGAAGTGAGCCAACCTGCCCCTACAGGTAGTGGAGAGCCGACCCTGGGCATCCCATCAGGGTGCCTGATTGGCAGGGGCTTTAGGCTGAGGGGTGGGAGCAGGCCTGCTCGAACCCTGTCTGCCTCTCCCTCTGAAGAACCCCCTCTGTACATAGGCTGAAGAGGAGGGGGCCTGAGTCTGGTAAAAAGGCCTGTGAAAAGGCCTACTCCTACCCCTGGAGGGCTGCCTCTGAGGAGTGGCTTGCTGCCTTGGCTTGCACTCCTGTAAGTGGTTCTATATTCATCCATTTTCTCATATAATTCGCTGTCTGCTCCCTAGAGAATTTCCACCACAGGAAAATGCATAGCCTTAGACTTGGTATCCTGTGACAAGTAGTACACCTGAGCCAGGCCAATTCTGAAAGCCACAGATGTAGCCATGACTCTAGAGGATACATCATTAGAATCCACTGCAGCATGGAATTGCACTTTAGATGCCTCAATACCATCAAGGGCCACCTGCTCCAGCTCCTTGCTGAGCTGGCCAGGGACCTGTTTGGCTAAGGCCATGACAGTATCCCATCTAGATTTCTGGTATCTTGCAACATAAGCCATATAGTTAGCTTGTCTGAGTCCCAAGGATGCTGCCATGTATTGTTTTTTTGGCCATGGCATCAATCTTCCTGGAATCCTTGTCAGGAGGATGTGAAGCCAGTGGAATATTAGCTTTATCACAGGCTGCAGCCTGAACTACCCCAACATGACTGCATTGCTGTGAAAGAAAATCTGTATCAGGACCTGACAAAGTGTACCTCCTGTCCATCTTTTTATCCACAGGAGGCACAGAATTAGGAGCTTTTAAAATTTTTATTGTTTGTTTTCTAAAGGATTTATGTAAAGGGATGGACAACCTCCTGGACTCTGGGATATCCATCATCTCCATATAGTAAGGCTCCTCTTGCTCATCCAAAGCCTCCTCTAAGGGAAGCTGGAGGGTCTCAGCAACTTTTATAAAACAAAAATGAGAAGGGACTCAGAAAGCCTAGGGGAGACTCAGCTGAAGGTCTGTCTGGGAGATGTCCGGTTCAATGGGCACATCCAGACTTTCAAAGTCACATTCACACTGATCATAATCCTCATCCCCTCCTCTGGTTCATAGAACTCTTCTATATCATAATCCTGAACCACTGGAACCGACCGAACCGACCTTTGCCAGACAGTGGCGGTTCGGAGGGAACCGACAGGGACTGATAATCTGTATTGCCCTGGTTATCTCAGCAGCAGTTGAGAAGGAATTTTGGACTCCAAACCTGCTGATTTTTAGATTTCTTTGCTGAACTGGCTCCTCAGAGCCAGCTTTGCTTGCCCAAGGAAGTCTCACCCTGGTCAGAGGGCACTTCCTCCGGTTCGGCTGGCACCGAACTGGCTGGCCATCCGGTCAGGGACTTTGGCCTCTGCTCCTGAGCCTGCCCACTCTCTTGTCCAGGGTGGCTGCAGGAAATTTTACAAATCTGGCAGTCTGAATTGAGGTGGTCAAACCCAGACAATAGACACATGTAGTGTGTGGGTCAGCCTTGGCAAGGCTTCCCCATAGACACTACAGTGTTGAAACCCAGTGGGCCCGGTTTTCTTTTGGGTTCTCAGACATGATGCCAGCCTAACCAACCAACTCCTGTTCTTTGATGGCAGTGCTAGGTAAGACACCCTTATCGGTTCCAAACCGAGTCACGGTCGTGGAAAACCGTAATGAAATCAGTTTTTTAGAACCGATAAGAACCAGGAACCGCACTCTAAAAAGCCTTAAAAGGTTTTAAACTTATATTTAATATAACTCGATCGGTTCAACCGAACCGATAATACTTTACAAGTTCCACACAGAAAAACCCTATCTATTACTTACGATTACCATAGACAGAGCCTGAACCGATCGGTTTTATGTTAAAATAATGAAATCGGTTAAATTAAACAGAGAAATAGCGCTTTAAACCAAAGAAATGAACCCGAGCAACAGGAGGAATCTCCTGGAGCGACTGTTCAGTGAGGCGGAGTAAAGAATCTGACGGTTTCGGTTTGAAACCAGCCAAACGAGAGTTTGGAACCGAAGCCATTTAGGCTCCATGCTCTGCATGGAAGTTGGCTCTTTCACCTCACGAGCAGTTCTAAGGCTGGGGCAAACTGCAATAGTCATAATATAGCAAGACTTCATGTTGTTTGAAAACAAAGTTTCAACAGTACAAGGTACAACAGAAATGTAAGCGGTACAGCAGAAGGTTTGGCAGCGATAACAGGTTAATCAGGTTAAGAGCAGTTTCTAGTGGTGGTGTAGACACTTGTGGCAAGAACATGAAAGTACAGTTACGTAAGAACTTACTGCAACAGTAGATCTTGAGAGAGGCTCTTGCAGTAGTAATTACATATAGAGACTGCATGCAGCAGGTGGCAGGACCCCACAGAAAAATTCTAGCTAGCGGTCCTGGCGAGGAACCACCCCCACATCAGGTGACTGAAGTCAGGAGCATCAGTATAAAGGGTGGTCCCCAATGCCCGCCTTCCATTCTTTCCAGCCACAGGCCGAAGAGGCCGGACAAGAGAGGAGCGATATTTCTCTATATGGAAAAGGAGCTGAAAAGCCTAGGGGATGGAGGGTGGATAGATTATCTACTGCAAGAGCCTCTCTAGAAGATCTACTGTTATGGTAAGTTCTACGAACTGTACTATCTTACTGAGAGGGCTCTTCAGTAGGTAATTACATACAGGACTGAATCCCAAGCAGTCTGGAACAAAGAAAAGGCACTGGAGGAGGAAAACTACTCAGAGAAGTAGTTCTAGCCATGCAAGTCTCAAGACAGGAGGCCTTCCAAAACAGCTAGCTCGAAGCCTGCTCTACGGCGAGAGGCAATATCCAAACTGTAATGTTTCAGTAGTTGATGGACGGAAGTCCAGGTGGCAGCAGCGCATGTCTGCCGCAGACACTCTTGAAACAAGCTGCAGAGGCAGCTACTCCTCTGTGGAGTGGTTTCTGACTTGACCCGGAGGGTCTTGTGGTATTTGTCATAACATAAAGTGATGCAATGAGCCAACCTCTTAAGACAGGCATTGCTTGGAAACCTCATTGCCTTCCCTTTTGGGAGCAAAAGAGACGAAAAACTGATCAGTCTTTCTGAGATCCTTCGTCCTGTTGGTGTAGTATCTCAGAATCCAGTGAACATCCATAGTATGGAGTAAATATTCCCCTTGATTAGGGTACTGTGTAAAAAAGGCAGGTAGCTCTATGGACTGATTTAAGATAGACTCTGCTACTACTTTAGGTAGAAACTTAGGATTCGTGCGAAGAGCAACTCGCTCCTTGTGAAAAATCAAGTAGGGGATTTTACACATCAGGGCCTGGAGGTCGGAGATTTTTCGAGCTGAGTAATGGCCACCAAGAAGAGTGTCTTCCAAAAGAAACTTCAAATCTGCAGAAGCTGCAGGTTCGAAGGAGGAAGGGTAAGTTTCTGAGAACAAAATTCAAGTCGGGGGGGGGGGCAAGAGTATGGATGGGGGGCCTCAGATGGAGAACTGCTCTGAGAAAGGTCTTGGAAACCTCCAGTTGAGCAAAAGCCTCGTTAGCGAAGGGAACATGATAGGCCGAGATGGCCGCCATGTGTACCTTCAAAGAGGAATGGCTGAGACCCAGGTCGAACTGATGGCGTAGATACTCCAGCAGAAGCCCCGCTGAACAGGAGAAAGGTTCCACGTTCTTGGAAGTGGCCCAAATAGTGAATCTTTTCCACTTCATGGCATAAGTGGATCTGGTGGAGGGTTTTCTGGCCTCCACTAAAATCTCCGCCACTTTGGGAGACACACCAAAATGGATTGGCTAGGTCTGCAGGTGTATGCAGTTGAAGGGATTTGAGGCCTGGATGGACCAGGGTCCGCTGATCCTGGGTTAACAAACCTCGAGATAGAGGAAGAGGAGGATCCTCTGAATATTGTTGCAGAAGAGAGAACCAGATTTGCCTGGGCCAGAAAGGAGCGATCAGAATCATTCTCACTCCTTCCGAAGCTAGTTTCTGCCAGACTCATGGGATAAGAGGAATTGGGGGAAAGGCATAGACGAATCTGTCCTTCCAGTCTAAAGACAGAGCATCGCTCCAGAAAGCGCCTCGCCTCGAACGAGTGAGCAGAAGGTGGGAAGTTTTGTGCTTTGGGGGATGCGAACAGATCAACCTGTGGTGTTCTCCAAAGTTGGAAGATACTGTCTAGGACACCCTGGTCCAGTTCCCACTCGTGAGTCAGAGCAGAAGGCGACTTAGCTTGTCTGCCAGGGTGTTGTCAACTCCTGGAACGTGAATCGCCGTGAGGTGAAGGTCGTGTTGTGTTGCCCAATCCCAAACCCTCGTTGCCTCCCTGCACAGAGGGTAGGACTGAGTTCCTCCCTGCTTGTTGATGTACCACACTTCGCACATGTTGTCCGTTTGGATGGCAAGGTGGCCGGGAAGGATGTATTGGTGAAGGGCTTGGAGAGCGTACAACACTGCCCGAAGTTCGAGCACACTGATGTGGAGAGCTTGTTCTAGCCTGGGCCTAGATGGGTTCCCCAACCTTCGCCTGAGGAGTCTGTGGTTAAGAGTCTGGGAGGGGGGAGGATGAAAGAAAGGAACCCCCCCGAAACAGGTTCTCTCGAACCGTCCACCACTGTAAGTCTCGCATCATCGGCGATGATATCAGAACTGAGTAATCTAGGTCGTCCATTAGTTGATCCCACTGAGAGCGTAGAGTCAAGTGCGAGGGACCGTCAGGATAGCAGCTGCCATGAGCCCGAGAAGGCGAAGGACCGACCGCGCTTAGACCATCCTGTGGTCGGATAACAGACTTAACTGGGTCTGAAGGGAGGCCGCCCTGTCCGGAGGCAGGAAGGCCTTGCCCATGGTCGTATCAAGGATCGCCAATAAACTGTAGCCTCTGGGAAGGGTCCAGATGAGACTTGGAATGGTTGATGGTAATACCCAGGCAGGCAAAAACCTGCTGGGTAAGGGAAAGGAATCACAGGAGTTCCTCCCTGGACGAGGCTGCCAGGAGCCAGTCATCCAGGTAAGGGAAAACCTGCACTTCCTTGGTACGCAGGTGGGCCGCCACCACTGCCAGGCATTTGGTAAATACTGGGGCCGAGGATAGACCAAACGGGAGTGCCTTGAACTGGCAGTGGTCCCCTTGGAAGGCAAAACGAAGGTATTTGCGATGAGATGGGCGAATGGGAATGTGCAGATAAGCATCCTGCATATCCAGGGCACAAAGCCATTGACCCGGCCGGAGGAGGGCAGAAGGCTCTGCAGAGAGAGCATCCTGAACCTTTTGTACTCTACATAAAGATTCAGGGAACTGAGATCTAAAATCGGTCTGAGATCTCCAGTCATCTTTGGGACCAGGAAGAAATGGGAATAGTAACCTGTCCCCTGAAGATGAAAGGGGACAGGCTCTATTGCTTGCTTCAGCAGAAGAGCCAAGATTTCCTCCTAGACCAAAAGAAGGTGTTCCCGTGAATACGATGACTACAGAGGGGGGTGGCGGGGTGGTTTCTGAAGAAACTCTATGGAGTGTCCTTCTGCTATGAGCTGGAGCACCTTAGAATCCATGGTTATACTCTCCACCCGAAGGTGGAGGGAAACCTCCTCCCACCGGGTTCCTCTGGGAGTCTGGAGGCAGTGGGAGGAAAGGGAGTGTGGTGTGGGGCAGCGCACAGCTGAAGCACCCGCTACTTTTTGGCGGGGGCTTAGCAGCCGTGAGTCCCGACGCTTGTGGCTCGCCTTCCTGGGGTTTCGCTTTTGCCGATTCCGTCTGGCAGTAAGGGACGGCGCTTTGCTGATGGGGACGGGACATGGAATCAACTGACTTCAGAGCCGCCCTTCTCTTGCAATCGGTAATGATGTCCTTGACATCACCCGAAAGCACCGACCCCCAGAAAGGTGCTTCCAGGATAGCAGATTGCACCTTCGGACCAGACCTGACACGCAGAGCTAAGCACGACGCCGTAGGCCTACAGCGAAAGCTGAGCTCCACCCAGCAGTGTCCACTGCGTTGTATGTCGTACGTAGCATGTGCGACTGGCTGAACGAGCAGAGTGGACGAGATCAGCCAACTCCTGTTTGACTTGGGAGTCAGGCAAGGAGTTCGCTTGGCTTCCACCTGAGTAAGGATGGCCTTCTGGTAGTCCCCCATGTACGACATAGTTCAGGGCCCTAATCCCAAGTGTGGAGGAAGCATAAATCTTTCTCCTGTACTGGTCCAGAAGGCAGATTCCTTATCAGAGGTGACAAGCTAAATGTTTTGGGTTCACGACCGCCATGAGCGGGCGCTAATCACGACCGAAGTCAGCACGAGGGTGAGAATCCAGGAAATCAACACCTCTGGAGCCTGATATAGCCTGTTCGACTTCCTAGAAGTGGAGCTAAGCCGATGGCTGTTTCCATATCGTGGTAACAAGATCGCATGAGGCTCTATCCAGGGTGGCACTAATGTAGGAGCTGTCACAGGCAGATCCACATCTTCAGCGAAGTTTCAAACGCTGAGGATCTAGTTCCAAAGAGCCACTGATGAACCTCCTGGATTTTTCTAGCAACTCGTAAAAGGATCTTCCGGGAGACTTTGGAGGAGTCCTTGGCCAGGGCTTTGACGGACAGCGAGGCTCATTGTCTCTTTCTCGGAGCAGCCGTCAGAATAGTCTGAGGAGTCCGAGAGGAAGAGGAGGAGGATGAAGAAGAGTAAGACTCCTTTGCCGACCGGGAGGAACGGGTCCCTTGGGGAGTCCCTGGGACGCTTGTCTTCATGCCCTCTCTGGATCCAGACGGAAGAACCCTGGAGTCCAGAGGTGGTGAGGGAGGTGCCATGGGGCGATGGGAACCTGGGATGGCACTGCCACCGAAAGGCGGCTCTCGACCTCTTTGGTGAGCTTAGCCTTGGCCTCAGCCCACCAGGAAGCCAGAGTCTCCTGCAGGTCCACCGGCGGCCGCGAGGGCGGTGGAGGAGGAGGCAGCGGAGGATAAGAATATGGGTTATACCCATATGGAGCGTATCCAAAACCCGGCTGCGGGTAACCCGGCGTCGAGTACTGCGGCGTCGGGAAGCCCAGCATCGGGTACTGTGGAGCCGGATACGGTGTTCCCTGGTACACCGGCGTCGAATAAGACGGAGGATACCCCGAAGCCGGGGGGGGGCTGCCTGAGCAGACGGCCCGGCCAGGAACCTCACGGCGGGGTCCATAATGGAGAGCCTGGAGGGTGGAGGGCCCGATGGGAGCAGAAAATCTTCCTGAGTCAGTAAGGCCGACGCCAGGGCCGACGCTGGAGGTACGACGCTGGAGGGCTGGCGCCGAGCCAGCGCCAGGTCGGCGCTCCAGCTGGAGGAAGGACTGGCGGAGGCAAAAAACCCCAGCTTCGCCTGGGGATGGAGGGGAAAAGTCCCCGGGTTCAGGTTGGGGGGACTCTGGTTCCCCAGACAGCAGCGAAGGCTGCGATGAACCAGGAACGACGGACATTGGGGGTTCCGTCGTTGGTTCCCTCGCCGGCCGGATGTCGGACGAGCCAGCGTGAGACGTAGAGGCGCGCTCTCGGCGGGCACCGGAAGAGCCGACATCCGACTTACAAGAGCCATCACCAGAGACAGGTCGAGAGGAGGGGTCGGCCTGGTCCGGTGGGGAAGAAGCCGCGCGTCGCCCCGGAGGGTCGGACGTCTTACCAGCCCTCTCCGGGCAGACATCAGAGGAGCCGACGCCCAGCTTACTGGAGTCGCCCACGATGGTAGGCCACGAGCCTGCGGCCCGAACCAGGGGCGGGAGGCCAGCTGCCCGGGCGCCAAAGGCCCGTAGCGCGAGCCAGACGGCTGGCCGCCGCCACCTCAGAAACCTCCGAGGCGGCCGGAGGAGCAATCTCAGAGGGGATGTTACTCATGTCATGACTCCCCGAGGGAGACGTGGTGGAGGAGCCTTTGTCCTGGTGCCTCTCTTTGTCCTTCTTCTTTCGATGGTCTTCGGGGAACTGGACGTCTGCCTCAGCTTTTTAAGCTCCTTCTCCATGGAGCTCATTTTCTTCTTTAGAATATGGGCTTCCAGGGATTGCTGCTGCCTTTTTCGGGTAGCTGCCTTAAAGCTGAGGCAATGCAGGCACTGCTCGACCGGATGTTCAGGGCCTAGGCAGAACAGGCACAGGGAGTGGCAGTCCTTGTGCGGTAGTTGGGCGCCGCACGAATCGCACTTATTCTTGTGCTTGGAGGGTGTAGGGGACGACATACACTGATGTTTAGTACCGACGTTAGTCAAAAAATACAGTTTTTAGGTAAAAAGCAGCGAAGGAAGGGCTGACGAAGCACTAACTTTTCCTGACGCTACGCGAGCTAACGGGCGGAAAGAACTGGAAGGCGGGCGGCCCGACCACCCTTTATACCGACGCCTTCCTGATCGCTGGTCACCTGACGTAGGGGCGTCCTCGCCAGGACTGCTAGCTAGAAATTTTTCCATGGGGTCCTGCCGCCTGCGCGTCAGTCCTATATGTAATTACCTACTGCAACAGCCTCTCAGTAAGATCAGTAATTACTTGCATGTTAACAGTTTTGCAATCAGATACAAGAGAGATGCATATATATTTGATAGAGCATCAACATTCAAGATCATTGGTGAGCAACAGATACAAGACATGGTTAGGATACAGGGGCGGGGGTGTAAGCTGCTGAAAGGCACTGTCAACACACAGAGAAGTGCAGGCAAGGGACTGGAGGGGGGAGAAAGTGTGGAGGAGAGGAGAGGTGGAAAGTGCTTGTTGTGATACCAGGGTAAAGACAGGGGTGGCAGCTAGGCTGGCAGGGCGTGGCAGTCACAGGTGGGGCTGGTTTCTCCAATGAAGCACATCATGGCTATGTCAGCACACCCTTTTTTTACTAAAACTTTGTTCTTGGTGTTATTTACTATTCCCCACATCGCCGCAGATCACCACAAAATGTGACATTTGACCTGATGGGCGATCTTCTCAAATATAACGTTGCGGTAATCTGGAATCAAACACCTTTCAGGTAGTGTTTCAAGAACACGAGGTAGTATGCGGGTGCAGTACGCCACCAAACTGACAAAACTGCCGATTCCTTTTTTTTTTTTTTTTTTTTTTTAATACTATCCTCCCTGTCCACTCCTTCGGACCACTGATCAGCCCCCACAGACCACCGACATGGAGTCTGCCCCTAGAGTACCTGGTCTCCACTATGCTTCCTTGATGCCGGATATCCCCCCACCCCTGGGTGAAGCAAAATGATCCTCTTCCTCGACCTTGTTTGAGAGGCTGGCACAAGCGAGGTCTCCCGTAAGTTGGTGGTTGGGAGGCACAGATCAGTCTTCGTCTAGGACCGAGAGGGGGTGTTTCGGTTTTTCTATTCCCTTCCAACCCTCAGTGCCACCAGGTCGGCCACATTTGGGGGGTTTTGTGGTTTCCTGACATCCTATTTCTACAACAGGTAAAATGGCTGATGAAATTATGACACATGTCTGATGCATTTGGTTGGAGGAAAAAACTACTATGGAACAGGTCTAGATAAGCGTTTCTCTAATAAGGCCACTGAGGCCGTCTGTGGTCCTAAACACTATTTTGTGCAGCAGCAGAGATGTTTAGAGCTTTTAATTTTTTTAATTTTATTGGTCCTTCACTCACTGGCCCTCAGACCCTCGTCTGGCCCCAGCTAAACCTAACTCCATCCCACTTCCTTCTAGTACTAAATTCTTCCAATGTGACCCCCATGGCTTATACCTCCCGGGGCTTACATGTAACCAATCCCTGAAGAATTCTCAACTGATTGTTGGGGCGTGGGGCAGAGACTACTAGTCAGAAGTAGTAGGGCATGGCAGCATAGCTGGGCCGTCTTTCTGCAAAGCAGGGGCCAATTCCTGTAGTTTTTCACAGCCCTCAAGGATGCCCCACTCTAAGTCATCCTGACGCACCTCGTCTCTCTATCTCCAGTAGTCTCAGCTGCACTTCCCCCTGTGGTAATCCAGAAGACTCTACAGGACTTCTTGCCCTCCCTCCCCAGAGGAGGGGGAACAACCTCTGGGACACTAAAACCCCCACCTACCTGGTTCCCGATGACTCTAGGTTGTTCACAAAGTCAGGTCATCACACTGCAAGCAACAGCCCTACCACTGCGACGACAAGCTGGCATAGAGTTTTAATTAACAATGCCACAGAAAAGATCACGTTGAACCTTAAGAAATACCCAACTAAAAGTCAGAGCTGCACATTGAGCCTGAAGAGGAGATGGCAAATTCGGACTATAGTGTGGCAAAATCAAGGTCCTCACACCTCAGGGACCTCACACCTTAGAGCTGTTGATGAATCCACACTTTGAGACCAAATCACCACGATGCACAGTTGCCTGGTAGGCTCAGGGTTAATCTGAAGATAGCTGACGAGATCCCAAAGAAGGAAACTAGGGACCTCTAGTGCAGATCGCTGTTAATTCTGGCAGTATGAAGGGGACGCACAAGCAGGACTTCCCTCAAGCGTAGTCCCTGGCTGCCTTGCACCACAAGAAAAGTCCCAGTGAAGAGGGAGTGTCACCTCTGGGGGCATTTGTGGTGTTGTGCCAGAGTAATGCTGCCAGCAGAATTGCTAATGGAGAGACCTGCTGAGAGAGTCTGAGCTGATAATTAAGGTTAGAGATATGTCTACACTGAGTAAAGGAGATTCCAAGCTGAGATGGGTACCAGAGCTGTTGCATCTGGCAAAGAGGCTGGACTGACTGACAAGCGCTAGCAGTAGGGAGGCTGGAGCACGCACTGCAGCCCTATTCCCAGCACACCATATGGGGAGTGAGGTGAAACAGAAATGAGGCGCCAAGCACAGAGATGGCCTCTGGACTCCAACAGGGAGAATGGCCTGGCTGTCCTTAGGACCCATGGATGACTGTCAGCAAACATAAGCCCGAGAGTGTTGTCGCAACAGCAGTGATACCTCCTGGAACACTTGCTAACCAGGCACTATGGTGCCAAAGATGTTTTAAAAAAAATGTAAAACACAAGAGCCAATAACACTGGGAAAATCTGTTATGTAGAATAGAACAGGCAGTGACCAGAGGTATAACCTCACGCACTGGTGTGTAAAAAGAGGAAGAGGAGGGGTTGTGTGGCTCCTGTTTTGAGAGGAAAGTACATCCTTTACTAAAGAACTTTAAGATCCTGACTCATGTCCGGGGTCAGGATTGACTATACAGTGCTAACAAGGAGTGCAGTTGTGGACTGTGTTCCCATCTATAACTGAATATATGTCAGTCAAGTGTGACTACTGATTAAACAACAGTACACTGATTTTTCATATAAGAACAGAGGTCCGAGCTGCGCTCACCCCAAGGTCAGGGAAACGTATGGGTGGTACTAACTGTAGGGGAGTCCTCTGTTGAGCAGTCCATCACAACCCTAAACACAGAGGGTTTCCCCAGCCTACACCTGCCCCAGCTGACACCTAAAGAAGATATGTTGCCAGCCTCAGCTGAGAAAACACCGTACAGAAGCTGCTGACGAAGAGAAATTACTTGAGGTTGTGGTTGCAGTATTGTGAAATGGATTGAAGAAGGATTTCAAGAATTTTAGATGTGTCAGAGAGAAAAAAACTTCTGGTCACCACACTAAACATTTTATATTTAAAAAACAGAATAAAACAAAACTAACAACTTTTAGCCACAATATTTAAAGATTTATCCAAGTTTTGGAAGGAGCAGTTTTCCAGCATGACGACTTTTTCAATGGAGAAATAAGATTTGTTAAAGGAATATCAGGGAGGCACAAGATCAGCAGAGTACAAAGGGTAGCCTTTGAAAATACCAATCTTCTCTGGGGCATCATGCAGGCATGGACTTTACGAAGTGTGACATGCATCACATTACTGGTGTTACAATGCACGTGGACATCAGTCTGTGGACCTTAGCTTATAGTTAACCACATTTATGATGTTATCTAGATTGAACTCTTACTTAGCTCACAAAAGTTCTTGTCCTTTATCCCCACCCCCAGCTATTCAAGTCATACAACTAAAGCAGGTAAAATGACCAATCAATATTTAATAGTTGGATTAAGACTGCCATGGGATCTGAAGCCTAATAACCTAGATGCGTTGATAGTTTTACAGTTACTTCAGGAACATACTACAAATAAAAAATACCTTCTAGCTGTTGCACTCTAAAGTCTAGGCTATGTTGTGAAAAACAAAACATAAAATGCTTAGTCATTCTGCAGGCACAGCTACTAGCGGAATCTGTGGTGTGCTCCAAATTCCAACGACTTTTCTTTTACCACAGCAGTACTATATAAAGATACACTGTTTCAGTTTGTTTTAATTTTAAAAGTTCAAAGCCCTGGCTGTAAGCAAATTCTTAAGCTACAAGAAAGAAATCTTTGTCTTTTTAAGGGAATTTAGTAAGCATGCTGAGCCTCTGCCCAGGATTTTGTGTATTTATGCCAGAAACTAAGTGCAATACAGCTAAGCCAGTTCCCTTCCTTTTCAGAGGGCACTAGAAAGATCTTTATTCATGTAATTCATTACTTGTAAGAGCATCCAAATTAAATGTGACTGGCTCAGAAGCGACTGCTGAATATGTCTACATTTCAGTCTAGCTAAATTTGTAAACATGGAAATAACCAACACACCTTTCATTGGATCATGTTCTGCTCTCATTATATCAATAAGTGAATTTTCCAGTGAGTGCATGTTCAAGCTGTCATACATTCTAGCTCGCTCCTACAAGAAAAAAGGAGGGATAATTAAACCATCTGCATTCATAAAATCATTAAAACGTAGCAGAATTGCTGTGAAGATAAAAACAAAGAAATATTATGGGTATATATTTCAAGCATTAAAGATCATAATTTCTACTGGAAATCAAAATAACTGACAGATCCTACTATGACTATAGTTTCTTTTACAGTTGAATCTGTAAAGGACAAATAATTACTAATCCCTGTGACACAGCAGATATTCTCAACAATTTCTTTGGATTTCTTCCTGTAGAACAAGATATAGAAAATATCTATATTGTTTTAATATCTGAAATGTATCCTTGTATCCCCAAATATGTTTCAAACATATCAGATAGTCACACTTGTCAGATTTCAAGATACATTTTAGATATTTTGCAGAATTATCCAATATGTATCATATTTAGGAAACATCTTTGATATATGTATTTGAAATATTTTTTTTGCTATACTATTTCAAAATTCAAGTTTCTGTTCTTTCAATGTTATGTCCTTGAATAAAATCAAAAATACTTATTTGTGCATACACATTATTGCAGTTTCTACATATTTTGCATTTTAGGTAAACAACATATTTTGAATCTATCCAACATATATATTCTGAGTTACTTACACATTTTCATTGTTGGTTTCTCTTGTAAAATGCTAAATATATAAAAACAGAAAAATCTACTTATAATATAGTTTTAAATTATACCCATATGGAAAATAAACTATTTTGTTAATATGTAGACTATATCTGAATATGCCTAAATATATCACATATTTCAGATTTCTGTTCATCCCCCATATATTTTACATATTTGCAGAATGAAGATATGTCATACTTGGCATCAATATACTAAATGTATATGTTTTGTTATATTATCAAAGAAAATATTTTGTTTTGCTTTTTAATGTTTTGATGGACTCGAATAATTAATGCAAGCGTAATTTTACTCTAATTTCTACATAAGTGTATGTTAGCAAACATATATTTTCAATATATTAGATATGTATTTTCTGAGATATATTGCATATGTTAAAATGGGTTTGGCCCGATATGAATCAGGAAAGTATTTGTAATACATGTATCATTTATTATACCGAGAGAGATAGATGCACACACATATACATACATAGACACACGTACTGATAATACATTTTAAGTATATGATTTACATAACAAATATGTATGTTTTATAGTTTATAAATATGACAAGAATATATATTTCATATACCTTTATAATATATAGACATTTTGTAAATATATATTGAATGCACTATTTCTACATATTTTCTTATACTAAAAGATGTACAAGCAAAGAAGGCAGCTCCAAAATGTAGTGGGTGCTCACAACATAAGTGTAAACTGCACTCACGTTAAAAGTTAGGTACACACACACACATGCGATAAGGAACTCCAGAAGACAATTCTTAGATTTGCCACCACAAAGTTTATTTGTACAAAAAATAAAATGTTGTACAACCAAAGCCAAAAGTAGCAAAGATAAAAAACAGACCTCCCCACAGGACTGACATTTTGTGCTGTTCTCGCGCTTTTCAAGAACAGTGGGACATGTTGGTCCTGTAGGGAGGTCTGTTTTGTTTTTGTTTTTTTACTATTGCTATTTTTGGCTTTAGTTTCACAATTTATTTCTTTACTGTATAAACTTTGTGATGGAAAATCCAAGAAGTGCATTCTGGAGCTTCTGGTCCGGTGTGTATGTGTGCCTAACTTCTGCTGTGAGTAAAATATGTATCTTGTTTGCTTGCAAGATACAGTATGTGTAGAATATATGCAGAATATATTTATTTTTATATATGTCAGATATATTTTTGGAAATGCCTGCTGTGGTACTGTGTATGTATTTGCATAACTAATTTGCATATTTTAAAAGTACAATTTATCAACCAAAATTATGGTAATTTCTACTTCTAAAACAATTTTGAATTGACAACATTGGCTTACAGACCAGAGGGAAAGGTAAAACGTAAAAAACAAGTACATGTAGAAACTCACCTAGACATAAAAAGGAATCAAACAGGAATTATATAAATACCAATTTGAGCTTTTTTAAATTGTGAGATCAAGAGGTAAATCCTATGTAAGTAAGTATAAATGTATAATCTGTAAGTCTGTGGTAATGGTGCATCATTAAATGATAATTCTACTATAGCTATCTAAATGGTTACTAAGAGGAGGAATTCCAAATATACAGTTAAAGATATGCTACATCAAGATTAATCTATTGTATTTTTGTCTAGGTAGTTTATTATAGTTTTACAATGCATATATTTAAAAATAGTTTAGATATGTGTCAACTACATAAAAATATTAAATATCCAAGAGATACAAGTAGATGTATAAAATATATCACAGAAACATGGAACCATGGAATTTGATGGCAGATAAGGACCGCTTGATTATACATCTATAATAAATATATCATGGACATATATTTATGATATATCTTAAATATATCTGTCGCATCTATTCTACAAATAAATCAGATATTTCAAAAACAGCCAATTTTAGATATTTTGCATATACTTCATACATATGAGCAAACATGTATTTGAAAAACACTTTTATAAGTATATCGAAAATATATTTATTTTCCATATGGGTAACCAGGAAAAAGATATCTATAACTGTAAACATGCTATTCCTGATAATGACTTAATATCATAGTTCAGAATCTGATTAATCAATGTGAGCTGTTTAAAAAAGAAGCTCACATTATTTAATCCCTACAAACCAGAGGATCTGGACAATCTGTCATTGAAGCACAGGTCAGGAAGCACAGGAAAACCAGGAGCAGTTATAAAATTCTCAAGTAGCATTTTACTATTATTACCATATCATCATTAACAGTAAAATAAAAAAAATAAAATTGATCAGGATATGTATTTACAAAGGCAGTACAAAGAAAACAAAGTCCTTCATCTGAGGGTGTTGCTAATTCTTAATTTCATCTCTCTCTAACAAATTACTCTTTTTATATGAAGTCTTTGTCTGACAGTTGACTTCTGCACCCGATCTTGCTAAGAGACAACCTGTTTCTCACAAAACATATCAGGACTTTGACAGTTCCTCTCCTTGCAGGTGCAACAAAATAGAACACTATATCCCACAACCAATCTCCTGTTTGACAGTTCTGCAAAAGAGTTCAAGTGAAGGCAGGAAGATAGCAGGACAGGGAGAATCACAAGACCAGAGTGACCAGTTCCTAGGTTTCACAAGAAAATTCGACTGCGCAGTCAGACGGACGAGAGAGAGAAAAGGAGAGTAGAGAACAGATCCTTGTTTTTAGCTTTTTCTGTAGAACAAATGGGACAGGGTCTTATACAACCATCACACCATTTAGAAATGAAATTGTTGAAATACCCAGCCGAGATTATTGCCTCCGTCATTACTAAACTCTAACTGCAGCCTACTTGAAAATCACATTCTATCACAGTGAAAGTGTTCCAAAGTTATTTCAATTTCAAAAAGTGGAAGAGGGATATACTGGGTCCCCTCATTTTCCATATTTATGAGTTAATTTCCTTTAAATATGTGCTCAACTTAAACACTATGCAGACAATTCTGTCTTTATGGCAATTGATAAGAGATGTTGATACTATGATAACTAATTTACAATCTGATGTCATAATGCTGAGATATGTTTTTTGGCCTCAAAACTAAAATTAAATACAATAAAGACTCATGCAATGGCTTTTAGTTATAAGATTAAGTCAGGAAAGTCTCTTGAGTTGCTGTTGGACTTAAAGTTCTCACATAGCCAGGGAACTGTTTATATGAGCTCCTGCAAGTACTGTATCTGGGAGTCACTCTCAACAGTTTCCTGACCTTCAAGGAGCACACATGATAAGTGGAGCTCTAGATGAGTTGTTAGATGTTGGGGAAAAAATTACACACTGCTCAACAGCTGCTATAATTGGCTCAATCTGGAAATCTGAAGACAGAAACTCCTATACACTGGCACTGGTTCCTTTAAGGGAGGTTAATTAATGTTTTCTACCCGAAACTGAAACAGATTGCTTGCATATCTGTAAATAATTATACTCTTACTGTTCCTACAGCAAAAACTCATTTAGACCAGGTCCAATATAATACTGCTGCACAAATCGAGACTCTTTCAACACTGAAGCCTGGAAGGCACCTCTTCAGCCCATACACCCACAAAAATGGGCAGTTAATCTAGTACACAGCTGCAATATCCGAGGAGGGCCAAAGTCACCCACCAAGCAACACGGGCGGCAAGCCACAAAATGGCGCAAAGTGCACACCTGAAGACATGAACCTAAGCAGTCCTGAATGAGCTCCAAAACACATGAAAATAAAAAAGGGCAGAAAAAACAGCCAGCACACAACACCATACAGAGAGATCAAGCAGCACATAACCACCACACAGAGGGATTAAGATGAAAACAGCACAGAACTGCAGACCCCAGAAAACACTGCAGTCTTCCCTTGCTGTCATCTTTGCTTCACCTGAAATAAAAAAAAAACACAAGCAACAGACTGACTACCCAAAAATAAGGCTAGGGTTCCCGAAATAAAATGGTTAACTAAGGATCATACTAAGGAAGGTGAGGAGCAAGAAGGCAGGTTTTGCCCATAACAGCTCCTATAATATTACGAAGAATAATATTGCAATTGCCACCCTCTAAGTACAAAATTATCTAGGCATGCTTTTAAATTCTACCTTAGTCTTCCTGATAATAATTTCCTCAGGTAATTTATTACATGGATTCACAACTCTGAGGGTAAAGAAATAAATCAATAGTAGATGCTAGAGGGAAAAACAAGACGGGAAATAATAAAAGTCATCCCAACTAACTATGTAACTCAGTCCCACCTCCAAAACAAGAAAAATATTTTACTTATTAAGGCACCAGGCAAGACAGGATAGAAGTTAGCTAGCAGGTTAGTCAGTTTGAAAGCCTCAGCTTAACAAGCACAATTTCTACCTTAAGGGGTGATCCCTGACATCAGGTAGCTCAAACCTGCCTTGGAGAGAGAGAATCTTGGGTAAAAATAACAATCATTACGTAGAAAAGACCAATCTTGCAGAGAGCTCTAGGTATGCTAGTTACCTTTCAGTGGTACAGCTGAAACTCATTAACTGCTGTATGTGGAATGCTCATGCCCTCGGGTTCTATGCTGAGGTTTCATCCTTTCGCTGTACCACTACCCATATGTATTACCTCCCCACTACAACGCTCAGTGATACAGAAAATCTTGGAATTGTCTAAACAGCAATATCAGAGCCTTAGACTCATTTATTAGTTTTGAGACTCAACAAAACTGGTCTTTATCTACATGTTGTCATGAACCCACGCTTGTTACTATCCTACAGCCCATTTCTCTGCATACAGTCCACTAGGTCCTCTGTGATTATTAGCTCCATCAGTTTACCTACAATGGAGGCAAGACTGACAGGCCTGTAATTTCCTGGTTCCTCCCTGTCCCCTCCCTTGTGAAGGGGCACTACGTCCACTATCCTCCAATTTCTCTGAACCACTCCCCAACTACACTGAGCTAGTGAACAGCAGTGCCAGGGGTTTAACTAGTTCTGATGCCAATTCCCTGAACACCCTCTGGTGCACTCTATCTGGTCCTGGAACATTTTCAGTGCCACGAGACATTTTTTTAACCCGTTTTTCTCCTGCAATTACCCCCCTGCCCCATTTCTGGAATCCCTTTGCAGCAGCCTTCATGCAATTTTTCAGCAGAGGCCCACTATCCTCCACTGTGAATACTGAGAAGTACTTGTTTAGAATAGCTACCTTCTGCTCATCCTCTCCTACTACCTTGCACCCTCTGACAGCCTAACAATTATCCCTCTCGTGCTCCTTTTTTCACCCTGATGTACATGAAAAACGTTTCCCCTCTCTTGATCCCTCTGCAATATGCAGTTGTGTCTGTGCCCTAAATGCCTTCTTGGCCTTCTTAAAGAAGACACTAAGCATGTTAGCTGATGCTGTATCCAGAAATTATGCTTTCAGTATCCACTTGCAGGCATGGGATTCTAACCTGCAGTGATGACAAAAATCTAAAAGGATATACAAGGCTAAACAGAAAATAGCATTTATTAGAATCAAGTCTGGTTACTTTGGTACATTTTCACATACTGTATGCTGCACTTCACACAGTTATGCATGTCTAAAGTCTGTTCAATGGGATGAAATGTCAGACCCACAGACCACATTTTTTTTGCAAATACTTAACAAAAAAAAAAATAAAAAAAAAAAGCCTGCAATATGAGTTGTTTAAATGTTTGACAAGGACATTTATCACTTCAAATATGTGCACATACGATCAGATGTGGTTGCAGCAGGACTAAAACATAAATGTCCAAAATCCTTGTCTGATTTCCAAGTAAGTTTCTTCATCACATCAGAAATCAACATCTTTTATGCTTCTAAGATCACAACAAAAGCTATGGCTTCACTGAAAAGGAAACAATGAAAGGTAATAAAGCATTAAAAGAGCAGAGCAAAAAGATTAGAGCTCGATGTGCAAAAATTATAGATGTTGTCAGTGCTGTCAAAACGAATCTAAGATTTGAGCATCTATGCGCACTCTTAAAGAAGAACTGGCCCATTTGTGACGTTATGAAGAGCTGATTAATGACTGTCTACAGCTAGTAGGTTAAAATGCCCCATTTACAACATAACTCAACAGAATCAAAAAACAGACCACTGTCTCAAATAAGTAAATGTGTTCTCTGCTACCTGATGGCAAACAGCAATTGGGTACAGCTAGTGGCCAAGGCCACAAAACAGGGTGGTACATCAACTCTAGAATACAATGGCACAGAACGTCTTTCAAAAAAACGAGACTCATTAGCTATCACAACTTGCTCAGAACAATACAAGGTGTGCAGTACAAAGCAAAGTTCAAAGCTACTGCATATTAAAGCTATTTTAGAAACTATCAGCAGTAGAAGAAATATAAGCCCATAGTAGATTAAATTCTTCAGATTTTCAAAGAGGTAGCAATATTATAGACTCGGTATGGTACAGTTCAGCCAAGACACAGAGCGCTTGCGCACACACACGCGCACACACACACACACATACACACACTTACTTGAAGGCCTAATAAATTGGTCGCTTTAAAAGGGCTAGTGTACTGCCTAAAACTATTTGTTTTTAAAAGCAGTCAACTGTTACCTTTTATGTCTGGGGTACTTTTTCTTTTCCCTTTAGTTAATTAGAATATTGTTTGCCTAATGTTAGTAGGTGTATATCCTTCCTCTCAACTACATTTCAGCATTGTGACCTCATTGACTGTGACATCACTAGTGCTTAGGAACAGCCACTAGTGGCTGCCAGGTCAGTCACCTGGGATAACAGTCAGTGAGATCACAATGATGATGATGTAGTGGGGGACTAGAGCCAGGCTGAGAGCTATTCCACACATCCAGTACAATATTATCGCACAGAAAACTTCATAAAGAGCAAAAGGAAAAAGAAAATACTTCAGAAATAAAACGCTAAAGCTACTACTTTAAAATGATCATTTTCCTATCTGTCTTGGTTCAACAAGCTCTTTAATTCATAATCATCTCCTAAAGTGAGGCTTGTGTTTCTAATGTAGCAGACTCCGCTGCCGGGTACCATAGAGCCTTCTACCACGGGAGGTGGCTGGCCAGGATTCTTACTGTGTCTTGATGGGGCAGTGGAAAGTGGAATGGAGCGTGGAGGGTGGAAGAGGCACATTAAACACTTCCTTAGTCATGCAACAAATTTACTGTCCACACAAGCATCTTCAGTCAAGCAACAAGTGTTCATTTGGTACAAGCTGGACTTCGTGGTTGCTCTAATACTCGGAGCGGACACAGCTGAGCCACTTCAGTTAGGAACCTCCATTCCAGAACACTGAGAGTAGGAGGATTAAAGCAGTAGTGAAGTCAAAATTTGCAAAACCATATGTTGTGCAGAGAGTTTTGATCTGTTATGTGTAGTCCTGATGAGTCCTCCCCTTTGTCTGCTATTTAGAGTTTTTTGTAAATTAGCCTTCTAGTCTATATATATGTAGTAGTTTTATGGACACTGGGGATCTCCATCTTGGCAAGGTTAATTGCTCTTCTTTTTTCTACAAAGCCTCCTGTCCCATGTGACATTCCACTCTTAATATTCCTGCGCAAGAGACCTCTGTACACAGGATAAGAAGTACAGTGATGCTGTGTGCCGATTGGCTGAAATCACAAGTGATAATATGCTGTATATTTGTGATGCTTACATTTTGCATGCTATTTCTGCAACCTTTTACATTTTTGTTTCACTGTATGGGCTTCATGCATGTAACAGAAAAAAAGCCTAGTGCTCAATTTTCTCTTCATTAATAAATTTGAATTTTAATACTAGAGAAGTTGGTACTGCTTTCCATTCATTAGGAGAGGATAAAATGCATTCCTATTGTCTTCCAACCTCCATATGCCATTTTCTTTCCAGTCTTCAGTCAGCACATGCAGCAGATTCAAACACTGATGCAAATAACTCCTCATTTCTGTATGATAATGTGTCAACCATGGTAAAGACAGCTTTATGTGGTGATTCTGTTTCCATGCAACATATGCACATAACTAATGATATACTCTATTTTGCACTGCTGTTTTATGATTTATATACTGCTGCTTTTGTTTTTAAAAAAATGTTTAGTCATATTTATATTCACATGTAATATCTTCCCTTCCTGCTGCTTCTCCTCCCACCCGTTTGAGCAAAAAAATATCTCTGGATAGTGGCACCCACCCAGTCCTTCTTCACCTACCCCACCCAAACTCAGATGGCAACAAGCACAATCCTTGTCTCGCCTCCTCAGTTGGCCACAGTCTACGTTAACTGCCGCTAATAAATAGGTTAGTAATCCACTCATATACACTGTGGTTAGTGGTACAAGTTCAGACTACAGCTGGCAGAGGAGGCGAGAAGAGGGCTCTGTCAGCCAACCTCTGCGTTGGAGTGGGGGTGTGCTTGTGAATCTGGGTTTAGAAAAAAAGAGGGTAGGGGATGCAGCAGGGAGTGCTCATCTCTGGACACCTATTCACTGTCCTCACTTTTCCTTTCTTTGCACAGTCACCACCAATACTAAGTATCAAGTAACAGACACAGCCTTCCCCACCCCCAAGCTACACACCTCAGTCATAAGATTTTCTCAGTCACAGATTTTCTGTAGGGTCACTTGTGTCTTTTGGTCAAATTATGGTAACTGCATAGTAACTACTGGTTCAATGTATTTTTATCTTATTTATAATTTTTTGTATTCTGTATTTTAGCTGAAGCCTGAATTTGCAAAGTGTGTCCCTGGCTGATGTTACAGAATAGACATGGACCGTAGAAAACTGCAGTCAGCTGAAAATGAAAGTTATTCTGAGTTTAGACCAGTTGTTGCAAAATCAGGTTGAGCCCCCAGGGATGGGGCAGTTACCCCCAGCAGCAAAATCAATGAGAGCCCGCCCTGGTTGGGAAAGGGACAGGACCCCATTGAGGGTACATTTTGGAGAACCCTCTGTGACTGGGAGCGGCTACTGGTGGTGGCTCAATCCTGGAGCACTCTAAAGATGGGAGTCATTAATGCCTTGTGCAACATTTGGGGTAACCCCTCCTGGGCTGGATGCAGCCACTAAATGCTGCAAAATCTGTCTGCATCTCCCGCAGCTGGGAACCATCAGCACTAGTGGCTAAACCACAGTGAAACCATTACAGTAGCAGCACAATCAATGTGAGCTTCCTGGGACAAAGAGCCAATACTATTGGCAGTGCAACAGTTGAGATCCCTCAATGGACCCTATTCCCTGCATAGCAGTGCTTGAGTAATAGCTCTCAACGGGACTGTCTCTTGCGTATTATGTAGTAATGGGGGGGGGGGGCTATGCACTGTGCAGTGGTAGTGGCAGCATGGAGGTGAGAGTTTCACTCCATGGAGTGGTGGAGCGGTGGAGCGGAACATGTCAAACAACATCCTCACCATTACTAAAACTCTTCAGCATTCGTGACGTCCATGACAATTTCAACACCAAATGACTACGGAAAGGTTACCCCCTAGTGGCAGCTTTTCTTCCACATGAACAGAACAGGCAGTAAAACTTGTTCATCATTTCCATAAGGTGCAGGGTGACCTAGAACTTAGAATTTTCTTTCAAAACACACCCTCACTCACGTGCTGTGTTGATCTTGTGCCTCCCAGTGTTCAACAGTAGATAACTGAGGCCGAAGAGGCCAGATGACTCCAGACCCAATTTGAAGAAATAAGCCAATTATATCAATATAAATTTCAGATTAAAAAGCTTTTAATGAAACAGAACAAAGAAAGCAATCATGAAAAGCTCAGCTTTAAATAATAAATGATTCTGAACCATCTTATCCTAAACATGGAAGGGAAGGAAGGGTTAGTTGGCTGTTGTAATCCATTAGAAGAAAAGCTGTTACTAAGGGGAGAAATTTTTCCTTCCTTCTGTATGAATTAGAATGGCCTACTGAAACGTTAGTGGAGACTACAAACAATCCCCTATGTTGGAGAGTTTCAGGATTACTCTAAAAACAGGTTCTTAAGTACAGAAATCTCAATCTTCGCTGGCACGGTGTCACTGTGTGTAGTTTTTGCTGACTGAAGTGAAGCTGGGAAACTCTGCAAAGCATTTCCCAGTATCACACTTCACTAGCCCAAACATGCTTAAGAAATCTAACTCCCCAATATCATAAACAGTTTTCACACCAGGAATATCAATCATAGCTGCTATGCCCCTAAGAAAGGCAGAATATGAGGAACAGTCCTCCAGAGGATATACGGTGAACATATTTTGTCACCTGTGACTTCAGGATTAAGAGGTTCCTCCTCTTCACAGCAGCATTCCTCCTCTGTGAGACTGTGAGACTGGGTGCAACTGAAGGAGAAATTTTGATGCCTGTTCTTTCATGGTCTGGAAGAACTGCCACATTTCTCTAAACTCCCCCATGGATGGCATCAGAGTATTCCAGCAGGCTGAATGATAGGCTCGTTTATTTTTTTCAAGGTTCCAAACTTGAGAAGACGACTCCTCTGCTTGCCTTTTATTAGAAACCTTTTAATATAAGCATTCCTCAGTCAAGGATTTGCCGTTTTGTGGTCTTCATGCAGACTCTTGATTTAGACTGGTCATTAGGAGAAGCTGTGTCAGTAGAACATTATCACGATATGTTTTTTATTTTTATTTTTTTGATAGGAACACTCTTCAGAATTAGACAGAAAGGCTGGAGTGGACAATCACTGCCTTTGCTTGTCCTTTGCTTTGTCTTAGGACAAACACTTGTACAGAATGACCACAGTCTAGCCAACCTTGATCCGTGCCCCACAACACGTACAGCACTTTGTCTGCCTATCTGTGACCAAAGAGGCCACTATGATTCTCAAAGGAGGTACCTAAGGCAGTAATTATTATTATTTTACCAGGAAGAGACTCTGTTGAGCAATGCTCACTGGCAAGGAGGTCCTGGGTAAGACAGCATAAAATTAACAAACAGGAACAATGCAGCAAGTCACCTGAATGTACCGGGCCGGGGGGGTTCCAGTATTTAGAAAGTATAAGAAAACCCAGACAAGAGGTGGACAGGGGGTGTATCTGGAAAAACAAAGGGAGGCATGAAGGACAGCGACAGCAACAAAGTACCAAACAGAGGAGATAATTGCCAAACGTGTCCAAAAAGGGATAAGAGTTTCTTCAGGTGAGTGAAAAGAGGAAAGCACAGGAGGGGATAATGAGAATAAGGAGGATGAGGGGGAACTGTGCAGAAGAAGATCAAAACAAAAAGCTAAACTCTAAATAAGTACTTCTGTTCGGGCTTCACAGTTTGTTTGTTTTTTTGGGGGGGGGGGCAGACCAACATGCATCAGCAGCACCAGGGGGAGTGGACACAAGTCTATTTTCATGGGAGAGAGTCTGGGAGACTGGGAGCCCTAAAGGTAAACAAGGAGACAGAACTGGATGAGATTCACCCAAAGGTCAAAAGAACTAAGCATGTTGCTAGCCACCCCTGGCAACACTACTCAGCACCTCTCTGGAGATGGGGCAGTTTCACAGAACTGAAGGAGGGCTGATGTGGTCCATCACCAAGAGCAGTAGCAGGGAGGAGGCTAGCAATACGGGCCAGTCAGTCTCACATCAGTGGTGGGGAAAATAATGGAAACATTGCTGAAGGAGAGACTGATGAGAGTACCTGAAGCAAATGGGCTGCAGGACCACTGACGGCACAGTTTCACAGATGCCAAACGTGCCAAACAAATCTCACAGATTTCTTAGACTGGGTGACTAGGAAGGTTGATCAGGGGAGGAAAGTGGATGTAGCCCATCTGGAGTTGAACAAAGCTTTTGAAATTGTACCACACAAGAGGCTAATTAAGAAACTAGGCAGCCTGGGAGTTTGGTACCCAGCCTACCACTTTCTACCCAACTTGTTGAGGGATAGGAGGCGAGGTTGGTGGTAAGCAGCAGTCACCACGAAGGGAGTAATAGGTGCCACAGGGATCAGTACTAGGACTAGTCTTCTCAATGTGGGAGGCAGTATAGCGCAGTGGTTTAAGGCTCTGAGCTGCAAATCTGGTGACATCCAGCAGACCAGACCTGGGTTTGAATCTCACAGCTTCCACTTGCATACTGTGCGACCCTGGGCAAGTCACTTAACTTCCTGTGCTCCCAGGTAGCTCCTTAAAAAGCGTTCAGCTTAGTGTGCTACTCCTGGTTAAACAACTAAAAAAAGAATTTCTTCATAAGTGACACTGCTGAGGAACTGAGGGAAAGTGTCTCTCTTTGCAGACATCTGCAACAGATGGACCCTTAGAAAGGGGTATAGAGAATGTGAAGGGATCTTGGTAAACTAGAGGAGTAGTCTAGGGTGTGACTGCTTGGTTTCAATGCCAGAAAAAGCAGTCATGTACCTGAGGCAGGGAAACTTGGGAGTTGTTTATACGATGGAAGGAGGTACTTACAGTCACCAAGCAAGAAAGGAACCTCTATGTAATAATATCTGACGATCTCAAGGTGGCAGGGCAGTGTAAAAAAGCAGTAGGCAAGGCTAGTAGGATACTAGGGTGCACAGGGAGAGGATTTTAGCAGAAGGTATGTGGTGTTTCCACTGTATCGCTCACTTTTGAGACCCTCCACTTAGAGTACTCAAGTCAGATTCATTTCTAAAGTTAGGGTGAGCAGTGAGCACTAAACTAACTAAATGGCTACCAAAAACTATATCAAAATAATTATTGCAAAATCTTTGAAAACTATTTTACATGGCACAGCAATTTAAAAATGTTAATAATAATTAAAAAGCTGAGATCACGGAGTGTCAATTGTAAAGGCACTGTAACAAGTAATGCTCAAGCAAACAGAAAGAACCGATTCTTGTGTCAACCTTTTTTCCAGGTTCTGGAATGGAAGGTAGGGATTAGGGATTGTTAAGCATAGTGGAAGAAACAACATTACTATAGTGAGTAACTGTTTCTTCAAACTCCAGGAATCTCTCGCTTATGCCTAACAATTGTAGACACCATAGCAGTACCTCGGAAAACTGGGTACAGAGTCTATTTAAGGAAAAGGTTGTCCAAGACAGCAGTTGCAAAGCTGGCATCAATTCTGGACTGTATGTCCAGGCAGTAATGATTTGTGAAAGTATGTACTATTTTCTAGGTAGCTGCTTACAGATTTCCTGTAGGGAAACACCTCTTGATGCTGTCATGGAGGCAGAGATGTCCTTTGTGAAGTGAGCCCCAAGACCAGATGGCAGCTGCCAGCTAACAAAACTGTATTCAGGAAACTATCCAACGTCTCTTGAATGCTGGTTTCCCTTCCCCACTTCACCACAGGTGACCAGTAACTGATAATGCATACTGGAGCCAAGAATCCCAGGACAGAGTACTACCTCGCGGAGTCAGCATCTGCAACTGAGGAGGAGGAGAAGAACCTGGGAGGATGATCACTAGTGATCTGAAACACTCCATGCAAGAAAGCAGCAGCAAAGGCAAACAAGATGATGGGATGCATATCTAGGGGAATCAGTAGTAGGAGAGAGGTGGTTATACTGTCCTTGTACAGGTCACTGGTAAGGCCACATCTGGAGTATGGAGTTCAGTACTGGTGCCTACACCTCAAAAAGGACATTAACCTGCTGGAGAAGGTCCAGAGGAAGGCTACAAAGATGATAGCGGGTCAGCAGGGTAAGGCATATGAGGAGAGGTTGAGGAACTGAACACGTGCTCCTGGAAGACAGAAGAGAGACAGGGGACATGATTGGGACCTTCAGGTACTTGAAAGGGATAAATAAGGTTGATAAGGAGTCTTTAAGCTATGGCAAAGATAACATTAGGAGGCACAGTCTTGAGCTGGAAGGTGGGAGGTTTAGGAGGGAGGTCAGGAAGCACTTCTTCACAGACAGGGTGGTGGACAGCTGGAATGCACTGCAGGAAGAGGTCATCTCGTTGAAGACAGTGGGCAGCTTTAGAGAGGCAGGGACAGGCATAGGGGAAGCTAAGGATCATGGGTGGAGGGGAGGATGGGAGGATGGGAGGAGTGGGGAGGGCAGGGACATTAGCTAAAGCTCTGGACCCTGCAATCGAGAGCAGACTTGATAGACCATATGGTCTTCTACTGGCTTTGTATGTTCATATGTCACGAGTGTTAATGGACCCTACATCCTCGGTGGTTCAAGTAATAGCTCAGAGCACTCAACACCCAGACTGTGGAGCTTCTGTTCTCCTGAGCTAGATTTTGCTGTAAAGAATACTGAAAGAGTAACTGATTCAGAAGGACTTCAGACATCACTTGAGTAATGAATTTTCTGTTAGTTTTTAGGACAATCTAGTTTCTGTGAAATATGATATAGTTAGGATTAGTGCAGAAGGCTTACAGCTCATTCACCCTTCTGTCAGACAGCAGTGCCACTAGGAACATTGCTTTTCAGATGACATACTTCAGAGCAGCAGTTGCCACAGGCTCAAAACGGCACCTCCATCAGCTGGGCAATGCACAGACTCCAGTCCCATGGAGGGTACAAGTGATTTATGATTTTTAAAGAACCTTTTGAAAATGGTCTGTGAAGCCAATAACCTACCCTTGCCAACTGAAGTGTGGGTTGACACTGCTGTCAAATGAACCTTCACAGGGTTGAGAGCCTCAGGGGCAAGGACTGGAGATGGACTAGTAGTCCAGGATTGTAGCTACACTTGCTCGCAATGGTTTGGGCTGTCTAGGGGAACGCAAGGAAAATCTTTTCTATTCTGAGGCAGCTTATGTTTTTCTGTTGCTGGTTTCCTTGAAACCTTAAGCACTTCAATAACATTCTCCGAGAGATTTAGTCCAGAGAACTCTAGCTGTTCAAGAACCATGCTCTTAGGTGCAGAGTCTCTGGATCTTGAATGTCATCCTGCCCTGAGACAATGTCAGCAGACTAAATCTCAAGGTCAGGTTTCTAGGATGCCTGTTGGAGAGGGTCAGGAGCAGGGAGTACCTAATCTGCCTAGCTCAATCTGAGCTCGAGAATCATTGCTGCAGACTCCTTCTTAGTTTTAGTAGTATTCTCAGCAAAGTGGAAAGAGGGAAGACAAAGAAACTTCCCAGACCAGCTGAGGACAACAGCATCCTCTGGGACTGTACCTACCACGGGGTTGCAACAAAACAGTTGGGAGTTAATTGTTCTTCCACTATGCAAAACAGGTCTATTTCTGGTGTACCCCACCTTCTGAACACTGTCGCCAGTACCTGCTAGTTCAGGGTCTATTTGAGAACTCCCTGGTTGATTCTGAGCAGGGAATCTGCCGTACACCGTCCTTTCCTGGCAGGTGTACTGCCGAGAGCTGAATATCCATTGGGTATGCTAAGTTCCAGATCTTCACTGCGTCTGTGCTCAGTTTTGAAGATCTTGGTCCTTCCTGTTTGTTTATGTAATAAACAGTTGTGATGTTGTCCATCCTGATCTGGACGGGCGAACCTCTGATATGAGAAGAAAACAGCCTGCATTGCCAGGTACACTGCCCTGAGCTCCAGGAGATTTACGTGCTTGAGACTCCTGTGTGCTCCAGAAACCACATACAGCGAGGTCCTCCTGGTGGACGACCCAGCCCAGTAGGGTGGCATCCGTTATATGGTCATAGCTGAAGAAAGGGCCCCCCCTTTTGAGGCTGCACTCTTCCTTCCACCATTCTAGTGTGCTTAGCAGGCACTTTGTGATGAGCACTAGTTTTAAAATTGGATCCCACCCCTGGGACCAGTGGCTCTCTAAGTGGTACTGAATATCTCATTTGGAACTTGGCACCTTGTACCACTGTGGCAGATGATGCCACAAGTCCTAGCAAATGCAGGAAATCCCTTACATGTCTGGGCTGACCTGTCTTGAAGGATTGTGCAGCTGCACTCAGATCTGCTACCCTTGTCAGGGGAAGGAATGCCTTCCCCTGCAGGGTACCTAGCTCAGTACCTATAAAATCCAAAGCCTCAGCTGGGTCTGTTTATGAGTTTTGTACATTTATAAGGAAGCGCAAGCCCTTCAGAGTGCCTTGTGTCAGAAGCAGGCAGGACTCTGCCTCCTGATGTGATTTCCCTGAGACTAGCCAGTTGTCCATATAGGGAAACACCACCACTCCCTGCCTCCTCAAATGTGCTGCCACCAAGTTTAGGCACTTTGTGAACACTCTTGGTGTGGACGATAGGTTAAAGGGAAGGGCAGTGAATTGGTAATGGGAATTCCCTATCTTGAATCTTAAGTATTTTCTGTGTGAAAGCAGGCATCTTTTGGAGGCAGTATAGCACAGTGGTTTAAGGCTCTGAGCTGCAAACCTGGAGACCTGGGTTTGAACTCACAGCCCCCACTTGCATACTGCGTGACCCTGAGCAAGTCACTTAACTTCCCTGTGCTCCCACATCGTACCTGTAAACAAGCTGCTCAGCTTAGTGTTTCTCTCCTGGTAAAAAATAAATAAAAATCCAGTGGCCCCAGCCAGTTTTTAAGTATTTGTTCATTTATCTTTGTACAGAATGGGTTGCCACTGCCCATTTTCTTGTTGGTCAGAAAATAACTGAATAAAGTCCCTTTCCCATTGGGACAGCAGTACCTTTTCCACAGATTTGCTTGCAGTAACATTTTCTTGTTTTACCTCCATCTCCAACAACATTCTTTCTGTTGGAGTATGTGTGTGGAAGATTTTGTGGCTCTGCAATCTTGAAATTTTCTGAATTGGGATCAACCTTGACTCACTATCTGCGGACCCACTTGTCTGTGGCTATTTTGTCCATTCCTGAAAATGGTGAGTCAGCCACCACACCCCTGCCAATGGATGGGCAACCTGTGCAGACCTGTTAGGGTTTTGCTATGCTTGGGTTTTAGAAGCTGGCGATTAAGTTTCATGCATGGTGCCACCCTATCCCTACCTCTGAAGAAACTCTTTGTGGAGGGTAGTCATCGGTAACATAAGCACTGGAAGTATCCCCTACCTCTACCTCCTCTTCCATAATGCCTATAGGAGATGAAAGCCTTTTCCTTTTAGTGTTGCTTTTGTATGTCTGTGTTTTCTGTCCACCTTTTCATGTAAGCCTCTTTCTCGTCACCAACCAAAGGGAAAATCCACTACTTTTGTTTGAGAGTCCTGGGATAGGCTTGTTGTTCTAAGCCAGGTAAACCTTTTTAAGGACACTGCACATGCCTGTGACATTAATTAATTAATTTTGGGTTGCAGTGGTCATCGGTCCAGTCCTTGTGCAAATAGTCTGGTGCTCCTTGGAGTCGGGTGAGTTCCCTAGATCCCTGAAAGAGACAGTGGTGACCCCACTCTTGAAGAAAATTACCTTGGACCCAGACTGTTTCACAAACTACAGACCTAGCTCTAACCTACCCTTTACTGGGAAGGTGATTGAGAAGGTAGTGGCAGCCCAATTAGAGGACCATCTAACCATCCATGACATCTACGAACCCCTCCTTTTGCTACAGTACCTGGTGTTCTCTTTGGGGAGAATATCTGGTTTAATGATCTCAACCGGTGGCTAAACAAATCTGTGCCCAGGGCTAGGTTCAGTCTAGGCTCTAACCTGGCGTCTGGTCTGGCATCGGTTCGAGTACCTCGCCAGCCCTGGTGTCAGTACCATCATCGGTCAGCCAGGTCAGATGATCTATTGGGGGCACTTAAAAACAGAATTGCAACGAAATGGAACACCAAATGGTGTTTGTAATTTGAAGACAACTGACGTCTCGGTTCCCAAAAAAAAGGAACCGAGAATTATATAAACTAATTTACTGCAAAAAGGTACAATTTAGGCTGTTAAACTAAGTTTTAAAACAGAAGTGGTTCCCAAATGGCAGGAACCATGCCACACAATTGACTTCTCCAGTTCCTGATAAACGATGTGGAACCGGGGGGGGGGGGGAGATAACATAAACACAAATATAAATGATCAATAACATAAATAATGCGTAATGGTTTTTATAAAATAATAAAATAAAATAACCAGGCAGAGAAATAAATCTGATGTTAGAATGCAGAGGGTGAGCATGACCATACAGCATTTGAATTTCATTATAAGTTCTTTAATTAGCATAAAATTCCAAAGTTCCAGGGTCGAAATAACCACCTGTCTGCCTGTCCCAGACACCCCGTTTTCCCCAGGGACAGCTGGTTTCCTTTTTCTGCCTGTCCCTGGGACAGGCACCAAATGAAAAAGCATTAGCTGGCACTAGGACACGAGAGATGCTGCAAACTGTAAGGCTGGGCTGCGGATGTCCCAGCATCATGGTGTCACATGTTAAAAGAGGTCTTGTTCATTCTGTGATGACCTCTTCTGTGTGGCGGCACTTTTATCAAGCAGCAGGCCATGCTAGATGTGTGTTCTCTGTCATCGTGCATGCGTAGCTGCCCATATTCTTTTTGCTTTCTGCACTGCATTTCTCTGTGTGCTGTACTCGCAGTAGCAGCCCAAGAACAGTGTTGTTCATTGCAGCAGAGTTCTGGGGTGCAAAATAAAAACCCTTTCCAGGGCTGTCAACTAGCTAAGACAGCCCACGTAAAGGCTACTTAAAAGCCATTGTAAGGGCTAGAAAACTGTATCTGAAGGCCCTTTCATGGCAGACAGTCAAAGCAGAAAGAGGGGGAGACTCAATATTTGGAGATCAGAAGAGGAACTCAAAGGCCTGAGACAACTACTTAAAGCCCGGAGAGGCAGGAAGGGCTCCAGAGACAGGAAGCGGGAGTCTGTTAAAAGCCCTTGTCAAGGTTACTGACTAGGGGAGGCTTTTGGTGTCTGTGCTATACAGAGGAGCATAGGAATCTGATCGACTTGTCAGGGCTGAGCAGAAGGGAGTTAATTAAGGGCCCTTGTCAGGGCTATATTGAGCAGAAGGGGCACCGAACTGAGGGCATACTAGCTATGTCCTTTTCAGGGCCATGCACCAGCAAGTGATTAATATTTAATAACCCTTTGTAAGGCATCTTTTAACTGGCACCATCAGTTAGTAAGCCCTTTTTCAAGGCACTGCACCAGCCAGGGGGCACACTAGTTATTAGCAGCTCATTTTTGGAAACAGAATGTAAAATTAGCGAACAAAAAAATCGACAGAACAGGTACAAATTCTGTGGGACAGTCAAAATGAATACTGTACCCGTCCCTTGGACAGCCACCTGCAAAAAATTATTTCTAGTCCTGCCCGGGGCGGACCATTCCTGGGGAATGATTGCAGTTGTTAAGCAGAAGTGATGGATTCCTGGGATTTAAATGGCAGCTAAGCTGACAAACTACTAAACAGAAAACGTATACACCCCCAAATACCTCTCAATCGCTATGAATTTTGTATAGCGCTAATGATTTTCATACATCAGATTTCACTTTGCTCCACACAGGTTTACCGATGTTCTTCATAACGGTAGAACTATTTCTGGACACACAAACCATTAAATCATTGAACTAAGTTGATAGAAACATTCCTTATCACTAACTGTATGGGGCCCCACTATTTGTGGACATATTAGCATTTAAAATAAGAACATGCTATGCGTTCTGGCTGTTTGCTAGGATGTTTGTTTGAAGGCCAGTGCTGTGATTTTTAATGCTGAGAGGTATGCCGCCACCCCCATTTGCTATAAAACCCAAACATCCAAAATCTCCCAAAACTGACATTATAATTGTGTAATACGATCTTGGAGTTCTAGAGACAAATATGAAAGTAGGAGTCTGAATAAATGTGTCAAGAACCCCTCAACAGACATTACACCCTTATAATGTACAACTAGGTGTACTTAATCCTAAAGTTACCAAATCAGTAAAAGCCAATAAAGATGTGAAAAAAACATTTTTCTGTGCTTCAGATACCAGTGCAATACACCCAGCAAAACCTTCAAACAGTTTAATAAAACTAAATGCAAGTCTTTATTACATTAACTACTACTCAATATATTACAGTTTGCTTTTTCCAATTATTTATTTCTAAAGTTTCAACAGGAAAGACATACTGAGTGGCTAACAGCTCGTTTCCAGATGCGTCCTGAGGGTAAGGGGATGTGGTAAGTCATATACAGCAAATACAACGCATCAAGGAGTATAATCAAAAAACTTGAAGGCAAATCAGCATGACAAATACATCGACAGTACAAGTCATTTTGACGAGACGCGCTTAAGCGGGACATTTCCAGTGGAACCGATTTGTTAGTGTGTTAAATATAGTTGCTCCTTTACGATTAAATGGGACTCCCAAACTTGAGTGCCGCTTTAGCGAGTCGGCCGACAGGTGAATCAAAGCAGATTACAGCCAATTACGATGACATCACCGTGGCATTTTCTGCATACAGTAATCATGTAATTGACTGTAATCAGCTGGCAACAGTTAACAGTTACTTAGCAAAAAGTTAAGAACAGTTCTTTACCTTTATCTTACCAGATTTGCTCCCAGCTCACTCATGCTGAGCTGCCATCACGTCTCTTCTTCCAAGAAATGAGCTTACACTCATAGAGAGGGCTGGGGCGATTGAAGCTCTGAGTAACCCCACCAGATCACTGTCTTCAGTTGCTGCTGAATTTAAAATTTCAAAATGCCAAGCCAGTCGGATAAGTAAGAATCGAGAGGCAATTTTGGCAGAGTGGCGTTCTAACCATCGAAAACTGCTTCAGGAAAGCTAGATTTTAGCACCAGTGCCAGTTTTCAGGGAGCCGAGATCAGGGTAACAGGACTGGAGGATGTTAACATCCCGCTCTTCATGAATGCTGCCACTTTCACCGAGTTTGTGGAGATGGACCGCAATGAGCCAATAGTGGCTGAACTCACTGATTCAAAAGTTGTTAGTGCTGTTGTCAAACAAGTAGGAATGACAATCGATGACACCGCAGATGGTGACACAAAGGAACAGAGCAGGGGCTGAAATTGGCACCAACCCACTAGCCAAATGCTGACAGATTTTGTGTTGGGCTAGTAAGATTTTCCTTTAACTAGCCCTGCGGGCTTGTACTGGAGAAGGTAATATTCCAATAAGTACATCAGCTGGGCCAGTGGAGAAATATGTGGAACTAGCGGATTTTCCCAGTCACTAGCTCTGCTGGCCAGTGGATGCAAAACTTAATTTTGACTCCTGCAGGAGGCAACTGTTTTGACTAATGAGGCACTGAATGGACTGCGATCAGCTATGATGTGGTGCCAACAGCATGGAGAGATCATAACATGGGAAGCATTGTTTAATGTTGAAAGAAGCATCCAGCCGCAGGCTCAGAGTGAAAAAAGACAGAAGAGCATCACAGACTTTTTCACTCCCGCCACAGCCATGTCCACCTCTGCACCAGCTGCAGAGTATGCTCCATGTGCAACCTCAGCCAGCTGTGCACTAGAAGTAGGCGTATTGCAGTGCCGCAGCTGCGTAAGAGGTATCGGAGCTGTCAAGACCAAGATCAAACACCATCCACGGCCTGCTATTTTCTGTCACAGACGGCCAATATTTTGTTGCAGGCTGAATTTTTCCAACACAAAGCAGAAAATTACCAGGATAAAGTCTACACTGTCCTTTAAGTAGTATGCACCAAGCACCAACACGATCACACTAGCATGATCACAATACTGTACACAAGCAAAAAAACAAAAACCTCAACCTTACTTCCCTTCCAGATAACACGGTGTGAGGCGCAGATATGCAACCAGTAGCAAGTGCCAGTTCTGCACTCGTTCTTGTCCCCCCTGAATTCCAGTGGCACTCACCGCAAAGTCAACTTCAGTTTTCCGGGATGGCCACTTAAGTGGGACGATCAGCTTTCCACTCAATCATCCTACTTAAGTGGCTTGTACCGTATGTAGTAGATAAAACTGAGAGAACTTAGGCGAGAGAACTACTTTTACAAGTTCAGAACAGTGAAATGAGGGAACAGACTGCGAGGGCAAAACTAGTAGAGGGGAAGGGGAAGTAAGAAGGTCAAAAACAGTTGCTGGATGGAAAAGAAAAGTCATGAAGAAGAGACTTAAAAGGCAGAGTAAACTAGGGGAAGGGAGGAACAGAGTTTAGGAAAGCAGATTGACCCAACAGCAGTTTTTCTAGAAGGAAAAGAGAGGGAACAGGAAGCAATACTGCAGAGAGGGTAGTAGGAAGCTGAGGGAGAGGATATGAGGGATGTAAGCTAGGAGGGAGGCAGAATGGGAAAGGCACCCGGCATCAAAGAGAGGCGTGAAATGGTAGAGTAAAGTTAATAATGAGTGGAGATCCAAGAAAACAATCTAAAGCAAAAACAAAGAAACAGATAAAAGTTATAACTGCATATGAGGTAGGGTTCATTGTGTATGGAAATCCATACACTGGAAAAATGGTTCTGCTGTAGCAGTGATGTAACCACAACAGCAGAAAGACTTTTCATACTGCAGCAGTAGTTATGTCGCAGTGTAATGAGTAGTGAGGCACCAATGGTCAGGAGTGCAGTGTCAGGAATTGTGGACACATTGCGGGAAGGGCAGTCGGACAAGCCGTGGAGAGGGAAGAGAGGAACAGAGATAGTAAGTTCTTTGCTGCTTTTATGGTTGCCCATACACTATACAGAATAAGGTTTGAGCAACCATACTCTCCAAGGCTGTGTTTCAACCTCAGTGTTGCCATGATGACAGGGATCTCTCAAGCTTCACTCCCAAGGTCCTCTGTGGTTCTGGCAACCCTTTGGTGGAAATACAGCTTTGTTGTGCATGGTTGCTCTTGCCCACACATTATTCTATATATATCATATATGGTTAGCTGCTTCTGTGCATGGAAGTCAGCCTCTCTCACATGTTATATTATTGTGTTCATGTCACAATGATGGCGCAAAGTTCCACAAGCCCCAAAGTTACTGAGTCAATCAATGTAATGCTAAAATAATAATAATTAAAAAAAAAACAACACCTTGCTCCCAGCCACTTGGCAGCCCACTAAGTAACTGCCCATGCTTCTCAATACAAATTTAACTTCATAGAAGCATTATCCATAATGCAGTTTTTCATTATTTATTCTCCTGGCAGCCCCCGTAACATCCTGAGCACATCATGCCACTTACCTTGACCCCTGCTGAAGGGCTTCTGTGGGGGGCACAGAGTCATGAAGTACCAGGGTCTTCATGCTGGCCCCACCACAGTTTTCCTCCATTTTATTCCCACAGTGCCCTTGGATCCTTCCCACCACAGAACACAGCCGCTAGGTGCATTGGAAGCATTTGAGGATGGCTGGAGTGCTTACCCGTCATGAAAGAACTAGCTCCCAAGTTCCAGGCCCACTGCGAGGCCACTGAAATGTCAGGGATTGCAGCACCAAGCCTTACCTGCTGGGCTGCCATGGACAGCACTGGCCTCGGCTGCAAAGACCCAAGTCTGCTCCTGAACAGAACTAGGCGGCATTGAATCTGTTTGTGAAATATATTAAAAAAAAAAACTAACACTGCTTCCAGCTGCTCCATAACCCACCCACCTGCTGCCCCCAATAATCCTTTTCAGTTTTTTTTTTTATTATTATTAACTTGAATTTTCATTCCAACACTACTCATCATTTTACTGTTTTGGCCGGACTAAGCATTGCTTTGCTGCCTGCTAGCCTCTGACACTGTGCCAGTGGGGGACTTGCTACTGCTCCTATCCAGCACCCCGCCACGAACATGTACTCACCTCTGTGTATGGTGCTGTCAGATAGTGTAGATGCGACAGTGAGACCAATTTCACCAGTTTTACTCTGCACCCGATAGTGACAGAGTGGGACCCTGGTACTGTTTATACTTGGTGGGAATTTGGCAGATGAAGGCTGGGGCGTTAACACAAAACATTTTCCAGGAGAGAAAAAAATCAACTGCATGTGGCTCCAGAGCAACCTCTAGGTTTAGTCAAATCATATATAATAAAAAATGAAAAATGGACTGGCCCGTCGGCACAGCCATAGGGCTACCACTCTTAGAACCAGCGACATGAGTTTGGGAACCAGCCATAGTTAAGATGAGCTGGCCAAGGGGAGTAGGACTGAGCATACCAGAGGATGCTCTCCTTCTCCAGGGAGGGTGGCTAGCATCCTCTATGGCTACACTGCCACCTGGGTGATCACAGGTGGTGGTGTGGCTTAGAAAGGCGAAATAAGGGATGGGGACATTGCAGATGTCAGTGTGTAAACAAGCTCATGTGTGCATGCTCTTTATGTTAGTGCATGCACACTGGGTAACAGGAGCAGAAAAACAATATAATGGGCCCTGGTGTCTGGGTCGATGAACCTCGGTATATCCAGGCCGTATTACTATCTGATGACATATGAATCAGAGGTACATCCCCAAACCCAAACCTGCCTGGGTGGTATAAAGTAGTTACAAGAATCTCACCTAACAGCAGATCTTTGAGAAGAGCTCCCAGCAGGCCACACCTTAAGGACTATGCCATCAGGCACCAGATTCCACAGCAAACTTCTAGCCAGCAGTACCCAGCTGGGGTCTGCCCTGTACATCGGTCCACCTACCAACGCCACCCTCTGTATAAAGGAGGCGGTCTCAGCCCCACCTCAGTTCACCCACCGGAGACCTGGAGGTTATTCAGCAGGAAGGAAGCTGAGGCAGGTGCTGAAAGTTCCCAACATGAGAAACTTAATAGAGGAATGGAGGAAGGAAAATGGCGTTGCAGGAGCTCTTCTCAAGATCTACTGTTATGGTAAGTTCTTACATAACTGTATTATCTTACTTCGAGAATCCGCTCCTGCAGTAGGCTACATCCTAAGCATTGAGTCCCAAGCAGTGTCCCAGAAGGGGAGAAAAGCAAATACAGGTTGGTATGTAAACCCCTATTAAATTAAGGCCTTGGAGCACAGTTAGGCCAAACCCTGCTCTCTTTCTGGAAGCAATGCCGAGTGTAGTGCTTAACGAAGGTATGAACAGAGTTTCATGTTGCAGCTGCATAGATGTCTGCCATTGAAACGTTTTTTCATAGCTGCAAAAGATGCAGCCATCCCCCTTGTGGAATGTCCCTTGACCGGTCCCATCGTAAATGAAAACAGTGCAATTCTTTAACCATTTCGACATGAATTGTTTTGCCACAGGTTTCCCCAGAGTCCTGTGAGCAAAGAAAACAAACAACTGATCCAATTTTTGGACTGATTTAATACGGCTCAGGTAGTAACAAAGGATCCTATGAATGTGTAGAGTGTGAAGAAGGGCTTCCCCCAGATTTGAATACTCAGGATAGTAAACCAGAAGGCAGATGTCTTGATTCAGTGTCAGCTCAGACACTACCTTCAGAAGAAACTCAGGATTAGTTCGAAGAGACATCCGGTCTCTGTGCAAAACTAAATAAGGTTCTTTACACATCAGTGCTTGCAGCTCTGAAATCCTTCGTGCTGACATGATAGCAACCAAACAAAAAAATTTCCAAGAGAGAAGCGGAGGTCGCAATCCATGGCCGGTTCAAAAAGAGGCACGGTTAATTTCTCTAGAACGAATAAAAGGTCCAATGAGGGGGGGAGGGGAATGGGACTCCTGACTGAAGGCTTCATATGAAGCATGTCCCATAGGAATGTATGGGCAAGGTTTGAGCAATATCCCTACCCTCCACAGGTGCATGATAAGCTGATATAGCACAGAGATGCACCTTAATGGAAGAGTATCGCAGCCCCACATCCAAAAGCGATAGGAGATCTATTCCAACACTGATTTCAACGAGCAAGTTAAAGGGTCCAGGGAATGTGCAGCTGCCCAGATACAGAAGCATTTCTACATCATAGCATACGTAGCTCTTGTAGACTGCTTTCTTGCCTCTACTAGGACTTTGGCCACCCTCTGAAACTCCATGTTTAAAGACAGCTAAGTCTGCAGAAGCCATGCATGAAGGTGCAAGGACCAAGATCCGGTGGACTAACGTGCCCTGGTCTTTGGGATAGCAAGCTGGATGACAGAGGTAGTTGAAAGGTGGTTCCACAGCCAACAGCTGCAGAGGGGAACCATATTTGTCACAGCCAAAGCGAAGCCACCAGGATCATTGCTGCTCCCTCCGCCTGTAGTTTGAGCAACTTCTTACTGGCAGCGAAAGGGAGGAAACACATAAAGTAACCTCCTGTCCAACATAGGGATGGTGTGTCTCGCTAGAAAACACCAGGCCCTGGATCTAGCAAGCAGAAACTGGGTGGTTTTGCACTGCACAGGGACGCAAAGAGGTCCAGCTCTGGAAGTCACCATCTTTTGAAGTGGTCGTCCACCACTTCTTGAAGCAGCTCCCACTCATGCTTTCTGCACAGGCAGTCTGAAAGGCCTGCATGGCATACAGAATCTCCCTCATCTCTAAAATGTTGACGTGCAGGGACACTTCTATGTTTGACCATGTGCTCTGAAGTACAGTGACTCTGAAGGTGAGCTCTCCATCCTAGACCCAATGCATCCGTGGTTAGGATTTGGCTCGGTGAACCCGACTGGAATGGGACTCGCGCTTCCAAACTGGGAGAAGTCAGCCACCATGATAGCGTTTGTTGAACAGCCCTCTACACACTTATGGGATGTTCAAGGCAATTGGCCCTCTGGTCCCATTGAACCCTTAGGTTCCACTGAGGAACTCTCGTATGCAAGCGTGCCATTGGTACTGTGGGTATGGCCACCGCCATGTGCCCTAGAAGTTGCAACACAGTCCTTGCCTTAACTCGGTTGGACGCAGGTATTCCAGAAGCCTGGTCTCTCAGCCGACTGGCCCTGTTAGGTGGGAGGAAAGTCCTTCCCTACTGTGTGTCCAGAATGGCCCCTATGTACTGCAGATGTTGGCAGGGCCAAGGACAGGACTTTGGGAGGTTGATGGTTATCCCCAGCTGCTGGAACATCAGGAATGTATCCAAGAGGGTGCAAATTAACTGCAATCTGGAGGTGCAGTTAGGAGCCAATCATTCAGGTAAGGATAGATGAAATGACCCTGTCTGTCTCCTTAAAGTGTCTGCCACTACCGCGAGACACTTGGTGAACACCATCGGAGCGAAGGACAGACCCAAAGGTAGAGCCCAGAATTGGTAGTGGTTCTCTGAAAGGCAAACAGCAGATACCTCTGGTGAGCTGGAAACACAAATATGTGTAGGTATGCATCGTGTATATCCGGGGAGCATAGCCAATTCCCCCTGACTTAGCATGGGGATCAGACCAGGTAAGGTTTCCATTCTGAACCTCTTGTATTCGATGTTCTGGTTCAGCTGGCTTAAGTCCAGTATGGGCCTTAGGTCTCCTGTCTTCTTGGGGACTAAGAAGAAGTGGGAGTAATACCCGGTTCCCTGCTGGGAATGAGGAACAGGCTCGATGGCTCATTTTAAGATCAAGGCCTAGATCTCTTCTTTGAAGAGGGCTGTGTGGGCCAGGGAGTATTAGGAGGGGGCTGGAGGATTGTTTGGGAGAAATTCGGCAAATTCCAGCATATAACCTCATGCTATGATGTCCCGAACCCAAACGTCTGTTGTAATGTTGGTCCACCCGTCTAGGCAGAAGGAGAACAGACACCCTACTGCCCCCCCCATTGCCTCTGCTGAAAGGGGGGGGGGGCTGGCAAGGAGTCATGCATGGGTGGCTGGAGTGGGCAGCGAGGGCTGGGAGGATTTGGCATTCCTAGGCTCACTGTTCCCGGATGGCTGAGAGGAGCCTTCGTCGAAAAGACCTGGGGCTGTTGGCCTCTGTCTGTGCTTGGCACCGGAAATGGCCTCAGCTTGGGCTGCTGAGGTCCGACCAGTACATATGGTGGCGGACTGCACCACATTCCCAGAGTCCTGCAGATCCGTAATGATTTTTGTACCTCCTCCGAAGAGGATGGACCCATGGAAAGGAGCATTCAGAAGGCAGTCTTCTCTAAACCCAGATACCCTCAGTCAGGAGTGATGATGGAGGCAGATCCCGGTAGCCACGGCTTGAGCAGCTGTGTCCACTGAATCACAGGATGCCCTCAGCATATTTCCCTACGTCCAGTCTGGACTGAAGGGCATCCAAAGGTTCTGTACGGGACGGTCTTCAGGCTGCCTTCGGGCTAGCTCCAGGGCTTTCTTCCAAAGAGACTTTTAGTAAAGCACCATGTGTGCTAGAAACTTTAGAGACTGTATGGAACAGGTGGAAGAAGCATAGACTCTCTGCCCAAACTGGTCCAATTTCTTAAGACTCCTTGTCGGGAGGCTGCGAGCTCATGTGTTTAGGCTGCTTAGTCCTACCATGTGCTGCTGTTAGGACCATGTAATCTGCCCTCGGATTTTCTCCCAAGAAAGGCTCGGCCTTAGGGGGCTTATAGAGTCTGTCCAACTTCTTGGGGACAGCTGAGAAAGAGGAAGGATGCTCCCAAGCCAACTTAGGAGTAAGGGTGGCCTCTAGAGGAGCAAGAGGAGACTGACCTTAAACGCTTGCACCTGTGCTGGTGTCTGCTCCTGTCTGAAGACTACGACCTGTAATGAGAGCGGAGACGCCTGCCGTGCCTGTGATGCTCCGGATCTGAACGTGGTGGAGCTGGACTCCTGGGTAAGAGTGGAGATGATGGCTGAAGGTCTTGAACTGGGGTGGGAGGCTGTGGCGGTGGTGGGGGTCATCTTTCTTGAGCAAATCCCCCTTACCCGTGTTCCACCAGGACGTGAATATCTGTCCGACGTCCGCCAAGGGAACCATGGGCACTTGCGGGGGTGGTGTACCCTTAGATTCCACATGAGTCTTTGGAGGGTTGCTGGGCCCTGGTGTCCCCTCCAGGCATTCATCAGGGCCTAACGGTGTGTTAAAGTCTGTCATCTGATCACCCATCATCTGGTCCCCTGGTACCGGAACAGAGGGCGTATAGCCTGTCGCTGTGTCAACAGGTACCCGATCGTCAGGCTAATAATCAGTCGTAGAAAGCAGTCCTGGTGTCAGATTCTGAGGTGGTGGACCCATGGACATCTGGGCTGGATTAGTCGCCCCAGACATCTGATCACCTGACGCCTTACCCTGTGGCGTCTGCCTCTGATCCTTCCATCTATCGGAAGGTCGGTCGTCAGAGACCTGCATCAAGATTTTTGCTTTTACAGCTGACCTGTCTCAAGGGGAGCATTTCCTTGAGCGGGAATGCTCCCAGCATCTGCAGTCAAGGAAGACGACGCTGGAGCCTTATCGGCTGAAGTCCCGACCTTAGGTCCTGATGGTTGCTGGAAGGGCCTAAGGTTTAGGGAGGGACCTGAAGGCCTTGCCCCAAGAACTGCCGCCCATTGAGAGGAGTAAGGGTGGGAGCCTTCACTAACGGCAGGCCAGAGGATGTAGGCCTGACCGGGGGTGGGGTGGGGGCAGAGTCTGCTCTCTTGCTAGAGTGCGAACCAGAATGCTTGTCCCTACAGTGAGATTTTGAGCAAGACTCTAACCTACTGTGCTCCATGTGCTGGTGCGTCCCTCCTGAGTGTTTCTCCTTATGGGAAGTCAGCGACCTGGAGGCTGAGGAGCCAGCCTTCGATGGACGTTGAAGGGTGGTGAGCTGCTGCTCCATAATGTAGGCCTGGTGTGTCTTGCGGTGATGGATGCAGGTCCGTTGGTTAAATTTTCTGCACTCCGGGCAGGTTTCCACATTGCGGTCAGGTCCCAGGTAGAGGAGGCACTGAAAGTGATCATCTTTTGCTGGAATCTGCCACCCGCACAGACACTTAGATTGAAGTCGCTTTGTTGAAGAAGACGGAGATGACAAAGTGATTTGAAAAAGACAAATTATTTGAAGAAAAAAATGGGTACTTCTTGATCTAGAAGACTAAAGATGGCTATCAACAGACACAATGAGGAATCCGAGGAGCCGAAGTGCACGGGTCGACAGTGGGAAAAGAACTGGAGGTGTGGCTGGGGACCACCTCCTATATACAGAGGGTGACATCGGTGGGTGGACCCCCAGCTGGGTACTGCTGGCTAGAAGTTTGTCATGGAGTCCTAGTGCCTGACAGCATAGTCCTTAAGGTATAACCTGCTGCAGGAGCTCCTTCTCGAAGTATGATCCATGTCTTCTTAAAGGTAAAGCAACTAGGTATGGCATATGGGGTATCTGGTACACCACAAGTGTTCTTGAGGCAGACTTAAGCCAGAGACAGACATGACAAATACAATCATCACAAAAATAAAAATAAAAGACGATGACCATTCATAAGGCATGTAATTCCATACCAGGGTTTCGGGCAACATAACCCACTCCTGCTTTGCTTTCTGTGGCTTAATATGTCACAGGAATACCCTCAATAGAATCATACTCTTGTTATGTATAGTTGCCTATCTGGTATTCTATTTATTGTTTACAAAACGGGCTTGAAAAATCCTGGGTTCTGACTGGCTGATAGCTCGCCCAGTAGGTGGGCATCTATCAGACAACACAGCCCAGGTTATAATAGTGCCAGTTCCAACTGACCCAATCACTGAAATCTTGGAGCCAGTTGGAATTTTCCAACTTGATCTGCTGCCATTTTCTGACCCACTTAGCGGGAGAGTTGCCAACCTGCCACCTCGACTAAATCAATAACTGTTGGCACCAAAAAAAAAACAAAGTAAACAAAAAAAGGAGCAACTCCGATGGGCTTCGTGATTACCAACACTAGCACAACCACCAGCATTTGGGCTGCAGCTTGGAGAGAGACCAGCTGAGAAAGAGAGGGCTAAAGTGAAATGTGGGCTGCAGCACACACTCACACAAGAAAAAAATACAGCTAAGGCAAAGCAAGGGCTAAATTAAATGGAGGGTCACAGTGAGACAGAGAGAGAGAGAGAGAGAGAGACAGACAGACAGAGAGAGCACGAGCCCTGCTTTACAGAAAATGAACATGAGAGAGGGCTAAAGTTGAAATGCGGGCTGAAGCACAAAAAAAAACCCGGCTTAGGCAGAGCAAGGGATAAGGGTTGCTGCCTGAGGAGAGAGAGCGCCCCACACGACAAAAAATAAAACAAACATTTTTTGTAACTTAAAAAAGTAAAAGTACTTCAGTAGACTTTTGGTAGGATAGTTACCTCATTCAGACCTCATGGTCCCCTGGCCAGGCCAAACCACCTCCTACCTCAACTTGGATCACGATTCCTATACTGACAGCTATGGCCATTTAGCTGACAGTTACAGGCTAAGCATTTCCTGACTGAGTGCTCGATCCCACTTCATTTTCTTCTCAATGTCCATCACGTTAAATAAATAAATAAATTGTCTGAGAGGGACTAGGAATACTGTTACACAGCTGGGATACAGAGTCTAAGAAGGACAGGGCATACTGGGACAGAGCCTGAATACAGGGTCTGAGAGGGCTGGATATACTGGGACACATCCGAGGTACAGTGTCTATAAGGGACTAGGTACACTGGGACACAGTTGGGATACAGTGTCTGAGAGGAATAGGTACACTAGGACACAGTCAGAATACTGAGAGGGACTGGCTGTCACACTTGGACACAGCTGGGATACAGTGTCTGAGAGGGACTGGATACAATGGGACAGTGAGGATACAGTGTCCTGAGGCACTGGGTACATTGGAACACAGCTGGGAATACAGTGACAGAGGGACTGGGTACACTGGGACAGATCTGGGGTACAGGGTCTGAGAGGGATTAGGTACACTGGGACACAGTCAGGATTCAGTGTCTGAGAGGGACTGGATACACTGGGACACAGCTGGGGTACTGCATCTAAGAGGTGATGGATACACTGGAACACAGTGAGGATACAGTATCTGAGAGGGACCGGGTACACTGGGACACATCTGGGATACAGTGTCTGAGAGGGACTGGGTATACTGGGACACAGGTTGGGTAAAGGGTCCAGAGGGACTAGATACACTGGGACACAGCTTGGATTCAGTGTCTGAAAGGGAGTGGGTATGCAGGGACACTGCCAGTACTGTATATAGTGTCTGAGAAGGACTGGGTACACTGGGACACAACCAAGATAGTGTCTGAGAAGACCTGGGTATGCTGACACACAGCCAGGAGGTAGTGTAAGGATGGGGTACACTAAGACATAACCAGCATATAGTGTCTGAAAGGGACTTGGTACATTAGTATAAAACCAGTATATACAGTGGTAACCAGAGCCATTAATAATGATATAAGTTATGTTGCACCAAGAGGTGATATCATTCCTGTTAGCTCTACGTTACCCAATGCATAGAAACATAGACTTTGACGGCAGATAAGGACTGCTTGGCTCACCTAGTCTGCCTATTTCCCTACCTACTGGCAAAGCTGCAGATCCTAGTTAACCAGCAGCCTATTTCTTCCTACGTAGAAAACAATATCAGCATTGAACATGGCTACCGATGGTGTTGGCTACCACTGTAGTGTCTAAGAGGGACTAGGTGCACTGGGACACAGTCAGTATACAGTGTCTGAGAGGGACTGGGTACACTGGAACACAGCCAGGACACAGAGTCTAAGAGGGATTGGGTACACCAGCATACAGTCAGGATATAGTATCCGAGAGGGACTGGGAACATTGGGACACTGCTCAGATACAGATTCTGAGAAGGACTGGATACACTGGGACAGTGAGACACAGCCAGGATTCAGTGTCTGAGAGGGACTGAGTTCACTGGGACACAGTCAGTATATAGTGTCTGAGAGGGACTGGGTACACTGGGACATAGTTTCCTGGGGGTGGGCTGTGGCACCAACAGTAAATCCTGGTGCTACTTATACAAAATGTTTGTACAATAGAAAAAAGGCAAAAGCAAGGAGAACTCTGTAGACTTTAATTTGTCTGCAGAAGTTTATTCAAACATTTTCTTGCTTTGGCATTACCAGCAGACTTGACAACTGGAGACCAGGAGCAGGAACCACCATGCTTGGAGGCTAGACACAACCTCTTTGTTAGGGGTCAGTGCTGTTTAGTGCTCACTAACCCCCGGCCCCATATATGCTGTACTAATTTTTTTTTTTATTAAGGAAGTCAGATTGAGACTTTCATTCAAAGCAGCTATAAGCAGTGAGTTACTAGTTTTTAGAGTCATTATTTACACATGAGGGTCACTGAGCCCATGAACAGCATCTACCATTCCTGTACCTAAATATTAGAAACACCGTCATGCCTTCTCAGGAATGATATGAATCTGTAATGAACATGAGAGACTCTACCTAAGTCCTTAAGTGGCAGAGGTTGTTGAGAGCATCTCAAAGTTGCGGCCCACCTTTTGTGAACTGAACCCGGACCCGACTCGTCTCCTGGTGGGATGTGTCGAGTCAGTTGGCCCAGTGTTCTCCGAGACAGTCCAGTGTTCACTCTCAGAGGAGTTCTTCCCTGATGCCTTGAAGGAGTCATTGGTGAAGCCACTTCTGAAGAAAACTTCTTTTGACTCTGACGACTTGGCAAATTATCGACATATCTCCAACCTCCCATTTTTGGAGAAGGTTGTCAAGAAAGTGGTGGCTCAGCAGCTTGAGGCCCACCTCACGGCCTTTGACATCTATGAGCCATTCCAGTCTGGATTTAAGGCAAGGCATAGCACTGAAACGGAGTTGGTCAGGATGCAAAATGACCTCTTCAAGGTGAGAGACAGAGGATACAGGTCAATTCTCATTCTCCTAGATCTCTCCTCTGCATTTGACACTGTGGACCACACTGTGCTTTTCGATCGCATTAGAGTATTGTGAACTCACTAATACTGTCATCAGCTGGTTTTAGTCCTATCTCATGGGCAGAATGCAATGGGTAATGATGAGAAATTTCTTCTCCTGCCCGAAACCCTTGCCCTGTGGAGTTCTTCAAGGCTCGATCATGTCGCCGATGTTGTTCGCGGTGTACATGCTACCTGTGGGTGAACTCATTAGATGTTACAGTCTGGGTTTTTCACTGCTACGCAGATGATACCCAGCTGTAAATGTCCTTTGCCCCTGGGACAAATAGCACTGTAGAAGTGTTAAAGTAAATGCCTGGCTGAGATCCAAGACTGGATGTCCTTTAAACTGGCTGTGACTGAACCCTGACAAGACAGAGGTAATGGTGGTTGAGCCTGTTCCCGGCATGATGTGGCCACTATTGGTTTGGGAACAGGTTTATTCCTTGGCCTTATTCCATTTGTGACTGCCTCTTGGGTGAAATCTGGGTGTTATCCTTGACGACAGTTTGGCGCTTGAATTTCAGGTGCGGACGTTATCCAGAGTAGTTCTTACCACTTATAGAATATTGCCCAGATTAAACCCCTGGTTCCACCTGGTGACCTGCCCCGCTAGTGCACACCTTTGTTATGTCAAGGCTAGACTACTGTAATGCTCTTTACTTCAGGGTCACTGGAGGGAACCTCCATTGGCTACAGCTAGTGCAGAACGCAGCAGCCATTTTGCTGACGGATCTGTCTAGATCTAGTCACATGTCCCCAGTCCTATGTGACCTGCATTGGCTGCCTGTCAGGTGGAGGATCATCTTCAAGGTGGGCTTGCTCACCTATAATGCCCTATATGGATCAGGCCCTGGCTACCTGAATGATTGCCTGACCCCTGCCATCTCAGTGCACTCGCTGTGCTCCTCCACTGATGGCCTCCTAGCAGTTTCGAGGGCCAGGCTAAAAACCTCGGGAGATCGAGCATTGGAGTTGGCCAGCCTGTCCCTCTGGAACTAGCTTCCCAGATTTCTAAGGGGGGGCCTCACTGGTGGAGGTTTTTGAAAGGAGTCTCAAGATACATCTTTTTAATCAAGCATTTTTTTAATTAGCGATTTTACGGTTTATCGATTTTAATTTAGTTGTTGATATTATTGACTCAGTTATTTATTTTAAATATGATACTGTATGTCCTTGTAATACCATGTAAGATGTCCAGAGCCTCTGGGACTGAGGTGGTATAATAAAACCTGCTACTACTTGTCAGTAAAGAGGTTCGCTAGAAAGATAGTGCTATTTAACAAAAACTTAAAAACAGAATAAATGCAAACCGCTGTACTATTAATATAATGAAAAGAATTGATTATGTTTATTTTATTTTAAAATATGCAGAGAGTACCTTTGAGTACAGGTGATCATTTACAAAGGTTCCATGTCAAAGCATAGTTACAAACAGAACAAACAATAATTACAGCAATTCCAATGGAATACTGTCAATACAGTACAAGTCACATTAAACTGTTCCTCCAATGAGTTGTTTTAGCATTTTTGACTGAGTTGCATAAGTATTGCTGAATCCAGAACAAAACCCTGCAAAAACAGTTTCTTAAGAGTTAAAACTCAGTTTTGTATTGTATTGTGACAGGACTGCAGATGCGGTCCAACGTAGTTGCAAAAACATTTTACAAACATTGCTCGAGCTGGTTAAGCACTAAAAAATAATGCAGTATGAGTTGCCAATGCATTGCCAACTGTAAAAAACAATGCTAAACCAACTGATTGGTGGAACAGTTTAATGTTACTTGTAGCGTACAAATACAACATGTAATAGAGTGAGTAGGGTATGATTAAGCCAACAGTTACACTACTGTGTGTGGTTTTAGGACCTTCAATGCATGATTTTGGATTAGTGGTGACAAGACCAGTGGAGTTGGGGAAAGAGGCTGCACACAAAGCTTTTTTTTTAAACTGGGTAATGTTTGGTAGGCTAAGCGTAACCCCTCACCCCTGCCCTTTTAGCAAAATGACAGGTGGCATGCTGATGAAGCTGACAGCAGTACCTGGTGGGGACAGGGTTCGGGGAGGATGAGGTTACTCGGCCAGGGGACCTAGGTTTGGCTACTCTGTACAGGGGCACCCAAGTAAATCCGAACACAGGAAGCAATAACTGTAATGTCCAGGACCAGGAATGGATTCTTCAGTGTGGCTTTTATTCACATACTAGCTGAACAAAACAAAGCATAGACGGACCCCCATGGGGCTACATTTCCTGGTAATGCAGATAGAACTACAGAACACTTTATCACCATTTCCAGCCCTCAGGCTCTGAACCCACAGAGCACACAGCCCAGACTTGCACGCAGCTTTTGGTACACAGCCCACTTGTACACACTTGGGTTTTCCCCACTGGCCTCGCCCTGCCAGCCACTTGATCCACGGTCCATTGGAAGAATGAACCAATTATCCTGTCATGGCTCCCCACACCACCTAGAGTCTGTGACTCCTAGAGAGAATTTTCCTTACATCCCACGTCTGGGTACTCCCCCATCACTGGCCAAGTGCATGAGGCAAAGTAGAAACCACAGAAGAAATCCGTGAGGTGGACCTGGTCACTAAAGATGGGGGCCACCCACCTCCAGCTCCCACAGCCCATACCTGGCCATTTCCCTGGAAAACTGAACCATTCCTTTGCTGAACTTCCAAATGTAGATTAAAGGGTAGATGTCTGTCGCATCTCCTCTACATATTATTTGCATCACACAACACTCTAGGATTTGACACTACTTTACTTGCTTGGCCCATTTCTATAGGCTCCCCAAATTGTAGTTAAATCCCTAGATTTTCACACAAGTCCCAGGGTGAAGAAAAACATGTGCCCTTTTAGCCAGAGTAGACACTCACCCTTTAGTTGCAGGTGCCCCACAGGCGACTCACAAATCTTCCATCTTCCAAAAATAAATCTTGGACTAAAACAGGCAGCTTTTCTCCACTTAGCAGAATTAAGTAGGATTGCCCCAGGAATCTGCTGGGAATCTTTACACACCCCCAGAGGGAGGTGGCACTGAGACCGGACAGCTATCTCCACCACTGAGTACAACTTCACTCCTTCAAGCCAAACTGCAGACTCTCTCTTCGCTATGAAGACAAACTGGACACTACACTTTGAAAACTCCTAACGTTCTACTCTAACTCCTTTGCTGCAGATTCCAATGTGGCTTATGCAGCTGCGAAAGTTCTATTGGTGATGTCATCCTCAGTCTCAGCTGAGATTGAGAACAGAGTGAGACAGTGTGAAACCCATTTAACTGGAGTTTCACAAGCTGCCTTCCCTGCCTACCACTAGGTCTTACTGGGATCTAGTAACCCCGGTAACAAAGGGGTTACATAAGAATGGATTCATGTACTGTAGTTCATTCATTGAGATTGCTGCCCGCATTGTAAAGGTGCGATTCCCTGGGTCTCAGGTGAGGAAGCTCATGGCAGATCTTGACATGCTTCTAGTACCACATTGATTGACATGTCAGAAGCAGCTTCATATGGCCAGAGGGTTGAGACCCAGTAGTGTCTTTCTGGCAAGCAGACAGGATTCATATTATATTCTGTCATGCAGGGGTAGCCAATTGGTCAGTAGTATATGTTAGTGTGGGTGACTTATCAGTTCCTAGAATGGATTGACAAGCTTTATTGCTGATCATTTGATCCAATTAATAAAGTGTCACAAGCAACAGCATACACGGGAGGCCATAGTCAATGAGGGACATAGTAGTGCTAGAGACAACAAGGTATCTGGCTTCCAGTGTGAGGTTGTGGTGGTTCCTATACAAGGCAGCCAGTCTTCTGTGAGTGGTGGCCATGATGTTGACCATGAGTGGGGCAAATGAGAGTAAAAATTATGTCTATGCAAAACTGATATTACTTATTCAACTCTAAAATCAAAAGCAAAAGTTATCTTCACAAACTATATTTCTGCAATGTTTCGTCTTGTACTGAAAATTAAAATGGGGACTTTTTATGTTTTGTAACAAATCTAACTTGATATTGCAGAAAAATCTTAACACTAACCTGTTAAATTGATAGGGGAGTGGCTTTACTGAGATAGCACATTGTCAAAATGTCATTATCTCCAAGCCTGAAATAGTTTTTAGCAGAGCTGTAGTGCTACTGTGCACAGCACTTACAACCCACATTTGATAGTGAGCACAGCACGTCAGAGAGTCAGCCAGCAGAGAGTTGGATGAGTGTCCCATGGACAGCTCTCCACCTCTGGGAGGGGTTGCAGTTTCCTGGCACACCAGTGACACCCAGTGGAGCCTGGGTATCCAGCAACTAGGAATGACAGGCACAGTGAAGATGGCAGCGGACATCCGTGAGAGTGGGTGAAGGCCCACTCTGTGCTGACGCCATTGTATGGCCATGTGTCCTGGAGTAACCAAAATGCAGAAAATCCCTAGTCATGGAGCCCATTGATGCCCCTCCTGAATGACACCCCAGGCGAAGTCTCGCTGGGGACTCTGCTGATCTCGGTCCCCTCTATCTTCGGGAGTCCCGCTCAGAGGGTCAAGCTACGGCCACCCAGTTTGGGCAGCGTGGTGGGGGATGCCGGGATGGTGTGTCCAGAGACTGATAGGGAGGTACATCCCCCCACCTGTAGAGCAGGTGAAAAATAGAGTTAAATAAATAAAATAAATAGTTTTAACATTAGTTTCAATTACCATGATTTTTAAACACGACTTGTGACTCTCCAACAGTCATATAGCAAAGTAACAAAAAAAAAAAAAAACATATTCTTTACACATTTTAAGGCCAGACCATTATAAAACTGAGCATTGGAAAAAACTATAAGATACATCTATCTTCACTGATATTGATATAAATATAAACAAATGCACACCATAGAAGAAAACACCTGTGCAAGAAATACTAACTCTTAAAACAACTAGATTTGAACCTAAAACCCAAACCAAGTGAATGATTGTAATGAAGAAAAAACAAATGACAAAAAATCTAGGGAAGAGAAGGTATGGACATATAGTGAGGGCACAAAATAGAAACCAATACAGGGGGGTAAATTAATATATGTATGATTGCTGAAAACAAATGGGAAAACATAAAAATCACTATGTATAAAGCCCTAATGGTATGACTTTTAAGACTTATATAACAATATATGCTGGAAACAAGTGCACTTGAATTCAAACAATAAAAAAAAAATAATGTTATTAATACCAGTTGGGGCAGGAGGTGGGGATCCATACACCCTGATACTGGGACAGTGATTTGGAATGGCTAGGACTCTTGATATTACAGTCTGACCTCGATTATCCGGACCTCTCTGTGACAACAAAATAGTCCAGATAATCAAACATCTGGATAATTGGAAATGATGGAAAAAAAAAACTCAGACAGACTGTCCTTCATTAAGCCAATCTTTATTTGTACAATGGCTAAACGGCTAAAATGTCTAAAAGCATGCTTATAAATTAATTTCATTTGTACTGTACAAGAGCTCAGTCCTGTACAGTACAGTACTACTAATTCTGTTCACTGGTTTAAAAATTGTTTTTCATCTGCTTAGCCCCACTGTATTTTTGAGGATGCCAGTGTGAGCAGGCAGTTTAGGTGAGCAGATGAATCGGGTCAGCATCCGGCCATCATTCGTGCGATGCAATTGCTTTTTAAAAATGTTCCACAACCTGACAGTTACTCACGACCTCCTCATCGCAATCCCCATCTTCATCCTCATTGGACTCTTTATCCACGACTTTCGGTTCTGTGACAGGTGAGAGTATGTCACAGTCTGTGAGCTCTGGGGCTGTCAGCAGTTTGAAATCTTGAGTGTTTAGCTCTGCTATGTCAGCTTCTAGTGCACTGTCAGCCTCAAGTGCACTGTCCGAAACTAAAATCCCCTCAGCTGGTTGCTCTGCCTGCACACCCCCTCCTCATCAACATCAGCATCTGTGCCTGTCTGCTTCTGTAGTTGAGTCTACACTGATTTTGACTGTGGATGCAAAAGACTTGGCTCTCTGGTGTTGTTTCAGCCCAGGAGTTGCCAATCATGTATGCCATGTCTTTCAGGTTGAATTTTTTCAGGCTGTCCTCGATCAAGACATCTGGCTCGGTCTTGGTTAGGATACAGTGCAGCAAGCACTTTCTGTATCCTTCTTTTAGTCCTTCCAGGATACTGTGATCAAAAGGCTAGAGGAGAGAGGTCAGGTTGGGTGACAAGAATTCATAAGATTTCAAACCCGCAGGTTGTGCTGAGCAATTGTCCACCAAGAGTAGAGCTTTTGGCTGCTGTTTAATCAGGCTCATGTGTCTGCGGACCTCAGGCACAAAACTTTCAGTGGAACTGGTCCGTGAACAGATCACTGCTCATCCATGAGCTTCCTTGGCTTTCATAAACAACAGGCAGTGCTGACATGCTGACATTTTTAAAACATTGTGGATTAGCGAACTTTCCGATCATGAACAGTTTTAACTTGTGAGACCCAGTTGCATTAGAGCAGCCCAGAAGAGTTTTGCAGTCTTTAATTTTTTTATAGCCAGCTGCTGTCTGCTTTTAGAACTGGCCAGTGTCCAATCGGCAGCAGCAGCTTCCAATACAGACCTGTTTCGGTTACATTAGAGGTTTGATCAGTGGTGTAGCCTTTTCACTGATCAGGTTATGAAGTTTCTCAATGTGGCTGCACTTCATTTTCGTCAGCCAATATGTTTTCCCCATAGATCTCCAGTTGCCTGATGGAGTGCCTTTTTAAAACACTGTAACCACCCACTAGATGCCTTAAATGCTCTTTGTGTGCTGTCCTGACTGCTGATTTCTTAGCTAAAGTGCAGTGCTTTTTCCTGGAGCACAGAGCCAGAAACAGGAGCGCCCTTACTCTGCTGCTGTGTGAACCATAGGTAGGTTGCTTTCTTAAGGATCTCATCTGCAGCAGGTTTCAGAGTTTTATGTCGCTTAAGCTCCCGTTCAACTTTTACATTGGTGGCATGGGATAGCAACTGATCTCGTTGTTTCTTGATGTCTGAAACTTGTTGCTTACTTATCCCATATGCCGCTGCAATGTTGACAGCGTTTTGCCCTTCCCCAAACAGTCCAGAATGGTTATCTTGTCACTGATTGACAAGATCTTTCTTTTTCTCTTTGCATCCGCACCTTGGGATTCCATCTGGACAGCGAAGGCAGTTGGCAGAAATGAAGGATCCGGCTCGGACAAAAGGCAGAATGCAGTTCGGTGAGAAGGGACTACGAATCAGAAAACTGAACTGTAACACCGCAGCATAGACACAGAAATCATACACTGCATTTAGATAAGTGACTTGAACTAGAATTCATTAAGCACCTTCCTAAGTGCTTAAGTGATTAAGGGTGTTCACTGTTAACAGTACTGTAGCACCTCGATTAGCCGAGCTAGGCGTGGTTTTTGTTGCACATTAACATCTCTGACAGTACCAGAATAAAACACATAAGGCTTAAGCGCTTAAGTGGTTTGCTTAACTGACTTTGAAATAGATGCAACACCACTTATTAATTCAGGACCAGATTGGGAGTCTGCTTGAGCAAGTAGTCCGGATAATTGAGATCAGACTGTACTGTCTTTTTATGCTTTATTATCAAAGATAAGTAACGCAGTCTCACTTATTATAACCTCATGAAACATATAGTAATGGACTCCACAGACTCTTACCGTAAGTCAAAACCTAATTATTAGGGTATAAAACAGTAAGGCTAAGAGAGAAAGCCAATCCATTCACTGCAATATGACAATTTTGTTTGCTACCATCAGCACATGGTCTCTTCCAGCGCTCATTTTTTTTTTTTTTTTTTTGATGTACTCTTTTGCAACAATCTCAGTATCTCGGGTATGATTATCACAATGGATTTAGTACTCCACATGTCAGTGGATGCTGGAAAGGGGGAAGGGAAGGGGAATGATTACTGGAAAAGGATAAGAAACAAAGGGAAAGATTGAAAGGGAGGAGAAGAAGCAGAAAACCTGATGATATGGGGGTGGTGTCAGTCTGAGAACTAAGAGAATAATTATCAGACTGAATACTTAATACACAAAGTGAGAAAAATGACTCACAATACTGGATCAAACAAAATTAAAGTTACTGGAAGAACTACAGGAAAGCAAGAAAATAGAAGTTTGAGGTAAAGTAGGAGAAATAGTAATGGCCTCTTGTCAATATCTAATACAATGATATAAATGCCAGTATTTTTTTTAACTACAGCAACTGCATATATTTATTCTTTTTAGAAGCATGATATCATAAAAGTGTACTAGATCTAATTCCTCATTTAGACCTGTTGGTGAAAACGCATTTCAATTTAAAATCCATTGTCTTTCCTTATGTAAAAGATTACTCGGCCTGTCACCCACCCTGGGAGATGGAGGAACCCATTTAAGACCCTGAAACTTGAATGTTTTTGGGTCCCCTGCATGAATATTATGACACTAAAAGATACCACCAACAACTTAATCAGGTTCAATGTCAGTTGGCATCCATCTGTATTCTCCCTCCCCCGGGATGAGGCTGAAAATAGAAAGAATTGTCTAGTCCTCCTTTCCCGGTCAACAAAAACAAAATAAAATAATATAATAAAATGTCTTATGATCAGGCTATCATTTCTGTTTTACTATAGCTTGAAAATGCTCTCACACTCATTTTTTAAAGCCCTAATAGTACAGCCAATATAGATGAGACCACACTCACACTAAATTGTGATTTTCCAAGAGTGACGCTTGCAGGAAGAAAAAATTACTCACCGTAGTAATCTTGCTTCTTCCAAGGTATTCTTCAATATGATTAACTGTAGCAGTCAGCCTCCTGTGTTGAACTGCCTCGGAGAGAAATGGAACTTATGCAAATAATGGAACATTCATTGGTACATGCCACCATTCAAACTACTGCTCTTATCAACTGTTCCATTCTATAATGCTTAGATTCATTGAAGCCTGTGGGGTAAGACCCCCTAACTAAGCTATTCTTAATACTAATAATAAAACAATAATACTTCAATAACAAATCCCTTTTAACTTATCCCTGTGAACATCAGATAGGACCAACAGGAGGAAACAGTAAGCCAGCTGGTATTAAAAATTAAACATAATCAAAATGTGATAGTCCTAACAGTGGTAGGACCCAATATGAATGATTATTATTGAGCGACTCAATAATACCGCTCCTGCACAGGGCGAGTGCTCCATTACAGCGAGGAATCCTGTATAGCGAGTGTAGTGTAGCAGTGAACTACACTAGCCAAGACAGGATATAAGCAGGTGTGGTCCAGAACCCTGCCAAGCTGGCCGTTTGACATAGTGGGTAGAGCCACTGCCTGCAGAGCCAGCAAACCTAGGTTCGGGGCCTAGAGTAGGCTTGTGAAAATTTTATTTTTTTAAGAGTCTGCCCCCCTTGAGTTGATTATTTTATTTTGGAGATGTGGGGCTATAAAACAAAAGTAGCACTGTATTTTGTTGAGGACCATCGCCATTTGCGGCGGTCTTTCCAAGTGCCGGGTCACCTTTTAATGTGGGTGATTTTGCCGTCCTTTAGAGCGCATGATAAGGGACTCACCCTATCACATAATTCACCTAACAGTCAGAATCCAGCTAAGTGACAGAGGCCAGCTGGTTCTGGGAAGGAAGTAGAGAGTTAATCATATTGAAGAATACCTGAAGAAACAAGATTACTACAGTGAGTAATTTTTCTTCTAACCACAGGAATTCTTCAATATGATTAACTGTAACAGACTATGAAGCAGTACCTTTGGAGGAGGGCAAGAACCTCATTTAGGAAACAGGATCTGCAGCACTGCTGTGCCAAACCTGGTATCACTTCTGGACTGAGTGTCCAGACTGCTGTGCTTTGTAAATGTGTGTACTGTCCTCCATGTAGCAGCTTTACAGATTTCCAACAGGGGAATATCCCTGGCAGCTACTATTGTAGCAGCTGTACCCCTTGTGGAATGTGCCCTCGGGCCTACTGGGGGCTCCTTACCAGCTTTACTGTAGCAGAACTGGATACATGCCACTAGCCAATGTGAAATGGTTTGTTTAGGAGCTGGTTTTCCAAGCCAGCCCAGTGGCACAGAGGGCTGAGGCACTGACGCCACACCTGCGCCATGCCAGTGAGCTGGGTTCGGAATGAGCCTCGGGTCATCAGGGTCAGTGGGGAGGGAGAGGACACTGAGTAGCTGCTGGCTGGCAGCTCTCCTCCCCGGGAGGGTTCAGGAGGGCTTCGGGCTTGGCTGCCCCCCAGTGGAGGCTGGGTGGCAGTGCCACCTCCAAGAGCACGGGCGCAAGGCCAGGGAGGATGGAAGGCTGTAGGCTGGAGCTGTGGTGCGATGCACACCTCCATGCACATGTGTCACCGCCTCAAGGTCCCGGTAGCTATGGGGAGAAAACGGGGAAAAACAGGGTCACTGCACGATGAAGCCTCCGGGCCAGCTCTTGAGTTCTGCCAGGATGCGCATAGTGCAAGGACATTCCTGAAAGACCCTGAGTCAGGCAAGCATGTCGGAGGACAGCAGTGGCCTGCTGCGGCAGATATAGGAAGTACAAAAAAAAAAAATAGAAGTTGATTTTCCTTTTCCCACATCCCCATAGGTCAGGAAAGTACAGTTACGTAAGAACTTACTGTAACAGTAGATCTCCGAGAGAAGTACTTGCAGTAGGTACTAACCATAAGGACTTGGGCCATCAGGCACTAGGACCACATAGAAAACTCTAGCTAGCAGTGTCTGGTGGGGGACTGCCCATCTGACATCACGTGTCAGACGTCAGTGTGATCCTATATAGTGGGCGGCCCCCATGCACGCCCTCCAGTTCTCCCGCCAGAGACGTAAGAAGGAGCAACTGGAGAAAGGAGTGGGCCCTGGAGGCAAAGAATGGCTAGGAAGAAGCAGAAGCAGGAGGGAGGTTGAGGAAAAGAGCCTATCTGCAAGAGCCTCTCTCAAGATCTACTGTTATGGTAATTTCTTACATAACTGTACTATCTTACATCGAGAGGGCTCTGCAGGTGTCCACAAGGACTGAGTCCCAAGCAGTGTAATCTAGACAAAGGCTAAAGCATAGGAGGTAGGAAAGATCTGCAGAACAGCAGGGGATCTAAGACAGAAAGCCCTGAAGGACAGCTAGTCCAAAGCCTGCCCTGCACTGAGAGGTAATGCCCAAACTGCAAAGCTTGGTAAAAGTAGTGGACAGAGCTCCAAGTAGCTGCTGCACAGATCTCAGCAGCAGAAACATTTCTGAAACAAGCAGCGGATGCAGCCATGCCTCTGGCTGAATGCCCTTTAACTTCCCAGAAGTGGCTTGTTGTACTTCTGGTAGCAGAACAGAATATAGTCTGCCGACCACTTGGACAAACACTGTTTTGAAACTGCTGCGCCCTCTCTTTTGGGCGTGAAAGAAATGAACACTGATCCACTTTACGGACATGCTTCATCTGACTAGTATAATAATGCTAAATTATGTGAACGTCGAGGGTGTGCAGAATAGCCTCCCTCTGGAATACTCAGAGTAATACACTGGCAAGTGTATAGTCTGATTCAAAGTAAACTCAGAAATTACCTTAGGTAAAAAGTTAGGATTTGCATGTAGAGCCACTCTATCTTTGTGAAAAATCAAGTAAGGCTCCTTGTACATGAGGGCCTGAAGTTCAGAAATCCTTCAAGCAGAGATAATGGCAACTAAAAAGAGCGCTTTCCAAGAAAGGTAGCACATGTTGCAACTCGCAGCCGGTTCAAAAGGTGGAAAAGTGAGTTTCTCAAGAATGATATTTAGGTCCCATGGAGGAACAGGGTTCCTAACTGGAGGTTTCAAGTGGAGACTTCCTTTCGAAAAGGTTTTGGAAGCCTCCAGCTGAGTCAATGATTTGACATCCAATGGAGCGTGGTAGGCAGAAATGGCAGACAAATGGACCTTCAGGGAAGAATAGTCAAGACCAAGGTCAGAGAGGTGCAAAAGGTATTCCATGACCTGCAGGGCAGGGCAAATGAAAGGGTCCCAACCCTTACAGGATGCCCAAGTGGAGAACCTCTTCCATTTCATAGGGTACGTGGTTCTTGTGGATGACTTTCTAGCCTCCACAAGGACCTGTGCGACTCTAGAGGAGACCCAAAGCATGCAGCAGCTATGTCATAATGTGCCATGCATGAAGGTGAAGGGATTTGAGGCCCAGATGGATCAGCCTGCCCTGCTCCTGGGTCAGAAGATCGTGGCAGAGGGGTAGAGGAACCAGAGGCTCCACCATCAACTGTTGGAGCAGAGGGAACCAAACTTGGTGGGACCAATAAGGGGCTATCAGGATCATGCCAGCCCCTTCTTGCTTCAGTTTCAGAAGCACCCTCTGCAATAGCAGGAAGGAAGGGAAGGCATATGAAAACTGCATTGTCTAGCAGAGAGACAGCGCATCTCACCAGAAAGCACCACGCCCAGGAATGAGCGAGCACAAACTGGGTAGTTTTGTGTTGGAAGGGGAGGTGGACAGATTGAGATCTGGATGATCCCATAGACCAAAGATGCCATCGACTACTGACTGCCTCAGTTTCCACCCACGTGCCCTTGCCTAAGTGCAGCTGAGAGTGTCCGCCAGGACATTTTGAACTCTTGGGAAGTGCACTGCCATAAGCTGTAGGTTGTGCTGAATTGCCTATTGCCACACTCACATCTCTTCCCTGCATAGGGGATATGATCGCGTGCCTCTCTGTTTATTCAGGTACCAAACCACACACATATTGTTCATCTGGACAAGGAGTGGCCCAGGGAGGAGAAGAAGCTGGAATGCCTGAAGGGCGTATAGAACAGCCCACATCTCTAGCACGCTGATGTTCAGGGAGAGCTCCCGCTGAGACCAGGACTCCTGTGTCTCCCAGGTGAGCACCCTAGCCCTGACCGGAAGTGTCCATTGTCAGGCTCTGAGCTGGAGGAGGTGCCTGAAAGGGAATCCCTCTGGTGAGACTGGGCAGATTCTGCCACCAAAGAAGGTCTCGATGCATGGGGCTAGACACCAGGATTCTGTGATCCAGGTCATCTGATCTCTGATTCCACTGGACTCTTAGGGTTCACTGCATAACCTGCATGTGGCTAAGGGGACAGTGGGGATAGCCGCAGCCATAAGACCCAAGAGTTGTAAGATGGAACAGGCCATGGTCCACCGGCTGTTTGCCACTTGGTTGGCCAACTGACACAAGGTTTCCACCCTGTCCATTGGGAGGAAGGCCTGACCCTGAACAGTATCCAGCACTGCCCAAATAAATTGGAGGCGTTGGGATGGGACAAGGTGGAAGTTTTTTTTTCCCATGTAGATTTTTATTTCCATTTTACTGTTTTTCTCCTTTCCCTCCCAAGGCCTCGGCACATGGCTGTGCATACGTGTGGAGGCACACATGCACACCGTGGCACCAGCTCAGCCCCTTCCACCCACCCACACTGCCACCCCTCCTGTCTACGCATTCCACTGGACCTCCACTTGGTGGATGCAGAACTATGGGGTCGACAACCCACCCCCACCACCCCAGGAAAGGAAAGCAGCCTGTTGGCTTGCTCAATCCTGCTCCTCCTTCCCCTCGCCAGTACCCCGATGACCCGAGGCCATTCCTGAACCTGGGTCACTGGCATAGTGCAAGGTAAGGCATCCAGCGCCTCAACCCTCAGAGCCACAGGGCAGGCGACAAGGTGGAATTTGGGGTAATTCACCATAATTCCCACTTGCCAAAAAAGTTCCAGGGTAGCAGTCAATAAGGCTACTAGGCTGTCCCTTGATGGTGCCGACAGAAGCCAGTCATCAAGGTATGGGAACACATACAGGCCCTGGTGGCATAAAGCAGCTGCCACCACTGCTAGGCACTTGGTGAATACCATCAGTGCTGAGGAAAGACTAAAGGGGAGCACCAGGAACCGAAAATGTTCACCCTGGAAGGTAAACCAGAGGAAGTGGTGTTGGGAGTGAAAGACTGGGATATGCAGATAAGCATCCTGCATGTCCAGTGCACAGAGCCAGTGTCCCTGGTGAAGCAGTGGCAACAGACCCAGTAGGGTCAACATGCAAAATCTTGTGCACTCTACATACAGAGTAAATGTGCTGAGTTCCAGAATTGGACAGAGGTCTCCCATCTTTTGGGGACCAGGAAGAAGTGGGAGTAATATTCCTGTATCACTGGGTCCAAGGAACAGGCTTTATGGTGAATTTTGCAGAATAGCTCTGTATTTCCTCTCTGATGAGAGGAATGTGATGTTTTGGTAGTGAGAGAGGCCTGGAGGATTTTCTGGAGGTCTTTCTGTGAACTCTGTGGTGTGGCCTTGAACCATTAGCTGAAGGATCCACGGTCTGTTCATGATTGACTCCCACTTGGCCAGATGTTTGATGAATCTGCCCCCTACCAGTTCCTCCACAGCAGGTGGTGGAGGCAGGAGGCCCTACTGTGAGTCAGGAGGTGGAGGAGGGGTGGGGAAGCAGTGCCCTGGAAGCTCACTGGGACTTGGCTAGAGGGGGTAGCCGCTGCTGAAGGAGCCCGATGTTTAGTCTGACATCTGGCAGGCTGTTGCTTGATCTGACACCTTTGCTAGCAGTGAAAAGACTGCTTAGGCTTAGAGCTGGAGCGATACATGAACTGGAAAGAGCACAAGGCCTTGCCACTGTCCTGTAGCTCAGTTATGATGTCCTTGATGTCACCCCCAAAGAGAACTGAACCTCAGAAGGGGGCACCCTGGATGACCGCTTGAACATCCTGGGCCAAACCAGATACCTGCAACCAGGAGTACCTACACAGGTAAACTGCAGTGGCGGTGCTCCAGGTAGAAACGTCTACTGCATCATATGTAGCCCTAAGGGCATGGCAGCAGGAAATTTCTACTGTCCTGACCACTTGGGCAATCTTAGTCTTTGCCTCAGAGTCAGACAAGGTCTTGAAATCTGACTTGAGCTGGCCTAGGATAGATTTTTGGCACACAATCATGTGTCCCAGAAATTTCAGGGCTCTGAGGGCCAAAGTGGAGGATGAGTAAACTTTACGTCTAAATTGATCCAGCTGCCTCAACTCCTTATCGAGAGGAGAGGTACTCATGTGCTTTGGCTTAGCTGTATGGTCATTAGCTGCATTAATGACCACCGAGTCCGCCCTGGGACGGGAACTGAGGTGGTCCTTTGCCCCCTTAGGGCTCGATACAATCTGTCAGTCTTCTTATGACCACGGCCATTGATGAAGGCTGCTGCCAAACTGTGGAGGCAAAATCCTCATGTGGGCCTATCTACAGAGGAATGAAAGTGTGGCGACAGCTCTTGCATGTCAAGGTGTTCTGCCATTCTCTTGCATTGATAGTCTTGGTCCTCAGTCTTCCACCCATTCACTTCTTAAATCTTTCGGAGGATCTCTGTGAAAGAAGGATCCTCTGGGGGGGGGACTTAGGAGAGTCCTTGGGCTTGGAGTCCTCTGGGAGAGGAGTATCAAAGCCCAAAGCGGAGGAGGAGGAAGAGTCCAAGTCGAAGTCCAATGAAGGACTTCTGTCTGGTGACAGAGCCCGTGGAAGAGGGACCTCCTTAGAGGTGACCATGAGACCATTTTCATTGCCAACTACCATGGTACAGTGCAAGGCCTGGCCCGAGGTAGAAGGACGAGATTCCACCAGCGAAAGGGACCTAGGCGTAGGATCCAGTAAGACCGGTGTGGAGGCCGTGACTGGCTGATGTCAGTCCAATTCTAAAACAAGTTGGGTCTTGGTCTGACTCCACCAAGACTGAAGTGCCACCCTTAAGTCCACATGAGGCTGAGGAGCAGGATGAGGGGGTGGGACAGGCTGATACCCAGATGTGTATCCTGTAGGATGATAACCCAGTGTTGAATAACCTGGCATTGGGTTATGATAGCCCAGCTTAATGAAGCTGGGCATAGAATAGCCTGATGACAGATACCCTGGCGTGGGATATCCTGGCATCTGGTACCCTGGCAGCAGATACCCTGAGGGGGGGTACTGAGGTGCAGTGAAGCCTGGCATCAGAAGGACAGGCAAAGGCCCTGATGGAGGAGCTGAGGGGCTTGAGGGAGGTCCTGAAAGTGGATAACCAGGCGAAGGCCCTGACAGAGGGTAGGAAGGGCCTGGTAACATCAGGTTTGGCACCAGACCCCCCAGAGGGGTTTCCAGCATCGATCCCAAATGGGTGGAGGGGCCCACCAGAGTCTGGGGCAGGGCAACAGGACCAGATGGGGAGCCTGTGGTGCAGGAGTCTGCGGCTCCTGAGAGAGGTCCGGTGTAGGGTGTTCCAGCCCCGGTACCAGGGTGGCATCGGGTGGATGCTCCTCCAACTCCAGCTCAGGATGAACAAGAGAGCCCAGAGTCTCCACCTGAGGAGGCGGGAAAAGGAGGATCCAGAGAGGGAGAGCCCTCTGGAAGGAAGGCAGAAGTGGCAGGGCGTTGATCCAGAGGATCAATGTCAGGCCTGTTATCAGGCCTGATGAAAGTGCCGTGGCTGGGTGGATGCAGAAGAGAGCCATGTGACTTATCAGCCTGGGCTGGGTATTCATCAGAGAAGCTGATGACTGACTTATCAGCCATACCACAGACTTAGACCCAGGAGTTTTGAGGGGTCTAAGAGTGACGGAGTTCTCTGGCACTCTGAGACACCCGCCTGAACCGTAACCAGCCCAGGTGGGGGGGACCAAAGGCTGCTCCGTGGAAGAGGGAGAAGACTTGGGTGGTGGAGCAGTACCCATGCTAATGGGAGGTTGCTCGATGTCCACTGCTCCTAGAGGAGGTCATGGGTCAGAAAGGAGACCTGTCTTGGTCCCGGTGCTTCTTATCCTTCTTTTTCTTCTGTGGGAGTCAGAAGAACCCTCCAGTGATTAAGATGACCCCTCAGCATCTGCAGCTCCTTCCATGGAAGCTTACTATTGGGGATAATGTGGGACCAGGGCCTGTTGGTGGTGTTTCCATGTGGTCTGGTTGAATGGCTGGCAGGCCACACAGTCCTTGGTCTTATGCTCCGGTCCCAGGCAGAAGAGACAGAGGGAATAGCCATCCTTATGAGGGAGCTGTGTGCCACAGGATTCACACCTGTTCTTATGCAACTCAGAAGGCATTGGAGAAGACATACATGAAATAATTTATGGGAAATAAGAAAATAAAGAGAAATTGGAGAAATATTCATCCAGAAATGGCAGTCGACTGACTCAGCATTCTCTGTGAGGTCCGACATGTGCAGGTCAATGGCAGAAAAGAACTGGAGGGCGAGCGTGGGGACTGCCCATTATATAGGGTCACGCTGATGTCCGTCATGTGACGTCAGGTGGGCAGTCCCCCGCCAGAAACTGCTAGCTAGAGTTTTCCGTGTGGTTCTAGTGATTGACGCCCAAGTCCTCATGGTTAGTACCTACTGCAAGAGCCTCTTGATATAAGATCAGCTGCTGTCTGTCCTGCCTGTTGCTTGGTGTGGTCAAGATAGTAGCTGAGAGCTCTCTTGACATCCAGGTTATGCAGACTGCATTCCCCTGAACTAGAATATTCAGTGAAGAAGACTGGCAAAGTAATTGAATGGTTCAGGTGGAAATCAAAGACTACTTTTGGAAGGAATTTCTTATTAGTCCTGAGGACCACCTTATCTCTGTGGAATGAGATGTAGTTTTGCTCTATACACAGGGTTTGTAACTCACTAATCCATCTGGTTGAGATGATAGCCACCAGGAAGATAGCTTTCCAAATTACAAACTTCAGATGTGGCTATAGCATGGTTTGAATAGGAGCACCATGAGCTTGGCAAAAGCAGACATTGAGGTCCCAAGATGGCACTGGTTCCCTATGGGGAGGGTGCAAATGAGCTAACCCTTTGAAGAATTTTTTTGAAAATAGAGTTAGCAGCCAAGGAGGCATCCTTGCCCACCAAAAGACAGGCTGTGACTGATGCCAGGTGGACCTTAAGAGTAGTGAGCCAGCATAATATTCTGTGGTGATTTGCATATACAGCCCATGATGCTTTGCATTGTGGGGGTACGTGTGATTTTGTATTTCTCTGGAACTTGGCTTACCGGCCAATGCCCTTTGGGGAAACCATTGCCTCAGTGTTTATGTACTGAGGTTCTTTAATTTTTTTAGTTTGTTTTTTGTTTTTATTAGGTTCGCCACACCATAACCCAGATAGACCATCTTAGGGTAGCTGGTTCATTCCACTGGGGTGTCATACAGATGAGGCACACTGATGAGTCCTGGTAGGACGAAACACGTGTCTGTGTCTTTCTGTTGGCACCCTTTGCAGACTGTGTGAGAGGCCTTTCCGCACCATGCATTTCTGCTTTAAGTTAAACCAGCATAATATTCTGTGGTGAGTTGCATATACAGCCCATGATGCTTTGCATTGCGAGGGTATGTGTGATTTTGTATTTATTCTTACCAGTAGTGGGCTGTAGGCCCAATAAGTGTAGGTGGGTGAGGTAGTCCAGTAGGACTGGCAACCCTGCCTAGGAAGGTACCATGCTGTTAGTATTATACCACATGGAAAACCTCTTCCATTTAGAAGCATAGGTTTTCTGGGTTGAGGACTTCCAGGAGTCCCTGAGAACCCAAGGACACTTTTGGAAAGGTGTAGGCAGGCATATTCTAGGTCTTCAAGAGCCATGCTCTGAGTCTGAGAGATCTGAAGTTCATGCAAAGGATCCTCCCCAGAGAGGAAGTCAGGAGATTGTGCCTCTGAGGGAGGTGTTATGGGTTGGGCTACTGACAGGGAGAGCAGTAGTGAGTACCACGGCTGCTGGGCCCAATCTGGAGCTATCAGAATCATAGTAGCCCGTTGGGACCTGAGTTTGATCAAGACCCTTTGCAAGGGGGAATAGAGGAAATGCATACAGGCTCCTCCCTGACCAATCCTGAGGCACTGGAACCAAGCACGGAACCATTTGATGAAACGTGGTCAGAACCATCACTGTAACTGATGGATCCACCAGTACCAGTTGTATTGGAACTGGTAGAGGCCTTTCTGCTAGGCTTGCAATACTTGTAATGCTTGAGCCACTGCTTCAGCCGAAGGCATGGCTGATTTGGGCACCGGGAGCTCCTTTGGCTTGTCAGCAGGAGGTTTGGTGTGTTTTGTTTCTTTTAGCTGGAACTGAGTCTCCAGCCAGTTCTCTGATCGTTTAGGCTTTGAAGGCTCGCCTTGTCATTAGCGTGTTGGTTTCGTATCCTCTTATCCCTTTATTAGAAGAGGATTAGGCTGATCCGTTGCCAGATCACTCAGAACCGATGGAGTAGCCATCTTCTTTCTGAAATACTCTAGGCACTTTTCCACAGTTTTAGCCGTGAAAGTCTTACAAATTTCACAATCAGCCTGAAAGTGTGAGGAGCCCAAACAAAATAAGCGTAAGTTGTGCTTATCCGCTTTCGTGAAAACCTCCCCACACTTAATGCAATTTTTAAAACCAGTAGGCCTTGTTTTCTTTTTAGGCTTATTGGACATAACTACACTCTAAATGAGAGAAAAAATAGAGAACTTATACTTGATTCACAACCGAAGTATTTAGAATAAAAGAAGACAATACGGTTCCACAGAATGCAGCGCTTGGTTCCCAAACCGGGAAGAAACCGCTAATCTGGTAACAAATAAAACAAAACCCCTCACAGAACTAAGAAGGGTCTGGGTAAAGTTCTATAAGGGAAAGTTTTAACAGAATAAAAAGAAATAAGCAAATACAGCCTGTTCCTTGACGGTTTCACAGAACCGCTGAGGAAATGCTAACAGGTAAAAAATCACAAAAACTAGTGCCAACTATAAAATACTAAAGTAAAGGCAGCAGTAATAAAGAAATAAAAATGTTTTACTTGTTTTTTCATGAAAACAAAAATGTAAACTCAGTCACGCTGAGGAGCAGTCTCCGAGGTGTCTTACTAGGCAGGCAGAGAATGAAATCTGAGCATTATAGAATGCAGCAGTTTGAATTGTGGCATGAGCCAATGGATGTTCCATCATTTGCGTAAGTTCCATTTCTCTCCGAGGCAGTTCAACACAGGAGGCTGACTGCTACAGTTAATCATACTGAAGAATTCCCGGGGTTACAAAGTCATGATTTTACTAACCACATGGAGACGAAAAGATTAATGTGTTTTTCCTGTATTGTTACCCCCACAGCAGCAAAAAAAAAAAAAATCACATTACATCAGCAGACCATTAAAAAAAACTGGACCTACAACAAAAGGAACACTCCACCAAAATCCCATGCTCCCACCCCCACAATGCAGTGCATAGGTATATCAGTCCAGGTCAGCATTCTACTTCTTTTTCTTCTGAGAGCGGAAGTACATATCCACATTCTGCCATCAGTTGCTTAGTTCCATTTCTCACTCATGTGGTCAGGTAAACGTGCCTCCAGTTCCAGTTCAGCAATCAGAGTCTTTTTCGAGTTACTCCCAAGGACCTGGAAGAGAATACACAATTAAGGGTGAGATGGGAATAACTGTTTCGCCTGTGTGGTTATAAAATCATGACTTTCCTGCAAGCTTTGCTATTGGAAAATCACAATTTTATGTCACTACATGGAGGCTCCACAGTTACTGCTGGTTAAAAGCCCTGGAGAAAAGATTAGTCACAGAGGAAACCGATACAGGTTTCAGATAAAACTGCTTAAACACAGAGTCCTTAGCCTAGTCAACAGCCTTCAGGATCTCTTCTGTTCTAGCTCCCATAGAGGTTGCCTTCCTGGTCATAGCTCTTCTTACTGAGTGAGCCCAAAAGGAGGAGGTATCAATCCCCACTTGGTCCATGACCCACCTGAGCCACTGAGTAATGGTTGCAGAGGAGACAGGAGCATGTGGTTTGACAAAAGAAATCAGAAGTTGGTAGTGACTTCCTCTGATGTTCTTTGTCTATGACTCATATTCCTTCAAACAGTTTACCACGCAAAAGTGCTACTCTTTGTTGAAGGCTGGAAAAAACAGAGTGTGTAACTGTTTTGGTTCTTTTAACCACCGTGAACTCCACACCCCCAGGAAGATATGGTCTCTTGGAGATCTTCAGTGCTCTAACATCAGAAGATCTTTTAAGAGATGCTAAACACAATAGCATAGCAAGTTTAGATGACAGTAGTTTAAGAGATAACTGAGAATTAAGACCCCAAGATCTGAACGGATCAAACACTTTATTAATATGGCTCAGTAGGTAGCACACTCGCCTCTGAGGCCGGGAGATCAGAGGGCTGTGGGTTCAGTTCCCACATCTGGCACTTGGGTTAATATCCCAGTACTGACACTGTAGTGCAGCATGAGAGGGGTGCTGCACTTCTGAGGTGCCGTCTTTCGGATGAGACGTTAAACTGAGGTCCCATCTGCCTGGATTGGTGGTAGTTCAGGTGGATGTTAAAGATCCCATGGCACTTATCGAAAAGATTAGGGGAATTTCCCCGGTGTCCTGGCCAAGTTTCCCTCATTCACTAAAAATACCACCAACAGCTTAATCTGGTTCAAGGTCAGTTGACATTCATCTGTATCCCCCTCCCCCAGGTCGTGCCTGAAAATAGGCAGGATTTATCTAGTGCACTTACCTGGTCAACAAAAACTAAATAAATAAAAACTAAATGAATAAATATTCAAATGAACCCTGTATCTTGGAAGGGGAGGTCTGGACCACTTAATGCCTTTCATAAGTTGCTTTACCATTGAGTGTTGACCCACAAACTTACCAGTGTCCTGCCGAAATTGAAGACCTATGTGTGTCAATAGCTATGCATGTTTTTCCTCTGATATAAAGAATACAAAATTCCAGAATCTGTGTTAAAGATGTCTGAAATGGATCCACGTGCCTTGACAGACACCAGCCAGGCCAGGATGTCTATGCAGATTTATAGACCTTCCTGGTGCCAGGCGCCCATACCTCTCCAAGGAGAGCAGCAGCCCCTTCCAAAAGGGAAGGCATTGTCAGGATCCCCTGAAACTTTCCAAGCCACCAGGGTGAGGGACTGATCGACTATTAGGGGATGAGAGCTCTCTGAGGGGTCACATAGAAGGTCCTCCCTGTATGGGAGGAGGAGGAGAGGTTGGAAAATTGACATCTCCAGGAGAAAGGGGTACCAGGGTTGTGCTGGCCACACAGGGGTAACCATAACCAAGGTGCAGTTCTGCTTTCTGACTTGGACCAGGGTACACACTATGATGGTGAAGGATGGGAAGGCATAGGGTTTCAGGTTCCTCCAGTCTTGAGGGAAGGCATCCACTGCTAGGGCCTCCAGGCCTGGTCTCCAGCTGAAGAAACACCATAATCGACAATTCAGTTGGGAGGCAAACAAGTCCACCTCTGGGGGACCCGACGTTCTCTGAATTTGTGCAAATACTGTCCAGTTCAGAGTCCAGTTGCACAAATACGCCATATCTGGAGTGCCAATCCACTCACCTGGTTGGACATCCCTGATATGTGCTGGGACTGAACCATGACCTGGTTCTGAAGACAGTAGTGCCAGAACTGCTTGGCTAGGGAAGCCAGAGAGGATGATTTGGTTCCCCCAAACTTGTTGATATACCCGACTGCTGACACTTGTAGTAGTAGTAAATTTTTTTCATCAGAATAAGGGAAAACGTTCAAATGAGCAAAGCCTATTTCAATGAAGTCCCAGTTGTTAGAACAGCAAGCATCAGTTACAACATAAAAATTACTCAAAACAAGCGTCAGATTACAATGTAAAAAGGTACACAGTTATACACTATAAATAAGACAACACATATCTATGTACACAAATAGTCCAAAAATTAGCAGCCATCACATTGGCTATAATGAGATGAACTACTAGACCAGCTCAGGCACCACCTAGTCAAGTCAAATAAGTAAAATTGTAAATGGATTTTATACTATAGAGCCGCTCCTCTGTGGGAAACAGATGATCTGCCACATTCAAATTACATCTAACAGTTGAATATTGCATGCCCTGAACTGACCTCAAGTTATCCTTCACACTTCTAAATGGGAATAGCTCAAGAATATACAGTAAGTGGAACACCATTATTCTAAATTTGAAACATAAATTTGAGAACATGTAGATTCCTATGGACAGAAGGTTTTGGCCAATTTAGATTACTGAACAATATACACCTGTGAGTTCCATAGGGCACCTCCAAGACAAAGTGGGCCATTCTGTGAAACATAACGTTCACTTAGTTCAACAAGGAGCTGGAGGCTCCACCGTATAGGTCCCCATAGTCTAGGACAGGTATTAATAAGGAATTTACTACATTTAAGTGAATATCCTTAGACATATACTTTTTAAATCTATAAAGAGCCCCCAGTTTCCTGTTTAATCCCACTAACATGTTATTTATATGGAGGGACTAAGTCAAATTACAGTCTAACCAAAGACCTAAATATTTATAATGGTCTACCTCTGTTATATCAGTACCATCTAAGGTTGTAATAGACAGATGTACATTCTGTTCTTTACACTGTTTATTCCTAAACAAGAGAGCCTGGGTCTTTTAGAGTTTAATATTAAAAGATGTCTGTTGAAACATTCCTGCACCTGGTCAAAAGCCATCTGGAGTTTAGGTCCAATTGAACTGGAGTTTGACCTTTGACATACAGTATATTATTGTTGTCCGTATAGATGGTATTTAATGTCTGGGAGGACAAATTTGAGCTCATTGATGTAGATGTTGAATAACAAGCCCAGAATTGACCCCTGCAGGGTACCAGAGCACATGTTGACTAAATTTGACTTAAATGGACCGATTTCCACAAACTGTCTTCTCTCATTTAAATAAGGGGAGGACCAGTTAACAACCTGGGTGGACAAACTGATCCGGCTGTGGCTGGACAGGAGCACCCGATGGTTTAAAGTATCAAAAGCTTTAGAAAGATCTATAAACAAAGCTCTGACCATTTGTCTCCTGTCCAGGCTCAGCTGCAGATCAGTGACCACCTTAACCAATGCAGTATTGGTACTATGTTGAGTCCAAAAACCAGACTGATAAGTGGACATCTTTTTGTTTAGATCCAAATATTCTCTCCGTTGATTGGAGATAATTCTCTCGAAAACCTTAGAGATCTGCGGCAGGAACGATACAGGCCTATAATTGCCCTACTCGCTAATGTCCCCAGTCTTAAATATAGGCTTGACTCTTGCAATCTTCCATCCCTTGGGAAATTCACTTTGAGTGCAAGATAGAGTGAAGATAAGAGCCAATGGTTCCACTATGCAAGGAGCAGCATACTTCAGCAATCTGGTAGGAAACCCATCCAAATCAATTGCCTTAGATATATTCAGGCTCAATAATTCAATTCTCACCTCTTCAGGTGAAATATATTTGAATCTAAATACATCAGAACCCTCAGTCCCAAAAGACTTGTCACCCTATTTTCTATATCATCCAAGTGGCATTCTTAACAGGTGCAGAAGAACCACCTTACTAAAGTGAATATTAAATATATCCAAGTTTCTCCCCAAGTGTAAATTCAGCTCCATCAACCAACATTTTATTTATATCAGACTGTTTATTATTTCCTGTTATATCAGAAATGGTCCTAGAGAATAGTTTTAGGGTCTGTTTATGGTTGCTGTCTAATTTTATTCTAACATACTCCTGTTTGGCTAACCTAACTTTGGTTGTATAAGCATTTCGAGCTTGTCTACATGAGGTCCACTCATTGTCCTTCATTGATTTCTTGGCAATTTCCAATTTTTCCTAGCTTTATGTAGGTCATTATTAAACCAAATAATGACCTTTGCCCATGCGTAAAAAAATCAACAATTTCCCCTTTTGTCTGGCCTGACTCTTGATTGCAAAGGACTCAGCTAACAGTTCCATTCAACTGACATGCAGGTTTGACTCCTCCTGAGACCATTTTCCCCTGTGACTATCTTCCACAACTGGTGCCCCAACCTGACAGACTGCCATCTGACTCTATTACCATGTCTGGTGCCATCCCAAAGATAGCTCTGCTGTTCCAAGCTAACATGTGTGCAACCACCATTGCAGCTCCTTGCTCACTTCTGCTGTTAGAGCGACTGGCAGCTGTAGTATTTGTGTTGCCATAAAGCTTCCACTTTCAGCCTCTGCAATGCCCTGTAATGTAGGTGTACTGAGAAGATGGCTTGACTGGATAAGGACAGGAGACCAATCACTCTGGCCAAATACCTGAGGGACACCATCAGTGCTCTCAAGGTTCTCCTCAGCTCCTTCCTGATAGCATTCACTTTCTCCTGGGGAAGCCTGAGGAGAGCCTGATTTGTGTCGATTTGGAACTCCAAAATCTGAGACATAATTGACTGAGACTTCTTGTAGTTGATCATAAACCCCAGCCTCTGGAGAAGAAGGCATATGGCCTGAACATCCTACATCAGCTGCATCTGGTTCTGAGCATGATCAACATGTTCCCCAAGTAAATTATTAACCTGATCCCCGCTACCCAAATCCAGGCTACCACTGGTTTGAGTAGCTCTGTGAAACACCATGGGGCAGACGTCAGGCCTAAAGGGAGACAACTAAATTCCAAAATCTGTCCCCCCCCCCACAGAAACTGAAGCCACTTCCTGTCTGTGTCCCTGATGCGCACTGTGAAGTAATCATCTTTTAGATCTATGCGGGCTAACTGGTTCCCCTGTAAGAGGGTGTCCCTTAGGAGGTGGATACCCTCCATTTTGAAATGTCTGTAGGGAAAATATTGATTTAACTGTTTCAAATTTATAATAGGCTTTAGACCACCTGTCTTTCTTTGGTATAAAGAAAATATTGCTTAGAAACCCCATCTGACATTCCTTTATCAGAGAAATTGCCCCTTCTTGAACACCTCTGAGATTTCCTCTTGAACCATCATAGATTCCTCTCTGGAAAAGGCAATTTGCCTTGGAGGCCTGAGTTGTGTTGGGAACTGCATCAGCTCCAACCTGCAGCTCTGGACTGTGTCTGGGATCCATGGATCCCAAAATAGGTTTTCCTAGTTGTGAGCATAGTGGCATAATCTGCTCACAAAGGATGGTGGTTCTGAGGCAAAAAAGTTTCTGAACTCTGCACAACAGAGAAGTTCACTTGGCCCTGGGTATGGGCATACTTACCCATCTGGCTTGGGACAGAAACCTTGTTTGCTAACTCTGTAGCTTCTGAGTATGGTCTTGGCTGCAATCTGCCTCTTCCTGGCCTCTCCGGTAACTTTGTCCATTGTGAAGCCTCTGGACAGGAAGATTGGCCGAGTGTGCAGCCCCACCCACTCTTGGTTCTGCCAAAAACACATGGTTTGTTGGCATAGTTGTAGGATGCCGGGGCTTTCCTCACAGAGAAATAAACTTTGTCTTTTTGTCCATCTCTGTAATCAAGGGGTCACCAAACAGCTTCCCTTCTGTTGCTGGGACTGCATCTCTCCATGCTAATTTAATAGATTTGGGATGAAATCTTAGCAGGACTACTTCACATCTCTCCACTGCAATGGCAGAATTGGCATTACCCATGAAACGTATGACTGTCAGGGTCCATCGCCTTAAAATTTTTTGATCTACCAGTTTGCCTTCGTCAATGGCTCTCTCGGCCTCATTCAATAATAGTGCAAGAGGGACAGACATATCCAGGAGCTTATCTTGGCACACTTTTAGGCTTCTGTCTATCCCTTTCTAGGGGTCCTTGCCATTATTTCTAAAAAATGTTACAAAGTCATTATCCAATTCTGGGGCTATTGCCACTTTATGCTTTAATTGTGGCTAAGAGCATTCAATTCTCATTTTTCATCTATCTTTTTTATCAACAGGCTTTCTCATTCTGTTTATCATATATTTTACAGCCCTCTCACAAGGGGCCCAATCTGAAGAACACTGGAGTTTCAGTTTTTCAGGATCAAATGGGCTGCCTTGCTTCCCTATGTCAGAGTCAGCCATGCCCAGGCTGTTTTCAGAGGAGTGCTCTTCTCCGTCAAATCATAGTCATAATTAGAATGCCATGATATTTCAGAATCAGAATCACTTTCACTATCTGAAGAAGAATCAGAAAAGGTAGCACAATGTCTGGACATCTTTGCCTTTACCCTTAAGGGGCTGTTTTGAGTGCTTTCTTTTCTGCTTCTTTTTTGAAACAGAACTTCTTCTAGAAGTGAAAGTTTCATGGGGATTCTGGACTTCACCAGACAGCCCCTCTCCTACTAACTTGGATTGCTCTGAGCCTACTAGGGTTGTGAAAGGGCCTGCTGGTCAAAAGCAGAAGCATCAGCCTGAGAGTCTCCTAAGGCACTGGAATCTTCATCTCTAATTGCATTTTTTAGCAATTTCCTGACCTCCTCCAGGGTGCCATTCTTCAATTTCTCTTTCTCTGAGATCTTTATAGGCATAGTAGCTGGATGCAGATCCAAATGCTGAGGAAAAACATCAAATATTCATGAAAAACAGACAAGAAACAAGCATTTTATGCTGAGTTAACTGAAACAGTGAGTTTTAAATAAAAGTGAAACTGATCTAGTAAGCTGAAAACAGTCAGGAGCTCAAAAGAGCCACCGTCAGTACTGAGATGCTGAAACCATGCAATTTGAACAAAGGCAAGACCAAAGCCTAAACAAAGTACAACTTGTTCCTGTGGGGTGAGCAAGAAAAGAGGAAGTGGGAGTGCTGACCTGATTGATTTACCCTATGCATTGCATTTGGTGGGAGCATGGGATACTGGTGGTATGTTCCTTTGTTACAGAACTGGTTTTCTTCCAGTCTGCTAATGTAATGTGGTATTTTCTTGCTGCTATGGGGCAACAATAAAGGAAATAAGCAGCAACTGTGAAGCCTGTGTGTAGTGACATAAAATCACATACACTATGTAACGTAGGTGATAACCTGTCTGATATCTACTAGTCTGTTTGTCAAAGGATGTCCAAACATGTAGGACTTGAGGGCATAATGGCAGATGTTAAACTGGTAGCAGGGAAAAAAAGCCCTGTGGCTTTGGTGGGGGCCAGGTGCATGGACCTGAAGGTGGTATGAACTGATTAGAAGTTAATATATTAGCCAGACTACAGCCTTTACTAAAGGTCGCTCTTGGTGGTATATTACTTATTTATATCAAATCTGAATCTGCTGCTAGTATTGGCCAATACTGTATTTGAGAAGGACTTTTTTAACATCAGATGCATTACTCAAATTCTGTAATGAAGGTTATTCTAAGGAGGGTTTGGATTTTTGGTTTAGGACAAAGAATTTTCACCCATTCTTGAATTTTAGTTTTTCGAAATACATTATCTAGAGTGTGCCGATGGTAACCATACACTCTCAGCCTGGCTTGCATTTTATTCACTTGTTGTTGGAAAGTGATCGTGTCAGAGCAATTCCGGTTAAGCCTTAAATTTCACTGTATGGAATGCTATTTACTTAATGATGTGGAAGGGCACTGTAAGAAGCCAGGGTAGAGTTAATTGCTGTTTTCTTTCTAAAACCATGTGTGGACACCTTTTCTGCTGCCTCTCCTAGTAACATTAAATCCAAATAATACGTTCTATGTTACTACGTGCAGTAAATTTTAAACCCTTTTAGTTCGAATTTTAAGTACTGAACAATGTTAGTCATTTCTGATACAGGTCCTTGCCAAATAAAAAGTTGGGTGTCCATATAGCAGCCATAAAATAATGTGTTGACTCTGGATTTTTCATGGCATCATAGAAGCCCTCCTCCCATGAATCCATAAAAGATTCTCGAGAGGGAGCCATTGATGTGGCCATTCCTTGAATCCATAAATAAAACTGGTGATTAAGCAAAAATAGTTGGAAATCAGAATTAATTCAATGGCATTAATAACAAACTCTATTATCTGCTCCAGACTGTTCCAACATACCCTGTACTACTGGTATGCCTAGTTCGTGACCTATGGATGTATATAATAAAGTTACATCCACCGTAATTCAGCTGTATTTATTAGACCAAGTGATGTTTTCTAATTTGTTCAAGACATCCTTAGTATCTTTATATAAGAAGGTAGTTGTGATACAATTTGTTTTAAATAAGGATCTGTATATTGTGAAAGGTTCTCTGTCAAAGAACCATTACCAGTAATGATTGGATGTCCCAGTGGTAAGGTGGAATGTTTATGAATTTTGGAAAGGTGGTAAACTGTTGGAACTGTCGGAGCAGAACTGAATAAAAAAATCAAATTCTATTTGGGAAATAAATCCCTCCGACAGTGACTGAACCAAAACTGTTCCTAACTTCTTTGAAATATTGGAGTCAGGTCTTCTAAAAGATGTCTGTTAGGTAGTCTCATCACTAAGTTGACAAACTGCATCCTGTACATAATAATCTTCTCTCAGAGGTACTATATTTCTTCCTTTATCAGACAGCTTGATTACATTTTCCCTTAAGGTTCTGCAGTTCTTTAATGGTTTCCCTCTCTTGCATGTTTAGGTTAGGATACATTGAGCCTCTGGTTTCAAAGTCAGTTAACATGGTTACATCCTTAAGTACCAATTGTTGGTACTATATAAGGAAATTGCTTGGCTCATTAGACGACTTGGTACAAAGGTCAGTTTAGGTTTGAAGTTTGATTTCACAGCGTTAGAATGGACTTGTATAGTTTCTTGAAGTGATAGGTTATGTAAGTCCCTTTCAGATATTTGGTCTGTAAGATCAGCCTCTGAATGATCACTAGCAACAGCTGTATCTGTAATTGGGCTTTCCAGGTAAGCTGGTGTTGCCAAGATCAAGTAATCAGTGCTAACTAGTTCCAAACCCATGCCGTTATTGCTGTAGTGCTTATGTAGATTGATTTTTTTCAAAACATTTAAAAAGATTTAATTTGTTAATGGGCAGAGTTGGTAATGAAACTTAGTCTGTATGACAATACTTTATGCTGGATTTCTGTAGTTGATGACCCTTGAGATTTACAATAGTTATCTCTCTCCCCTAGTGTCCACATAGAGTACAGATATCTTCTTCCCTTTACCTCTCCTACTATGCCTGGTTTTATGGAATCTTTCGCCATTATTTTGCACTAAGGCACTTCAAAAATCAGCCTGTGTTTGGTTTTGAGGGGAGCTTGATTGTCTCTTTTATTACTTGGGGTTCTATAGGAACTCTTTCTGCTTTGGCTTCTTCTATAATATTGATGACGCTGACACTGTCTGCTCCAGATCTGGAATCTACCCTCCTCTCAAAACTAGGTATGCTGTTAGTGGAGTAAACGTCATTGTCTCTCCACAGTTTATTCTTTTTGTGTTTTATGATCTCAGTTTCTATATTATTGATTTTGGCAGTTAGATCTTTATCTAATTTATGAATTAGCTCAGTACTTTAAAAATCCTCCAATTCACTTTGGGTTTCCTCAACTTGTTTTCTTATTTTCTCATATGTCACATCATCCTAGACCTAGCTAGGATACACTGTCTGAGTGGGACTGGTTTCACTGGGATATAGTGTTTGATAGGGACTTTAGTACACTGGAACACAGCCAGGATATAATGTCTGAGAAGGACTGGGAACACTGGGACACACCAAGCAAAAATGCCTGCAAAAGACTTCAGGAACTAACAAATGTATCTTATGTTATCTATACAGGCATGTACACATGTATGGGGCTTATAAGTCCCATACATCCATACTTGCCTATAAAGATAACATTAGTACACTCAGGCAGCCCTCCCTGATCCTAACAGCAGTTCTACAGCACGATGCAGCCCAGTTCCCACTATGCTTCATCATAATGGTGTTTTAGGGTGGGCTCAGCTACTGGCTTGGCTTGTACCAGAAGTTACAGTTGAGCTTTGAGAGGTAAAATATTTTTATTCCCTGAATAAAATAAATAAATAATTTTAAAGCTAAAATAGTCCCTAGGGCATGCAACTACAAGGTATGAGTTGTCTCCCAGCAGACTGTCAACAGCCCTTTAAAGCACCAGTTCACGTTATAGTAAACATTGTGACCCTATAACTTTTTAATCCATTTTAAATCACCCTTTTCTTATGTCTATTATGATGTCCTTTGTTTCGCATGTTGACTCTGCTTTACCATTTATTTTAAGATGTTGAAATAATTAAAGTAGCATTTGTTTTAATATGGGCAGCCTAAGATTTTCAACGGTATTCTGCTTTAAATGTTGACTCAGTGATGTTATATATGAAGAAATGGGGAAAACTGAATGTAAATAGTCCCAGTGAATAAACTCAGCCATTTGTTCAGCTGTTTCACAGTTTTCCTGCTGTACAGTGAAAAGTACTGCATGACACTGTTGCTATGAGAAGGTATGATGTTTTTCCAATATACTTAAATGTTTGTGTATATTATGGAATCACAATTTTTAGCTTAAATTGTCACAATATGCCAACATACTATAAAGAACTAGTCCATATCTCATTGGCTAATAATACAACATTATCTCATACTGTCCCAAAATAGAATAAAATAATCCATAGTTCATTGGCTAATAATACAACACTATCTCATACTTTCCCATATGATGCCATATTCAAACACACACATAGAAACATAGACTTTGACGGCAGATAAGGACCGCTTGGTCCACTTAGTCTGCTCATTTCCCTACCTACTGGAAAAGCTGCAGATCCTAGTTAACCAACAGCCTATTTCTTCCTACCCCCACAAGAATTGCCTTGTGTCTGTCCCATGCATTCTTGAATTCTCCCACAGTTTTAGACCCCACAACCACCTCAGGAAGGCTGTTCCATGTGTCCACCACCCTATCTTGAAAAAATACTTTCATACTGTTCTGAGCTACCCCATCTTCAAATTGTGTCCCCTTCTTCTTGCATATCTCTTTTCTGAAAGATGCTACCCTCTTGGACCTTGTTAATTCCACTGAGGTACTTAAAAGTTTCTATCATGTCCCCCACTCCTCCTTTCCTCAAGGGTATACATATTAAGCTCCTTTAGTCTCTCCTCCTATGGCTTCTCTTGCAGACCCTGCACCATTTTAGTTGCCCTCTCTGCACTGCCTCCATCCTGTCTATGTTCTTGTGGGATGGGATCTCCAGAACTGACACAGTGTCTAGATGGGGTCTCACCAACTGTCTGTACAGAAGGATAACAACTTCCTGTTTTCAGCTGGTGATGCCTCTCCCTATACATCCCAATATCCCCCAGCCCTCCCTACTGCCTTCTCACATGGCTTGCCAACCTTAAGGTCATATGATATGATTAGCCCCAGGTCCCTTTCCATTTTTGTTGTTGTTATTACTACTTCCCCCAACCCCATTGTGTACTCTTCCCCGGGGTTTTTATTTCCCAGGTGCATTATGTTGCACTTCTTTGCACTGAATCCAAGCTTCCATACTTCTGACCATTCCTCCAACCTTGCCAAATCCCTTCTCATCCTTTCCATGCCTCCTTGTGTATCAACCATGTTGCAGATCTTTGTGTTATCTGCAAAGAGGCATACTTTTCCTTCCAGTCCCTCTGCAATGTCACTTATAAAGACATTAAAAGGACCTGACCCAGTACTGAACTCTGTGGTACCCCACTAGTAGTGTCTTTTTCTTCAGAGTGGACTCCATTTACTATTACCTTCTGTGTCCTGTTGTCCAGCCAATGTTTTACTAGGCTACCACCCTGGGACCTACTCCCAGGCTGGCTAATTTATTTATTAATCTTTTGTGTGGGACTGTGTCAAATGCCTTATTAAAGTCTAGGTAGACCATGTCCACAGCCTCTCCCTGGTCTACTACACTGGTCACCCAGGCAAAGAAATCTATTAGATTTGTCTGACATGACCTTCCCACTGTGAACCCATGCTGCCTTGGGTCCTGTGCCCCACTGGCATCTAGGTACTCAACAGTTCTTTCCTTCAGAAGTGATTCCATTACTTTCCCCACCACAGAGGTCAAACTGACAGGTCTGTAGTTTCCTGCCTCTGTCATGCTCCCTCTTTTGTGAAGGGGAATCACATCCACCCTCCTTCAGTCCTCAGGTACCACACCATTCTCCCATGATTTGTTAGAAAGGGTAGTCAGTGGTGTCACTAGTTTTCCCCTTAATTATTTTAGAATTCTGGGGTGAATCCCATCAGGCCCCATTGCTTTGTCCACCTTCCATTTTAGGAGTTCTTTCAGAACCCTTTCTTCTGTGAAAGGACTGGGGTTGACCTCCCCCCCTCCCAATGCAGAGTGTGTCTGTTAATTGGATTAGGTACCTCCTCCTCCTCTTTTGTGAATACTGAGCAGAAGTATTTGTTCAGTATCCCTGCTTTTTCACTGTCCCTCTCTGCCCACCCACCATCCAGTCTATTCAACATCACTATCCTCCCTTTGTCTTTCTATGCTCTCTAATGTACCTATAAAAGGTGTTATCCCCCTTCTTAACCAAGCTGGCTATCTTTTCCTCTGTGTGGGCCTTTGCTATTCTGACTGCCTTCCCTACTTCCTTCTGCTTTAACTGGTACAGTTCTCTGTCCTGCTCCTTCTGTGTTTCCTTATACTTCCTAGATGCTATCTTGCTCTCCCTAACCTTCCCCGCCACCTCTTCTGAGAACCATAGTGGCTTTTCCTTTCATTTTAATTTGTTTATTTGCTTCACACAAAGGCTTGTTGCCTCTGTGATGGCAGTTTTGATGTTTTCCCATTGTTGCTTAACCCTTCCTTCTTGCCTATTTGCTAGTGCTTTTCTAAGGCACTCTCCCATCTTGCCAAAGTCAACCCTTCTTGCTTCAACATGATCTTTTCGCATTGAACTCCACACAAAACTGAATTATTTTCACAATAAACAGCTGTTTTATTCTGTTTTATTACTTTTCCATGCTGCTCATACCACTAACACTTCATCAGTACAATCACATCTGAAGCCGTAGCTGCTCTGACCAGAGACTGTTTTCAAGATGTGTCTTGGTCTAGCTAGCAGAAGTGAATGGACTAAATTTTCAAAGGCTGACACAGGGCTTGCTTCAAGCCCTGCATCAAAGCCATTTTTTTGGTGCAGCTGCATCAAACTCCTCTGCCGCAACTGCACACAACTTTCCACCGTCAGGTGCAGCTGCGATAGTTTCTGAGCTTACAGCAGCTTGCACTGAAGATTTGGCACAAACCCCATAAAATGGGTGTCCCCAGATGGCACAAAGTTAGACCAGGAGCTGGTCTAACTTACAACATCTGGCACTTCGAGATGAAATTCTGATCGTCAGCTGAGAGTGCTACAAGCCCCTGCACCAAACAATTGGTGCAACAGGGCTTGCATCATTCTTGGGGTTTTGAAAATTGAGCCCTGTTTTGTTTATAAAACTTTTCATCAAACCCATATAGCCATATAAAGCACCTAAGTCACCCAGGTCATTAATACTGTAATACTCCTATGCTAGTACTATACACATTTTCTATGGCATGGTACCATTAATCCTTCTTTGTAGCATGCATTCCAAAAATACTTACTTTTTATGTTTATAGAGCTAATCGGGTGTGTCTTATTGAATAAGAACATTATTATGTGCTGTTTAGGCAAGAGGACCACAAAGCAAAGCTGAGCAGTTTTGTCAGCCCAAACAGTATAAGATAATGTTATTATTCAACAAGACTCCCAGCGCATCCATACGAACACAATTTAAAGCATATATTATATTCAAATTATAACTCACAAGAGAATTGTATTTATAATGACAAGTTGTCAGAATATGATTAAATGAAATTTAATTTTAGCTGAAACTGTTCCCTCCATGCTAACATGGAGAGCAGTGTCCTGTCCAGAAAACCATCTGATGACATGTCATGTTTGTGGTCTTTTCTCAGGAGGTTATGCTGGAGATGCATCACAAAACACAATTTGTGTTACTATCTTGAACATTTTAAAAAAATTGAATAAGTTAGTCACATTTGCAGAAAAAAACAATTGCTCTAAAATGCACACCAACTACTGATGGAGACTCTGCTGATGCCCACTGTGACAGACAGATGCAGGAACTACATGGTAGCAAAACTAGTGCATACCCGGTTATCAAAACAAACAAACAAATACAAAATAAAACTGCACAACAAAGTAGAGGTATGTCCTTTTGTGCTCTGATTGACTGAGAGTGTGACAGTGATTTATAATTCCAGTTAGGCACTCATTTGATACCAGTGTGGTTCTAACACTAGTTCAAACTCCCCACAGCAGAACCCAGTCCCTAAAATCTCAAGGGCAAAATACCTTTTTTGTAGTCATTGGTAAAACACTTCAGCAAAAACACTATTTTTGAAAACTTTATGTTATTTACTACATTTTTACATTTAATTATGTATTTATTCATTGTTGCATCCTATTTCCACCATTTTTCAGCCAGCCACTATAACTGCAGTTTAATTAAGATATCAGTTACCTTTCAGAGGTATCACGTCATATGGGTGACTCAAATTGAGAGACTCAGTTTTGAGCAGCTTAATTTGAGCACCAGTGATCTGAGCTATCCTGAAAGGATAGCGAGGTGTGGTTATAGCACGGATGAAGAAGAAGAAGAAAAGTGACTGTACAGGAGAGCAAACGGAAGAGGAATGTGAAAGGAAGAGATATGTGGAATGTAGTTTGGTGGGGTGCTGCCAAGCTGGACATGTGGTGTGGTGGTGAGGGTGGGTGGCTGCAGTGTGGGAGGCTTGGGGCTGGGAAAGGGTACTGTTGTTTTTGGGTGTATGCGGGGCTTAAATTTTTTATTTATTTCTTAACTTTTGGGTGCTTCAGTGCAGTGACTTCGGGAGAGCCAGAAGTGATTTCTGGTCCCCAACTGCTGCACATGTCTGTGCCCCCCTCAAGCATTATAGACTGAGTACTACCTGGGTGGAGTCCAGGTATCTGCATCAGAGGAGGAGAAAGCCCTGGGAGTGAGGATCACCAGTGACCTGAAGCACTTCACGCAGTACAAGAAAGCAGCAGCAAGGGCAAACAAGATTCTGGGATGCATAGCTAGGGGATCATTAATAGAGAAGCAGTTATACTACCCTTGCACAAGTCAGTGGTGAGGCCACATCTAGAGTATGGAGTTCAGCACTCTCCACACCACAAAAGGACATTAACCTGCTGGAGAAGCACCAGAGAGGGCTACAATGATTATGGCAGATCAGTAGGGTAAGGCATATGAGGAGAGGGTGAGGGCACTGAACATGTAGTCCCTGGAGAAAAGGAGAGAGGGGACATGATTGGGACCTTCAAGTACTTGAAAGGGATAATTAAGGGGATAAGGAGGGTTTCTTTTGCTGAGTGGCAAACCATAACACGAGGGGGCACAGTCTTATGCTGGATTAGGGAGGCTTAGGAGGGGGTCAGGAAGCACTTCTTCACAGAGAGGGTGGTAGACACTTGGAATGTGCTGCCAGAAGAGATGGTCTCATTGAAGAGAGTAGGCAATTTCAAGACAGGCTGGGATAGGCATGGGGAAAGGTAAGGATCATGGGTAGGGAGGAGGCGAGGAGCAGGGGGGCAAGGACAGCAGCTCAAGCTGCAGACCCTGCAATACGAGCAGCCTAGACAGACCAAATAGCCTTCTTCTGCTGGCTTCTTCATATGTATTTTTTTAAATGGCATATTTGTTTTATTTTTTTTTTTTTGTCAGAGGGTATGCTGTGTGAACTAAGAGCTTTTGGGGGCCTCAGTAAGGAAGCTTCGGGAGACTGGGTAGCAACTTCCGGTTTTGGCGTTAAGTGCACCGAGTACACAGGTAATTCCCACCATATGTGACAGGCCAGCAACTGCAGGAGGGAAAAAGAAACAATGAATGCCTTAAATGTGATTTTCTACAGCTACTTCAATATGAGAATGAGAAGATTGGGGGTGTTCGGGGGCAGGGCAGACTGTGGTACGGCAGCAGGACATACCTGGACTGCGGGGCATACTGGGACTACAGGAGTAAACAGTGCCAGCAATTTAGGGAAGTAGTTCACAGGCCTGAGAAAAGAATAATCATAACTTGTTTCATGAGGTAAGTTGTTTAAGTATTTTCTTTTCTGTACTATGTATCCGCTAGGTGTTGAGTGTGGATGGATTTTTAGTATGAAGAGTAGAAAGTACAGTTACATAAGAACTTACTGCTAACAGTAGATCTTCGACAGGATCTTTTGCAGCAGGTCATGCTTATGGAACTACAGCTTCCAGGCACCAGGACACACAGAAACATTTCTAGCTAGCAGTCTACAAGGGCAGCCCACTCCGATGTCATATGCCCAAGTCAGCCTATCCTACAAGAGTGGGCAGCCCCAGTGCCCGCCTCAGTTCTTCCACTGGATACCATAAGCCACCTAGCCCCAGCTAAGGGAACCAAGGAGGAACCAAAAGTTCCCACCACAGAAAAGACAAGCTAGAAGGAGGCATAGACACAGAAGGGCCTCCCAGGACCAGGGGGAAGGAGGGTGGGATGGCATGGCCTGCTGCAAGAGATCCTCTCAAAGATCTAATCTTACAGTAAGTTGTCCCAATGCCTAGAAGCAATGTCCAGACTGTAGTGCTTGGTAAAGATGTGGATAGTAGTCCAAGCAGCAGCAACACAGATCTCTGCAGCTAACACATTCCTGAAACAGGCAACGTAAGTGGCCATGCCTTTGGTGGAATGGCCACAAACAACGCCAGGAAGATCCTTGCCATACTTCCTGTAGCAGAAAGTAATACAGTTTGCCAACTATTTGAACAAGAACTGTTTTGAAATAGGAACACCCTCTTTCCCAGGGATGAAAGAAACAAGCAACTGAAAGGACTTCCTGCAGTCCTTCATATGGTGTGTGCAGTAACATAGCATTCTAGGCACATCTAAAGTGTGGAGCAATGCTTCCCCTGGATTGGCATGCTCTAGGTAATAAACAGGAAGATGGATGGATTGATTTAAAGTAAACTCAGACACCACCTTAGGAAGAAACAAATGGTTAGTACGCAAAGACACCATTGTCTTTGTGGAAAATCAAATAAGGCTGCTCGCACATGAGCACCTGTAGCTCTGAAATTCTTCAACCAGAATAGAAACTAAAAATAATGCTTTCCATGACAGAAAGCATAGCTCGCATGTTGCGTCCGACTCAAAAGGAGCCAAAGAAAGTATTTCCAACACAAAATTCAAGTCTCAAGGAGAGTCTGGATTGCAGATGATAGGCTTCAGGTGAAGAATGCCTCTCAGAAATGTACTGGACACCTCCAGTTGTGCCACCATACGGCCATCAATGGGCATTTGGAAGGCAGAGATGGCAGGCATGTGCACCTTAAGAGAGGAGTACTTCAGACTGGAGTCTGAAGGGGACAGCAAGTAGTCCAGAATCTGATTCACTGGACAAATGAAGAGATCCAGCTGATGTGAAGCAGTCCACAGTGCAAAACATTTCCACTTCATAGAATAAGTGGCCCTACTGGAAGGCTTCCTAGCTGCCACAAGAACATCAGCCACCTTGGGTAACACCCCAAACTGAGCCATGGCTATGTCCTTAGGAGCCAGGCATGAAGATGCAGGGGTTTGTGGTCTGGATGGACCGGGGTGCCATGGTTCTGGGAGTGCAAGCTGGTTCACAGAGGTAGAAGTACTAGAGGTTCCACTATCAGTTGCTGCAGTAAATGGAAACAGATCTGATGAGGGCAATGGGGATCATCATGGCCCCTTCCATCTGGAGCTTGATCAGAACCCTCTGAAGCAGGGGAAGGGAGGAAATGTGTAGAGAAATCCCCCTTTCCAAGAAAGGGATATGTCTCACCAGAAAACTCCAGGCCCTGGAACAACTGAGCAAAAAAGTGGCAGTTTTGTGTTGAGTGGGGATGCAAAATGGTCCAACTCTGGATGACCCTACCTGTTGAACAGGTCTCCCATTACTGAGGTGAGCAGCTCCCACTGGTGCATTTTTGACCGAAACTGACATAGGCTGTCTGTCAGGACATTTTGGATGCCTGGAATATGGATGGCTGACAGTTCTAGACTGTGCTCCAGAGCCCAGTACCAGACTCTCATCGCTTCCTGGCAAAGAGGGTATGAGTGAGCACCCCCCTGCTTGTTGATGTAATGTACTACACTAACATTGTCCATCTGCACTAGCAGAAGAAACAGAAATAGTTGAGTTTGGAAGGCCTTCAAGACATAAAGAATGGCCAACATCTCCAGGACACTGATGTGGAGAAAGGATTCTAGCTTGGACCATGTCCCTTGTGTTTGGTGGGGACCTGGATGAGCCCTCTACCCCAACCCCAAAGCATCTGTTGTGAGAATTTGTTGAAGGGAAGGAATGAGGAAAAGAACCCTTCTTAACAGGTTGCTGGGTTCCATCCACCAAAGAACGTTTTTTACTGGAGAGGAGTCTAGGACCTGCTGTTCCAGGTCATTGATACGTTGCTTCCACTAGACCCTCAGTGTCTTTTTTTTTTGCCAAAAATAATTTTATTTAGACATATTCCAAAAGATTACAAAAATATATGTATCTGGTACATGTGGCATCTTAAAAATACATGTATGATATCACAATTATGCAAGTCTAATTAAATCTTATTAGGTTGAACCTAGAAAATGTCATCAAGGAAAAAAGTCTATTTTAGCCCAGTCCTCCATCCTCTTATTACAGAGCCTCCAGACTGAATCGTAATCAAAAAAGTGGTTGTTATTATAAAGTGCACTTAAAACTGTTTCCATCCAACTGGAAATCTCGAGCTAGTCCCGAAGATTTCCAATATTTAAAAATTAGCCTTTTGACAGACATTATATTTGCTTTGAGAATAATTTTATAATTGTTATCTATGTGTTGCTGATTGTACATCTCCATTATTATCAAAGTATACTTATTCCAGTTTTCTAGCTGGAGATCTATTTTTGTTAAGAGGGTGAAGGACTGTTCCATCAACTTTTTCTTCATACATTCCCAAAACATATGGACACAATCTGCTACAGAGGACTGGCAATGCCAACAGCAGTTAGAATCTGATAATTTCATTTTAGAGAGCCTATATGGAGCATAATAGGCTAGGTTAATAATCTTAAATTGAATGGTCCTGTCTTGCATTAATTTATACATCTGAATTTGAGACAAAATCATCAACCATTATTGTTTAGTTATCTGTTGGTTTATCTCCTTTTCCCATTTAAGTTTTGTATCTTTATATATCACCAAAGGAGATTTATGAAATTTAGATAAGATCCATGCATATATTTTCTTAGTCTGGGATTTAGAACTGAACATTTTTTTTCAGTTCAGATTCCAGCAATTTATTGTTGGGAGCCCTCTCCCATCTCTGATAATCTTTTTTGTAAAAACTGCTCAATTGATTAAAATAGAGAAAGTCTTAATTCCTTAAGCTATGTTTTTGTTTAAAAATACCCCAGGATACTTTGACCCATTTTGAAACATATCTTCCCATTTCTTAATTCTTTGTTGTGACCATGGTTTCTTAAACAGTTGTTTCCCTTGAGAGGTAAAATTTGGATTATTCCAAATATCATTTAGTGGGGATTTAGATATTGACCAATTAGTTTTTATTGGGAAAGTTTTTATATATCGAGCTAAGATTTTTAATTATAGTCCATTTGGATTTAATACCATGGGAAGACATAAAAATCAGCTTATTTTTATTGTAATGCTCTTTAAATTGTTTATTTAGAATTAGATTTTCCCACTGCAAATTCATATTTTTGAATGCCCATTTCAGAATCAATTTAATGATAAAAGCATAATAACAATATTGTATATCTGGAAAGGCTAACCCACTGCTTTCTTTAGACATGCATAACTTTTTCCAAGAAGTTCTAGGTGTTTTAAAGTTCCAAATAAAGTTACTGAAAGTTTATTTACTTTCTTAAACCAATGGGGCTGGACTGGGAAAATAGATTGCAGTCTATAGGAAGTAATGGAACTGCAACTATTTTATTTAATTGCACTTCCCCAGATTGATAATGGAAATTTACTCCAGCCTGAAATTTTTAATTTTAGTGATTTATATAGAGCCTCAATTTTTTTGTACCAATCTTCTTTGTTGTTTGAGATAATTATGCCCAAACAGGACATCCTTCCTTCTGAATTGTTGCATTGATTATAGATTTAAAGGTTTCTGGATGGGGGATATTAAAAATAATTTCTAATTCTGTCTCAGTTTTATACCCTGCTACACCAGCAATCTTTTAATCAGCTGCATTAGTTCTTTTAGACTTTGTTCAGGTTCTTGTACCAAAAGAAGTACTGTATATCATCTGTGTGTGCATTAAACTTAAGTTCCATTGGAGGAATCCTAATACCCACAACCATCTGATTTGCTTGAATCTCTTTCAATAATAATTCCATTCCAATCAAAAATAAAGAAGGGACAAAGGGCAACCTTGACGGACACCCTGATAGAATCAAAAGGTTTAGAAAGATGTCCATTAATTTTAATTTGGGAATAAGGCTTGCTATATATGGTCTGGATGTATCTGATAAATTGTAGGGAAAATTAAATATTCTCATTGCTTGATACAGGTATCTCCATTCAAGCATATCAAATGCCTTGTGCATCTAAAGAAATAAATAAATCCTGGGTCCTAGAGTTAAGAAGACTCTCCACCACGAACTGAACTCTGATGAGCCCTGATTGAATGGACCTTTCTGGAATAAAACCTGATGGGTTTAAATTAATAATCTCTCTAAATGTTCTAGTTTTAATTATTTTGGTATATATTTTATAGTCAACATTTAATATTGCAATGGGTCTGTAATTTTCTGTTTTAGATAAATCCTTCCCTTATCTGGGTATTAGTGAAATGTAAGCATGATTAAAAGAATCCAGAAGTTCAAACTGAGTCTGAATTTGATTAAAGAGAATTAAATGCCAAGGCCCTAAGGTTGTCTTGAAAGTTTTATAAAATTCAAGAGTAAACCCATCAGGCCCTGGACATTTACCCTTTTTCATATGCTGAATAGTGTTGTAGATTTCCTGTATGGTTATGGGGCTAATTAAGCTTTTGCCATCTTGGTCAGAAATCTTGGTGTCATAGAATTTGTCATAGTGGAGTATCTCCTGAACCATGTGGTTACATTCAGAGGTGTACAAAGCAGAATAGAAGTCAAAAAATTGTTGTTCAATTTCTTCTTGAGAGATACGTACTTTACTATTTGGTTTTTGGATTAAAGTAATGTTAGTCTTATTTTCTTGTTCTTGAATCCTTTTTGCAAGCATTTTCCTACCTGTTCACTATATTATTTCAAATTGTTGTTCTTTTAGCCCAAGTGCATTTTGTTTGAAAACTTTCAGTTGAAATATTTTTTTTACTTCAGAAAGTTCTGTCATTTTATTTGTATTCCCATTTTACCTCTAATCTGAGCTCTTGAAGTTGCTCCATTATTTGCTGGTTATTTTGTATTCTAAGGGTGGATATTCAGAAATGCACCAGAGGCAGGTGCAACAGCTGCTCAGCATAAGTACACCGCGTCTGTGCACCCAATGTGATATTCAAAGGCTGAGCACAACGGCAAGTGACAGCGCAAGATGGCTGAATATCACAGGGATGTGCCATCACGCGCAACAAGGGCTGCGCCAGGAGCAAGTCATCAGGCACCATCGCGCAACCTGGACTGTGCAATGGAGCAAGTCAGGAAGCCGCAAGAGCACAACATGGGCCGGCGAAGGACAGAGGCACATGGGCCATGGCACAGGGCAACTGGCACAGTGTGGAGCATGCCACAAGAGCAGGACAAACTGCCACCAGGGTGCAGGGGATGACAGGAGGGAGGCAAGGCAGGTGCACATCCACAGGCCCTGACCACGCACACCACAGCAGTGCATGGAGGTGGCGTGGCACTAATGACCACTGGCAAGCAGCCATGGGCAACACCCACATGACAGCATGGGACATGCCACTGGGACCATAGCTGACAACATACATGCTGACAGCACACAACACACAGGCCACACAGCCCTAGCAGGGTGCACATGTACGCCCCAGGGCACACACATTGGCTACTGGGCACAGACCACCAGACACAAATCCCAGTCGATCCCAGACATACCACACGGCCACTATACACATGACTGCAGCATGGCTCCATATGCCAGCTGCAAAGCAGACACAGACACGGATGGCTAACAAAATAGATGTGTATTAAAATGAACAAACAACAGCAACTATATGCAGAGGAATAGGGATAGGGAGCAGGGAACAGGGAGGCCACAATCGAGATGGTAGGCCGGGGAAGGGAGGCAGGGAGACAGGAGACATGGCTAGGTAGGGTACAAGGGAGGAAGAGGAGGGGGGTCAAGGGAAGGGAAGGTGTTGCAGGTCAATGGACCCCACGTGTTGTTCACACCCTACTGGCGCCTGGTCCTCCGTTTCCTCTGTGGCCTGCACAGGGTCTGCCTGATGATGCGTGCCACCACAAGGGTGGCTGTGGCGACCCTCAGGATCTGCTCCAGGAGCCTGGTGTTGTCATCCACCCAATGGATGCCTAGGACAAAGGAGGGGACATGGATGAGTGCATGCCCATTTGACTGTAGCCCATCCACTGTGCGCAGCGGACAGCATTGACATGTGCCCTGTGGTAGGCACACAGCCATCTGCAGCATGAGTGCCCACACAAGCCGCCATCCCGACCGTCCACAGCCACACACAGCACTTCACATCAACACCAGTCATGCGCAGCACACCACAACTATGGTTGCCAGGCAACAGAGCTATGCGGGGGAGGATGGCAGTGGCATGGCTGGAATCCAGGTGCACCCACAGCCCACCTGCAGCAGCCACACACACGTGTGAAAGGCACGGCATGGTGCAATGGACCATGCCGGCAATGCATGGCTGTAATGTCCATGTGCATGGGGGCTGTGGCCCACCCCAACCACATACAACAACAAACACTGACAGAGTGCCTACCTGCATGCTGTGGCATGACTAGCGCCTGACCGCCAGCACCTCCCACATGGCCAGCATCCCTCTCCCGTGCACCTCCATTGGCCTGTTTGCCATCCTGGCTCTGCGCTGATCCTCAGGGCCTAGTAGGGAGACAGAGAGAGGCAGACATCAGCACTGGGCAGCAAACCACATGCCCCACCCCCCTCCAGTACAGTACACCCCATGTCCCTGCGCAGTGGCATTGCTGTGGGACAGCACACCCATGGTGCACTTCCACAGCTGGCGGCATGCCCAGCCACAGCCCCCCCGGCAGCATGGCATGACACCCCACTGGCACCCCACAGAAAACCGACAAGGCACAGACATGGAAATGTGCACTCACCTGGCTGTGGGACGGCACCCTCCAGACGTGTGCCTGCAGTGACTTCAGCTGATCTGGAACCCTCTGCCGCAGGTCCCCATACCTGTGGCGACACTGCTCCACACTACGCTGGGCCCCAGTGGCCTCCTCTAACCCCTCAGCCACCTTCTGCTACACCTTGGTGCAAGGACGGTCCGGGGCACCTGCCCATAAAGGGTGCCAACACGAGGCTCTACCAGTGCCACCAAGTTAACTAACTTGACCTGGCTCCAATTAGGTGCCCTTGCTGAGCTCCTGCATGGCATGCTGCAATCTGCACTGCTTATCCAAAATGGTGGCCAGTAACGAATGAGCTGCACTTGCGATGGGTGCGCGACACACCTGGCGATGTGCTGCCATCCCCAATCACGCATGCCTCATTGCTGTGCAATACAGCAGGGGTAGTGCCAGCATGTGCACAGGCACCGAGGTCAAGGGACACTTGAGGGTCAAAGTTCAGCATGCGCACTGCACAACAACATGACGATAGTTATCGAAGGCATGGTGCACTATAGGGTCTAGTGTGCCCCATGGTCCATGTGCCAATGGCGCACGAAAGCCCATAGGCCTACAGTGCACGAGCACCACATGCCCAATAGCAGCAGAGTGCTGTACCACGTATGGCGCACTGTGCATAGGAAGCGCCACCGATGTACATGACATCAGAGCGTGCATGCGCAGTGCCAGGCGTACTGTGCACATCATACAGTTGCGCCATGGCTTGAGCATGCACAACTCCAATGCACCATGCGCATTTCCGTGATATTCAGAAAGCATATGCAGATGAGCTGATCAGCATATCCGTGGTGCATCGGAGGCATTTGCATCTCATTACAGTTGTGCATTCCCTCATTTGCATGTGATGTGCTGTAAAGACGCCGTGGGACTGCACAGGCACCAGACCAGTATTGCATCCTTCAGAGGTAAGATGCCAGGCAGTGGGCATGTTGGGACAGTGGACTGGAGGGGCCTCATGTGTGGCAGCCAGCACTAACCACATGTCCACACCCACAGGAATGAGCATGTTGGAGCACCAGGAGGTTGAAGAGCAGTGGCCTGCACAGAGGCACAGGCCCAACTTCACGAGGGCAGAGTGTGATGCCCTATATGATGCATACCTGGACCAGGAGTCCCTTCTGAGTGGCTCCACAGGCACCCCACAGGCCAGGACAGAAGCATGGGAGGGAGGCCAGGGCTGTGAACCAGTAGGGCAGCTATCAGAGGTCAGCACAGGAGTGCAAGAAAAGGTGAGCATGGACCGGAGACGGATAAAGGAGAAGGTGGCTGCCATCCGGGCCACACGCAGCCGCCACGGGCGGTGGACAGCCTGAAGTGCCACAGCTGACACCGCAGGAGGTGCTGGTAGTGGCGACCATTCAGCGCAGCACCATTGAGGGTGTTCCTGGTGGTGGATTCCAGATGGGGCAGCCCATCGCTGCATGGTAGGTACAGTGGTGCATGGGGATGGGGAGGGGTGCCAGGGGGCAAGGGTGTGTGGCGCGGCACTAACTGCGCGTGTGTTCCCTTACAGAGCCTGAGCACCTGCGGCAGCTTCAGGGGTGATGGTGCCCACCTTGGGGCTGTCCTGGACCTGGAGGAGCACCCATCCACCTCCACTGGTGTCCGGGTCTGGACCACTGCCAGCCCATCCCCACTGTCTGACCGGATGCCTGTGGTGTGGGCATGGATGAGCCCAGGCAGTGTTTCAGTGGGACACCAGCCATGGTGTCCAGTATGCTGAGACACAGATCGGGGCCGTGTCCAGGACCAATGACGACATGTCTGTTATCCTGGACAGTGGTGATGGCGAACAGGGGGAGGCACCCATACCATGCATCGGACACAGCAGTGCAGATGGTGCCCAGGTGGTGGTTGTCAACCCTCCAGCTGCACTGCCCAGTGAGGCGGTGGATGACATAGTTGCAGCGCAGTCCATACTGTGTGGCGGTGGTGGCGCAGTTGCCCGGCACTGTCACGTCACAGCAGCTGGAGGGGCAGCAGGGCAGCAGGACAGTGCTGAGGGGGTCAGTGCATTGCTTACCGCCAGTGCACCGCAGACAGTATAGGCCCAAGGGGGCCTGCTATGCAGCCCCACCTGCCCAGGGGCCGTGCCCTGGGGCCAAGCAACTCCCATGGGTTGGCGCATCACCCAAGCCTACCAGGGCACTGACCTCTGCCCGAGCACACCCAGCTGCTCTGGGCATCTGTGGAGCAACAGACGCAGGTCATGGCAGGGGTGTGTGCACTCCGCATGGAGCTGCGCCAGTACGCAGGGAGGCGTGACCTGGACTATGAACAGCTCCTGGCCAAGGCCACATGCATGTGGGAGGACATGACCGCAGGTCTGGATCGGCTCACCACTGTGGTCACAGCCGGTCTAGCACCACTGGCCACCCTGGTGTGGGGTCATCCACAGCAGTCACGGCAGAGTGCATTCTCCAACCCTCGGTCCCGGTGTCATGTGACCTCAGTATTGTCGTTGTTGGGATCCAATGTGGGCATTCAAGGCACGCCTGGAGCAGGCCTGTTCGGGGGCCTGCAGACACCTGTGAGGGACTGATCGCATTCCCGCAGTGACACACCTGGAGGAACATCTGTGACACCCCCTGTTGCCGCCGCACATCCTGCATCTGCTGGGCAGTCTCGGCGGGGCTGTCCACATGTCTGTGGCAGCCGTGTAACTGCGCAGTGGTGATGATCTGCCACCTCCTGTCCGCTGCCTGCAGCCCTGTATACACAGTGGTGTGTGTGTGCATGTGCATACCAGGGCCATGACAACCATGGACCACACAACACGCCCGCCTTGTGCACACCCACCCAGCTGCTGTGGCACGTGCATGATGATGCCTTCACAACACCGTGCACTGGCATTCAGTGTCTGACACACGCCCGTTGGTGGCTTCGGGGTGTGCGTGTGTGGGTGCCCATGTGACTGTGCTTGTGTGTGGAGGTGTGTGGGGGTATGTAGGTGGGGATTTTACAGTGCCATGAAGGGTGCTTCCACAGAGTCCTGTCCCATGTCCATCAATGCTGCCCTCCAGGCGTGTCTGTTGTGGGGCCCAGCCAGGCATGCCTGTATACTCTGCCCTGGTCCCTGGGACGTGTGTGTGGTCATGTTCACCTACCTGCATGCACCATAGTGCTCCTCTGCAATGGTGTCCCAGTGCTTCTGAGCCATTCTGTGCAGCCAGGGTTCCCATCACCCAGGGGGGGCTGCCCACCACCACATGGTCTGCTGTCCATGTCGTCCCCACTGCTGTCCCCCTCTTCAACCTCAACAGCTATCCCACGGTCAGTGGCCATGTTGTGTAGCACACAGCAGGCCAGGAATAGGCCACAGGCCTTCGAGGGGCTGTACTGTAAGGCACCACCTGACCTGTGCAGGCAACGAAGCATGCCTTCAGCAGTCCAAACACACACTGATGATGTTCGTGTGCTGGCGCGTGCCTCATTGAATCTCTCCTGCACTGGGGTCAATGGGCGCTGCACGAGGTGAGCAGCCAGGCCTGAGTGGATATCTGCTGTCACCTGTGTGGGACAAGATGGGTTAGCAATTTGGTCTGTGTGGCTTCCCCCCCGCCACACACAGACCTTCCTATGCCCCCAGCATGGCATCTCCCCACACCCTGCCCATTCCAGCTGCATACTCACCTACTAGGTGGCCGGTGGGGATGTCCCACTTCAAACCTGTGGCACAGTGCAGACTGGTGCCAGATGAAGGCATTGTGTGCTCCACCAGGTGTGTGGCACAGACATTGATTATGCCCCTGGCATTGCACACCACCTAGCAGTTGATACTGGGGTAGTCCTTCCTGTTGATGTAGGCCACCACCTCCATCCCCAGTGGTGTGCAGATGCCTGCATGGGTGCAGTCAATGGCCCCTAGCATGCCAGGCATACGTGCAACCCTGTGGAACTCCTGCATGTTTGCTGTACACTCCCCCATGAGCTGGGAAGTGGATGATTCCGCAGCATGTGGGCAGCAGTGCGTTGAGGAATTATGTGAGGAGCTGTGACACAGCTGACTGGTTTATGCCTGTGGTGTCCCCTGTTGGTCTCTGGAAGGTACCCGTGGTGAGCAGGCACATCAGGGCCATGACCTTGGTCTCCACCGACAGGGCGTGGCTCTGTCTCGTGGGTGCCTGTATCTCATCACTGCACAGCTCACAGTGCTACCTCAGAATCACCCAGTTCAGGTGGTACTGGCCCACAATCTCAGTGTCACTGTACTGTTCAAAGGTGGTGTGGGCATGGTGCCACCTGTTCCAGGCATACCGCCACCAGGCCCTTCCACAGCCATGCCGCTCTGCCTCCTCACACCCCTCATTACCGCCTCCATCTGGAATACTGCACTGGCCATGGCCTGGACTGTCCTGCCCCCCTGCGGTTGACTCCTGGGCTACCCCATCTGTGTGCTGCTGCCTGACCCCCTGGGCACTGTGTTGGGACCCACACTCACCTCTGGGCAGCTCACACTCACAGGCAGAGGGTCACTGCCTATCCCACAGCCCGTTGCACCTCCTGCCTCTGTGCCTGTCCTGCACCCCTGCTGCTGTTCTGCCTGGCCACTGGCCTCTCTCTGCCTGTCTCTCTCTCTCTCCATCTCTCACCCTGCTCCCCTGGGTGCAAGCCTCTGTCCCCTGCTTGCTCCATCCTTTTATAGGCTCAATTTTGCTCCGCAGATGTCCTGTTGCTCTGTGCTTGTGCCATCGGCTTGCTGTTGAATATCGCACTGCACAGCTTATTCATGGCTATGTCCCCTGCATTTGCACATGCATTCATTAGGCTGCATATTGCACACTGCGAGTATAAAGCAAGGCTATCACCGCTGAATATCGCTTTTTGGTGCATGTCCGCTCTTGTGCTGGTGCATCTCACTTGCACCATGCACAACCGCTTTGAATATCCCACCCTAATTTTAGTTTTCCAGGAAGCTATTGATACAAGGATACCCCGAATAGTTGCTTTTACTGCATCTCAGTTTCTTATAATATTTTCATTTGTGATTTGATTATCTGTCATAAAATTGGATATGGCCTCCTTAATCTTTATTACGCAGTGTTGATCTTGAAGAAGAAAATTATTTAGTCTTCAGGCACTGGATTTTTTGTAGAAGTATCAATAATCAACTCATAAATGACCATATTGTGAGCAGAGCTGTAATTAAAAGATCCTTTGAAATAAAAATGTAGTCCAAACGGGAATACATTTTGTGACAAGCTGAGAAATATGTATCTCTAGTATTCTCCTGCAGCTCTCTCCATAAATCTATTAAATTATTAGAATCTAAGTTAATTCTTTAATTGTTTGGTTTTATATTTGTCCCATAAGGAAAACCGTGTAGATTTGTCCAAAGGATCATTAATTGAACAATTCAGGTCTCCCCCAAGACTATGTTGAAACATTCTAACCTATGTATAATATATATTTCTGCTAAAAAAAATATTAAATTCAGCAAAGGGAGCATACACTGAACAAAAAATTGTATGATCTTCTACTTTAATTTTAACCACTACAATTCACCCTTGTGTATCTGTTTTAAAATCTAATAGTGTACCTTTAAAGTGTTTAGATATCAAAATCAATACTCCAGCACTTTTTTAGAATGGGGGTCTAAAGAATAATACAGTGACCCTAGCCACTTTTTTTAATATTTACATTTCTTTTTGGTTTAAGAAAATTTCATACAACATCACTATGTTCAGTTTTAATCTTTTAATTCTAATAAGGATTTTATATCTTTTGATGGGGGAGTTAATTCCATTAATGTTCAATGTTGCTCCTTTTATTGGGAAAACCATTTAAAATAAGACAGAGATGGAGGCTTATGGTGAAATGAAAAGAAATTCCACACATTTGTCACCTTTCAGCCTTCTTACTATGCCCTGTTAATTAGTCACCACCTGGGAACTCCCCTTGCTCTTTCACTCCTATTATGCTTTATCTTTCCCATCATCACCTTTTTGTTTCACAGATTCTCTCTTAATCTTACCCTTCATCACTTCTTCTCCTTGAGCCTCCCCTTTCTTCTTTCCCCACATATATATCCCTCATTTTACCTCCCCTATACACTTTGTTTTTTTTTCTCTTTTAGATATTTCCTGAAGAAGACCTAAGGCTGAAACGTAGATTTTTAACTCTATTTTCTATTTTCAGCGTGCATTTAATATAACCATTTTGTTTTGCATATCCTTTGATTCCTAGGGAGAACAGGAAACCACACAAGATCAAAGGAAAGGCTTGATTTAAAGACTGTCATAATTTGGGAAATTAGTTTTTTGCTGAAGTCACAGTATTTAAAATATCTCCTGACAGGAAGATCATTGTTTGTATAATTTTATATTCTAAAAGGAGGAGCTAGATACCTCATGGAAGGGTGTAGAGAGACACAGATTAAGCTAGGACTGTGTCTAATCTTAGACACATTTTTCTTTAAGGGCACCTAAAACATGAGATCTAACTATAAGCTATGTAAGAAGGTAATACATTAGATAGAAAAAGTCTAATTGTATTGTGGCAGGAGTTTATGTTTTGTACTGTAACCTTGTTCTTTTAAGTGACTGTATGCTTTGTGATATATTGTTCTGTGTTTACATTTTGCATATTTTTATCCATTATTTTTAAGTAAACCTCTTATTTTAAAGAGACTGCCTGGGTGTGTCTTCAAAGTTCCTTTTTGCATGTGACGTATAGATGGTTAAATTTGACAACTTTCAAGGGCTTAATGGTGGTACCAAACTTGGAAAAATTAAGAATATACCTAGGGTCTTTTATAGAGTTTTAAGGATTCATGTTGGATACCTGGTTAGGTGCCCTTAGGCAAAAGATATCTGGCATCCCCCAAAGAGCAGATTATCTGAGCCTGTACATTTGGGTACGCTAGCATAAGGTTCACAGTTTGAATCCCCCCAGAACTGGTGACTACAGGTGATTCAGACCCACAAGCAGACAGGAGGGTTACCCTCTTCTGTTACCTGTTCACAATACTGTGCTCAGAGGTTGTCACTGTGGGAGCAGAGTGCCTGACTTGCTGAGTGTGTTTGTGACAGATTGGTTGGCAGCGGTGCAGATAAATTTGGTAACACAAGCTTCAACTATTCAGTGTGTCAGCTTAATACTATACAGCTCACTTGCAAAAAAACAGGCAGTGTTTTATTTATTTATTTAGTATACTTTTTCTAGGTCAGCTCCGTCATTACTCTGCCCTAGTCATGGCCCCACTGTGCCTCCACCTCCGATCATTGCCAGCACCCCCCGGTCACCCCTGGCTTACACCCCAGAGGGTGGGGGTGCTGTGACTTCCCCAAGGTCACCACACAACTAATATCTAGTTGGGGAGCTGATATCAGAGGTTAGTGGAGACCCCAGGGGGAGGGCATCATGGAGACAGACCGAGCCCAGTTATTTTCTTCCCTTCTGTGTGCGAGAGGCGGGGACGTGCAATGACCAGCATCTGCCCTGCCCCTGAAAGTCCAGATGTCGGTGTTACTAGCAGCTACCCCAGCCTCCACTGGGTGTTGCTAGACACCAAACATTCTCCCCTCCCTCCCCAGAGAAGGAGAGCATCCAAGGATGCTCCATCTTACTCCCCAAGCCAGCCCTCCAATGACCCAAGTCCGTTCCCGAACCTGGGTCGCCAGCTGATGTGGAAATCCAACTGTTGTGCCAGTGGGCCAGCTGTTGTTTTATTTTTTAAAGGAACAGAAAATATAATTTTGCTTACAGTCAAGTTCCTACCTGTTTTATTTTATTTTTTTCTAAAGTGCAAGTTACAGTAGCCGCAGTTAGGGAAGAAGATGGCTTCCAACTATAGCAGGCACACTGTAGATTACTTGAGGAAGCTGTGCCAGGACAGAGGAGTCCTGTGTGAGGGGAGAGCCACCAAGCAGAACCTCATGGATGCCCTGATGGCAGCAGATGCCCAGAGCATTGAGTCACTGACCGTGACTGTAAGGGGCCAAACCTTGAGTGTGAGGGGCTAGTGGCCAGTGCAGTGTCCAGATCCAGTGAGGATGACAACAGGGCCAGTGCCAGCAAAGGCCACAGCAGCAGGGGAAGGTCACCAGCATTCTGGAGCCAGAAGCACTCAGGCTGCAGATTGAGTTGCGAGAATGAAGCTGGAATTCCAGAGAGACACTGAGTGAGAGAGAAGTCGCAGAGGAGAACAGGTAGCATGAACAGTGAAAGGTGGACTGTGAACAGCGAGGGCAGACCGTGTGGAACATGAGTGCCAGAGGTGACATGAACTGGAGAAGCACGACTCCAACCACCAGCACCAGAGCAAGTAAGTGGCTTGAGTTTAACTGGAACTACAGGACTGGGTTACAAATTGAATTCCAAATTGATAGCTGAATTTAAAGAGGGGGAGGATATGGATGCCTTTTTAAATTCCTTTGAAAAAGTTTGTATTCAGGCTAAAATTTCTAGAGGGTCCTGGAGCTTCCAACTATCCCCACTACTTACTGGGAAAGCTCGGGATGCATTGGGTCAAATGGACAATGAGGACAGTAATGATTACAGCAAACTTAAAGCTGCACTTAATTTGATTTAACTGCTGAAGCATACAGAGCTAAATTCTGTAAGTTCAGGAGAAGCTCTGACATGAGCTACAAGGAGCAAGCCATGAAACAATGTCAGTTTTTAAAACATTGGCAGGAAGGAATTGAAGCAAACTCTGTAGATAAAATTAAAAATAATATTTTGTTACAATAGTTTTTTGGGGCATGCCCAGTAGAGCTGAAAACCTGACTGGAGGACCGAGATCCCAAAACAGTGCAAGAGGCTGCTGAACTCTTGGACTGCTAAGCCAAGAGCAGACCTACTCTGAGAGCGAATGGGGTGGGTGTGACAGCACAGAAAGGTAAATGCGCACCTTCAGGGCAGCTAAAACCCTCACTGCCTCCACCGAAACCAGTTAGCCCCAGGTTTCAAAGAAAAGAGTTCTCTGAGAAAAGAAACTGGGCATATTACCAGATAGTGTCCCAAAAGGAGAGCAATAAGCAACAGAGGGCTAGGAAAGAAGTGGGTTGTTTGTCCTTGGAAGTATGCCTGTGAACATGAGGAAACACATGCACGCAGTCACAGTGAATGGTGTGCAGACAAAAGGGTTATGGGATACAGGGGCATCCCTGACATTGGTAAAAGGGGATCTGGTAGAGCCTGGTCAGCTTATACCCAATAGATATGTCACTGTACAAGACTTTACTGGTGAGGAGAAAACACTGCCCCTCGCTAGCGTTCTCCTAGACTGGGGTGAAACAGGGCAAATGTGCAACAGGTGGCTGTAGCCAAAATGTTAGCTGTTTATGTCATCCTTGGCAACAATCTCAAACAGGGGATGGTGTGTGCAGTTACCCATAGCCAAGTGGCAAGGGAAAATTGTAGTTCCCTGGACCCCATAGAAGCCATTGTGGAAACCACTGGGAGGCTGGTTCCCCAGTCTGTCTCTCCTGATATGGAGACTAATGAAAAGGGGGTAGAAATTTCCCCAGGAGCAGTTAACCACACAGCTATGGAGGGTTACTCCGAAGAGGGAGGAGTGACCCAGGGTCAGAGGGTTAGGGATGACAGTGATCCTGAGTGCCCTGATGCTAGTGCTAGGGACCCTAGTTTATAGACTGAAGGGGACCTGTCCCATACCTTGAGAATGTGTAAGGAGTTTGCAGCTGCTCAGAAAAGTGACCCTAGTCTAGAGAAGCTGAGGGCTTGGTCAGATTCTGATGGAGCACAGGGAGGTGATGGTAAACATAAGGTTTATTGGGAAAATGGACTGATGTATACTCAGGCTGTACAGACATTGGGAGGGTGATAGGCAGGCAGCTTGTCATTCCCCAGGGGTATCATGAGCAGTTGCTCAAGATTGCACATGATATTCCCTTGTCTGGTCATCTGGGAATCACATGCACTATGCAGCAGTTGGCCCATAATTTCTATTGGCCCAACTTTACCCAGCAGGTGAAGGAGTATTGCAGGTCTTGTCACCGGTGCCAAGAAATAGGGGAGGTGGGCAAGAAAATCCAAGCTGCCCTATTTCCATTCCCCATAGTGGAGGATCCAATCCAGATGGTGGGAATGGATACTGTGGGGCCTTTAAATACCCCCAGCTCCTCTGGGAAGAGGTTCATCCTGATTGTGGTGGATTATGCCACCCGATATCCAGAGGCAGTCACCCTATCCTCACTGAGGACAGACAAAGTGGCAGATGCCTTACTTGGAATTTTCTCCCGTGTTGGGTTCCGCAGGAGGTTATCACCGATCAAGGGGTTCCTTCATGTCGGAAATGATGAAGTGTTTGTGGGAGAAGTGTGGGGTGGTGCAGAGACACATGACACCTTATCACCCACAAGCCAATGGGCTTGTGGAAAGATTTAATGGTACCCTGAAGTCAATGCTCCAAGCATTTTCTGAACAATATGGGAGGGACTGGGAGAAATACCTTCCCCACCTGTTGTTTGTATACAGGGAGGTGCCCCAAGAGTCAACAGGATTTTCCCCCTTCGAACTCTTATATGGACGGCGGGTACATGGGCCCCTAGATTTGATCCGGGAGGACTGGAAAGGCAAGCACACAACCCAGGGAACTCCCATAGTGGATTATGTCCTAGATTTAGGAAAGGCTGAAAGAGCTATGGGGACAGCCCACAGCAACCTGACAGCTGCCCAACAGAAATAAAAGTGTGGTATGACTGCAGAGCCAGAGCTCGCTCATACATTGTGGGTCAGGAAGTCATGGTCCTTATTCTGGTCCGGAAAGACAAGCAGTAGGCTGAGTAAGCAGGACCGTACAAAGTAGTTAGGAAGGTACATGACGTGAACTACATCATAGAGTTACCTGACCGAAGACAGACAGAAAGAATGTACCATGTCAACATGATGAAGCCATATGCTAATAGGGCTGACATGGTGTTTGCAGTATGTAGTCCTGAGGAGGGGATGGACAAAGGAGACCCCCTTCTGGACTTGCTGGAAGAAAGCAAGTGGGAGTCCTCTGTGGAGGCAGTTAAATTGTCTCCCGAGCTGGCCCCGGACAAGATCCAGGAAGTAAGGGAGGTTTTAGCAGACTTTGCCCCCCTGTTTAGTGCCAAACCTGGACTAACCCCCTTAGTGACACACAATGTGGAGACAGGGACACAGATGCCCATACAGCAGACAGCATATCGGGTGTCAGAGGCTGCCCAAAAGGACATTAGGAGGGAGGTGGAGGAAATGCTGAATTTAGTGGTAATCCAGAGATCCCACAGCCCCTGGGCCTCACCCATAGTCCTTGTGCCCAAGCCAGATGGCTCTACTAGTTTCTGTGTGGACTATTGTGAACTGAATGTAGTCACAAAGTCAGATGCCCACCCAATGCCCCAGACAGACAAACTCCTGGACAAGTTGGGAGGGGCGACCTACCTTACGACTATTGACCTGACAAAGAGGTATTGGCAGGTCGAGTTAAGTGACAGAGCTAGGGAGAGGTCAGCCTTCATCACTCCAATAGGCTTATTTGAATTTAAAGTAATGTCTTTTGGAATGAAGAACACCCTGGCCACTTTCCAAAGATTGGTGAACCAGGTGTTAAATGGTGCTGAGGAGTACGCCGTAGCATACCTGGAAGACATTGCCATCTTTAGTGCCAGCTGGAAGGAACACCTGTCCCACCTTAGGGAAGTGCTGGGCAGGATACAGAGGGCCGGGCTCACTGTCAAAGCTGAGAAGTGCCAGATGGCCATGGCTGAAGTGGCATACCTTTAGCATGTTGTAGGCTGCGGACAGCTCCGTCCTAACCAAGTAAAAATAGAGGTGATCAAGGCATGGCCCAGAGCAGAAATGCAGAAGCATGTTAGGAGTTTTCTTGGGACAGCAGGGTACTTTAGGGAATTTGTACCCAATTACAGTGCCCTGGCTGCTCCACTATCTGACCTGGTAAAGAAAAAGATGCCTAAGAAAATTACATGAGAACCAGCCTATGAAAAAACCTTTACCAGACTGAAGGAGGCACTGTGCAGTGCTCCTGTATTGACAAGTCCTCACTATAGCAGACCTTTTATAGTTCAGACTGATGCCTCAGATGTGGGTATTGGGGCAGTACTGAGCCAGACATCCAAACAAGGAAAGATCACCCTGCAGTGTACCTGAGTAAAAGTTACTTCCTAGGGAGTAGGTATACTTCACTGTGGAAAAGAGTGTCTTACAGAGTTGGCCCTAAAGAAGTTGTAGTCATACTTATATGGGCAGCATTTTGAGGTACAGATGGACCACAACCCCCTGGTTTGGCTGACCCAAATGGGAAAAACTAATGGTAGACTATTAAGATGGAGTCTTGCCTTGCAAGGGTATGACATGACAATCTTACATAGGGCTGGAGTGACCAGTTAGAACACAGATGGCTTATCACATGTTTATGAGTAGTGAACTGATTTGGGAAGCTAATCCCATGCAGGGGATAGAGCCCCCAAATTCAATCTAGGTGGGGAGGATTGTGATGCTTGGCCAGCTGGTTATGATTGTTCTTTGATATTTGTAATATAAAAATGTAGTGTGTGATTGTCTCCATAAGGCAGCTGTGCCATAGGTCATGTTTTAGTGGAAATAATAGAATATATTAACCTGAAACCAGGAGGTAATTAAAAGACTAGAGAGCCTTAATTAAGGGTCTCCTGTTTATCTGACTTAATTAATTAGAACTGACACAGCTGCCAGGATATAGAGATTTTAAACTTTTATGACATTTTAGAGGAAAAACATTTTTATACCATGGTGTGAAGTCATAAATATCCTTTGATTCCTTGGGAGAACAGAAAACCACACAAGATCAAAGGAAAGGCTTGATTTAAAGACTGTCAGAATTTGGGAAATTTGTTTTTGCTGAAGTCACAGTATTTAAAATATCTCCTGACAGGAAGATAATTGTTTGTATAATTTTTATATTCTAAAAGGAGAGTTAGATGACCTCATGGAAGGGGTGGAGAGAGACACAGTTTAAGCTAGGACTGGGTCTGACTTAGACACATTTTCTTTATGGGCTCTTAAGAAAAAGATCTAACTATAAGCACTGTAAGAAGGTATACATTAGATAGAAAAGTCTAATTGTATTGTGGTAGGAGTTTATGTTTTGTACTTTAACCTTGTTCTTTAAGTGATTGTATGCTTTGTGTTATATTGTTCTGTGTTTACGTTTACATATTTTTTCCATTTTAAGTAAACCTTTTATTTTAAAGAGACTGCCTGCGTGTGTCTTCAAAGTTCCTTTTTGCATATGATGTATAGATGGTTAAATTTGACAACTGTTCAAGGGCTTAATAGTGTTACCAAACTGGGAAAAGGTAAGACTATACCTAAGGTCTTTATAGAGTTTTAACGGTTCATTTTGGATACCTGGTTAGGTGCCCTTAGGTGAAAGATATCTGGGATCCCCCTGAAGAGCAGATTATCTGAGCCTGTACATTTGAGTATGCTAGCATAAGGTTCACAGTTTGAATCCCCTCAGAACTTAAGACTAAAGGTGATTCGACCCACAAGCAGACAGGAGGGTTACCCTTTTCTGTTACCTGTTCACAATACTGCACTCGGAGGTTGGCACTCTGGGAGCAGAGGGCCTGACCTGCTAAGTGCGTTTGTGACAGTCATTTGTTTATTTTCTTGTTTGTCATTAGTGTATTCATTGTGTTGTATAATTTGTATTGTAACCTGCCCAGGTCCATCTCGCAAATGAGCTCTGCTCAATGGTGATCGCCTAGATTTTGATTGATTGATTGATTGAACTGTAAGAGAGTTTACTTTCAATTTGCTCTCCAGTAAATGCCGATTAAGAAAAAAGTGCACTTCCTCCTCTGGGGGGGGGGTTCATGGTGGAGGAGGAGGCGGGCATGGCAGGGGTGACCAGCGCCACCCTGATGCCTGGTAGAGGGCTTGGGTTCTTGGGTAGACTGACAAAATTGTACCCATTGACCACTTTGGGCTGGTGTGGTACATGGAATGGACTGACCACAGTGTGCGACCAAGGGTTGCAGTTGAGACAGTATGTCCTGCACATCTGCACCAAAATGTTTGTAGCTCTGAAGGGGCATTCAAGATGGACAACTGAACATCTTGGGCAAAGCTTGACACCCTTAGTGTCTTTGCAGACAAATGCCTGTCATGGCAGCACTGACCGAGGTGCCCAGGGGATCGCAGGCAGCCCTATGGAGGTGGGTTCCAACGTCGGAAACCACTTTGAGAAACTGCAACATCTGGTTTTTTGGGAGGGTCCTCTGGGAGGGCATGATCCCAAAGCTGGTTTTGGTACTGGACCTCATGGGCAATGTAGTTCAGCACCCTGATGGTCAATGTGGCAGAGGCAAAAGTTCTCTTGACAATGAGATCCAGCCTCTGGGACTCCTTACCTGGGGGCAAGGGGCTAAGATGCTTAGGCCTCTTGGTACAGTCATGGACAGCACTGATGGCCAAGAAATCTGCTTGACAGTGGTCAGTGAAGGAAGGCCTCATTGCTGGAGCCTGGTATAATTTGTCTGCCTTCTTGGGCATGGCGAGGATCAAACTAGGCTGATGCCAGGTGGCCATGGTGGCATGCTCAAAGGGCTCAACTAAAGGGGGATGACCAGAGAAGGGGTGTCCAGCAGGCACAAACAAGTAGCCAGTCGATGTCAAACAGGGTCTTGCTCCTCAGTGTTGAAGCCCATGGCTGACTATAATTGTCTCATAACTGAGACAAAATAGGGATCATCCAGGGGATCCTGAGGGGACGAGGGGCCCTAGGTCCAGATGCACGTACCACTGCCTCACTGGAGGAGGGGGCATGGGGCTCAGTGTAGGAAGCCACTGTGTGGATGGACCTTGGTGAGGAGCAAGTTTAGCTTGCATGAAGCCCCACAAGGTATTAAGCATAGCGTGAAAGTCCACCACTACTGGCATCGGGCCCATTGACTTTGGCTGAGGTAAGACCGAGGCCAAGCAGGCATCAGAGAAGGTGACCAGGACTCGGACCAGAGTGACTCTGGAGAGGTTAAAGGCCCCAAGCCTGAGACAGTGACTAAAGAAGCAGCCAAGGCTGGCAGCGGGGGAAGGGGTTGCGCCCCTGACGACTGCCAATGCTGAGCCTGTTGACTCCGAGACAGCCAAGTCACCTGAGTGCTCACTGAAATCAAGGGCCTAAACAGCAGCTATAGTTATATAGGTGTGGCTTGCTGGAAGAGATACCCTCGAAGTAAGATTGCTAGTTACTGGGTTAGGAAAGGAATGGACATTTACCTAAGTAACGTGGCTGCTAAAACTATTCTCAAAAGCTCTAGAAGGCATGGATATGTGGGATGTGTTGCATTCAGGCTGGCAGAAAAGTGATACCCCTCAGGGTTGTTGCTGTATAAACACACCTGGGGTGGCTGCTGACCAATCAAGCTGCTTTTCCCTAACCATTTTATAACAGGATATAAATTACATCATACCATTTTAAAATAGTACTGACCATCTGTGTGCTAGTCAAAACCACCCTCTGTGTTAACTAAAAAGCCTGCAAAGATGGAATTCAAGCCTACATTTAAAAAAATAGGTTCTACAGGAAAACATCACATGCAAATTAAGTTTTATTTCATTCGTGCTTATGGGGGGGGGTGGACATGATGGACCTGGAGTCTCTTCCGAGCTTAAATTACTGTGTTCCTATTTGTTGTGCTTGGATTTGACTTTTTAAGATTTCAGAAAATCTGATTCCAAATTGGAATATAAAATCCTAAAATCCTTACAGACAGGAAGAACTTTTTGCATGTAGTCAGAACAGCAAGTCAGATTACGATTTAGAATCCAATTTCACAATTTTTTAGGACTTATGATTTTTGGTCTTCAATTCCAAAAATCCTATAACTAGATTGGCATCTGATTCAGTTAATCAGATTCCGAGCAAAGAACAGTTATGTAAGAACTTATCGTAACAGTAGATCTTCAAGGGGATTTCAGTCATCAGATTATACGGTAGGAAACTTTGCCGTCGGTGAATGTTAATCCACATGGAAGATTTTCAGCAGTACTACGGGGGTCACTAACACTGCTGAAGTTAGCCAATGTCACCAACCCTACATAGCCATAGGTGCCCCACTCCCTCCTCAGTTCTTTCCCCTGAAGATGAAGGGAGTAAGGCGTTTTCCCTGGGAAACCGAGGAGACAGAGAGGCACCCAGATCTTAAGCAAAAAGACTGGATAAACCAGATAGCCAGTTCCTAGACAGGAGCCCCAAGAAGGGGTATGGTGGGAGGGAAAATATACCTGATAACTGAGAACCTCTCGAAGATCTACTGTTACGGTAAGTTCTTATAAAGTGTTCTATCTTCTTCAGGGGTATCTCAGTCATCAGGTTTCACCATAGGAACCAGTACCAAGCAGTGACCAGTGGAAACATGCAGTCTGGGAGTCTGGATCTCTGTAAACTTAAGACAGGAGTCCTTGTAACACAGCTCTACCAAATCCAGCAAGGGCTCTTGAGGCAATGCCCAGACTGTAATGCTTGGTGAAAATGTGGACTGTGCTCCAGGTGGCAGCGCAATGTCAGCAGCTGAGACTCCTTGAAACAAGCCACTGAGGTAGCCATGCCTCTGATGAAATCAGCTTTGACAGCTCCAGGCAATTCTTTGCCGTACTTGTTATAGCAGAACACAATGCAATTAGCCAACCACTGGGACAAACACTGCTTAGAAACTGAAGTGCCATCTCTACCTGGGGTGAAGGAAATAATTGCTTTAACTTTCTGGACTCCTTAGCCTGAGGCAGAAAGTACTTCGAAGTTCTACACACATCTAACATATTGAGCAGTGCTTTCTATGGAGTGGCACGCTGAGGAAAACAAACAAAAAGGTGGATAGACTGATTTAGTGTGAACTCAGAAACCAGCTTGGGCAGAAATTTAGGATTTTTGTGCAAAGACACCCTGTCTTTGTGAAAAATCAAATTAGGCTCCTCACATCAGAGGGCCTGAAGCACTGAAATTCTTCAAGCAGAAGTAACTGCAACTAAAAAGTGCACTTTCCCAGAGAGAAAGCGCAAATCACAAGTCGTGATTGACTCAGAAGGAGACAGGGTCAACTTCTCTAAAACAAAATTCAAGTCCCAAGCTGGGACAGGGGACTGGATTGGGGGTTTCAGGTGCAGAATGCCTCAAAGAAAAGTATGGGAGACATCCAGCTGAGCGATCGTACAGTCACCCATGGGCTCATGAAAGGCAGAAATAGCCGAAAGGTAGATCCTGAGCAAGGAATACTGTAGGTCTGAGTCAGACAAAGAAATCAGGTAGTCCAGGATATGATTCACTGAGCAGGTGAAAGGGTCCAGGCAGAGTCTGGCAGCCCAGATGGCAACCCGCTTCCACTTCAAGGCATATGTGGCACAAGTGGAAGGCTTTCAGGCAGCCACCAGGATGCCCACCACCCTGTTAAGAGACTCCAAACCTGGTGATGGCTATGTTCTCAGGAGCCAGACATGCAGATGAAGGGATATGAGGTTGGGATGGACCAGGGTCCCTTGATCCTGAGTCAGCAGATTACCGCAAAGAGGAAGAGGGACCAGAGGTTCCTCTGCCAGCTGCTGAAGTATAGAGAACCATATCTAACGAGGCCAGAATGGTGCAATCAGAATCATGCTGGCCCCTTTCATCTGCAACTTAATTAGCACCCTCTGTATCAGAGGAAACAGAGGGAATGCATACAGAAATCTCCTGCTCCAAGAGGGGGCAACACGTCTCACCAGAAAACTCCAGGCCCTGGATCTAGCGAGCAGAAATTGGGCAGTTTTTCATTCAATGGTGATGCAAAAACATCCAACTCTGGATGGCCTCATCTATAGAACAAGTCTTCTGTGATGTATGAAAGAAGTTCTCATTCATGCATGCTGGACTGAGACCTGCTGAGACTGCCCACCAGGGTGGTCAAGACACCTGGCATGTAGACTGCAGAGAGTGTCAGACTGTGCTCCAGCACCCAGTACCATACTCTCATGGCTGCCTGATAAAGGGGGTAAGAGTTATTCCCACCCTGTTTCTTGATGTAGTATACTACTCTCAAATTGTCTGACTACACTAGCAGTTGTCCCAGGGCAAGATGCTCCTGAAAGGCCTGCATGGCATAGAGCATTGCTCTCATCTCCAAGACACTGATATGCATGACAGCTTCCCACTGGGACCCAGGTGTGCTCCCCATCCCAGACCCGAAGCATCTGTGGTTAAGATCTGATACAGAGAAATCTGGAAGGGAACACCCTGAAGAAGATTCAAGGGATCTATCCACCTCAGTAGTACCTTGTGTACTGGAAAAGAGACCAGGACTGGTTGGCCAACTCATCCGTGCACTGGTCCCATTGTACTGAGAGTCCACTGAAGGGTACGCATTATGAAGCCTTGCCAGCAGAATGGCAGGAATAGCCACTGCCATTAGGCTCAACAACCTGAGGCACACCTTGCCGGGGATCCACCAACTTTGAGCAACCTCCTGAGCTTGGGCGAGGAGGCACTCCACCCTGCTTTGAGGCAAGAAGGCCTTCCCCTACACAGAATACAGAACTGCCCTTATATACTGGCTGACAAGACAGTAGATACAGTCCAGAGGAGGTTTGAGGAACTAGCACAATTACGTGAGGGGGCAGGAAGATCAGTAACTTTTTCAGAGATACTTCCTGTGCCAAAGGCAAGCACAACAAGAAAGCTGAGAATAGAGGAATTTAACGGATGGCTAAGAACCTGGTGTTGTGCTAAAGGTATGGGCTGTTGGGGGTGGGAGGGACCTGGGAGGACAGTAGTCTCTATGCCAAGGACAGACTACACTTGAGTGAGGAGGGAAAGAAAGTGTTGAAACAGAGGATGGAGGAGTACATAGAGGAAGTTGGGAATTTAAACTAGGAGTGGGGGGTGGCAGTTGGGGAAGAGATATGCAGAGACCAGAGGTTGGGAAACCATATGAGCTTACCACCCATAACAGTGACAAAGGACAAATGGCAAGTACTGTTGGTGATGCTAGGAAAGGAGGGCAGGATGGGGGGAAGGGTGGAAGGTGGTTACCCTTAATGCTAGGAGCCTTGGGAGGAAAACTGCAGAGTTACAGGTTCTCATGGCAGAGGAGAGTGGACATTGCAGTCATCACAGAAACATCGCCACCCAATACAATGACTGGGACCTGTCTGTACCAGGGTACAGATTATTTCGTAGGGACAGAGTGATTGGGAAAGGGGTGGCACTATATGTGAAGGAAGGACTAAAGTGTGTAAGGAGGAAGGGAGGAGGGTAGTACGCGTCACTTTTGATGAAAATCCAGGATTCCAAGAATAGGATTCAGAATGGGAGTGTGTACAGGCCACCATCTCAGATGGAGGAGTTAGACAGGGAACTAGTGGGACAAATCAGGAGGACCTGTGAGAAGGGTAGTGTGGTGATTGTGGGGGACTTCAACATGCCAGGAGTGGACTGGAGCACCCCAACAACCAGGAACAGAAGGGAGCAGGTACTGCTCTATGCCTTCCAGGACAGCTTTCTGCTGCAAATGGTCAGTGAACCAACCAGGTTAGGAAATACCTTTGACCTTGTGCTGGCAAATGGGGACTTTGTGAGAGAACTTACAGTGGAGGAACCGCTGTCAGGGAGTGACCACCGCTCAGTATGGCTCACATTGGATATGGGCAAGGAAGGAGTGGAATCTGGCACAATAGTGCTGGACTTCAGGAGGGCTGACTTTGGGAGGATGGGGGAAGTGGTAAAAGGGTACCTGGCCAGAATTCAATCTAGTATGGACACTAACCAGAGGTGGGAGCTCATAAAGCTGGGGATAGTGGAGGCAACAAACCTGTGTAAAGCCCAGAGCAAGAAGGCTAGGCTAAGAAACCGATCTGGTTGAGCAAGGAGGTCATGGAAAGGTAAGGAGGAAAAGAGCTGCCTTTAGGAAGTACAAGAAAACAGGGAGGGGAGGACAGGGAGGAGTACTTGACAGAATCGAAGGAGGTGACAAGGGCAGTAAGAGGAGCCAAAGCATCTACGGAACTCAGGCTGGCACAAGGCATTAAGAAGGGGGAGAAGGACTTCTTTAAGTACATCAGGAGAAAAGGAGCTGTAAGAACCACATAGTAAGGATTAGGAAGGAGGGGGGTTGGGTGGAAGCAGGGTGCGATAAGGCGGAAGCACTAAATGAGTACTTCTGCTCAGTATTTACTAAAGAGAAGAGGGGGGTGACACCCAAGGTGGGAGAAATGGCAGAAGTAGGGGGGGAAGTGGTGACAGATGGGGAAATCATGGAGAGCAGAGTTTGAGAGGGTTTGAAAGCACTGAGGGTGGACAAGGCACCAGGCCCAGATGGCATCCACCCCAGGGTACTGAAGGAGCTGGCAGAGGTCCTTGCAGGACCTTTGGCAGACCTATTTAATGCCTCACTACATTCAAGGTGTGTACCTCAGGACTGGAGGATGGCTCATGTGGTGCCCCTCCACAAGAGTGGCCCCAAGGATGATCTGGGAAACTACAGACCAGTGAGCCTCACATCCATCGTGGGTAAGCTAATGGAGACTATCCTGAAGGAGAGGCTGGTGGCCCTCCTAGAGGCCAAAGGACTACAGGACAGCAGACAGCATGGCTTCATACATGACAGATCCTGCCAAACCAACCTGGTCGAGTTCTATGACTGGGTAACTAGGCAACTGGACAGAGGCCATGCAGTGGATGTCCTGTATCTGGACTTCAGTAAGGCATTCGACTTAGTGCCACATGGAAGGCTGGGAAGGAAGTTAGTAGGCACAGGGGCGGGTGCAAAGCTGGTGAGATGGGTAGGAAACTGGCTGCAGGGAAGGCAACAGAGGGTGGTGGGTGGGGAGCTCTCACACCCAAGGGCAGTGACGAGTGGTGTTCCACAGGGCTCGGTGTTGGGACCAGTGTTGTTTGGGTTATTCATTGCAGACATATCATGGGACATCAAGAGCAAGATCAGTCTGTTTGCTGATGATACCAAGGTAGGTGCGGTGGTGGATGACCTAGGGGGATGGCACGGGTTGCAGGATGATCTGGCAAAGCTTGAAACCTGGTCAGACACCTGGCAACTGGGCTTTAATGCCAAAAAGTGCAAGGTGCTGCATTTTGGGATGAAGAACCCAAGGAGGAATTACCAGCTAGGGGAATGCAGCTAGCCCAGGCAGAGGAGGAGAAGGATCTGGTGTGCTCATTACAGAGTCAATGAACAACTCGGCACAATGTAGGAAGGCAGCTACAAAGGCCAACAAAATGCTGGGTTGTATTGCAAGGGTATATCCTCGAGGAGGGAGGAGGTGATTCTGCCACTGTATAGGTCATTAGTTAGATCACACCTGAGTACTGCGCAGTACTGCATCCATATCTGAAGAGGGACATTAGGTTACTGGAGGTGCAGTGCAGAGTGACAAAGATGATCAAGGGGCTGGGGACTTATCATACGAGAGGAGGTTGAAGGAGTTGAACATGTACTCACTGGAGGAGAGGAGAGACAGGAGTGACATGATTGAAACCTTTAAATACATGAAAGGAATAAACAAGATGGGTACAGAGGGCTGTTCAAAGTAAGGGAGGGGAGGGCCACCAGGGCCATGATATGAGACTGGAGCGAGGAAGGTTCAGGAGGGAGATGAGGAGACACTTTTTATAGAGAGTGGTGGCTGGGTAGATGTTACCTGCTGAAGTGGTATGCAGTAGAACAGTGGACTGCTTCAAACAAGGATGGGACAGGACAAGGGGAGGGTTAATGAAGGGAAGGGTGGGAGGGAGGAGGGCAGCTGCAGAATAGGAGAAGAAGCTGCACATTCGAGCAGACTTGATAGACCTCTAGGCCTTTATCTGCTGGCAAATTTCGTATGTTCGTATGTACTGCAGTCTTTGGGATGGTACTAGAACCAACTTGGGCAGGTTGACAGAAACATGCAGGAATTGGAAGAGCTGAAGAGTGCACTCCAGAGTCAGCAAAAACTGTTTCCTGGATGGGGCCTTGAGATGCCAATCATCCAGGCAAGGGAAGACATGGATTCTCTCTCTTCTGAGAGCTGCTGAGACTGCTGCCAAGTACTTGGTAAAAACTTGTGACACAGAGAATAAGCCAAAGGGCAGCACTTTGAACTGATAATGCTCATCCTGAAAAGCAAAATGAAGAAACCTCCTGTGAGGAAGACTGAGATGTGCAGGTAAGCATCCTGCATGTCCAGTGAACAGAGCCAGTCCCTGGTCTTGAGGAGGGGCAATAGGCCTGGCAAAGTTACCATCTGGAATTTTTTGTGCTGGACAAACAGATTGAGTTCCTTTAGATCTAAGATGGGCCTCAGATCTCCAGTCTTTTTGGGGACCAAGAAAAACCTGGAATAAAACCACGGATCTCTCTGGTACCTGGGCACTGGCTCAATGGCCTGCTTGTGCAGGAGAAACTGTACTTACTCCTGGAGAACAGACAAGTGAGCTGGGGGGGTCGCTGGATGGTGGAAGAGAGGTATCTGGAGGATGCTGTATGAGTGCCAAGGTGTGACTGTTTTTTATGATCTGCAGAATCCATGCATCTGAAGTTATGGTCCTCCACTGTTTCAGATGGAGGCAGAACTGACCTTCGACCACCACCTCCTGGGTCTGATCCAGAGGATGGGGGTCTGGCAAGGAGTCAAGTTGAGATGGAGCCAGCCGGGGAGGCTGGTCCCTCACCTCTGGGACACTTGGCTGCTGCTCCAGCATGGGAGGGGGCGGCAAGGGAGCCTGGGCTCTATGTTTTCCCTGGAAAGGGTAGCAGAACTGGGCCTACTGGTCTGTTTACAAAATAAGGCCACCCTCTGCCCCTTGGCTGGGTATGATAGAGGAATGGACCTATTTGATGGCTGTGCTAGATGTCTGCAGATAATTTTTAAGGTCCTAGACATCAGCACCAAACAGCTTAGTGTCATTGAAAGGGGCATTACGCACTTTGTGCTGCACATCTGCTGCAAAGTCAGAAATTCTGGGCCAGGAGTGCCTCTGGAGGCATATACCAGTGAAAACTGCTCTGACAACGGTATCAGCAATGTCATACAGTGCTTGAGGAGATGTTTCCTAACATTCTCAGCCACCTGGAAACACTGAAGCAATTCCTGCTTCAGGGCGCCCTCAGGAAGGGTCTGAGCTGTAGCCTTACCCTTCTTACAGTTAGCATTCTGGTATTTGACCATGTGTGACAGATCATTTGTAATCCTCAGGCCTAAGGTGGAGGAAGCATAAACTGTTTATCCCCAGAGGTCTATCCTATGAGATTCCTTATCTGGAGGGAGGGAACTAAGGTGTTTAGGCACCTTAGATGTGTCATGAGCCACCTTAATAACCACTGAATCTGTTTTGGCCTGGGCAGCAAAATATGGAAGACCCTGAGAGGCTTGATAAAGCTTGTCTGCCCTACATGGCATAGCTGGCACCATGTCTGGTCTATGCCAGGCTGCCATGGCTACACTCTTCAATGCTGGGAGCACTGGAGGAATGATCTTTGGGGGAGATTCTGGAATCTCCATGAAGTCTATGAGATCTTTCCTGGTGGCATCCTCTTCCTAAATGTGGAAGTCCATGGTGGATGACAGCTGCTTTATCACATTAAAGAATGTGGGGTCTCTGGAAGGGACCTGGGAGTATGCTTCACAGAGTCCTCACTGACAGAGGGGCAGTGGACTTGTCAGAAAGAAGGATCTCCTCTGCATCTTCCTCCACATCATCAGGAAGGATGAGGTCTGGGTGATACTCCTCTTTGACTTCCATCTCTTCTACCTCAGGGTCTGGAGTTGGGTTTGCTGATGGTGACCCAAGGGGAGACTCCTGGGGTCGACCAATGAGTGTAGTCAACAAAGCAGCTGTTGACAGTGTTGGCAAAGTGGGCCTGTTCAAGGCACCAAGCTGCTGAATGAGTACATTTGTGAATTTGATCAGTACTTCATTCAGGTCAATAGTGGACATCAATGGTGGGGGTCGATGGTACAGATGCTGATGACCCACTATGTTGCCCTGAGAACCTAATGAGCCTGTAGCCCTGGTTGGTAAAGGGGAAGGCCTCAACAGGTGAGTCATCGATGATGAAGCAGTCATCAACAGAGGGGCCAACGACCTAGAGGTTGATGGCCGGGCACCCTGTGGATCAGGCAGAGGTGCTCTCGGTATGGACCTGGCAGGCACAGAGACCTGGACAGCAGTTCTCTGTGTTGGAGTGGCCGCAACCCTGAAGATTCCCCAGAAGAAAGAGAGGCTGATAGGGAGCAAGATCGACACCGGGGGGAGCGGTCGCTATCTCTGTCTTTTTTGTGGCTTTTCCCTGAGGACTTGTCTTGGGCCTTGGAGGCCTGGGAACTCAAAGATTCAGTCAGCAACTGGGCAACCAGGGCCCCAGAGGATCCCTGCCCAGAGCTGTCTACCTGTTGTTCCATTAGAAACTTCCTAAAAGCCTTTTTGCATTGCCAAAGGGTGGTTAGATTAAACTTCTGGCAGAGCTGGCATTTGGAGACTTTGTGGTCAGGTCCAGGACAGAAGACACAACCATAGTGTTCATCTGAAAAGGCAATCTTCTTTCTGCAGTGGCAGTGATGGAAAAGAGAAGAGGAAGGATTAACTCTTGACAGAAACAAAAGAAGAAATCAAGGTAAGTGAAAAAAGCCATAGGCTGAACAAATGCACGAATACAGTGACAGAGCTTCCATGGAGATCCATGCAAGCGAGTCGATGGCAAGAAAGAACTGAGGAGGGAATGGGGCCACCTACACCTATATAGAGTTGGTGACATCGGCTGACGTTGATGGCATTGGCAGCCCCAGTTGTACTGCTGAAAATCTTTGGTGTGGATTCCTCGTCACCAATGGTGAAGGTTCCTATGGTGTAACCTGATGACTGAGATACTCCTGAAGAAGATCCCTTGTTGCTACACCTGGTTCATCACAGCCCTACTTCAATTTCATCTTCACAGCTGAAATGTCAATTCATATTGGAGCACTGCCTTTTCTGTTATTAGCCGAGTCACTGAATGAATTACTTTATTGATTGGTCAAAATGACCTTTACAAAATCTAGTACAAATAACACAGAGTTAAAATACAATATATAAGATCATAAATACAGTAGTTATAATAAAATTCCATAAATACAGTTCTAACTATAGATGGCTTGAGTGCATGCAAATAAATTATTCAGTATTTCTATTTAAAATGTTAGCCCTTATTCTGCTTATAGCAGATAATTATTCAGACACTTTTTTAATAATCAGTTCATCCTGTGTGGTGAATGCAATATTCAAAAGACTTTGCTGATTTGTTGTCTGAATAGTTTTCCATAAAGGATCTAACCACTTTTTCCTCGACAGCTGATACCAGGTACAGTTAAAAATAAACATGTTCTAAATTTTCATCACCCCGATTGTTACAGGTGCAATATCTTGCTTAGACAGTATAATCCCTATTGTATCTGGCATTTAAAACTGACTAGGGAACAATTCCAGTGGCTATTTTGTGTAGAGCTTCCTGAGATCAGGATCTGTTAGTACATCTAAATATAGTCTATAATAGAGCGCCACATCATTTAGACACACCATGGTACAGTACACAGTCTTATTATGGCTTCTAAGTCTTGCTGGGCATAATACTCTAATAGCCTTTGAATTACACATTTTTGATATTTTAAACTAATATTCCTTTATTGTGTAAGTTTTCTAAGAATAATAAATCTGTCTCTTTTAAAATACTTTGGACTATTTTGAGCCATTGTGACTTAACCAGATCCTGATTATGCCAATCACACTTTTCCTTTAAGCACAATCTAGGTAGCCTATCATTTTTTTAGATGTAAAAGTTTAATCCAATAGTTAATTTTTCTACCCTGAAAAAGTGCTTTTAAACTTGGTAATCCTAATTCAGATCTAATAACTGCTGTAGGTGTAGAACTGTTTAATCCCAAACTTGATTTATAAAGTTTATTAGATGGGATTTCTACTGCTTTACACTCCTTAACATCCCATATTTCTGCACCATATAACGCTTGTGCATAATATTTAGCCTTCACAGCATTAATAAGTGATTTGATGGTATTACCACCATATTTCCTATTGAACATCTGGAGTGAGATTGCAGTCTGCCTAGCCTTAATTTTAGTTCTTTTCTGGTGCTGGCTCCAGCTGCCATTACTGGATATTTGTAAGCCCAAATATGTATTGTTTGAGATGGCATTTAGTTTGATTCCTTCAACTTTCCATACCTTGTTACTACGAAGCTGTCCGAATAGCATTGATTATGTTTTTGGCTCATTTATTTTTAAACTATAATTACTAGCATATGTTTGCAATATTTTTAACTTAGCTGTTAGACCTGATTGTGTCAATGACAGAAGTACCAAACCATCAGCATAGGCCAATGTCCCTCAATGTTTTGCTAGTACCTTAGGAGAATCAGTCCATGAATATTTTTTATTTTACAGATTGTCAATGTATATACAAAATAACAGAGGGCAAGGACACAGCCCTGTCTTACCCTCTGTTTGTTAAGAACTTATCTGAATAATGTCCTTGATTTCCTGTCTAATTTGAGCCAACATATTTGTGTATAACTCTTGATTATAGCTATTAGGTCTTCTGTAATACCCATTTATTTCATTATTTCCCACATGGAATGATGTCAAACAGTATCAAAGGCTGAGCTGAAATCTACATATACCATGTACAGTTTTTGCTTGCATAATACAACATATTTTTTAAACAAATGTCTTAATATATATCAGTTATCAACTGTACTGTATCCAATACGAAAACCCACTTGGAGTTCCAACACCCCCCCCCCCAAGATAGTTTGTTGGTTCAATAATCTATCTAGAATACCTTTGGTGAAGATGTTTCCCATGGTGTCTAATAGGGAAATTGGTCTATACATTTTAGGGTCATTTTTGTCACCCTTCTTTAATATTAAGACAATTATTGCTCCTTTCCAGGAGTATGGAAAGTTGAGTTCTTGACGACATTGGTTATAGTAGTATGTTAGTATAGATGCCCATTGGGAAGATGAAGTGAAACAGACTTCAGCTGGTATTTGGTCTGGTCCCACAGTTTTCTTTGTTTTTAAAGTACTGACAGAAAAATATACTTCACTGAGGCTTATTGAGTCGAAAAGTCTCATATTTACTTTTTCCTTGTTAGGCACAGTGATATTTGGATCATAAAATATATTAGTATAGTATGCAATCCAGACTTCACTAGAAATATAATTGTCTATTTCATATTTAAGATTATTAGTTCCTTTGGCAACCATTAGCCAATATGATTGTGAGTCATTATTACCTATTATTGCCAGCATTTTGCTCCATCGTTTCCTTTGATGTTCCTTCTGCTTATTTTTCAATAAAGTTTTATACTGAAGTCTATTCTGGTTTAGTTCTTTGTATGTTTTATTTTTCTTGCAATGTCTATAGGACCTCATTACCTTGTTTAATTCTTTCTTTGTATTTCAACAATTTTTATCAAACTAAGTTTCAATATTCTTTTGAAATGCCTATCTGTAGTTATCAATATGTTTCTGATTGCATTTATAACTTCATGTATTTCATAATTAAACTGTACCTGTCTAAAAATTAAGTGCAATAATGAAGTAGTCAAAATTTCTATAGCTTGCTGAACAGCAGTATGATTCAATAGTTTTCTATTAACTATGTTACCATTCCTAATTTCTATTTGAGGTTTCCTTTGCATTAAGGCTTTATGTCTATCAGTCTTTATACTAACTTGAAGTGGAAAATGATCACTATCAGCCCTTTTTTATAAAACATGTGTCCCATACATCCATATTCCCATTCCAAAATAAGAAATCCAATACAGTAGGTCCATATGATTCAAAGGGCCAGATATTCAAAACTTTGCCCTGGGGCTAAATTAGCACTGTCCGGTGGGCAAACTTAGCCTGGAGCACAAAGCAAGCTATATTCAAAAGGAAATAGCCCATTGCAAAACCAGCTGAATATAGCAAGCAAAGGAAGCCGGGTAAACAGGGCCTGGAGTGTAGGGCAAAAATTGCCCGGGAATAAGACAGCACTGAATACAGCAACAGGGAAGTGCACACTGCAGCTGCAGCTCATTAGGCTCTGGAGTAAGCCAGTGTTGCAGGTGGAGAACATTGTGTGTGAATGCACAGAGATGTCTCACATCTACTGCAAACAACAATGTAAGCCATACCTCTCAACCTTTTGCCTCACGAATCAGGGACAAGGCTTAAAAAAATCAGGGACAAACACCCCAAATCAGGGACCATACCTCTCAACCTCCTGCCTCATAAATCAGGGACAAGGCTTAAAAAATCAGGGACAAAGGACCAAATCCAGGAACACATCTTCAAAATTGGTGATATCCACTCTGGAAGTTGGTAGAATAAGGGGCTTAGTGTAAAATGCATTTTCTAATGAAAAACAAGTCTATAACTGTAATGTCTGATATTATTTTGTGCATACAACCCCCACAATTTGGTCATGGATACCCAATTTTTAGGAGGGACAGAGTATAAGTTGGAGGTAAAATCAAGGACGTCCCTGAAAATCAGGAACAGTTGAGAGATATGTCAGGGACACATCTGAAAACTGGTACTACTCACACAGAAAGCTGATAGGAAAAAGGATGTATGTTAAGATGCATTTTCTGATAAAGAACAAGTCTATAACTTTAATGTATGACATTATTTTGTGATTTTAATCTCCACTGTTCTGTCACAAAACTCAAAGTTTACAGGGGACAGAGGGAAATTGTGAGGCAATTGTGAGGGAATTCAAGAATGCATGGTACAGACATATGGCAATTCTAGTGGGGGGGTAGGAGGAAGTTGGCTGTTGGTTAACTAGGATCTGCAGCTTATCCGTTAGGTAGGAAAATGGGCAGACTAGGTGGGCCAAGCGGTCCTTATCTGCTGTCAAATTCTATGTTTCTAGGCAAAATCAGGGACAGGTGAGAGGTATGATGTAAGCCACACACTCCAGAACTGTGCTATGCTGAAGTGAGGTTTGACGGGGCTAGCTGCTTGCACAGTGCTACATTAGCCAGGGCAAACTGGTTAGTCTGTGGCAAATGGGGCTATATTCAAAGCTCCCATGGAAATGAGCCTACTTAGGTAATCTGTGGGCAAACAGGTACATTTGCATCTCATTAACTGCTGTTGCATACATTACCATACAGTTTGCCCGTGCTACTGCATGGAGCACAAAGCTGCCCCTTTGGTCAGAATGGAAGTACAGGCTGGATGCTGCAGGCCAAGGCATACCCACAGCATCCCTATTGGTCAGAATGGAAGTACAGGTTGGAAGCAGCAGGAACTGTGTGCCGGTAGGCACAGTCAGTGCATACGGTGCACCCATGTTTCTGTGCAAGCATGACCTGTATATGTGTGTGTGTATATACATATATATATATATATATACGCACACATACATCCAGCTCGATAGCTAAACACAGACACACTGCCCGTGGCCACTATGGCCATACATGCTCTAGAGGATGCCCCCCCAACAACATAGGTACCCCACTGCAGTAGTGGGTGATAAACAGTGGGGGGACTCAATGCATGGGACAGGCAGAACGTGAACTTAGTGGGGGCAGGAAGCCATAGGCCGTAGGTTCACTAGGATATGCAGCATATCCATTAGATAGGGAACAGGGCAGACTGGCTGGGCTGAGCAATGCCTTCCCTGCCGTCATGGTCCCTGTCCCCATGTGTGCCTGTTACACACCCTGGCATACCCCTCAGCTCTTGTGTCACTGATAAGAAGGACATGGACATATTTGGACACTCATTAAGAGGGACAGATGAAGGACAGGGCAGTTTCATCGGGTAGAATTAGGGATGTCCCTCATAAACAGGGACAGTTGAGAGGTATGCACCCTGGTAGGCTAGTGTCTCTCTCCTCCCCCCCAGCACATATCCGACCCCAGATTCGAATAAATATAAACTTGCTTCCCTGCAAGTCTAGTGGTCCCCCAACCCCCAGTACATATTCCGACCCCAGATTCGAATAAATATAAACTTATTTCCCCTGGTAGTCTAGTGGTCCCCACCCAGCACGTATCCTGACTCCCAATTTAAAGAAATATAAACCCATTTCCCTGGTAGTCTAGTGATTCCCCACCCCAGCACATATCAACTCGATTCGAAGAAATATAAACTTGTTCCCTGGTAGTCTAGTGGTTTCCCCACCCCCAGTATGTATCCTGACACACATTTCAAATAAATAACTCATTCCCTGGTAGTCTAGTGGTCCCCTCACCCCCAGAATGTATCCGACCCACGTTTGAATAAATATTAACTTGTTTCCTGGTAGTATAGTAGTCCCCCACCCCCAGCACATATCCAACCCATGTTTTGAATAATTATGAACTCATTTCCTGGTAATCCCCACCCCTCAGCATGCATCCGACCCCGAGTCGCATAAATATAAATTTGTTTCCCTGTAGTCCAGTCTTCCCCCACCCAGCAGTGAAACCCGCTCAGTCAATCATGTCCCAGAATGGATGACAACTGGCTCAGCCCTCCTCTCCACCACAGCTGGCTGCCAGCTGAGGTAGAAAGGGCTCCTCCCTACCTCAGTTGGTAGCTGGAGGTGGAGGTGGTGGTGAGAGGAGGGCTGAGCCAGTCGCCGGCTCCATTCTGGGACTTGATTGGACTGAGCGGGGTATCACTGCCAGGTGCATGGACCACTGGACTACCAGGGAAACTAATTTATATTTATGTAACTCGAGGGTCAGGATACATGCTGGAGGGTGAGGGACTACCAGGGAAACGGGTTAATATTTATTCGAAACGTGGGTTGGAACATGTGCTGGGGGGACCACTAGACCACCAGGGTAATGAGATTATATGTTTTCGAATTGGGGGTCGGGATACGTGCTGGGGGTGGTAGACCACTAGACGACCAGGGAAATGAGATTATATGTATTCGCATTGGGGATCGGGATATGTGCTGGGGGGGTGGAAGGACCACTAGACTACCAGAGAAATGAGATTATATGTATTCAAATTGGGGGTCGTGATACATGCTGGGGGTAGGGAGACCACTAGACTACCCAGAAAATGAGATTATATGTATTCAATCGGGGTCGGATACATGCTGGGGGTGGGGGGACCACTAGACTACCAGGGAAATGAGATTATATGTATTCAAATCGGGGTCATGATACATGCTGGGGTGGGGGACCACTAGACTACTACGGAAATTAGTTTATATGTATTCGAATTGGGGTTGGATACAAGCTGGGGGTGGGGGGACCACTAGACTACCAGGGAAATGAGAATATATGTATTCAAATGGGGGTCGGGATACATGCTGGGAGGTGGGGACCACTAGACTACCAGGAAATGAGATTATATGTATTCGAATCAGGACTTAGGATACGTGCTGGGGTGGGGACCACTAGACTACCAGGAAATGAGTTTATATGTATTCGAATCAGGGGTTGGGATACATGCTGGGGGTTGGGGGACCACTAGACTACCAGCAAAATTATTTCATAGGGCATTACTGGGGATCGGGAATCATGCTTGGGGGGGGCGCACTGCCGCCACATTACCACTGGCCTTTTCTCAGCGGTATTCAGTGCCGCGCTACAGGTCGCGCTAATGCCTGTACTGCAGTGCTATACTTTCGAATATGCCGGTGCACCAGCATTCAGGGCCCCTCCTCTCAGTCCCTCCCCTGCATACATTCTACTTTAGCATCGGTGCTAACACCTAGCGCCGGTGCGAATTGTCCTTTTGAATATTGTAGTCGGGTGCAAATTCGGCGCTAGTCCAGCACAACAGATTTGTGCCCGACGCTAACCTTTGAATATCTTGCCCAAAGTGTGTATAATCACCAAGTTAATCTCCCTTAATTCTGCAATTTATAGGGGCAAGATAATGTATCATAAGAATATTTATTAATTTAGCACCCACTTTACTGACTAGTTTATCCTTAGTCGATCTCTTATAATTGTATACATTTGGATGGCACCAATTATGGAATGAACTATCAAATATCCATCAATTCACCAAGTCTGGCATTGAAATCACCACAGAGAAGTACATTTTCCGCCCGTTACTGTCCATAACTTGTATTTGATCTTCAAGTTTTCCTACAATTCCTCTGAATAATATTTTGTATTAACAGGAGGTATATGCATTAATTAAACATAATTCAAGTTTGTTGTTTAGTATTAGGGAGATTAAATTGGTATTTACAGATAAATCAGCCTTAATATTTTTATCTATTTTTACCCAGACTAGAAGGCCCTCTATATAGCTACCCATTCTTCTATCTGGAACATGATAACATGCATAACCATTTAGTGACACATCTGATTCTCCAGTATGCCATGTTTCTTGCAGTGCTATAACAGATAATTTCTTTATGTAGTCTATCCATTCTTTGTCTGCAAATTTTGACTGTAAGCCTGCTTTATTCCATGACACAAACAACACCTCTCCCTGGTCTATATTTGTTGTAAGTGAATTAGTCAGTTGTCATTTGTCAGTAATGCTTCATACTTATTTGAAACAGGGACACTGTAAACTTCCTCAAATAAAAGATAACTGTCCAGATTTCCTTCTCTATTCAAATTATAAATAGAATAAGCATCATTCGATTTTCCTGCTTGTTTCGGTATTTCTGTGACTACATATAATCCTAGTGCAGCTTGTAATACTGTGTTTTCCATAATTTTGTTATATAGGCTTAAATAGGTTGTAGCCACCTGAATGTGATCGCATTCTTGATAATTTCCTAATCAAGTTACACTAAATGCATCCTGGCTTTCAATGGGAATGTTAAGTAGCTGCTCCAAGGCTGGCCCGGTGGCGCTGAGGTTGAGGCACTGAGCGCACACCTCATGCACGCTGGTGTCCTCGGTTCGGGGAATGAGCCTGGGTCACTGGGGGCGCGGGAGGGAAGAGATCGGTGTCTGTGGGACTGCTCTCTCTTTCTGGGGAGGATTGAGTGTACCTTGATCACTCCTGGAGCCTCTGGTGGTGATTGGAGGCACCCAACATGGCAATGTAGCGGACGCATTGGGTGGAGTTGCAGCACAGAGTTGCCATGTAAACAGCCACACTCTGGGGAACAGAAAGAGAAATGGCCCAGCCTTGGTAGGCGATGATGGGGTCCAGGAGCTACCTCCCGCCCAGCAGTCGTGTCGCTGGCTGACCTCGGAGCACTCATGGTCCAAGGATGTCCTCACCCGGGGTGGTGATGGTGCGGTGTGGATGCCTGGAACAAGTAGGAGTTGCCCCCACCGAGTGTCATGACTGAGTCTCAGACGTGGTGGGATGGAGGTAAGCTGTGTGCCCCGATCAGAGAGAGTCCAGGGCTGAGAGAGGTGGATAAAGAAAATTAAATTAAAAAAAAAGTAGCTGCACCAGCTGATGTTTTACACTAGTTTTTAATTTATAATGGTCTTCTCTTGTAGATCTTTTTAAGTCATAAATAAAAAAAGTATTTAATTCTCTACTACTTACTACCTTCTCTCCTTTTTTATTGTGCTCTCCAGTGTTATCAATTGGAGCACTATCAATTCTATGCATTCCTACTTTATCCAATAAAGGGGCTTTTTGCAGAATTAGTTCAGCCATATAATTTCCCAGAATGATAGCATCCACTCACCTGGTGTTGGTGTCATTTTTATTCCTAAAGACTTTCTTAATTTTTAAATTCAGTGTTGGTATCTTTAACACATGCATAAACAGAGTGTTTAATACATTTTAAACTTCCCATTAGTCTAATTTGGAATGACTTTAAGGGCAAACATGCTAATTTACCTTTCTTGTAAACTGTGCATAAATAAATTGCTTACAGTTTCCTGTTTACAAATTTAACTGAGCACCCATATTATTTTTAAGTGCTTCATTATTAATCCAAACTTGATTTGTTATTCTTGGTTCTGAACAGAAATGAAAATACATTCAACACCATGGAAGTATTTGTCTTTCCTCATTTGGGCTTCATCTGTCACTTTCAAACCAGTACCAGTTGTTGTCCTTAAAAATTCACAGTCTTTTCCCTACTAGTTACAGAAATAGTTTGCTCTAATATTTTATATCCATATAAGCTCAGGATGCCACTAGACAATAAGTCAATCATATCCGGTCTAAGCTGTAGTCTCTTCACTGAAGCACTATTGTGTGTAGCTTCATTAATATCATTAACTACTATCCATTCCTCCCTAAAAGCTTTCAGTTCTGTATTAACATTGTTAAGCTGATCTGCAAGTTGTTCTAGTTTCAGTGACTTCACACAAGTTCTTTCATCTTTATTGCCATCATCAAAATTTTCTTCTAAAGAGAGTTGTGGTCGAATACTATCCACCTGTTCTAGAGGAATTTGCTCAGTTTCTGCGTTTTTCTCCTGATGTTTGTGATACTTTATCCTCAGTTACCTGTTTACTAGAAGTATGACCCAAGTTCTGCTCCTTTGTCCATTTTTTAATTTTAATATTCCATTTCTTAGATCTAAATTTATATATCCTGTCAGTTCTGATGTTTTCGGAGGCTTCAATAATTGTTACCGTAGAAAAATCTGGCCCGTTATTCATAGAAGTATCAGGGAGAATGGAAGGAGATCCTTCCTGTGGGAGAAGTTTCCCTATTTGAGATAGAATTTCTTCTAACCTGAACCCATTAATTGCTATATTTTCTTTTATGGTATCCATCTCATATCTGAAATTAATTAGCTGTTCCATAATTAACAAATATGATATACTGTATGTCTATTAGTCATACATTTTCTTAACTCATCGCTTATACCAAATGGGTAGTAGAAGAAATTCAGACTCTTCTTGTTTTTATGTTTCCTGATAGACCTGCTCCTTATCAAAGTCCCTGCATTTCTTACTGGTACACTGATTTTGCTTAAGTCCATTAATGGTATTTTGTAAGTCATTGGCAATGCTTCTAAGATCAGAGTGCAATGTTTGCTTCCAGTTTGACTCATTGAAATAATCAAGAGAAAACTCTAGGGAGATGGAACATTCAGATACCGGCTCTTCCATTAATTTAACAGATGTTTCCTTGTTTATTATTATGGGACCTTTTTGATCGTTTGGTCCCATTTTGAGCATTTAAACAATTTGGTGTTGAGGTACAACTTATCCCAAATACATTTGGTGTAACTGATAATCTAGTATCACTAATAGAGTGAACTAAGTCTTTCTCTTTACCATTAACTGATATTTCTTGTGTTTCTTTAATTTCTAGTATTTGTTTACTGACTTCTTGAGTAGCATTTTGGGTAGTGATCAAAACAAAGTGATCTTTAATCTTAGTCTGCTTCCCCATTTTAATACCTTGCATCTTTCCTATTTTACTTCCCTGCTGTGTATAGGGCTTGTTTTTTGCTTTTCTAGTAATAGCTGTTTACTTTTGTTTCCTATTCTTTTTATTTTGATTTGTTGTATTTTGTTCAGAATTTCTATCCACTTCCATGGTTATGCTACTTTCTTTACTCTTCTGTTGTATTTCATTATTACCAATGTCAGAATCCAAATTCTCAGAGTCTACAGACTGGCTTCTTGTTTGAACCATATAGCACCTAGCAATTAAAAATCAATCAGATTTGTAAAATAAATAATAACCAGAAAATAATTAGGGTAGGTATAATCAGTATAAAAGGTATATCAAATATATTAAGGGATATCAGCTTATATTATACATATTATATTATATTGCAGTCAAGTCAATTAGACTTTTAGTAGTCCTGGTGTATCTAGATATAAATTAAATTGTAGAGTTCTCTACTGTATAAGAAGTTCAATTTCCCAAGAATATTACAAATACAGGAGTCCAGTCCTTATCCTTTAACTTCTTAATCTTTTTTCTTCATAGAATTTTGTTACAGAGGAGCATAACAACAGTACTTATCCAACTCCTTTCCTCCTTGGATTTTTCTGAGACCTCAGACAGTTCTGTCCCCCTGCAAAAATGCAGAATGCTTTTCCTCAGAGTATATATCCCTATAGCTGGATTTCTTGCAAGTATTTGTACCATCTCATACCCACACAAACAGCTGACTGACTACAACTCCCCTTGGCAAAGTTATGCACTAGGAAAAAAAAGGACCGAGATGTAATTCATATAAAACAATATATAATTCATGTAAAACAGTATATAAAGTTAACTTTTGAGGCTTAGAAATCCTCATAAAAACATAGAAGTAGTTTTTCTTCAAGAATATAATCTAGATCTAATCTCTAATGCCTTTATAATTGTTTTATAATTGTTTTTATCTTTTCTTAAAACAATAAGTCAGTAGCAATAAATCAGTTAGCAAGCCCACAGTTTCGTTCTGGACAAAAGGTTTAAAACCTCCCCAAAAACTTTCTTTCACTACCAGCTTTTACTTACTTCTTGATGTTTTTATTATTTAACATTGGCTTTCATAGACCTCTGCCCTTCAGATGGAATCAGGCAGTAGCGTTGGTTGAGCATTTAAAGCTTTTAAAGAAGTAGTGGCGATATTAACACAATGGCAACCCTAAAAGGCCCCTGTGGCTCAGCAACTCAGAATAGCCCCAAGCATCAAAATCAAAACAGGTATGAGAGCTGTAATTAATGCTTGGTTCAGCAAGGATTTAATACAAGCCGTGTAAATATTGTATTTTTCCTTTCAAGAAACATGACCAGAAAAGCACCATCTCCTCGAGCACAACACCACTAGCTTTACTCGCTTGCATCCATCTCCTAGGCCTGATGTCTGACATCTAACAATTCCTGGGTAGAGATACTAGTCAGAGGGGATCATGTGCAATACATCCCTACAGTCATGTGACATAAAGATAGAGTTGGTGTGGAATTCAAATATACAAATAAAAAAATAAAAAAGTACTAGATTTAAAACACCAAGCATATACTAGAATGTAGTTTGACTTGTTACGTAATAGAAATATCATAAAACCCAAAAAAGACTAGCGGTTTTAGATTCACCAAGTTTTGGATTACACTACACTTCATACAGCACGTCTGCATTAATCTATACTTCTATAAACATCTCCAATTCTAAGATCCTTCAGCCTCTGAGAGATCAGTTTATACAGATGTATGAAACTACAGTAATGTTACAAAATAAACTTTCCTTTCTTAGCGGCTGCTTGTAGAAATTTCTCTTGCCAGGAAGGGTCCTTTAGTTAAATTCGCTGTTTCCTTCAGACATCCAACTGGCTCCTCTCAGCCAGACACAGCTCCGGTCCTCGGCCACCTCCTCGAGGCTTTCCTCCTGTGCAACGTGAGAAAGAGAATGCCAGAAAAGTATCCAACAGAACAGGAGAACAATAAGCTCAAATGGTAAGGCTGCACTTCTTAGGTAACAGATGGCTTTACCTTTTATAAAAACAAAACTCACTGTAGCCCTGCTACCTCTGCCTACTCCTCAGGCATCAGGCACACGTAGTAACAGACGTTCCTCTCAAATCAGCAGCATGATTTCTCATGCAGCACCCATATTAGCTGGAATTATTACCAGGCAGGGAGTTTATAAATAATTTCTCCTTTCCTTTTCAAAAGCATTTTCTAAAGAGCCCTCAGACCCTTCAAAGGAACTGAGGGATTATCAAATAATGTTTTTGGTTCATTTCTACTACCTTCCTTTTGTTTTGGTTTACCTTCGATGTACTATTTCTGTTTCTAATCAAAAATGGGAACATAATGTTAAAAATACCTATATTTATTGAAATTGCAATTTATGCTAACTGGTAGCTCTTTGTAATGTTCCTGTTTACAGCACTGAAATTCATATATCCAAACAGGAAGCATAGGAGGAGGAGGAGGAAGAGATAGGAGGCAATGTGGTCTAGTGGCTAGAGTACCAGCATGGGAACTGGGAGATTTGAGGTACAAACCTTCCTAGAGCTAAATACTCACTGTTTGACCTTGGGCTAGTCACTTAGCCTCCCAGTGTTCCAGTTCAGCCAGCTGCAGAAATGGGTAGAAGCAATTTCCAGAAAAATTTGTGGCTTGGATCAGGGCACTGTACACCAATCCCTCGGCTAGAGTTGTGTGCAACAGGGCTATATCTGCACCTCTTACATTACATGTTGGTACGAGACAAGGATGCCCCCTTTCACCCCTACTATTTAATTTGTATTTGGAACCCCTTATAAGGTGCATAGTGTTATCCCCTGAGATTTTGGGCATTAACATCAGAGGGCATACCATCAAGGTTACAGCTTATGCCGATGACCTGCTAATTTATGTCTCAAAGCCCGATAGCTCCATTCCGGTCTATTAAAGGTAATACAGAATTTTAGTGCCTTAGCTAACTATAAATTGAATCAAGACAAGACATGTCGTTTATCCTTTGAATAACAGGTTATTTAGGCGGGACATCAAGATTTAGGATTAGGATGGAATGCTAAATCCCTCAAATATTTAAGCCTTACCTAACAAACAGTCAAGATAGATTACGTCAATTGAATTTAGACTCTTTAGTTCATAACATCAAATTAGATCTAAAAAGATGGGTACAACTCCCATTGTCATTATGGGGTAGAATCAACATCATAAAAATGAATATATTTCCTAGGCTTTTCTACCCCATTTGTATGTTGAATGTTTGGATCCCCCTTTCATGGTTCAAGAAGCTCCATGGGAAATTGGTTGACTTTGTCTGGGCTTACAAAAAGGCCAGGATGTCGTACCCCAAGTTAGCTGTACCCAAGAACTTAGGAGGTTTGAGACTGCCTCACTTTGCGCTTTATTTTTGGGCAGAGCATTTGAATAAGTATGGGAGATGGATGCACTGTGAGGACAATGTCTCAACCTCTGGATACATTCCATTATGGGTCGACTTGGAAATTAGCCTTATTAAGAGCTTTGACATTAACCCTAAAGCCTTACTCCATGTACCTGCCCGCCTACTTCCCTCTCTGTTAAAGAAATCCCCCATTGGGGTGTCTCTAAGAATACATAATCAGTTATGTAACTTCTTGAAATATGAGCAAACTCTAGACGGTGCACAGCCCATTTGGGAAATCCCCAGTGGTGGATAGGGCATAGGACTATTAAACATAATTGGTTACCTTTCCCGGCTGATTGTTCCTTAAAAGAATTCATCAATTCAGATGGTGGCGTAATTTCATCTGTGGAGATCATGAAGAAGTTTGACTTGACACCCAGGGATAGTTTTAAAATATTTCAATTGCGCCATTCATTAGTTCAGAAAATCGGATGTCATCCGATTCACCCAGCGTGATCGCATTTTGGAAGTGATCTAGGTCCACTAGTGGGAATGCCACAGGCTATTTCTAAGGTCTACTTAGTGTTGTTTCAATGGGCCTTTAAAGACAATCTAGCGCCAAGTCTATACTGGGCCAAAGTATTCCCTAATATAACATTAGACTGAGTACGGATTTGGCAGAACTGCCATAAACTTGTTCGACAGGATCATCTTAGACTAATGCAGTTTAAGATATTGCATAATTTTACTACTCACCTCAGAAGTTGGTGGATCTAAATATAATGAAGGGTTCTGAATGTTACAGATGTGATATGGGGGACCTTCTCCACATCTTCTGGTATTGCCCAAAATTATTCCATTGTGGAATGAGATAAAAAGTAAAGCCAACCCATTACTGGGGCTAGAGGATATGTTTAGTCTGAGGTGTGTTTGTTAGGATATATGACAGGTTTCTCGGTTAAAGTGAGGAAATTTCATATAACTCTGATCTCCAGCACAGTGAAAAAATTAGTGTTAAAGTATTGGAAAGATTCCTTGGGATTACCTACTCTGAGTGGTTACGGAACTCCTTCTCTAACCTTAGGACGGAGAGGATGAATGCCACTCTTAAATAACCAGTTACCCTTTTGAGAAAATCTGGACCCCATTGGTGATAGCATATACATAATATTATTATGTGGTTTAGTCTGTATTGACCGTATCCAGTAGTAGGGCCTTGTGCGGGGAGGTTGGAGGGGTTGGGGGTAGGTAGGGGAGGGTGTGGGGGGTCTTGCGGAGGCTATCTGTGCTTGTATCTGTTACGGAACTCTCTGTTACATGTTTGTTTTTCTTTTTTCTTATGTGCTGTATTTGACATTCACAACTTGTCTCTGCAAGATGTTATTTGTAAAGTTTAATAAAAGTTAATGGCAAAAAAGAAATGGGTAGAAGCAGGATCTCACTGGAAATACGATGTTGTATTTCAGCAGGCTATCCTGGGTGGAAAACAAACAAACAAAAAAAATTAAAATAAAAACAATAGCAAATACGTAACTGTGAAGAAAATTATGAAGGATGCACTCACACAAAAATCTACTAAAAAGAAGTATGAAGGTAAAATGCCAAATGTGGCTTGCTTGCAGCAAAAAAGGTAGCCCCAGTGCATCACTTCACAAGTGGGAGGCTTTGTCAGGGGGCTTTTTGATAGACTGTAGTATGAGTGTGTCTGTCAGAGTTTTGTTTCTTATAGCATATGGGACGGCACCCGTTCTCTCTGTTGCCCTGCCATTTTGTTCCTTTCCCCATATGTCAGTGTATTTGAATAAAAGCGGACGTGAAAATTGTGCTTTGTATTTTTTCTTTTATGGCTATCATTCCTTGCAGAACAGTAATTTGAATTTTCACAATGTTGGGTCTTGTATACAGAACACTGCAGCTACGCATGAGCTGCTGACCTATCACAGAAGTGTTCAGAGTTCTGTACACAAACCATGACATAGTCAAACTTCAAATCCTTGGCTCCATGAAGACAACTATAGGGATTGTCACACATAAGAAAACAATACAGAGTTCTGTTTTTCATATCAGCTTTTATTCAGGTACAGTTAAAAGTGAATTATATGATGGGTATAAATATCATTTCTGAAAAAAAAAAATTAACATCTGCCAGTTAGAAAAATGTCTGTCTTCTTTGACTGGTGTTTTAACATGGTCTCTGTGTGCCCCTAAGGCACACTTAGGACTTTATTCATCAACAAAATATACAGAATCATGCATAACTCACTCAGCAATATGGTGTGACCCACATTTTCAGTTACAAAACCATTCCTCCAGGGAGTAATCCAAAGCAGCATAATTTGTGCAGTCTTTAATTTAGTATTAAGTCATGCCATAGTGTGCATTTTGTGGAATAATGACATGCCTCAGGAAGCGATGCACAAGGCAACACCGAATGCCTTACGTGGCAGAAGTGCTATCAGACAATTATGCATACCCAGGAGTGCCTTATTGTGATTGCAAAATGGATCCCATGATTTTTAGCTTTAAACTGGAGTAATGAGATTCAGAAAGTTAAGTATTTCTAGTCTGTGCTGTTGTCTGGAATTGTGCATGGGCACATGATCACATTTGAACAATCACATATCTTAAAGGACAAGTACACCAGTTTTCTTTCTGTACCTCGTATAAAAATATCCAGTACAGTTTTTGGTTGCCCTACACCCGTTTTACCCACCTTTAAAATCCTGTTTCAATGTATTTGTCCGTTCGGTAGATATTTCATTGCTTGTGTTGCTTCCTGTCAGTATTCATGTTGCAGGCTTGCTCCGGTAGTGACGTTCATGTGAGAGGGCCTTGAGAACGCAACTGACGGCATGGTAGACACTCAGCCATATTGCTGTGCTGTGCGGGTATTCTGACTGCAGGAATCGCGGTTGTTTAGCACATGCAGTATTTCCAGCTGTCAGAATACTGAATGTTCTTTCAAAAATGTTCTTGGTTTTGGACCTCAAGGTTGTGTTCTTTGTGGGGATTATAGATCGCTTTTTCAAATGCAGATTCTAGTTTACATATATTGCCCACAATGTGATGTGCCTGTCCCTGTCACTTTCTTGCAATACACACTGACTGTGCTGTTGCTAATCTGGCAATCAAATGTAACCTTGCTGAATGAAATAAAGGCTTTTGACAATATGTGTCTGTAAAGGTTCCCTGTCATAGGTTCATAAGATTTAATACAAGTCCATGAGCATTTTATGCCATGTGAGGACTTGCCACCATTTCAGTGGACATATTCCCATTTGTTTTCTCCCATATGTTTATCCAATAACCTTTTAAAGGCTGAGAGGTTTGTTGCCAGTACAATTTCTACAGGGAGTGAGTTCCATACTTTCACTACCCTTTGGTTAAACCACCTTGCTCTTCTCTCTGTTTTGCATTGTTCACCTCTAAGCTGGATATGGTGTGCCCTTGTCTCTCTTGCCAGTTTTTCTTTTTTAACTAGTCATGCTGTTTCCCAGATTACTATATCATTCAGGGCCTTGAAAACATAACAGAGATCACCTCTAATTTTTCAATATGTCATTGAATAAACCCCCAGATCCATGAGTTTCTGTATGATTTATCCCTGATGTTATGCACTTTTCTTGTGAGCTTTCTTGGCACCTTTCTATCCTTTACTACTGGTTATACTTTGTGGTGCACTGGAAGGGGCTCCATACTCAAGCACTGGCCTCACAAGTGATGTATACAAGGGGACAAAAACATTCTCATGTCTACTCTTGATGTTCCTAAAAATATTCCCTAGAAATCTACAGTATAAGCCCTTTTTGTTGTTTCTCTATAGTGTTTTTCAAAGTTCAACGTATTGGAAATAATAATACCCAAATCCTTGTCATGCTGTTTCTTTAATAACCTCACCATTTATTTTATAAGTAGCTTTAGTGTTATTGTAACCAAAATGCATTACTTTGCATTTATTTTCATTGAACTTTAATTTGCATTTAATTGCCCAGTTTTCTAAGTTTTCTATTTGTTTCTGAAAATTAAGTATTGCTTTGGTGTTATTAACAATAGAACCCATCTTCATATCATCTGCATATTTACAGATCTGTGCTCCCTCTGTAACTTGCATTTCAGAAACAAAAAGATTAAAGAGAAGGGGTCCCTAAATTGAACCCTGCGGAATACCACTAGTCACACTGCCCCAGTCAGAAAAATGACCTCTTATCTGTACCCTCTGTAGTCTGCCTTGTAACCAGGAACTGATCCACATTATCAACCTGTCTTTAATCCCCATTTCTTTCAGGGTGCCAATTAGTATGTCATGGGGAACTGAATCAAATGCCTTTGGCATAGTCAAGATAAACCACAGCCACCGAAGTCCCCGATCCAGTGCTTTGGCTCACTGGTTCAAAGAAAGAAGACAATTACTAATACACGATCTACTATTTGAGAAACCATGTTGGGTTATGTCCCTATTTCTAATTCTCTGAGATTTAATTCAACATTTCTTTAATAACTCTTTCCATAATTTTCCCAATACAGATGTAATACTAATGGGTCTGTAATTTTCACCTTAGATCTGTCTTATGAATGGGAGTAATATGTGCCAGTTTCCAATCCTGTAATACTCTGCATTCCTTTAATGAGGTGTTATATAAAATGACTAAAGGGCAAGCTATTTTATCAAATATGTTATATAGGAACATTGGGGCCCAGATATTCAGACTACGCCAGGTGACGGTGCAAGTGGGGGCACAGCACAACTGAGCTGTGCCGGGGCCAGGAAAGGGTGATATTCAAAGGTGATGCACCATGGCGCATCACCATTGAATATTGTACAGGATGCGCATGGTGCAAGTACAATGCACCAGTGCAGCTCACAGACAGGGAGGCTCGGGAATGCTCCAGTGCAAATGCAGTTGCGCTGAGTGCATCACCAGTGATATTCAGAAGAGTGCATGCAAATGGGGCTAGAATACATGCATGGTGCAAGTAGGGCCATTTGCATGTCATTATGGCCCTATTTACATTCGTTGCACAGGGCAGCCTGGTGAAATGCGCCTTGTGCTCTTCGTAGTTGCTTGCAGCAAGTGTGGGGTCCCTGGTGGGCCTAGTGCACCCCCCCCTACTGTATGCCTGATCGCAGGCATGTTACTGGAACAGTCAACCTGACAGTCTAGTGGTCCCCCATATGCCCGATTGCAGAGCAGTTGTAGGATAACAACCCCAACCTGGTGATCTAGTGGTGCCCCCTCACGACTGATCATGGGCATTTGGTCAACACAACCTTCCTGGTGGTCCAGCGGACCCACTCACCCCATGCCCGATCGCGGGCTCCCGTAGTAGTATACGATACCTGATGGTCCAGTGGTCCCCTCCCCTCCACCCACTGAGGACCATGGCCACCCAACTCTCCTCATCATCGCTAGCAGCACCACTCACATACTGCATGCAGCTCCGCCGACGACAGCGCACAGTATGTGTTGTATACCTATTGGTCCACATTGTGGACCAATGCACTTGCCAGCTGTATGCTATGACACTAGGCACAAACATGTGACTGAATGCATTCATTCACATATTTTGTGCTCAGGTTGTACAGTATGCAAGCGTGCTCCATTGGTCCACAATGTGGACCCAATAGACTTACAGGTCATACTGTAAGCTATCATTTGGCGGGTGGTATGGCAGTATGCGGGTGGGGTGCAGCCACCCACTGATGATGGGGGAGCTGGGTGGCTGGGTCCTTCATGGGAGGGATGGGGGAACCACTGGGCCACCAGGTGATGGGGTTTCAAGCAGGGATGCCTGCAATCAGGCATACAGGGTGGGGGGGACCACTAAACCACCAGGTGGACTGTTTATATGCCATGCCCACAAGCAGGTGACATTGGTGTGGGGAGTCACATTGGGCAATGGGGAGGGTGTGTTACTGGACAGTGACCCTGCTGGGTGGGTGGCCACCCATGGCAGGCAGGTGCTGTGTTGTGCCCTGCAATGCAGCAGCCCACCTGTGGGTGGGCTGGGTTTGTTCCTACTATTTACAGGCTCAACTTTGCACCCCTGTATGTGGCACACATTGGGTTGTGCCAGCATATGCATCACACATCCTGGTTGAATATCAGGATGTGCCACAGATATGCATGGCACACCACATGCATTGCACGCGATGCATTACCATTGCGCCCGGCACAGTGAGACATCGCCTGTGCCTGGTAGCCTTTTGAATCACCCGCAAGACTGCAGGGTTGCAATGGCACAACTCTGTTACGCACAGGCAACCTCCTTTGAATATCCTGGCCTGGATGTATTCAATTGGGCCTGCATATTTATGGACATCAAGTTCCTTAGTTTATCTTTGACTTGGTCTATTGATATTTCATATTCAGTATCTATGACATCTAGTGTATGTTGCTTTGTCATGATAGCCTGGACGGCCCTTTGAATATATACTTAAGAAGAAATTGTTGAAAATTGTAGCTATGTGTTCATCCTTTTCGATGGTTTCATCGTTAACTTTTATATTAGTTAAATGCTTAATGCCTTGCTTTAAACTACCAATGTAGTTATAAAACTTCTTTGGTTATTCTTTTTGTTAGTGACTAACAATAATTCTGCCCTCACCTTGGCTCTTCTTATTGCTGCCTTACATTGTTTTACTAGGCCTTATATTTACACAATCTCTCTTGACTTGGATTATCCAGATAACGCTTAAAATGTTTAGTTTTCTTATTAATGAGTCATGACCTGTAGCAAGTGATACCCCACACATTATGGGCAAAATGTTCTCCAAATAGTGTGCTGTCATTCAACATTCATCATGACTTTTTCTCAATCGCCTGGTGATTTTTTGGCGCCATATCTGTGTATCACCTCAATGTCCTCATTTTATTCTGTATTTGCATAGTTTCTGAGAATAAAGGATGAAGTAATAAAATGTTTAGAAATCGTCATATACAAAGGGTGCATGTTTTTATTTTGTGTCACAGGTACTCTGTTTTGTGCACAGTGGTGTGACATGCTGTGTAGTATTTTTTTTTAGCTGATGCATAATAAAAATGCTTTTTAATATAAAAATAAATTGTGCATATTTCCATTTGTTTTGTTTCTTTCAACATGTACAAGTACTTCCAATGCAGTAATCTTACTGGTTGATAGAACTGTATCCTGTGTCGATGACATGCACTAGCATGTTTTCGGAGGGAATTCTGGTAACCTTTTGGCTGTGCTTATTGTCCCCAGAGCCCCGTCAATAAATACACAGACCATGTTGTGTGTGGATGCTCAGTTTGGCAATAATTTTACTGATTTGTCACAGCTAAACATTCCACAAATAACATGTTCACATCATGTGCATCTCCAGAATCCCATTTGTAATTTACATTATATTTACATCCATTATATTTACGTTATATTCACATACATTATATCCTTCATATTCTTGTTCACTTCATAATTGCTAGCAATCTTTTCTTCTCTTCTGCCCTACAGACGTACATCATGAAGGGGCCTTGCCTCTTCCTCTTACGTCATGAAAGGGGGTCACGTGCGTACACACCATGTCCCTGCCTCTTGCTTATCAAACCTGTGTCTTTTTTTTTATTTCCTTCCCCCCATTTTCTTGTCTTTATTCCCCCTTTTCTGCCGTCCATCTTCAGCAGTACTATGCAGCCTGCCACTGTGTTCCACCTACCACAGTGCCCTTCTGCCCTTCCTCCAGGGTGTGGAGGGTGGGAAAATACTTGAGCAATTTCAGAGCTCCTCTGCTGTGCAGCTCTTTTAACTGCCCTCTTTGTCCTGCCCCATTGAGCTCCCCTGCCCATTCAACTGCTGCCACCTCATTGCTCTGTACCTCCATTGCCCACCCCTTTGGGATCTCATCTGTACCTCCCCCTTTGTGTGACTCATGCCTCTAGCCCCCCCCCTTGAGCTTTCCACTTCTTGGCAGGGCCATAGGACAATGAGGTATGCCCTTTTAATTGGGCAACCCTCTCTGTCCCCAGAGCCCCGCCAATAAATACACAGATCATATTGTGTGTGGTTGCTCAGCTTGGCAATAATTTTACTGATTTGTCACAGCTATACCATTCCACAAATAACATGTTCACATCATGTACATCTCCAGAATCCCATTTGTAATCTCTTTACATTATATTCACATCCATTATATTTACATTATATTCACATATATTATATCCTTCACATTCTTGTTCACTTCATAACTGCTACCAATCTTTTCTTCTCTTCTGCCCTCCAGAAGTACATCATGGAGGGGCCTGGCCTCTTCCTCTTACGTCATGAAAGGGGGTCATGAGCGTACACACCGTGTCCCTGCCTCTTGCTTGTCAAACCTGTGTCTTTTTGTTTTATTTCCTTCCCCCCATTTTTCTGGTGTTCCTTCCCCTTTCCATTAGTCCACATCCAGCTTGCAATGGACAGTGACTTCCCCATTCCCCCTTTCTATCCTCGCCCCTGCCTCATCTGTGCCCCAGACATACTTCAATACGCTTGCAATTTCACTGTCAAAACATAGCCAGGTCCAGGCCAGACAGGTGCATGCCATCCCTCAATAATATTTGTCTACCCACTCCAGAATCCCATGGGGTATGAATAATCCCCCCCCATGTTCTCAAATAATCTCCCCACCCGCACATTCATGCGCTTCCTGGCCCTGTTCTTTCCCTTATGGCTCTCTGCCTGCCGCCACACCCTTTGAGGCGTGATCTCAGACCAGGCCAACGTAACCTCCGGCCACCATTCCTTTATTTTTTCCATGTCATGTTTTATCTGATAAAAAGTGTCCAGCCAGGGCCTTGTTCCCAGGTCATTGCCCCCAAGGTGCATCACGATCAGGACCAGTCACCTGTGATCTCTCCTGATTTCCCTGAGCTCTGGTAGCAGCTGTGTCCATTTCATCCCCTGATAACCTTTCCACACTAGCCATATTGTGTCACTGTCCAAATACAACTGTTTTCCCTCTTGCCTTCTGGCTGCCCACTTCTCTGCCCAATGAATAAACGAGTGTCCACAGATCCACGCCTCGAGCCTGCTGGTCAAACCTCCACAACCAGAAGCAGACAGATGATTATATGATTTCCGCCCCCCAACCCCCCACTACCTTCTTTCTTGCACCTGTTGTGGGAGACAAAACAGAATTTGTTAATGTTGTATTTTCTGTATGTACGTTTTATAACATCCCGAAGCCCATCTGCCTTTCTCTTTGATCTTCTCTGGCCCGCTGCCTTGCTCTGTCATCATTGAGGCAGCCTCAATCCTGAATGAGTGGAAGGAATAACCTTCCCTTGGTTCCGCCAAAAATTAGAGTCCTTTGTGCAGCACCGATGTTACCTGGTACCCAGAGACTGGTTAACCATCCCCGTGACACATGCAGTGCCACTACTGGACAAATGGTCACATTGGGGTGCTTCCTCAACCACACCTTCCTTCTTAGACCTTGCAGATCGGTCTTTGACTTCCTTAGCAGTACACCTACTGCCTCTCCTCTGTATTCCATGTCTACCCACTGCAGCCCCACCTTCTGCTTGTTTGCTGAGCCCACTACTTCGCTCAGCCTAAATGCCCCACTGTACATGGTGGTGTGAAGGGCTTGAAACAACACAGCTTCATTTCGTGAACTGCAGATGTGTTGTAGTACACCTATCAACCTCACCATCAGACTCTCAGAGATCAGCCTTCTGTTATCCTGTTTCTTATCTGATCCCAGACTCCAACCTTGCATCATTCTGCATCAGGTTGCTTTTAGTTGGGTCCTCCCAGCCTCTTAGTGTACAGATCTGTCCTATAGCCACCAGATGTACCCCCATGGTCGCATGTGCCATGTTCTGGTTCCATCCCATTACTATAAATCTTGCCATTTGCTACCCCATCACTGCCCCACTTACCCGTCCGCTGTACTGTTCCTGGAATTTCTGAAAGGCCCTCCAAGAGGTCTCGTAAGTTCTCAGGGTCCTGGGGACCCAGGAGTTGTGGAACAGTACTTCAGCTCCCCCAATCCAATCAACTATACATATGTCAGGATAGTGATCTGCCGAGCCTCTGCTCTGGGTGTGATGGTCCTGAATTTGTCCATCTGCAATCAGGAGAGGCAATCAGCTATCACATTATCTACACCATCGATGTGTTTGGCCCTGAAGGACATGTGCAGGGTCAAGCCCAGCCACACCATCCTACCCAACACCCTCACCACTCATTTCGACTTCATCCTTCTCCTGTCCAGCACTTCCACCACTGCCTTATTATCAAGCCAAAATGAGGCCTGCCGGTTCCTAAGCTCCCTTCCCCAGACTACCATTGCCACCCTTATGGGAAACAGTTCCAAAAAGGTGATGTCTTTCATCACCCCCTCCCGGAACCAGTCCTCCGGCCACAGTTCTGCAAACCAATGACCCTGGAAGTACCCCCTCATGCCTATACCCCCCGCTGCATCCGTATACAGCTGTATATCCATGTTGTAAAGCCAGTCACCCTGCCAAAATGTTTGCCTATTGTAGGCTTGCAGGAAGTTTTCCCACGCTGCCATATCCTCCCTGGTCCCTTTATTAAGGTCTATCCAATGGTGAGGCTGCTTAGCCCCCCACACTGCCCAGGCTAAGTCCAGTGTAAACGTGTGCCCCGGTGCAATGGCTCTATATGTAAAGTTCAGATGCCCCAACAGTTGTTGCACCTGTCACAGCTGTACCCTCCTGTGTCTCCCCACCATTCTCAACAGTGCCTGCAGCCTCTCCACCTTTTGGTCAGGCAACCGGTATAGCTCCCATGTCGTGTCCAGCTCCAACCCTAGGAACTCTATTGTCTGACTGGGTTCCTCTGTCTTGTCCCCTGCTAATGGCACCCCCACCTCCTGACATAGCACCTGAAAATCCATCAGCATGTCCTCGGTCTCCTGTCTCCCTTCCCCGATGAACAGGAAATCGTCCAGGTAATGTACTACTGTTTGGTACCCATAACGCTTCTGGAAAGCCCATTGCAACCAGGTACTAAACATCTTAAATGTGGCGCATGCTATCGAGCACCCCATTAGCATGGTCTTGTCAAAATAATACTTTCCTTCCACCCGGAAGCCTAGCAAATCCCAATCCTCCGGCCTGACCGGCAATAGCCAAAAGCCTATCTATATCTGTTTTTGCCAACCATGCCTCCTGTTTTGATCTAATGAGATGCACTGCATCTTCCAGGGTGGCATAGCTAACCCTGCTATCTTCCTCCCAAATGGCATCATTGACCGAGTCCCATCCGGGTAGGACAGATGATGTATTACTCAGTACTCGCCTTCCTGCTTCTTGGGTACCAGTCCCACTGGAGAAACACTCAGGTTTGGCAATGGAGGGGAGACAAACAGGCCTTCCACCGTCCCGCTGCCTCCTCTTTTTGAATTGTACATGCCAGGATTCTCTCCTTCCCATGCACTGATTTGAGTTTTTGCCTTCATCTTTTTCCTATTGCCCAAATTGCAAGCTGAAACCTGTCCAAAAGCCTGCCAGCAATTTATGCTTGCGCCCCGGTCTGGGTAACCCCCAGCCACCTTTCCACCCCTCTATTCTTATGGGTGTCCAGGCCAGCCAGTAACCCCCTTTGGCCAACTCTCACATGTCCTGGTGTCGGGTTTGATAAGACTGTCCCTCCTTCCCCCCTGTTCCTCCCTTGTTACCTCCCATTGCTGCCCCTAAAGGAGTTCTGACTGTCTCAATAGGGCAGCTGGTATGTGCTGTCCTGGCTACCAGACCCTTTCTCCCAGTTGTATCTACAATTGGACACTGGGTGATGACCCCCACACTTGGAACAAACATGCCAGAAGCAGCAGTTTGGCCATGAGCAGGCGGCCCTGTCGTATCCCCAGCAGGCTTTTGCTACTGCCCCGCCTCTTTTTTACACTCCTGTCTCCCTCTCTGTGGGGCCAGTATAGATTTCCAGCCACAAGTCTATTTGCCTTGCATCCCACTTCAAGTCCCCGAAATGAGCCATTCTCTTCCTAAACTTCTCATCGTACTTTAGCCAGCTATGTCCCCCTTCTTATATGCATTTTTTATTATGAGGGAATAGGTTAAAAGAGGGGTAGCCAGGTCCGGATGCTTCTCAATAACAATGGCCATAAAATAAATGTAATCCATAGACCAATTGTCCCAGGTTATTCCCTTCCACATTTTGTCCTCCTCTTCCTTACCTAGCAACACTACTGCCACCGCCATGTCCTTCTTTTCAAAGCTAACCTTCTCTTCATATTTATCCATACTGTCTACATTTGCCAATGCAAAATTAGCAACATATTCCCCTTTCCATATCTTTTCTTTCATGGCCGTGGGGACATGGTCCGCCAACCGCACCCCCAGTGCCCCAAGCTCCCTACCCACCGCGGAACCCCCTGCTATCGCTACACTCCCCCTGTCGCCCCCTAATCCTTTTATTTCTCCTAGCACTTCTAGCTGCCCTATCCCATTCTCCCCCATACTTTTCAACATTTGCTCAAAATTCTTTTATGCTGCTCTCCATAGTCACCACCTGATTACCTGCTCCATTTGTCTGTGGGGTGCCGGGCTCCTGCTGGGGGTCTCCTGTTGTGCTGGGTATCACAGCCTGTGGGACCAATGGCATAGGAGCTGGCTCTGGGAGGATCGGCTGGAGCCTCGATGTCTCAAGTTCTGGTACTGCCACTGGGTCTGGCATGCAGTCCGGGACGGGTTCTGGGACCGTGGTACTAGGAGCCGGACATGGAGGGGCTGCCAGTTCAGGTCTTGGCACCACCAACCTAGGTTCCAGTACACTAATCCTTGTCAGCACCCTTTTGTTCAGCTCCCAACCCTTTCCCATCTTTCCTTTACACTTTGTACTCTTTTCCCCTACATCTGGCTCTGCCACCTCCAGTAAACAATTCACTTTCTCCACCAGGTCCATCACCACTTTGTAGCATTCCTCCTTGCTGGGCTTTGCCTTCTTTGGTGCCATTCTTGCTCTGCGGTATCTACAATTGGACAACATCAGACAGGTCACACACATTTTATTGTTTGGGTTTTTTTTTTTACTTGATTTACCCCCACATGATCCTGACCCTTCCCACTGCCAGCAATCTGGGAATGCCGGTTCCCTTTTTGATGCCGCAGGCTCGCTCTGGCCAGTCTGTGTCCACACTATGAGATCCCCCTTCATTACTCCCTGTCCCTCTCTCCATTCCCTTGCCGCTCCATTGATTTTTTTCCCTGCCCTTCATACTGGCCCCCTTGTCCTGTTTCACACCCCATGCACCACGGTTCCAAACCCCCTCATTCTCATTCGCAGGGTTGCAGTATCACAAGGCCTAGAAACTCGCTTCCCCCATTCTGTCTGGCATGCTTCAGCCCTGCTGCCCCTCAGGCGTCATCCCCGTAAGTGGGACCACTGTGGCTCACCAGGTAATTGTGCGTTGTCCCATTCTGTGCCCCAATTCGGGCTTCCTTCTGCCTTCCTGCCTGCTCCCCCCGCATGGCAATGACGTCACGCCATCGCCACCGCAGTGGTATGGCCTCCTGCCTCCTTCTTCGTTATTGGAAATCACTTGTGTGAGCCCTATTCCAGCCTCCGATGTTCTCTCCTGTAATCTCTCCTACCGTGCATGGCGATGACGCTACATTGACTCTCATGTAGGCCCATGCGGCCTCCTTCACCCCATCTTTGTCTTCCTTCCTACCCTTTGTCCCTTTCCTTCTGCATCCAGCGCCTGTTCGCTGCTCTTTAGTGCCATTTACCCCATACTTTGCTCCTCTACTGTCTGCAGTCTCGAAAGCTACCTGGCCTAGACCCCTGAATCTCGCCACCACCATGCGGTGGGCCCAGCGTTCTCAGCAAGCGTCTCATCTTCCTTCTAGGCTTGCCCACCCACCCCACTGCATCCTTCACCCTTGATAGTCCTGCTCGCTGCCCACAAAACCACAATGCTTCCATCCTTATCAATGCCCTGCTACAGTCCTTGTCTCTCACCACTCAGACACCCTCATCTCTGAACAACTCTTCTTTTATCTAGTGGCTTGCAGTTAAACTCCCCATGCTTCCTTCGGGCTACATGCCCCCAGTGATGCTCCGGGGGAAAGACTATCTGCCTTCAGTGACAACCCCCCCTGCCAGGCCTCTCTCGGCCTCACTGCAGCTCTTCCCTTCACCGGCGCTGTTTAAAAGCAGGATCTGCTTCCCCCAGCTCAAGCCTCTCCCCGCTTTTACCCTCTCTCTACTAAACACCCTTCAATGCACTTTTCCAGCACTCATTTCACCTTTCTCACCCAGGCATCTGCCCGCCTCTACTCACAGTCCCAGTTCCCGTGTTGCGCTCCTCAATCTCCTTCTTTGCCTGTATATATATATATATATATATATATATATATATATATATATATATATTTTTTAAATCCTGAACGGTTTTAGCTGTAATTTTACGATTTTCTGTGATTTTAACTCAAATGCAAAGAAAAGCCCACTGGCTCTATCTTAATCTTGCCAACGACTGATGTACATCCAGAGTAAAAATATTTTGGAGCAATTTGTGAGCTCCCCTCTGCTGTGCAACCCTTTTCAACTGCTCTCTTTGTCCTGCCCCTTGAGCTCCCCTGCCCATTCAACTGCTGCCACCTCATTGCTCTGTACCTCCATTGCCCACCCCTTTGGGATCTCATCCGTACCTCCCCCTTTGTGTGACTCATGCCTCTAGCCCCTCCCCCTTGAGCTTCCCACTTCTTGGCAGGGCCATAGGACAATTGGGTCTGCCCTTTTTTTTTATCACTGCTTTATTTTTCCTCCTGAGCAGCCACCACTCTGCCTAACATCCAGCCACAGCTACGCTTCCCCCGACGGCCCCCAAGGGTGCCCCCACACACCGGCTGGCATATGCTGCTGTACCCGGGGAGGGACCTCCCTAAGTCCCCGTGCCAGGCCAGGATCCAATAGCAGCGTGTCAGGTTACCCCTGGGCCACCGCCGGGCTCAGAAAGCTTTGGCCATCAAGCTGCTATGAGTGATGCTGCTGGTTTTTCCTCCTTGCTCCCTAGGAGTGCAGATGTGCAATGGCATTGCGCACTGACGTGCTGACATCCGCTGCACTCCACCCTCCATTGCACCGGCTCTAGCAGTGACTCCGGGCGTCCCCAGAGGCTGCTGCAGAGCGGTTGAAGTCTACAGCTCTCCCCAGGATAGGAGAGCTATCCTCCGGACGCTCTATCCTATCCTCCCCATCTGACCCCTGACAACCCATGCTCGCGTCCGAACCTGGGTCACCAGCGTGGTGCGAGGTGTGGCGCCCAGTGCCTCAACCCTCAGTGCCACTGGGCCAGCAGGTTCTATCTTTTTAATTGGGCAACCCTTTTTGTTCCTGGTGGTGGCACACTGCAACTCTCTCTCATTTATGACTGAAGTCCACAATTCATTCGCTCTTCTGGTGGATAGTGGTTCCTCTACAGAGGCACCTGCAGTGGAGACCAAGGAGGATGCTGGGAACCTTCACAAAGGAGACCCACAGGAGGGTGGCATGAGACCCCACAGGGGAAGGAAACAACTCCTGGTGGGGGACTCAATCATTAGGGGGTAGAAATGGGGGAGGAAGGGGAGAGGGAGGTAAGGTGCCTGCCGGCGCCATGGCTTGGAGGGACAGGAAGCGAATCCTCAGGATTGTGGGAGCAGCTGCATGAGGGAGGGAGCTGGATGTTATTGTCCACCTAGGGACAAATGACCTGGCTAGGAATGGGATCAGAGCAGTGCAAGAGGAGTTTGTAGAGTTGGAGAGGGGCCTTAGACAAATAGCGCATACAGTAACCTTCTCGGAGGTGCTGCCTGTCTATAGTAAGGGTGACGGTAGGGTACTCCTCACCAGGGAATTCAATGAATGGTTGAAAAACTGGTGTGGAGCTCAGGGTTTTGGCTTCATTGGGGACTGGGGAGCCACCTGGAGGGATGCAGACCTATATTGGTGCAATGGACTGCATCTGTCCAGGGGGGGAACCAGGATCCTAGGTGAGAGGTTTAAATACTTCATTGGCAAGCATTTAAACTAGCCAAGGGGGGAGGCACTGAAAAGGATCAGGGAAAACCCAGCCTTTCACCACAAACAACAGTAATTAGTGAGGTAAACACCAAGGTAGAGAAGTCATTAGTGAGCAGGCCAGAAGTAAATGTAAAAAAAGGCAAAGGCAGTAAGGACAGGAATGGGGCTATAAGGGGTAAGGCCATCAAAAAGTGGAGGGTGATAAGTACCAATGCCCGTAGTCTGTGTAACAAGCTCCCTGAACTAGTGGCCTTGATGGAAGAGGGTTGCCTGGATATTGTGGCAGTCACAGAAACATGGTACACAGAGAACCATGACTGGGATGTCAACATACCAGGATACACAATCTACAGGAGGGACAGAGAGGGTAAAAGAGGAGGAGGAGTAGCTCTCTATGTAAAGGAAGGGATCAAAGCAACATAACTAAAGAGTAAACAGGGAGCATATGAGACACTCTGGGATCCCTGAGAGAGAAATGGCACCACAATCCGCATGGGGTTGTATACAGACCCCCATCTCAAGGGGAGGGAATGGACAAGGAAATGATAGAAGGCTTCCTTAGAATGGCAGAAAAAGGGGAGATACTGTTGATGGAGGACCTGTATATGCCAGATGTTAACTGGAGCACCTTTGCTGCAGGCACATCCAAGAGCAGGGTCATTCTTGATGCCCTACAGGGGGCATGCCTGAGACAGCTAGTACTGGAACCCACTCGGGAGGGAGCAATCTTAGACTTGGTACTCTCAAATGGAGACGGAGAAAGAATCTCAGATTTAGAAGTGGGTAGCCATCTGGGAACAAGCGACCACCAAACAGTGTGGTTCACGATAAACACAGCCATACAATCAAGCCATACAAAAGCAAGAGTACTGGACTTTAGGAGGGCTGACTTTGGGAAAATGAGAGAGTACCTCAGAAAAGCACTAGCAAACAGGCAAGAAGGAGGGGTGGAGGAACAATAAGAATAATCAAAACAGTCATCACAGAGGCAACAAGCCTTTGTGTAAAGCAAATCAACAAAACACAATGAAGGAAAAAACTGCTATGGTTCTCAAAAGAGGTGGCAGGGAAGGTTAAGGAGAAAAGGATAGCATTCAGGAAATATAAGGAAACACAGAAGGAGAAGGACAGAGAACTTTATCAGTTAAAGCAGAAAGAGGCTGGGAAGGCAGTCAGAATAGCAAAGGCCCAAACAGAGGAAAGGATAGCTAACTCTGTTAAGAAGGGGGATAAGACCTTTTATAGGTACATTAGGGAGCGAAGAAAGACCAACGGAGGGATACTGAGGCTTAATAAAGGGGAGGGAATGTGGGTAGAGGGTGACAATGAAAAAGCAGGGATACTGAACGAATATTTCTGCTCAGTATTCACAAAGGAAGAGGAGGGTGAGGTACCTAAACTAAACAAGAGAAACACCTGAAGACGAGGGTCAATACCAGTCCATTTACAGAAGAAAGGGTTCTGAAAGAACTAATAAAATTGAAGGTGGACAAAGCAATGGGGCCTGATGGGATTCACACAAGAATTCTAAAAGAACTAAGGGTAGAACTAGTGACACCGCTGACTACTCTCTTTTAACATATCATGGGAGGATGGGGTGGTACCTGAGGACTGGAGAGGGCGGATGTGATTCTCTTCACAAAAGTAGGAGCAGGACAGAGGCAGGAAACTACAGACCAGTTAGTTTGACCTCAGTGGTAGGGAAATGATGGAATCACTTCTGAAGGAAAGAATTGTTGAGTACCTAGAGGCCAGTGGGGCACAGGACCCAAGGCAGCATGGATTTACGTATGGGAAGGTCGTGTCAGACTGAATCTAATAGATTTCTTTGACTGGGTGACCAAAGTAGTAGACCAGGAAGGGCTGTGGACGTGGCTTACCTAGATTTTAGCAAGGCATTTGATACAGTCCCACACAAAAGGTTAATACACAAGTTAGCCAGCCTTGGAGTGGGTCCCAAGGTGGTAGCCTGGATAAAAAATTGGCTAGACAACAGGATGCAAAGGGTAATAGTAAATGGAGTCCACAGTGAAGAAAGGAGGGTTACTAGCGGGGTACCACAGGGTTCAGTACTGGGACTGGTTCTTTTTAATGTCTTTATAAGTGACATTGCGGAAGAACTGGAAGGAAAAGTATGTCTCTTTGCAGATGACACAAAGATCTGCAACAGGGTTGATACACCAGATGGAGTGGAAAGGATGAGAAGGGACTTGGCAAGGTTGGAGGAATGGTCAAATGTATGGCAGCTCAGATTCAATGCAAAGAAGTGCAAGGTAATGCACCTGGGAAACAAAAACCCAGGGCAAGAGTACACAATGGGGGGTGAGATACTGACAACAGTAAAAATGGAAAGGGACCTAGGGGTACTTATATCAGATGACCTAAAGGTGGGCAAGCAATGTGAGAAGGCAGTAAGGAAGGCTGGGGGGATATTGGGATGCATAGGGAGAGGCATCAATAGTAGAAAACAGGAAGTTGTTATCCCTCAGTACAGACAGTTGGTGAGACCCTATCTGGAGTACTGTGTGCAGTTCTGGAGACCCCATCTCCGCAAAGACATAGACAGAGTGGAGGCTGTCCAGAGGAGGGTAACCAAAATGGTACAGGGTCTGCACCAGAAGACATATGAAGAAAGACTAAAGGAGCTTAATATGTATACCCTTGAGGAAAGGAGGGAGAGAGGAGACATGATAGAAACTTTCAAGTACCTCAAGGGAATCAACAAAGTCCAAGAGGGTGGCATCTTTCAGAAAAAGAGATGTGCAAGAACAAGGGGGCACAATTTGAAGATAGAGGGGGATGGCTCAGAGGTAATGTGAGGAAGTATTTTTTCACAGAGAGGGTTGTGGATGCATGGAACAGCCTCCCTGAGGAGGTTGTGGAGTCAAGAACAGTGGGGGAATTCAAGAATGCATGGGACAGACATAAGGCAGTCCTAGTGGGGTAGGAGGAAGTAAGCTGTTGGTTAATTAGGATCTGCAGCTTATCTGTTAGGTAGGAAAATGGGCAGACTAGGTGGGCCAAGCGGTCCTTATCTGCCATCAAATTCTATGTTTCTATGTTTCTAAGTCTATTGTCATATTTTTTGTTGTTCTCTGAAGGCTGTGGTGTCATTCCTTCTCCTTTGTATCCTGTTCTGCATTGCGATGCGTCACAGCAATAATACATATTGCAGGTATAGCAGTAATGCCTTACTGTGTGGTTTATGGATGCAACAACAAAAGTAAGCGTAAGTGTGGAATTCATTTTTTTTAACTTTCTACATGATAAGACCATAAGAAAGGATGGACACGTTTTTGCAAGTGTAAAGATTTCATTCCATCACAGTGTAGCAGGATTTGTTCTGCCCATTTTGAAAAGGCAGCATATCTGCGTGACCCTGTGAAACTGGCAGCATATGACTGGCATGATGCTTTATCCAAATTGAAGCCTGATGCAGTGCCCACCATTTGTAATGGTAATGGAAATGAGGCTCAACACGTGTCTCCAAAGAAGCGAGGAGCATTTCTGAAAAGACAACGCCTTGAGGTAGGTGCATTGACTTCTGTGTCATTTATCTATAGATACATAGACAGTGTCGGCAGATAAGGGCCTATGGCCCACCCAGTCTGCCCATTTGAGCTTGTAAGTTCAGTTTGTGTTTTCCTAGAAGTCTGTTGCCCCTTACCCCTGACTTCCAGAATTCCTTTATGTATATCCCATGCATTCTGAAATCCTGTTATTGTTTCATCCCCCACCACTTCCTCTGGTAGGGTGTTCCACTTGTCCACCACCCGTTCTGTGAAGAAATTCTTCCTCACGTTTCTTCTGAATCGTCCTCCCTCCAACTTCATCCCATGCCGTCTAGTCCTGGAACATCTTTGTCGCTTAAAAATAGTGTATTCCTGTACCCTGTTCCTCCCTGTAAGATACTTGTATGTCTCTATCATATCCCCCTCTCTCCCTCCTCTCCTCCAGGGAGTACATGTTCAGTTCCTTCAACCTGTCCTCATAGGACTTGTGATGCAATCCATGCACCATCTTTCTTGCCCTCCTGTGAACCTTATCTACCCTGTCTATGTCCTTACATAGGTAAGGTCCCCAGAACTGTACACTGTACTCCAGGTGGGGCCTCACTAGTGTCTTGTATAGTGGAATTATGACCTCCCTTTTCCTGCTGGTGATGCCCCTGCCTATGCATCCCAGCATCCTATTTGCTTTACCTGCTGCCTTGTCACACTGTTTCCCTACCTTGAGGTCAACAGAGATGATAACCCCAAGATCCCTTTCCTGCTTGGTGCATGCTATATCCTCACCCCCCAACTGATATATTGTGCCAGGGTTTTTGTGCCCCATATGCATTATCTTGCACTTCTTTGCATTGAATTTCAACTGCCAAACCCCTGACCATTCTTCAAGTTTCTGCAGGTCCCTTCTCAGTCTGTCTACACCCTCTGGTGTGTCTACTCTGTTACAGAGCTTTGTGTTATCAGCAAACAGTGAAATTCTGCCTTCTAGGTCCTGCACAATGTCACTGATGAAGATGTTGAATAGGACCGGTCCTAGCACTGATCCCTGTGGTACCCCACTGGTCACTCTTCCCTCTGTGGAGTGACAGCCATTTACCACCACCCTCTGTGTTCTGCCACCCAGCCAGTTACCTACCCACCACACTACTGTCCTGCCCACACCCATATTCCCCAGTTTGTGTAATAGTCTTCTATGTGGCACAGTGTCAAAGGCTTTGCTGAAGTCCAGATAGGCCATGTCCATTGCCCTCCCCTGATCCATCTCCCTAGTCACCCAGTCAAAAAATTCAACGAGGTTGGTCTGACATGACCTCCCCCTGGTGAAACCATGCTGCCTTGGGTCCTGTAGTCCATTGACAACCAGATGTTCCACCAATCTCTCCTTCAGTAGTCCTTCCATGATCTTCCCCACTACCGAGGTGAGGCTGACTGGTCTGTAGTTCCCCGCTTCTTCTTTGTTCCCACTTTTGTATAAGGGGACTACATCAACTGTCCTCTAGTCTTTGGGCACCTCCCCTGTTTCCAGTGATCAGCTAAACAGGATAGCCAGAGGTTCAGCCACCACCTCTCTTAGTTCTTTAAGGACCCTGGGGTGCACCCCATCTGGCCCCATTGCTTTCTCAACTCTTATTACTTCCAGTTCCTTCAGGACCCTTTTTCGTGTAAAGGGACTTGTGTCCATTTCTGCACCATTCTCACCCCTTGTACTCCCTTCAGACCCATTACCCTCCTCTTCCTCAGTAAAGACTGAGCAGAAATACCTGTTCAATATGTCAGCTTTACTGTTGTCATCCTCACGCAGCCCCATCCTCCCCTTCAGTCTCACTATCTCTCCTTTGCCTTTCTTTTCACTTATGTACCTGTAAAGGTTTCCCCCTCTACCCACTGATTTTGCAATGTGTTCTTCTGTCTGAGCTTTGGCATCCCTTACTGACCTCCCTGCCTCCCTTGCTTCTCCTGGTACTTCTCCCTATCCCTTCTGCCTCTGTCTTTTTGTATTGCCTGAATGCAATCTTTTTGGCTTTCACTTTCTTTGCTACCTCTTTGGAAAACCATAATGGTCTCCTCTTCCTTTTCCTCTTGCTAACCTGCTTAATGCATAATTCTGTTGCTCTTGTAATCCCCATTTTAAATACTGCCTACTGTTCCACAACCCCTGATTCTTACCCCATTCCCCTTAATGCCTCTTTCAAGTATCTCCCCATTTTCCCAAAAATCTGCCCACCTAAAATCCAGGATACGTGTTTTTGTGTAGCTTGGTTCTGCTCTTTCTGTGATTTCAAACCACAATGACTGGTGGTCACTGTTCCCCAGGTGCTCCCCCACTGTTACCCCATCACACTGTCCCTGTTTGTGAGCACAAGGTCCAGTATTGCCTTCTGCCAAGTTGGTTCCATGACCAGTTGCTTGAGGAAGGCACCCTGAAGGGAGTCCAGGATAAATCTGCTCCTAGTTGATGCTGCTGCTGGGATGCTCCAGTCCACGTCTGGAGTACTGAAGTCTCCAACAAGTACTACCTCACCCTTGTCTACCATCCTTTGGATGGCTAGCATCAGCTCCCTATCTGTTTCTTCCTCCTGGGCTGGTAGTCTATAGACCACACCTGTGCGGATGGCTGGACCCATTTTCCTTTCCAGCTTAACCCACAGTATCTCTCTCCCATTTTGTTCCTCCTGGATCTCTATGGCCCTTATGTCATTTTTCACATACAGTGCCGCCACTCCTCCCTTTCTGCCTGCCCTGTTTCTTCTGAATATGTTGTAGCCAGGTATGGCCATCTCCCAGTCGTGGTTATCATTACACCAGGTTTCAGTGATGGCCACAATGTCCAGGTCTGACTGCACCATGACAGTCTCCAGATCTTCCATCTTGTTGTTAAGGCTCCTGGCATTTGCACACATGGCTTTCCATGATTTGACCTCCCTAAACTGTTTCGCTGTTCTACTCCAGCCCCTTCCTTGGTTGTCCTTTATCCCTGGTTCTCCTTGCTGTCTGCCCTTTTGCTGAATTTTGCCCCTTTTCAGCCTATCCACCTCTTGGGTGCTAATCTCCATCTTTTGCATGCTGCTTTGTAGAAATAGCCACTCCTCTGGTTCACTGGTTCCACTGCTAGCTGTGGGGGGTGAGCAAGTAGGTACCCTCCTTGCTGGCCTGCCACCCCCCTTTGCTAGTTGAAATGTTTGTCAATGTAGCATTTAAACTTATCATTGAGTGCTTGGATTCCCTTCCAGGATGGATGCAGGCCATCAGGCTTGAACAAACCTCCATCCCTCCAGGTGGGTCCCCAGTCACCAATGAATCCAAACCCTTCTCACAGCACCAGTTCTTCAACCATGAGTTAAAGTTCCTGGTGCATGCACCCTATGCTCTCCCCTTGCCTCTCGCAGGTAGTACTTCTGAGAAAGTGACAGAAGTAGCTACTTGCTTGAGACCCTCCCAATTTCCTAAACTCTTTCTGAACTTCCTCTGGCTACCCATTTGCCAGGTCATTATTACCTAGGTGGATAATGACATCCAGCTCACCCTCCTGTCTTGCCTTCCCAGTGATCCCCAGGATCTTCCTTCTATCCCTCCATGCCGTGGCATCAGGTAGGCACCTCACCTCCTGGCCTCCTCTCCTGTGTTCCTAGCTGGATCCTCTTATGATGGAGTCCCCCACCAGGATTCGCTTCCTCCTCCTCTGGGGTCCACTGCTTTCCTGCTGGAGGTCACCTCCTTGGCTAACCTCCACATCCTTTCCTTCCACTCTTTGGGTACCTCTATTTTGTTGTCCCCATTTGCCAGTGTGGCATATGAGTTCTTGAGTGGAATAGGATCTGGGATGTGCCTCTGCCTGACCGCTCTAACCCTCTCTGAGTCCACTGTCATCCAAGTGCTCCTCGTTCTCAGCATCCTTTGAGGCAGTTGCATTGGACAGGGTGGTCTCTGGATAGGGGTGATGGTACTCGTGACCCAGTTTACTTCCACTCTGAGTCTGGCTACCTCATCCCGCAGTCCAGAGAGATGCATGCAGATAGAGCAGAGCCTCAGTGTCCAGAAGGTCTGCCTGAATATGGCTGCCCCACAGCCACTGCATTGCACCACTCCCCAAATTATACTGCTATTCCACTACTTGTCTGCTACTGAAACTCTCCTAGTTCCCTTTTTATTAATTTACGGTCCTAAAAATCCTGCCACTGATCCTCAGATACTTTTCTTTTTAAAAAAAGAAAATAAACCAATAAATAAATAAATGAGTCAAAACACTTGTCGTGCTGAGGGTGGGCTTCTTCCCCCTTATGCCCCTCCTACTCCACACCCCTTACTATACCCTGTGTTTAGCTCCTGTCAATCAGATTTAACAGGGCATATAATTAAGAGTTGGGGAAAGGGGGCAAAAATTTGCAGCAATTAAAGACAGTAAAGAAATACACCACCACTACGTTTTAAATTTTCAACTGCCCAAAAACAATTCTAAGTAAAGACAACAAAGAAAGTACAGTGTCACTAAAAGCCCACAATCTAAGTTTAAAAGAAAAATAGCAATTACCAGTTACTGTAAAGCACTGAACTGAATATGTTTCCTTCCCCTTCTGGCTTCTTCTGAGAAAATCAAGACTATTATTAAATGATTGTGGTGAGTGAATGCCACTGTTCTGATTATGTGACTTTATGCACTGAATGTACCTAACTGTGCGGTATTGGTGGTGGTTGTTTGGGGGGGGGGGTAGCAAGCATGTTCACAGTTGAAGGTGAGTGTAGCCAAAATAGAAGACAGTGACAGCATACCATGGAAAGACACATTGTACTTCATGTTCAACTGTTATCATGATCCGCAGTTGCACAGTGCCAGTATGAACTTCTCGGTGAGTTTCAGATGTGTAAATTGTGTCCACATAAGTACTGCTGGTCCCATATAGTCTGCCTGTATGCCCTATACATGTATATGTGAAGTTACCCTAGCTCATCCCTTTCTTTTCATAATTACATCCCACCAAATTTCCTCTTCTAACCAGCCCTGTGCCAAAGAGAGCTGTGGCACTGGCGCCTTACCTCGAACCACAGCAGTGACCGTGGTTCGAGAATGGACTTGGTACGTCTGGGACTGGCAGAGGAAGTTGAGGAATGAGTGTCCGTAGGACTGCTCCCCTGTCCTGGGGTGGGTAGTGGGGCGGCGTTGCTCTGCAGCGGCTTCTGGTGGAGACCAGAATCACTGCATGGGCTTAGCAATGGGGGAACAAACCGGAAGACTGTAACTTGCTCCATGACCATCTAGATGACGGCTGCCAGTCCACCGAAGCCCTGAAGGAGCCATGTCCACCTCAGCATCACCCTGGGGCCAAGTAGTTGTGCTGATCTACCCTCCTGCTGCCTTTCCCCTTGGAGGAGGGGGACCCACCCGGCAAAGGGTTACACCATGCACATGTATGTGTTAAAGTGAGCTTGCTCTTGTGCACTCATCAGTAAATGGCAACAGTGGGATTTCAACTTTGATCTCAAGGTTCACTACCCTGTGCTGTACCCAGTATTATTCTGTCTCACAAAATAAATATTAGATTTCTGACCTCTCCAAATTCATAATTAGTCAATATCTCAACCCGTGGAACTGATCAAACATGAGTGATGTACAGTATGTATTCTTTTTAATACCAGTGCTGTTCAGTACCCAGACTGTTTTTCACCAGACAAGTCATAAAATGTTATTTACTATTGCATTCTCTAGTCTGACCTATTCTACTCCAGGGTGAACAAACTTCGATCCCTTAGCCTGTCCTCGTAGGACTTGCACTACAATCCCCGTCTCCTTTTTGTTGATCTACGATGCACCACCTCTATCACTGTAATCTCTGTCTTCAATTATGGTTTACACTATTGCATGCAGTACTGTAACTGCAGCATGAACAAGTGACCGTAGTGGTGCAGGAACAACTTTACAGGCCCACATGTGAATCTACTTTCAATATACCCCACCATCGTGTTACCCTTAGCTGCATCTTGCCTACAGTGAGCATAGTTGTTCATGGCACCTGTTGTCATCATCTGTAAGTCAGTCTACTCCTCTGTGACCCCCATCCTTCTAGACACCCATAGCCAATACTCCCTCCATGGGTTCTTGGGCCTGAAGTGCACAACCTTACAGTTCACCGCATTGAAGCACAGCGTCCACTGTACAGACCACGCTTCCAGTTTAGGTTACCTTCCATTTTTGTTGTTCCCACTTCTTCCACCGCTGGCCTCCATGTTGGTATCGACAGCGAACAGTCTGATGTTGGTATCAACACTGTGTTAGATATGTGATCTGAATAGTCAAAACAACAACGTACCCAGCACACAGCCTTGTGTTATTCCGCTCATCCTATGTGTTGACAGGTCATCCAGCACCACCACCTGTTGCTGCCTACCCATCAACCACCTGGTGATACATTCAAACACCTTACCCCCCACCCCAGCAGATTCCAGCTCCCCCATAAACTTCTGTCAGGCCCTGAATTAAAGTAAGACTGAAATGTCTGTACTTGCAAGGCTCATTGCATTTGCCGCTGTTCTATATAATAATAATATTCTTTATTTTTATTGCACCTTTCAAAAACCAAGGCATCTAACAAATATAAAATAACATATCAAACAGTCCAAACATTTTAAAAATAAAACAGCTAATACAGTTAAAAAAAGAAATATAGGCACAAGGTCCATGCTCCAGTCCTGTGTCACACATCCCATGTTCAGTGATGTGTTGAACGTGTCTGCTATCGGCCTTGACAACACCTCTGCCATGTTGTTCAGCACCATGTGTTGAATGACATGAGGACCTGGTGCCTTGTCCACCCTTACTGGCTGCAAATCCTGTATGACCATACATTCATTGATGGTTCCATCACTCATCTCTTATGCCCCCTCTTTATTTTAACAGTTTGTTCCCTCAATTTCCTTTTTTCAGACACATATCTAAAGAAGTCCTTCTCCCTTAGCTTTATGTACTGAGTTAACTGTAGGTCCTGGGAGGCCTTTGCTTCCATAAAGTTCAGTTACATAAGAACTTACCGTAACAGTAGATTTTCGAGAACAGCTCTTGCAGCAGGTTACACCATTAGGACTGAAGCCGGCAGGCGCCAGGACCCCATGGAAATTTTCTAGCTAGCAGTATCTAGCGGGGACCGCCCCCAATGTTGGCCCCTCCCCCGACATCAGGCATCATATAAAAGGGTGCAGATCCCCAGTTCTCCTGCCAGAGACTCCAGGCCACTAGATGACATCAGAAGTGGAGACTGACGATCCGCCATCAAAAGGTATTCAGAGTGGTGTTAGAAACACCTAATCCTAGAAAAGAGATATTGGAACAACTCTACCTCCAGAGGGGATGGTGGGAGGGAAACTACCTGCTGCAAGAGCTGTTCTCGAAGATCTACTGTTACGGTAAGTTCTTACGTAACTGTACTATCTTACTTCGAGAAACAGCTCTTGCAGCAGGTTACACCATTAGGACTGATTCCCAAGCAATACTGGAAATCCCTCGCAGGTGGGAGGAGGCTAGGTAGAGATCGCGAGTTGGACCAAAGTCTAGGATAGGAGTCCTTGAAGGACTGCTAGACCAAAACCAGCTCTTCCCTGTGATGCAACGTCCAGGCTATAATGCCTGATAAAGGTGTGCACGGTGCTCCAAGTAGCTGCTGCGCAGATGGCTGAAGTGGACACGCTCTTCATAGCCGCAAAGGAGGTAGCCACCCCACTTGTGGAATGTCCCTTATAACCGTGCCCGTTAAAAGTATGTTTCTGGTAACAGAACGTGATACAATGGATGAGCCACCTGGACAGCGATTGTTTAGAAACCGGAGCTCCCATCATCCTATGAGCGAAGGAGACGAAAAGCTAATCAGATTTACGGTGGTGCCTGGTTCTGGTCAGGTAGTATCTTAAGACACCTATGCACATTTAGAGTGTGCAGCAGGGCCTCTCCTCTATTACAGTATTTAGGAAAATGCACTGGTAAGTCGATGTTCTGATTGAGGGTGAGAGCTGAGACCACCTTAGGTAGAAACTTTGGATTTGTCCTTAGGGACACCTTGTCCTGGTGAAAAAACAAATAAGTTTCTTTGCACATCAGTATGTGGAGTTCAGAAATCCTTCTGGCCAAAGTAACAGCAACTAAAATAATGTCTTCCATGTCAGGAGATGTAGCTTGCAATCCGCAGCTGGTTCAAAAGGTGGCAGCGTGAGCTGCTCCAGGACAAAGGGTAAATCCCATGGAGGAATAGGATCCTTAATCGGAGGTCTAAGGTGGAGAACACCTCTCGGGAAGACTCATGCTGTGTTCAACTGAGTTATGGGATGTCGGCCTATAGGTGTATGATAGGCTGAGATGGCACAAAGGTGTACTTTAATAGAAGAATAGGCCAAGCCTGCCTGAAAGAGAGACAGGAGGTAGTCCAGGACTGACCTTTCCAGACAATCCATTGGGGAAAGTCCTTGTGCTTGAGCCCAGAGGCAAAATCTGTGCCATTTCATGGCGTATGTGGCATGAGAGGCCGGTTTTCTAGCAGTCGCTAGAACATCTGCTACCTCTTGCGAGACCCCGTACCGCATGATAGCTACGTCTCTAGGAGCCAGGCATGCAGGTTCAGACAGTGAAGGTCCAGCTGGACCAAAGAACCTGCCTCCTGGGACAATAAGTGAGAGCTGATTGGCAGAGGCACCAGAGGTTCCTGGGACAGCTGGTGTAGCAGAGGGAACCAAATCTGTCTGGGCCAAAAAGGCGCGATAAATATTATCATCCCCTGCTCTCTGCGGAGTTTCAAAAGGACCCTCTGGATCAACGGGAAGGGGGAAACGCATAGAGGAATCTGCCCATCCAGGAGAGGGACAACGCGTCTTGCCAGAAAACACCAGGCCCTGGATCTAGCAAGCAGAAATTGGGCAGTTTTGCATTGGATGGGGACGCGAAAAGGTCTAACTCTGGTGTGCCCCATCTGTGAAACAGATCCTCTACTATCTCCTGGAGTAGTTCCCACTCGTGGACTCTGGCCTGAGAGTGGCTCAGGCTGTCTGCAATGATGTTGTCCACTCCTGGGACATGAACAGCAATGAGGTTTGCGCTGTGTTGTAGAACCCAATACCACACCCTCATGGCCTCCCTGCAAAGCGGGTAGGAATGGGTGCCTCCTTGTTTGTTGAGGTAATACATCACCGCGGTATTGTCTGTTTGTAACAGGACAGTACCCGGTGGGATCTCTGACTGCTCTCATTTCCAAAATATTTATGTGGAGATGAGCTTCCTGGGGTGTCCATGAGCCCTGAGACCTGACCCCATCGAGGTGTACTCCCCAGCCAAACCCTGAGGTGTCCATGGAAAGAGTCACAATCGGAGACAGCGCAATGAAGGGGACCCCCACCGACAGGTTCTTTGAATCTAGCCACCATTGCCAATTCCACATTACGGCATTCATGATCCAAACTGGAAGCTGCAAATGGTCTTGCTTCTGATCCCATTGAGCCTGTAACATCCACTGGGTCACCTGCATGTGGAGACGGGCTAGCGGGACTGTTGCAATGGCCGCAGCCATGTGTCCAAGCAGGCAAAGGGCCAGTCTGACTGGGACTGTCTTCTTTGCCAAGATGTCCCTGATGAGGGATCTGATGTGTTCTGCTCGGTCCTGGTGCAGAAAAGCTCTCCTCTGGACGGTGTCCAGAACTGCGCCTATGAACTTCAGATTCTGTGACGGAACCAGGTGTGACTTCTCCTGATTGATAATGATGCCCAACATCCTGAACAGGGACTGAGTACAGTGAATTGCATACATCAGAGCCTCCCAAGAGGGTGCCATGAGGAGCCAGTCATCCAGGTAGGGGAACACGTAGTGGCCTTGTCTCCTTAGAGCCGCTGCTATGACTGCCATGCACTTCGTAAACACCTGAGGTGCTGATGACGGTCCGAAAGGGAGGACTCAGAACTGATAATGGCAACCTAGAAATTCGAAGCGCAAGAACTTCCTGTACACTCGAGCAATGGGTACGTGCAGGTAGGCATCCTGCATGTCTAAGGACGCTAGGAAGGCGCCCTGCTTGAGCATGGGTATCAAACCAGGAAGGGTCACCATGTGGAAGTGTTTGTAAAGAACTGAAGCATTGAGATCACTGAGATTTAGTATTGGACAGAGGTCCCGTCTTTTTGGTAACCAGAAAGAAGTGGGAATAGTAACTTGCACCTCTCTGGTTCCTCGGTACGTGCTCTATAGCTTCCTTTCCTAGAAGCGCAAGCACCTCCTGCTGTATGAGCAGTGCATGCTGACCCGAATAACGGGAAAGCAGAGGAGGTCTTGATGGTGGGTGGTCGAGGAAGTCTATAAAGTGACCTCTCTTGACCAGTTGAAGGACCCACCGGTCGGCGGTGTCGACTGCCACCCTGAAAGCGGCGGCGAGCGACCCCGACCTTTCTGCCTGTTTATCCAGAGGAGGGTGGGGGCGGAAGGAGTCATACTGTGGTGGCATTACCCCCCACAGGCTGGGCTGGTTTGGTATACCGCTGGCCTCGGCCTGGGGAAGACTTAGGTTGGGCCTTACGGTGGAAGGTGCCCCTTTGCTGCTGGCCAGAACGTGGCTGCTGCTTTTGTTGTCGGCTTCAAAAACGGTTCTGGTTCCTATGAAAGGAACCAAATTTGGGTCTGTACATGACTTGTACAGTCCTTACTGCCTTCCCGGCATCCTGAAGCTTGGTGATGACCTTTTCAGAGGGTTCACCAAACAGGATCTCTCCATTATAAGGGACGTCCAAGATACTCTTTTGTACGTCCGGTGTAAATCTGGAGACATGGAGCCAGTAGTGTCTCCGGAGACAGACGCCTGAAGCTGTGCCCCTGGCAGATGAGTCTGCAGAATCATATGTGGCTCTTAACACTTGGGTCCCCAAGTCTGACCCTGTGCGAAGGAGGTTCAAGAGCTCCGTCTTCTGCTCACCATCCAGAAGTTTGTCAACCAGGTCCTGACCCTGTTCCCACAGGGCATTCTGAAACTGAACCATATGAGTCAGATAGTTCAGTGACTTGATGAAGCATGTAGCAGCTGCATGCATGCTCCTCCCCAGGGCATCCAATTGCTTGGATTCCTGGTCTGGTGGCTTTGCACTCAGATGTTGTGGTCATTGAGACCTATCATGGGAGACTGTAATGACCAGGAAATCAGCCAGGAGTTGTTGTGCCAAGTACTGTCCCTCTACAGGAGCCCTGTACAGGCAGTTAGCTTTCTTTGGCAGTGCGGGGGTGGAGTGCGGACGCTTCCATGCAGCCTTGGTGATGTCCGCAAAGGTGTCCACCAAGGGTGGTATCACCACAGGCTTCAGGTCTTTCTGCCGAAGATAACAGGCTAGACACTGTCTCTCTGGGTCGAGATCTTCCGAATCCCATCCCATATTCTCCTGGATGTGCCTCATGATTTCGGAAAAAGAGGGATCATCCAGAGGTGACCTGGGCAGGTCTCGTGGGTCGGGTGATGGGATGCTGATCGGAGAAGGAGACTTGGAGGTATCTGAGGTGTCAGGTCTGGAATCATACCCCTGTGGAGTGGACCGTCGACGTCTGGGTCACTTAGGACTGGGAGACCCTGAGGGAGATCTTGAAGGGGGCCGTGTCCATTCTTTGGATCTTCCCCTAGGAGGTGGAGTAGGTTCCTTGGGGGTCGGTGGTCTTCCTGCTGGCCCCTGCGGTGGAGGAGGGGAAGTAGGAGGTGAAGGAGTAGGAAGAGGAGGTTTGACTGGGATCACATCCTTCTTTATTGTGTCCCACCAAAATGTAAAGAGATCTTTGACCTCCTGAATATTCATACTGGATGATGGACCTGACGCCGGTGGTCTGTCGCCGATATCGGGCGTCGGGTCCAAAGGCGTCGCCGGGTTCGGTGAAGGCTCCTGTAGAAGTCCAACTTCCTCGTTGTCACCTGCCTGGTCATCAGGCAATGTCAGGTCCTCCTCAGTAGAGTCCCAGTGACTGGTGTTCACCGGTGATGGGGAGGCAGTCTTTGGCTCCGGTGAACGTCTCACTGACGTTGGGTGCTTAGCCGACGTCTGGTCCAGTGGGCTTTTAGCCGATGGAAGGTTGGAAGCCCGCTTCAGGTCCATCATCTGTTTTAGGGACGTCAGGTCCTTAGCCTTCCTGGGAGGGTGATCCGGACCCCTAGGAGGCTGGGAGGCCGATATGGCATCAGAGTCCTGGCGTCTGTCTGAGGAAACCTGTTTAGAAGAGGACTTGGACTGGTGATGGACTGAAAACTTCGAGGAGGCCCAAGAGGGTGTTGAGGAAGCCGAAGGCCTGGAAGTCTTGAAGGGAAGCAGGGAAGCAGAAGTGCTGCCTGAAGACTTAACCTTTACTGGAGGGGGCTGAGAGCGGGCCCTGGAGGGAGAGCGGTTTGAGCGCGTGGAGCCTGAGCTGGTGCACGAGTCCGAGGGCCAGTGAGCGGATCTGGACCTGGCCTTCTCCTGATGCTTGTCCCAGTGCTTATGCATCTTAGAGGTAGACTCACCTCTGGAGGCAGGGTCTTTATCCATGCATTTTAGCTTTTCTTCCAAGAGGAACCCCTGAAGTGCCTTCTGGCCACGGATCCGGGTGCGACTGTTGAACCCCTGGCAAAAGGACTTGGTGTCGTGGTCTGGGTCTAAGCACCACAGGCAGGATGAGTGTGGATCCTTGAAAGGGATCTGTTTGCCACAGGCACACTTGGAGGGATGTCATTCTGAGGAAGGAGTTGGAGATGCCGACATTGAGTAGGTAAAACCTTGAAAATTCTAGTCATCGTTCGCTAGAGTGGGACCACGAGGCCGATGCTGGCGAGTCGATGGCGGGAAAAGAACTGGGGATTCTGGGGGACCACTCCCTTTTATATGATGCCTGATGTCGAGGGCGCAGCCGACGTTGGGGGGGGGGGTTCCTGCTGGATACTGCTAGCTAGAAAATTTCCATGGGGTCCTGGCACCTGCCAGCTTCAGTCCTAATGGTGTAACCTGCTGCAAGAGCTGTTTCTTGAAGTAAGATCCTACTTTCTTACAACCTTGGACCATTTCTCATAACCCTCCCTATCCTTCACCCTCCCATCCTCTTGAAGTTCCATTATGATGCTCTCTTTTTTTTCAGCATACCCTGAAGTACCTTACTGGTTTGTTAATATGTAGTCTTGGTTGTGCTTTTTTTGCTTTTCATCCTGCCGCATGGCTCTGTTGTGCCCAGTTTAATCCCCAGTAAGCGCCAGTTCATTATTTCCCTCATCGTAACAAATTCTTCCCTACTGAAGTCCACCATGGTCACTCACAGCTAATTCTTATGTAGCCTACTTTCCACATTGAACAGCTGCATGCAGAGGCTGTCCTGTAATGCTGCTCAGAGAAACATGTCCCTGGCACTGGCGGTCATGGGGTACTCCAATGCACCATAGTCAGATTGAAGTGCAACACAATCACCACACAACTACTTCTGCATACATGACTTATCTGTTCTCCTAACTCCTTATCCAGATCCTCAAACTGTGCTGGTGGTCTATACACCACCCCCAGCTCAGCTACCTACCCTTAGACTCCAGGAGCTTCATCCATATCGCTTCTCTCTTCCCTTCATCGTCTTCATATATTCTTCATGTAATCCCAACCTCTAGATAGCCTTTCACCCCACCAACTCTTCATGCCCCCTATTTCAGTAGAGTTTTACCCTGTGATCACCATATCATGATCCAGGTGTTGGTTGGCCTAAGTCTCCTTGATGGCTGACAGGTACACCATCCCTTCAGGTAAGACTGCCTCTATCATATTGTAGGATATCTGATCTTGATATTTCTTTAATCAGAATAATATGATCAACAGATTTTAAGATCCATTGAGAGGTGGCCCCTGTATTGGTAATGGGCATCGCTCAGGTACTGTTTGCTGTATCATTATTGTGGATATTTATATTGGCATATGTTCATTCTGTGGATCTGTATGAAGCATGTTTGTGTCAATAAAGATGAAATATAAAAAAAAAAAGACTGCCTCTATCACTGATGTTTTGTTACCCAGACTCCATGCACCCATGGAGAACACCCTACACCCATTACTATCCATTCCTCATCCTGTGTACCAATCAGCATCACCAGTCCATTCTCGGCACCCCCCCCTTACAGTGTTGTCATGTGTGGTCATCCCATTGTGCTCCCCTTCCTGCTGGCCCTGCATACTGACTGAATACTCATCTGCTACTCTCTGTAATGTCAAAGCAATTTAGCAAGTAAATACTCAACTAAGTTATGCTTCAACTACCCTTGCCCCTCTCCCTCCCTACTTTAGTGTAATCTGTTCATCTGTCCTTTGCTGTCATTCCATGTTTCCCCCATCCTTCTATCACGTCATACCCATGACAGGGATACCACTGTCACTCAGCCTGGAGTTGACGTCTATATCCTTTCCTTTTTCGCTTTGCTTGCCTTTTCAATGGTACACACCTCTGAGAAGCTTAGTAAGCTCCCAATCTCAGAACAGAACTTCCACAGTTTGTCAGACCTATACCTGACTGACTCCTTCATGAAACACCCCAGGTGTTTAGTACATACATGTACCACCTGGTGAGGGTTTCCTCCTTCACCCCCAATCCACCTTACCATAGTCTGCCCTTCTCGTTCTGCTACCGAGCCCTGTATAGGTTACATCCATATCCTGATGTGCCATTCTGCATTCAACCTCCCTCTGATCCCTTTCAGGATATATTCTGCTAACACCATATTTCTCCTCACCTCCCCCCCTTTCCTGGCTGCACTATCCTCCCTTCCCCATCCTGATTGTCCCTTTCCTGTCCTTCTGCTCCTATGCCAAATTCACCCCTGCCTTTCCAATGTCCTATTCTATTAATAGATGTAAGTTCCTGTCTGATTACGGCCCTTGCATGCCTGTCTATGAATGGCTGCTACACTCAGTAGATGATTTTTAAACTGTTTGTGTGTGTGTGCGCGCAGAGTGTGTGTCTCTTTGCACGTGTATTCCTTGTTAGATACTCACTTTCAAGTCTGATGATGTTATAACGTTGCACTGATGCCAGTAATGCTGTGTGTCTTCAATGTGTGATCTTACAAATATATCTGCTGCTGCATTGTCTCTTGCTACGTTGTACAGTGCATGTCACTGACTGTGTGTGTGTTTACCTTTTCTTTTCCCAGCTATTGAATGCTATTATTCCTGATATGAATTCATTCTGCATGACTGAAGAAGTACAGCAAGATGACATAGATACATCTGGAGTTACTATTGATTTCCAAGATGAGACTTTTGAGGATATGCCCTGCGAACCTGACATTCAACACACTGATACTTCCTTCACTGTGTTCAACAATTTGAAATTATCCCATGGTTCAACCAGCTACACATCTACCGTGAGGAGGGTGATGTGTCAATGACAAAGACATGTATGTGCACTGAGGCAACTGTTATTAAAAAAATCAGTGTCAAGTGTCAGGCTGACCTGGAACCACAAACAACACGTCGAATTCAGACCAATATCACCATTGATCAATATCCACTGATGGTTTCAGTCGCTACCCAGTGTAATCTTTCAGAGTAATAGACAATGTCTTCCAAACATTATATGGAGCACTGTGATCAATGGTACAACAGTGATGTGGAGTGCACTGATGAAGACCTGTCAAGTGAGACTGATGAATTCTCATCTGACCCAGAGTATGTACCGTATCCATGAACGCAGCACAACAAAAATTAAAAAAAGCTGGATGTTTCGTATTGAGCACCTTTATTATCAACATCGTCCGATGAGCAGTATTTCATTGTTTCTCAAAATAGTCTTGCTGAGCTATTCAGCTTGTGTAGTCAGTGTGGTAATAAGTGTGCCCTACATACAGTGCACAACTGGCACTTTGATAACTGTCATAATCAAATGTGAACATGGTCACATATTGCAATGGGATAGCCAGAGGCAGAAATCAAGTATGCCTCTGGGAAATCTACTGCTATGCCCTGCTGTATTTAGCTCTGGAGTAAGCCCTGCTAAATGTATGTGACAACTGATATCTTGAGGATACCACGTTTCCACGGTCACGTACCATAAAATCCAGAGCTTGTATGTGTTGCCTGCAGTGCACAATGTCTGGGACAGACACCGAGAGACACAACTTCAGGCTTCAAGAAGGAAGGAACTAATTCTTGGTGGTGACACAAGCTGTGATTCATCAGGGCATTCGGCCAAGTATGGGCTGTATACTTTGATGGACCTTGAAACGAAGACTATAGTCTGCATGAATCTAGTGCAGGTAAGCCACGCATACAGAATATTACCATATGTTCTTACTTTATTGTTTCCTATTATGTCATAGTAAATTTCTATTTTCTGTTCTAGAGCTCGGAGGTAAAGAACTCCACAGTGATGGAGTTGGAGGGGCTGAAAAGGTGCCTTGAATTCTTACAGCAGCGTGGATGTACAGTTGCAACAGTTAGTTACTGACTGACATGTGCAGGTGAAGGCTTTCCTCAAGAAATCAAAGCCAAACATTCAACACTTCTTTGATGTGTGGCACATGTCGAAAGGTAAGCATTTGTGATTGTCTACGTATGTCGAAATAGGTGGAGAGCAACTGATGGATACTGAAGTGAATGTGTGTGTTGCTTTGCATGGTGACACTGAAATAGCAGTGATAATGAATGAATATTTCTGATCAGTGTTCTCAACATAAGAGTAGCGTGGCTTACTGAAACACATGAATAGAAGTCTTTTTTGGGGGGTGGGGGTGGAGCACTATACTCACAGACAAAAATGTCCTGAGAGTGATCCAAAATAGAAAGTGAGAAAAATCTGTGAGTGCCTCATGCTAGACATAGTATTATTATAAGATGGTTACATGGAGAACTGTGTAGCGAGGTGAATCTCAGGCAATATGGATGTGATCAACCCCCCTGTGCAGGTACATGGTCAGACCGCACCTGAAATACTACAGGCTGTTCATGACACAGAACTGATTCTTGTAGGTTTTACAGTGGACAGCGAGTAACATGATCCAGTGATTGGAGGGTAAAACTTACAAGCAAAATGCTATGTGAGCAGAACTTGTATTCCCCGGTGGACAGGAGGGGCTAACATTCAGCTGGGAGATATGGTGCCAGATATTCAAAAGTTTGCGTTGTATGTAAACAGTTTTATTGGGTTTGTGTTGGCACACTACATTCAATAGGCCAAATAGCACATGCAAACTGCAGTAGCACCATGCAGAAGTATAATGTATGCAATGGGCAAACAGAGGTGACGTGTACATACATACATACAGTAGAAGCGCGATGCTATTTTCAGTGCATTTCCTCAGCAAATAGTGTTTGCACACTAGTTAGCGAGACACATTTAGCATGGCACAAATCACTGCAGAGGAAAAGGCACTCTTACTGATGTGCAAACCTTTGTGCATCTTTGATCAACTGTGCACAACTCTGAGCGACACAGAACCATGGTTTATGGAACTCTGCAATTTGAAACTGTGAATTATTGAGTTTGCAAGTGTCTTACAGTGCTGGTTTATTGACCACAATCGGTAAATATTACACACAGAAAGAAAGCAGACATGGAACAAAAATACATCACACGACTGGCACCTCCTTTGTTGCCACTGGTCTCAACCATACCAGGCATTATTTGTTGACCATGCACCCACTGGACAGCATGGCAGTGTGTCCAAGCTGCATGCTCCTGCAGTCCACCCTTTGGTGGACATCAACAAAATCGAGCACACACACATGCAGCACTGGTCGCATGTAAGTTGTTGAGGGGAGTGTATAGAGGTGGCCAGTCTGCAAGACATACTGGTTGCTGACACTAGGCCAAGGCCCCTAGAATTCTGCGGCCGCAGAATTTTGCGCAGAACTTGCAATCTACTGCAGAACTTCTGCGGTGCCGCAGAATTCACTCTTCTTGTTGATTTTTTGTTAATATTTCTGTTTTTCCATAGAATCTGGTTCCCTTCCCCTCTTTTTATATCCTAAACCCCCTATATGCTCAGAATGTGATGTTGTCGTTGCTATAACATCATACATTAGCAAATGAAATGGCTGAAATCTGCAACAGAAATGAACAGTCACTTATCTACCACAGCTCCCACTGCCAGAGAAGGTGGCACTGCACATCAGGCATGGTGATATTTGCTCACCTGCACTACAGCCTAATACAATTTTCAGTCTTACATTATTGCACTAGGGCCAACTTAAACAAAACCTTGTCAATAGCACATACCTGTTAAGTCCATACCTCACTTTGTACAAACCTATTTGTGCCTTTAAGGTATAGAGATGCCATCTAAAATGAATAACTGGTAAAATGAATTTAACTGTCATTTTTAAGAAAAATAAAGTAATTATGCCCAGAAAAGTGGAATATAATAATGTGTAGACTTGTTGAAAGAATAGACCTGTTAAATAAATAATTGCACTGTACGCATTTTTGCCAGGGTTATTGATTACATATTGTCATTGGTTGATAGAATCACCTAAAAGTTATGGAGAAATGTTGTGTGCAGGGACAGCTGTTGGGCCAGAGGGTAGCATGCTGTGTTTCCGTGCCGGCAACTCAGGTTCAGAGATTAACTCTGGGAGCTGGCTGGGCAACACAAGGATTGGTGGAACACATTATTGCTCGGAGCCTGGGAAGGTATGGTGCAGTGTTCTGTCACATGGTGGACACATTGTGCTGGTCTGGAGAGCTCTATCTCACAATCAGTTCACATGCATGTCATGGCCTGATGGTGTTACACAGTGTGTCAGGGAAAGCAGGTCGACATCAAAAATGAGTTTTGCAATAACTCCTCTATTCCATTTTTAATGGGACCTGTATGAATGAGGATGCAAGTTCATGGAAACTGAAAAAAAATTATATATATATATATATATATATATCACACACACACACACACACACACACACACACATCTCTCTCTCAACACACACACACACACACACACACACACACACACACATTTGTATGTATGTTACAGATTGCATATAAATATATAAGTGATACACAGTGGGAACCTCATGAGTGGTGTAGAAAGCTCATACAAATACATAAGTGATAGACAGTGGAAACCTCATTAGTGGGATAGACAGCATGCATATAGAAATACCTTATTTATCACATAAGATCCCCTCTGCATATGTCATTTATTTAACAGGTTAGGACGTTAAGGGAGAGACATTTGTTTTGCTTTTTTAGGCATAAAATTATTTTTATAATTCTGTTATTTTTTGAACTACTGTTACTGTGCGTTTCACCATCCTGACTGCTATAAAAACTGCCATGAAAGTGAAGTCAGGATGACAAGCTGTCACTGTGATGTGGTAGTTTGTTAGGGCCACAGAACTTCGGCAGAAATTACAAACCACCACCGAAGAAGTTCTATGGTAAATGGTAGTCTTGCCGCAGAACTTGGTCCCACTGTGCCACAGAAAAGTAGGGGCCCTGCACTAGGCTACTGCACAATATATGCATTGCGAAGGGTGCAGTGTATGGATACCCCAACACCAGTGTGCCTGTCTGATGGTATGGTAGTTTGCTAACCTGGGGTATGGTTGTGGGAAACAAGAAGAGCAAAGACAAAAGCATTAACTGTTGCGCAACAGAAGTTTTATTACCTGGGAAATAAGGTGATAGAAAAGGGGTCCAGCACTCACTGCCAAGGGTGTAGCCTAAGCTCGATGCACCATGACTATTTTTGAAGTTAACTGCACTCCCAGCCCAGTTTTCCCTTCTTACTTATCATGCTATATTGTGCATGTTTTGCACCTGGACTTTACATTTTGAAAATAGCAGGATACTGTTTCAGAGCTAATGACCATGCTGTTCGTTGACAATTTATCCACTGGACATGGTTTGGATTATCTGTCACCAAGAGTCAGTTTTCACAGAAAGGGTCAGATGTAACTGGAACACTGACAAGTGACTTTGTGTCCTACCACAGAGAAACACAGTGTGCAGTTTCCAGAAAGAATGTGCCACACTAAGGGTTGGGGTAACCATTAGAAGGGGAGGTGAGTGTTTGGCACATACAAGTTGCATGTCAAGCTTCAAAAATGGTCATACTACAAACAGCGTTAGGCCAGTTTGTGCCTTCTCTTTTGTATATACATATGTTCTTATCTACTTACAGCAAATGGGGGGCAATCATGCCCCCGTAAACCCCTTCAGGATGCAAGTAACCCTGCAAGGGGACTGGGGGGACCAGAGAGAATGTGAAAAAAAAGTGTTCCAGAGAGACCCCTTTAAGATGGCCGGGGGAAAAAAGTAGATGACAGATACAAGGCCCTTGGGGGTGCAGGAGAGGGACTCATGGAGAGCATTCAGGGTCCTTTACGTTCTGTGACAGATCAAGGGAGGTCGGTAAGTGGTAGCAATTAGGGTGAAGGGTAGAAGGGGTAGGTATGCTCAGGGTAAAATAAAGGGGACTGTAGGGAGTAGGGTTTGGGTATGGCTTACAGGAGGGAATTAGGAAGGGACATGGGAGAAGCTGCTAGGTGCAAGGTAATACTGAGGCCGAGCTGATGGAGTATATGACAGATGAGTGCTGGATTTGGGGGTGGGGGGAGTCCAAATATTTTGGCCAATTTGGGTTGATCTGTGAAAACAACCAGAGGTTAAAGTCAGTTGATGTAAGGGAAAGGGATGCTGGGGGTGTTATATGGGGGGTGAAGTAGGGAGGATGGTTACCCAAACGGTGCTTGTAGGTAAATTTAGCACAGTGGGAGTTACCTATTTCTAAGAGAGGTGAAGGATACAGCACGATAAAGATAGCAGTGGTGGTGGTGAGGGGGGGCATACAGGGTAAAGAGACAGAAGGAATTGAACACCACATCACAGTAGTCGAAAATGGTCAGTATCACCTTCTGAGGAAGGTCACGCCTAGTCATAGGAGTGATTCAACTATGGTTCCTGAACAAGGCAACAAGCTTCTGGCACATTTTTTTATTGATGGCATCAATATGTCCAGAGAAGTTTAATGCTGGTATAACCAAACACCTAAGTACCTGAAGGAGGACGTGTCCTCAACTAAAGTCCCATAAAGGGTGTGAAAAGTGGGTATGGAGGAAAGCCTAGAGAGTCTGTGCCTTGTGTCAAAGATCATGGAGACAGCTTTTTTGGCATTGAGGAAAAGTTAATGGTTATCAAACCAGAGCTAAACCTTGTCGAAGTCCTACTACAAGCATGTTGTAACCGCCACAGGACTGCAGCAAGATGCATGCATGTCTGCATGCATATGTATAGTGGAGGATGGGGAGCAAACAGAGGGAAGGTTGTTTAAGAAGATTGAGAATAGGAAGGCCCATAATACCGAGCACCGGGGGCTCCAGTGCTAATAGGGAGGGTCATGAAGTTGTGTCCAAGATCTTAACTGATTGGGTTGTACCAATCACGTGGGACTTGAAGCCCTTTTGTGGAGGAGGGAGATAGGCGAGCTGCTGGGAGTGAGTTACATAGAAGTGAATGAGAGACGGTGTTGAACTCCTTGGCAAGATAGACAGAAATGGAAGCTGTAATTAGCACATTGTCCATGACGGTTCTGAGGGATTCTGTGATCCGTATGAGAGAGATGGTGGTTGAGCACTTTTCCAACAAGCTAGTTCCTGCTAATATCAGTTCCCATCCACTAGTAGTCCCTACTAATCACCACCCTTGTTCTCTCCTACCCTTTACTCTTAGTTTCTTAACTATCCTCGGCAGGTCTCAAACCCTGTACCCCTGACTCCAAAGTCAGCAGCCCTACCACCAAGCCAACTAATCAGGCCAGTATTTATCTCTGTTTCAAAGCTTTTAAGCCTTTTGCCTCCACACTCAGCAAAAATATTAATGTCCTGTCCCACTGCAGGTCTCAAACCCTATACCCTTGCCATCAGAGGTAGCAAGTCTACTAGTAAACCAACAAATCAGGCTAAACTGCTCACAGTTTTCAAAGCTCTTAATGCCTCTGACTCCATAGTCTGCTATAATAAATTTTCTTCAGTCTCACTGCAGGTCTCAAACCCTGTACTCTTGCTTCCAGAGTCAACAGCTCTGCCAGGGAACCAACAAATCAGGCTAAATTACAGTTTCAAGGCTCTCAATCCCTCTGATCCCATAATCTGCTCCAATAAATTTTCTTCAATCTCACTGCAGGTCTCAAACTCTGTACCTTTGCCACTAGAGTCAGCAACTCAACCAGTAAACCAACAAATCCAGCTAAATTACTCACAGTTTTCTAGGCTCTCAAAGCCTCTGACTCCATAGTCTGCTACAATAAATTTCCCTCAGGCTTCAAACACTGAACCTTTGCCACCAGTGTCAGCAGCTCTACCCCTCTAGGATTTAAACCTGGTACCTCCTGTACCAAAGTCCATCACCCTGCCACTGCGCTACTGAGACCACCACAATGATGGGTGTCAGTCTGCTCCCCTTATACCGGAACTGGTATAGCAGCTCCCAGCAACCTATTCCCCAGCAGGCTATCCTATCTTCTACCAATTACACTTATCATGCTCCTTGCTGGGTTAGACTGCCATACACACACACCTCACCCCTTACACCTTTCCTTCTCTACCTATTACCACCATCCACCCACCCACCCGTTCAACGCCTGACAAACATCCACCCCCGCTTAACCCAACAACAACACACACACCCCCCAACTGACTCATCTGCCTTACCTTTCCTGCCCTTCTCAACTTACCCATTCCCTGTGCTACTCTCTCTAAACATGTGCCTCACCAACACCCAACCATCAAACGGTTGTCCTCGCTCCTCAGGGTCCTAACCCTACTACTTCTCATATCTGGAAATATTCATCCCAACCCAGGCCCTGCCACCAATAGTCAACAGAAACTACATCAAGGGCTGTGCATAGCTGCCATGAATATCTGTAGCCTCCCCTCCACCCAAAAAAAAAAACAGCATATCTCCAAAGCTGGCTAGCGCTACACCAGCCAGATGTCCTTACGCTCACAGAAACATGGCTTTCAAAAAAAAAAACCCAGATTCATTCATCAGCTTCCCAGACTTCACACTACACAGAGCTGACAGAGTGGAAACGGGTGGGGATAAATCACGTTTCGAGACTTCTACTGAACCAAGCTCTCCTTATCCCTCACTAGACCACGGCACCCAAGCCTTATCCATAAAACTTACTCTAGGACCCCGCTATGGCTCTCCAACCATCACAGCTGCCGAGTAGTTCCTCACGCAACCAAGCTTATGGTCATACAATCCTCACAAACTATATTTCCAACCTCCTCCAAAATGGAGCATATCCTGGTTGGTGATCTAAATGTAAACTGGCTCGCCAATTCGGCAGCTGCCATCAAGGATGCCTTTGCGGCGCTGGATCATACCCAGCTGGTCCACCAACCCACTAGGGTAAACACCGCAAATGGCTCCCAGACCCTACTAGACATACTACTAACTAATTGACCACATAGAATCTCTGACCTAGTGGTCTTTCCAGACTCTCTGAGTGACCACTCCCCTATCCTCTTCTCCTGGTCATGTCACTTGCCCAAACCCCAACCTAGTGTCTCCACCTGCAGGTGCTTATGACCAGGTGGCCTTCGAAAAATCAAACATTATCTGGCCCAGTGGGACTGGGCCCCTATAACCCACGCCCCTAACATTGACCTGGCCCTTGATTACTTCACATGCTCATTCAACAAAGCATGTGACATTTTTGCGCCCCGACTAAAAACTGTAAAACATAATGTCCCATGGATCACGCCCACATTACGGCAGCTACTAAAACAAAGGGATGACCTCTGGCACAGAGCCACTGAATCTGGCTCCCATGCAGGTAGACTAGCCTACAAAGCATAACGCAAACCTGGGCCATACACAAGGCCAAGGCTGAATTTTATAAAGACACCCTGGCTTCTTCCTGGGGGAGTGCACGAAAGTTTTGGGACAACATTAAAGAACTTCATGGCAAATTCCGCCTACCCCCATCCTCCCAGCTCTGCATCAACAATGCCACCTCAACCAACCCACAGGCTATCGCTAACTGCCTTAACTCAACCTTTTCCGATCTTAGTACAGTCCTCCCGAGTGACTTTTTCGACCCTATCCCAGCTACCTCTGAACAAAACCTCCAGCGCCCCTTTCTACCTTAGGGTCATTACAAAGCAGGAAGCCAAATCCTACCTCTCCAAAGCTCTCAGTGGCTCCAACTATTGCAAAGACTCTTTTGACATGAAAATCCTCTACCAGGTTCTTGACACTGTTCTCTCCCCTCGACCGACCACCTTAACCGCTCCCTATGCTTGGAGCAGTTCCCAACAGCCTGGAAAGTGCTACAATTACCCCAATACTAAAAAGTGGAGACAATACCAACTCCAACAACTATCGTCCCATCTCCATCCTTCCCCCTTACAAAGGCCCTTGAAAAAATCATTTCCGACCAACTCACTGAGTATCTGAGAGCCCACAATTTATTATGTAGTGAACAACAGGGCTTCAGATCAGGCCATAGCACAACCACCGCCCTGATCAAATTTTCCAATTTCGTTCACTCAGCCCTTGACTGTAAACATCTTGCCAGAGCTATCTTCGTGGGCCTCTCTAAGGTCTTTGATACGGTCTCCCACCCCCCCCTCCTCCTGGACACACTCCACCACACTGGTCTATCATGCAGACCACTCTCTTGGTTCAATAGCTACCTTACTTCTAGATCCCAATGTGTTAAGATAAATGACACCATATCTTCCACCCTGCATGTCTGCTCGGGGGTTCCCCAGGGATCCATATTGGGCCCCCTACTCTTCAGTATCTACTTAAATGCACTACCCAAATCCTGCTCCAGTAACTTCCTGCTATATGCTGATGATGCGGTTCTCTATGCCACGCACCCTTGCCCTGACAACCTATAGTTCTCCCTCCAAGACTCGTTCAATCAGATCGAAAGTTGGTTCACCAGTCGCAGACTTGTGGTCAACATCAAAAAAACCAAAGCCATGCTGTTTGCCCACCGGCAGAGGCCAAGGACACTGAACTAAAAATCCTCTCCCACGCTCACCTCCCACTGGAACAAGTACTCACTTATAAATACCTCGGCCTTACCTTTGACACCTCCCTATCCTTCCATGCCCACATTAACATCCTGACCTCAGTCATTGATACCTGCATTGGCCTCCTATACCGCCACAAAGACTGCCTGATGCCAGTGGCTTTCAATCTGGCTGTCACCTCTTCTGTTCTCTCTCTCGTTGACTATGGGCTCCCCAACTACTCTGCTGCGGACAACAGCACCCTAAACAAAATTCACATAGCCATTAATAAAGTGTGCCAACTCCTTCTAGGCACAGATAAATGCTCCCATACTTGCTCCCGCTACGCTCTTATGAACATTCTCACCCTGGAGGAAAGACAATATCAATCCTGTCTCCTCACCAAAAAAATCCACCTAGGGTTAACTCCACTGGGTGTCTTGGCCTTACTACTCTCGTGTTCCCGCATTGCAACCACTCATTCTGCCAACAAACATCTGTGGACCGTGCCCAGGGTCAGAACCTCCCTAGCTCAGAGATCATTCCTCTATAGAGCTCCTGCCTTGTACAATGAGATCCCCCCAGCCATAACCTCCATTCCCAAGCTAGGACACTTCAAGACCATACTAAAACAACACATTCTCTCCTTGCACCAATGCCAGTGCAACTGCTAATCCTCCTAACTGACCTGCACAGAGCTGCACTAGGCCGCTCCCCATTGACATTGCAACCAACTGTATAGGACATCTTTGCTGCTGATCTCTGTCTCTGCTATATGACAATGCCCTATAGGCTGCACCCACACTGTAACTATGTCACCTGTACTAATACCAATACCTTAGCTACTACATGTATAGGTCAACAGTCGCCCAAGCTATTATATGTAAATACTTTGCTTAAACTGTGTTGTCTCACTAATGTATTGATCACTGTTCCTACTATATGTCAATGCCTCAGAGGCTGCACTTGCTCTGTAATTGTTCCTCTGTACTAATATCAATACCCTAAGTACTACATGTATAGATCTTCAGCCACCTTGGCATTTATACGTAAATACTTGAAATGTGATGTCCCACTAATGTACTGTCTCTAAATGTATGACTATGCTGACGTGGAGCCTTTGTAAATGAGCCTATGACTCAAAGGGTTGTAATTCCTATGACTGTCTAAATAAATAAAATAAAGCAGACTGTTAATGGGTGAAAATGTAGGTGTCCGATAGAAAAGAGGTGAGCTAGGAGAGGACAATGTGCTCTTAATGCTTGGCAAGGGTATGGAGGGCAGAAAAGAGACGAATAGTTGCCAGTGGATGAGGAGTCATCCCCTTTGGGTACAAGGAGGACCACAGCATGTTTCCAACAATATAGGACAGAGGTAATACAGAATGAGACATTTATGATTATTGAGAGGGGATAGGCAATGGCCGCTGCAGAGAGGGACTGGAGGTTTGGGTCAAGACCATCAGGGGAGGCAGCTTTAGAGTGGTTGATGGTGAGGAGGGCACTTAGGGCATAGTTTGTGGTAACAGTAGTGATAGAGAAGGGAAGGTGGGAGGGTGGTGGAGGTGGCACACTGGTATAGGGTGGGTAGGGGGAGGTTTAGGAGGGAAGGGATTTCAGTAGCTCAGTGGTGCAGGACATATAGTAGGAGTTACATTATGTGAGACAGAAGTGGAGTGGGAGGATGGTGGAGGTGGCACACTGGTATAGGGTGGGTAGGGGTGGTTAGGATAGGAGGAATTTCAGTATCTCAGTGGTGCAGGAGGTATAGTAGGAGTTAAATTATGTGGCACACTGGTATAAGGTGAGGAGGGTGGAGGTGGCACAGTGGTATAGGGTGGGGAGGGTGAGTAGGAGGGGAAGGATTTCAGTAGCTCAGTGGTGCAGGAGGTATAGTAGGAGTTAAATTATGCAGCTGCAGCTAGTCGGAAGGTAAGTGGCAAGGTTACTCAAGAGAACACTATTATTCCACCACTTCCACTTGTACATGTCTGCCCAAATTTCAGGAGTTGGCAAGAAGCTGGAAGTGGCAGCGAGGAAAAAGGACTGTGAACCAATGTGCAGATGGATCAAGTCTATCACTAATCACATGTTTTGGGTGTCACGTACCAGCCTGGAGAACAAAGACCTGACAGTTGATAAGTGGCTGAGTGTAAGCAACCATGTGGCAAATATACACCAAGGACATAGTGAGTTGTTCCTGCAGTGCCTGCATGGATCACTTGATGGTAACACAAAGGAGTGGATTAAAAAAGGTATTTGGATGGGTCTAGTTGTGCACCTTCTGTGGCTTATGCAAGGACATGTTACTCATAATTTTAATTATTACATTCCTGTTCTGAAATCTATGTAGGCAGCAAGGCACATAAATTGCTATCTGAGACTGTATCCAGTCTGTAGCTCCTGAGAGACCTGACTCAGCTGTCACCGGTGTACCAAACATATGCATTAGAGGTTTTTCAGTCTCGCTTGTCACTTCACACCAAAGTTCAGCCACTTTTTCTACCCAAGCATGATATCAAGATGTGTGTCCATCTCTTATCGGTTTCATACAGTGTTCAGTTCAATGTAGATAATTACTGTGTTGCTGCAAATGTTTATCTTTCAAGGACACTGACTTGACATCTCCATAATGGAGTCTGTTCTTACTGTGGCCTGTTTGTAGTCAGTAACCATCAGCACTTTTGATGTCCATTTATGTGCGATATCTGTATCCATGACTTCTGTGCTACCATCTTCACAATCATCATGGATGACCATTGTGGCATCCTTCATATACATTGCACACAGCAGTGCCTCTCATTTCCCCCAAATGTAATCACCACATCACATCTATTTCATGTTATGGAGCAATATACAGTTAGTCTTCTGATGACTTCACATGTCAGCTCCACACTTGCTTTCACACATTTCATGTTTTGAATGACACCACTCTCCAGTGGTCATGCAACTAAATGTTTCTATCCACCTGACCCTTCTCCACTCATATCCTGACTTACACTTCTTCATAATCCCTTTGGGCCATTGTGCAGTGTAGGGCGGTTCAATGTAATTTATAGAAATGCACACGTCCTGTGTTAGTAAGCCTTTTTGACTTTTGCCACATGTGCTTAGCATTCAGAATTACTGTTGGTGTTGGCAGAGGTATCATGCATGAATAATGCATTACCATGCTTCATACAAGTACATAACGACCCTTACCCAAACCACTACTCCCCCAACACTGACAGCATACTCTTGAACATATATACTCTTCATGTATCATGGCTGTACATCAATTCCAGTTCTGTCAAGTTTCAATGATGACACATATACTAACATACTATAAACTCAGCAGAATAGGCCCTATAGTCTAGAGAGTCTGCTCGATGGTCAATGTCTATGCAGGGCACCAATTTTAGCCCCCACCCCCAACAAGGACCCCTATTTCCCAGCGAGGTCCTGGATGTATCCTCCCCCTTGCACCTATCCCAGTCCTTCTTGAACTACTCCACCGTAGTAGCAGCCACCAGTTCCATGGGCAGTGCATTCCAGGGCTCCACCACTCTCTCAGTAAAGTTGCACCTCCTTCTTTTCCCCCCTCAGTCTCCCCCCATCCAGCTTCATGTTGAGTCCCTTGGTGGACCCAGTTCCCTCTGCTGAAGAACCCCCTCAAGACTTACCCTATTGATCCCTTGAGATACTTGAAGAGCGCTATCATATCCCCCATCTATTCTATCCTCCAATGAGTATAGGTTGAGCTCCCCCACTTGCTCCTCATTGGGCCTTTCCCCTAGCCCCAGTATCATCCTTGTCTCTCTTCTCTGTACTGTCTCCAGTAATGCAATGTCCTTCTTTAAGTAGGGATGCCCAAACTGCATGCAGTCTTCAAGGTGTGGTCTAACCAGACTATTGTACATCGGAAGGAGTACCTCACTACTCCTTGAGGTTATTCCTCTGGCTATGCACCCGGGCATTTTATTTGCTTGTGCCTCCATCCTTCTACACTGCTCTGGGTTGTTCATTTTGATATCCACCACCACCCTGAGGTCTTTCTCCACTCTCGAAACCTGCAGTGCCCCCCCAGTTGTATTCATTAGTCTGTTTTTTGGCCCACAGGTGCAGAACTCTGCATTTCGCAGTGTTAAACTTTAGTTTCCAGATTCGTGACCACCTCCCTAGAGTCTCCAGGTCCTCCTGGAGATCTAACTTTCCCTCCTCCCATCCACCACCTTCCACAGCTTAGAGTCATCTGCAAAGAGGCTCATCCACTCCCGATACCACTTCTGATGTCTGCTACATAGTCATTAAATAGGAGTAGACTCAGAACACACCCATGTGGTACCCCACTTGTGACTAACCTTGAGGATGAGACCTCCACCCCCACCCTCACCCTCTCTACCCACCTCGCCAGCCAGTTTTCTATCCACCTGCCCATCCCCCACCCCATACTCTCCAGCTTCTACAGTACCCCATGATATGGCACAGAGTCAAAAGCCCTGCTGAAGTACAGAAAGGGGACATCCACAGTGCCCTTGTCACCCTTAATAGAATTCTACCAGATTCGTCTGGCACAATCTGCCATTAACAAACCGTGCTGGTTTATTGTCTATGTGACCCCGGGCCCTCAGCACTCCCTCTATCCTTTCCTTCAGGATGCTCTCCATCACTTTGCCCACTACCCACATCAGGCTAACCGGCCTATAGTTACCCGGCTCCTCTTGCAGGCCCCCCTTGTGAATAGGCACAATATGGGCCATCCTCCAGTCCTGAGGTACCCACCCAGACTGCAGGGACGAGTTAAAAAGATCTGCTGGGGGGGTTGCCAAGGTATCCGACAGCTCCCTGAGCACCCTGGGGTGGATCCCATCCGGGCCCTGTACCTTGTTCCCTCTTACGGCCTTGAGTGCATCCAATACCCTACCTCTGGATATTTCATAATTCTTTTCCACCAACTCTGTTTCCTAGCTTTGACCCCCTTAGGTCTTTCCCTCGAGCAGGTCTTGGTAGCCTCCAGCAGTCTCTTTTTTTTCATTTCCCATCATGCCTCTGTGCCCATGCTTGGTCTGATCCCATCTAGATAGCCCCTCAGGATCTGCTCCATCCCACCAAAGTCCACCCCTCTGAAATCCACGATGGTCATTCTTGTATGTTCTGCCCTGCCCCCTAGTTGTAGGGAGAACCAAACCGTCGCATGGTCGCTACCCACCAGTGGGTCCCCAACAAGGTCCCTAATGAGCTCCCCATCTGACAGGATCACATCCAGGATGTGCCCCTTCCTTGTCATCTCTGTCACCAGCTGGGCAAGAAACACATCCTGGAAGACATCCAACAGGCGCTGCTCCTTGCTTGATGTGGGTGCCATGGTTCCCCAATCTACTCCTGGCATGTTCAGGTCTCCCATCATCACAGTGATGTCCTTACCTCCACCACAGTGGTACTTAAGGTTAGCCACCTGGCCTTTCTCCTGTTCCTCCTCCTTCCCTGAGGGTCTATGTACCACCCCCATCTTCCCCCTTTTTTACACCCGGAGCCTGCAGGGTTCCACACCCGAATCCCTATGTTCTCCTCGAGAACCTCCATTCACTCCTCTCCTTATACCAGAGGATTCAGCACCTGGTGTGGCTATGTAGATGACCCCTTGTCCCCTACTTCCCCACTTTCCCAACTGCCTTGTAATCCCCTCAACCTCCTCCCTAATTTGCGCCAGGTAGTGGCACACTGGGCAACCCCCAAACTTCAAAACCTAGCCAAGTACCATGGCCGCCCCACAACCTGTGCACCCAACCACCCTCCCAAACATGCCCACTCTAGTGAGCGGAGGACCTTTACCTGTTTTGTTATGAACAGTGTGCCATAAAGTACCAATGGTGTACTGTCTGTATGAGTAGAAATGTACCAGTTTTAGTATTATTAAGTTGTCAGTCATGGTGCATTGATCCTTGGCAGCAGCTGCTACCACTACCCACATGAAAGTACAGTTACGTAGGAACTTACTGTAACAGTAGATCTTCGAGAGAGGTTCCTTCAGTAGGTCATCACATATACCACTGGCGCCACCTGGCGTCGGGCCGCACAGCAGACTTTTCTAGCAATACCTGATGGGAGATTGCCCACCCGTTGTTACATGACTGACATCAGCGTGACTTATATAGTGGGCGGTCCCCACGCCTGCCCTCCAGTTCTCCCACCGGAGCCAGGAAGAGGCCTGACAGCAGGAGTGAACAGGATTTGGAGTCCCTGTGAAACATAAAATGAGAGAAGAAGGGAAGGAAAAATATGACCTACTGAAGGAACCTCTCAAAGATCTACTGTTATGGTAAGTTCCTATATAACTGTACTATCTTACTTCGAGAGGGTTTCTTCAGTAGGTCATCACATATAGGACAGAGTCCCAAGCAGTCCTTCCAAAGACAGACTGAGAGAAACTAGGGAGGAGAAAAAAACAAACTACAATGGAAAAAACTGAAGTCCAGAAAGGATCCAGTATAGGACAGAAGGCCCTGCAGGACGGCTAGGCCAAAGCCAGCCCTCCGCCTAGAAGCAATGTCCAGACTATAATGTTTGGTAAAGGTATGGACAGAACTCCAAGTAGCAGCAGCACAAATGTCAGCTGCGGAAATGTTCCGAAGGAAGGCTGCGGAGGCAGCCATGCCCCTAGTAGAATGACCTCTGATGGTACCTGGTAGAGGTTTATCGTACTTCTGGTAACAGTATTGAATGCAGTTGCCTAACCATTTGGAAAGGCCCTGCTTAGAAACCAGTTTGCCCTTCGATCTTGGGGCGTAGGAGACAAAACAACTGGTCGCAAGGGCAAAATTCTTTGGTCTGATGGGTGTAGCACCAGAGAATCCGATGGATATCCATCTTATGAAGGAGTGCCTCTCCTCTATTTGAGGGGGATGGATAATACACCAGAAGCTCTACTGACTGATTCAGTGTGGCTTCTGACACCACCTTGGGAAGAAACCTCGGATGAGTTCTGAGGACCGCCCAGTCCCTATGGAATATCAAGAACAGCTCCTTGCAGACTAGAGCGTGAAGCTCCAAAATCCTTCGGGCTGAAGTGGTGGCCACAAGAAAAAGTGCCTTCCAAGAAAGGAAGGGCAAATCACAGCTCATAGCCAGCTCGAAAGGAGGAAGGGTGAGCTGTTCCAGTACAAAGTTCAAGTCCCAGGGTGGGGTTGGGCTACAGAAGGGGGGTTTCAGATGGAGAATCTCTTTCAGAAAGGTTTTTGAGACTTCCAACTGAGCCACGGGTTTACCATTCACTAGCTCATGGTACGCTGAGAGAGCCGAGATATGGACCTTTAAGGAAGAGTAGGACAAACTCTGTCTGACAAGTGAAGGAGGTATTCCATGACTTGCAGGGACGAGCAAGAAAAACAGTTCCAACCCTTAGCAGTCACCCAAATGGAAAACCGCTTCCACTTCATAGCATAAGTGGAACGGGTAGACGATTTCCTAGCCTCGATGAGGACTTGAGCTACCCTGGAGGAAACCTCGGAGTGTGATATCGCTGTCTGCAGGAGCCAGGCATGAAGATGCAGGGTCCCGAGCCCCGGGTGTACCAGTCGACCTTGGTCCTGGGTCAGGAGGTTGTGAGTCACAAGTTCCCGGGAAAGCTGCTGTAGCAGCAGGAACCAGATCTGTCTCTGCCAGAGAGGAGCGACGAGGATCATCTTTGCCCTCTCCACCTGGAGTTTGAGGAGAACCCTCTGCAGAATGGGAAATGGCGGAAAGCTTACAAGAATTTCCCTGTCCAGGATAGAAACAACATGTTGCTCCAAAAAGCGCCTGGCTCGGGAACGAGTGAGCAAAACTTGGGAAGTTTTGCATTGTATTGGTAGGCAAAGATGTCGATTCCTGGATGCCCCCAATTTTGGAAGATGGATTCCGCCACCTCCTGATGTAGTTCCCACTTGTGAGCTAGGGTCCAAGCCCTACTGAGACTGTCCACCAGGATGTTTAGAATGCCTGGAACGTGCATGGCCACTAGGACCAAATGGTGCTGGACTGCCCAATTCCACACCCGCGTTGCCTCTCTGTAAAGGGGGTACGACTGGGTTCCTCCTTGTTTGTTGATATACCAAACTACTGACATATTGTCCATTTGGATTAGCAGTGATCCTTTTGGAAGGAGGGTCTGAAAGGCCTGTAACGCGCACAGGACCGCCCTCAACTCCAGAACACTGATGTGGAGAAAAGTCTCCAAGCCAGACATAGTCCCTGAGCTTGTTGTTCCTCAAGATGAGCTCCCCACTCCATATTCAAGGCATCCGTGGTGAGGATGGCTACCGGTGCAGGGTTCCGAAAGGGGAGCCCCAAAGAAAGACTGCAAGAACTATTCTAAGTCTTTCTGAACTGCTGAGGAGACTAGGACCGGATGGGCTAGGTTGTCCAGGAGCAGATCCCACTGCACCCGCAAGGACCACTGAGTAATCCTCATCTGCAGCCTTGCAAGGGGAACCGTAGTTATGGAGGCCGCCATCAGGCCCAGAAGGTGAAGGACTTCCTGGGCAGGGGTGGTCCTGAGGGAAACCACTTTGGAGGCCTGACAGACAAGGGTCTCCATTCTGCCTGGAGGAAGGAAAGCTCTGCACTGGACCATATCCAGGACTGCTCCTATAAACTGAAGTCTCTGGGCAGGGATAAGGGATGACTTGGGAACACTGACCGTGATCCCTAGTCTGCTGAAAAGGTCCAAGGTAAAGGACAGAGCCTCCAGCAAGGAATCCCTGGATGGGGCTGAAATCAGCCAGTCGTCCAGGTAAGGGAAGACTGCAATGCTCCTGCAGCGTAGAAATGCCGCGACCACCGCCAGGGACTTGGTAAAAACCTGTGGTGCCGAAGACAGGCCAAAGGGGAGTGCCCAGAACTGGAAGTGTTCCCCTTGGAAACAAAAGCGTAGGAATTGGCGGTGGCTGTGGAAAATAGGAATGTGCAGGTAAGCATCCTGCATATCTAGGGCACAGAGCCAGTGGTTCTCCATGAGGAGAGGGGAGGATCTGGAGCGTCAGCATCCAAACTTTTTTGTACTCGACAAACTGATTCAGCTGACTTAGGTCGAGTATGGGTCTGAAGTCCCCGGTCTATTTTTGGAACCAGGAAAAAATGGGAATAAAATCCCTTTTCCCTTTGCCTGAAGGGGACGCGCTTGATTGCTTCTTTGAGCAAGAGTGAATTTACCTCCTCGCGAATGAGGAGAGCCTGATGCCGAGAATAGGAGGACTTTGTGGGTCGAGTTTCTGGAGGAATCTCCAGAAACTCTATGGTGTTCCGATGGACACTAGTTGCAGGACCCATTAGTCGGAGGTAGTCGCCTTCCATTCCTGCGGTGTAGCGCTGAACCTCCCCCACCTGCTCCCCGTGCCGAGACTGAGAAGGCATTGGGGCTGGGAAGTCAAAAGTGGCAAGGACATTCGGAAGGCCTCCTGAATGGCTCTGATTTTGGAGGCAGGTGGGGTGGCTGTACCCGTGGCATTTCTCCTCTTGGCGACGCGCCTGAGCCGCTCTTCTGCCCCAGGTCCTCTTTCCAAGAGGGCTGTTGCTGCTGTTGTTGTTGAGAGCCCAATCGGTGCATAGACCTGACAGACCTAAGTGCAACACCCTTGTCCTGTAGGTCTGTGATAATATCTTTGGTGTCCCCACCAAAAAGGACCGAGCTCCTGAAAGGGGCTTCCTGAATCGCCGACTGGACCTCATTGGCGGGCATACAGACAGAATGGCGCGGTGATTGCTGCAGAGAAAATGCACCAGACAAAATGTCAAAATTAAAGGTGGTAGCTGGTAGAAACAGTCGTGGAGCAAATGTAGCTTCCACGACCAAAGACCAGCAACTGCAACGACCCACGCACGATGCGACTTTATGTCCGTAAAAGGGAGCAATTGCCAATGTGTGTTGTACATGGATTGCCAGTGTGTGCTCTGCCTGATTGCCTGTGGGAAAGACAAGCCTGCTATTAGCCTTTTGACTGCAGCCAAGATCACTTCCACCTGCCTTCTTTAATGTGCGGTGACATTTTGCCCACGAACAAACCATGTCAGCGACCAAATCAACAGTTCTTATTTGTCCCTGCGACATAATGTCCGCATTGTTTTGACCATGACATTATGTCCAGGGACCAATTGACCGTATACGCATTGGCGAGGCCAGAAAGGCAAAGCCAGGAATGCCATCTAAGAGCAACGACAGTTGCCGAGGTATGGGCCACCGAGTTGACAGAGTTGTAAGGGGCACGTAAAGCGTGCCTACAAGAAACCTTGGAGAGGCGGAGATCCTTGGCAAGGTCCTCCTTTAGAGGTGAGGAATCCATGGACTGGACTCGCGCTTCCAGCCTGGCCAACGTCACTTTCTGATGGGACACCATATGGGCCACGTAACTGAGGGACCAGAGGGCGCACGTGGCAGAGGAATATATCTTTTTGCCGAACTGGTCCATCTGCCTGTATGGAGGAGTAGTGCTCATGTGCTTAGGCACTGAAGAGCGATCATGAGCTGCTGAGATGACCACAGAGTCAGCCTTAGGATGGGCCTTTAAGAATGGAGCATCAGCCCAGTAGATCCTGTCCACCTGCTTGGGGACAGCCAGGATAGAATGAGGCATCTGCCAGATGGTAGTGGTGAGGTGTTGATGGGGGGCCATCCAAGGAGGAATGGGGATGGGAGACAGAGACTCTAAGTCTAGGTGTTCCAAGAGTCTCTGTCTCATGGGGTCCTGTTCCTCCGACTCCCAGTCAAAATAGTCCTTCATGGCCCTCAAGAGGTCGGAGAAGGCAGGGTCTTCTGGTGGAGACTTTGGCGAGACCTTGTCCCTCGTGGTCCTCCGGGACCTCCTCAGAGGAATCTTCCCTCCCCTCTGAACTATCATCATCATCGTCCGCCTGCTTGACAGGTCGGTGTCTAGTATCTGTAAGGGAAACGTCCTGTCGAGTCTTCCCTGAGATGTGGACAGTGGCGATGGATGAACTGCTCGGGGAAGGGGACCTAAGACACCGCGGTTGTGGGAGCCTGGTCTCCAAGTACAAGACCAACTCTGAACGAGCCCCCTGCCATCAAGACTGTATTAAGGTCTTGAAATCCGGGGTAACTGGAGGAAGAGAAGCTGGAGTAGGCAGAGACTGGGGGAGAACTGGTAGTGGATAGTAACCCTGGAATCCCGTATAATGGGAATAAGGATTATATTCAGGGTAGAACTGTTCCGGAAGACTCCAGTCCACAGTGGGACCCCCCAGGTAGTGGTCCCCAGGATACCCCAATGGGTATTGTGGGACAGTTCGGGGTCGGGTATAAATCATCGTTGTCAGATCAGGAGTCGGGGGAAACCCACGTTGGACTCGCCATCATATAGATGGGTTGAGGGTCCAGCGTCGGGACAGCCCACATCAGGGAGACTGACGTTGGAACCGGCACCACCTGATTTGGCATTGGAAGGGGATCTGGCATCAGAACCGGGCGAAGGGGCCCTGGCATCGGGGATGGATCTTGCGTCGGGGCCAAAGGCAAATCAGCCGGTCCTGGCTGCGGGACTGTCGTCAGGATAACTGGCATCGGAAGCCCACTGGAAGGCAAAGGAAGGGCCTCCACAGTGAGGCCTGTAGGCCGAAGAGGAGCCTTCTTTGCCTTGACCCCAGAAGGGGAATGGGGAACCGGGACATCGACAGGGTAAGCAGGCTCTCCGCTGCCACTGCTGGATGTACCCACTGAGGAATGGAGGCACGGGTGAAACAGGAGAAGGGAGGGAGAGGCTTTCCTCTAGTCCTCCAAGTGCTGGGTGAGGTGCCATGAGGCCCTCGACGGGGAACCGAGCTCCGTGCGGTCATCAGAGCTGGCTGATTTAGCGGATGGGTCGGGCGGTCAGGAGGAGCCCTGTATGACTTATCAACTGAGCGGGCGACCTGATTCTCATCGGCAGCTGCGCCGGGTCCTGAGGAGAGCCGAGCCAACTAACAACCTGGGTGGCGCTGGATGTCAGAGGAGCCGATGGCGGACTTATCTGCTGAAGTTTTGTCTGACTTACCATCCAGTTTTCTGGGCGGCAGCTGGGCCTTGCTCGTCGAGGGCCTGGCGTCATCCGTGGAGCGAGCCCACTCCCTAGACTTCTCCTTGTGCTCTTTTGAGGGAGAAAATTTCTCAGATGAATCCCAGAGGCGATCCATTTTCTTCTCTAAAGAAGCCAAGCGGGCTTTTAGTAAGTGGGCCTCCAAAGCCTGCTGTCTCCTCTTTTTTGTGGCCTGGTTAAAGGACTGACCGCCTTTGTGCGGGATCTGTGTGCCACAGGACGAGCACTTCTTCTTGGGTGAAGACATAAGGTAGAACACGAATAGAAGGAAGAAACACCAGCGAGGGATAAACCAACGCGATGAACTTTCTCGACAATCTCTAACTGTAAATCTGCAATGTGACTGATACGAGGCGACGGCGGGAAAGAACTGGAGGGCGGGCGTAGGGACTGCCCACTATATACAGTCACGCTGACGTCAATCACGTGACGTCGGGTGGGCGGTCCCCCGTCAGCTATTGCTAGAAAAGTCTGCCGTGCGGCCCGACGCCAGGTGGTGCCAGTCCTATATGTGATGACCTACTGAAGGAACCCTCTCGAAGTAAGATCAAAACATAAACACTGACAGCACTCAGCTCCACTGCTTACAACATTGTGCTATTTTGCAGTTGCATTACTGACAGATGATGTGTTTGCTGTTACAGCAACTGTTTTTCTTCTGATTGTTGCACGATTTAGGTATCCTTGTCATTGACACCAGGACTGAAATGTGGTCATCTATGTCTATTTTGGGAATGTTTATTAACCTGCTGTAAAATACATGGCCACAGCCAGCTACAGATTCATACTTATGACAATGCATACTGTCACTGTGTCAACATAACAGTGTAACACCTGAATGCATTGTAAATACTTATTTTCCATGCTGTCTTAGACACCTGTTGGCAGCTCTACATTTCAGCAAAAATAGGCGGAGGCCACAGGCAGTAACCAAGGCAGTTGAGGAAAGATTCCGTCTTTGTTTCCCGAAGGCAAAAAAGGGAGAAGAGGCCATTGTCAAGCCAACAAAGACACCCACAACATACTGTGAGTACTGTGCGACGCTTGTCACACAAGTTGAAATGGCAGACACTGATTTGAGAAATGTGATTTGTAGTTCTCATTTTTCTTACATCTTAGTAAGTCACCCTGTTGTACTGTGAAATATACATATATACATCTATATATGTCATATATACACACATACATATATATATGATGAGATGCTGTTGTTTGCTACAAATTTGTAGAGTATGGGCCTGTAAGATGGGATTCTGGGCAGGACATCCTCTGTTAGGGAGTAAACTGGGGACATCGTCGGGTGGAACCTCAGACAGATCGAGGGCTATGGAGGAACACGGGGACACCACATAGGAATATCATCCTACAGAGGTGGTGGATGGAGAGAGGGGTGTGAGGACAACAGCAACTTGATGCATGGGACTGAAATGAGCACTGCAGCTGACAGGAAGGAGCCATCACACAGCATTCCAGAGGGTGCCAGTGATAGGTTTACAGCACTGGCAAAACTGTGTGGGTGGGGTGGGGTGAAGGATATCCTCCAAGTGGGTGCAGGAGACGGTAATGGTGGGTAATGCACAACTGACGTTAGTCTGTCACAAGAAGGTGGCAGCGAAGAAAGGGGTAGTGTCAGGGCTGGAGGAGCAGTCACAGGTTACTGGCACACTGTGTGGAGAAGAAGAGCGGACAGATCAGAACACAACAGAATAGCCGAGATTGGTGAATGGTAAATAGTTGATGGGAAGGATGTGAACAAGAGGGATAGGATGGTGAATTTCATAGAGGACAGGCAGATAAGGACTGCTAAGCCCATCTAGTCTCCCCGTAGGCCCTATATATTGTATGTGGCCACCGACCCTATGCGATCAATGACTTGTCATCACTCAGTCCCTGACATGATTAATTTGACCATGAACATCTGTACTTATTAGATGTGCTGCTGATGTATACAACCCATTAGCCACAGCCTCCTCCACATCAGCACTTGAATGATAACTACGTTTTTGCAAAACAAGCGACCTGAAAGGTACAGTGATCCACCTTTAATACAGTATGGATATTATTTACTAGGTACCTTTGGTTCTGACAGTAGAACTGGCACATCACTGGGATAGCTATGACTGTCAGTTGGTCATGTTTGATTAATCAGACAGACATGACATTTCATATTGCTATGTACATAGCATTTTCTGTTGTGTTTCTCATTCCAGCTTACCTAGACGTAACAGTGCGTGAGGTTGAAAGTCTACGTGACAAATTCCCTTCCTACAAGAAGTGCATGGAACAGGAGGTGATGTCATTCCCAAGTCCTGTGTGGGCATCATGCAGCCATCCTGACAGAGGAACTAATAAAGAAGCACAGATGCCGATTTACAATGGAACAACGCTGATGATCTTTGTTGTTACCTGATTCATTCACTAACCCAAATAAAAGCAGTACAAAACAAAAAGGTTGTATAGAATTTGACGGCAGATAAGGACCGCTTGGCCCACCCAGTCTGCCCATTTCCCTACCTGATGGATAAGCTGCAGATCCTAGTTAACCAGCAGCCTACTTCTTCCTACCCCCAACCCCTAGAATTGCCTTATGACTGTCCCATGCATGCTTGAATTCCACCGTTTTTGACTCCATGACCTCCTCTGGAAGGCTGTTCCATACATCCACAACCCTCTCTGTGAAAAAATACTTCCTTATAGAAGTTGGTAATTTTCAATAGTTTAACCCCAAAATGTCAACATAGCCATTTCTTTACAGCACCTCATGAATGTGAGGCTGTCATTTTCAGATCCTAGCCAAAATGTGTTTTTGCATCCTGAAAGGTGATTTCACAGTCGCTGCACGAAATCACCTTTCAGGCAGGAGTTGAACATTTTCTCTGCACTTGTTCATGAGGTAGGGTCATAAGAAGGGTATATTGAAAATTTGGGCCACAAATATTACCTAACAAGAAAGTTAAACTGCCCAACATCATCACATCTACTTTGTATTCTTAAATGTTAATAAAATGATTCCTTCACTGAAGCAATTTTCATTGTCACTTTCACTGGTATCAGTACCACACATCCTCTATGACACCAGTGCAAATGGTGAACATTCGGCATTGACAAATGCTTGATTCTGAATTTGTGGGAAAAGCCTGAAATTACAGTATGACCACTGGGAGCCCATCACAGGGGGCACATGTCTGCTGTCTGCCCCCCTCAAAGTTTGGCATGGTCACTGGAAGCCTACTGCTGGCAGTGCATTTCTTCCCTGACTCCCCCACCCCCATGTTTAACTGCAGCCAGTGGAACTCTCTCCCCAGAGCTGTTTTTCTACCCCAGACCCCCCCAAGTTTAAGTGCAGGCATTTAATCCTGTCCTCAGAGGTGGACGTCTACCCCAGAACCCCCCCAAATTAAGTGCTGCCATCAGAAGCCCATCCACAGTGGCCTATTTCTGATGTCCCCACCCCCAAAGTTAAGTGATGCCACTGGGACCTCATACCCAGTTATGCACATCTGACCCTGATTCTCTGAAGTTATATGTGGCATCCAAGAACCCATCCCAGTTGATGCATGTCTGCCTCAACCCTGAACGCACCAGTCAGATGTCAGCTGGCACAAATCCTCCAGTCACCTCCTTGGGTGGCTGCCATCTGAAACAATAGGTTGTATAAATTTCATCAAGCATGGTCTGTGATATGATACATAAGTTAATGCAAGCCATGTTTGATGAAATACACACTCATACGCTCTATAATCTATCCATTGCTTTTATTGTTTACTAACAGATTAGATTGCAACTGGTATGCCAGTTAAAATAGTTACATTTATGATGAAAACTACAAAAACATTAAATAAGAGCCACCCCATACAATTATCATTACATTTATAACCTCAACATACCTTAATTTAGTACAGTACTAAAATAAGGATATAATATTCCTTACAAGAGTAAAAGGGAATGTTGACAATTGCACAGTTCTCCATCATCAAATACAGTTGTGAAAGCTTTTGGTCTGGTGGCCACCAAGAGCCCTTTCCCAATGATGTAATTAACCCTTGGCCCTGACCCCTCCAAATGGCTGCTGGCACAAACTCTTCACTCACCTCCTTGGTTGATCACTGTCTGAAATAATGGTTTGCGGGTATTTCGTATAGCATGATTTGTGATAATTACATTATTACAAAACTTACTTAAAGAAATACACTAGTACTGTATATAGTCTATCAGTCACATTTATTGTTTATCATTACTTATATTTTAATTGGTAAGCTGGTTGAAGATTTTAAATTTATGACAAAAACTAGAAAAATATAATTTATGCTATAAATAGAAATAATCCAGCAACTTGATTGGTTGTGACTTCTTCTTGCCAAGTATTAAGTCCCAGCCCATACTCACAGGAATGAAAAAGTCCCAATCAACAGGTTCTTTTACCTTCTTTGAAACACTCCACCCTACAGTCTACCATAACATTTTGAACAGAATCACTTTCAGATCAAAACAGATCAAAACAGAACTGTTTTTTTAAATGTGTGTATACCCATAAAAACACAATTAAACTATTTTATTCATAAATCTTTTTATTTACTTTCTAATGCATCAAAATGGATCCATGGGATAAAAGTAATAATACACTGAAGGGTTTGGTATGGCATGGGATATCACCATTTCTCAAGTGCATGAGACACTCGTCCCCGGCTTCATGCTTCACAACATAACCGAGGCATGATGATGTGTCATGACATAGCACACCCTGTGGTAAATTATTTCTTAAATATCAACCACCTCTTACTTATCATCCAACTGCCATAACATATGTTACTGGCTCATAGAGCAGAACATATGACCTCTAATTCCTTAACTTTAGAACTAAAAAATGGATAAAACTTCCCTTAAAAATAAACTGGAATGATAAAAATGTCATACTTTTTCATCATCAAAAACAATTTTTATTTATTTAATTTTAAATTACTTCAACTGGGATAACCCATGATATGCAGAAAATTGTTTTCATGAGGGTCCCATGAGGATAGCAACAATCAACAGGTTAACATAGTCCAACAGGAAAAAATTACATACTGTACATGCTAAAATATACACAGGAAAATAAAACTGTAATGGTAAGTATACCCAAACAATAATCAAAGCAGTCTAACAAAGTGACGTCACAGCAAACAAACAGCATAAGCATTATTATGCAACATGAACATGGTTGATGAGAGGGGCTTCCTGACCAAAACAAATAGTGAGCTCTAAGGTCACTGGAAAGCTTGAACCTGACCATTTGCAAGCTGAAAGCCTTTCTCAGCCACAGAGGTAGTTTATTCCTGGTGAATGATGCTGCAAAGGCCTCCCTACCACATTCAAGCTTCATATTGGAAATTGGGAAGGTAAGTTCTGCAATGGAATGTAGTGAGTAGGAACTGCTGAGCTGTGTGAGGTGAGCTAGGAGATAATATGGGGCTTTTCTCTGTGCACACTAGACCACAACGAAAGACAGTGGTAGGCATGCCTGCTTGAGGGTCATGGAGTAGTTAAGCTGGTCAACCAACAGGCAATGATGGGTAAGACCATCCACAGGAGAATACAAACCTGTACAACTTGTTGCAAAATGACTCAAAAGCAGCATAGTGATTTTGTTTGCACAGCAGTATAGGATGTTTCCATAGTCAACAAAATTGAGCAGGACATGGCAGACTAATTGTTTTCTCACATCAACACTGAGGCAGTATTTAGACCTTAAGAAAAAGTTAAGCTTGGACCCTATGGTTCTTAAGATGTGGTCACTGTGCCTACTATATGTAAGTGAAATATGAAGCCCGTTCCTAGATATTTGAGTACTTTGACTTGCTCAATACTGTTGCCATCTGATGTTATGATTGCAAGTGAATCAGCTGAACTACTTCACTAGTTCTGGGATCCAAACAGCACAGACTTAGTTTTTGTTGCATTAAGGATTAGACAATTGTTGGCAAACCAGGAGAAGACTGTGTTGAAATCAGATTGGAGTACTGAATTAGCCTCAGCCATTGTTGTTGCACTGTAGTAGAGTATGGTTTTCTGCATACATATGTAGATAACACCTCCCAATGTCCCTTGGGAGGTCATTAACACACATGAAGAACAGCAAAGGGCCAAGGATTGATCCATGAGGAAACCCAAGAATTAAGACAGCAAGGCATAAATTAATGACTTATATGGACACTGGAGGGATTCACTTGCTCAGGCAGTTTTTAAACCATTTGTTTGCTGGTTGACTGACACCTATGGTTTTGAGCTTGAGCAAGAATATTGCATGATCCACCAAGTTGAAAGCCTTGGAGTTATCCATGAAGGTAGTCCTCTGAGGAGATCATTATCCATTGCTATGTGGAAATAATCGATGACTTTGAGCAATTCAGATATGGTGGTATGACACTTCATGAAGCTAGATTGCATGGAAGAGAGCAGATTGTGCAGACTGAGATGCTCAGGTAGCTGTGAGTGAACATAATCAGAGCTGGTATTCTTCCAGCAAAACCTTACAAATAAAAAAGCTCATCCTGCCATCAGCCAAACTTTTTGACCACCCATCCTAAGGTATAAAACTTGAGGTATATCTTTTTATAAAATGGGGTAAACAAATCAAGCATCCTGATTGGCTACTACATCATCTGAGCTGTGTCCTTATCAGATGATAGGGTAGCCAACCAGCACTACCCTCCACTCCTGAGCCCCACAACAGCATGGAATCACTGAGCTGTGCCAACTGAAAACAGAAACACAGACTGGCACAGCTCACAACACAACATCTTTCTCACGGCTTTCAAGGGGTCCGATACAGAAGGACAACACTATGAAAATCAAGTACTGTAGCGCTGTGTGTGCCAGTTCCCAACGCACAGTACTGTGCTGCCATCACCTCAGTGTCCTGTCCATTTTAAGCTCCATTTGTAACCCCCCACCCTGCCGAATACTGAAAACTGTAAACCCCGCACCTCTCCTCACTAGCGGCTTCATTAACTATGCTAGAGCTTTCACTTTTTAAACACACGCACGGACTATGAACAACAGGCATGCTGGTTCCCAATCCACAGTACTGTGCTACCATAACCTCAGTGTCCTGTCCAGTAGAAGCTCCATTTGTGAACCCCTCTCCCTCTCTCCACCGCATTGTATAAACCATGCTGCTCTCCTCACTAGTGGCTTTCATATTCTGCGCTGCAACTTTCATTTTTTAAAAGATGTGATCCTGAAAAACTAACCACGATTGCTCCTAGAGACGTCAGTAAACAGAAATATCTGAACTATGGCAGGCAAAAAGGGACATTGTTCCAAATACGTTTTGTTCAAACAAGGTAACACATATTAAAATACTGAGGAGGAGGGAACCTAACCTCTGCATTATGTTTCGTAGGGATGAGAGCCCTCTACTGGCCAGCAAGCCAACCTCAAACACACCACAATACAGTGATACAGGAACTACTTTTCCTATCAGCAATATTAAAAAGCTCCTTTTTATAAATTGTTGAACATTTTCTTTCCTTCTTTTTTTTTAATTTACTTTAGGGTACCCATTTTATAAGTGCAATAACACATTCCAAGGTGTGATTTATCACCTGATAAGAGCATGCCCAGTGGCATAAGGCACTCGGTGCAAGTGCCTCGTGCCTTAGTACACCCCTGGGCTTGCTCTTATCAGGTGATAAACCACACCTTGGAGTGTGTTGTTGCTTGCTAGTTCAATCAGAAACTGTTGCCCATTATTTTATGTCACTAGTCTGATAATACTATCTTTTCGAAGCCAAATTAAATCTCATAAATTATTTGGTGCTTTTGTAATGGTGGTGAAAAAAGATATACATAGCTCAAATTGCCAGGTATTAATTAATTAATGTATTTAGTTATTTAAATGTGTTAACTAGGTAGGTGCCCTGAGCTATAATCTAATTAAGGCCATTTATATTTATTTATTTATTTTTTATTTAGTTTTTGTTGACCGGGTAAGTGCACTAGACAAATCCCGCCTATTTTCAGGCACGACCTGGGGGTCAAGTTCAGCCCGAATGAGGCAGCAGGTTATTTTCTGAAAACTCCTCAGCCTGTTGCTATCCTTGATCCACAATCTTTACTGGCACAGAGGTAGCTTTTATTCAAATATGCAAGCAATGAGACATGACAGGGTGTTGATTGCCATGGCTTAAACCCATGTTTCAGGTGTGTAGTATGACATGAGGCATGTGTGCTGAGTGCCTTCAACACCAGGGGAATACCCATGACAACCAACACCTCAGAGTGTCTTAGTGTGCTTAAAAAATGGGTCCTACATATAAATGTTAAAAAATAAAAGAACACATTTTTAAAAATGATTAAAAAAGTATTTATTTAAGTTATGATTGCAAGTGGATCGAATGAAGGAGTTAGTTCAGGCATCCAAACTCCATAGACTGAGATTTGGTTGCATTAAGGTTCAAGTGATTCTTGACAAACCATTAGGAGATTGTGTTAAAATCACTTTGAAATATTGAATTAGCCTTGGCCATTGTTGTTGCATTAAAAATTATTAAAAAACTATTAGAATAAATAAAAGTCTAAGAATAATGGTTTGCTCATTCTGAGTAGTGCATAGAGGAAGTACTGTTGAGGTTCTGAACTGCCACTAAAGGGTGCTTGCTTTTCCATATGCAATTTAGGGTGTTTAATGACAGACCCCACCCATCACTGTCTGTGTAATATGTATTATGGTAGGATGTCGGGTTGTATGATAGGAGGCTTTATTATTGTTCAAACTTTATTAAGAGATGAATGACTGAAAAAATTGGCAACTGTGCTCCTTAATTGAGTACAGTCAATTAAAAGTGGAAAATTGCTGGTGCATACAGTGTGCATGGCAGGAGAAATTAACAGAGCTTCATGAACTGCATGCACGCTAGGAGGAACCTACTGTGAGTAGGTTTTTCTTAAAAAATCTTATGTTGATTCACTAGAGAGAGAATTAATTTGTAGTAATGTAAGTGGGAATTGCTAATGGGAGTCTTAGTGGGGAATATTCATCAGTTAGGGGGAGCTGTGGCCTGCAGTCGGGGGAGAGATTAAAGCAGACTGTGGCAGCATGGTATGTTAGTGGGAGATGGAGAAAAAAAATAATCTGTAAGACTTTTCAAGCCATACTTCTGGAATAACAAATAAAAGAAATAGAATGGTATTGGAAGAGTTTAAAATGTTGATCTGATACAGTAGGTGTGTAGGTAGTGGGGATGGGCTGTGGGGAGGGTTTTTCAATATGTTAAAATATTATTTACTAACTAATGAAAAAAATAGGGTTGGTAAGTTATTTTAACTGTACCAATACAGCTGTACATTTACAAAAAACAAACATTCAGGATGGCAGGGATATCTGTGTGTGCTACATCCTGGCTGCTAGAAAAGTACTTGGTGTACTGGTTGTGATTACATGAGGACACAGGTCAGAACGCTTTCAGACAATCAGAATGCAGTGAATTCCTTACTTATTTTATAAAGGCCTAATAAATGTTTTTTGGGCAATTGATAATTCTCTTTCAAATGGGCCAGCTGTTTTTAAGTCTGTCAAATTCATCCTTCAGTTTGATTTCTTAATAGCATGATCTATAGTACATCGGCTCTCCTTTCTAAATCATTGAATAGCACAGTTCTAGGAAGCTTAGCTTCAGAGACAGGTTCAATATGCTATTGATTGAAAAAAAAAAACAGGTCCAATGTTACTCTCTTTGGAAACTGTTACTCTGATAAACACTGTTTTGTTTGTAATTACTTTCATTTTGTTTGTTTTGATCGAAATGGTTCGTGCATCAAAATCCTGCTGGAGTGAATGATCCTTGTCATAGTAAGCATATATAGTGATGTTGGCCACACATAGCCTACATGTTTGATTTCCTTTGGCATTTTATTGTCCATAATTACAAACTCAAAAATAATGTGATTATTCTTAGAACAACCACTAGTATCTTCTTACCATTTTCAAAAATAATCTTGTGTGCTATTTTATAATGCTCAAAATTATATTTTAATGGTTGTAACATTTGAACTGTTACTCCTCAATGAATACTTGGGGTCCATTCAACGTGTAATGATCCTAACTATACAGTTCTACTGTTTCATTACATATCAATACATGTTGATATGTTGATAAAAATTACAGGATTTTTTTTATATCAGTATTTGATAAACGTAGTACTATCCTATAGATGTACTGTATGTATCTAGATCACTTCAAGCTTTTTTTCATAAAAACATTTATTTATTTGATATTTGGAAAAGACATTTGAGCGTAAGCTCTTTTAGAAAGGTCCTACGTCAGGTTTACAAAGACAGAGGATGAGTACAGCATTCAAAACACCACAAGGAATAACAATTGAATACAGGATAACAATAAATAACCTCTACACAAGTACAGATCATGACACAGTAATAAGGGTACAACATTTCCAGTCTTAGTGCAGACACTAGTTTCATGGATTAGGTTAGGCAACAGTGAGAGGGACTGTATGTAGTGAGGGAGAGAGAAGGGGTGAAGCAGCCTCAGAATAGGGCCTGTCAAGGTATAGAGTTGAGAGAGAGTGGCAATGGTTTGAATGGGTGGGGGGGAGTAGAAGGGGGTCACCTGGGAGGGGACGAGGTAGACTAAAGTCACAAAGGTAAGGTCAAGGGGTGGAAGGATGCTGGAGCTGAGTAGAGCACCCAGTACAGAATGCGAGGAAAGTGAGTGGAAGCATGCTGTAGGAGGATGGGGAAACTGATTCAATGGGTGGACATTAGTAGAGCATAAGGAGGAGATGCATCAGACCATCAGTGTCACACCTGGGGGGCTGTGCAGTCAAGTGGGTGGGCCATCAAGGGCAATTGCATTCAGTGGTTGAGTTCAGATGCTGTCGGAGGACATTTTTGAATTGAGCCATGCATTTGGAGACCATAATGGGCTCTGGGATTTCATTAAGCCACTGGGGATCCTGATAGGTGAAAGCATGCTGCCCAAGAGTGGTTCGACGGAAGGGTGTAGACATGGCCCCTTGCATCCTTCCTATGGTGAGATTTTGTGGGGGTGGATGGCACAAGTAAACTAGCTACACAGGGTGGGGTTTTGCCCAGTAGTGCCTTCTTCCCTAATAGGCAGGTCTGGAACTTGATCCTGTTCCTGAGAGGAAGCCAATTAGTCCATTCATAGAGAAAGCATGTGTGCATGCAATGGTCTGCAGCCAGGGTGAGCCTGCAAGCTTTATTAAGAGCAGTATGAAGTCTCTTAAGAGTGTTTCTGTTGCTGCCCCATAGATCACTAGGCCGTAATCAATTGTTGAAAGGATGGAGCTTGAGACAGAGAGGTGGAGAGCCTCCAGTGTGAGGTATTTTCGGTGCCTGTAAAGGACATTAATTTTGGCGTTGACTGCCCTGACCGCAGAGTCAATGTGCTGTGTGAACATGAAGGTGTCATCTAGAATGAGCCCTAGGTACTTATATGGGTGAACTAGTTTCAGAGGTTCACTCCCTTTGTTGGAGATGATGAGGGGGAGGATCTTCTTTTTGTTCAGGGTGCTGGATAGTATCATGATTTTAGTCTTTTTGCAGTTTAGTAACAGTTTATGCTTGCTGAACTAGTCCTCAAGTTTCCTGAAGGAGTTCTGTAGTTCTGATTGGAAGGCACCATGAGATGAACTGCTGGTAAGGAGAACAGCGTCATTGGCATATAAAATGAGTTTTGTGATACAAGCCGAAGGAGGTCATTTAGAAGGAGGCTGAAGAGAAGGGGCCCCAGTACTGATCCCTGGGGGACACCCAAGGAGACTGGTATAGCACTGGAAACTGTATGCCCAATTTTGACTTGTTGGCTTCTGTGTGTCAGGTAATCCTTGAATCAGTTTGATACATTGTCCACCACACCCAGGTTTTGCAGCTGTGAAAGTAGGAGGGAGTGGTTAACTGTGTCAAAGGCTTTGGGGAGGTCTATGAATTTGGACCCCACCAGTTTGTCTTCATCAAGTGCCTTGTGTGCATAGTCCGTAAACTCTATCAGGGTGATGGAGGTACTATGGTTTAGTCTGAAGCCATGCGGGTTGGGGGATAACAGATGGTAATTGCTGAGGAAGTCACTGAGTTGTCCTGCTACTATATTTTCCAAAGCTTTGGAGAGGGGGGAAAGGATGGAGATTGGCCTGTAGTTTGAAACCAGTGTCTTGTACACCTCTAGCTTTATCAGTTTCCAAGTTAACACATTTTAAAGAAAATATATTTTGAAAGCTCTAACTTTGGAACTGTTGGGACTAGAAAGTTTTTTTTTAAATGAAAGCTTGGAGTCCAGCCACTGAGAATTAGCTCAGTAGATACTGATTATATGTGTCAGCACTACTGTATATGTATCGATACTATGTGACCCTGCCTCTCCACTATAGTATCGATACATGTTTTTTAGTTTTGACACAGCCAAAAAATGACAAATACATAATGCTGATAGTATATCAATACTATATTTTTAGTATCCATACATAAAATTACATGATGGTTTAAGCACTTAATAAAAAAATATTTCTCAACTTTTTCTGAATTTTGGTATTACTACACATTATTTAATTTGTACCTGTGTAATTTTCAAATTAATTTTCATTCATTATATGACCTTAATTGTGCGGTAAATATTTTAGTCTCTCCTCAGCTGTACCAAATCTTCCTTGCTTTCTCAGTCTTCTGTGAAAGCATTGGAAGATAGTAACAATGAGTCATGTTTGGTCTCCTGAGGGACAACCTTGTTATTTTTACACTAATCATATCTACTGGATCACATTTAAACTCTTTGTTTATGATCCAGTAAAAAGAAACTCAACCACCTAATTAGTACTGAGTGGACATGCAGCAGGTCCAATTTACAAATTAATAAGTTGTAATTAATTTAATCAAATGCCTTACTGAAGTCAACTAGCACTATATCAAAGGTGACATCTTTCTGAGACAATGGGCAGTAGAGCAATTCTTAGATTTCCAAACTGATGTATATCTAATTTTTCCTGAATGAACTTCAGTACACAGTATGCTCAAATATGAATTCATCTGCTAACTTACAGACTAGGTGTCAGAAAAATAGAGCTAAATAGATTACTAAGCTGTTTTGTTTCAGGATTGGGTCTACAGTACCCCTACCAGTTTAGAACCCTTAGGGACACTTCCTTCTAGTAGTGTGGACTGAATTAGAAAACTTACCATAAGGCCCACTGGTTCAGTGGTAGCACTACTGCTTGGGACTCTGATGAATGAGCCCAGAGCATTACAGAGCTGGTCAGGAAAGGAGGATCACGCATTTACTGGACTGCCCTCCTCCTCCAGGGAGGGAAGGCTGTGGCATCCACCATTCATCTGACCATTAGTGGAGGCTGGAGGGGGAACCTGTAACAATATAAGCAATGGGATGTGAGTGGTGATGTGCTGATGCCCTTGCACACACCCTCTCCCCAAGGGTAACCAAGTACACAAGAGGAAAAACCCTCTGGCTTAATTCAGCATGATGCCAGGGGCTCACAGCTGCCCTTCCTGCCTGAATGATGTGTGGCAGAAGTCTTAGCAGAGTTGGTAATCGATGCCGGTTAACATGCCTCTAGTTCACTTTTTTCAACCCACAGCAACCTCTCAGTCACTCATTCTGCTTTAACAAAACAGGTTACCCAACCCCTCATGTAATTAGTATTCCAGATGTTTGCTGCTGAGGAGATGAATGGAGGTTTTGTGCCAGCCATCATCTGCAGGGAGGGGAGCCACTGGACACCAGGGAATATTTGACTTTGGGCAAGGTGAGGGACACTGGACACCATGTACAGCTTGCCATGGAGAAGTGTGGGGGGGCACTAGACATCAGAGGTTATCTGGTTTAGGGCAGGATAAGGGTGAGAGGAGGTGCCACTGGATTCCAGGCATTGCTTGGCTTTGGGCTGGGTTAGGAGCGGTGCAACTGGATACCAGAGATTTCTTGGTTTGAGGCACAGTGAGGGAATGTGTGACACTCGACATCAGGTCTGCTTGTGTTTGGTCCCAGAGAGAGGCACTAGACACCATGTACTGCTTGTCTTAAGAAAGGGTGGGGAGCCAAAGGACAATGGAGACTGCTTAACTTAGGGTAGGTAGAAGAAGAGGGCACTAGACACCTGGCACTTCTTAACTTGGGATGGTGGGAATGAGGGGTTGCTACTTGATGCCAGGGACTGCTTGGTATGGGTTAGGGTGAGGGAGGGAGTATCACTGAAGGTAAGGGACTGCTTGGCATATAACAGGGTGAGTTAGGGGGTGCTACAACATGCCAGGAACTTCTTGTCATGGGTTGGCCGAGAAGGGGTTGCCACAGGACACAAGGGCTTGCTTGTCACACAAAATATTTACAATGATGGTCAAAGGATGATATTGTGCAGTATACAAAATTATTGTGTGTTTGCTATTAAATATCCCTTCTTTAAAAAGATGGAAATTAGTTGCAAAAGCTTACATTTAGGCATCAGTTATGACTGAAACACCAATCCACAAAAGTTGTGAAATTTGGTGTTAGGGTATACATTTCCTTGTGACTTTCTGAATACAGTTTAGCTGTGTTGATAAGTAGGATGTCCTCATGAGCAGCCCTTAGCTCTTTCAAAAAGTCAAACAGTTGGCTGATGGTTTTGGGGATCAGGACTTCCATCTGACAGAGGGCTGGCTTTAGTGCTGCAAATTGGCTGCATAACATCTGTTACTGGCATGAACAGAGCAAAACATAAAAAAATGACAGTACTGTAGCCAATTCCTGGCTTCAGCATGTTCTCCCACAGATCCTATCTGCTAACAGCCCTGTCAATGTGTTTAATGCTGATGAAATTTGCATTATGTTTTGGTGTATGGGGTATGGCATACTAACGTTCTGGGACAAAGTTCCACTGGGGTAGATAAAAGCCAAAGAGCTGCTATCGATCCTGGCAAGCTGCAACCTGACAGGGGCCAAATGAGTGATCTGGTATCCACTAGAAAGTCATTCAAGTCATGATGTTTTAGAAATGTAAACCATCTACCTGTGGTTTATCACAGGAACCAGATGGCTTGGATGACCTCCATCATTTCCATGGACTGGGAGCATGGTTGGGATTAAAAGCTCTGTGATTGCAAGACAGCCCTTTTCCTTGATAAGTTTACTGACCACATATTTCCAGACTTTGGAATGCAAAGCTTATCTTCACCCCCCCCCCCCAAACACAACATATATCATTAAGCCACTAGACAATGGCATTATTTATGCCTTCAAGTAACACTACATAAAGACTATGCAGGAGAGAATGCTGAATGAGCTAGATCAGGCAAAGGGAGCTAAACTGACAGCAACTGAATGTGTCAAGAGAATCATATTGTTAGATGTAGTGCACTGTATGAAAACTGCTTGGGACAAGGTACAGTAAGCCAGGAAACAATTGCAAACTGATTCCATAAACCCAGGTTCAGCTTAGAAACTCCAAAAACTGAACAGCTTTCTGAGTAAACTATCCTACTACTAGTAATTCTGACAGAGTTGGAATTTTGACTCGTGCTGCCTGGGCGAAAGTTAAATGGAGCAGGTATTCAACAAAATCATGGAGGTGATTGAGATTATGAGGGGACAGAAGCACAGTGAATCTGACCAAAAGGATAACCTGCAAGACTCCTAGGATTGCCAGAAAGAAAAAAAAATATGACAAGGTGCTGATGTTCATGAGACACTGAAAATGCTGCAAAGGACAATAGAACAATGCCTTAACATCATGCCTTACTAGGTACTCCTGTCATAAACCAAGAAGGACTGAAAACCCTACTTGGTGGCAAAAAGCATAAGAAAATACCATTTTTTTTTTTGGAAAGTGAATCACAGTGAATAAAGAATATTGTACTGTGGACAAAAAAATGTCACCCCCTCTCCAACACACCTACTCCATGTTAAGGGGAACATACACAATATGGTGTACATTTTTCATATACTGTAATTGTACATTTGGGGATGTGAGAAGTTTGTTTTATCACTCCGTGTATTCTATTGTTCTGTGCTAGTGTTTTGAAATGTTCTTAAATTTTCCTTGTTTAGGGCCCAATATTAATGCAGCCTTTTTCCACCCAATATTGATTTTATTATTACTTACCAGCTCCAGAACCCAGTGGCATCATATTGAGCTAGAGGCCACAATAAGGCAGAACACAACAACATCAGCTAAGCTTACGTCACTGTTCTGCTTCACTGTAGTATGCAGCACGGCTAATGTCAATGGATTCCAGAACTAATAAGTGATCAAAAAATGACTATTGGGTGGGGAAAAGGCTGCATTAATACTGGGCCCTAAATAACAAAAAAAACAGAACTATTTCAAAACAAATATACTCAAAACAATGCATTGGTGTGTGAGAACAGATTGCTCACATTTTCAAATTTGCGGTTATATCAAAGAGCCCAGTTATATTCCAGACTACCCAAAATGTCACTATTTAAGCATTCCCTAAAAAAAGAACTCACAATGAAATCTACCTGCTGTTGTTTTAAATGACTAATTACCCTCTGTTTCTGTGTTGTTCCATTACTGTCAACTGCCTGATTTCTCTCCTGCAATACCTTCGTTTGTAACACTAATGTTTGTACCTGACCAGGCTCCACTTGAGCTGGTGAATGTAAGTTGTGTATTCTAGTTCTTTGTCTTATAATGATATGGAACCTTTGGAAAAAAAACACCTGTACTCAAAGGTATTATCTGAATAACAAATAAAATAAATAAAAAAAAAGTAAATAATGTAAATAACGTTGTTTTTGTTTCCTTTAAAGCACCAACAATACAAATAGAATGTTTTAAACAGACAACTTCAATAAATAAAGCATTATTTTTAATTATAACATGGATTGGGGAAAACGATCAATTCAATTGGCTGAATTGTTCTGCATGCCCATGGTTTAAGTTAGCATTAATCCACAGTTGCATGGAGCACCTCCAGCACAATGCCCTCAGGACTCATTTGCCTGCAGAGTGTTCAGAGGGATAAAGGCAGCCATTTAAAGATGCATGTAAGTGGGAGACAGGTGTAGCACTTGCAACATCGGGACCTCCTGACTGTATGTGTGTGTTCACTGTGTGAACCCCCCCCCCCCCATCACTGGGAAGCTTACAATCATTCCCAGCATTCATGGCTCAGTGACAGAAACAGTTTGCAGCCATGGCAACTGCATAGTGCAGGTGCTGCGCCCTCCCCCCGAACCAGTACATCAGACAGAGATTGACAGAGAGCTGAGGTTCAGGATATGTATAGAGAGAATAAGGTACAGAGCCATGTTTGCACATTACTGATTCTGCCTGCCTCCTCGCAGTATGCAATACATTTACAGAGAGACAGAGACAATGCAACAGAGACAATGCTGTGTGTCCACTGTAGTTACCACAAGGGTAAGTTAGTTGATATGCTGTACGCTGTGTCACCCACCCTGGTGTACACCCTGGTTTTATATGCATTAAACAGTAAAGTATGTGTTTCACACCCTCCCCACTCACCAATCAAAAAGGCCTCATAAAAGTGCTCTATGTGTATCTGGTTGATCCTGCTGATTATTTCCTTGTAGGAATAGTGCAGACAGTGTATGCGTGAGGTGCAGGGAAGCACAGAAACTGTATGAAGTCTCACTGTGTTAATGCATGGAATGAGCAAAGGGCTAGTAGTCAGTGTTCTGCAGTGACATTGAGCTGTCCCCCACAGCAAACAATGCAGTGAATCCCATCCTGTGTGTAGCGAGCAGCCTTGCTCCTCTGATTTTCCATTTGTTCCTTATAAGAATTGGCCACTAGAGGGATCACAATATCTTCCCTTTTTGTTCCCACTTTTGCCTATCGATTATTTTCAGCCTCTCTGCTGAAACTGTTTCTATCTATTAATGTATTTTCAGACCCTCTGCTGAAACTGTCTATTATTTAAACAAGGAATATTTAACCTAAGCCTGCCTTTGCATCTTACACGTCTGGCATTTAGTATGATCTTGCATGCACTGGTCTTCCTCCTCTATTAGTTGCTGTGGTCCCCTATTACAAGCTCCATATTTAAACATAACATGGCTATACACATAAAAACCACATCTTCTTAGTCCTGTCATTGCAACCTTTACATAAGTCTTTGTAGGCTCTTGCTTGCTCGACGCTTTCTTTCTCAAGCCACGCTCCCCTGTTTCACGTTAAACCTCTCCAGAGACATACACACAAGAAATATTTAACCTGATCCTGCCTTTGCATTTTACATGTCTGGCATTTAGTATGCTCTTGCATGCTCTGGTCTTCCTCCTCTATTAGTTGTCTGCTTATATCCTGCCTCTGGCTGTTCTATCTCTCCCACTGACCTGGATCCTTTGGATTCCCTCTAAGCATATAATCATGATGGAATGGAATTTGTGTATGAAGCCTTACTTTTTACATGTGCTTACACTGCTGATCCTTATCCACCTGTGCTGGACTCTTGCTATACCAAATCACCAACTGTAACCAGCACACTCCCCTGTATCCCTCTGCCCTACTTCTCCCATTCCAGCACTGATCCTTTAGCTATCAAGGCCTTTCCTGCTATCCAAATACCAGTGGGTAATATAAATGCCCCATGTGTCCTCTCTGCTAGGGTGGTCCTACATGCCTCCTTCACCCTTATAAATTATTCCAACCAGCAGATTACACAAGCTTCCTTTACCTAGTCCAAATGAGTATGGGTCTTGTCCCTCAGATTCCTATTTTGTGCCCTTAAGAAACTATTTCTCCTACTTTTACTATGCTTAGGGAATATGGAGCTGAACCCTGGCCATCAGGCACCCATCTTAGCCCCTTCTGATCTGGCCCAGGCTAAAGGTCTGAGCTTTATACAAATAAACATGTGTAGTCTCCTAAGAAAATTGGATGCCATCCAGGCCTGGGTCTGTCTCACTAATCCAGATATTTTAGTTATCTCCAAAACATGGCTAAAATCTCATACTCCTGATCAGGACTTAAATATCCTCTCATATAATGTATTCAGGGCAGACAGATTCTCTAGAGGTGGGGGGTAGCAATAAATGTGCGAGAGAAAGTCTTGGTCTCCCTCATCAATTCCACCTCTGTAAACAGAGAATTTGAATGCCTTATTATTAAGGTTAGTATTTCCCCTACTGAGTTGTTAATTATTTCTGGTTGCTACAGGCCACCCTCAGTGGGGCTTGAACTGCTACATCTCCAATCATTGCTTGGTCCCCAAACCTCAGAATTAATTATTATGGGTGACTTGAATCTGGATTGGTTCTCTCCCTGTTCATCACCCATAAAAGCTGTTTGTGATATGCTCAGGCTTTCCCCACTAATCAAGGAGGCCACTCATATTAATTCAAAAAACTCAGTAAAGAGTACTTTACTCGACCTCATCCTGGTTAACAAACCTCACAGTTTTATCAGCACAGGTTTGTTTTACTGTTATAAGCGATCATAATGCCATCACTTGTGTGAGAAATTTGCCAAAACCCATCTCCTCTTCTACCTATATCTACAAAAGAAGTGGCCACAACTTCAACTGTGCTCACTTCTTGTCAGATCTGGAGGGGGAAGACTAGGTTTGCTGGCCAAGACACCTAGCTTCACCTGAGCTCTTTTCTTCTAGGTTGCTTGAAAGGACAGAACAAAGAACCTTACCAGAACACGGAAAATGATTAAGGCTTCTTTTGGCTAGGCAGATTTACTGTGTGTTGTTATTTTTATTTTGTATTCACAGGGATTGTTACTGTTTGTTGCTGACATTTTATTGCTTTATTTTTCTCTGATTCAAATTGTTGCTGCTGCATATACCTTCTGCTGCATTATTACAGGGTGTGCCTACAGGTGTGTGCTTACTTACTGCTGTAATCTTCTGATTCAAATTGTCTTTTGCAAGGTATATCTTCTGTTACTGCTTTATTTTTCTCTGTAGCAAAGTGTTTCTTACAGGGTATATCTTCCGTGAAATTATTACAGGTGGTGCTTTACAGGTTTTACAGTTTTATCTATCATTAGGATAAGCTTTAAGGGCTACTGTATTTGTTGCTGGCTGATTATTTCTGCTCTTATCTCCTTGCTTCTTTTGTCTGTGGTTGTTCTTTTTTGGCAGGGGAAAGGCCCAGCCACCCAACCCCATCCCCAACCACTCCACACTACACTCCTTTTATATGGTAGCACAGTCATGACATTTCCTGTAGCAAAGCAGGAAGGGGCAGATCAGAGGGGTATCCTCACAGTGACCTCATTTACAGGGGCACTATAAATTTAACTTGTTATAACAAGTTATATAAAAACAAACAAGCAAAACACAAAATCAAACTTTTGCTTTCATTTCCTTCCTTCTAATTACTCTGATCAGATTATAATCCCAGCAATTTATCTGGAATGGATATCATTAGCTGCAGGTACTGAGGAACACTTTCCAGAAAGGCAGTTTTACAGGATTTAGGACACTATCCTACATGCTGGGCCATTGGAGATCTAAGGGTTCAGCTCCAGGCAGCATGGGCAGAGATAGCACACCTCAAATTGCATAGTCAAGAGGAAATATATTATAAGAACCGTCTGCCATTTCCCCAACATCCAACAGAAGCACCTTGACTGCAGAGGGTAGTCGATCTGGGAGGTTGAAGGTGGTTAGGAAGGGCAAATTGGGTGCCCCATCACTTGGTACTTTCCAACATATCATCTCTACAAACCATATAAAAACTATAAACAGGTATCTGCCTCTATCTCCAAAATCAAACAAAGCGGCAGGGGACACTGCGGAGCAGGACACTGCAGCACAGGAACTAGCTCAACAAAACTTGCCCAAAACTGGAACCAAAACAAAAAAATCAAAAAGGAAATAAAAAAAACTTCTGATCATAGGCAACTCCATGATTCAGGGCGTTGATACCTATCTCCAGCCAGGGGTAATGGTCAGATATCTCCCAGGTACATCAGCATGGAGAGACACTGACCGCAATTCTAAAATTGTTCAGGAAGCAGGAGAAAACATTGACACCCTGGTACACATAGGGACTAACGATTTCACCAGCCAGTCAGTTGTGGAGACCAAAGAACACCTGACCAGGCTGGATGATAAACTATCATCCATTTCTTCTGGCATCTCCTTCTCTGAGATCCTGTCTGTCTTGAACAGAGGAGCAGATAGACAGAAGGTCAGAAAAGGGGAGATAGGGGAGCTAAACATTTGACTCAAGGGCTGGTACCAGGAAAAAGGACACAAATTTGTAGGGAACTGGCAACAGTTTTAGGCGCGAAAGCTCTTTAAATATGATGGACTGCATCTGACTAAGGAGGGAGTCAATGTATTGGGGCAGAAGTTTGACGTCTTTGCAGAATATTTAAACTAGCAAATGGGGAGCGGGGTGCAGCATCCCATATGTTGAATGGGAAGAACACCCCTACCCCCTCAGCTAGTGGTCAAACAGGAGTTCAGCATGTTTGTAGTTCATTTGCATCACCAGGTAAGGAAAAAGGTCTGTCTCCCCATATGACACACAGCGGAAACACCAGACCTCACCCAACTCACACACCAAAATCTGGCCAATAGAAAATCATGTACACAAATGCTTGCAGTCTGGGAAACATGATCCCAGACCTGCAAGCAATAATGACAGAGGCTAAACTGGACATAGCAGCCATTAGCGAGACATGGTTTACCAGTAACCACACTTGGGAGACTTCAGTACCTGGCTATGAACTGTTCAGAAATATAGAAACATAGAAACATAGATTTTGATGGCAGATAAGGACCGCTTGGCCCACCCAGTCTGCCCATTTCCCTACCTAATGGATAAGCTGCAGATCCTAGTTAACCAGCAGCCTACTTCTTCCTACCCCCACCCCCTAGAATTGCCTTATGACTGCCCCATGCATGCTTGAATTCCACCACTGTTTTTGACGCCACAACCTCCTCTGGAAGGCAGTTCCATGCATCCACAACCCTCTCTGTGAAAAAATACTTCCTTAAATTACCTCTGAGCCACCCCCATCTTCAAATTGTGCCCCCTTGTTCTTGCACACCTCTTTTTTTGAAAGATGTTACCCTCTTGGACTTTGTTGATTCCTTGAGGTACTTGAAAGTTTCTATCATGTCCCCCTCTCCCTCCTTTCCTTGAGGCTATACATATTAAGCTCCTTAAGTCTCTCTTCATATGTCTTCTGGTGCAGACCCTGCACCATTTTGGATTGCCCTCCTCTGGACAGCTTCCATCCTGTCTATGTCTTCTTGGAGTTGGGTCTCCAGAACTGCAAGCAGTCCAGATGGGGTCTCACCAACTGTCTGTACAGAGGGATAATAACTTCCTGTTTTCTACTGGTGATGCCTCTCCTATGCATCCCAGTATCACCCAAGCCTAATTGCTGCCCTCTCATTGCTTGCTCACCTTTAGGTCATCTGATATGACTACCCCAGGTCCTTTCCATTTTGTTGTTGTTAGTATCCCACCCCCATTGTGTACTCTTCCCTGGGTTTTTGTTTCCAGGTGCATTACCTGCACTTCTTAGCATTGAATCTGCTGCCATACATTTGACCATTCCTCTAACCTTGCCAAGTCCCTTCTCATCCTTTCCACCCACCTTGTGCATCAACTCTGTTGCAGATCTTTGTGTCATCTGCAAAGAGACATACTTTTCCTTCCAGTCCCTCTGCAATGTAGCATAAAGACATTGAAGAGGACCGAGTCCTAATACTGAACCCTGCGTGTCCCCACTAGTAACCCCCTTTCTTCCAGAGTGGACCCATTTACTATTACTCTCTGTGTCCTATTCCCAGCCAATTCTTACCCAGGCTGTCATCTTGGGACCCAATCCCAGGCTGGCTAACTTGTATATTAATCTTTTGTGTGGGACTGTGTCAAATGCTTTGCTAAAGTCTAGGTAGGCCATGTCCACAGCCCCTCCCTGATCTACTACTTTGGTCACCCAGTCAAAGAAATCTATCAGATTTGTCTGGCATGACCTTCCGCTGTGAATCCATGCTGCCTTGGGTCTTGTGCCCTCTGGCCTCTAGATACTCAGTATCTCTTTCCTTCAGTAGATTCCATCATTTTCCCTATCACTGAGGTTAAACTAACAGGTCTGTAGTTTCCTGCTTCTACCTTGCTCCCACTTTTGTGGAGGGGAACTCACATCTGCCTCCTCCAGTCCTCGGGTACCACCCCATCCTCCCATGATTTGTTAAAGAGGGTAGTCAGTGGTGTCACTAGTTCACCCTTAGTTCTTTTAGAATTCTGGGATGAATCCCATCATGCCCATTGCTTTGTCCACTTTGAGTTTTAAGAGTTCTTTCAGAACCCTTTCTTCTGTAAATGGGCTGGTATCAACTTCTGTATCCAGAGTGTTTCTACTGTTTGTTTTAGGTACCTCCCGCACTTCCTTTGTAAATACTGAGCAAAATATTTGTTTAGTATCTCTGTCTTTTCACAGTCTCCCTCTGCCCACCCTCCTCCTCTTTATTAAGCCTCACTAGTCCTCCCTTGGTCTTCCTTAGCTCCCTGATGTACCTAAAGGTTTTATCCCCTTCTTAACTGAGTTGGCTATCTTTTCCTTGGTTTGGGCCTTTGCTGTTCTGACTGCCTTCCCAGCTTCCTTTTGCTTTAACTAATTACAGTTCTCTGTCCTGCTCCTTCTTGTGATTCCTTGTACTTCCTGAATGACATTCTTTTTCTCCTAGACCTTCACTGCCACTTCCTTAGAGAACCATAGTGGTTTCTTACATTGTATTTCATTTTGTTTATTTGCTTCACACAAAGGCTTGTTACCTCTGTGATGGCAGTTTTATTATTCCCCATTGTTCTTCCACCCTCCTTCCTGCCCATTTGCTAGTGCATTCCTTAGGCACTCACCAATCTTGGCAAAGTCAGCCCTCCTAAAGTCCAGTACTTTTGCCTTTGTGTTAGTTTGACTCTATTGCTGTGTTTATTGTGAACCATACTGTTCGATGGTCACTAGTTCCCAGATGGCTACCCACTTCTACATCTGTGATCCTCTCTTCATCTCCATTTGAGAAGAACCAGGTCTAAGATTGCTCCCTCTTGAGTGGGCTCCAATACTAGTTGTCTAAGGCATGCCCCCTGTAGGGCATCTAGAATAACCCCACTCTTCGAAGTGGCTGCTGCAACTGCACTCCAGTTAACATCTGGCATATTCAGATCACCCATCAGCAATATCTCCCCTTTTTCTGCCATTCTAAGAATTCTTTCTATCATTTCCTTGTCCATTTCCTCCCCCTGAGAGGGGGTCTGTGTACAACCCCTGTGCGGATTATGGTGCCATTGCCAGTCTCCAAATTTACCCACAGTGCTTCTTCTCCTCCTCCCTGTTTTCCCTTTTGTTCTGTTGCTTTGATTCCTTCCCTTATGTAAAGAGCTACTCTTCCTCCTCTTTTACCCTCCCTGTCCCTCCTGTAGATAGTGTATCCGGTATGTTTACATCCCAGTCATGGTTTTGTGTGTACCATGTTTCTGTGACTGCCATGATATCCAGATGTTCCTCCGCCATCAAGACCACTAATTCAGGAAGCTTGTTACTCAGACTATGGACATTGGTACTCATTGCTCTCCATTTTTGATGGCTTTACCTTCTTTTGCAGCATCTCCACTGACCTTTCTACCTCAGTCTTTTCTCATTTAGTACCCTTATTTTGTAGGAGAGGCTGGAATTTTCCTGCTGCTTATCAGTGCCTCTCCCCTTGACTAGTTTAAAAGCTTGCCAATGAAGCATTTAAACTGATTGCTCAAAAGACTTGTTCCCTTCCTGGACAGATGCAGACCATCCTGCCAGTATAGGCTGGTGTCCCTCCAGGTGGAACCCCATTCCCCAATGAAGCCAAACCCCTGTGCTCTACACCATTTTTTCAACCATTCATTAAACTGCATGTTGCAAAGTACCCTCGCCTCACACATGCCATTGACAGGCACCACCTCAGAGAAGGATATTGTGTGTGCTACTTGTCTTAGACCTCTCCCCAATTCTACAAAGTTCTTCTGCACTGCTCTAATCTCATGATGAGCCAAGTCATTTGTCCCTAGGTGGACAATGACATCCAGCTCAGACTCCCGTGCAGCTGTTCTCGTGATCCTGAGGATGCGCTTCCTGTCTCTCCAAGCCATGGCACCAAGCAGGCACCTTACTTCAGTTTTCCATGCTTCCCCCAGTTCTATCCCCTAGTAATTGAGTCCCCCACCAGGAGCTGCTTCCTTTCCTTGTGGTGTCCAAGAAGAGACCAAGGTGCACAAAAGGGGGTGGTGGAGTGACCCTTTATGTCAATGAAAATATCAAAACTACAGAAATTCAGAATACATATAAGGAGCCAGAAGAACTGTGGGTCACCCTGAAAACAGGAAATGGGACAGCCATATGAATTGGGGTTGTGTACAGGCCTCCAGACCAGGGGGAGGACATAGACACATTACTGTTAGAAGATATACAAAACATGATAGCTAAAGGGGAGGTTCTGATAATGGAAGACTTCAACATAGCTGATACAGATTGGTCAGTACCAGCAGGAACATCTGCTAGAACTAGACACATGGTGGATTCCCTGCAGGGGGAGTGCCTCAAAGAACTGGTACAACAACAACCCACAAGAGACAGGGCTATCCTAGATCTAGTACTGACTAACAGGGAAAGGATCTCAGATCTCCAGGTAGAAGGTCACTTAGGGGCCAGTGACCATCATATGGTATGGTTAAAGTTGACAACTAGAACTAAATCATCCCATTCCAAGGCACAAATATGGGACTTCAGAGGAGCTGACATTGATAAGATGGCCAACAGAGTTAAGCTAGGCCTGGCAAAAAGAAATACAGGTGAGAGGATACAGGCAAAGTGGGCAAGCATTAAGGATGCAATACTTGAAGCAACATCCCATTGTGTTAGAGAGAAAAGGAAGTGCAAGAGAAGAAGGAAACCACTTTGGTTCTCAAAAACAGTATCAGAAAAGGTCAGAGCCAAAGGCTCTTCAGGAAATATAAGGGAATGCAGCAGGATGAAGATAGGAGGCATACCAAACTTCCCTGAGGGAAGCAGGGAAGACAGTAAGGCAGGCAAAAGGCCTAAACTGAGGAAACACTAGCACAAACAGTAAAAGAAGTTGCCAAGACTTTCTATAGATACATTAGTGAAAGGAGAAAGTCCGGAAGGGGTATTGCTAAGATCAAAGGGGATAAGGGGGCATGTGAGGAGGAAGACCATGTAAAAGTATCTATCCTAAATTGATACTTCTGCTCAGTATTTACTGAAGAGAAGGTAGGGCAGGGCCCACAGCTCAGCACCATGGACACAGGGGGAATAGAGTTGTGCACTAGTCCCTTCACAAAAGAAAGGGTCTGACAAGAGCTCAATAAGTTGAGGGTGGACAAGGCAATGGGACCTGATGGCATATATCCCAGGGTACTAAAGGAGCTAAGGGTGGAACTAGCAGAGCCATTATCAGAACTGTTCAGTGAGTCTCTGAGCACAGGAGAGGTCCCAGAAGACTGTAGAAGGGCTCATGTGATTCCGCTCCACAAAAGTGGTAGCAGGGAGGAGGCAGGGAACAACAGACCAATCAGTCTTACCTCTGTAGTGGGCAAGATTATAGAGGCACTCCTTAAGGAAAGGATAGAGCAACACCTGGAATCCATAGGAGCACAGGATCCAAGATAGCATGGGTTTACACAAGGAAGGTCCTGTCAAACTAATCTCATAGATTTCTTTGACTGGGTAACCAGAGTGGTGGACCAAGGAGGAGCAGTTAATGTCACCTACCTTGACCAGCAACGCTTTTGATATTGTTCCACATAGAAGATTGATTAATAAGCTAGGTAGGCTCAAGGTGGGTCAGAAGTTGGTCAGCTGGGTGGCAAACTGGTTGACAGACAGAAAGCAGAGAGTGGTGGTAAATGGTATACAGTCAGAAGAGATGCAAGTCACAAGTGGAGTACCTCAGCGATCAGTACTTGGGCCAGTCCTCTTCAATATCTTCATCAGTGACATTGCAGATGGACTGGAGGGTAAGGTTTGTCTGTTTGCGGATGACATCAAGATCTGCAACAGAGTAGATGTTCCAGATGGGGTGGACAGAATGAGAAGAGATCTGGATAAACTAGCAAAATGGTCAAAAGAGTGGCAACTGGGGTTTAACGCAAAGAAGTGCAAGATCATGCACATAGGGAAGAGAAACCCTGAAGCCACCCTTTAGGCTGGGAGGGGAATTGCCGGCAGTCACAAGTCACAAGAGAAAGAAAAAGACTTCGGCATCATCATCACCGATGACCTGAAATCATCTAAGCAGACCACTTAAGCAGTAGGTAAGACTTGGGGGATGTTGGGTGTATTAGTAGGGCTATCACAAGTCAGAAGAGGGAGGTAATATTTTCTCTTTATAAGACACTGGTTAGGCCCCATCTGGAGTATTGTGTGCAGTTCTGGAGGCCACACCTTCACAAGGACATTAACCAAATTGAGGCAGTCCAGAAAATGGCAACCAAAATGGTGCAGGGACTGCATCAGAAAACATATGAGGACAGATTAACGGAGCTCAATATGTATTCCCTAGAGCAGGGGTTCTCAAATGGTGAGGCCAGCCTCCCTTGGGAGGCCCCAGCCTGTTCCAGGGGGAGCCTTAAGCAAGTCTGAAAAAGTACTGTATTTAAATTTTGAGTTTTATGTCGTTTGTGTGAAGAAATGAAGCAAACTGAAAGAGGATAATAATAGGTGAATTTTATGTATTTATTTACTAACGGGTGACAAAGGAAGGTGAATGAGCCAAAGTTCATTTCAGGTGCACCCAGGGAAGGGTAGGTAGTGAATACATTTCAAAAGGTAACTGCAAAACAATCAAGAAATACACAGTGAACAATAGTGCAAACAAATATGAACAATAAACTAATAATGAGTGGTGGTAATTGATCCATTTGTAGACTGATGGCAGAACAGCCCAAATGCAAGGGTTAAACATAGAAGTGCTCAGAGCAATAGCAGGAAGGAGCAAAGTAATACCAGACAAGTTGCTTAGGAGCAGGGAAGGAGGGGGAGAGGCAAAGTGTGTAAGAAAATTATTTCATATAGAGAGGAAACAGAAAAAATAGTCTGACCCATGAAGGTACTGCAACAAGGAGTAACAATGGTTCAAGACTGAAAATAGTGGAGCAAGTATGCTGTCCTGTTTGTGTGTTTGCTGTGGGGGAGGTTACAATAAGCTGAATAATAATATTTGTTTATTTTATTCATTTGTTATTATTCAGATAACACCTTTGAGCACAGGCACTCTTTTTCAAAGGTTCCACATTAATATAAGACAAAGAACTGAATGTGAGCCAGGTACTCAAAGGGATTTCAATGTATTCATGGTGTACTGCGCCAAGTACAATATGTCATTTTTCCTTGGGGATGCCCCAGATTATTTCAGTTTTTGGGGGAGGCTCAAAATATTTTCCATGAATTTGGGGAGACTCTCTGTGACAAAGTGTAAGAACTATTGCCCTAGAGCAAAGGAGGGAGAGAGAGGTGATATGATCAAAACATTCAAATGCTCTAAGGGCATTAACAACATGAAAGAGTCTAACATGTTTCAATATAAGAAAAATAGCACAGGGGGCCAATTAAAGGGTAATGTGAGGAAGTCATTTTTCACAGAAAAGGTGGTGGATGCATGGAATGGCCTTCCTCAGGAAGTGGTGGATATGAATGCAGTGCAGGGCTTCAAACAGGCATGGGATAGGCATAAGGGAGCAATACAGATGAGTATGAATAGATAGGCCATTGACAGAGCAAAGGCCAATGGCACATTCATAAGGTAGAAAAATAAATGAGGATGGGCCTTGAGGTCCTTATTTGCCATCAACTTCTATGTTTCTATGTTTCTAAGTAACATCATACAGCAAGACTTTTACCTCGCTCCCTCAATGGATTTAGCTTACACTATATTCAAAACCCAATTAACTACAGGTTATCAATAAACAGGCCCCACTAGTCAAAATCAGAACCAGGAAAAAATCCTGCTCCTGGTTCAATGATTCTCTTAAGTCAGCCCTACACAAAAGAGATGCCCTCTGGAAAAAGACATGTAAACTAGATTATCAGCCAATTGGGCAGTTTTAGAGCCTCCAGGAACCTCTGTACAAAGTTAATCAGAGCAGAAAAAGTGAAATACTTTCAGACAGCCCTGGTCTTATCTTCTAATGACCAAACACATTCTGAAAGACCCTGAGAGAAATACAAGGCCACAACCCTCCCCCTACCCTCCCCATAAAGATCTCCTCTGACAACATTACAACCACTAGCAAAAAGGACATCCTTAACTTTCTAAATAACCACTTTACTATGGTGGGTCTTGCCTTTGACTCATCCCCTGCCAATACGTTATGCTCCTCTCTCCTTAACTCAGACATCTCTCTTTCCCCTGATTAGGGCCCTGTCTCATGCATATTCCTTCAATTTTAGTCCAATCACCTTTAAACAGGTAGAAGACCTTTTGCTTGCCCTTGACATTAATAAGAGTTCTGGGGCAGACCAAATTGACCTGTATTTCTTGAAACTCGGTTTCCAAGTGCTGACTGCCCCTATCACTCATCTCTTTAATAAATCTCTCACTGAAGGAGTACTCCCCCATGAGTGGAAAGCAGCGCATGTCATCCCTCTTTTAAAATTAGGAGACCTAAGTGAACGAAACAATTCCAGGCCCATATCCCTATTACCAATCCTCTCCAAATTTAGTCAAAAAATTAGTTAACTCCCAAATCAGAGAATACCTTGAAACACACAACATGTTAAATCCCCATCAACCTGTCTTCAGACCCAAACACTGCACCATAACCACTTTAGCTAAAGTAACCGATTGACAATCAGCGCTTGGTGCCAAGAACCATTTTTTTATTTTATTTATTTAAACATTTGTTGACTGGGTTAGGCACACTGAGCCAAGGCTCTTTTCCAGGTGCTGTATCTGTGCTCTATTCTAGATTTAAGTAAAGCATTCGATGCGGTAGATCATGATCTCCTCCTGCACATACTGATCATTGGCCTAAATGACACCTTCCTCAAATGGTTTACTTTTTACCTGGTTGGCCAACAGCAGCAGGGTAAAGCTCAGTGTGAATTCTCCCTGTTAAAAACTCCAAGGAGAGGAGACCCCCAGGGTTCTATTCTTGGGCCCATCCTATTCGCAATCTACATTAACGATGTTGACCTTAACATCTCTTCAACAAATATACACCTCTTCTCAGACAACATCGTACTGTACATTGTTAAACCATCCCTGGAACTGGCCTGTTCAGACCTACAGCAAGAATTCTGCCTGCTGCAGCACAACCTACTGCACCTCAAACTGTTGCTCAACACCCAAAAAAACAAAGTCATGTTTATTTCCCCCCAAGGCTAACTCCACAGTGACCCATCTTCAAGGTGCTAGGCCCTGGATCTATAGAGCCATATTGGGTAAGCTCCCCCAGTATACAGTATTTCTATTCTCCTAGTTTGCTCCAAGGGATCCTATTCCATTAGATGATATTCTTGCCTCTCAGTCGACATTCCCAGAGCCAGAACTCGGCATGGTATCTCTTCTTTAAGTTATTCACTTCCTTCCATCTGAAATAGTATCCCAAAAGCCCTAAAACTTCCACAGATTGTTAGTATGTGTACCTTCAAGCTGCTTCACTATCTATTGAAATAAACTTGCAACTTCTTCTGCAAGTCAAGCACTCTAGCATGCTCATTGTTAAGCCTATCTGCCTCCCTATCCTTCTAGGTTAGACTGGAGTCCTTCATGAGCTTTGTCTCTCCTTACTCACTTCTCTTACTTTTCTAGGTAAGACTCAAGTCCCCAGTGACCCTCATCTAGTCTTACACCCTCCTTGCCATCACACCCCTTCCCTCCTGGCTTCCACTCTCCCAAGCACTACTTACTCGCTTGATGTCTTCATCTGCCTCCTCTTCTCCTTTCTCCTCCACTATTAAATTGTTGCCGTCATACTTTCTTTTCTTCCCCCTATTTTTTCCCCACTCTAGGCTGTATATATTGTACATATTGTTTATTGAATATCTCATGTTACATACCGTTTATTGTATATTTTGTATTCTGGCTTTCTTGTATCAATTTAGTGTATATTATTTTCCTAAGTTTGTTCTTTTTGGGTGACAATTTTATGTGCTTCATCCACCCAGGACCACTTTGTAAATTAGTTTATCTCAATGGTGCTTCTCCTGGTTAAATAATGATTGATTGAGTGATTGATTGCTGAACCCTGTGCAGCAAGAGAGTGAGACACACAGGCAACAAAGAGCCAAACGCAGCAGCTGCAATGTACATTGTGTGAGGCATGAACCTAGAGAGACAGAGTTACAAACCAGGAGATGTCCTGTCATATATAGAGCATCAGGAGAGAACAGGGGCACATGGAGAGTGTGGTTAGGGAGGGAAGGCTCACAGTACAGGGCATTGCAAGAGTTATACAGTACTTAATGCACAAGAAATGTCAGAAATCCTGTCAGTACTGTATTTCTGACATTTCTACATGCATAAAAGCAGTGACATATGGATTATTTGATGGGGGCTACTTTTTCAGGTGGCAGAAAACAGTCCCTTCTTTGATATTTAAACATGGAGAAACCCCCTTTATGTTGTTTTCTGCTTGTTTTCAACATAGCCCTTGTTATAAGTGCAATAACCCACTCCAGAGTATGGGGTTATTGGGGATTATCAACACCCTGTGTGCTGTTATGACACTCAGTCTGCAGCCTCATGTCTCACAATGCACCCGGGGTGTTGATTAATCCCCAATCCCCCATAGCCTGTCCTGGATTATTGCTTACCTGGACTCCTCCTTCACACCACCTAAATCATGAAATAATCAAAAGAAAGAGCACTACCCTTCCCTGGTGCAGAAATGAGCCCAAGAAAGAATGTGTGGCAAAAGTCTGTATACTTCTCAACCCAGCGAATATTACGCACTTCAGTTATAGTGGAAGAAATGTACTATTACTAATGCATTAACTATAACTGGCTTTCACTATACACAGGATTTACACATTTGGGGCATGCAGGTGGTATTCAAGACAGTACATAAGATTTACACATTTGAGGCATGCTAGTGGTACTCAGTCACCTGTCATTCTGTAAGGGAGTTTTCTTTTACTCCACCCACGCCATATTCCTATCCAGCCTGGGGTTAGGATGATCTGACTCACCTTCTGTCATTGGTTGTCCACATGATTTCCCTGCTAGCAGCACTACTGCAGATCTTGCATACCACATCAGAATAAACATATTCCAGTGCTGAGAAATGTTTGAGGATAACCCCAGGCAGTCCTGCACACCTGGATGACTTTTTCCTTTATCATAGAAGCCCTTCCTCAGTACACTGGTGTGACTGGAGTTCAAGTGTACACATTACTGTTTAGACAACACTCCACTCACTGCATTCCTACTGGTTGACTGCCATATGGTTCTCCTGGACAACCAGTGCAGCTTTTGATCTTACCCATATATGCCAGAGATTTGGGGGTTGGCATTTATGTAGTCAAAACATTGATATATTTAGTGTTCTAACAGTAGTTAAACATGATTGCACATTTGAATCGTAAGATACGTGGATATGTTTGATGCACTTCCCAGTTGCCAAATGCAGAAGTCTTGTATACTGAAGCATTTCAGTGCATTTTGCCACTAAATAACAAGTGCACCATTATTAATTGAATGGAAATTCACTTAAAGAATATCATTCTTCTTATAGAAAGGTTAGGACTGCTGGGCAAAAATCACTGCCTCAAACTGCTTGGAAATCCAATAGGATGCATATTGTAACTATTCATACTGGCATCCATGTGATGCCTGCAAACACATTAATTACTTGTGACCATTATTACTGGACATGGCAACATGTATACAGCCAACTTGCTCAGTAACGTGGGATCCTGCCATTAGCAGTTTTTACTGCTAATTTGAAGGCTTGCAGAAAAAGCAGCATGTCCTGTATGTGTGGTGATGCAGTGAAAGGTTGCCAACCCCAGCACAAGATAAGTAGCAAGAGACCCACACCCTGATGAACACCTACTGCAAGTTGCAGTACTGGAGTGTATACTGTAGTCCTCCAGGCTATGTTCAAATTCAGTGTACATTTTGGAACTTTATTGCAAGTTTTCAGCTTGAGTTATTTGGTTCTTGAGTACAGTCTCTTGCTACTTTTTTACTACTGATTTGGCAGTTTATAAAGATGACCACTAGTAATGATGCTAAAATCTGTCAGAAGCCAGCCAAAATGGATATAGTCTACCATAACCTTTGGATGTCTAAACTAGTGAAAGCAGGGTTTTCCCCAAACCATCTTTATTCTTTTTACAACAGTTTTCTTTAGATTAAGGACATGTTAGCATCCCAAGCTAAGAAAAAAAGCGGTTCAGTTAATTTTTATATATACCTCACATTAGCTTAACTGGACAGTTTAGAATATCAGTGTATGGTGAAGCCCACCAGGATGAAGCCCAACTCTGCAGAATTCTGCAGTAGAGTTATTGCAGCAAACAATGCAGTTTCAATGGGAGTTAATGCCTTTTGTCATGCAGGAAACCTGTGATGCTGCCCTTAATCCTAGCAGGTGTCGCTGTATGTATCTATTTACTTGTAGCTGGTAACGAGTGACATACTTTAGTTTAACAAAGAGTATAGCTCTGGGATCAGGGCAGCTATGGACCAGGGTAAGCTCTCAGGCACCATCTTCATTGACCTATCTAAGGCCTTCAACCTAGCTGACCATGTCTTACTTTGTTTTCAACTTCAGTCCCTTGATCTGTCCCCACCTGTCCTAAGATGGTTCACTAATTACCTCCAGGGCAGGCAGCAACTTACTAAATTGAGTAAGCTCCTCTCGGCCACCACTCCTGTGATCTCTGATGTCCCCCAGGGTTCAGTCCTAGGGCCCCTTCTCTTCTCTATCTTTGTCAATAATCTGCCCTCTACTTCTTCCAACTGTAGCTCTATCCTATATGCGGATGACCTGGTCATCCTCACCCATTCCCATGACATTGGAATCATCAACCACCAACTGAGTGAGGATTTCAGGACTATCCAGTCCTGGATAATGACCCACAAGCTGTTCCTCAACCTTAAAAAAGCTCAGGCCATGCTTTTTGTGTTCCTTGCCAAGATAAAGACCTCCCCTGCCCCACTGAGTATTACTGGCATTGATGGTATTCCTGTCCTAATCATTGACTCCATCAAATACCCTGGGGTAACACTTGACCCTCAGCTTGACCTTGGGCATCATATCCAAAATGTATGCAGAGCTGTGAACTGCAAACTGGGTCTGGCCTACAGTGCAAAGAACAATCTTACTTCTGCTGCTCACCTTGCACTGGCCAGAGGTGTGTTTTTCCCTTCTCTCTGCTATGGACTCACCCTGTTTGCAAGCTCCTCCAAAGTTCATCTCTCTAGGTAAAATATAGCCTATAATAACATGTGCCGCTTTGCATTTGCTGCCTCTTGTCTCACCCACCACTATGACCTGTATAACAAACTTGATGGGCTTTCCCCACCCAACCACCTGAATTTTGTCTTGGGCAGCTTCATGGACAAGGTTCTCAGAACTGGCACCCCCCCCCCGGACTTACTGAGCTGCTCAAACTGGCTGCCTCTTCTTCTTACTCCCTTAGGTCATTGGGCCCTGCTGTTCTCAAAGTTCCTGCCACTCAAACGCAAATGGGGGACAGGGATTTTGCTTCATGTGCCCCCAGAGTAGGAACTCCTTTCCTGTCCAGGTCCGCTTCTCGCCCTCCCACTCATGCCTTCAGAGCTCCCTGTGGAATTACTTGAAACTCTACTCTGCATGTGGTTGTCCTAAACTGCTGTAACTAACCTTGGTCCCCTGCATTGGATTCTTTTGGTACCCTTGCACAGGTCCTGCTGATGCATCCTGCCTGCTTTGGTTCTGCTCTGTATATAATGTATTTACTCTCTGTTTCAGGTGATACTTTGACTCCAGCTCTGCTTTTGGGGCTCTGCGGTGTATAGAATTGTATGATGCACTGTTCATAGCCTTGGTGATTCCATGTATACATTTTGTTCCTATTCTAACTGTGTTTACTGACTGCTTGTGTTATGTTCATCTGGTTCTACCTGGTTTTGTGTACTGCCTAATTTGTATCATGTTGTCCTCTGTATGAACTTGTATTTCATTGTACTGTTCCAGGTCGTACCTGAAAATAGGCAAATGTCTTGTCTAGTGTACTTACCTGGTCAACAAAAGCTAAATAAATAAACAAATTAATAAATGTACTTACAATGTGCTCCATGAACAAAGCCTCTTCCGCTCTCTCTCGACTATAATCTCCAATGTACCAGTCATAGTTGTGCAGATCCTAAATTTGATAACAATTTTAGTCAGTTTATATGAGACAGCCTTAAATTTGTCATTTTATATGCACATTTCATAATAAATATTACAAACCTTTTGCAGTACAGCCCCATGATGTTGCTACCACCTTGACCCTAATGTTTAATATACAGTGTAAACATGTCCATCTATTACTTACTGTATACTATTTGGATTTTTACTTTTTTGCATAATTGAATTCCTAAATTTCTTTAAACTGTACTTCCTGTTTGCATTGTTTTTACCATGGAGTGTTTATGATACAATTTGTATGAAATACAATAAAAATAAATTGCATTGTATTATTGTATTGTTAGAGTTCATTGCAGTAATCTCAATAAAGATTTCTGTTTTCTAATTTTTTTTGTATTTATTTTTGAAAGTCGGATTTACAACCTTTGAGTCAGGGACTCATTTACAAAGGCACCTGGTCGCAAGGAGGGTAGACATGGTTACAGTGTGAGATACAACAGTGGCAACATACAGGTGCAATACAGATAACAAAAGAACACAATATAACAGTGGTTTACAAAATAAAGTTACATGCAGTAAATAGCAATCATATGAAGTATAACAATAGTAGAAGTCACAACCCTGGTCATACCGGGGAAATACCTATCTGGAAGGGTGGTGGGGAACAGTCTGTAGCATCTTCTGACATCCTATACTTTGGAGTAATCATAATTTAAAGCAGCATCACAACAAAAATGTTTTTTTCCCAAAAGGTTTAGTTTCAACTACAATTAATAAAAATATTAGCCTACCTATCAAAAATACTTGTCTAGGTACTGCCAATGCTGCACATTATAAGTCTTTAATTATTTTCTTCATCCTAAAACTTTTCAGGTCTGCAATATTATTTCCATGTAAAATATGCTGGCCATCTTTTTTTCTTCAGAAAAAACTAAGTTATACTATTTATAAAATAGTCAAATTTTGGTGGAATTAGAAAATTGTACCACCAAATAAAATTAGAAGATGCCCAGCACCTTTTATCATAAAAAAGGGTAGGGTCACATTTTTTGCCCAATTTCATTGCACTGCTGCTTTAGTGGAGCTCATACTCTGTTAGAAAACCAAAAATAAATATGTCTTAATTTCTGTGTGTTGCTAAATAACAAACATATTTCTTTAGAAGAATCTAAATTGTTAAACCAGTATAAAAAATCATAATTTGTTAAACTATAGCAGTAAGAGTAGATTGTATTGTTCAGGCAAAATAAAATATCATTACAAAAATATCACTAAAAGCATTTAAGATAGGATCCTACATCAGTTTACAAATAAACATACTGGCCCAGATATTCAAAAGGGTTGCGCATGCGCAAGTCCAAAACTGCGCCATTTAGCGATATTCAGAAGGAGGCAGTTGCGCCCCTGAAAACATGCTGAGCAACAGAGCAATGAAAATGAAGGCATGCGCAACTGAAGGGGGTGGATCCATGCATAAAGACCTGTCGATATTCAAAGACTTCGTGATGCGCAAGGCGGCTGTGAAATTGCAAGCTGAAATGAGCCAAAATAAAAAGGCTCAAGGAAGTGGCGCAAGAACGCTACCAAGCTGCCAAGTGGGGAGAGAGAGAGAGAGAGACAGAGACAGACAGACAGACAGCAAAGGGCAGGCAAGGAAAGTGTGGGCCCATAGTCTGTAGAGGCCAGCGGGGTGCCCGTGCAGTGGAAGTAGCAGTCAGGACAGTGGGGTAACACAGCAACACCAGCCGGGGTCAGAAGCCAGGAGATGGACAATGCCAGTTTCCACATGGAAGCTGTAATGAGGGTGAGAATGCATGCTGCAGGGGGCGTGGCGTGGAAAGGGCCCGTCGGGTATACCCCGACGAAGCGGTACCGTGCTCGCATCAGCTTTGAGCTGTACACAGATGTAGAGATTGTGGTCGGTACCACCTGAACAGGGCAATACTGAGACGGCTCTGTGAGCTGTGCAGTGATGTGATGCAGGCACCCTCATGACAGAGTCACGCTCTGTCGGTGGAGACCAAGGTGACAGCCTGCATGTGCCTGCTCGCCACAAGCACCTTCCAGAGGCTGACAGGGGACACCACAGGCATCACACAGTTGGCCACGTCACGCATCCTCACCCAATTCCTCAGCGCACTGCTGCCACTTGCTGTGGAGTACATCCATTTCCCCAGAACACTGGCAGAGCGTACAGCAAACATGCAGGAGTTCCACAGGGTAGCATGTATGCCTGGCATGCTAGGGGCCATAGACTGCACCCATGTGGCCATCCACACACCACCTGGCCCCGATGGCCACGCATATTGGAACAGAAAGGGATTCCCTAGTGTCAACTGCCAGGTGGTGTGTGATGCCACTGGGCGCATAATCAATGTCTGTGCCACACACCCTGGCGGAGCACATGATGCCTTCATATGGTATCAGTCTGCACTGTGCCATCGATTCAAGAGTGGGGACATCCCCACAGGACATCTAGTGGGTGATTACACATGTATGGAATGCAAACTCTGGGCAAGGGTGGGAATGCCACAGGTGCCATGGTAGTGGCTCACAGGGAGATGGCCAATATGGACCTGAACATGACACTGATCTCCACTATCTCCACACAGGTGACTATGGATACCCACTCTGTCCCTGGCTGCTCACACCGTGCGATTTGCCCCATGACCCCAGCGCAGCTATGCTATAAGAGGCACATGCACGCAACTGCATAACATCATAGAGTGGGTGTTTGGGATGATCAAGGCACGCTTCTGATGCCTAGACACCTCGGCGGTGCCCTACAGTACAGCCCCCAAAAGGCCTGTGGGATTTCCTGGCCTGTTGCATCCTGCACAACATGGCCAAAGACCATGGGATAGCCGTACAGGTCGAAAGAGGGGACAGCGATGGGGCGCCAGTGGCGCCGGTGATGATGGTGATGAGCAGCCCCCTAGGATGGAGGGACCCCGACTGATCCGCAGGCCCAGCTGCACCGGGACACCATCACAGAGGAGCACTATGCACAACACAGGTAAGTCAAGGGGACATGTGCAACCAACACTGTCCATGCGCAAAACCACAGGCACACAGGGGAACACACCAGGGGTGCATGACGGTCAGGGAGTGGAATGGTCAGGCATACAGACACACCATCAGGAGGGGTGAGCACTCATATGGACACACACACACCAGGCACAGGCGTACATGGGCAGATGCACAGCACTGCAGAACCGACATTGCTAACACACAGCACCACCGACCACCCCACCACCGTACTGTCAAGTACGTGTGTCGAATGCTGGGCACCCTTGCACTTGGTGTACAGTGCAATGCAGGCATCATCAAGCACACGCACCTGTGGACAGCAGTTGGGAGGGTGTGCAGGTGGTCCGTGTCGGCGGGTGAGCAGAGCACCCAGCAGTGCACTGCCCACCATGACACACATTGCACACACATGGCAGCACCAGACAGGGCCGCACTGGGAGACAGCTCAATCATGTAGCACCGTCCCATGGCCACCGCAGATGCGTGGGCGGCCCCGCCGTGACCCAACAGCATGGACAGGCTGAGCAGGGGCCACATGGGATGGCACTGTTGCACCACCAGGGGTCCCACTGCACGAACACGACCTTGCCCGCACAGGGGTCTGCAGCATGCCGAACAAACCTGCACCAGGGGTGCTCGGGATGCCCACAGCAGAACCCGGCATCGACAGGCCTGGTGTCGCACGATGCCGGGAATGAGGAGTGGAGAGTGCACTGTGTGGGGTGTGCGGTACAGGGGCACCTGACTGTGTGCCCAATGCGTCCACGACAGAGACCACTGCCTGGGTCAGCCTGTCAATGGCGGCGGTCACATCCGTCCGCATACGGACCAGCTCAGCTCGGTCCCGAGCACACTCCCTGCTGTGCCGCTCCACGGACACAGACAGTGCCTCCACAGACCTTGCAACCCGCCTCTGCAGCTGTACTGATTCCTGCAGCAGGCGGGTGTGCTCGTCCAATGGGTACTGTGCCCCAACGGCATCCTGACCCCCAGGGTGTGGACGGTCCTGATGCACAACACCCCTTGAGGGTGGGCGCTGTTCGCCAGGACCAGGAATGGGTGGATCAAAGGGCGGCGGACATGTGCCACTGCTTGACACTGTACCCCCAGACCTGGTGGGTGACTGCTGCTGCTGCCCCTCCAACTGCTGTGCCCCTGGGTCCACTCATTCCACCGCTGTGCTGGCAACAGTTCCAGACACCTGCACAGCCACCGGTGCTGCCCCACGGGTGCTGACAGGCACAGCCTGGGACCGTGCCAGCATGCTGGTACACAAGCTGGAACCAGACAGGCCCAGGGGCACGTGCTGGCCTGCCGTGTGTCCGTCATGGGACACACAACCATCACTGCCCATTGCAGGTCTTCTATTATCAATGATGCAGGTACGTGCTACTGCCATGGTCACAGCGTGCTGGCATGCTTGCATGCCAGACCGCTGAGACACAGGCTGTGCACCCCCTGCACCCGTATCACTGACACCAGAGTTTGTGGCCCAGTGTGCATGCTGCTGCAGTGCCTGCTAGCTGGTGGTGGAGGTGGATGGACCCTCCTCCATGTCCAGCAGGTCAGCATCACTGTCTGGACCCACCACCACCGTCTCCTGAAGACGAACAGGATCTGTAACAGAAAGAGAGTACATGTGAGTGCATGTGAACAACTGCCCCCTTCAAACACCACCACCATGTCATACTGTGCAGTGATGGGCTTCCACCTGTCTGGAATCCTCCGCCTGGTACACCCTCAATGGCACTTGGCTGCATGGCTGTGACCAGTGTCTCCTCAGTTGGGGTCAGCTCCAACACCACTGGTGGGCCCCCTGCCAGTGCCAGCACATGCCGCCCTGAAGGCTGCCACCTTCTCCTTCAACCTCCTGTGGTCTGTCCCCATCTTTTTCTTGCATTCCTGCACGGAGCGCTGGTGGCTTCCGTGCAGGTTAACGGCCCGAGCTACCCCCTCCCATGCAGCTGCATGGGACTGAGAAGTGCCCCTCCATCCACTCAGCACTGGCTCCTCATCCAGGTAGGCCTGGAAGAGAGCCTCCGTCTCTGCTGCTGAAAGTTGGGCCTCCTCCTCGCCCACCGTCCTCACCTCACCACCTTGGCTCTGCTCGGTCATGGTAATCTGTATGGGGAGAGTGTGCACCTGTCACTGTGCAGTCTACAGCATTTTCCCATGACCATCGTCCTGAATATCACACAGCATGCAACTCACCTCTCACCTGCAGTAACCGAATCTGGCCAGCGCAGCCCAATGTTGCACATTTATAGCGCAATACATGCAAATTAGGAGTGGAGCAACTATAATGACATGCAAATCGCGCCACTGCGCCCTTGAATGGCTGATCAGATGATTTGCATGTGTCGGCTGAATATCGCGAATCTGCGCTTTGCGCAATATGGAAGAGTCGGCTGATCCAATGGCGCAGATCTGTGCCTGTGTGGTACACTGCATTGCGCATGCCCAGATAGCTTACGCAGGTGTCTGTCACACTGCTGACGTGCTGAGCGCGATCGGCAATTCAGGCCATGGCCACCATTGTGCCAGTGGCGCTACAGCAATGGGCACTATATGGCGCTGTGGCACTACTGCGCAATACTCCACTGTGGCACTGGAACGCAGCTGGTCTGTCACGCAGGATGCCTATACGTCAGATGGCGCTGTGCGCAGCCTTGCGTCATTGCCCATGACCTTGTGTATGACCTTTGCCCCCTGGCACTGTTCGCCTGCCATGTGTACGTCCCTATTGCGCTGTCTGGTGACAGCGCTATGTGAAGTGATGGCGCTGTTCGAACAGAGCGATTGGAGCCTGTGGTGGTCTAGTGCGCAACATCTCCATGTGGGGTTATGGTGCAGCTGGGCACCATATTGCCTGCTGTAAAGTTGGTGCCATGGCTAGGAGGAGGGCGGTGTCCTGGAGCCAGCTTGAAGTGGCCAACCTGGTGGCCCTAGTTGAGCCACACTATGATGGCCTTTATTGTGAGGTGCCCCTCACCAGTGCAGGAGACTGAGTGTGGCAGCAAGTGGCCACTGACCTGGTGGGGGTCACTGGACAGTGCCGGTCTGCTGAGCAGTGCCAGCACCGGTACAGTGACCTCCGCCGGAGGGAGCCAGAGCTTTTAACGCAGCTGCGTTCACGTGCCAGGTGGGGCGTGGTGCCTAGGCCAGGTTGGTGTGCCATCTATGCACCTGTATTATCTGTAGGGGTGTGTGTGTGTGTTTTGGTGGCTGTGCATAGGTGATGGCTTGGCCACGGTTGGCTGTGTCAGTGTGTGCAGCTGTGAGATGAATGGGTATGGCTGTGTGGGCAGGCACTGTCACTGGGGCAGGGGGCAGTCTGCTTTTGAGTCACACTGATGTTTGTCTCAACATATGTCTCCCACAGGCCGGGATGTGAGGATGCGGGGCAACATTGATGAGGGCCGTGCCAGGGACCCGGTGCCAGCAGGGTTGCACCACCAGCAGCAGCAGCGCCAGCAACAGCGCCAGTCAGAGCTGCTTGAGCAGTGTGGTGTCATGACTTCATGGATGCTATTGCATGCTGGGGGGCAGTAGCCCTGCACAATACAAACATGCAGGAAAGGGAAGGTCATAATTCCACTATACAAGACACTAGTGAGGCCCCACCTGCAGTACAGTGTACATTTCTGGAGACCATACCTCGTGGGGCGTGGAGTGGGCAGAGAAGGTTCAGAGAAGGGCAACAAAGATGGTGCATGGCTTGCATCACAACTCCTATGGAGACAGGTTGAAGGAACTGAACCTGTACTCCCTGGAGGAGAGGAGGAGAGGGGATATGATAGAGACATACAAGTATCTTACAGGGTGGAACAGGGTGCAGGAAACACTATTTTGAAGTGCAAAGATGTTCCAGGACTACAGGGCATGGGATGCAGCTGGAGGAGGACTATTCAGAGGAAACATGAGCAAGACTTTCTTCACAGAACGGTGGTGTACAAGTGGAACACCCTGCCAGAGGGAGTGGTGGGGTTGACACACTCATGGGATTTCAGACTGCAGGATAGACATAATGGAATTCTTGAGGTCAGGGTAAGGGCAACAGACTTCTAGGTAAACAAAGTAACTTACAGGCTGAAATGGACAGACTGTGTGGGCCATAGGCCCTTATCTGCCGACACTGGCTATGTATCTATGTCTGTGAGCCGACACAGGTGACATGCATCACTGTCCAGTTTCACAGCACGTCTGTGTATGCATCACTGGTGGTCCATGCATGCACTGGGCACATAGCTGTGTAACTGGCATCGCACCACGTTGCCACGTCACTTGCCAGCCTTGTTTGTGCTGTGATGGACATGGGCAGTGTGTGTGTGCAGTGGTGCGCATAGCTGGTGCCGTCTGTTTGTGATGGCCATGTGCATGTTCACTGTGGGTGGGTGCATGCCATCACAGGTGCCGGACATTGGGCTATATGGCTTGCAGGTTGGGTGGTGTTCAGGGTTGTGGTCAGTCACAGCCATTGACTGTGTTCCCATTTTCCTAGGCCTCGAGGTTCTCCATCGGCTGGCGAGGGATGTCAGGGCCATCCGACAGCTTGTGGCCCAGAACACCAACATCCTGCAGTCAATACACCGCCATGGCCTGCGGAGGAGGCGGCAGGGAACTGCAAGACACCAGCAGGAGGACGGCCGGCCGGCTGGCCCATGACCTATCTTCCCCTTCCCACTTCTCCCATCCCTACCACCCTGCCTTCCCTCTCCAAGTTTGTCATCCCTACCCCTGATCAACCCTACATTGTACCCATCCCCCTTGTAAATAGTTGTAATTGTCCTTGTTAATGTTTGTTGTGTTAAAATACATTTATATTTTATACGAATAATGTGTTAGTCTCTGATTTGCAGCTGCCTATGGGTGCTCAGTTGCAGGGTGTACATCCATCTGGGCTGGTATGGTCCTGGGTGTGTGTGTGTGTGTGAGTGTGTGTGCATGGGGAGGTATCTCCAGCATGGCAGTGACTTTCGGTTGGTCTTGCCATCTGCTGCCACCCACTGCAGGGTGTACAGGTTGTGTCTGGCTTGTAGGCTTCTGTGCTGCACGGGGTTGACATGTGCTGGGGGGGATGCATGGTTTCCTGCGGTGCCAGTCACTGCACATAGGTGGTGTCTTGGGGGTCACAGTGCAGGGTGTGCTGTGCGTACGGGGGGCTGATGTGCACTGTGGTTGTCAACCCCCTGTGTGTGGTACTCTCAGCCTGCCAGTGGTTGTGCTGGGGTGTCATGGCTCTGCTATGCTTTATTGGCTTGTCCCCATGGGCAAGTAGATCATCCGTCCACCCCCAGTGATGCTGTGCTTGGGGTGTGCAGGTGTGGTGTGGGTTCTGCAGTGTGTTCCTGTGCCCATGTGTGCATGGCTGGTGGTGGGCCCAGCCTGCCTCCTGGATGTGCAGTTCCATTGCTCTGGGGGAGGGCTCTGCTTGCGCTATGGCACCTCTGGAATGCTCAGCTGGGCTGCCCTGGTTGCGCCATAGTGCAACATTTTGGCTCAGCTTCTCCTTCCTGGTTGCACTATGGCGCAGTATGTGCGCTATTCAGATGTTGGTTGCTTGCACAATTTGTTCTGCTCCATGTTTGAATATCACACCTGTTGCGCATTTGCGCAACTGGTTTGTGCTTGCTCCTGCTGTTGTGCTCATTTTGAGCGCAGTTTGAATATCTGGACCCCAGTATACAGAACATAAAACATTTTCACAAATGTCCCCTCTACATTTCTCTTGTTTTTACACTTTCCTGCAGTTGTCTTAGCTTTCAACTCTAACTTTTTTAGTATAGTTTACCAATGCATTATATTATAGTCATCCTCTACTTAAAAATGCCACTCTAACTGCAACTGCTGACTGCTGAGGACTGAGACCAGCCTGGGGTTAGAAGCCTTCTTATTCCCTTCCAACTACTGATCACTGGCTATCAAGAATGCTAGAGGTGCCATCTTTAGGCTACAGAACAGATTCTTACAAGGGCCGTGAACCCTATTTTTCTCATTGGACACCTGTAGCCAATCAGGTACTCAGATGGAATTGAGGAGTGGCTTTGTGCTGTCTAAAGAGACTTCATACTAACAGTCTACTGTGCTGCAGTCTAGAGTGCTATGTGCCACAGTACAAGGACAGCTACATCACAGGAGTCTTCCTGAGAGTCACCCAAAGGAACTACCAGTGCCGCAATGCTGCCCCTGATGAATACTTCCTGCAGCCCATCTCCAGTAGGATTAGTGAGCATACTTGTTGACTGCCTTAACTTGCTGATCTGCCTTAGCACCATCTTACAATTGCATCCATTGCATGATTTAATCACTCTTGTTTGAGTAATGTTATTTAACATTGTTAAAGAGCCTATACAACTTTCACCTGGGACACCCTTTTCACTAGCATACTAGCAGAAGAACAGGGTGGATTGAGACCAAGTTGTGCTGATTTCAGGCCTGGCCCTTTAAAGGCCATATGCTCTGGCCATATGGAGGCTTGAAAATTCCTGTGGGGAGGGGCACACATGATACTCGCCTGGGAGACCTAAAGAAAAAACCAGAACAAGCAGGGAGGAGGAGAGAGAGAGAGAGAGAGAGAGAAAGAGAGAGAAAGATAAAACTGCTGTGAACTAGTGAGCTGGATCAAGCTAAATGATTTTTTTTTGTATTTGCTCTGCCAAAGTAAACTGCTTGAACCCTTATTTCATTCTGAAGTAAAGTAACTTTTTGTTTCAGTGAACCTTGCCTGGAGTGTTTTATTGAGGGTCCCCAAAGCCTAAGAACACTGCTACAAGCCACAATAATCCCTGACTTTCTCATCTGAAATTCACCCATATTTAGTGGGATGCAGGTTGTCTTACCATCTGTTTTATGGGTTACTATGATACAGTGCTGCTATTTAGAGTAGTCACTGGTTGAACTACTTAATGTCATTGAATATTTCCTACTTGTTCATGATTACTACTTTTTGAAATTCGTATTCTACAATGTCCTTTAGTATATGTGCATTCCCTCCCTTCACCCATTCTGTGTGGACCCAGTCCATTGAATTATGATTAAGAGCTTCCTGCTGCCAGTACCCCCACATCCTGGGATTGCAGGAATCGAGTGCAACTCAATAAAAATAAATGTGTGGTGATGCATTTTGGGAAATCTAAATCTAAACAAGATTATTTTATTGATGGTGCCAAATTATTTGTTGTAGATACTATGAAAGATCTAGGAATAACCATCAGTTCTAACTTAAGCGTGGCACCCATTGTCTTCTAGTCTCCAGCAGAACTAGTCATCTTACAAACTATGTTAGGAGGTCCTTCTTTAATATGTCTGAAGCTGTGCTTATGCCAGTGTACAGATCATACATAAGACCCCATATTGATTACTGTTTCCAGTCCTGGGATCCTTACCTGAAGAGGGATGTTGAACTCTTGGAGATAGTGCAATGCTCATTTACCAAGCTAATCCCAAGGGATAAAGCTAAATTATATAATGACAGGATACTGTCCCACTGTATAGGAGGCAGTATAGTGCAGTAGGTTAAGGCGTTGAGCTGCAGATCTGGAGACCTGGGTTTGAATCCCACAGCCACTTAGGTGCATACGGTGTGATCCTAAGTAAGTCACTTAACTTTCTTGTGCTACCAGGTCACATCTGGAAACAAGCTTCAGGTTAGTGTGCTACTCCTGTTTAAATAATGTTCCCTTTTCCTTAATGTTCCATTATGGACACTACAATTAAGACGAGTTTGAGGACATTAACTTTGCCTCTATAAAGTATTGGCAGATAATGATCTATTGACTGATTTAGGTCTTAGATATGCAGTAACACTGTCTAAATGTTTTAGGAGGGCATGAGCACCAACTTCTGGAGAGTACCCCCACAACCGAGTTAAGGAAGTATGCTTATATCCTGAGATCTGTTAGATGGTGGAATCATCTACTAGGGGATGTACTGTTGTTCACTCAACTAGTTTAATTTATTTATTTAATATTTAGCTCTATTTCTTTGTGACTCTAGGCACTGTACAGATGACCAAGTCCTATACAGAATTAAACACATTCAATAAAACTGCAATATTAAAATATACATTTAAATGGAGGGAAAGGCTTTATTAAACAAAATGGCATTTGGATCCCTTTTGAATACGTTGACTGATGGTGCCTCTTAGCGAATGAGGCAGTGAGTTCCACAGGGCTGGTGCCACAAAAGAAAAAGCCTGGGTGCCCGATGACTTTAAATGGACCCTGGGAATCACCAGGAGGCTCTCATTAGCTTACTGGAAGGGACAAGATGGGTGGTAGGGCTGTAGAAAGTCTTGCAGGTAACCGGGCCCCAGTCCATGTAGGGCTTTAAAGGTCAATAACCCAACTTTGAAAGTAATCTGCCACCTAATACTGAGCCCAGAGTGAGAGACTGTGTGTATCCTGTGCTTTTTACTGACTTTGCTGCTAAAACATAACATCTGAAGCTACGAGGGAATCTGGGGGAGTTGACTGCTGAGGTCATTGAAGGGGGCAGGAACTCCCATTTAAATCCGTGTGCTGCTCGCTGTGAAATTAACCAAAGTGCAGCTGTTTCTCCCCGAGCTGTGTTCCCTGACTTGTGAGCAAAGGATTCCATCTGCAAGGAACCCAGAGTGAGAGACTGTGTGTATCCTATGCTTTTACTGACTTTGCTGCTAAAACATAACATCTGAAGCTACGAGAGAATCTGGGGAGTTGACTGCTGAGGTAATTGAAGGGAGAAGGAACTCCCATTAAATCCACCGTACTGCTCGCTAGCGTGGCGTAGCGGAAGTGATGAGTGGCGCGAGTCACTCGTCCACAGAAAATGTTGGTTTAGTGTAAGTAAGGAGGTAGATAATTTTTAACTAAGTTATATTGAAGTATTTATTCATAGTGCTTTGTTTAACATATTTGGGGTGCCTGCTAATTTAATGGTTTTAGGTTTATCTGTTTGTACTATATATAGAACAGACATTCATGAAAGGTTATTATAATTGAACATTTATTGTGTAAGTTGAAACTTTAGTTAGGATAGTGTATATTTATTTAATTTTGTAGTAGTAATATATGGTTTTAGGAGCATTTATACATAATTTTGCTGTATGGGGTTAATCTTGCGTTTTATTCTGAAAATGTTATTGTTTCAGTTAGGGATTATGTTCCTGGTAAGTGGTTACATGTCTCCCCTTGCTCCCAGGAGCAGTCTGAGTAATAATGACTGCTCACAGATTTATTGGAGTGACTGGTCACAGGGGGATATATCAAGTTTACTTATTAGGGGGAATCAATTAAGTAATTATATAATTTCTTTGGGTATGTTGACTGACTGTCTGGAATCTGACTTAATTAAGTGGACTTTGATATATAAAGGTCTTTTGGCAGGGTGGGGACAAAATTCAGTTCATTTGGACTATCCTACAATTAATCACTTTAAGAAAATAACTTTGAAAGTACAGCTATACAAAGTTTGTAAAATGGTGATGATAATTAGTTTAATTGTAAGTGGGGACATTCATCCAAATCCAGGACCTTATACTAATTTGGATTCAGTAAACTTTAACTTTTGTGATGTATCCAATTTTAATTTAACTGCTGATATTTTGAAAAAGGATGGGATGTGTGTGGTTCATATTAATATCTGTAGTTTATTAAGAAAATTGACCATTTAAGGAATGGACTATTAAATATAGTCCAGAAGTGATTATAATTACAGAATCATGGTTGTCTGATAAGATTCGGACAATATGGTGCATATGAATGGTTATAATTTATGGAGGAAAGACCGAACAAAGAGGGAGGAGGAATCATTTATGCACATAGTTCTTTGGATGTATCTACAATTAATTGTCAACAGGATTGGTGTGGTTCTGAAGTTCTCCATTATTATTTAATTTCCGTTTAATAAACCTTTATTGTTATTGAGCATGTATCATCCCCAAAGCTAGTACTGAGGTGTTCCAAGTTCTGCAGGACTTTTGAGAATACCTAAATGGATGTGAGATTATGCTAATTGAGGATTTAAACATAGATTGGAAAACTGTAGATAGTAATCTTAGTAGTGTTGAGATGAGTACTATTTTGGGTATGACTCAATTAATTACAGAAGTAACCAGAGTTAATACTAAACAACCACTTTCTTCCACAGTATTGGATCTATTGTTTACTACGGACCAGGTAAGTTTGTAGCTAGTGGTGTCCTCCCAGACTCCTTTTCGGATCATCAGATGATATATGGTATTAGAAAATCAAAAGAAATTAGAAATCAGTAAAAACAGTTCATTATAGATCATTTAAACATTTTGATTATATAAATTTTATGTTAGAGTTGGATGAATTCAACTGGGAAAGGTTAGAACTAGTCCCCACAGCTGCTGATGCTTGGATGATGTTTCAGGAGGATTTTTTGACAATTTGTAATAGGTATGCCCCACCCAAAATTTGGAAGATAAAGTTTAATAACGCCCCCTGGCATAATTCCTATCTATTTAAAATTAAGAAACAGCAGGATAGGGCATGGAAGGTAGGTAAATTTACAAAAGTTGATGGTGACTGGGTGAAGTATAAGCAAATGGGGAATTATTATAACTATGAACTTAAGAAGGTTAAAAATGACTATTATAATAGGGAATTAACAACTAATTTGACTGATAATCCGAGGAAGTTTTGGTAAGTTCTAAAAAAGGTGAAAGGAGATCAACAATTGGATTACCCGGAGAAATTTGAAATTGGGAAGGTTGAAGTTCCTATGGGCCCACAGGTTGTGGATGGTTTCAATGATTATTTCACAACCATGGGTACAAAGGCTTTATTACAAGGCAAGACTAGTCTTTCTTCCTTAAATTTTCAAAATAGTTATTGAAGCTGTCCTGTGAGGATAAGGAGTTTGATTTTGAATTAATATCTCCATTAGATACACAAAATGCATTACTTAAAATCAATACTAGGAAAGCTGGAGGGCTAGATGAGATTCCCAATATTTTATTGAACTATGCTGCTCCGGTAATTTCATATCCTCTAACTAATATTTTCAACATGTCTCTTGCATGTGGGGAAATTTCTGAAATGTGGAAAACGGCTAGAGTAATTCCCATTTTTAAAAATGGATCTAGGGCCTTAATGGAGAATTATAGGCTTATATCATTATTACCAATAGTAGGCAAGGTGTTTGAAAAGTTGATAGCTAAACAATTACAGACCTATTTGGAAAATAGTAAGCTGATTAATAAATTTCAATCTGGTTTCAGGTCTATGCATGGCACAACCTCTGCTTTGTTAAAATTACTGGGGACATTGTGGGTGCTCTGGACAGGGGTATGTCAGTGGGGGCAATCTTTGTTGATTTATCCAGGGTGTTTGACACCTGGACCATGACATCCTCCTGTCCAAACCTACTTGGGTGTTTCATCGAAGGTGATTGGGTGGTTGGATGCTTACTTAACTGGTAGGAAACAAATGGTCTCAATAAATTGGTGGGGATCTGGTTTTAGAGTAATAATTTCTGGAGTGCCCCAATGATCCATTTTGGGTCCAATATTATTTAATCTATATATGAATAATTTTGTTCTAACTAATCCTGATGTACAATGTCATCTGTATGCAGACGACACTATTATTTATGCGAAGGAATTATCAATAATGCAGATAGAAATTACTCTTCAAAAAGCATTTGATGAGCTTCAGTTATTTTATAGTGAATCCAAACTTGTCCTTAATTCAAAAAAATCTCAGGTTATACTGTTCTCTAAGGAAAATAGTGTGATGTATTCTGAGTTGCATTTGAGTATAGTGATTGGGATAACATTACTCTTGAACAAGTGCAGTGTTATAGATATTTAGGGATGTATTTGGATAGATCACTGGTTGGACTTTTCATATAGATTATACAATTAAGAAAGTTAGTAGGCGTTTGTGTGCACTTTATAGAATTAGAAACTGTATGGATGATAAAGTGAGGAAGCAAGTAGCTACAGCTACATTGATTCCTCTGTTGGATTATGGGATAGTATTTATATGGGGTCAACTTTAACCCAGTTAGCTAAAATAGATGTTCTTTCTAATAAGATAGCTAGGTTTATTTTGGATGTTCCTAAGAAAACTCATAGAAGAGAGTTATATCAGTCTTTGAACTGGATGTATCCACATGATAGAAGGTCTTTACATGTTTTGATATAATTGGTCAACTCAGTTAGGGGCGAAATACCAGAATATATTACTGATGAACTCCAGGTTAGGATAATAAGGGGAGGTCTACACTCTGTGGAAGGTATGGAATATGTTTTGCCTAGAAAAAGGACAGATATGGGTAGAGAACATTTTTTTATCTGGGTCCCAATACATGGAATTCATTGCCAATCTATCTTAGGCCACTTAGTTTTAGTCCCAATATAGGAGAAATAAAAAGTTGGTTCAAATCTGAAGCTGATAAAAGGTTTAATGCTGAGTAATTGTGTATATTATGCTTTAAATATGATGTAAAGTTGCACTTTATGAATGGGAATGTATGTCATGTATATGTAGTTTATTTGTATGGATGTTAGTGTTATTGTAATTTAAATATTGTGGTGTTGTTCTATATGTAACTGTTTGTATGTAATTTTTTTTTATGATGATGTCAACATGAATGTCTGTACTAAGGACCTCCACTGGAAATGAGCTTGTCTCAGTTGAGTTTCCTATTCTCTTGCTTGTCAATTGAATACATTTTTTACTACTACTACTACTACTAATAGGAGGCCAGTGCAGAGAGCACAGCACAGGCATAATATGACTTGACCTTGAAAGACCAGTCAACAGCCTGGCCGTCGCACTCTGCACTGGTTGTAGGCAGCAAAGCTTGACATCCAATAGCCCTAGATAGAGGGCACTGCAGTAGTCAAGCTGTGATGTCACAAAGGCATGGACTAGCAATGGCAGATCGCCCGGGGGAATCAGGTATCTAATCCTGGTGATGTTTCAAAGATGGTAAAATGCATTGTGGACAACGGCCGACACCTGACATTCTACTGTTAGGCTGCTTTCCAGCCCAATGCCAATATTTTTCACCTTATTAGAGTTTAACAGCTGGGAATCTCTTAGTCTAAGCCCAGTGACTCGACTAACCTGTCCACAAACCCTTGGGTGACCAGATTCCACCACCAGTACCTCCGTCTTGTCTGGATTTAACCTCAACCAGTTGGCACCCATCCAGTTCTGGATTTCAGCAAGGCACTGATTGAAAACTGAGACTGCATCGTGTTGTTTGGGCACAGAAGATCAGCTGAGTATCATCAGCATAGCAATGAGAACACAGCCTGTTTCATGTTATAATGTCCCCTAGCAACAGCATATACACCGCAAACAACATGGGGGACAAAATAGAACCCTGTGAGACCCCACATGGCAGGGGCAGTGGTCTGGAGGAAAATGCACCCCAAACCACCTTCTACATCTGCATCATGCAAGTGAGAAAAGAATGGAACCAGCTGAGGACTATACCAGACAGTCCACAACAAACCCCAGGTGATCCAAAAGCACCCCATGATCTATGGTGTTAAATGCAGCTGAGAGATCGAGAAGAACAAGAATAGAATTCTCTTCCCGATCTCTCACCACTAGAGTGACCATTAAGTACCCAAACCAGGGCAGTCTCAGTACTGTGCATTTTCCTAAACCTGACTAGAAAGGGTCATAGATGTCATGGGTTGATAAATGGGCATCCAGTTGTAGGGCCACCACCTTCTCAATAACCTTTCCCAGAAAGGGAAGGTTAGAGACAGGTCTATAGTTCACTCAGCAGTCTGGGTTTAAGATAGCTTCTTTAAGAGGGGACTCACCACCACCTCCTTCAGAGGCTCAAGAAAGATCCGCCTCATTAAGAACACTAGACTATTCCAGTCAGGACCAGGACAATGAACTCAATGCACCCTATAAGAAGATGCATCAGCCCGGATCCAAATTACAGTAGGCCTCAACTCCTGGATGACCCTCCACGACATCCATGGCTGCCAACAGGTCGAGTCAGATCAGACAAACAGACTGCCCATGACAGTCCCTGGCTCACCACTGCATGCCTCCATAGAGGGTGTCAACAGGATCTCAGATCTGATTGAGGGAACTTTATCAGCAAAAACAGAGCAAACTCATCACACTTTAATTATGAAAAGGCTCTAATGGACTGAAGACAGGCTGGATTACACAGCCTGTCGACTGTTCAACAGAGCTGAGCTGATCTATTAACTTCTGCAGCAATCTCTTTGGACAGGAACTCTGGCTTCTTACATGAGATTGCTGATTGATACTCTCTATAATGAGTCATCAAAATAAGCTTATCCCCAACAGACTGGGAGCTCCATGAGCATTGCTCCTACCTTCCGCTAACTTTTCAGATTTCAAAAATAGGCTGGACTGTTTTCTGAACAGTGGTGGCTATGGCTGCCTCATCCACTGAGCAGTGAGGAACAGCTATCATGGGCACTTGCCTTTTGCACTCCTATAACCACAGTATAAACCACACTATAAATCCTCTGGTGTCCCCTCATACATACATCATAACTCAGTGGATTGAACCTGAATGGGCTAGCACTTTACCCTTCCATTAGCTCCCCTTCATATGCCCTATATGAGTGGACACCTTATCTGAGTGGGCCTTATATGTTAGTTGCTGGGCTAATATTTACTGCTATGTCTTGTTTCTTACTGATGTTAACACTGCAGAGCCCCATGTCTAGACTGTCTTAGTTTAGAGTTTTTTCTGAGAACCAGGTCCTTCACACTCCTCATCTAAGGAGCGTTGCCACTGAGCACCTCTAGGCACACCCCAGCACTCTGTGGGTGGACCTCACCAGCATTTGACCATTAGTAGCTGCTCTGCCTAAATTTGGGCACCTTCTCAGCCTGAATCTATATATTATTTTTCCAACCCTCATTATGACTAAATACATGTGATTATGTTATGTGCACTGCTCATCCTACTGACTCACTTACCTTCAGAGCAATTCTGCAGGACTGATAAGCCTGCAGAGGAAGAGGTTACTTTATCCCTAGAAAACTGACTGGGCCCACAGTTATATGGAGTGCCAGCACAAATCCATCTTTACCTCTAACTTCCAGCTTACCCTCCCACAAAATTAGCTTATATGTATGGTAACACCTGGATATTGTGATGATTACCAATTTACGGTGCACTGAAATCCATGACAGGGACATGGCTATACCAGGATATACTCTGTTCAGGAAAGACAGGGTCAGAAGGAAAGGAGGGAATGTGGTGCTTTATGAGAGATATAGGGAATATGGGGGGGCAGAGGTACTGTGGGTCACCCTGGTGGCAGGAACAGAGCCTCTATTCACACTGGCATGATCTACAGATCTCTGGCACAGGGGGTGAGATCACATAAAGTACTGGTGGAAAACATTAGAAAAATGGTAGAAAAGAGGGAGGTGCTGCCTGTGGGGACTTCAGTCTACTGGATGTAAATTGGAACTTTGCAGCTGTGGCTTTAGCTAGTTCCACTGTCATCACCAACTCCCTTCAGGGGTGTTACTCAGGAAACTAGTCAGTAAACCCAGTCATTATTGGCAATACTGGACCTGGTACGCACCAGCAGGAACAGTGTTGTGAATGTCAATGTCGGAGGACACCTGGGGACTAGTGGTCACCATAAAGTGTGGTTCAATCTAAGGATAGATGCAGAATTGAACCACACAAGAGTGAAAGTCCTGGATTTCAGAAGGGCAGATTGGTGAATGCCTCATAGATGGCCTGAAAGGGGAGGATGACCTGGGGGTGTAGGAACAGTGGCTGAAGCTGAAAAGGGGCATAGTTGAGGAGTCAAACCTCTGTGTCAAGCAAGTGAGCAAAAGCAAGAGGAAAAAGAGACTACTATGGTTCTCAAAAGAGGTGGAGGAAAAGGTAAAGTCTAAAGAGTTGCATCCAGAAGGTATAAGGAGAAACAGAGGAAGGAGGATAGGGAAGTGTATCAGGGAAAAGAGGAAGAAGGAAAGCAGTACGGAACATGAAGGCACAAACTGAAGATAGAATAACCTAGGCAGTAATAAAAGGGGACAAGACATTTTTTAGATATGTACGTGAAAAGTGGAAAACTAGGGGAGGGATTTTAAGGTTCAAAAAGGAAAGAGGGGGGATTGTATAGAGGGGGAACAAAAAAGCAGACATTTTTAAAAATACTTCTGCTCAGTGGTCACATAGGAAGGAGAGGGGACCACAAAACATAACAGGAGCTACGTAGGAAGGAGATGGACACTATTCCTTTTCAGAGGGAAGAGTTCTGAAGGGAAATGCTAATCTGAAAGTGAAAAAAACAATGGGCTAGACAGTATGGGCAGGATTCACGAAAGGAATATTTCTAATTTTCTCTCCACAACTGCTGTTGTGGACTGGAATCGTCTGCAGCTGTGGCTGCAGCAATTCACAGCCATGGCAGTTGTGGAGGATGCTACAGCAGATTATGATGCCCATAGCAGTCTCCCGCAGCTGCGGTGCTGTCCACGGCAACAGCATCCGCAAGCTGCCGTATTCCGTGGAGCTGGTCGTACTCGGGCTCTACCTTCATGAATACACACAGCTGCTGGTGACCTGCGGCTTCACAAATGGGTTTCCACTAATGCCGAGGTTTTCTCGCAGCAGCGGGTCCTTTTCCCCCTTTCGTGAATCCTGCCCTATGCATCCAAGGGTATTGTGGGAGCTTGAAAGTCCTATTAAACAGCTTGCTGGAAACAGGAGTGGCTCCAGAGGACTGGAGGACAGAAGCATAGAAAAATAGAATTTGATGGCAGATAAGGACCGCTTGGCCCACCCAGTCTGCCCATTTCCTCACCTACTGGATAAGCTGAGATCCTAGTTAACAGCAGCCTACTTCTTCCTACCCCCACCCCTAGAATTGCCTTATGACTGTCCCATGCATGCTTGAATTCCACCACTGTTTTGACTCCACAACCTCCTCCGAAGGCTGCTCACATCCATAACCCTGTCTGTGAAAAAATACTCCTTAAATTACCTCTGAGCCGCCTTTCTATCTTCAAATTGTGCCCCTTGTTCTTGCACACCTCTTTTTTGAAAGATGCTACCCTCTTGGACTTTGTTGATTCCTTGAGGTACTTGAAAGTTTCTATCATGTCCCCCTCCCTCCTTTCCTCGAGGCTATGACATATTAGCTCCTTAAGTCTCTCTCTTCATATATCTTCCGTGCAGATCCTGCACCAGTTTAGTTGCCCTCCTCTGGACAGCTTCCATCCTGTCTATGTCTCTGTGGAGACTGGGTCTCCAGAACTGCACACAGTACTCCAGATGGGGTCTCACCAGCTGTCTGTACAGAGGGATAACAATTTCCTGTTTTCTACTGGTGATGCTTCTCCCTATGCATCCCAGTATCCCCCAGCCCTCCTTGCTGCCCTCTCCCATTGCTTGCCCACCTTTAGGTCATCTGATATGACTACCCCAGGTCCCTTTCCATTTTGTTGTTGTTAGTATCTCATCCCCATTGTGTACTCTTCCCCTGGGTTTTTGTTTCCCATGTGCATTACCTTGCACTTCTTAGCATTGAATCTAAGCTGCCATACATTTTACCATTCCTCTAACCTTGCCAAGTCCCATCTCATCCTTTCCACCCCACCTTGTGCATCAACTCTGTTGCAGATCTTTGTGTCATCTGCAAAGAGACATACTTTTCCTTCCAGTCCCTCTGCAATGTCGCTATAAAGACATTGAAGAGTACCGTCCTAATACTGAACCCTCATGTACCCCACTAGCAACCCCTTTCTTCAGAGTGGACTCCATTTACTATTACTCTCTGTGTCCTATTCTCCAGCCAATTCTTTACCCAGGCTGTCATCTTGGGACCTACTCCCAGGCTGGCTAACTTTATTTTACTCTTTTGTGTGGGACTGTGTCAAATGCCTTGTTAAAGTCTAGGTAGGCCATGTCCACAGCCCCTCCTGATCTACTACTTTGGTCACCCAGTCAAAGAAGTTTATCAGATTCATCTGGCATGACCTTCCCACTGTGAATCCATGCTGCCTTGGGTCCTGTGCCCCTCTGGCCTCTAGATACTCGACAATTCTTTCCTTCAGAAGTGATTCCATCATTTTCCCTATCACTGAGGTTAAACTAACAGGTCAGTAGTTTCCTGCTTCTGCCTTACTCCCACTTTTGTGAAGGGGAATCACATTTGCCCTCCTTCAGTCCTCGGGCACCACCCCATCCTCCCATGATTTGTTAAAGAGGGTAGTCAGCTGTGTCACTAGTTCTACCCTTAGTTCTTTTAGAATTCTGGGATGAATCCCATCAGGCCCCATTGCTTTGTCCACCTTCAGTTTTAAGAGTTTTTTCATGACCCTTTCTTCTGTAAATGGGCTGGTATCAACTTCTATATCCAGAGTGTTTCTACTGTTTGTTTTAGGTACCTCCCCTCTTCATTTGTAAATACTGAGCAAAATATTTGTTTAGTATCTCTGCCTTTTCACAGTCACCTCTGCCCACCCTCCCACCCCTTTATTAAGCCTCAGTATCCCTCCCTTGATCTTCCTTCACTCCCTGATGTACCTATAAAGGTTTTATCCTCTTCTTAACTGAGTTGGCTATCTTTTCCTTGTTCGGACCTCTGCTGTTCTGACTACCTTCCCAGCTTCCTTTTGCTTTACTGATACAGTTCTCTGTCCTGCTCCTTCTGTGATTCCTTGTACTTCCTGAATGCTTTCTTGTTCTCTTGAACCTTCACTACCACTTCCTTTGAGAACCATAGTGGTTTCTTACATCATTTTGTTTTGTTTATTTGCTTCACACAAAGGCTTGTTACCTCTGTGATGGCAGTTTTTATTATTCCCCATTGTTCTTCCACCTCTCCTTCCTGCCCATTTGCTAGAGCATTCCTTAGTCACTCATCCATGTAGTCCCACTTCAGAGAAGAGAAGACTTCAATATGTACACCATGGAACAGAAGAGAGGGAAATATGACAGAGTTGTTCAAGTACCTCAGCGGGTAAATAAGGTACATGAGAGAAGTATTTTCAGAAGGAAAGGTGCTCAAGGACAAGGGACATGCTATGATGCTGAAGGGGCAGATTCAGGAGAGATGTGAGGAAGTACTTCTCCATGGAAAATGTGGCGGATACCTGGAACAGCCTTCTAGCAGAGGTGGGGGGACAAAAACATTGGTGGCATTCAAGAATACATGGGATAAGCACGAGGGAATCATAGCAGAACGAATGGGGAGAGAGAAAGAGCTGTAGATCTAGCACAGTCTGCAGTAATAGTGTAGGTGGAGAAAAATGGGCAGAGTGGAAGGGCCAAGTGGTCCTTATCTGCTGTCAGATTCTATGTTTCTATGAAAAATTAGTAGTAGGAGGAAGCTTGCTTTATAGAGCCAGTCAACTTGTCATCAGTGGTGGGAAAGTTAATGGAAACACTGCTGTAGGAAAGGATTGTGGAACTTCTTGAGTCCAATGGACTACAAGACCAGATGTATCATGGCTTCATGGGGAGATCATGTCAAATGAATCTATTAAATTTCTTTGAGTGGATGACCAAAGAATTATATCAGGGTGGAGTGGTGGACATGGTACACACCATTCTACATAGGAGACTAGGAAACAAGCTCACTGATGGCTGAGGCACTGGATGCTTTACCTCATGCTATGCTTGTGATCTGGGTTCGGGAATGATTTCAGGTCATCAGGAAGCTGGCATGGGGGAGGGATGGAGCAGGGCTGAGTAGCCATAAGGCAGTTCTCCCCTCTCAGGGTGGATGCCTGCACCCTCCATAGTTCTGCTACCACTGGGTGGAGGTCCAGTGATAAGCGTAGGTGCATGGGTGCAGCAACAATAGCCAGGGGTGAGGTGAAAGGGGCTGAGCCAGTACCCAGCATGCACGTACATCTCCATGCATGTGCACTACAGATCTGTTGGGTTCCCAGGTCAGAGAAAAAAGGGGAAAAATAGACAAAGTATTAATATAATATAAGAAAATAAATGGTGGTAAACTGGGTAAGAAATTGGTTAGGGGAAAGAAGACAGAGGGTGGTGGCAAACAGAGTTCACTCAGAGGAAGGGAGGGTGACCAGTGGGGTGCTTGAGGGATCAGTGCTGGGAACAATCCTTTTAAATATCTTTATAAGCAACATTACAGAGTAGCTGGATGGCAATTTCTGCCTCTTTGTGGATGACACCAAAGTCTTCCACAAGGTGGAGACTCAGGTAGGGGTAGAAAGGATGAGCAGAAACCGAGAAAACTTGAGCGGTCATAGGTATGGCAGCTGTGAATGCAAAAAAGTGCTAAATAATGCACTTAGGGCACATAAACTTGGGATGGAGAATAAAATGGGTGTGGTAGTATTGCCGATCACCATCCCAAAAGAGACCTGGGGTAATCATATCAGATTACCTAAAGGTAGCCAGACAGTGTGACAAGGCAGTTTGGAGAGCAGATGGGATGCTGGGATGCATAAAGGAGTGGTAACACCAGCAGAAAGATGGAGCAGGTGCTGCTTCTGTACAGTTTTCTGGTAAGACCCCCACCTTGAGTACTATGTCCAGTTGTGGAGACCACAACTCTGGAAGGACATAGAGTGGAGGCAGTCTAGAGAAGGTCAACTGAAATGATGCAGCATCTGCACCAAAACCTTTATGACGAGAGACTAAAGAACCTCATTATGTACACCCCGGAAGAGAGGAGGTAGAGGAGATATATGATGGGAGAACTTTAAATGTATCACAGCACTAAATAAGGTACAGGAGGGAAGTATTTTTTAGAAAGAAAGGAGCTTGAGAACAAGAGGACATGCTATGAAGCTGGAGGGGGTAGATTCAGGAGAGAATTGAGGAAGTATAGTACTTCTTCACAGAAATAGTGGTGGATTCCTGGAACAGACTTCCAACAGAGGTACTGGAATTAAAGACAGTAGTAGGATTCAAGAATGCATGGGCTAGGCATAAGGTTATCTTAATGGAAAGGTAGGGGGAGGGAGTGAGAAACAAACAGAGATTGATTAGGATCTGTGGTGATACTGTAGGTAGGGAAAAATTGGAAGACTGCATGGGCCATGGGGTCTTTATCTTCCATCAAATTCTATGTTTCTACATTTCTATGTATTATTATGACCTTGACATGGAACCTTTGAAAATGAGCACTTGTGCTCAATGGTACTTTCTGAATAACTGACTAAATAAATAAATTAAACAAAATCAAAATCAATGTTTCTCTGGCCTCCATTTGTAAAGATGTAAAGACCTGAGCCAACCAGAATTTTCTTGCCTTTGTATACCATGACCACATACCATGCTCCAGATGTTAAAGTGTAGCTCTCTTCCATGCTTATATTGTCAGAACGGATGTTACCGTGGTCTGGTTCCTATTGTGCTGACAAAGTGCAGTAGTTGTATAGAAATTTTCAACCAAGAACTGCACTCAAGCCAATTAGCAGCTTGTACTAGTAGGATGTGTAAAAGTACTAAGGCAGAGAAATGTAGAACACCGGCATCGGGATGTGCATTACGATTGTTGGCCATAACTTTCACCCCATCACAGGTGTAAAGAAGCAGAGGTGTAGGAGAATGGCGTGAGAGTTAGGACTGACAACCCTAATGTGCTCTCCTCCGATGCCAGCCGGGGTGTGGGCGGGGGGGGTTTCTTCAACCCTAACACCAAATTTCCTCGCTTTTGTCAGTGTGGAACAATGCTAACTAATGCATTAAATGGAGTTGTTTTGCCTCTAATTTCCCTTCTTTTTGAGAATGATAAAGAGAAATAGTGAATGTAATGTGGTGGAGGGAGTGCGGGGCCCTTCGGGCCCTGTGATCCCGCCACATGATATCTTGTCACATAGTAACATTGTGCCCTCAAACGCAAGTAGTAATGCACATGGTGACACTAAACAAAACAGAAAGAGAAACAGTGGTGTAGACAGAAATGTTAAAAACAATGCAAAAGCAAGCACAAATGAAAACACAAAGGGTAACGCACATGGTGGTGTAGACATGAACAGTAAGTGAAACGGGAACAGAACCGCAAGTGAAAACAGGAACAGTAACAGTAATGTAGAATGCACAGGCTGGTTTTCCCCAAAGCTGCATAAAGAAAGACAGTGAGTACAAAGAATGTATGCATAATAGTGGTTCTCGGAGCAGAAAATGAGGAGTTGGAATACTGGATTGCTTATATCTCAGGAACTGTATGACGTGAAAAAAGGCATATGATTTATGACTTTCCTGGCTAGTTTCACTTAACCCCAGTCATGGGGCTAAGCATTTTTCAATGAAAAGTCCGTGTATCTACTTTGCGTTTCCGAGATATGGGCCCAAGAAACCGCAGCCCGAACAGCCAGTAATGTTATCCTATGGGGAAAAAGAAAGTTCAGAGTGCCATAACTTTGCTCCTGTAATATTTTTCACCAAACCACAAAAAGGCACATCTGTGGGATGTTGGCTGTGTTCCTTCAAAAGACCACACTGTTATTTTGCAGCAGGCGCAAGCGATTCCTGTAATCGTCGGACTCCGTAATCTTATTCTATGGAAAAAGCAACAACTTTCAAGTGCCTAACTTTGCCGCCATGTAATATTTTTTCAATAAAATACTGAAAGGCACATCTGTGAGATGTCGGCTGCATTCCCTTCAAATTTCAGGCCAAAACACCAAACCATTCTTTTGCAGCAGGGTGCCAAAGAATTGCTGTCATTTTCCCACAGCCTAGAAAAGTACTGTCAAAGTCTGCAAAAGCTTTTGCAAATTCATTCGACAGTGTCACAAATACGACAGTACTTTGCAAAAGTACTTTTTCCAGAAATTTGAAAAACGTATTTCTGGGATGTTTTACCCCAAATTAAAGACATGGCTAGCATCCTCAGGGTCCGACTAGGTGAATACAAAAAGAATTATGTTGCTAGAGGGTCCCAATTTTAAATGCCAAGCATTTTTCTGATCACTAACTGAAAACAAAATGGCAGATTTGCAACAGTAAAAGGGCCATTTGCAAAAGTAAAAACTGCATTTGCGACACTGTCGAACTTTTTGTTAACTTTTCCCATTGACTTATAATGGGAACTTGTTTTTTGAATAACTTTTGAACCATTTAATATTTTTTCACAAAATCTTCAAAAGGCACATCAGGTACCCCGGATGCACAATCCCTGAAGATTTCGGACCGGTCACACAAACCGTGCGACCTGTAGAGATGACAGTAAAATTCCAGAAAAGTGTAAACACACGCACAGATCATGCTTAATAACTCCACAGCCATATATGTGACCAATATGACACTTGGCAGATCCCAGGGTGTATGGGTCTTGATTGTGTATTCCAAATTTCAGTCAAATCCATTGAATGGTTGCAAAGTTATTAAGGTGCACAATTTTGGGTTTAACATGTAAATGACTCCTCATCCCTAACTCCAAGTGGCACTACTGTGCCACTATAACATACTATATATAATTCTATACAAAAAACTTCTTTAATACATCAGTTAGGGTTTCTTCTACAGTGAAAAAGTGAGGAAATTCGATTTTAGGGTTCCCACCCTTGCACCCCACCCTGCCCCACCAACAGGCATCAGTGTGCATAGAAACATAGATTTTGATGGCAGATAAGGACAGCTTGGCCCACCCAGTCTGCCCATTTCCCTACCTAATGGATAAGCTACAGATCCTAGTTAAAGAGCAGCCTATTTCTTCTTACCCCCCCCACCTAGAATTGCCTTATGACTGTCCCATGCATTGGAGTCATTTTCCCTAACTCTCACCCCATCCCATGTGTAAACAAGCTGAGGTGGTGCAGTGTAGGAGAATGGGGTGAGAGATAGAGCCAATGACCCCAACACACTCCCCGATGCCTGTTGGTTGGAGTGGGGTGGGGGTGGGGTGCAAGTGGTGGGAAACCTGAAATCCAATTTCCTTACTTTTTTTCGCTGTAGAAAAACCCTAACTGATGCATCAACAAAGTTTTTTGTATAGAATTTCCTTACTTTTTAAGAAAGTGTAGAAAAGTAGAAAGTTGCCCCAGTTGGTGGGAGTGCGGAGCACTCTGGGCCCCGAGCCCCACCAACTTGAAGAAGAATCAGCCACATTACACACCCAATGACTAAAAAGTACATTCACAACAGCAAGGCCAGCCACCAAACAAATGTTAATCTAGTAGAACAATTGAAAACGCTGTCCACAATGCAAACTGTGCCACACATATCTCTGCAAAAATATATTGTCTGACACATAGACACCTTTGTTAACATCTACAGAACATGCTGTCAATACCACCAAATTTCAAGTAAAAGACAAACCATGTCCAAGATATGACATGTAAAATGTGAAATTTTCGTTCATCAGAGTCGAACAGTTCCGCACCTGTTGACATTTAACACACACAACTGAAAACTACATCCATGACACTAAGGCTAGGTATCCTATCAATTTCAAGCCACCACCACCACAAGCAAAACACTGTCTGCAGAATGTAAACTGCGCCACAGAATATCTATGCCAAAAAAATATTTTCCGACACAGAAACACTGTAATTTACATCCAGAGGACATGCCGTTAACACCCTCTAAATTTCAAATGGAAAGACCAAACTGTATCTGAGATATAACATTTTAACGCATGAGATTTTCATTCGTCAGACTGGCACAGTTCCACACCTGTTGACATTTAACACACACAATGACTGAAAACTATATCCATGACACTAAGGCTAGGTATCCTATCAATTTCAAGCCACCACCACAAGCAAAACACTGTCTGCAACACATAAAGTGCATCACACAATATCTCACAAAAAAATGTTCTCAACACAAAAGCACCATAATTGACATCTACAGGACATGCTGTAAACACCTTCACATTTCAAGTAAAAACACCAAATTGTTTCCAAGATATTCAATGTTAAAGATTGGTAAAATTTCCCTATGTATTCCATTATAAAAAATCTGGCCATCTTGTCATGCCCTCACGATCAAAGATGACAATCAAAGAATCTCACGATCAAAGAATGTGCAGGCTCATGATCAAAGAATTTACAGGCTCATGAACAAAGAATTAAAAATCTTATAAATTAAATATTGATGGAATTGCGGTGTACCACCACCATGGTTCAACAGAACGAATCCCCCTGAGTGAAACCCACCCTTATTTGACTTCTTAGGACACCCCTGGGCTGAGAAAATAGATTTTTAAATTGTGCCATCTCGTCCCTTACTCACGATACATGATCATGATCAAAGAATCTCATGATCAATAAGTTTGCAGGCTCGCAATCAAAGAATTTGCAGGCTCACAAACAAAAAATTAAAAATGGAGAAATGCACATTTTTCACCGCTTTGAATGGAACCAATCACATGCTTCAATAGAACGGACCCTCCTGAGCAAAACCCATGCTCATTTGTGTCCCTATCCCACCCCTGAGCTGAGATATTTGTGTTTTTAGGTTGCGATGCAAGATTGCGATCAAAGAATCTCACGATCAAAGAATTTGCAGGCTCGCAAACAAAGATCGTTAGCGAGCCACGAATTAAGATTTTAAAAGCTTATAACTCTATTTTTTGACCAATTTGGATGAAACCAAAGGCATAGCTTGATAGATCAGAGCCCGCTGAGTAAAACCCATCCACGTTTTACTTCAGAAGTGACCCCTGAGCCAAGATATTTGTGTTTTTCCAATTCGAAAACTAAAAACAAAATGGCAGACCTTGTGATCAAAGAATTTTGAAAATCCTCGGGGACAAATATTCTTGAACTGTGAGGCTGCAAATTATTTGACTGCCAGGCAGGACCAGATGGCCAGAACACCATTCTTTGTTTGCAAGATATACATATAAATTTTCCCATTGACTTACAATGGAACTTAAAAAATGCCATAACTTTTGAATGCCTTAATATTTTTCACCAAACCAAAAAGGCAGCATGTTCAGCCACCAAAGCTCATTCAAACAAGCCATCTCACAGAGTGGCACACCACATGACAGCCATGCAGGACCACATTCAGAATCCTTAAAGTTGCCTCCAAAAATGGATAATTTTGCATTATTCAGTGCTTTCGTACACAAAGATTGTCACTTCGATTGAAACACAATTTGGTAAATCAAGAGATCTACCATGCCCCAATGCACATACCAAATTTCAGGCAAATCCGTTCAATGGGTCCAATGTTATTAACACCCAAATGTTTGACTTTAGTATGTAACTGACCACTGAACCCTAACTATAGTGGCGCTACCGCACCAATATAATATATATATATATATATATATATATGTAATGAAAAAGTTCAGACCCTTGCTTTATATGATGTCTAGTCACATCACATTCAGTTTATGTACATGCCAGTAAACTATGTAGTTTGATGAGAGACACAGAACTTAAACTAGCTGCATGAGGACCCTACACACCGCCTATTTTGTAAATTAACTTTCTTGTATACTAGCACTGAGAGTATTAAATACTTTTCAACATCTCTGATAGTTATTTACATTGAGTGCTCATACATCCCCTTGATTGCCTTTTGCAAACCTCAGAAGATGATAATGGATCAAATATAGTCATAGAAACACCATTGCATATTTAAGCAATAATCCATGACAGGGTGTGGGTTAAGGTGGTATTTACCCAAGCCTGGTGTCATTTCATCATGGGGCTACAGGCTGAGTGACTAAACCACATCAGATAAATCCCATCATAACCCACACCATGGCAAGGATTATTGTGATTATACAATGTCTTCTAATAAAAGAATGTAAAAAAGTAGTTATCTACATTTTGTTTTTATTTTTAAAGCTTTTTTATTGACTGCCCTGCCTCCCTATTATACAGTACCTTGATGTTGGGCAGATTATGGCTGAAGTACTCCCCCCCTCACACCCCACACATACAGAGACACAAACTTGATGGGTTGCTTTTTTTGTTGTTATTGTTTTTGTTTTCAGATATACAGCATGTTGGATTTATGTGTTGCAGTGTACTTCTGATGGTTTGTGAGACAGCATGCTGTGAGCTCTGATGTTTACTGTTCATCCTTTGTGAGACAGCATGCTGTGAGTGAGTGCTGATGGGCTGTTGTACCTCAAGGTCTACTTTCAGGGTGAATGTGGCTGCTGACGTCAAAGGAGCCAGTAGTGACAACAAATTTACAGGTGAGGTGTGTGCAAGAGATCATGGGGAAGAAATTGAAAATGAAATGGGTTTCAGTAGTGGCTGATGAAATTATTTTAATCTTTACACTGACTGTTGCAATGGGAGTTCTTTCTAACCAAGAATCAACATGGTGGTGATGTAGGCTTTGAAAACTGGAGGCAGTGATTTTTTCCTTTTGCTTTTAGTTTGTGATCAGGTTGTTCTGGTGACTGGATCTTTATTAGTGGGTTACTGCAGGATTTCTCCATGGGTACAGACCCTAATTAGCTAATCAGATTAGTAGAAAATCAGAGCCCATTGTATAATCGATTTATATTTAATTTATAGAATATCATTTTACTAGTTATACCTTTTAAATGTGCTCTTCATATGCAGAAATAACTGTTTGATTTTAACTGTTGGCCTCTGTGCTGCACTTGGCTATTCAGTGATGTCATCAGCAATGTGAAAACTGCACTCTGATTGGTTCAGTTTGCATTGTGACATACTACAACTTTTCAAGATATTATTATCTTGCTATGTTAGGTCATTGTGACATACTTACTTTGCAAGATAATATAGTGTATAGTAGAGCATTGTTATATATAGAAATCCATGCTTACAAAATGCTGTTGTACCACATTTCAAAGCTCATGGAATGTGGCTGTGCCCTTCTATGGTAGAACAGCATTCTAAAACCTCTAGATACTGCACAAGTCAGTTCCATTGTGAAAGAGAGAAAGAAAATTCAAAGCTCATGGAATGTGACTGTGCCCTTCTATGGTAGAACAGCATTCTAAAACCTCCAGATACTGCACAAGTCAGTTCCATTGTGAAAGAGAAAGAAACACAATGTACACATTCTACACACTACAATACACTACACTGGGAGGCAGTATAGTGCAGTGGGTTAAGGCTCTGAGCTGCAGTCTTGGAGAGCTGGGTTTGAATCCCACAGCCACCTAGGTGCATACTGTGTGATTCTGTGCAAGTCCCTTAACTTCCTTTTGCTCCCAGGTCACATCTGGAAACAAGCTTTGGCTTAGTGTGCTACTCCTGGTTAAACAACATACCCTTCCCTTCCCCTCTAAAAAATACAAGATGAACAACTTTATGCATAACCAGTGTGGTCTGCCATCTCAGGGTTCTGATTCCCACAGACCTCTCAAACTGCACTCTTGATGTCAGAGGAATCAGAACCCTCTGTGTTAGAACACACTGGTTGTGCATATCCCCTACTCAGTATTCTGTATATCTTGATAGCACTTTTTATCTGGCTATTTATCAGTAAACACATGTTGTGTACATATGAAATATTCCATGGGTTGATCACATATAAGCTTTTTACTCCCTATGGAATGTTGGCAACAGTGCTGCCTGGCAATGAGTGGCAAATCCATGAGTACCAAGCTGCACTGACTTGTTAACATCATGAAAGAGTAAATAAAAAAGCATATGTCTGATCAACCCATGGGATTTCCTATTTATACCATGGGCAGGTGGGTTATGATGGTAGTCTTTTCACTGCTCAGTGCATTAAATAAGCAAGTTTATATTTTGGCTCCCCAAGATCGTCACAGATGCTGAATGTTCACTGTATTAACCAGAATTAGAGTGAGAACCTTATCCCTATTGGTGGGTTGTAGAAGCAACATGCTTTGTCCTGCCATAGCTAGGTTATGGCAATGTGTATTTTGTTGCTCCCGATTAGTTGAAGAATTCATCAGTGAAAAGACTGTTGTGGAAATAAGAGCTGCAGTGGAAATAACATGTTTTTTCAACCATAGCCAACTAGCAAGACAAAATAACACTTTTTATTTACCTGTGTTATTCATCACTTCCCTGGTGTATATACAGTATATTATAGTGACAAGGTAGCGCCACTATAATTTGGATTGAGCAGTCTGTTTAATGTTAAACCCCTAATTTTGCACTTTAATAGCTTTGCCACTATTTAACAGATTTGCACAAAACTTTGCATGCGTGGTCTCAGGGGCAAGGTCTTGCTAAGTTTCATTCTGATCCGATGTGCTGATTCTGAGCTACTGAGAGTGAAAAAACTGAAAAAACATTTTTGTTGCTGTTTTTTTTTTGTCATCACCAAGCACCAGATAGTTTGGAAGATTGCTCTGAAATTTTCAGAGTAGAAAGGGCTTGGCCAGAGTACTGCCTTTCACTGGTTTGGTGAAAAAAATATCAGTCCAATCCAGAATTATATAAAGATTTGAAATTCAGGTTCTGAGGATGTGCAGTGCAGTCTTCTGGATAGCTGTTTCATATGAAAAAAGAATTTGGCCCATATGAAAAAAGATTCTGTTTCATATGGGGATGATCTTTTTTATGAGAATTTTTTTTTAGATGGCCACCATCTTGTTTCTGTTTTCTAAAAAACTCTTTTGAAAATCCATAAAATGACCTCCTACAGAGACACCAGCATATGTATCTTGTTAATTGGGCCCTCATTAGGTGGATTCTACAATTAGTTTTTGGAAAAATCACCCAGAAATGTGTTTTAACATATTTTAAACTCTTTCTTCATGAATTTAATTTATTTTTTGTATAGCCATACGGAAAAAGAATAAGGCCATATGAAAAAAGATTCCGTTCATATGAAAAAGAATTTGGGCTTGTTTTTTTTTCCACATTTTTTTATATGACAGAATCTTTTTTCATATGAATGACAAAACCTCACAAAAAGATCCATTCATATGAAAACAGAATTTGGACCTTTTTTTTCATGTGAAGGAATCTTTTCATATGAACAGCTCAGCTTGAAAAAGTTCCCTTAATATGAGAAAATAATTTGGACTTAGTTTTCTTCACAGTCTTTTTGTATGAAGCATTTTTCATATGAATGATGCAACTTTAAGGAAAGAGCCCTTCATATAAAAAAGTTTGGACTTTCACATTCTTTTTTCATATGAATGACACAACCTCATGAAAAAGATCCTTCATATGAAAAAAGAATTTGTACTTGAATTTTTTTCACATTTTTTTTCGTGTGAAGCAATCTTTTTTCATTTGAATGTCAGAACCTCATGAAAAAAGATCCCTCCATAGGAAAATATTATTTAGACTTAGTTTTTTTCCTGACCTTTCAAGTTTAACAAGCCATAACTCCATCAATATTTGGAGATAAGGACAATATACTTATTAAAATAAAGGCCTTAATCAGTACTACAACACTAACACTACACCCTCCAAAATTTAGGGGCTATATACAAAAGCATAAAAAAATTACAATTTCTATAGAATAACATTGCAACTTTAACACACTGTAGCTCTGTTAATACCTGGAGTTAACAGACAATGTATATATCAACAGAATGGTCTTAATGACTACTGCAACACTAAGCCCCTAAGAAATAAGAACTGAAAATGATCCATCCCTAAACAAAATAAAATCAAGGAAGCACATAAACTACTTTTCTGGTAGAATGGAGGACACTGTGCTTCCACACCCACATACACATGTATTGTAGATAAATGGAGGCATGGAAACAGTGGGCCCAGAGGGCCCTACACTTCTGTGATCACATAGATGTGTTCACACAGGTCCTGAAGTGATCTGCATGAATGATGATATGATTCTACTATGTCAAAAAGTAAAGAAATTAATTGCAAAAAACTTTGTTAATGCACCAGTTTGGGTTAAACTGACAAAAGTAGGGAAATGTGGTGTTAGGGTTTCCAACCTAACCACCACCAACACAAGCAGTAAAAGGCAAAAACATTATGGTTTTGGCTGTCCTGAGCTAACCAAATCAGGCCTGGGATCTTCTTTGGGGTTATTAACCTAACACTCAACCCATTCTCATATAGTCTGCACATCTGTGCTTATTTGCTGAGGGAATGTGGTGAACATTAGGATTGATGGCCCCAAGGAAGATCCTAGGCCTGAATCTATAGATCCATCAGCCAAAACTATAATGTGTATGCCTTACTGCTTGCAGAGCAAAGGTGGTTTGCTACTTTTCTCAGTTTAACCCTAACTGGTGCATTAACAAAGTTTTAACAATGAATATATATATATATATATATATATATATATATATATATATATATATATATATGTAAATACAAAATCACACATGCCCCCACAATGCAAAGCATCATGGGCTGCATATGCAAATCACCACAGAATATTATGGTGGTCCAACTTTAAGCAGAATTGCATGGTGCCAAAAGGCCTCTCACACAGTTTGCAAAGGGTGCTAACAGAAGACATAGACACGTGTTTCATCCTACCAGGACTCATCAGTATGCCTCGTCGGTTTGACACCCCAGTGGAATGGACCAGCTACCCTATAGGCAGTGTGCCTTGGATATATTGTGGTGAACCCATTAAAATAAATAACTATTTAAAAGACAAAGAACCTCTGTGCGCAAACACTGAGGCAAGGGTTACCCCAAAGGGCATTTGGCTGGGAAGCCAAGTTTCAAGAAAATACAAAATCACACATGCTCCCACAATGCAAAGCATCATGGGCTGCATATGCAAATCATCACAGAATGTTATGCTGGTCCAACTTTAAGCAGAATTGCATGGTGCTGAAAGGCCTCTCACACAGTTTGCAAAGGTGCTAACAGAAGACATAAACACGTGTTTCATCCTACCAGGACTCATCAGTATGCCTCGTCTGTTTGACACCCCAGTGGAATGGACTAAGCTACCCTATAGGCAGTGTGCCTTGGATATATTGTGGTGAACCCATTAAAATAAAAAACTATTTAAAGACAAAGAACCTCTGTGCAAAACATTGAGGCAAGGGTTACCCAAAGGGCATTTGGCTGGGAAGCCAAGTTTCAAGAAAATACAAAATCACACATGCCCCCACAATGCAAAGCATCATGGGCTGCATATGCAGATCACCACAGAATGTTATGCTGGTCCAACGAAACAGGACAAAACACGTGTCTATGTCTTCTGTTAGCACCCTTTGCAAACTGTGTGAGAGACCTTTCGGCACCATGCAATTCTGCTTAAAGTTGGACCAGTAAAAAAGAATGAGGTGTCATTTAAGCCTCACAACCCAAATGACAAACCCCGTCATCTGTCAATCTGGGGATGACTGGCAGGTTGGGAGAGGGGCAACCATAAAGATTTTTCATTTCCCAGATTTTTTGTTTTAACCCTAAATGATGCATTAATGCAGTTTTTTGCATAGAATTTCCTTACTTTTTGAGAAAGAATACAAAAATAAGTACTTGCGCAAGTTGGTGGGAGTGTGGAAGTTGATGGGAGTGCTGGTCCGACCAACCTATGGAACTTGGTGGGAGCACAGGCCCTTTAGGCCCTGCACTCCAACCAACTTGTAAATGTGTGTGTACCATCAACACCTTCCAAATTTCAATGTAAAACACCAAACCGTGTCTGAGATATAACATGTAAAAGTTTGAGATTTTCATTCATCAGAGATGCAGAATTCCTCACCTGCTGACATTTAACAGGCACAATGACTGAAAACTACATCCATGACACTAAGGCTAGGTACCCTATCAATTTCAAGCCGCCATAACAATGCAAAACACTGTCCGCAGCACGTAAATTGGGTCACACAATATTTCTGCAAAAGACATTTTCTCTGACATGTAAACACTGTAATTCACATCTACAGGACATGCAGAGAACACCCTCCAAATTTCAAGTAAAAAGACAAAACCATTTCCGAGATATAACATGTTAAAATTTGAGATTTTCATTTGTTGAAGTTGCACAATTCCGCACCTGTTGACATTTTACAGACACAATGACTGAAAAGTGCATCCATGACACTAAGGCCAGGTACCCTATCAATTTCAAGCCACCACAACAATGCAAAACATCGTCAGCAAAGCGTAAAGTCGCCACACAGTATCTCCACAGAAAATATATTGTCTGACACATAAACACAGTAATTGACATCTACAGGGCATGCCGTAAACACCCTCCAAATTTCAAGTAAAAATACAAACTGTTTCCGAAATATATAATGTTAAAGATTAGTAAAATTGTCCTATCTAATGCATTATAAAATCTTGCCATCTTGTCCCTATCTCAAGATCAAAGATCATGATAAAAGAATCTCACAATCAAAGAATTTGCAGGCTCATGATCAAAGAATTAAAAATGCTGAAAATCAAAATTTTGACACAAATGCAGCTAACCACCACCATGGTTCAATGGAATGAAGCCCCCTGAGCAGAACCCACCCTCATTTGTCTTCCTAGGTCACCCCTGAGCTGAGAAAATTGCATTTTTCAAAGGGCCATCTCGTCCCTCACCCACGACGCAAGATCACAATCAAAGAATCTCATGATCAAAGAAATTGCAGGCTCACGATCAAAGAAATTTCATGCTCACAATCGAATACAAAATTGTGAAACGTGAGTTTTTGGACGATTTAGATGAAACCACAGCCATGCCTCAATAGAACAGAGCCCCTGATCAAAACCCACCCTCATTTGTTTTCTAGGCCACCCTGAGCTGAGTAAATTGTATTTTAGGTTGCGATGCAAGATCGCGATCAAAGAATCTCATGATCAAAGAATTTGCAGGCTCGTGAACAAAGATCGTTAGTGAGCCACGATCAAAGAATTTAAAAGTTTATAACTATATTTTTTTACCATTTTGGATGAACCCAAAGGCAAGGCTCAGTAGATCGGAGCCCCTTGAGTAAAACCCATCCAAGTTTTATTTCAGGAGTGACCCCTGTGCCGAGATATATGTGTTTTTAAGATTGGAAATCTAAAAACAAGATGCCAGACCTCATGATCAAAGAATTCTCAGGGACAAAGATTCTTGAACCATGAGGCTGCAAATTCTTTGACCACCAGGTGGGACGAGATGGCCAGAACCCCATTCTTTGTTCACAAAACATACATATAAATTTTCCCATTGACTTATAATGGGAACTTAAAAGTGTCATAACTTTTGAATGCCTTAATATTTTTTCACCGAACAAAAAGCTGCATGTTTGGCCACCAAAGCTCTTTCAAACAAGCCATATCACAGAGTGGCATGCCACATGACAGCTGTGCAGGGCGAAGTACAAAATCCCAAATGCTGCCTCCAAAAACTGATAATTTAGCATTTTTCAGTGTTTTGGTGTGCAAAAACCGTAAGTCCGACCAAAATGATATCTGGCAGATCAAGAGATCTATCATGTCCCACTGTGCATGCCAAATTTCAGACAAATCTGTTGAACAGGTCCAAAGGTACTAACACGCACAATTTTGACTTTAACATAGAAGTGACATCTGAATCTTAATATAGTGGCTACGCACCACTATAATATATATATATATATATATATATATATATATATATGTATATATATATATATATATATATATATATATATATATATATATATATATATATATATATATATATTTATATATATATATATATATATATATATATATATATATATATAATATAGTGGCACAGTAGTTGCCACTATAGTTAGGGTTGAGTACCCTATTTAAGGTTAAACTCGAAGTTTTCCAGGTTAATAACATTGCCACAGTATGACAGATTTGCCTGAAATTTGGCATGTACAGAGCAGTACCATAGATCTCTGGATCTGACAAGTGTTGTAACAGTCAGATATATGGCTGCGGAGTTACTTAGCACCATTGAATGTCATATTTATGCTTTTTTGTGCATTCTTTGCTCATGCTTACAGGTTGCACAGTCTGCATGAACAGTCCAAAACCTTCAGGGAGCATGCAGCCAGGGTCCCCGATGTGCCCTTCGAAGATTTCATGAAAAAATATTAAACAGTTATTCACAAAACAAGTTTCCCATTATAGTCAATGGGAAAAGTTAACAAAAAGTTCAACAGTGTCGCAAATGCAGTTTTTAGTGTCACAGATGACCCCTGTAGTGTCACAAATCCACCATTTTGTTTCCAGTTGGTGGTGACGGAAATGCTTGCCATTTAAATATGGGACCCTTTAGGGACACAGTTCTAGCTGTGTTCACCCAGTCGAGCCCTGAGGATGCTAGCCATGTCTTTTTGGAGGGGTTAAACACCCCAGAAATATGTTTTTGAGATTTTTGTAAATAGTAGTGTCACAAAGTAATGTCTCACAGTCAACAATTTTTGCTTTTTTTATGCAAAAGTGTCACAAATCATGACACTTCTTTGTGACACTATGCCCAAAAGAATAGGAAATCTTTTCCACCCTGCTGCAAAAGAACAGTTTGGTCTTTTAGGCTGAAATTTGGAGAGAAGAAAGCCACGATCCCACAGATGTGACTTTTGGTGATTTGGTGACAAAATATTACAGGGCTGCAAAGTTAAGGCACTCCAAAGTTGACAATTCTTCCCATAGGCTAATATTACAACATCCACCGCACCTATCTCGGAAACGCTTTGAGATACAGACTTTTCATCTGAAAAATGCTTAGGCCCCCACTAGCAGGCTAAGTGCAAAACTAGCCAGGAAAGTGATAAATAATATGAGATTTAAATTTTTTATACGTCATACGGTTCCTGTGATATAAACAATTTAGTATTCCAAGTGTTCATTTTCTGCTCCAAGGCCCATTATTAGGCATACATTCTTTATATACACTGTGTTTCTCAATGCAGATTTTGGGGGAAAAAAGGTGTGCATTTCAGTTACTGTTACTCTTAGCGTTCCCACTTGTGTTTCTGTAACCGTTTGCTTTAGCATTCCCGTCTACACCACCGTGTGTGTTACCTTTTGAGTTTCGCTTACGTTACTGTTAACATTTGCATTTCCATTACTGGTTTTGTTTGTGTTTCCTTTTGCATTACCATGTATATTGCCATTTGCGCTGGCGTATGTGCTTCCGTTTGCGTTTCCGTATCCATTTGTGTTTCCTTATTGGCGTCATCATTGGTGTTACCATCAGCGTTTGCATTTCCAATTACATTACCATGAACGTGCACATAATTTGCAGTTGCGTACGTGCTTGCATTTGCTTTTCTGTTTTCATTAATGTTTGCCCTTGCATTTCTATTACCATTTGCATTACCGTTTTTGTTTGCATCACCATGTACATTACCATTTACTCTTGCATTTGCGTTACCATTACTTCACTTTTTGTAGTGCATATTCTCAAAAAGAAGGAAATTCATGGCAAAAAAACATTGTTTAATGCATCAGTTAGGGTTATACACAGCAACAAGCTGTAAAATTCAATGTTACAGTTCCCACCCTTGCACCCCATGCCCACCCCCGCCCCCACCAACAGAAATTGTGGCGTGTGTTGGGGTCATTGGTAAAACCATCAGATAGTTCCCCATAGCTGATGGTAATTAATGCTACTTATGAAACTACTCAGCTTATTACAAAATCATGAACAACCTATTCATTAACTAATACAAGTGTGGACACAATATATACACATTATTACAACACAACTAATGTGTAACAACCACCTGAATAACACATGTAACAACAATCTACAGTTCACCTACTTGTAGTCCTAAAGTCTTTCCAACTACATCCCTAAATGCTTTTTCTTAAAGCCAAACAACCACATTTTTTCTTAAAGCCAAACAGACCAACTGTGGCAAGCTGGCCTATGGTGGATGGAGAGGCAACACGTTGGGTTTAAAGTTCACAGAAGCAAATGTACTTGTATTGCTCCAAATGTAAGTTATTGCTCCAGAAAAGCATAATCAGGCAGTTCAACTTCTCCAGCCTGGTCAGGTAACATAAAGGTTAACCCAAAACAATTCTTTCAGGCTGACTTGACAAAGGAATCTTTGAACCACCTATGTGGGCCAGCAGTTTTTCAATATACAGTCTCAAACAAAACATAAACAGTTTGTGGGCCAGCAGTTTTGAATGCATAGTCTCAAATCAAACATAAACAGTTTTCCCTTTTAGCCTTATTCACAGGCTGTTATCAGCAGTACATTCCACTCACTATTTTGGCCCAGCTGGCTAGGCTGATCCTTACCTCAGGACTCTCTGGTCTAGAAATGGTCTCTTTCTCAGCAGCAGGTTTTAACTTCTCCCAAAGGCTTTCTCCAATAATTAACCATTCTACTTGGCTTTCTGCTCTGGTTCCTGTCTTACATTCCACCCTCCATCTTGCAGGGTTCTCTTCCTAGGAGTATCTCCTCCTGCAGCAGTTTTCAGCTTCTAACTGACTCTTTTCTGGATTTGCTCTACCTTTTTGCAATCCCTCTAATTAGAAGCACCTGGGGAGGCACCACCCCTTACCTGTTCATGTTGCATTCCTTGCATTTCTTCAGCCTTAAACAAGATGTTAACTTGTAATATATAAAACATCTGATGTCAGATTCACAAAACTTTGCACAGGCACAAATTGGGTTTGCACCAGACAAACTGGATTTTGCCCAAAGGTGATATACACAAAGCCCAGTTTGCCCAGGAAAACTGGGGTTTCACCAGGGCAATGCAATGGGGGGGGCACAATTCAAATGAGGGGAGGGGACCTGCATAGTCCCTAATCTAATTCCAAACTTGCAGTCCATGCAAAGGCAATTTGTGACAGCTGTTGTGTGGAAAAATAACTCTGCAAAAACATGGTGGTAATCCATGCAACCCTAATAGTTTGTGGCAGTACTGCAGCCCCCATTCCCCAAACTCCTACTTGTAACCTATATATTTCCCATAATGTTGGGTCCCACATCCTGTTCCCTAATCTCCCATCCATAATGTGAAATAATATTTTCCATAGTGTTGGATCTCTCCCATTCCCCAATCTCCCACACCTTACTGACATGACATTACAAGTTTCCAGTGTAGTGTCTCACCACTTCCCTGATCTCCCACCTGTAATGTGAAATACTATTTTCCATCATGTAGGGTCCCTCCCCATTCCTCAATCTTCTACCACATACTGACATAACATAGAAATATTCCATAGTGTAGTGTCCCACCCCTTTCGCCCATCTCCCACTCCATACTGACATGACATAGAAATATTCCAGTGTAGTGTCCCATCCTGTTCCCTGATCTCCCACCCTATACTTTTTTTATCATGACAACTTTTTTTCTTCTCCACTGCAACACTCCGGCTTGGGGCATCCAGCCACCAGCTCCACCTGCCTGGAGAGCTGGGTACCTCAAACTGCACCCAGGAGGATCCAGGATGGCTGTCATGCCATCCTGCTGGAGGGCTCCCCCTCTGCCTCTACCAACCAGGACAGCCCTGGACCCTCCCCAACAGGACTCAGCCAAAGTCCTTCAGGCAGCTTGGAGTGTGGCTATCAGGCTGCACAGCTGCACCCAGCCATTTTTCCACTTTATTGGACCCTGAGCTCAGATGTGCAATGGCATCCAGGCACAGCATGCTGACATCTGCTGCGCTCCCCTTCTAGTGTCACCGATGCTTGTAGTGCCCCTGGACATTACCTGGGGTCACTACAGTGTGGTGAAGTTCCCTAGCCCACTCCAGGACTAGCAGCACAGTCTGTGGATGCTCGATCCCAGTCCTCCCCTGCTGACCCCTATGCCCGGGCTCATTCCCGAACCTGGGTCACTGGCGTGGCTTGAGGTGTGGTGTACAACACCTCAACCTCAGTGCCACTGATAAAGTCACTTCCACCACATACTGAAATGCCATAGAAATGTTCTGTAGTGTGGTGTCCCACCCTGCTCTGCTCTCCTACCTGTTACTGAAATAAAATCTTTTCATAGTGTAGTGATCCCCAGTCCCAGATCTCCCACCCAATACTGGAAAATATATTTACATAGTATAGTGGTCTTCCCCCTTCCTGGTTACCCATCACCATCCCCCAATGCCATTACCCCATGCCAGGTTATCTAGGGTCCCTCCCCCACCTGATCCAGTGTTACTCACCACCCTGCTCCCCATCCCAATCAGCAATTGGTGACCAGCACAGCGCTTTTCACACTACCACGTCTGACTGCTGACTGATCCCTCAAGGAGAGAGTACTGTATACAGTACAGCTCCTTGACTGTGATTGGACAAGCTCACCCCATTAGGTGTGTAAGATGACATTTGCTGCTTTAGCATGAACCCCAAATGTTGCATAAATGCTGTTTTTTGCAAAGAATGTCCTTACTTTTTGTGATAGCATACTGTAATCACATCATTATTTGTCTGTGGGAGTGCAGGGTCCTCTGGGCTTTGCTCTCCAATCCATCCATACTTTTTGAGATATTGCAATCATATCCTTATTTGCCTGTGGAAGCACAGTACCCTCTAGGCCCTAGACTCCCATCCCCCCCTTAGATACATATGTGTATGTTGCTGTGGAAGCACAGTGCCCTATGGGCCCTGTGATTCCATTTGTAGGACAACAGCAACAAGAATATCAGCATAGCTTTCTTATTACACAGCTTCATGCACCCAGTACTGAAAATGTTCAAATCCCCACCAAAACATAATTCTGTACCACAGCAACATCATTCCATGCCACAGGAGCAAAAAGAGAGTATTGGCAGGATTTCTAAAATGACAGCTGTCACATTCATGAGGTGCTGTAAAAGTAATGGCTATGTTGAAAATTTGGGCTCAAAATATTTTAGATTTCCAACGTTATGAGCAGACGTAGCAAAATTTCAATGGTTGCACATAACTTTGCTGATTTTTACATATTTTGGCCCCACATTTTCAACCTACCCTTCTTATGATCCACCTCATGAACAAACTGGTAAAAAGTTTCAAATCCCACCTGAAAGGTGATTTCACCAAGTGACTGGGAAATCACAATTCTGGCCAGGTTTACATAATGCAATTGTTCATGAGGTGGGGTCTCAAAAGAGCATGTTGAAAGTTTGGTGTTAAAATATGCAAAAATGGCAAAGTTATACAACAAAGCTAAATCCCATTGAAATGCAACAAACTGTGCTTACCTTACCTTACCCTTTTCATATAGCAGTTGGCACTTCAGCAGCAAGACATGTCTTTGATAAGAGAGTGGATCTTCACCCTAGGACTTGTTCAGGTGAGTGAGAGTGTATGGGGTGGTGGGTACTGAGTGGAAGGTTGGGATGGGGGGTTTGGATCAGCAAGGGACCATTTTCTTTTTTACAGATAAAGAAATGACATCAAGGGACCATTTTCTTCATTTCAGATAGAATGGCAATCAAAAGGTGTGCTGTACCACTAGACACCAGGGAAAGAAACAATCACAAAGGGGATGGTAATCAGAGGGTGGGGGTGCTACTAAACACCAGCGAAAAAAATAAAATAATTATGGAGAATTTGACCGGAGGGCAGTGGGTGGTGCGAGGCACCAGGGAAATATTTAATCATTATGGGGATGGCGATTGGAGGGTGGGGGAGTCACCCCTATATACTAGAGAAATAGTAAATAATTATGAGGATGGAGATGGGAGGGTAGGGGGCACCATTAGATAACAGGGATAAATTTAATAATTAATAGGATGGTGATGGGAGGGTGGGAGGTGCCATTAAACAGTAGGGTTAAATTAAATAATTACGGGACTGTGATTGAAGGGTGACGGGTGCCACTAGACACAAGAGATAAATTTAATAATTATTGGGACAGTGATCTGAGGGTGGGGAGGTGTCACTAGACACTAGGGATAAATGTAATAATTATGGGGACTGCAATTAGAGGGTGAGGGGTGCAACTAGACACCAGGGATACATGTAATAATTATGGGGACTGCAATTAGAGGGTGGGGGTGCCACTAGATACCAGGGATAAATTAATGTATGGCATAATTACAAGAATGCCATGTAAAATCCTTTTTTCGTTTGCAGGAATCATTTTCCATATCAAATAAAAAAAGGAAATGAAAAAGCATTTTTTCAGATGAAAAAAGAATAGAAAAAAAGAAGTCCAAAGTCTTTTTCTTTGTAAACAGGTCATTTTATTTGAACATAAAAGGTCATGCAAAAAAAAAAAAAACTAAGTGCAAAATCTATTTCCATATGAATGGATCCTTTTTTGTTCAAATGAAAAAGGACAAACAAAAAAACAAAACAAAGGAAAACTAAGTCCAAAACTTTTTCTGTATGAAGGGATCCTTTTTTGTTTGAACAAAAAAGGTTATATGGAACAAGTTGAAGAAAAAACCTAAGTTGAATATCTTTTCACATGAAGGGATCCTTTTTGTTTGAACAAAAGTCCATACAAAAAACAGAAATCAGTCACAAAAAGATTTACATAGTAAATGGTTCAGCTTTTTAATAGTTAACTGCAGACTCCACCTACTGAGTCCCAATGAGCCAGAGACGTGTCTTGGTCTCTCTGCAGAATGTCATTTTGTGGGTGGCAGCAAATGAAAATGGAGTTTTCCTCGAGAAAAGGAATGGCCCCAAATGAAAAGAATCCTTTTTAAGGACCAAATTCTTTTTGTTCCAAACATATGTCTGAAAGACTGTACTAAGCATGCGCAGAAACTGAAATTGGAAAATGTAATAACTTTGGAACAGATTAATATTGTTTCACCAAACAAGCAAAAGTCACATCTGTGGGCCAAGCCATTTCTACCCTGAAAATTTCAGACCAAAATTCCAAACTGTCTGGGCTCAAGGCGATGACAAAAAAACAGCAATTTTTACATTTTTGCACTATCTGCATCTCGGAATTCACTCATCTGACCAGAACTAAACTTGCCATGTCAAGAGATCTACCCGCACAAGACTGTGCCTGCAAATGTTTGTGCAAATCCATTGAATGGTTGTGAAGATATTAAAGTTCAAAATTTGAGGTTTAGCATAGAACCCCCTGCTCAACCCTAAATATAGTGCCTCTACCATGCCAATATAATAAATATTTATTTCTACAATGCTAACTGCTGAAGAGCAGATATCTACTAAATAAAATAGCCCCAAATTCAAAGGTTAGTGTTGGCGTGAATGTAGTTAGCACCTGCACTAACCTGGGTTTATGCTGCCACTCTGGGTGGGGCCGTACTTAGAGGCCCCCGGAATGCTTCCCAAACCCAATAGCACCAAGGCACTACCCATACACTGTGCCTATGCAAATCAGTGGGTCCCTCATGCATTCTGATGAAGTGTTATATTAAAAGGTTTGCAGCAACACTAAATAGCTCCCAGAAAAGTGCTGTTTTCCACAACCGAAAATCGCATCTTATGTGTCCCCAACCCTAAAAGCATGGTGGCTGTACTGCAGCCACCCACCCCTGAGCCAAGCAGTTACCCCACCACCAATAACCCATCCAGCCTTTTACATATATACCACTGGTGGTTTTGTGGTACCCTCACCCCCTGATCATCAATCCTGCCTCTTAACAGTAAATCCCTAGTAGTACCATGGGCCCCACTCTGAGATCACACATCCCAAGTATATAATATATATCCCGGTGGTTTAGTGCTTCCCACCTACTGAACACACATCCTGAGTGTAAAATATAATGTATATCCCTAGTGGTTTAGTGGTCCCCACCTCCTGATCACATCCTGAGTTTATAATATATATGCCTGGTGATTTAGTGGTCCACCCAAACCCCCAAACACACACCCTAAGTGAATAATATGTATATCTCTGGTAGTCCCCACCTTTCAACTAATTGCTACTTGCCATCACTACTGAAGCAGAGCAGTGACAGGCACAGCTCTCTGCTCACCTTCTCTGCCAGCCACTTTTTGACAGTCATGGAGTGCGATTACATTAGCAGGTAGGTGGATGGGGGGGTTGGAGATCAGTCAGGGTGGGAGGCCACTAGACTACCATGAATATATATTATGCACTCAGGATGTATGTTCAGGTGGTGGAGAACTATTAAACTACCAGAGATGTATCAAAAATGCAATTCAGAGCTGCTGCACATGCGTGGTGCCCACAGAAAATGGATTTGTGAAGAGCAAGCAGCAAGCAGTGGCACTCACTCATGTCAGAAGAAGTTACACCAGCTAAAGGCAATACAGTACTTAATACTTTACTATTTAAAAAGTAAGCTGCCACAAACACTGACCTCTCGCCAACCCTGAAAAGGAGCCCTCAACATTTGCAGATGGCACACTGTGCTTTGTCAAGAGGACAAAGCTCAGTGCACCTGAACAAAATGTTGAGGGCTCCTTTTCTAGGTTGATGAGAGGTTGGTGTTTGTGGCTGCTGACTTTTTAAACAATAAAGAATTAAGTACCGTATTGCATTGAGCTGGTGTGACTTTATCTTGTGTGAGTGAGTGCCACAGTTTGCTGCTTGTTTACCAGAGATGTATATTATCCACTCAGGATGTGTGATCGGTGGGTGGGGACAGGTAGACTACCGGGGATTTATTATTAAATGGTAGGAAGGGTGGACGGGGTGGGGGACCACTAGACTACCAAGGATTTACATTTACATGACAGGATGGGTGATTGGGGTTGGGGACAACTAGACTACCAGGGATATGTTACCACTAGTAACTAGGAATGTAAGGATTAAATAGCATTTTTTAAGTACTCTGTATCAATACCATATGTCTTTATAAGAGTGTAAAATGTTTTGATTGAAATTTTATATTTTAATGTGCAATTATTGTAGAATTCATGTATGAATTCTGTTTCATGTAAGTTGTATTTTATTGTAAATATTTGTATAAATCTGTGGGTCACACCTGACAAAGGAATTGATTCTCCAGTGTGCTTACCCATTAAGCAGATAAAACAAAGAAACAAACAAACATATATTCAAATAACAGGATGGGTGACTGATGGGCCACTCGACTACGATGGCATGGTTGCTGCAGTAGTGCTATGGGACTTCTGCATTGTATGCAATTGAGTCCATAATGGGCATGCAGATGTTCCCTTAGCACCTTGCATGCCCAATGAGCTTGTTTGCATGTTCAGCTCAATATGGCTCACAGGGGACTTGGCACTATCCCAGTTTGGGTAGTGCTATCTCCTGTGGGCCATGTGCAGCCTTGGTGTGTAACAGCACAGTGCAGTTCCACCTAGCACTGTGCTGACATGACCTGATAGTCAGTGTGTTAGTACTGCTGCATTGGTGAGTGCTAACCATCTGAATATCACTCGCTGTGCTGCAATTGCGCCTGACTCTGAATATGAGGCTCAACAGGTTTTAAATAATTATGTTTGCATTATTTTGCACTTAGGGTCATAGAAATGAAAAAATTCAGATTAAAGCTATTTTTATAGCATGCCTGGCTACACTGGCAAAAATGTACCACAAAAACAGCAAAAGATAAAACAACTTTAAAGTGTTCTCTGTTAGGTTGCATTTGCTGAATAGAGCATGTTTTTTTAAAATGATATACTAGAGTGGATAGCTACTCTCTAAATGTGCTATGGGTTCACATACTACCATTGTCTTTAACTCAAAATATGGCCTGGAGCAATCCATTTGACCTTTATTTGTCTTGGTCCTCATATACAGAGATGCTGCATTTCAGTTGGATAAAGAAACAACAAAATAATTCAGGTTCTACCTGTCTTGTGGTCACTGTAGAAAATGTTTTGTTGGATCTGGATATCTGTGAAGTTGTGTGGATCTGATTTTGTGGCAGTCACTATTCATGTGGGATTTTAGTCTTTGAGCCAGGCTGCTTTCATGGTTAGGTTTTACCACTATAAAAATCAGAATGCAAAATTAGCAAAATCTTATTTCTATATACATGTTTTCTTGTTTTTCACATAGGTTATGAGTAAGCAGTAGCAGTAATAAATCTATAATTAAAGAGTCACTGATGAAATTTCATTCATAACATAGGGCCATAGGTGCCTGTTAGCATCAGTTTTGAATAGTAAGGTTATGCCAAACCAGCCTAATACAATTCTTTGATATCAAAATGAAGGTGGGGACTGGGTGCACCTGAAGCAAGAACATACAGTAAGGCCATTGGAATTAAACATAGTCAGGAAAATAGTCTTTGAGACCATCATCTCCAGTACTTCTCAGTAGTTTTAACATTCAAAACAACATCCCTCATTTATTTGTCTAAGTTTACCTTGAAGGAATGTAATGTTTAAAATTGCACCACCTCACCTGTTAGGCTATTCCAATACTCCACTTTATTCTCTATGTGAAACAATATTTTGTATATCCCCTCTGAGTTCTTCATCATCAATTTATACATTTATTTGAAATTTGAGTCATTTAGATGATGGGTGGACTCATAAAAATGAAGCTTCCATGGCTTCACTACAGAATTGCTACTGTAGTGGCAAGTGTGAGCAGGGCACTCAAGGGCAAGGTGACAAAAGGAGAGGAGGAGGATGGGGTCCATTCTGGTCATGGTAGATTTGCATTAGTAGTATATACCACAACCCTGTAAGCAAATGTCTGGAAGATCATTATCACAGCAATCTGCAGATGTGCTGACAGGAGGATAAATGATTTGCTTTTGTAAAGTGCTCCAAGTGTTGGAAGGAGTTTCTTGTGGATGACATGGACATTGAAGAGAAGGCAGGATTAATGTCTAATATTAGTGTTGAAGAGCTGAGCTTGCAGGTCCTTCCAGCAGCTGTCACTCATTACAGGACTACTGACCGCCATAGAATCATTAAGTCTGTACCCCACTCCTCCATGGTAGTATCTAAGTAATCACTCTGGATCATGCATTGATCTTGCCTTTTTAAATAACTCCTTTGTATTAAAGTCAATTACATGTTATTTTATTTATTTATTTATTTATTTCAACTGTTTTGCCTGGACATACTGATCTGGTAACAGCTCATTTCTAGATACTGTACATTCTTGGGGAGGAAGGTTGTGGTAAAGTATTCCATATGTTGGCCTCCATCTGAGTACAAAACATCCTTTTCACACTTAAAGAACCTTCACTGCATTTGCTAACTGCCCTCTAATATTATGTGATTCATATTTGCAGTAGTAGTATTAGCAAATTATATTCATTGATAATATAAATAAGGCAATCCCACTGAGCTAACACTCATTTTCAAGGGATACCCTTTGGCATAAAGCTGGTTACAATGGAAAAAGACAATATGAAATTCATAGGAAAAGTACTATAATAAGTTATCAAGCTTAAAAAGAAATTATGTAAAGAAACATCATATTTATACATAACAAATTAAATACTACTTTATCATATACATCAAGCAATACAAATATACACAAAATAATTACAGTTTAACCAATTCCAGTACTGGGACAGCATGTTTGTGGTAGGGCAGCATGTAGGCAAAATCAATCTTTGATTGTCTTCCATGCTAGCAGATCACCTTGCAACCTCAGATATCTTGAAATATTATTCCAAACTGGGGACCCAAGTAATAAAAAGAGGATCTCCCTAAATGTGTTAATTTAAATGGAACATCAAACTCAATACTATTAGGAGATCTCAGCCCAGCTTTGGGAACTTTTAGAGACAGACAGTCACATATATGGGTGCTAGCTGCACATTCAAGCAGACTTGATAGACCTCTAGGCATTTATCTGCTGGCAAATTTTGTATGTTCGTATATATAATCAGGAACCAACTTCTTAAATTTGAACATTAGTCTTGCTGTATGTAACTATTTTCTCAATCCCAAGTGTAGCCAGTTCAGTTTTTCATACATAATTCAATGATGTGTATACTGCAGGGTGTCGAGGATGAACCTAGCAAAGCAGTTATATAATACATCAACTTTAGCAAGGTCTGACCCTTGCCACACCACACAAAACATCTCCATAATCAAAAATAGGAACAATGATTGAACTGACCACTTTAAGTCTAGATTGTAGTGGTAATCATTCCCTTATTTTATAGGGCATCTAGTTTGTGTCCCAAGCTTTTAATCAGGCTGTTAATATGCATGTCTCATTTGCACTGATTATCCACCCAAATTCCTAAGTACTTATATGCCTCAACTTGTTGCAAGTTAATCCCTTCTCACTAAACCATACTCAACATATCCCCATATTTTGATGCATTGTTTCTTTGTTTAAACAACATTACTTTAGATATATTTGCATTTTAAACCAGTTTATTTTTTGCAAACAAAAGGCTGTAATGTGTCAAATGTGCTTTGTAGTGTGTTTTGAATTTGTTTAACAGATTTCCCCTTAGTATAAATAACTGTATCGTCTGCATGTAAAAGAAAACATATTTCTGGATCTATGAATGAAAGATTATTCATGCAAAGATTAGACAACAGTGGTCCCAGTATTGATACCTGTGGTACTCTGATTTAGTTCCTATTCGAGTAGAATAACATTGTCCAAGAAAGGACTTTTGCTTATGTCCTACTAGGTAATGCTGAAACCACTCAAAATTTTGGCTGACAGACCCACAGTGGGTAGCTTATTAAGTCAAATTTGATGGTTTAATGTGTCAAATGCTTTTCACAGTCTTAAATATAACATTCACCATGAGTCTGTCCTACTAAGCCTGTTGGACATCCCAATGACCTTCAACAAGGCTGTTTGGGTACTATGCTTTTCTCTAAAATGAATTGGTTAGAATTAAGTTATTCTCATTCATAAAAACATCTTTTTGCCACTGGTTTCTGACATATTTTTGAAATAATCAGAAGCAATGAAATGGGTCTATAATTTGCAATTTCTTTGTTAGATCCTGACTTAAAAATAATAATGACCCTTGCCTCTTTTAAAGCATTTGGATATTCACCAGTATTTAAAGGCATATTTAACAGAGCCATGAGAGGTACTGCAAAATAGGTGTGGTATATTTCAGAAGCTTGCTTGGTACGTTATCTAAGCCTGTTGATTTAGTCACATCTATTTTGCTTTATATTTGCTGTTTTGCCCCCTTCTTTTCCACAGCCTTACCTTCCCTCAGGTCCTTCAAGGCACTGGGCTGGCTGCACTTTGACCTCTTCCCCTAGGGCAACCTCCATGCTGCCTAGGTTTCACCCCGGAGGGATGGGGGGAGCTGTCACCCCTTACTGTCCCCCACCACTTGCTTAATGTCTTTGTCAGACATTCTGGGGGATCGTCAGAGTACTGGGGCCACATGCTGGAGGCTGTCTCCAGGTTCAGCCATGGGGTCTTTCCTTGTTATATCCCATCCCTAGTAGCATTGGCTTGCAGGGAGCTGCTAGGGACATAGGCACATGACTGCATGATGACCATCCCATAGCTCACTGATGTCCTCCAACTAGGGAGACATGGTTTTGTGTCTAGGTCTATAAAGCTGTGGAATCAACTGCCTGATGAAGTGGTAAATGCACCTTCTTTTCACTCCTTTAAGGTGATGTTATATAGATACATTGCTGTTGGTAAATTCGGTACCTCCACTGAGTAGCGGGGACAACTCATACGGACAATATGCCTTCTGTTGTCCTATAACTCCAAGTATGACTCCAAGTATGACCTCTTCCCAGTCTAGGGAATGTCTGAGCAGTGACACTTAACTCTCATGGAGGGGTGCTGCACAATGAATACATTTATAATTTTCTAAGATAGAATTCTGGGTCTAGTGGACTGGAACAGTTGGTAACCAAGCTCCTGTAGAAGCAGTAGCAGTTACAAATAAATGTCCACACCATTGAAAAAGTCTAGATATTCATTTATTCACATACAGATATCAGCAGGTGTAAAGGATGATGCATACTTGACATTATAAAGGTATGAGCTTTAGATGGCAAAGTCCAATATACTTTCAATTAAACCCCTACTCATAGGAAGGTAAGGATGACTGCAAAGCTGGCATGCACATCATGGACTACAAAGAAAAATATCATTGTGGTGGGATGCCATGTTAATAAAAATTTAGATCTCTCTCATTATATCCTGTAAGATAACTGATGATATGGTGTCATCTTGGACCCTTGGGTATGCAACAGTTCTGGAGCAGAGACCAACAGTCACAGCTAGTAACTTAGGTAGTTGCATAAAGCAATAAAACAAAAGTTAGTGAGTGGATGACTTTGCCATGCCTAGGAGCATGAGAAAGATGCTTCACGCCTACCTGGGCACCACCATTCAGCATCAAAATACTTTATCCCTGTGCACGAAGAATGTAATCCATGGGTGCTGCTTCAACCAGAGAGTGAGTATCAATCCCTACTGGGCAGCAAGACATATCTCCTGACACCATCCCTGGCAGCGGACAAGGATCTCCAAAGTGGTGACACATATCACATCACATCACATCACATCACATCACATCACATCACATCACATCACATCACATCACATCACCCCATCTAAATTGCAATTTTGATAGAGCAGTAAAACAGTGACTGTTCCCCAGTTCTTTCAGTGGCAAACTGAAGAACTTTAATAGACAAGGTGTTACTCTACATCTGTTGTGAGAGATGATGACAAGTAAACAAAAACTAATAGTCTTATGCTAACAGGCAGTCCACGGTTACAACAGCAAACCTGGCTGACTCCAGCAGACCAAGTCCAGGCTGATAATAGGCACAGTTGTGATTTGATCCTTCTTGGTAGACATTCAATAGCCGGGAAAATTGCTCCCTACACCAAACTCTTTCTGAGAAGTAAAAACCTTACACATTTGCTTTAAAGATTAATAGATGATTAAATAAAAAGAAACAAACATTTGTTGAAACTAGTATATTTTCATTAGTCATTGACTGCCAGACTACTGATTTTCTTATGACCTGGGTAAAAGTCTAAAACATTTGGTGCAAATCCTGGCCTCCTATAGAGCAGCAAACGGTAGAAAGGGTACACCATAAGGATATCACTACATTTTAAATGGCAAATGCATATCTATTAAAATATGACTGTATGCTTATTAAACATTAATTGATAATTTAGTAAAATAAGAATTATGGCTATAGTATAAAATACTTACTTGCACAATTAACTTTTAGTTATAGTCTTGTTAAAAGCACATTACTGCATAATAAGTCATTAATTTATATTTTATGTGTTTCAAAAATGTTGCCAGAAAGGTCATACTGATCTGGTGACAGCTCATCTCCAAATGTATCTTGGGTTATGGGACATAAGGAATAACCTGCATGAGCACATCAATACACAAGTGTAAGTGCATAGAAAAGCTTGTTATGGTGCTGTGAAATAGCTTATTTACCATATGTGGCCACCTGCCATGCCGCCTCCTTCCATGCCCTTAAATCCCTTCTTTATTCCTTTCCTCTGACCCCTGTAACTGCCCCCTTGCCTCCTCTATGCCTCTTTCTACCCCTCTGGCTCCCACCTTCCTCTCTTCATAATGCTCTAGCCCCCCCCAAGGACCATATAGTACTTTACTGGATTACTACATTCCTCCTTATAGCTTCCTATTCTCTCTATTTCGTGACTCTCGCTCTTGACTGTAATTTTCCCACAGTCTTGCTTGCACACACCAGAGCATTATATTAAATTGTACTGTATTGTATTTGTTGCATTGTATTGTACTGTACTTATTTGCAGATTTTTTTTCTTATCATGCTATTGTTTGTACCTCTTTTTGTGTTCCCTGCCCCAAGTCACACCTGGAAATGAGCCTAGGCTCAGAATGCCTTTGCCGGTTAACACATTTTAAATAAATAAATATGTATATTTGCAACTATCTAGGACACTTAAATTACAGGCTATCAAATGGTAGAATTGAAAACAAATCTCTAATAAGTGGAATAAGTAATTCCAGCAGTCAGTGCAACCAATGTCACTGAGCATCTTCCCATAGTCTTTACTGATTTCTGTATGGCAGATTTATAAAATTACTTGATATGTCTAATCTTAAATCTATGATTAAATAATCACTCCCAATAACTAGAGGACTACATGGAGAGGACTTGGGTGTCTGCCAGCAAGTCAGTAGAGAAGGTTCACAGACAAACAAATTTGTTACTTGTCATGCTGAACTTGAGTAGTACCTATAAATAAAGACAAGAGTGACTGTTTAAATTGGAACACCATGGAGGAGTATAAACATAGTGTGAGAAAAGAGCTAAATTATGTAACCTTGAGGTAGAAAAGGTCTATATTAACATTTGGGACTAATTAGCTTAACATGTAAAGTCCTAAAGAATTAACATTAATTTTAATTCCAGGGACAAATGATCAAGTGTCTGTAAAGTATTCAGTGACCAAGTAAGCAGCTAAAATAAATTGGTTAAATCATAGGGCGAGACACACATTGCCTTGAAGCCTTATTATTCAGACACAGAATGAGCCTGTAGAGAAAGGTTCCCAGTGGTCAACAGGCATGAGGCCAACTGGAGTTGACTGAGTGAGAGTTGGGTTGAAGAAAGTACACCAGGAGGCTAACAACTTTTCCTCACCAAGGCTGAGTGGTACATTTGATGTTCAGGACAATGGCAGTAAATCCAGTGCCTTGCAAGATTTGAAGAATGTACAATGGTAGCCAGTGATGTGATTCAGAATATCTAGATATATCTTAATGTATAACAGAAAACCCCATTTGATTGGGTTTCTGATATATATCTTCATATATAATAGGAAACTCCATTTACTTGGGTTTCTGTGACATTTCTTGATATTTCCAGATATATAGTGCATCTTGCCACTGGCTAGCACTGTATGCATTCATGGCTATGACCTTATAATTAGTTGTTATGCAGACAATTCAATTTACTTGCAGCACCCAAGGCAAGAACCAACATACTCAAGGAATCACTGGCAGTGCCCTGGGATAAGGGGAGGGAATATCAAGGGATAGGTCATGGAGGAAGGGAACTAGAAAGATACAGCATATCCAATTTAGAGACAATTGTATTAAGGCAGATGGAAGAAAGTGGAAATGGGATCCCATGTGAGGCATGGTCACTACTGGTGGCATTCCAAACATGGAACAAGTCACGTGAGTGGAAGCTGATGCATGGATTTTGAGTGCAATTCCACCTACCATGGTACAAGAGAGTATAGAAATGGAAGCAAGGTGGTGTAGTGGGATGTTTGCAGGGGAGTATCTTGTAAGGTATGTCAAAAAGTAAGTGGAAAGGTGAGACATAAGCTGGGTGGACTTAATGATCACTTGGCTACCAGATGTGTAGGTTTCATACATCATGACAAATGATGGAAAGGCTTGTACAAGAAGGTGAGAGAAACCAACCCTCATAGTATATGTTGGCACCAGAGACATAGGTAGTGGCAGACCAGGGGTCCTGCAACATGAGTTTAGGTAACAAGGCAAGAGCAATAGAAACAGAACATCCAAGATTGTATTCCTTGAGTTAATATTAGTGCACAGATGTAGAGTCTGGGTGGAATGAGGGAATTATCTGGAATGCATAGGCTGAGGGGTGAAGACTCTTCAGGAGGGACAGGGAGGGTCAGAGGGAATGTGGCAACTTCCTACTGTATGTCAAGTAAAAATTTGAAGCAAACCAGAAAGACGGAGAAAGGAGGGATGTGAATCCACAGACAGTCTGTGGCTAGAATTAGGACCCACTGGAGGAAAAAAAACTATTCTGGGAGTGTGTTTTAGATCACCAGGTGCAGCAGAACATAAATGAGAAATGGCACATGAAATAAAAAAAATAAATAAATGTGGGGCCCTTGATTCTCACAGGGATTTTCAACTAACCTGACACTGAATGGAAAGAGAAAGAAACATGCCCAAGGAAAAGTAGGGAGAGATTGTTTCAGTTATGAAGAACTGTTTTGTTCTTCAGTATGTCAGGCACATGGCAAGAGGGAATTTGGTTCTTGGTCTGCTGATGAGTAGTACAGATGACATGGTCACAGCAGTAAGGGTTTGGGATCCAGTGGGTAATAGTGTGCATGATAAGAATGAACTCAAGATTATGGGGGAAGCTGCTGTTCGTCATTGATAATTCAGTAAGACCAAAATACGAAAATTCAAGAAAACTGATTTCAGTAAGATGAGGCAGATGTTGTGGGTAAAGTGATATGAAGAATATAATAGAGACATTTAAAGGATATGATAGAGACCTTTAAATACCTCATGGGGGTAAATAAGGTACAAGAGAGGAATATTTTTCAGAAGAAAAGGTACTCAATAACAAGGGGACATGCTAAGAAGCTGGAAGGGGGTAGATTCAGGAGAGATGTGAGAAAGAACATCTTTACAGAAAGAGTGGTGGATTTCTGGAACAACCTTCTAGCAGAAATGGTGGGGGCAAAAACAGTGGTGGGGTTCAATAATGCATGGAATAAGCACAAGGGAATCATACTGGAAAGGAAGGGGGAAGGAGAAAGAGCTATAGATTGGGCACTGTCTGTGGTAGTACTGTAGGCAGGGAGACATGGGCAGACTAGATGGGCCAGGTGGTCCTTATCTGCTGTCAAAGTCAGTTTCTTTTTTTTTCCTTTTATTTATGGACATTTCATTAATTTACAACATTAAAGTAAGATATTTGTGCATCACATATAGTTTAAAGATTTACATTTGAAGTTTCTAATATTAGTAAATTATAATATAATATATATTTCCTCAAGCCAAAGATAAAGTACTCAATTTGAGGGAGCAAATCAAAGAGTTAATTGGCTTAGCAGAGTATAGTTTTAGTGCTAGCAATAAAACAATTTTGGAATTGCTTGCAGTGTGTCAGCACACTCACTCCTTAATGACCACAGATGCTGCTGTTTTCAATGCATAAAGAGTTTTATTACAGCATCAGCCCCTCGCTGATAGCTGCCTTGAAGGTTTTACATATCACACCCTTTGGTGTTTCATCAGAGATACCAAATGATATAACAGTTAGTGTTTTATACAATTAAGAAAATTTGAAAAAGTGCTCTCAGCTAATCAAATTACTTCATTTGATTAGGAAATCAGTCATGTGATTTACTATGGCATTTCATTCATAAAAGCAAATATCATGTGACCACAAGATAGTGAACATCAATAGTAGTTTCATTCACAGAAAAAAGAGCTAAATATATAAAACTTGTGACCATGGTACCAAAACAAAACCATGGCTGTATTCTGCATACAGACCTTGTCTTGAACATTCAGCAATTTAATTATCATGGCCCTGGGCTCCTCCTGTGGAAATGGTTTTGCTCACAGTTTTTGAGTGCTTTCAATAATTTTGTTTTCTGCTTCTATTGGGGCCTTGCAACATCTGTTGGCAATGTGTTTATACAATTGATAGTATCAGTCTCCTCTTCTCCTTCTAGATCTGCTATCTTCTGATTTGTCCTCTGCAAGTTCCCCATTTTTCTATATTTTTTCTCAAGCTTAGTAATTTTTCTCGAGTTTGATATTCTTTCCTTATTCTCCTTCTACTCTTATGTGCTATGAATATGCATCCCAGTAACATCTCTCCAAAGTAGAAACTTTATTTTTTAAGGTTTTTGATGTGTGTAAAAACCTTCTTCAATGTGAAGAGCAATTATGACAAGCTAGCTCTGTTGTGTTTTGGAGCATATTTCACCAAACCATTGCTTAAAGGGGAACTGTCAGCACTAAGAGCTCCACACCCAACTATGGGGCTGGTCCTAATTTGCACTCTGTAAGCAAACACATTTTATTTACTTCCTGCTTACTGAGTATTGTAGGTGTGTCACGTAATTCTGTTGACCAACAAGCTAATATTTTCTGTAACTACAAATCCCAGAATCTCCTACAGCTGACATCAGAGGGCTCCAACAGTTAGAAGTTCAAAGAGCTACAGTGTATTTTAGAGCTTTTATAAGCTCTGCTCACATGTTTGCTGCTTCAGCTGTTCTCCTGAAGCTCATCTGTGACTGTATCGTAGCCAGGAGGACAACAGAAACAGCAAACAAAAAGATCAGAGCTTATAAAACTCTAACATGTTCTACAGGCTTTTGAATCTTCCTCTGTTGCAGCCCTCCACTGATGTCAGCATCAGGGGATTCTGGATTTGTTGTTGCAGAAAATGCCAGCTTGCAAGTTAACAGATTTAGTGTGGTACAAACTACTATACTGAAATAATAACCAGCTTCCCCTTTTTCCCATAGGGAAACTGTGGTGTAATTTGTCATTATAAAGGAGTGTTTATAACAGCAAACTTGCGCACAGTTTCCCTTGCTGTGCGCATCCTCATGCAGCAGCGCCACCACTCAAGACCACTGACCGCTTTCTTCTCTCCCAAAACAGCACCACCACCACCAGAAGAACTCAGCATTAAGTTCTTCCCCCCACACAGTGAAAACCTCACAAACCAGGACAAAAACAGAATGTTTTAAAATACGCCAATCCAAATCGGCACCTGAGAAGCCACACAGCAGATGCACCGGAAGCTTTTTATTTTATATAATTGCTGAGGCGAAAAAGGGAAACTCAGCAATTATATAAAATAAAATATGGGTCGGATGTGTGTCAAACTCGATTTGACACATACCTTCCTTGTGGCATGCTTTTCACAAACCCCTCAGGGTATATGTAGCATCCCACAACTCGGGTGTATGTAAAATCTCGTTACACACCCTGACCCATACTTTATTCTGTATGTAAACAACTATATATTTTACACACAAAGTATATGTTAGGACCAGCCCCACACTTGGGCATAGCTCTCTTGGTGCCAACAGTTCCTGTAAGTTTGTAACAGATGTAGTTTCCATTCATTAGAGTAAGTATAATAGGCAGATATTTTATACCCTTGATCCTACATGCATTCAGTGAGATTTTCAAAAGTGTCAAAGCATGGATACATTGGAATATCTTGTCAGCTCAAGGTGTTTGGTGGTATGCAAGGCACAGTCAGACAGGGTTGAATAAGACCATATCCTACTTGTTATGCAGAAACAGTTAAAAAGGATCTGTTCTATCATCTTCTTTTCTATCTCTTGTGTATCTGATTGTACAATCAGATTTTCTTGTGAGACCTCAGTACTGGTAACTCCAACAGTCTTACAATTCTCCACCTCCCACTATCTCCCTGCCTTCATTTGCTGTTTCTAGCTGTTTCTATTTCTTATCCCTTGTGTATCAGCGGTTATAAAATATATGTGAGTCTTTGTGTGAAACTGTGATTTCTTGGTTTGAAAATGTAAATAGTTGTATTCTTGAAATGATTGCAAAAGCTGCTTGGAACTTAGGGGTTAACTTTGAGATTGAGTCTGACCTCCAAACTCTTTTACAGAGTTGCCAACAGAGATTCATTCTGTGACAACATTTTCAGGGTTCAATCTTAACATTGTTTTACTAGCCCTGAACCTAGTGCAAATTGATCAGGGCAAGTGCAGGTAACCCTCTACTTGTCCATCTTGACTAATGCAGGTTTTTCATGGCTGTTAATGAAGTTGAAAAAGTCCCTACTTTAGCAGGCTGTAGTCCTTTTGCTAATCTCCCTCAGTGTTCCAGGTGGCCTGGTGTGATTAACAGCTCATTAAGCGCTGCAATTATCTTATAGTTCAAGAGGGGGATCCAACAAAAGACTTGATGTGAGTCATTATCACTCAATTGTTAGGACATTCAGCTAGTACACCTGCTGTGAACAATGATAGAGTGGTTAAGTCACTAGCCCCCAGTTTGCTGAACTTGTCTTTGATCTGTCACACAATATTAAGACCAGTGTGCCTCATTTCCCAACCTTTGAGTGTCTGTATCCAACACTACAGGAACAGAATGTTATGATATATACAGGTCTGCCCAGCCAGGTGGTCTGCCAACTCTATACTTTCCCTTGACACAACTGCAGACTAGAGTCTGAAGTGGCCACCCATAGCTGCTGTTACTGACTGGTGTAAAGGTCCACAGCTCCTCTTAATGGATCTCACTAGTTAATGCCATTCATGCAGTTCCACCCTTATACCACCCAGCATGTCATGTCATCCTAAAAACAATGCTTTGGAGCATGTATGGTACAAAGCAAAACCTTAGTAAAATGTATAATTTGAAAGGTTAAAATAGCTATTCCTGGTGTGCACAGATCATCCAGTATAGAAAGAGAGGTAGTACAGCATCATGCCTGTATACTGCTTCCCCTTTGGTTGGTGAAAGGACCCTGTTATGAAAAATCTGTTGTTGTTAGGGCACAGCATGTTAAATCAATACTTTTGTGCCTGGTATATATATAAACATATATGTCAAAGTTTCTTACATCCCAAGCCCCCTGTGTTTGTTTAACTCTCCCCAAAGAAATCCTAGAACTGCCCTTGGCTCACTTCACAGTGTAAGAAAACTTCCAGAAGTGCAGGTCTAGTTAATCACAGGGTGGGGGATGAGTATGTCTTTCTCTGCCTGACTGTGCACATTGCCCTGTAGGTCAGGGTAGGACTGTGATGAGGTGCATGATGATTTTGGCTGTTGTGTCTGCAGAGCTAGAACTGCTTGATTGAACATTTGTTATTATGGTATCCTCTGGTTTGGTGGGGAGGGAGTGAAGAAGGAGGAAGCAAGGGGCACATGGTAAAAAACAGTGGGGGTATACACTGTATGTGATTGGATTGCAGTCTTTTTTTTTTGGGGCAGGAAGCAATGTGGGAGCAGGCTAAATATGCAATAATGAGTATTTCTTGGCTCATATTTTTTCTGTATAACCAATCAAAATTTACCGTTATTACTGTGGGCTAGTGCAACCATCTGTGGGCTAGTGCAATGTTTAATTAACTTGACAGGCTGGCTAGTGCCAAAAAAAAGTTAAGGTTGACCCCTGAGTACATGTTGTGTTTTGTTGTACCTGCAGGGAAAGAAACTTACAAAGTTCTGATACATTTTGTGAGAAACAGGATGTCTCTTAATAGGCTCAGGAAGAAGCATTTAATTGCCAGGCAAAGACTTCTTATAAAAAGAGCAGTCTTTTGTTAGACAGAGAGATAGAGAGGGAGGGAGAGATTGAAATTGAGAAATAGAGATACCCTTAGATGAAGGACTTTGTTTTCTTTGTTTGCACTGCCTTTTCAAATAGCTATTCTGAACCATTTTAATTTTTATTTTATTGTTTTTGAAAATAAGAAAATGCTACTTGAGAATTTTAAAACTGCTCCTGGTTTTCCTATGCTTCTGGACCTGTGCCTTGATGACAGAAGGTGTCAGACTAAGTGAGATTTACACTGCAAACTCTAAGCCAGGAGTTTTGTGCTTGCACCAGACCATGCACTCAGGAAAGCATAGAAGAAGGTATGGATCCTGCAACAGCAACCCAGGAGTGATTACCAGAAGAATAGAAGCCAAACTAGCTAAGACAAAAGTCCAAACTGAGACTCTACAGCTGGCACCGGTGAAGAAAGAAGAAGAATAGGCAGGGACAGAACCTAAATGCCCATTTGTCTTCTTCAAATAGTGAGCTATACAACAAAAAGAGACAGAGTAGCAGAGAAAAGAAGAGATGTAATAATATGAGATGCATCAAAAGGAGCAGCGATTGCTGAATGCCTTGCAAGCTATCAAATCTAGAGTATCTGGCAAAGGTACAGCAGAGCAACAAAACACAAGCAACTTAAAAGACATTAAACCTACAAAGTTGTGTCCTTTGAATGATACTGAAGCATATCTGACAACTTATGAAATGGTTGCTGGAACCTGTCAATAGCCAAAGCAGCAATGAACAATTAGGCTGGTGCCTTATTTGACAGGAAAAGCATCACTTGCCTACAGCAATATGAACACTGCACAGTCAGAAAACTATGATCTTGTGAAAAGAGATCCTGAAAAGATATGACATCTCAGGAGAAACCTACAGGCAAATTTTCTAGTCCCTGAAGTATCACTGAGTTGACAATCCTCGAGAAACCTGCTCATGACTCAAAGTACTCCTCATTACATGGCTCCAACCAGAGGGCAAAACAATCCCAAAGATCAACACATTTGCAATGGAGCAATTCATCAACATGCTGTTTACAGAAGTGCAGCTTTGAGTAAAAGAACACCAACCAGAAAGTGGAAAAAGGCCATTTATTTGGCCCAGTACTATCAGATAGCCAGACAGACCATGCAGCAGTGTACAGACAGTCAAGAACCAGTAAGACCCTTTTTCCCAGTTTAACTCCAGGTCAGATAAGAACTTTGGTGGGGATGACAAATCTGTACTCAAATACTTTATTTGCTATAACTGTAATAAGCCAGGCCATATTGCAAGAAACTGCCATAAAAATAAGGAGAATAACACTGGAGCAGATTTGTCCTTAGCAGATTGGGGCAAGTATGTAACCGATGTCAAGGTGAGAGATAAGGCTGTGAAGGGACTTATTGATTCAGGAAGCAGACAGACCCAGTGCATGTTGAAATACTGGGAAAACACTGTGCAAAAGGACCAAGTACTGGTGTCATCTGCATCCATGGGGGCACTCAATACTATCAAACCACCCAAGTGACTCTGAATATTAATGGAGTGTCACACCAAATGAAAGTAGGGGTAGTACCTAAGTTACCTGTACCTGTGATTATTGGAAATGACTTTTCAGGATTTGCAAAGTTAATCACAGAGAGAGTAAATCCTATTGTGTCAGCATCTGTGTTTACAAGAGCTCACACAAAGGAAATCTCAGATATTAGAGACTATTTTCCTTTGGGTGACTTTGATATGAAATTGTTTGAGCATAGCTCCAAGATCCAGAAATTCAGGAAAGAAGAAAGACACCCGAAAAAAGAGTGCCAGCAAGAGACTGATGGACATAATGGGGGTTAATATAAAAAACTACTTAAACTAAACTGAAAACTGATTGCAATTTTGTTTCTGAGCAAACTAACAATGTTTTTCTCCAGGGTTACTTTAAGCAGGTGGGGGTGAAACAGAAAGAGGGTGAGCCAATGTTTAAAAATGTAATGGGTTACTGTACATAGTTTGGGTTAGACCTCAGACATGCAAACAGAACAGACAGCACAATTGGTTATATACCATAAAAGTATATAACTGAGTCATTACAGATAGCACATGATAGTCCTATGGCTGATCACTCGGAAAGAGACACCCTTGCCAGATTGCTGCACAGATTTTATTGGCCTGGAATTCATGAAGATGTTGCTACCAATTGCAGTTCTTGTGCTGAATGTCAGAAAGTAGACCCAGTGACTAAAAAAGACAAGGTGCCCCTACCCTTGATAGATGCTCCTTTTGAGAGAATTGCAATGACTGTGGTTGACTCCTTAGACAAAAGTAAAAAGGGTAATAAATTCATTTTGGTAGTATGTGACTATGCTACTTGATACTCAGAGGCAGTTCCAATGTGTACTGTCACTACCCCAAAAGTGTCAGCAGAGCTTGCTAAAATTTTCAGCAAGAGGTGCACATACCTAAAGAGATTATTACTAATCAGGGTAGTGATTTTGGTGCTGCAATACTGAAAGAGCTGTACCGACTACTACATCTCCCCATATCACCCTCAGACAAATGGTCTTGTTGAGCATTTTAACCAGACTTAAAATGCATGTTAAAAAGGTTTGTAAAAGGGGTAAGGAAAGACAGGGAGCAAAACTTACCTTACCTGCAAGCCTCAACAGATTTTCCACCATTTGAAATGTTGTATAGTAGACAACCTAGAGGGACATCAGATGCAAAAAGAGAAACATGGGAAGATCATCCCACTCAAAAAAAAATCTATTACATCTTTTATGTGTGCCCTGAGAAAGAAACTGGCACAATATGTTGAAATTGCCACAGTAATCAAGAAGAGGCCCCAAACCAGCAGAAACTTTATTATGATTATGGGGTAAAAGGTGAAAAGATCTTGCTACTGTTAGCCACTACAGACAATAAACTGTTAATGAAGCCCATCTTTTCAAGTTGTGTAACAGGGTGTGCTTTGAAACAACTGAGAAGCTGCATGGAATATACTATATTGGACTAGATATCTGCAACAAATCTCTCTTACATCTGAGGGAAGTTTTCCTTACTTTACAGTCTTACATTGGTATTGCTTTGTGTTTAATTATTTTCATTTTTAAATCAGGAAGGGGGTTTTCAAAACTGCTTATCTTGTGAGCAACTTCAGAAGGGTTGAACTAATTGCATATTTGATTTTCCTTTGTGGGTAACTGGTTGCCCACCTCCAAGCTGAACTGGCAAGGACTAAAGGAGGCCTCCCCCACCTAAAAAGCACCACTGCCACAGAGGCTGCCAAGTATGAAGAGCAGTTGGACCACAGTGGGTTCTGGGAGGGTGCAGGTGGTGGAACAGAGGCGAAGCCCCCTAGTTGTACTGCTACACAAACCATATGTCAGTCTGGCAGAGCAAGGTTCCTCTATGATGGCACCCTCAGTGGAGACCAAGAAGAATGCTGAGGACACCCACAAGGGAGACCCACAGAAGGGTGGCAAGGGACACCACAGGGAAGGAAACAGCTTCTGATAGGGGACTCAGTTGTTAGAGGGGTAGACCTGGGGAAGGGAGAGGAGAGGGGAAGTAAGGTGCCTGCCTGGTGCTATGGCTTGGAGGGACAAGAAGCTAATCCTCAGGATTGCAGAAGCAGCATCACAGGAGAGGGAACTAGATATCATTGTCCACCTTGAGACAAATGACCTAGCTAGGCATGGGATCAGTGCAGTGCAGGATGAAATTGTGGAGTTGGGGAGGGGCCTCAGACAGGTAGCAAGCATGGTTACCTTCTCAGAGGTGCTGCCAGTCCATGGCAGGGGTGAGGCTAGGGTACTACACACCATGCAGTTTAATGAATAGTTGCAAAACTGGTGCAGAGCACAGGGCTTTGGTTTCATTGGGGACTGGGGGTACACCTGGAGAGATGAAGGTCTATACTGGCACAGTGGTCTGCATCGGTCCATGAAGGGAACCAAGATCCTAAGTGACAGGTTTAAATGCTTCCTTGGCAAGCTTTTAAACTAGCCATGGAGGGAGGTGCTAATAAGAGGCAGGAAATTTCAAGCCTCCCCCCACAAAACATGACAGGCAGTAAGGTAAACACTGAGGTACAGTGCTCAACAGAGGGCAGGATGGGGTAAATGGAAAAATAGACAAGGGCAAAAAGAGCAGGCATGGGGGAAAAAAGGATAAAGCCAACATTAAATGGAGGGCAATGAGAGCCAATGCCCGTAGTCTGGGAAACAAGCTTCCTGAGCTAGTAGCCTTGATGGAAGATGAAAAATTGGATATTGTGGCAGTCACAGAAACATGGTACATGGGGAATCATGACTGGGATGTCAACATACCGGGGTACACAGTCTACAGAAGGGACAGAGAGGGGAAAAGAGGAGGTGGAGTAGCTCTATACAAAAGGGAAGGGATCAAAGCTACAGAACTAAAAAGTAAAGGGGAGGACAAGAGGCACTCTGGGTCACTTTGGAGACAGGGAATGGCATCACAATCCACACAGGGGTTGTATACAGACCCCCATCTCAAGGGGAGGAAGTGGACAAGAAAATGATAGAGGACATTCTCAAAATGGCTGAAAAAGGGGAGATACTGTTGATGGGGGACCTGAATATGCCAGATGTTAACTGGATGACATGTACTGTAGCCACATCCAAGAGCAGGGTCATTCTCGATGCCCTGCAGGGGGCAGGCCTTAGACAGCTAGTGTTGGAACCCACTCGGGAGGGAGCAATACTAGACCTGGTACTCTCAAATGGAGAGAGGATCACAAATTTAGAAGTCAGTAAACATCTGGGAACAAGCAACCACTGTACAGTGTGCTCCAATAAGCACAACCATGGAGACAAGCCATACAAAAACAAGCATACTGGACTTTAGAAGAGCTGACTTGGCAAAATGGGTGAATACCTGAGGAATATACTAGCACATGGCCAAAAGGAGGGTGGAAGAACAATGGAGAAAATCAAAACTGCCATCATAGAGGCAACAAGCCTTTATGTGAAACAGATAAAGAAAACAAAGTGGAGTGGAAAAACACTATGGTTCTCAAAAGAAGTGGCAGGGAAGGTTAAGGAGAAAAGGCTGCATTCAAAAGTATAAGGTATCACAGAAGGAGTACAACAGGGAACTGTATCAATTAAAGCAGAAAGAAGGGGAAGGCAGTCAGAATAGCAAAGCCCAAACTGAGGAAAGAATAGCCCATTCAGTTAAGAAGGGGTAAAACCTTTTATAGGTATTTGAGAGACATAGAAAAGTTAAGGGAGGAATAGTGAAGATCAATAAGGAGAGGGAGGTGGGCAGAGGGAGACTGTGAAAAGGCAGAGATACTGAATGAATACTTTTGCTCAGTATTCACAAAAGAAGATGAGGAGGAGTTACCTAAACCAGACAATAGAAGCACTCTGGGTAAGGAGTTGACACCAGTCCGTTTACAGAAGAAAGAGTCCTGAAAGAACTTCTAAAACTCAAGGTGGACAAAGCAATGGGGCCTGATGGGATTCACCCCAGAATCCTAAAAGAACTAAGGGAGGACCTAGTGACACCACTGACCACACTTTTTAACAAATCATGGGAGGATGGGGTGGTACCTGAGGACTGGAGGAGGGCAGATGTGATTCCCCTTCACAAAAGTGGGAGCAAGGCAGAAATAGGAAACTACAGACCTGTAAGTTTGACCTCAGTGGTAGGGAAATGATGGAATCACTTCTGAAAGAAAGAATTGTTGAGTACCTAGAGGCCAGTGAACAGGACCCAAAGCAGCATGGATTTACAGCAGGAAGGTCATGTCAGATGAATCTAATAGATTTCTTTGACTGGATGACCAAAGTAATAGACCAGAGAGGGGCTGTGGATATGGCCTACCTAGACTTTAGCAAGGCATTTGACACAGTCCCACACAAAAGATTAATAATCAAGTTAGCCAGCCTGGGAGTGGGTCCCAGTGTGGTTGCCTGGGTAGCAAACTGGCTGCACAACAGGACACAGAAGATAATAGTGAGTGGAACACATTCCAAAGAAAGGGAGGTCACTAGTGGAGTACCTCAGGGCTCAGTACTGGGTCCAGTCCTCTTTAACATCTTTATAGGTGACATTGCAGAGGGTCTGGAGGGAAAGGTATGCCTCTTTGCAGATGATACAAAGATCTGTAACAGAGTTGATACACAAGGGGGGTAGAAAGGATGAGAAGGGACTTGGCAAGGTTGGAGGAATGGTCAGACATATGGCAACTTAGATTCAATGCAAAGAAGTGCAAAGTAATGCACCTGGGAAACAAAAACCCAGGGGAAGAGTACACAATAGCAGGGGAGGTACTAACAACAACAAAAATGGAATGGGACTTGGGGGTAGTCATATCAATGATCTAAGGTTGGTAAGCAATGTGAGAAGTCAGTAAGGAGAGCCAGTGGGATACTGGGATGCATAGGAAGGGGCATCACAAGTAGAAAAAGGGAAGTGGTTATCCCCTCTGTACAGACAGTTGGTGAGACCCCATCTGGAGTACTGTGTGCAGTTCTGGAGACCTCATCTATGCAAGGACATAGACAGGATGGAAGCAGTCCAGAGGAGGGCAACTAAAATGGTGCAGGGTCTGCATCAGAAACCATATGAAGAGAGACTGAGAGAGCTTAATATGTATACCCTTGATGAAAGGAGGGACGGGGACATGATAAAACATTCTGGGCACTTTCAACGGAATCAACAAAGTCCAGGAGGGTAGCATCTTTCAGAAAAGAGACGTGTAAGAACAAAGGGACACAATTTAAAGATAGAGGGGATGGCTCAGGGAATGTGAGAAATTTGTTTTCATGGAGAGTTGTGGATGTGTGGAACTGCCTTCCTGGGGAGGTTGTTGGGGCTAAAACAGTGGGGGAATTCAAACATGCATGAGACAGACACAAGGCAATTGTAGTGGGGGGTGGCAGGAAGTAGGCTGTTGGTTAACTAGAATTTGCAGCTTATCCAGTAGGTACGGAAATGGGCAGACTGGGTTGGCCAAGTGGTCCTTATCTGCAGTCAAAGTCTATGTTTCTATGTTTCTAAGTGGCAAGGATCTTATAAAGTGCTTGGATGTACTGGCACAGATAAGTATGAGATTGAGACCCAAGATAGGAAACATCCTAGCAAGGTATACCATGTTAACGTCCTGAAGAAATGGGTTGAAACAAACACCAAAAGCTGCTTAGTTAGTTTTACCAGAAATGTCTACAGAAGATGTTGCTATAGTTTATGACAGACTGGAACAAACTGCTAATGCTGTAAAGGTGAATATTTCCTTAACCTCTGAACAAACTGTAGAAATCTGTAACTTGCTAAAGAGATTTAACAGCATTTTTACCACAGTGTCAGGCTGAGCAAAAGCTTTTGAACATGTAATAGTGACAGGGAATGCTCATCCTATCTGACAAATGACACACAGATTACAGGAGTGGTTAAGAGAAGATGTGGTTAAGGAAATACAGAAAATGAAACTGGTGGATATTATTGAAGAATCAAGAAGTGCTTGGTCATCACCAATGGTAACTGTAAATAAAAAAAGGGTTGTAAGAATCTGCCTTGATGTCAGGAAACGTAATCAAGTGTCCGAATTTGACAGTTGTCCTATGCCCAGGATTAATGATTTGGTGGACAGATTTGGAAGTGCAGTACATCAGTACCCTTGTTCTCAGCAAGGGTTGGTGGCAAATTCCTCCTGCTAAAGAATCCAGAGACAAAACTGCATTTGCTACTTCTATTGGATTCTATCAGTTCACTTCCATGCTGTTTGGTTTACATGGTGCACCTGCTACATTCCAGCAAATCATAGATGTAATTTTAGCTCCACACACTGGTTATTGTGCTGCTTACTTGGATGATGTCATGTGTACAGTCCAGACTGGAAAAGCCACCTGGAACACCTACAAGCAGTTATCTAGTCTATCAAAAGGCTGGTCTGACCATTAATCCTACTAAATGTGCATTGGGCATGCATAAAACCAAATATTTGGGTTATATTTTGTGAAATTGAGAAGTAAAGCCAAAGATTTCTAAGATAGAAGTTGTAGCTAACAGTCCCTCCCTAAAAAGGAACTCACACTGGCCCTTCCATCTAGCTACAAGACTCACACATGCCACAACCTGGCTTTCTCCAAGTGGTAGTCGAGCAACAAGTCACAGGATCCCCTCTCCTTTAGGTAAGAGAACTGTCATAAGGTTCTCAATCTTCCCTCTCCTAGCCAAGCCCCTGAGTGACCTGAGTCTGTTCCTGAATCCGGGTCACTGGTGTCACAGCAGGGAGGCATGGATGCTTCAACCCTTCCATGCCACTGGGCTGGCAGATAAACCATTGTTTTGATAGTTTAGCATTTATGTTTGAAATTCAGAGCATCCAGATCTGGACATATGTTGATGAAAACAGATCCAAGTGTCAGAAATGTGCTGGACCTTTGAACATCATCTGTAACTCAAGTGTTTCTGAACCTGATGCATCGGAGATGCAATTAGGATATGTGTTCTCAGTGTTCCCTTTGAAAGTATGGCCCTATGCCTGTTTCGAGGTAAATAATTGATGTCTTCTTTGCAGAAAAAATGAAGGGGAAAGCACAGTCTTAGGAGACAAACACCATGGGCTCGATTTTCAAACACCCATTAGAGTGACACAAGATGTGCTGAAACACCTGCTTGTGGCAACATTTGGTGTGCCAGGGACTCTGAGCCAGATTTTGGTACAAGTGGAGTCCTGGCTCAAAAGTACCCACAAATACTGCAAGCAGCCCTCCTGTTCATCAATCAGATGGTGCAACAGAGGGGATTTAAGGAGGCTGCTGTCAGATTCTGGCCTGGGGAAATTTTGCCCCCTACTTCTACCTATGGAGAGGTCATGCAACCAAGGCAGAGAGGACTGTCATACACCAAGACAGAGAGAAAGGAAATGCCAAAATTACAGTCAGCCTGGCATATAACTCAGTCATATGCCAAAGTGTTAATGTGATGAGAAGCAACTGGCTTTATTATACAAAGTGGCAGAGGTTCATTTGAACCACTGAGTGACCCCTTCCCGTGATAATCCTGAGAAAGGAATTGGTGGTAAGGAATTACTCTACCAAAGTAAAGTTGCACTCTCAATAACCAAAAGGCTTGTATATGAGGTCACTCTAACATTGGTAGATATATGCCACAGGATGATGAGCTTGTCCATCCAATAGCAGGAATGAAAATGTGCCGTCATGGCATACTGCAGTGTACTACAACTGTTGTTCGTGATGTACACCAGTGTCCTTGATGGAAATGGAATATAGGTAGAACTATGCACCCACTACACATGTGCAAGAACAGTTTAGGGACAGTGCAAACATTTCAAAAGATTCTGCAGTGGCAGTACCCTATGTGTAGATGCATAGCTCCAAAGCAAAGCAGACAGTGCATGGGACATGTCCATATAAGACCCATGCTGGGGGTGGGGGATGGACACAATGACTTCTGCAACAGGCAGCAAGATGGATGTACACAATACAAACCCAGAGCCCTAGGGGTCTGAATGAGGCATTGGACCATCAACCATAGATGTATGGTGTGCAGCTCAACAACAGATGATACCATTCCTACACTTTACTATCCACCTCAAGCCTGCATTTGTCAGCAACAAGTATGGTATGCATCTGATATATGTGTTACATTATGGTACTGTATATATGTGAATGGTTGCACGCATAATGGGAATATTAAATATGTAGCCTTTGGTGATCTGACCCACTCGTCCACTTTTGTGTATGTTATCATGTCAGAGTTCTCACCATAAGCAAAAAGGAAAGTCAAGGTACAGTCCCCTCCTCAGCTTGCACAGAATTGTTGCAGCATGTGATATGCTGATCCCCTGACACTGCTGAGACCTGGTGCTGTCTTGCAGGGTGATCGTAGGAGTTGCCCTAGAAGGAGATTTGCTATTTGTGACGTCCAGTTGTTTTGCCATTTCATGTTATCTTGTATGCACACCTTATTTCACATATTGCTATGGCAGTTTAATGTATATATATATATATATATATATATATATATATATATATATATATATAATAAAAATGGCAAGATACCATCATGGTTCTCTAACAAGATTTGGAAAGAAATTACAAGGAGAAATAGAGCATATAAAAAACACAAAGTAAATTCAATCATAAGAAATTGGGCTAAACGTAAACAGATAGCAAAAAAGGTGAAAACCTAATAAAAATGGCCAAAAATGATGAAGAATTATTGTTGGCTACCAAAGTGTTGGATAATAAAAAGCTTTTTTTTTTTTTTTTTGAAATTCAAGAAATTTTATTTATTTTCAAGTACGACCACAAGGCAGCCTATAAAAAAGCCTTTTTACCAACATGTAAACAGTCTGCGGGGAGGACATCATAATATTGGACCTCTAAAAAAAGCTGATTCGGTTAGAGACATTAAAAGGGTTAAGGCAGCAGTATTCCTTGACTACTTTTAAGTGTCTATCAACCTAAATAAAAAATAGAGCATATCAACAGTACAACTGACATAGACCTAACAATATATAACATTTGTGAAAGTGATGTGAGAATAAAACTAGGTAATCTTAAAACAAATAAACCCCAGGACCATAATTTACTCCCAATTTTCCTTAAAGAATTATCAAAGGAACTAGCTGGGCCTTTATGTATGTCATTTACCTGCTCTATAGCTAGTGGGCAAGCAATTCCAGAGTAGAAGGAGGCAAATGTGGCACCTGTACACAAAAAGGGATCTATAGGTGAGATCAACAGTTATAGACCCATAAGTCTGACTTCAGTTGTGGGCAAAATCACGGAACAATTCATAAAAGAAATCATGGAAAAGAAATACAGCAATTAATAGTAGTGGATGTAACACCTAATGGGTTTACACTGTCCAGATCATGCCAGACAAATTTAGTAAATTTTTTGGAACCAGTTAATATGGCCCTGGGCAAGGGTTTACCTGTTGATTTAGTTTATTTAGACTACTCAGAGGTCTTTGATAAAGTTCCTCATAAAGAGTTGATTAAAAGACTAGCCTTACTAGGATTTAATGCTAATATTGTCAAATGGGTGGACTCAAAGTTGGATGGGAGAAGGCAATGGGTAGCAATTAGAGGTTATTTCTCTTACTGGGAAGATCCAGAAGGAAATGATTTCATCCCTTTTAATGAGCCAACATAGATGTAACAGCAAGAACAAAGTCTTGTAGCTTTCAAACCAACCAGCCCTTCTTCAGAAGCCTAATGGCAGTTGTTTAGAAAGATATACCACCGACCGGGGAGGTGTCATCAGTGGGGTGCCACAGGGGTTGGTACTGGGCCCAACCCTTTCTAACATATACATATCAAGAATGAAAACATCTACATCCTCCTGGTTATGTAATTTCACAGACGACATGAAACGGGGCTGTAGTGAATAGTACTGAAGCCAGTCAACAATTCCAGGAAGATTTAGACCATATGGCAATATGGGCCACTGACCATAAGTTATTCTTTAATGAAGATAAGTGCAAAGCCATGCATTTTGGTAAACACAATCTAATGGCACATCATTCTCTAAATGACACTCAATTAGAAGCAACTGAAAGAGGAAAAGACCTTAGTAAAATTATTACCAACTACCTATCCTTCTCTAAACACACTAAAGATGTGGCTACTAAAGGGAACAAAATCTTAGGGTGTATATTCGAACCCATTAGAAGTCAAGACAGACAGGTGATTATGCCATTGGTCTGCCCCCACCTAGAGTATTGTTCACAGTTCTGGGCTCCCTATAAGGTACAAGGGCCCAGATATTCAAAAGGGTTGCGCATGGCGCAATGGTGTTGTGCCATGCACAACCCACTGATGCGCCCCGGTGCGATATTTAAAAGGGAAAGTGTACGCAAACAAATTCCGATGCACCGGGTGCATCAGACGTATGCAGGCACAGGTGGGGGCGTACCTAGTATAACCTGCACAGCCCGATATTCAGCCCGGCCATGCAGAGTTATGCAGGTGCAACCCTACCTGTGCCTGCACAAAGTTACCCTAAAAAACAGGAACAAGTTAAGGGTCTCAGAGGTGAGCTGCCGCATTGCAGGGTGCAACACAGCAGCTGCCAGCTGTGGGCGGTCATCAGCTGTTCCCACCACACCTGGAGGCACCCCATGCCCCGATCACAGCATCATCATCCCCAAAGTCCAATATCCCTGGTGGTCCAGCGGACCACATGGAACAATCGTGGGCATCAGACATCCACCCAAAGTCCAATATCCCTGGTGGTCCCAGTGGCCTGCCGGAGCCTGACTGAAGCGGCATTCACCTCCCCAAGTCTGATATCCATGGTGATCTAGTGAAGCCCCACCCACCCACCCACTGGGCCCACCGCTCCCCAGTCAGTCGGGGTGGCAGCACCACCCGCCTGCCGTCCCACCACCCGCTGACTGACAGCTCAGTAGGGCTGCATGCCCATTGATTCAGAGCATGAGTCAATGGGCATGCAGCCCATACTACTAGTCAGTCCAGATATGTGAATGAACCTATTCATATATCTGACTGACAGCATGTTGGCTGGGCCCATTGGCTCATGCTCTGAACCAATGGGCATGCAGCTCTACCGAGCTGTCAGCCTGTGGGCGGCAGGCAGATGGTGCTGCCACCCGCCAGCTGACGGGGGGAGCAGGGTGGTGGGACACAGTGGGCGGTGGGTGGGGGTCCACTAGATCACCAGGGATATCGACTTGGGGTATGGAATGCCGATCACATCAGGCTCCATGCGGTCCACTGGACCACCAGGGATATTGGACTTTGGGGGGGGATACAGTGATGCCTGTGATCGGGCTAATCACGGTCCACTGGACCACCAGGGATATTGGACTTTGGGGGGGAGATACAGTGATGCCCGTGATCGGGCTAATTGCAGTCCACTGGACCACCAGGGATAAGAGACGTTCTTTGTTCTGTGATTGGGTTGCAGGGGGCATCAGTCCCCGACGGCTGCTGCCTGGCAGGACGCCAGGTGCAAGTCGTCGAGGATCGCACACCTGCATGCTAATGGTATGCAAATGGGGCCATAATCATATGCAAATGGCCCCCGTGCACCTTGCATAAATTATGGCTCCATTTGCATATTACCCTTTGAATATCGCAGGTGCTGTGCATGGCGCAATGGCACTTGCGCCACCGCATCTCAATGCTCCACTCTGACCACTTGTGCTGGTGCAGTACCACTGTGCCATGCACAGTGGGGGTGGCCAGGGTGCGATATTCAAAGCAGTTGCGCCATAGCGCAACTCTGTTGAATATCACCCTGGCCACACCCCTGCACAACAAATTTGAGCTGCGCACAGGCCTGTGCCACAGCCTGGTGCAGTTTGAATATCTGGGCCAAGATGTCATGCATCTAGAGAAAGTTCAAAGAAGAATAACCACAAAAATTAATATCTCCCATTTGGATTATGAACAAAGACTAACCAAGATGGATTTGTTCCCGCTTGAGTGTAGGTGCTTATGTGGAGACCTCTGTCTGGTCTTTTGAGCTTTCATAATTGTGACCTGTGGAGAGCTCAGGATTAAAACTAAAAATATGGTTAGAGCTTTAAGAGGTGACGATAAGCAACTTGGAGGAGAACTATATAGGTCAACAAAGAGAGGGATCTGGTTCAACCAAATAATAGTAACTATATGGCATTCATTACCAAATTCCATAGTAAATAGTCCAAATATGAAATGATTTAAAATAGCTGTAGATGAACATATAGGGAAAATCTTTAAAATGTAAATCTATTGAGTCTAACATGGCTAACTGCTTTTGACTTGTAACCCTCCTATGATGCTACCTATGTTGTTATGTACTGCTTTGAAATGCATGTACCATACAATGCACATATCTACTATCCAAACTGTGAGCTCTGGCAGCCAACAGTACACTGTCAGATGTCAAAGCCAACCCCCCTCCCTACTGACACCTGTGACCATGCTCACATGGGATTGCCCACCTCTCTGTCACTGGTCATGTGGAACAGCTGTATTGACTGTAACCAATGGAGTGTGCATGGCTGTCTTCAGGTCCATGCTTAGTGTACACCTAGAGGAGTGGTGCCATGTGGTAGTGAACACACCCACAACTCCATGTCACTGTCACTAGTTCTTAGGATGCTCCCAGAATATGTCAGCCAAGGTGTAAACTACCCCAGTTGCTGAGTACATGACAGGTACTGGTGGTCTGTAGCCATGCATTCTAACTGCCTAGTTGTACACTGAAGCCAGCAGCAGGGACACAAGTCTTTTGCATATGGCTGTCTATAGAACAGATGCACATACATGGCACATTCACAGGAGGGATACCTGCCTGTAACAGTGAGCCTCTGGGGACTATTGTGATGCCTATATTCTTCCTGGTAGCATCCCAGTCTGATGTAGCTGCATTTTATCTGTCCTGTTGTGCCACAGTTTTGACTGGACAACTGTGCAGTCAACACTGTCTGGCACAAAGGTGAGGACTGGGAAACTTTATAACACCTGCCACTGTCCCAGGGTGCGTAACCTTCAGATGAGCCCACCACCCACCAACATTGATCCTTACCACTGCAGATGCCCTGCAGGTAAACAGCTGAGGGAGGTGACACAGTGGCAACACACCACCACACCACTACTCAGTGATGGTATGGGCAGGCTTTGTGCAGCTTAATGTGAGGGGGTTGTTACAGACACTGAGCAAACAGTGTTGGGAACATCCCCATAGTGTTCTGTTGTTGTCCCTGTATGCCACAGCAGGACATCCTGTGCAGCATGGTCTCTGGAAATTCATCTGCTGTGGATGGTGTTGGCGATGGGGCCATTTGATTAGCTCTGATTGGTCTAACCATGGATGGGATCTGCTGGCTTTCAAAATCAGAGATCAGAGTATGGTGCTGCTGTGTTGAGCCACAAACCCACCCTCCACCATGGCACAGCTGGGTTGGTGGTGCAAGCATGATGGAATCCAGTCTGGCACAGGCCACAACTCTTCAGGCACAAGCTGCATACCAAAATCATGACTGATGCACAGTGTGGTGCAGGGTGACCCTTGCATCATTCCTGTTTGGCACAAGCACTGTACATCATTCCGTGCCATTTAAAAATTGAGTCCCACATGTTAGATTCTATCGTTTGCTTAAAATGGAACAGTCAGCACTAAAAACCCCACACTCAAGTGTGGTGCTGGTCACTTGCATGCAAAAGCATTTTTTACATATGGTTTACTGTCGTATAGTAGATTGTATCAGACTGTCATTGAGGCACAGGCCAGGAAGCATACGAAAACCAGAAGCAGTCTCAAAATTTGCAAATAGCATTTTATTTTTCCCAATAACAGCAAAATAAAAAAAATGTTCAGTATAACTATTTACAATGGCAGTACAAACATAGAAAACAGTGTCCTTCTGAGTTTTTTCATCTCAATTTCAAATCTCAGTCTCTGTCTCTCCCTCTTGCAAAACATTGCAGCTCTTATTATAACAAGACTTTGCAGGGAGCTCATTAAGAGAGCATTCTGCTTCTCACACAGTGTTCTTGTCAGTTTCAGCAGGTGCAGCAAAAAGAACATTGTGACCCAATACTGATCTCTTGTTGACAACTCTGGAAAATATTTTTCAAGCCAGCATCTCGGGTTAACCCCTTAACTTCTAGTTTCTGCAATCATGTCAAAAGTATAATTATATACAGTTTTAAACAAAGGATCCCAGTATTAGTGACATGTCCACATAAAAATTAATCTATATTTTTATACCCACAGATATGCATTGGGGGAGAAAAGACAGAAATAGCAAGTGAAGGGAGAGAGATAGTGAGAGGCGGAGAACTGCAAAATTGTCAGAATGATCAATTCCCAGGTCTCACAAGAAAATTTGGTTGTACAATCAGACAGACAAGAGATGGAAAAGAAGAGGATAGAACTGATCCTTGCATGTAAACTCCTTCTGCATAACACGAGGCAGGGCCTTATTTAACCCTGTCACACAGACTAATTCTGTTAACTTATAAGCTGACATTTTGTCTAACTACAGACCCAAAGGAGGGCTAAAGCAATGGAAGAGTCAAAAGCCTGTTACAGTTTATAAGCACCAGTCAGATGTTTGTCAATTCTGCTGTTCCTCTGGCCTGTAATGTAAAGTCAAGGCACTATATAATCCATGGCTTACTGCTGATTTATTAGCAGCTAAAACAAGGGACCACCTCTGGCTTTTGTCCAGAGACACCAGGTCACCAGCTGATATTCAGAACTATAACAAGGCATGCAACGACTGCACAAAGCTATCAGACTCCACAAAAGCATGTACTATAGGGATGCACTCACTAATACATGGACAATGGAAGAGTGCTCTGGAATAATATCAAAGAAGTACCCAGAAAACAGCCCAAAACATCCCCACAATGATTGTTATCGATGGGGAAATAACCCTGACCCCATGGCTATCGCAAATGCATTCAATACTGCTTTCACAAACCTCAGCACTGTTCTCCTGCCTGACTTCTTCAATGAAATTAACTTCTCTGATAACTCTATCAGCACCCCACACTCTCTTTCACTCTCACCTTTCTACTTCAAGGCAGTCAAGAAACATGAAGCGTACAAGAACATTAGTAAGGCAATTTCCAAATCAAGAATTAGCGGGGATTCCCTGGACCTAAAACTAATGTCCCTTACTCTTGACAAAGTTTTTAGTCCACTCACTAAGATCTTTAACCTCTCCCTCAGCCTTAGACAGTTCCCAGACAGATGGAAATCTGCTATCGTTACCCCGGTTCTCAAAAATGGCGATAAGACCAACCATGCAAACAACAGACCAATCTCCATACTACCTTCCCTCTCAAAAGTTCTTGGATGCCTTGTCACTGACCAACTCACTGACTACCTGGACACCCACAGCATCTTATGTACACAACAGCAGGGCTTCAGAAAAGGCATAGCACCACATCTGCCCTCTTGAACTAACTGCAGCCATCCACAATCACTGGATAATGGTCACCTAACTGGTTCAGTTTTCATTGATTTAACAAAGGCCTTTGATACGGTTCACCACAATCTGCTCCTGGATCAGCTCTCAATTTCTGGGCTCTCCACTGTCTCCACAGCCTGGTTTAGAAACTACCTGGAAAACAGAATGCAACAGGTAAAAATTGCTGGTGTTCTCTCCAACGCTATGTCGGTCCGCTATGGAGTTCCTCAGGGCTCTATCCTGGGCCTCCTCCTGTTTTCTCTTTTCCTAAATAAACTCCCTCAATCCTGTTCAGAACAAATTATACTTTATGCTGATGATGCCGTAATTCACTTCATCCAAAGGGACCCCCAATCTTTGCAAAATAATCTCCAGCTCTGTTTCGCCTCAGTGGAGAATTGGTTCAGCAAAAAGAGACTCATTCTCAACTATAAAAACAAAGACCATGCTTTTCATTAACTCCCATAGTAAACACAGACTTCCCCCCTGACCATCACAAGCCAGCTAGGAACAACCCTTGAACAGGTGCAAACCTTTAAATATCTAGGGATCACCTTTGACAGTAACCTGTCCTTCGGGGCCCACATTGACAATGTTGCTAAGGCTGCCAACACTTGACTCAGCCTTCTCTACAGGCACAGGTCTTGCCTAACCCCAGCCACCCTAAGCATCACAGTGCAGAGCTCTATTGTCTCCATTATCGACTACGGCCTCATCTTATATGGATCGGCTATGTCAACTGCCCTTAGACGCATTTCTATATCACTCAACAAAGCCTGTTGACTTACCACAGGATCCCATCGACTAACCCATATGTGTGACCTATATGCACAAACTGGCTGGCTCCAACTCTCCACTGCCTAAAATACTAAACCTGTACTATGGCTAGAAGTTAACCAAGGGCCTTGCCCCTCCAGGGGTACAACCTCTCCTTTTCGCCACTGATAACCTCCATTGCACAAGGGGCTCTGAATCTCAATACCTGTGGGTCCCATGCTGCAGAACCTCCCCGGTTCAATGTTCATTTACTTATAGGGCCCCAGCTGGCTGAATTACCTTAACATTGAGGTCACCTCCGCTCCCACACTAGGACTTTTCAAAAGAAGGCTCTGGCTATACCTCACTGCTTCCAGCACCTGTAACTGCCACACCTAGCTAGCCCTCTCATCTCTCCCTAGCTGTGCTCTACCCCACTAAGCATTTTACCTCCTTCTCCTCTCCTTTCCCTTACTTCCTCCCCCTCCTAGCCCCACAAACAACACTTCTCTATGTATCGACAATCGCCTCTGGCAGCTCATATCTACTACTGTCCCTCCTGTAACCCCCTGTACACCCTCCTTGCCCTATCTGTTTTAGCTATAAGTATACATTTTCCTTTCATGTAATGGTGTGATTACTCAGTTAATTCTGCCTTTTACTGCATTTGCTATGTCATGTACTGTTGTAATGCCTCTACAGACATAGAACCTTTGTAAAAGAGCCTTGGCTCAAAGGTACTTGTAATCCTAGATTTAAATAAATAAAATAAATAAAAAAATAACTAAAGGCATGAACAGAATCAACTTGGATGCCATCAAAGGTCAAAATACAAAATTCAAGCTCATGCTCCTGACTCTCTGGGCAAATTCAAACAACATTGCCTAGGTCTTTTGAACATTCAAGATCAATCTTTCATTCAGAAGCCAGTTCTGTAATAGATAACAATTATGGTAAAGAATTTATCTCTGAAATGTTCATGCTGTTCGTAAAAAGCACAGCATCAATCACATAAAGTATTTGTCTACTCACATATTCTGGGTAGCCCTCTGATAAAGATTGAAAACAATAACTGGCCCAGTATTGAACCTTGAGGAACACAGCATCACCAATCTTCACAAGTTGTTGTCTATTACTCAGATAGCTCAAGAAGGTGTACCAAAACCCAGCCCAGCTAGCTGTGAAGGAACAGATCACGGTCAACCAAATGAAATGCCTTGCTCAGGTCCATGAACATGGCACCTGTTAACATGCCATTAATCCATGACTCAGAAAACCACATCCATAACCCTGACCAAGGCCCTGCAGGTACTGTGTTTTGTTTTTTTCAATCCATGCAGTTTCTCACACAGCAGCCTGTACTGGTCAAGATATGCAACCACCTGGTTTTGCACAATCCTTTTCTGTATCTTTGCTATGGCAGACAAAATGGATTTTGTCTATAATTACATATATTGCTACAGCTGCCTTTATTATGAAGTGGAATCAGAATAACAAAGACAACTTTCATGTATCTGGGACTGTTTTGGTTTCAAAGACACATGTATTATTTTTGCACTGGGGAGGCAATATTGGGTGCTTTGCTGATTTACAGGACAGATGAAGAATGGTACAACGATGTGTCAAGAAACATTTATAATCAAAGGTTAGTGAATATATGTAACAAGGTACCAAAGAGCACTGTAGAATCAAGCAGTGCAGAGACTTTTAAGGTTAGTTTAGATAACCTGTGATGTTATGTTCTTTAAAGAAGTTATGAAAACTGAGCAAACCAAAATGGTGTAGTCTGAATCAGCATAATGAGTAAGAGTGCAGTATGCCTTACAGTAACAGGTATATAATCAGTGATCCTTGGGGTCCCAGGTTTCCTCAGCAGGTAATATTTCTTCCCATTAGTAACAGGATACAAATGAAAGCAAAGCATTTTATTGTGTCATTTAAGAATAGCAATTTGCCAGTCTGGTGGCGCTGAGGGCTGAGGCATGTGCCTTACATCACACCACATCAGCAACGCATGTTTGGGAGTGAACTCGGACACCAGGGGTCAGCCATGGAGGAGCAGATTGATTATCTGGTGGACTGCTCTCCTCTCCTGGGGTGATGGATTGTGAACCTCACAGTACTGGCAGCTCCCAGTGGAGACTAGGAGCATTGCAGTCAACAGGGGCACACTGAGGGGTATGGAGGTGTTGTCAGATGATCTGTGGGCAGGTGTGGGAGCACACCCACCATGTGCTGGACGTCATTGCATGTTCACACCTCAGGGACCAGCAGAAGCTCTGGCAGCCAGGAAGGAGATGGCAAGTCGTGCAGTCAACCCATATGCTCAATGCTGTATTGGCCCCAGTCAGCTTCTGGATCTCCTCCTTGCTTCACCTGCCCTCTAGATAATAGAAAGGTGCCATTAGGAGTTGGCAACCCTGACGAGGGGTGCAGAGCCAGGGGTTGGTGGTTTGGAGGAGGAAGAGAAGTATCCCGGGACAGAGGTCTGATCGAGGGTGCTCAGGCAGAGCAGGAGATAGGACAGTCCCTGGTCCTCCCTGGAGAGAGTCCTATAGGGCTGGTGAAGGAGGATAAATAGAACTGAAAAAAAAAGAATTGTAATTTAAAGTCACAAGACAGTTCAAATAATAAAGTCTGTAGACTGGTTTTCTCAGAAAATGTTTTACACTCAGAAACAACTATTATTATTGCCATTTCCTCACTTCACAGCTTTTCCTTCATGTGAAACTTTAATTTTTAAGGTAGTTATATTTTGACATCCATGTATTTTGATACCCATTATCATCACCCTGAGTATAACAGCACTTCTCTGTAACATTCAAAACTGGCTCACGAGAAAAACTTTGTGGTGAAGGACCACTGTGGTACTATTTTTATAAGGCATCCCTGTTTTTATTGTGACCTGATTTTGTCACTATTGGTAAGACTTTGAAAAACACACTATTTAAACTCAATTTAGCAAATATTTTATTGTTTTGGCATTTCTATTCCTTTCATTCTTCATTACTAATTTAATTTACAGAGAAAATAGATCATTGTCACCAGCAGTTAATCTACTTTTGCTGTTTAATCATTTGTTGAAGTCACAATCCTCAGTGTGTAACATCACAGTTTGCTGCTGTAGAAATTATACGTTGGAAATGCAAACAACTGTGTGAGGGAAACCATCACTTTTGATGTAAGGTCAAACATACTTTCTGCCTGCTCTGCTGATTGTTTAGGTGGATTTTAAAGATCCCATGGCACTTCTCAGGAAGAGATGGGGAATTTTATTAAGGCAAAAATAACATAGAATATACATGCAATAGGAACTAAAACCAAAAAGAATCAAACATAAACAACCCCATTACTATCAAAATACATGGTGAAAACCCAACCATGAACTGAGGAACAAAGAAACAGAAAATAAAGACTGTTCTTTTAAATACAGTGACTTAATATAACATGAACTATATTCACAACAGCAAAAGGAACATTTGATATCTGTTGCAATATAAGGGCACATCGTGATTGCCAAGGCTAGTATTTATAGGATGCAAAACAAACCTGGAGAACACGGGTGGTGAACCCCGACCATGGGGTACAAGCTCAGCACAACAACCTGTGCTGGACCCTTACTTCTTTTGAGAAAAAGAGGGGTTTTGCCATAAAATACCGAGGTACTGCAAAAAACACAGACTATTTGGGCAGTCAAAAAGAAAGTGGGACTGTGTCTCTAGGAGCCCCACACAGGTGTCCATGTGGCACATACATTCTGACATGGATTTATGCTTCAAGGAGTCATGGACAGCCAGTCTCCCATGGAAACTGAGCCATAGCACATCGAACATAAATAATGGAATGTATTTATTAGTGAGCTGCGATAGCACAGTATGGACATCAGCAGGGGGTCACAATTTCAACAACAGCTGGGGAGTGAAGTTACCATCAAGTATATCCCAATACAGTGATTTCCTGGGAGAGTAGCACATTCCGTAGGAGTCATGTGCCACTGAAAAGTTTATTACCTGCAGTCAACATATAAAATGGCACCCACGAGGCACAGTAATGACCTGGGACCAGCCCCATGTGCATTCCAATCAATTAAAAAACAGTCTTCAACCAGGGGAGCCCCCACTATCTGTGCCCTACCAAGTACCAGGAAAAATTACTAGAAATAAAGATACTGAAGTAAAACACTAATGGGTTCACCATAGGCAAACCTCCCTTGTTCTTAGCTGAATAAGTAGCATTCCTCTGGATAGAATTGAGGTGAGATCACCACAGATCCTGAAAAAAGGTACTGCAATGTCTAGTCTCCAAAGATGGAATGGGTGGATAAACATACAGTAGCTAAGGTGCATGAAACACGGTAATAGGAGTGCTTTAATCAAATAAATTCTCCTGGATTTTGGTAAGTTTCTTTGTTTCCAATGGGCCAAAATACCATTTGCCAGTTTTAACCAGTCCATCCAATTAAATGCCGCAACTTCAAAATGATTAAAATAAATACCCAGGAGCTTCACCAGGTCATGACATACCTGAATACTCGCATAAGAGGAGTCTGTGGAACTACAGTAATAAAGTCTCCCAACAGAATCACCTTACTCTTTGAATATTTATTTTGGACCCCAATTGTAAGGAAAGGACTTCCACCAGTGACTTAACTGCACCTCCCAATGCTAAATCCCTTATAAATACACAGAGCTCATCAGCATATGCCAACACTCTTAGTTCTGGAGCATCAGGATCAAGATGCAGACCTCTGGTGGATGGAGATTTCTGAAGGAGCCATAAGAGAGGATCAATGGAGAAGACATAACGAATCAGGCTCAGTGGGCATCCTTGCCTCACCCCTTTAGTATGAACTACTGGAGAACCCACACTGTAATTCACATATGGTATCAAAGTCACAGCGGAATACAACCTTTGAATCCATGTCACAAACAGGGGAGGTATACCATACTGTAATAGGATATCAAACATGAAAGGCAAGGCAACCCTATCAAATGCATTTTCCTGATCTAAGGAGAGTGGGTTTCCATGGGAAAAGCCCCTCGAGCTCCAATCAAAAACTTTATGAAGCAAAATAAGATTACTGTACTATACCCTTACGTGGTGGTGGGAGACTGCACAACTCTGAGATGCAGAAATTAAAGACTCAGTTGCCACTGTGAGGTGTCTGAATAATAATTTTGTTAGTATTTTATATTCAGTATTAAGCAGACACAATGATTTCCAATTACTCAACAATGTGTAATCACTTTTCTTAAATAAAAATATCAGAAAAGCCTCTAGGGGTAATCACTTTTCTTAAATAAAAATATCAGAAAAGCCTCTCTCATGTTGGAGGATAGGGATATTTCTGCCAACGGCTGTATGTAAAGAACTTGTAGTGTGGAAGCCAGGTAATCCACAAAGATCTTACAGAACTCTGGGGGAACCATCAGGTACTGGAGCAACATTGTTCAGTAGTCCCTTAAAAGCTTCCCAAACCTTCATTACATTGATAGTGAGGGCCAGAGAGTCTCGTACCTGTGGTGGCAAGAGTGGGACATCTAGCAAAGGAGTGGTGGACCTAGGTAAACCAGGGGCATCTGGTAGACCAAATTTCAATTAAACATACTCCTGGACCATAGATATTATGTCATCCGTGTCTGACGATGGTGCGGTATGGTCCATGGAGTGTAATGCCCACATGTGGCAATGCTACAGCCTTGTATTATGTTTAAACTCATCCAATGTTTGACTCCTGCTTGGGTGCCAAATTTTGCTTGCAGCTCCACGGAGTATGTCCTGTCATACTGGTAAGCCAGCATGTGTGACTTGAGAGCTGTAATAGACCCTCAGCAATCCCTACTGTGGTATTAATCTGCAGTCTGTAATGCAAATCTAAGTATTTCAGGCACCTGGAAAATGCATTCAATGAGCTTTTTCATGAAAAGTGGAATGAAAGGTCCACTTAGAATCCTACCACCACACAACAAAATCATTGTATGCATCTATGACTGACCACATAGCTAAAAATACAGTCAGTCAGCCTGAGCATAGGACAAGGTCAGACAGCAGCCTAACATTAAACCACCAGGATTGATTTAGGTGGTAAGGGGCAGAACTCCTAGTGCAGGAACAGCACAATGCCAAATTGTCTGAGGATTCCACCGGGACCACCTTGCACTGAACAACTTGGAGACCTTGACAGAAAAAGAAAAATTAATATGTGTAGCAAGAGAACCCATCACAAATGTTGGGCGAGGAATTCCTGGTAATGAGGCCTGACTGTCATGCAGCTGAGCAGTCATGACCATGGATTTCAAGAAATTAGAATAACAAAACACCTTTGTTGTTTTTCCACCCTGATCCCACAGCCCTAAACCACAATTAAAATACCCCCCTAATATAAAATAGAAGGTAATCAAGTAAGGTTGTATCAAATGAAACAGCTGAACCTTCGATGCTTTTGACTGGGGGGGTGGGCACATACATTTATTAATCTAAATACAGGGGACCCAATATGAGATCCAACACTAATCCTCTTCCCCGAGACATGTCCGACAAATAATCTAGTTAACTGAAAGGCAAACCACTGGATAAGTATCCCAAGATCATCACACAGGTTAGGGCCTTGGGACCAGTAAGATGGGCCTTGAGTCCATTATTTCTGAGCTGCATCCAATTCAAACAGAGTTTTACGGCATATGTCTTGTAAGAAGATCACAGTGCTCACAAATGTGTACAGTAGGGTAAATGTAATAATTCTCTTCTTGTAAGATTTAATATTATTTACATTCATGAAAAGAAAAGAAAGATGCTTTAGGGAGGACATAAAGATCATGCAGGTTTATCACTTCCCACAAGCATCTAGGAACATGTGCGACTTCAGACATGATTAGCATTTGAGGTCCTGCCCATCCTTGGGATCTGATTCTATGTCTTTTGGGAGAAGGAGTTGAGGCATCTGACCTTCCTCCTTCACCCACTACATCACCACAATCTAAGGAGAAGCTAGGGCAGTGAACTCTTTACAGAGGGGAATAACCGGGAAGTCTGTATGCTTACCCTTAACCTTGGGTTGCCTCCCACTTTTCTTAGTAGGAACTGGGGAGAACTCCACATCTGGAAGGGGAGGTGGTGGGGGAGTCAAAGGGGTTGTGGCAGGAACTGAAATAGGTGAAGAGATAACAGCGGAGACCTCCATGTGGTCAATAGAAACCTTACCCATCTGGAGACTCAGATCTCCCAGACTAATGTCAACCGGGCGGGAAGGAGACTGGGGGGACTGCTCATAGGAACCAGTGCCTTGTCCTCAGTCGCCACCTGTGACTGGCTTCTTGCAATAATGGTGTCCTGGTTCAGGCCATTCGATCTATTGTGGGAGGCCAAGGGACAATCCCAAAAGGAATGGCCTTGATCTCCACATAAATTGCAATGAAATGGATTTGGACAGTTCCAAAGAAGGTGTCCACATTCCATACAGCCAGTATGGTGGGCTGTGTCACAAGTGGGGCTAAGGTGGTTATGAGTACCACACTTGTGACACGTCTTGGACTGCTCCTGGGTAAAAATAAATGTCCTTGTTCCTCTCATTATAAAAGTTGTCAGGCAGATGGTCTATACCCACAGCAGTTTGGGACAGCTTAACTAAGTTTCCAACCACCTGTCCACACTGTTCCATGTCCATAATGGGGGTTGGGGTATCCAGAACTTCACAGCATTTCTTTATCCAATACAGCACATCCAAGATTTTAACACTTTAATTCTTAAAGAGAAATGTTACAGTTTTTACAGTAGGTTTACTCAGTGTTATAGCGAGAAAGGGTACCCAAAGGGGCAAGTCCTTTAATTTTTCATACTTCAGCTAAAAGCAGTCCAATAATACCGAGGTACAGAAGCTAATTTCAAATGCTTCTGCTCCTGCTATATGGATCACAGTGTCTAACTCCAAAAGCCATGTAACCCAGAGAATCCTTTAACAACTTACAAATAACATAAGTCCTGTCTGAGGGTAGTCCAATCCACACCGGTATCAGAGCTGGACCAAATTTCTATGGAGAATAGTGGTCCCTGGCTGTGTTAAACAAGTCAGACATCTTGAGGGAAGGGGACCAGTTGAAGAGTTCTGATCAGACAACTGTAGACTGGGGGCTGAGGAGAAAAGAGCCGCAGGAGAGGTCAAATTTGGGGAGCCACAGGGGGCAGAATGCAAAGAAACAGGCTCCCTCACATCGCCTGGGAAAGATTTACTGGGGGCACCATGCGTGTCAATGGAACCCACAAAGTCTGAGGACAGGGCTGAATGAGTCGTCAGCATAAGAACCCACAACACCCCATCTGCAGCTCTCATCCAGCCTGCAGCTAACGAAGCTGCATCTGTGGACCATTTGTCCATAGTCTTCCGGGCAGTAGTGTGTAAAGGATGCTTCATAGGAGTCCCAGATGATGTAAAACCTGAACCAGATTAGCCTGGGGAAGAACCTGCCAAAATGGTAGCAACTCGGGTGCTCTCCCACACAGACAGCTCAGATATAATTTTATCAGAGTCAATCCTATATAATATTGTTACCCCACCATGTGCCCTCATGGTGTCTATAGTCATTGTGCCAATTAAAGCAGCGTCCATCCCCACCACTGAGCCTGCTGCCTCAGCATTCTCCACTGTAGTAGCTGTGGTGTCCGGCAGAAAGATCTGAGCCATATTCTGCTGTTACACAAATGGTGCTGAGGAAGACTCTTCCGTCAACTGTGCAGTATTCAAATGCAGGGGACCCTCAGCAGGAGGAAGGACTATGGCGGGGTGGATAGAAGCAACAATTCCTAATGGGCCCTATGCACTATGACAGTATGTCGTGTAACCTGGGTGCATTGGCACAGTTAAGTTCAAATGCCGCATAGCGGGGTCCCATGGACACCATGTAGCATTCAGTAGGCAAGGGTGCAGAATAGGTCTGTGCTGATCCCGTGGCCATGCAGACAGCAATGCACTGGGAGCATGTCAGGGGCATGCCAGCACTCCACATCATTCACAAAGATGAGGAGTGCTGGGCACGAGGGTGCACCTTACGCCTGGGAACCCCAGCCATAAGGGTTTACGCGTCGCCCCAGGATGCCACCACCAGCAGCAGCTAAGACATTGGGGTGCTGCAGACCTCTGGGACATGCTGCTCCCACCAAAGGGAGCCATGAGGATGGCTGAGGTGGCAAATCAGACATCCTGTGCCAACTGTGGTTGGTGCACTGCACACCAGCATCTGGCATCCATGCCCTGTGAGTGCAAGGGATCCACTGGTGGACCGCTCAGGCATCCCATTGGATGCATTCCTGTGTGCATAACACCTCCATGCACCTGTGTGCCAGAGGGGTGGGGCCATGGACAGGTGACCAGCATTAGTGAATGCCAGTACCGGTGAACCTGTCCATGGGTGCTACACTCTGTGGGTAAGACACGTGCATTTTGCACATGCTCATTTCCTATTGGTGCATAGCACCCATTGGGCCCTATGCATGAACTAAATAATTGCCTACATGCTGAGCAACTGACGCATGTAGGCAAACTTACATGTGAATGCCATGTGTCAGGGGTTCCGTGGACCATTGGCAGCATTCTCCAAGGGCACACAAGACACTTGCACACCCTCTGTCCTATTCCCTCAGGGAGCACCATGCTGTGGGCATGTCAGGGGCATGCCTGCACTATGCAGCATTCACTAAGTCACGTAGTGCCAGGCGGGGGGGTGCCGGGTAAGCCATCTGGGAACAGGCATAACCCGGTACACATCCCCATGTTCTACAGTTGCGTAGATGCAGGAACAACATAACTGACCTAGGGCTGCCCAGCCCACTAGGCTGCAGGAGAGGGCGGGGCAGCATCCCCGGTGAGTACCCAGTGGATGTCCTTCTGGTACCAGTTTACGTGGCTTGGCCCCGATGCTGTGTGCCTGCCACATGGGTACAAAGGATCTGCCAAGGTACCTGGTGCAGACATTCAGTTGGATGCCCACCCAGGTCAGCAGATCCACCCCAACCGCTTGCTTGACCCTGCATGCTGAGGGGTGTGACTGCAAACAGGCACCCCATGGGAGCTTGCGGTAGTGCATGCCACGCACCCTGCACCTGTCCGGGGCCATGAAGGTAAGCAGGTGGGGTATGCACCTCAGGCATGTATAACCTGTCCGTTAGTGCATAAGGCCCATAGTGCAGGAGGGAAGGATTATGGTGGCAACTTGGTAGGAGCCAAGGAAGTATGTCCCAAACTGGTATCTGTCCCCAAAGTGAGAATGTCAAAACAGTGGAGAAACCACCGTGGCATAAACAACTGGTATGATCCTAATGGGAGCATCAGTCACCTGATGAGTAGTCAAGGGAGAAAAGGAAAATTCAGAATTGAATGCGGAAGTAGAGGGGCATGCATCTATCGTGGCAGAGGAATCTGCAATTTCCTGGATTCCAGGGAAGCCACAATAATGGCCAACGCATCAAGTCCGATGTAATAAATTAATTGCACTGTGCAAATAGCCACCAGGAAAGGGAGACATAGCAGAGGTGTTATGGGATAGCTTGTCTGCCATCTTGAGAGAGATTAAATGCTGCTGCAGCAAGGTGCCGCCGTTTAAGAAGGTAAACTTTTTCTTCCTCCTTAATCAGATGTAGCAAATATCATTTCTTCTCATCCAAGTCAGCCTGTAGAAGACGTTCTTTGGGTAGGAATGTATCCACCAACACAGTTGGCCCAGTGGGTATTGAGGTGGTATCCAAGAAGGTAGAGACTTGATTCATAGTTAACATCTTGCTAGAGGAACTTTGCTCACATGCACAAGCAGACTCAGGTGGAGCAGAAGAGGGGAGAAGGTTTTCTCCCCAGCTCCCAGCATAGCCATGCTCATAGCTTCATTGACAGTGGCCATCTTGGCAGAATGCCAAAAGTCTGGGAGCCAGTACAGGACAGTAGGGGAGTTTTTATTCAGGAAACACAACATATCATATTCAAATATATACTGTACATAACTGAGAGAAGAAACAAAACAATATTTCCATATCCTATTTCTTTTACATCATCAGACCTATCAATATATACATATACACACATTATTTCCATTTTTCTCCCATCTTATTACTTCCACCCTCCTTTTTCAAATCTGCTCTTCCCCATCCCCTATGACCCTCCTCCCTTTTCATCCCATCCCGTATTTTCATATTTATACAATCTTTCTTCTCAAGTCTTATTTATGCATATTTTGTAAAATACACCACTCCTTTCCACCACATTGTTACTTTATTTCTAGGATGTTTTCTACAATCCTGCTTATATACCTCCATTAAGGCTTGATCACACGCTCAACTGAACCCTTCATATGACATTTCTTGTTGGGGAGTAATGGAATTTCCCGTGTCCTGGCAAAATTTCCCCCCATTCACTAAAAATACCAGTAAAAGCTTAATCTGATTCTGTAAGTCAGTTTGCATCTGCAGACACATTTCCCTTCCCATTCCCCAGGGTCACGCCAGGAATCAAGACTCTTCTAAGTGTGCCTCTCTCAGTCACACGTTTTCAAATAAAAATAAAATACCTGATGGGGTCAGGGGACATGTTTCTTCATTATGTGGTGCATTTGTGCACTTTATTTAGTCAGTTTTATGATTTGATGGGAACATATTAAACAGGAGTAGCTCTTCCCCATTCTGCTCCTGAAACAACAATTCAGATTTTTCATTTCAACTGATTGTGATGCAGGCCAGACCATGGTAGTTGTCACTTGGCAGTGGGCTGCAGTTGGGGAGGGATGGCGATGGGCTCAGTTGAAACAGTAAACCATGTTGTGAGGCCAAGGGAACTTGTTCCTTCTGCAGGACACCACTGCATGCAGCCAGGGCAGCTGGATGGGCTACACCCATGCCAGGGAAGAACCATAGGGGAAGCTGGGAGAAAAACACATAACCATCTCTATGACTGCCTGGACTCCCAAAGCTTACCCAGTGTCCTAGGGACCACAGATACTGGACCTTTATCTGCACAGAGGACTGCTGTAGGGGGGAGATGGCCCTGCCCCTGGAGACCCTTGCATGGATAAAAGACTCATGGGATATGTTGGGGTGTGGCGATTCACTTAATGGGCCAGAACAGAATATATACCTAGGAAAAGGATATATCTCTGATGCATGTGACCAGGGAAAATATGATTTATGGAAAAAAGAAGTATGCTTCTGGTGCTGCTAATGCACTGCACAGTATTGTTATATCACTGCAAGTCTTCCGTACCCATGCTTTCACATGCTGAGATTCTAATACAATCAAGCCAGCAGCAGGAAAGTAAAAGACAATAGTAGCAAAAACAAGGCTTAAACATCTGCCTGAGCTTATAATATCCAAACATTTTAAGGTTAATTTGCTGCCATCCACTAGCTGCTATAAATAATATATTTAACAGCGTCCCATATGGGAGTTTATTTTTCCTGTTTTTTTTTTTTACAGTACATGGAAACTGGTCTAATTGCCACAGTGAGCCAGTACCATAGAAATAAAGTAGTTAAAGGAATCAAACCCTGGGGCATTTTCTGAACCCTTGAGATTCATTATAATGACTGCAGCAGTCACCTGGTGAATACACTAGTTTTCCTGGTTGTATAATAAGTATGGTGATCATAAGGAAACCTAGTAAATAAAGTATTAGGGGTATTACCTGCTGTTTCGGAGTTTGAATTATTTAAACGGGGATGCCTGTAAGGAAATATAACAGCATAATGTTAGAATTCAGATAAGCACACAATACTATAGGTGTAGTAAAATGTAAAGATGCATAGAACTGTACAAATGTCACAGAATGAACACTCTAACTGAAATAACTGATACTGCAAAAAATGCAATGTAATGGGGCATTAGTATGACCATAAAAATGTGAAGCAGTTTTATTTATAACAAGAAATAGTTATTGAGTACTTTGTTATTAGGCTCACAATCAGGTGTTCAGAGATGGAGGATTTATGCAGTTTTGGTTTTCAGGGACTGTACTATAATATCTACAGTGTGCCAGCCAGGATGCGACATGGTAATACGGCAGTATCACAAAATGCTGCATTATACTGCAGAGAACAGTGTAACTGAAAGGCAATTAAGACCTTTTTTACTACAACCTTTTATGACAAGTTATTTACTGCAAGTTGTTGCATTGCATTGTAGCTGGCTCTGCTGTATTTTCCATTGTTCCTGCTGATGCTTTTGATACACAGTTACTCACACTGGGCCCCAGTCACAGCAAACATCCATTCCCAAGTGTCCGTAACTACAGAATTTTGTAATTTGTAATAAACCTCATTAAAGTGATTTTACACAGATGGGATTTAAGTTTTAAAATGTTCTCATGATCTCTATAAATCAGAACAGAAATTATGGCATAACATATTCCAGAATATCATGAAGGTATTAACATTCTGTAGGTTCATTTTAGCTAATATTGATCTCTACTATCTCTGTTGTTAACCCATTGAATTAGTATTGCATAGGATGAAATGTTAGTAACAAGTCTTCAATGTAATCTTGTATTATACTCTAAAAAATCAGATTCCTGCCCCATACAAATATTATATGAGAAAAGATTTTGTAAACAGCATTTATTCAGATTGCATCTGCTCAGCTGTGGTTTCCTGTTTTACAAAAGTAGCTACAGGGCTTTTTTTTTTCACTAATAGCAAACTAAAAAGGCCTGTGATTAGACATGCTATTACATGCACAGGAGATAAGTGTAATCATTTACAGGTTTCCCTTCAAAAGAAAAGGCAATCTTTATCCACTGCTGCTATAATTCCGTAAACAATGATGAATGGCATCCAATTTCATGTAAGTATTATTATTACTCTCTGCCTTACAGGCAATACACTGAATACTGATGGTTCAATATATCATGGCCAAGCAGAGTCTTGCAGGAGACTGAGGTATTGCACCCAATTCTCAGTTGCAAAGACCTTTTTTGGTCAGTGCCAGCTTTGCAACCTCTTTGAGCCATGTAAATAATACCATTTCAGCTGCAATGGAATGGAGGCAGGATCACAGTGCAACTGGACCTCAGGACCATACTTTTGTCATTAAAGATTTTATTAATTTTATAGGAATAAAAACCACATATATGCAAAAGTACATACTTGATCTGAGACCATACCGCAACATTTGGTATGTCCGGATCTTCAGAGAATTACATTGAAATAAGAAGCATTGACTTAGCTAGTTAAAAGGTTAGTCAGCGTGGATTAATAAGTATGGTCAGAGCGAAAAAAAACAACAACAAGCTGCATGAGGTTGACCGATTATGCCATGACTAGTTTCTGTATAAGCATTCAGATAAAAGACTATAGTGTTAACCTTGGCATTCCTAGTAACCAGAAGTAATTGAAGTATGGATTGGTCGCAACATAGAACTAGCTATGGTGCAACCTAATGGTTATGTTTGTACTAATATCAACTATATACAGAAAATAAGGCAATCCAATCTAAAAGAAGGGGAGTCAGTTATCTAACAAATCTGATGACTTCAAGAAGGAGACAGAGTTGCTGGTGAGGGAAGTGAAGAGCCTCTTCCAGAGCAAGGTTGGGAGTCGTGCTTGGCAGCCAACGAGTGGACGCCATGGCAGTACTCTGCATTAAGGAAGGGCTGCCAGCATGCCTCAAACTGAGAAGTTAGGCCTGCAGAAAAGCAGAAGAGTCTCTCCCACATGGCAACTTGGGCTGCTGCAGAAGGAATTCCTGAAAGGTTGGAGTACCAGGGGATCTCCATTTCATCAGGATTAGCCTTTTGGCAATAGCCCCTATTCCAGTAATCTACTTAGCCCGGGGCAATGTTTTGGCATGGATGGACCTCCACATCCCAGTGAGAGGAGAGAGGGATCAGGGTTAACCGTAGGGAATATTTGCTTACACATACTCTGAACTGATAGCCAGAAGGAATGAAGAGAGGGGCAGGCCCAGAGAATATGAAAAACATTAGCCCCTAGATTGCCACACCTCTAACAGTTATCGGCTTTACTGAGACCCATGTACTTAAGTTTGGCAGGGTCACAATACCATCTATGTAGGGTTTTATTCATTATTAGGTGGGTATGTCCATCTCTGCAGGCAGCATGTATCCTTGCCCAGCTATGAGCCCACTGGCGATCAGAGATAGAGGTTTGTAAGTCCGACTCTGATTGCACCCTAGCTGCTCGGGTAGGGTCTTGCAGGGCATCCCTGAGAGCCATATAGATTGCACTTGCTTGGTTTTTGAGAAGCTTACCCCAAGCATCAATGTGGTGGGAGTCTTGGGAGAGCTAACTGTGGAGTGGGGCCTTGAGAAGGTGGGTAATGGCATCCCTGACTTGGAGGTATCTCCAAGAGTGGGTCTTGAGGAGATGGAATTAACTTTCCAGGGCTTTAAAGGAGTCAAGAGAGGTGCAGGAGTAATAAGTCATGTACCAAGGAAATACCTTGAGCTTCCAACAATTTCCAATGGAGCATGTGGTTCCCTATTTGTATAACAGGGTTGTTCCAAAGAGGAGTAAATTCCCAAGGCATCGGGTCTTGGCCCAGGAGGGACAAGGTTTTCTTCCAGTAGTTAACTGAAATTGATATGGAGCCCTGAGGTTGGAGATTTCTTCCCGTATAACATCACTGTGGTAGAGGGAGCAAGCACCAGAGATGTTTCCTACTGGAACCAGAGGGGGGGAGGCCTGACCTGTCTTGTGGAACCATCTGGTGGTTTGAGCTGAAATATAGGCCATATGGTACCCTTGTAGCCAGGGGAGTCCCCACCCACCTCTACTCCAATGTCGCCTCAGTTTGAGTTTGCTAAATCTGGGGCAAGACCCTTCCCATAGAAAATTACCCATTAGGGTTTCCATTTTTTGAAACAATTTCTGAGGGATGGATACTGGTAAATGAGCCAGAATGTACAGTATCTTCGGGGTGGACATCAGCTTAATGGAGTCAATTTTCCCAGCTAACGAAAGCCGCAAGGCTTTCCATTTCTCCATATCCTGTCAAAGTGAGTCTACTAGGTCAGTAAAATTTATGGTGAGAATTTTGTCCAGAGTTAGGTGAAGGATGATGCCCAAATATTTGATAGCATGTGGTGACCATTTTAGCCCTAGAGTATGGAACACTTCCCCTGAGGATACTGAGTTCAGTGGAAGAACCTCAGTTTTAGACTGGTTCAGCTTGAGCCCTGATACCTGGGGAAATTCAGCCAAAATAGTGAAGATATCCTTGATCACTTGCGGAGTATACTCTGTAGTGATGAGGAGATCATCTGCACAGAAGAATGTTTTGAAAATGGAGTCCCCTCCTTGTATCCCCAGGATCAGGGAAGATTCTGTAGCTGAAAGAGTTGAGAAAGGTTACCATTGGTCAGAACAGAGGCCACAGATGAGGAGTTTAGGAGCTTGATCCAAGAGGTGAAGGTTGGTCCCATTCCCACTGCAGAAAGGGTATGGAATACAAAGGGCTATTCTACCGAATCAAATGCCTTTTTGAAATTGGAGGCCAAAGCTACAGAGGGCGTTTTGGATTGTTTGGTGAGATGCATTAATGAGACCAATGTTCTATGGTGGTCTGATCCTAACTGGCCTTTGACAAAACCAGCCTGTGACGGGTGAATTAGGCTTGGGAGGAGATGCTCAAGCCTGATAGCCAGGACTTTTGCCAAAATTTTGGCATCAGCATTGATAAGTGAAATGGGGCAGTAACTGCTTGAGGAGAGTGGGTCATTCCCCTTCATCAGGAGAACCATAATGGTGGCTTCTCTCAATGAATGAGGAAGGCAACCATTCGATAAGGAATGGCAAAAAGCTCGGACCAAGTATGGAGCCAGATTGTGACTAGCCTAGAGCATGTATTAATAGCCTATGTATAGGAGAAAAATAAGATCAAGCCTCAAGTAAATAAATACCCTATCAGATCCTCTATAATCTGATTATGCTCTCCTCCCCATGTACTTATTGCCTCAGATCAAGGTGTAGGGGGGAGTAAGCAGAATAGTGTACTAAAACTGATTAGATTCACCGGCTTATGGATTAGCCAGAGGGGGATTCTTCATAGCAGAAAAAAAAAGAAAGCAACAATCACAACGAAGCAGAGTGAAAATCAGCCCACAGAGTCTATGGTATGGTTTGTCTCACACAGGGTACTGTCCGAAAAAGGCTTAGTGGACACTGTGTCCGTGGATGCAGAAGCCTCAGGAGGTATAGGACTTGCTGATTCGGCCCATGAGAGACTTCTTGCTTGCTGAGGTTTACAGTTTTTAGTAGGTATATTCATGGGAGGCTTAGGTATGTCTTGCAGTGAGTCGTCGGTCAGAAGATCCAGCAGGGCAATGAACTGGTTGTTGCTCAAGTCCAGTGTATTAACTCAAACAATCAAGTCAGGGCTCTCACTACGGCTTCTGGAGTGGAGCCGAGGGGTTTTATCAACGTGGGCCCCTTCTATTCTTACCTTTCTCCTAGTCTTTTGCTTACTGTCAGGGATATTCTTGGAGAGTGTGTGAGTTGAAGAAGCATGATAGAGGGTTTGGGAGTTGCTTAGCCACGCTCCTGCTGGCCCATTTCCATTGATGTTGGTCTGGATGAGATGGCCCCTGGGTTACTGAACTCTCTCAGCTTGCCCAGTTCAATTTAGGAGCTTGTGCCACCAGAAAGGACTCAGCTGCTGTGGGGTTATCAAACAGCTGTGGGGATCCATTAAGAATGATTCTGAGGAAGACAGGGTATCTGAGATAATACTCGAGACCCAGTTCTGCACAGGCTCTATGTGCTGGAGTAAAGGCCTTCCACCTCATGGTCACTTCTTGAGAATTATCGGCCAAGATCTGTATTTGGTGGCCTTGCCAGAAGAGCTGTTTCTTCTTGTGGGCCAATTTGTGATGGTGTCCCTATCCTGGAATTGGAGAAACCAGGCTAGATCGTGCACAGGCAGGCCCCATGAGCAGACCTAGGGGCAAGTGATCGGGTGTGCCCTGTTGATTTCAGGCAGGGCCCTGCCTCGCCAGTTCAGTAAGGGTGGTAGTTCCTTCTGCAAGAACAGGATGGTGTCAGATCCCTCGCACCTTTCAGGGAACCCTACAAACCAGAGATTATTCCAGCGGCTTCAGTTTTCAAGGTCCTCCACTCTGGACCAAAGCATGTTGATCAGCCTGTCTTACTCTTGGAGCCTAGCCCAAGTTTTTTGCCAACCGTCCTCCATTTTTGCCAATCTGTGCTTGGTAATGCAAGCTCTGTGAAAGGTCTGTGATATCAGAAGTGTTTTCCTCATATCCATATTGAGATTGTTCATCTGTTGTAGGATTTTGGCAAACATCTGCGGATTTTGGTGAGGCTCCCCTCCAGTTGATTTGAGAGAGCAGCAGGCTCCATTATGAAGAGCGAGCGGGATGACTAGTCTGTGTTAGTGCAGCAGTTGAAAGTCCTAGTTTAACTTGGAGACTAAGAGTCGAGCTGCCAATGACTAAATTGGCAATATCTATACTTCCAGTAATGAGTATTACTGTCCACGCCATAGTGAAAGGATCTGGATAACTGGGTATTTTTGGAAGTTTGCAGGGAGCTCAGAGCTCAATTGTCTATTCTGATTGGTTGCTAGCCACGCCCCCACCTCAGGATCATACCTGACCCATTGTGACCCTCACAGTTCATCTTGCAGACCACTATGAGTGCTCTTGGCTATGGCCTGAATAATGGGTTACAGGTTTATGGGGATGGTGGACAAAACTGCACAACTGGTAGGGAAGTGGGAGTAGTAAGGGCATATCAAAAACTGATTTTACAGGGATCACAACACTGCCAAGAAAAGAGGGCAGCACTTTTTCTAGAAAAATATAAAATACAGTGTAATCCTTTTTAATGCTAATTAGGCTAGAGAATTTACTATTAGTGCTGCACACATTTTTTAATAATGCTTGCAAAATTACATGGAATTACAATTTTTCATTTTTGCAAAATTCATGAAATTACATCAAACTCCAATGCAATTTTGCTTTATTTCTTTTTTTTCTGAAATCTGCAATTTTTTTCCCAAATTACAAATTGTATAAATGTGAGGTCCTTAAAAATGTGACTTTTCAGTAAATAACACCATATATTTTCTGAAACTGTGAATTTTTAAAAACAAGAGTTCTTGAAAAACATGCAATTTTGCCAGTTATGCCACTGGCAGATTACAAAAAATAAAAAAAGAATAATAAAATAAATAAAAATATAATAAAAAAACAGTGTTATTAAAATCCAAACTCTTGCATAATCTCATTCCTTTTGTGCCAAAAGCCATATGGTGCTCCCGAAATGTCTTCCATATTGCTTGATTATATCTATGATCTCTTCAGCATCTTTCACTTTTTGCAAATTAAACAAGAATGCACAATATTTTACACAGTTTACTATGTGTGAAAATGGTGATTTTAGATAGATTGTTCTCAATTCACAAAATGTTATACAATTTCATGAAACTGGCACAATTTCAGAAAAAGAGGACAAAATGGATTTTTGCAATTTCTCCCAGCATTAGCAACTGTTTGCTAACATAAGGGAGTGCTAGCAGGAAGTCAAAATGTGCCTTAGGGTGGGGGTGGAATGGGCAGGAACAACTGGACACTAGGGAAGGGTACCGTTGTGTCTGGGGAAGGAAGGGGGCCACTGAACACCAGGGAAGAGATGAAGGGTAAGTTCAGAAATGGGAGAGTAACATAGGTTACTGATTGGTACTGATTGGCTGTGAGTAGACTGGGGTACTGATGCCAGTCTAGTATCCCCCTCTTGAACCCAGTTGATCAGTACTGGCTGTTTTTTTAGGAACTCCTAGATCATCAGGGCTGCTGGAGTGGGGCAATGGATACCAGTGACTGCTTGGATGTAAGGGAGAGTGGGTTGGGGACCATTGGACTACCAAGGCTGCTGCATGCTGCACTTTGGGGTGTGCAGTTAGACAGTTATGTGGTTGGGATGGCTGAGTGCCCAGTACTGAGAACACAGTACTACCATGTGGCATCATGAGTACAAATGTTGTGAAGTTTAAATTCTGGCAAAGGTCCGAGTCACCTATCGTTCCACTGAGCAATCCAAAATGTTTGCTATTAGGCTAAAAATTTGCCTTTCAGACTTCACCAGAAATTTCACCATGAACAGCAGAATTTTGCCTGGGAATGGGTGGAATTTCATCTGAGAATAGTGAAACTCTGCCATTCAGTGCAAAACTCTGCCATTCACGAGCAAAATTCTGCCATTTGTGGGTGAAATGCCACACTTCACTGGCAGAATTTGCACTTTGTGGATTGAACTGCACTCCACTAATTGTGCTGAATTCATGGATTAATTCACAGAGTGAATTTTGCCAACTTCACCCATCTCTAATCATGAGGTGCTGGATGTATGTTGCAATGCATCTGCAGGAGTATGTAGGAATGTTATTAGCTGTAATTCCTGATTGCACCAGATAAGATCCAGAATGTTTGCAATGCACCACACTCAGATGGGACTCCTCCCCATTATGCATACTGGGTGCTGTGTGTAGCAGCTTTAGTGGTAGTACAAATTTGTACATGTAATCTATTCACTTTACACAGCCCCCATTGCATTATTGTGCTAGCTGAGTGAGCAGGAGTTGCCTGAAGAAATGAGCATGCCCAAGTAAACTAATGGATTAGAAACATAGAAACATTGAATCATAGAAGTTGTCGGTAGATGGGGACCATATGATCCATCAAGTCTGCCCTTCATTTCCAACCCCCCTTACTTAGCTGCCTGCTTGAGTATCCCACATTGTCTGTCCCATGCCCACTTGAATTTCCCCACCATCTTGGCTCCCACCACCCCCTCTGGCAGGCTATTCCATGGTTCCACAATGAGCTCTGTGAAGAAGAATTTCCTCGTATTGCTCCTGAACTTTTCTTCCTTAAGTCCAAGGTCATGCCCTCTAGCCCTGTTGTAGTCTTTTAACTGAAAGAGGTTCTGCACTTGCACCCTTGTTGTCTTTAAGGTATTTAAATATTTCAATCATGTCACCATGATTCCTGTGTTCTCTAGGGATTATAATTTGAGGTCATCTAGTCTTGCCTTGTACAGTTTCTGATGCAAGCCATGCACCATCTTTGTTGTTCTTTTTGTACCATCTCCAGCCTATGTCCTTCCTGAGATGTGACTTCCAGAACTGGACAAAGTACTCCAGGTGTTTCTAGGTTTACCATAGCAAATTTCTTTCCTAGTCTCACCTAAGGGAAAAGTAACATTTAAAATGTATAACTTCAAACCACAAGAACAAGCATGATGTGCTCACCCAGTGCTCATTCTTTTATTAGAACAAGCCTTTTAAAGTGGGAGAAGACACTGCAGCAACTTGTCACAGGGAGAAAATGTCCTCACAGGAGTTTAATGTACTGTACTCTCCTGGGTGAAAAGGCACTGTCCTCAACTTGTGATTTCTATGGCCCAGCAGGGGCTTTAGTTAACTCCATTTTGGGAGTATTTGACTGCCAAAATAAGGCAAAACTTCAAAATGAAGGGGAGGAAGTCATTGACTTTCAAATTTAAAAAACTAAATTAGATGACTTCCAAAACTGAAGGCACGGAAGTTAAGAAATTATGGAGTTTTCTAAACTAAATTGTATTTTACCACTAATATTTGTATTAACATCCATAAATTGATCATTCCTAGAATATTGGCTTTCAAATCGTGGGATCTGAGAAATATTTTGACTTTGAAAATTGGATTGACTTCCAGATTTTGACTCATGGAAGTATTTGACTTCCACTAAAAATAAATTAACTGACCCCCCCAGCTCAAGATTATTCAGTGACAGACATGTTTTTGGATGTCTACTGTTGAGGTCTGTATCCTTAACCTTACTGTTAAGAAGGAGTGGACATGATGAACCTAGATTTCCATTGACCTTAAATTAATGCCTTAACTATGTTAGGATTACATCTGTGTTCACTTTGTAAATAAGGAGCTGAACCAGACATGCCTTGGGCTTAATAACATTTAGCACTGATTTTTCAATTCGGCAAAAATGTAATTACTCATAATGAGTTGAATAAAGCCTTTGTAAAGAACCAGTAAACACTGTTGAGATAGCTTCTAAGATTACTTAGTGCATTTTGCAATGCTGCCTTTCACCAAGTTCCTGTTTCCATTTCTAGTTTTTTTTATTTGTGAGTTGTAATTATTTTATTCAGTTTGCAAGTAAAAGTATAAAAATGGTTTGGTCACAAGCTACACATTTAGTCATATAGGAATATTACAATAGGATATTATTTTTCAGGGATGTACCACCAAACATTTAACAGGCTTTCAGGAGTTAATAACTGTATCCATAACCTCCTTTTCCTATTCATTTTAAAGGGGGACAAAATTTAGCAACCACCTCTGTAGACTGTGACAGCCCCTGCAGCACATCACTAATACCCTTATTCCCATTTGTAACTCATATTGGAGAATAGCAGCTTGACAGTCTGGCAATTATGTCAGTTAAAAGATAAAGTTTGTAGGTAATGAGCTACTGCAGCAGGACAGAGTATTGTCATAGACTGTCCCAAAAATATTGTCAAGAAATTCAAGCCCTATTGCTGGGCTGTATCGATCAACTAGGAAATGATACGCTTGTCTCATATTGTCAGTGCTGTTCTGGACAGCTACAAGGCAAACAGTCTCATAACAGCAGAAATTTAATAAACGCACTCAACCTAACTGGATTATACAGGTGATAGTACTAATAAAATTGATACACTCTACCAGCTAGGAAGGCAAAATCTCCCATCGCAGTGAGCATCAGCAGTTCACCCATCATATTATGGTACTGTCAGAAGTTCAGCAGTTGAAATTCAATTCCAGAAAGTGCAAGGTAATCCATATAGGGAACAACAACCCCAGGACAAAGTACAGGACTGGGAGGGGGTAATGCTAGGCATGACCTCTGAGGAAAGAGATCTGGGGTCATAATCAGAAACACTACTCTTATAGATCACCGGTGTGGCCTACCCAGGAATGCTGTGCCCAGTTCTGAGTCCTCACCTAAGGAAAGATAAGGACAGACTGGAGACTGTGCAATGTAGGGTGACCACAATTATTTAGGGCTGGCAGGGCAGATCTTAAATGGATTGGCTCAAGGCACTAAGTTTGCATTTGCTGGAGGCCAGGCAAGAGAAGGGAGCTATGACAGAGACCTTCAAGTTCCTGAAAGAGATTAACAAGGTAAACTGTGAGAAACTATTTTGTATAAGTTGCAGAGCAAGAATATGGAAGCATGAGTGGAAACTGATAAGGAGAGGTTCAAAGGAAACAGAGACATTTTATTTTACAGAGGGTGGTGGAGCCATGTAACAATTTGCCAGGAGATGTATTGGGCACCAAAACTATCAATGGTCTCAAACCTGGGTAGGGTCTGTGGTGGCACTGTAATTATGGAAAATGGAGAGGACTAGGAGGTCTAAGAGGTTCTTACTAATGACAACCTTTATGTTTCTAAATATGGCTGAGACAGAACCAAGAGCTTAGTGGTTGCTCAGGGTGGTAGCAGTAGAGCAAAGAGCATGGGGTGGATACTGTGGGTTAGAACCCTCATACAGACATTAGGTCCTGGGTTTCCTAGGGTTTTATGGGTACACTGTATTGACTGATGATATTTTCTGCCATCATTATCTATAAAATAAAATAAAATAAAATTGTATTTCTAAGCACTTTTCAAAAACTAAACCACATATACAATGTAAAACAGACATTTAATCAAATAAAACATATAAAATAAAAGGCAGCAATAATAAAACTAAACATTATTCCCTAATGCCAGGCCAAATAAATATGTTTTCAATGAGGATTTAAAAGTATCTATGTTCCTACATTTCTATTATAACCTAGTAGCATTAGTGAAATAATGAATTTCACTGTGCAAACTGGAACAGTAATTATAAAACTTTTATTTCAATGAAAACTTTTAGGGGAGCAGATCCAGCCAGCAACAGGAGTGACATTGTTTTTGCAGAGCTCCATTTCCTTAGCCACTATTTTGCCATTCTTTAATAAAAAGGTGTATTTTAAGTTTATTTTCATTGCTGTTTGTTGTTAGGAGATGCTTTAATAATGGGACCTAAGAAAGACAAGGTACAAGCATAAAACTCAGCCTAAGAACACTGAAGTTCTTCTCCTCCTGTGGCCTAGTTCAGCAGCTACACAACCAGTGCCACCTATGGACCCTGCCATTGATGACATTTTCACTATATTGCAGAAAATAGAACAAATGTAAATCAGACAAATGGCTTCGTTAAGTGTGAAGGATCACAGGGTTCAAAGTTGGATGTGGTTTCATAGGAAAGAGTGCAGAATCTGGACAGCATGGCCAGGTGGCAGGAACATCTACAGTACTACAGGTGAAGGACTCAAAATTTCTGAGTAATAAAATTGAAGTGTTGGAGTATCACCCCTGAGTAGCCAGTGTACGAGTAGGGGGCTACTACTGTCAATTCCTGCATTAGGACTGAAGTCATCTTTAAAAAAATTCCACCGGATTCTTTGACTTTGGGGCTGATGCAGTGCACAGTAAGATAATTTTCTGATTGCTAGATAAAGGGAAGCAGCAGGAGTAGGCATCATGTGTTACAACAGTGTTGGACATGCTAGAGCCAGCTGAGGAGCCCATTTTTCAGCAGCATTAAGGGACACATGGAACATACATTACAGGGGACATAACATCTCTTTATTCCCTTCATGTGCCTTCATGGACTCAAGCTAGATGGAAGGAATGGCTGCAAAGTCAGCAGTTACTTGCTAGAAAGTTATCTCAACAAATGTGTTTTCCTGCTCATGACTGATTCTCTTTAAAGGGCAATCCCTATACTTTTGTTGATGCCATGGTTTGGACATGTTTTGGATGCCCTTTCTTCAAAACAGGATGCTGATTTGGAGGAATCAAATGACCCGACTGAACCCACTTGACTCTAGGCTTCTATGTTGTTCTTATGTGGCAGGTTTGACTTAAGTGGTGCCTTGAAATTATAAGACATTTGTGTGCTGAACTTGAAAGTTTATGAATATTTAATAAACATTTTATTGTCTTTTCTGATTATTTTGCTAAAATGGGGCTCTGTTGTAAACTTACTAGCTAACCTCAGCCTGCATCTGTGCCTAATTTCTTGAATTGCCCCTCCCTTATATATTTTGCAATTTGTCACCTTATCGCTATGTCTGGTCTTTCATTCTAGACCCTTGTTTTTGAACATAGTTGAAAACAATCAATAAATCTTTTGCAAAACATCATTGAGTGAAACTTATTTACAAGACGGACCTGGGAGGTACACAAGTATAAACAGGGAAGGAAAGGAAAAAAGAAACAATAATAAATTTAACTGTAAAAGTATTAATCCTCATTATTGTGCTGTTACCTTTGCCTTCTCATTATAAAGCCTTTGTATTGTATGTACACTTTCTTGAATCCTTGTTAACCTATGCATAATGCATTGAATCATTGAATCATAGAATCTTGAAGGCAGAGAAAGACCCTCAGGCCCATCTAGTCTGTCCACTTCCACCCCATTAGTCTTATTTGTTATCTCCTGAGTCGTGCCTGAAAATAGGATATTTGTCAAGTGTGCTTACCTGATCAACAAAAGCTAAACAAATAAATCATTGAATGCCACTTACAGGAGGAGTTTTATTTAAATATTTAAATCATTTTAACTGGTCTGTGATGTATTACTTTTTTCATTTAAATCACCTGCAGTGGTGTAGCAGTGTGTAAATACTGTTAGTTTAGAGGTTTCCTAACTACTGTTTTTTTTCCTTTTCCTAGTGTAAAATAGCTCATATCTAGTACACCAATGGTTTTTCAAAGGATGTTGCCATATAGTCTAAATTTCAGACACTCTCCTCCATTTTATAACTTGCTCAGTTGTAACACTAATAATATATACCAAACTAGATATTTCAAACACAAGCTACTTCAATGTTTTGCATACATTACAACATCTGTACTTGTGAATGTTACAAAAAGATAGTTTACCTACTAGAAGCTTGTTCAAATGTTTCACTGTAAGACTGTTAGATAATTAATTTGATTGCCTTCAGCTAGGAGCTTTTCATAAGGTATGGCAAGGTTTTCTTTAAGGGTACAACACAGTTGCAAAGCCAGAGCAGATTACATTCCTGATATCAAGGCAACATTCTGCAATGGACATTTTGTATATTTGTTTCTAGGTTTACCATAGCAAATTTCTTTCCTAGTCTCACTCCAAGGGAAAAGTAACATTTAAAATGTATAACTTCAAATGACAAGAGCAAGCATGATGTGCTCACCCAGTGCTCATTCTTTTATTAGAACAAGCCTTTTAACGTGGGAGAAGACACTGCAGCAACTTGTCATGGGGAGAAAATGCCCTCACAGGGATTTAATGTACTGTACTCTCCTGGTGCAAAGGCACTGTCCCCAACTTTGTGATTTCTGGGGCCCAGCAGGGGCTTTAGTTAACTCCATTTTGGGAGTATCTGACTCCAAAATAAGGCAAAAACTTCCAAATGAAGGGGAGGAAGTCATTGACTTCCAAATGTAAAAAACTAAATTAGATGACTTCAAAACTGAAGGTATGGAAGTTAAGAAATTATGGAGTTTTTCTAAACTAAATTGTATTTACCACTAATATTTGTATTAACATCCATAAATTGATCATTCCTAGAATATTGGCTTTCAAATCGTGGGATCTGAGAAATATTTTGACTTTGAAAAAATTGGATTGACTTCCAGATTTTGACTCATGGAAGTATTTGACTTCCACTAAAATAAATTAACTGCCCCCCAGTTCAAGATTATTCAGTGACAGACATGTTTTTGGATATCTACTGCTTGGAGGTCTGTATGCTTAACCTTACTGTTAAAAAGGCAGTGAATATGATGAACCTAGATTTCCATTGACCTTAAATTAATGCCTTAACTATGTTAGGATTACATCTCTGTTCACTTTGTAAATAAGGAGCAGAACCAGATATGTCTTAGGCTTAATAACATTTAGCACTGATTTTTCTATTCGGCAAAATGTTATTACTCATAATGAGTTGAATAAAGCCTTTGTAAAGAACCAGTAAACACTGTTGAGATAGCTTCTAAGATTACTTTGTGCATTTTGTAATGCTGCCTTTCACCAAGTTCCTGTTTCCATTTACAGTTTTTTATTTGTGTGTTGTAATTATTTTATTCAGTTTGCAAGTAAAAGTATGAAGACATTGTTTGGTCACAAGCTACACATTTAGTCATATAGGAATATTACAGTAGGATATTATTTTCAGGGATGCACCACCAAACATTTAACAGGCTTTCAGGAGTTAATAACTGGATCCATACTACTCCTTTTCCTATTCATTTTAAAGGGGACAAAATTTAACAACCACCTCTGTAGACTGTGAAAGCCCCTGCAGCACATCACTAATATCCAGAGTTTTAACTCTAAAAATTGATTAGCGTTTTGCTCATAAAGTTCTAAAACACTGTGAAAATGCACAGCACTTGCCTCACTGTGTTTAACAAACATAACACTTCTAGAAAACCTATATAAATGCTTCCTGTACAGTTAGTATTGTCCCAAGAAAAAACTGCTAATCAATTATTTAAAACCTTGCTAATATCCTTATTCCCATTTGTTACTCATATTGGAGAATAGCAGTTCAACAGTCTGGCAATTATGTCAGTTAAAGAAAAACTTTGTAAGTAATGAGCCACTGCAGCAGGACAGAGTATTGTCATAGACTGTCCCAAAAATATTGTCAAGAAATTCAAACCCTGTTGCTGGGCTGTATCGATCAACTGGGAAACGATGAGCTTGTCTCACACTGTCAGTGCTGTTCTGGACAGCTACAAGGCAAACAGTCTCATAACAGCAGAAATTTAATAAAAGCACTCAATCTAACTGGATTATACAGGTGATAGTGCTAATAAAATTTATCCATTCTACCAGCTAGGAAGGCAAAATCTCCCATCGCAGTGAACATCAGCAGTTCACCCATCATATTATGATACTGTCAAAAGTTCGGCAGTTGAAATTCAATTCCAGAAAGTGCAAGGTAATCCATATAGGGAACAACAACCCCAGGAAAAAGTACTGTACTGGAGGAGGGGGTAATGCTAGGCATGACCTCTGAGGAAAGAGATCTGGGGTTCGTTATCAGAAACACTACTTCTCTATAGATTACCAGTGTGGCTCACCTTGAATGCTGTGCCCAGTTCTGGAGTCCTCACCTAAGGAAAGAAAAAGACAGGCTGAGACTGTGCAATATAGGGTGACAACAATTATTCAGGGCCAGCAGGGCAGATCTTAAATGGATTGGCTCAAGGCACTAAGTTTGAATTTGCTGGAGGCCAGGCAAGAGAAGGGGCTATGACAGAGACCTTCAAGTTCCTGAAAGAAATTAACAAGGTAAACTGTGAGAAACTATTTAGTATAAGTAGCAGATCAAGAATAAGTAAGCATGAGTGGAAACTGATAAGGAGAGGTTCAAAAGGAAACAGAGACATTTTATTTTACAGAGGGTGGTGGAGCCATGTAACAATTTGCCAGCTGATGTATTGGGCACCAGAACTATCAATGGTCTCAAACCTGAGTAGGGTCTGTGGTGGCACTGTAATTATGGAAAATAGAGTGGACTAAGTGGGTTAAGAAGTTCTTATCTAATGACAACTTTTATGTTTCTAAACATGGCTGAGACAGAACCAAGAGCTTAGTGGATGCTCAGGGTGGTAGCAGTAGAGCAGGGAGCATGGGGTGATACTGTGGGTTAGAACCCTCATACAGACAATAGATCCTGGGTTTGCTAGGGTTTTATGGGAAACTGTATTGACTGATGATATTTTCTGCCATCATTATCTATCAAATCAAATCAAATAACATTTTTTCTAAGCACTTTTCAAAAACTAAACCACATATACAATGTAAAACAGACATTTAATCAAATAAAACATATAAAAATAAAAAGGCAGCAATAATAAAACTAAACATTATTCTCAAATGCCAGGCAAATAAATACATTTTCAATGAGGATTTAAAAGTGTCTATGTTCCTACATTTCTATTATAACCTAGTAGCATTAGTGAAATAATGAATTTCACTGTGCAAACCAGAACAGTAATTATTAAACTTTTATTCCAATGAAAACTTTTAGGGGAGCAGAGCCAGCCAGCAACAGGAGTGAACATTGTTTTGCAGAGCTCCATTTCTTAGCCACTATTTTACCATTCTTTAATAAAAGAAAGTGTATTTTAAGTTTATTTTCATTGCTGTTTGTTGATAGGAGATGTGCTTTAATAATGGGACCTAAGAAAGACAAGGTACAAGCATAAAACTCAGCCTAAGAACACTGAAATTCTTCTCCTCCTGTGGCCTAGTGCAGCAGCTACACAACCAGTGCCACCTATGGACCCTGCTATTGATGAAATTTTCACTATATTACAGAAAATAGAAACAAATGTAAATCAGACAAATGGCTCGTTAAGTGTGAAGGATCAGAGGGTTCAAAGTTGGATGTGGTTTCATAGGAAAGAGTGCAGAATCTGGAGAGCATGGCCAGGTGGCAGGAACATCTCAAGTACTACAGCTGAAGGACTCAACATTTCTGAGTAATAAAATTTAAGTGTTGGGGAATCACCCTGAGTAGCCAGTGTACAGTAGGGTGGTTACCACTGTCAATTCCTGCATTAGGACTGAAGTCATCTTTTGAAAAAATTCCACCAGATTCTTTGGCTTTGTGGCTGATGCAGTGCACAGTAAGAGAATTTTCTGATTGCTAGATAAAGGGAAGCAGCAGGAGCAGGCATCATGTGTTTCAACAGTGTTGGACATGCTAGAGCCAGTTGAGGAGCTGCTCGTATTTTTCAGCAGCATTAAGGAACACATGGAACATACACTACAGGGGACATAACATATCTTTATTCCCTCATGTGCCTTCATGAACTCAAGCTAGATGGAAGGAATGGCTGCAAAGTCAGCAGTTACTCGCTGAGAAGTTATCTCAGCAAATGTGTTTTCCTACTTATGACTGATTCTCTTTAAGGGCAATCCCTATACTTTTGTTGATGCCATGGTTTGGACATGTTTTGGATGCCCTTTCTTCAAAACAGGATGCTGATTTGGAGAAATCAAATGACCCGACTGAACCCACTTGACTTTAAGCTTCTATGTTGTTCTTATGTGGCAGGTTTGACTTAAGTGGTGCCTTGAACTATAAGACATTTGTGTGCTGAACTTGAAAGTTTATGAATATTTAATAAACATTGTATTGTCTTTTCTGATTATTTTGCTAAAATGGGGCTCTATTTGTAAACTTACTGGCTAACCTCAGCCTGCATCTGTGCCTAATTTCTTGAATTGCTCCTACTTCTTTCATATTTTGCAATTTGTCACCTTATCTCTATGTTTGGTCTTTCATTCTAGACCCTTGTTTTTGAACATAGTTGAAATTAATCAATAAATCTTTTGCAAAACATCATTGAGTAAAACTTGTTTACAAGACGGACCTGGGAGGTACACAAGTATAAAAGTGAAGGAAAGGAAAAAAAAAAAAACAATAATTTAAATTTAACTGTAGAAGTATTAATCCTCATTATTGTGCTGTTACCTTTGCCTTCTCATTATAAAGCCTTTGTACTGTATGTACACTTTCTTGAATCCTTGTTAAACCTATGCATAATGCATTGAATCATAGAATCTTGAAGGCAGAGAAAGACCATCAGGCAAATCTAGTCTGCACTCTTCCACCCCATTAGTCTTATTTGTAATCTCCTGAGTCATGCCTAAAAATAGGATATTTGTCAAGTGTGCTTACCTGATCAACAAAAGCTAAACAAATAAATCACTGAATGCCACTTACAGGAGGAGTTTTATTTAAATATTTAAATCATTTTAACTGGTCTGTAATATATTACTTTTTATTTAAATCACCTGCAGTGGTGTAGCAGTGTGTAAATACTGTTAGTTTAGAGCTTTCCTAACAACTGTTTATTTTCCTTTCTCCCAGTGTGAAATAGTTCATATCTGGTAGACTAATGGTTTTTCAAAAGGATGTTGCCATATAGTCTAAATTTCAAACACTCACCTCCATTTTATAACTTGCTCAAGCTGTAACACTAATAATGTATACCAAACTAGATATTTCAAACAGAAGCTGCTTCAATGTTTTGACACATTACAACATCTATACTTGTGAATGTTACAAAAAAGATAGTTTACCTACTAGAAGCTTGTTCAAATGCTTCACTGTAAGACTGTTAGATAATTAATTTGATAGCCTCCAGCTAGGAGCTTTTCATAAGGTATGGCAAGGTTTTCTTTAAGAATGTAACACAGTTGCAAAGCCAGAGCAGATTACATTCCTGCTATCAAGGCAACATTCTGCAATGGACATTTTGTACATTTGTTTCTAGGTTTACCATGGCAAATTTCATTCCTAGTCTCACTCCAAGGGAAAAGTAACATTTAAAATGTATAACTTCAAACCACAAGAACAAGCATGATGTGCTCACCCAGTGCTCATTCATTTTATTAGAACAAGCCTTTTAAAGTGGGAAGACACTGCAGCGACTTGTCACAGGAAAATGCCCTCACAGGGATTTAATGTTCTGTACTCTCTCCTGGGTACAAAGGCACTGTCCCAACTTATGATTTCTGTGGCCCAGCAGGGGCTTTATCTAACTCCATTTGGGAGTATTTGACTGCCAAAATAAGGCAAAACTTCAAAATGAAGGGGAGGAAGTCATTGACTTCCAAATGTAAAAACTAAATTAGATGACTTCAAACTGAAGACACGGAAGTTAAGAAATTATGGAGTTTTTCTAAACTAAATTGTATTTTACCACTAATATTTGTATTAACATCCATGAATCGATCATTCCTAGAATATTGGCTTTCAAATTGTGGGATCTGAGAAATATTTTGACTTTCAAAAAATTGGATTGACTTCAGATTTTGACTCATGGAAATGTTGACTTCGCTAAAATAAATTAACTGACCCCTCCAGCTCAAGATTATTCAGTGACAGACATGCTTTTGGATGACTAGATGACTACTGTTGAAGTCTGTATCCTTAACCTTACTGTTAAGAAGGGAGTGAACATGATGAAACTAGATTTCCATTGACCTTAAATTAATGCCTTAACTATGTTAGGATTACATCTGTGTAACTTTGTAAATAAGGAGCTGAACCAGACATGTCTTGGGCTTAATAACATTTAGCACTGATTTTCTATTTGGCAAAAATGTTATTACTCATCATGAGTTGAATAAAGCCTTTGTTAAGAACCAGTAAACACTGTTGATATAGCTTCTAAGATTACTTTGTGCATTTTGCAATGCTGCCTTTCACCTAGTTCCTGTTTCCATTTATAGCTTTTTATTTTGTGTTGTAATTATTTTATTCAGTTTGCAAGTAAATGTATGAAGAAATTATTTGGTCACAAGCTACAGATTTAGCCATATAGGAATATTATGTTAGGATACTATTTTCAGGATGTACCACCAAACATTTAACAGGCTTTCAGGAGTTAATAACTGGATCCATATCCTCCTTTTCCTATTCATTTTAAAGGGGACAAAATTTAACCACCTCTGTAGACTGTGAAAGCCCTGCAGCACATCACTAATACCTTATTCCCATTTGTTACTCATATTGGAGAATAGCAGTTTGACAGTCTGGCAATTATGTCAGTTAAAAGAAAAAGTTTGTAAGTAATGAACCACTGCAGCAGGACAGAGTATTGTCATAGACTGTCCCAAAAATATTGTCAAGAAATTCAAACCCTATTGCTGGGCTGTATCGATCAACTAGGAAACGATAAGCTTGTCTCATACTGTCAGTGCTGTTCTAGACAGCTACAGGTAAACAGTCTCATAACAGCAGAAATTTAATAAAAGCACTCAATCTAATTGGATTATACAGGTGATAGTGCTAATAAAATTGACACACTCGACCAGCTAGGAAGGCAAAATCTCCCATCGCAGTGTGCATCAGCAGTTCACCCATCATATTATGGTACTGTCAAAAGTTCGGCAGTTGAAATTCAATTCCAGAAAGTGCAAGGTAATCCATATGAGAACAACAACCCCAGGAAAAAGTACTGACTGGAGGAGGGGGAGTAATGCTGACATGACCTCTGAGGAAAGAGATCTGGGGTCATTATCAGAAACACTACTCTCTATAGATCACCAGTGTGGCCTCACCTGGAATGCTGTGCCCAGTTCTGAGTCCTCACCTAAGGAAAGATAAGGACAGACTGAGACTGTGCAATGTAGGGTGACCACAATTATTTAGGGCTGGCAGGGCAGATCTTAAATGGATTGGCTTAAGGCACTAAGTTTGCATTTGCTGGAGGCCAGGCAAGAGAGGGAGCTATGACAGAGACCTTCAAGTTCTGAAAGAAATTAACAAGGTAAACTCTGAGAAAATGTTTAGTATAAGTAGTGGATCAAGAATATGTAAGCATGAGTGGAAACTGATAAGGAGAGGTTCAAACGAAACATAGAAGATTTTATTTTACAGAGGGTGGTGGAGCCATGTAACAATCTGTCAGTTGATGGGTGGGCACCAAAACTATCAATGGCCTCAAACCTGAGTGGGGTCTGTGGTGGCACTGTAATTATGGAAAATAGAGCGGACTAGGTGGGTTAACAGGTTCTTATCTAATGACAACTTCTATGTTTCTAAACACGGCTGAGACAGAACCAAGAGCTTAGTGGTTGCTCAGGGTGGTACCAGTAGAGCAGGAAGCATGGGGTGGATACTGTGGGGTAGAACCCTCATACAGACATTAGGTCCTGGGTTTGCTAGGGTTTTATGGGCAAACTATATTGACTGATGATATTTTCTGCCATCATTATCTATCAAATCAAATCGAATAAAATTTTATTTCTAAGCACTTTTCAAAAACTAAACCACATATACAATGTAAAACAGACATTTAATCAAATAAAACATATAAAATAAAAGGCAGCAATAATAAAACTAAACATTATTGCCAAATGCCAGGCCAAATAAATAAGTTTTCAATGAGGATTTAAAAGTGTCTATGTTCCTATGTTTCAATTATTATAACCTAGTAGCATTAGTGAAATAATGAATTTCCCTGTGCAAACTGAACAGTAATTATAAAACTTTTATTCCAATGAAAACTTTTAGGGGAGCAGAGCCAGCCAGCAACAGAAGTGAACATTGTTTTGCAGAGCTCCATTTTCTTAGCCACTATTTTGCCATTCTTTAATAAAAAAGTGTATGTTTAAGTTTATTTTCATTGCTGTTGGTTGTTAGGAGATGTGATTTAATAATGGGACCATAGAAAGACAAGGTACAAGCATAAAACTCAGCCTAAGAACACTGAAGTTCTTCTCCTCCTGTGGCCTAGTGCAGCAGCTACACAACCAAGCGCCACCTAAAGACCCTGCTATTGATGACATTTTCACTATATTACAGAAAATAGAAACAAATGTAAATCAGACAAATGGCTCGTTAAGTGTGAAGGATCAGAGGGTTCAAAGTTGGATGTGGTTTCATAGGAAAAAGCACAGAATCTATAGAGCATGGCCAGGTGGCAGGAACAACTGCAGTACTACAGGTGAAGGACTCAAAATTTCTGAGTAATAAAATTGAAGTGTTGGAGTATCACCCCTGAGTAGCCAGTGTACGAGTAGGGGGCTACTACTGTCAATTCCTGCATTAGGACTGAAGTCATCTTTAAAAAATTCCACCGGATTCTTTGACTTTGGGGCTGATGCAGTGCACAGTAAGAGAATTTTCTGATTGCTAGATAAAGGAAGCAGCAGGAGTAGGCATCATGTGTTACAACAGTGTTGGACATGCTAGAGCCAGCTGAGGAGCGCTTCGATTTTCAGCAGCATTAAGGAACACATGGAACATACATTACAGGGACATAACATCTCTTTATTCCCTTCATGTGCCTTCATGGACTCAAGCTAGATGGAAGGAATGGCTGCAAAGTCAGCAGTTACTTGCTGAGAAAGTTATCTCAACAAATGTGTTTTCCTGCTCATGACTGATTCTCTTTAAAGGGCAATCCCTATACTTTTGTTGATGCCATGGTTTGGACATGTTTTTGGATGCCCTTTCTTCAAAACAGGATGCTGATTTGAAAGAATCAAATGACCCGACTGAACCCACTTGACTCTAGGCTTCTATGTTGTTCTTATGTGGCAGGTTTGACTTAAGTGGTGCCTTGAAATTATAAGACATTTGTGTGCTGAACTTGAAAGTTTATGAATATTTAATAAACATTTTATTGTCTTTTCTGATTATTTTGCTAAAATGGGGCTCTATTGTAAACTTACTGGCTAACCTCAGCCTGCATCTGTGCCTAATTTCTTGAATTGCCCCCTTATATATATTTTGCAATTTGTCACCTTATCTCTATGTCTGGTCTTTCATTCTAGACCCTTGTTTTTGAACATATTTGAAATCAATCAATAAATCTTTTGCAAAACATCATTGAGTAAACTTATTTACAAGACGGACCTGGGAGGTACACAAGTATAAAAGTGAAGGAAAGGAAAAAAAAAGAAACAATAATTTAAATTTAACTGTAAAAGTATTAATCCTCATTATTGTGCTGTTACCTTTGCCTTCTCATTATAAAGCCTTTGTATTGTATGTACACTTTCTGAATCCTTGTTAAACCTATGCATAATGCATTGAATCATAGAATCTTGAAGGCAGAGAAAGACCATCAGGCCCATCTAGTCTGCCCTCTTCCACCCCATTAGTCATATTTGTAATCTCCTGAGTCATGCCTAAAAATAGGATATTTGTCAAGTGTGCTTACCTGATCAACAAAAGCTAAACAAATAAATCACTGAATGCCACTTACAGGAGGAGTTTTATTTAAATATTTAAATCATTTTAACTGGTCTGTAATATATTACTTTTTTATTTAAATCACCTGTAGTTGTGTAGCAGTGTGTAAATACTGTTAGTTTAGAGGTTTCCTAACTACTGTTTATTTTCCTTTCTCCCAGTGTGAAATAGCTCATATTTGGTAGACTAATGTTTTTCAAAGGATGTTGCCATATAGTCTAAATTTCAGACACTCACCTCCATTTTATAACTTGCTCAAGCTGTAACACTAATAATATATACCAAACTAGATATTTCAAACACAAGCTACTTCAATGTTTTGCATACATTACAATATCTGTACTTGTGAATGTTACAAAAAGATAGTTTACCTACTAGAAGCTTGTTCAAATGTTTCACTGTAAGACTGTTAGATAATTAATTTGATTGCCTTCAACTGGAAGCTTTTCATAAGGTATGGCTAGGTTTTCTTTTAGGGTACTTTCAAAGCCAGAGCAGATTACATTCCTGCTATCAAGGCAACATTCTGCAATGGTCATTTTGTACATTTGTTTCTAGGTTTACCATGGCAAATTTCTTTTCTAGTCTCACTCCAAGGAAAAGTAACATTTAAAATAAATAACTTGAAACCACAAGAACAAGCATGATGTACTCACCCAGTGCTCATTGTTTTATTAGAACAAGCCTTTTAAAGTGGGGTCAAGACACTGCAGCAACTTATCAGAGGGTGATATGCCCTCATTGGAATTTAATGTACTGTACTCTTCTGGGTGCAAAGGCACTTTCCCCAACTTGTGATTTCTGGGGCCCAGCAGGGGCTTTAGTTAACTCCATTTTGGGAGTATCTGACTCCAAAATAAGGCAAAACTTCCAAATGAAGGGGAGGAAGTCATTGACTTCCAAATGTAAATATTCGATGACTTCCAAAACTGAAGGCACAGTAGCTGAGAAATTATGGAGTTTTTCTATAAGAAATTGCATTTTACCACTAACATTTGCATTAACATCCATAAACTGATCATTCCTAGAATATTGGCTTTCAAATTGTGGTATGTAGGAAGTATTTTGACTTCAAGAAACTGGAATGACTTCCAGATTTTGACTCATGAAAGTATTTTACTTCCTAAAAATAAATTAACTAAATCCCAGGTGGCCAAGCTCAAGATCATTCAGTGACAGACATGTTTTTGGATGTCTACTGTTGGAGGTCTGTATCCTTAACCTTACTGTTAAGAAGGAGTGGACATAATGAAACTAGAGTTCCCATTGACCTTAATGTAATGCCTTAACTATGTTAGGATTACATCTGTGTTCACTTTGTAAATAAGGAGCTGTACCAGACATGTCTTGGGCTTAATAACATTTAGCACTGATTTTCTATTATAGCAAAACTGTTATTACTAATAATAAGTTGAATAAAGCCTTTGCTAAGAACCAGTATGCACTGGTGAGAGTAGCTTCTAAGATTACTTAGTACATTCTGTAATGCTGCCTTATACCAAGTTCCTGTTTCCATTTCTAGTGTTTTCTTAATTTATGCTTTGTAATTATTTTATTTAGTTTGCAAGTAAATGTACTGTATATAGAAACTGTTTGGTCACAAGCTACACATTTAGCCTATAGGAATATTACATTAGGATACTATTTTTCAGTGATGCATCACCACACATTTAGCAGGCTCTTAGGAGTTAATAACTGGATCCATACCCTCTTTTTCCTATTCATTTTAAAGGTGGGCAAAACTTAAGCACTTCTGAAGAGACTGTAAGAGCCCTCCAACACATCACTAATACCCTTATTCACATTTGTTACCCATATTGGAGAATAGCAGTTTGACACTGTGGCTATTATGTCAGTCAAAACAAAACATTTGTAAGTGGCTCAGGGTTCTAGTGCAAGTGCAGGTGCAGGTGCTGTTCCTTAGATGGTGTGCTCACAGCCCAGATTGGAAGATTCCCAGGAAGTTGTATCCTGCAATTGCTGTGGTAGTTTGTTCCACAACACCAGGGCTGCATGTGCAAAGGATTTGGTGCCAGCAGTGGTGCATATCCTAGGCTCTTCCAGGAGATTTCACCCGCAGTTCGGACTGCCTGCCTGCTCTCTTTGGGACCAGCAGCCCGGCCAGGCTGTCTGAGGGGGTAGTGGTGTATTTTAAATGGCTGCATAATAGTGGGTACTGGAGTCTGCTTGTGAGCGATGGCCATTTAATGGAGGCTAGTGCTTCACAGTGGTGTGTCCTTTTATGGATGATGTGTAAGCAGGCAACCTTTTGTATAGTACCTGCATTCTGTTGTATTCCTGTTTTCCAATACCCTGCATGGCAGAGGCAGCATATGTCAGAGTTGGGAGCAGAATGCTGTTAGCTATTGCTGTCCTGGACTCAGGAACTAGTTGGTTGTTCAAGGCGTAGAGAAGGCCAAGTTTCTGGCGCAGTGTTTTGGTTACCTGATTGACATGAGACTTCAGTGCAAGGCCTTGGTCCAGATACAGACCCAGGTACTTCATGGTTCACTACCTCAGTAGTGGTACCTGCAAAGGAGACTATGGAGAGAGAGAGTTTCGGTCCTGACCAAGAGTTCTGGGACCAAGGACCATGGCCTTTGTTTTTGTGGTATTTAAAACTAGTCTGTTTTCTACCAGCCATACTTCTAGCGAGTCAAGGTCTGCTTGTAGGTGGGCTCCTATGTCCACAGGGTTAGCTGAGGATCGATAAATCACTGCATCGTCTGCATACTGGACCAGCAAGGATCCTCCACAGTGACTGTTCAAGTCATTGGCAAATAGTTTGAATAGGAGAGGACCCAGTATGGATCCCTGGGGTACCCCTTCCTTGAGAGGTGGTTCAGATATGGCACCTCTCCACTTGACCTGTTGTGAGCGTCCGTCAGGTAGCTACCGAGCCGTGTTAGTGAGTGCTGGTCAAGGTTACACAGGTTTGCCTAGTAGGGAGGTCATGATCTACTAAATCAAAGGCCTTGGTCAGGTTCAATAAAAAACGCCTGGTGGGGTGCATTTGTCCAAGGCAGTTATTATATCAGATGTGAGTCTGATAAGGGCTGTGTCTGTCCCATGATTTCTCCTAAATCCATGCTGTGTGTGCTCTAGCAATTTGTTAGTTTCAGGTAGTCTCTGAGTTAGCAGTAGACTAACCTTTCCTGGATTTTTGCCAGTGTGCATAGAAGAGAGCCAGGCCTGTAGTTGCCCACTTGTCTCTCTAGATCCCCTTTACGGATGGGAACCACATTCGCCTGTTTCCATCTGTTAGGTACAGCCCTTCCGGGTTAGTGACCTGTTAATCCGACTCCACTACTACCTCCCTTCTCAGGATTACCGACTCCATCCTCACAGGGATGGATGCTGGCCACATCACTGCTGCCATCTTTATCGACCTGGCAAAGGCTTTCAATACTGTGGCACACTTGGGCCACATCTTGGTTCCACTTTTACCTCACTGGCAGATCCCAAGCTGTCTGCATCAGTTCCTCCACGTCGGCTCCCTCCCAATCATGTCAGGAGTGCCGCAAGGCTCTGTCCTAGGCCCCTCCTGTTCTCGGTCTTCCTAAATGACCTGCCATCTGCCTGCACACACCAACATCCACATGTACGTAGATGACACAGTGCTATACGCATCCGGCCCCTCGTCCTCGCAGGTTGTGACCAGACTACAGCAAGACTTTATCTCACTCCAGCACTGGCTCCCTCAAATAACCTCCTCCTAAATGCCAACAAAACAGTCTCCTTAACCTTTGGCATGAGGCAAAAATTTCTAGGCTCCCTTCACCATTATTATTTCACACCCTGGAAGGTCCCTCTGGAGTCCTGCACCACCTTCAGATACCTCGGTGTCTGGCTCTTGACCAGCAATCTCAACTTTTCCACACACATATTGACTCTTTACTCAAGAAGCTGCACCCTAGTCTTGGTGCATTTTACTGGAATTGTGACAGCATCCCCTTCCAGCCAGGAAGGACATTGTGAAAAAATTATCCTCCTGTCTCGACTACGGGGACGTGGTCTGGTGCCTGACCATGAGACCACAGTTAGCCAGGCTGGACCCTCTCTTCCACTCTTTCTGCGTTTCACCCGAACAGCCCCTACTCCACACCACCACTGTGCCCTATATCAAGCAATGAATCTCACCTCTCTTGACAATTGCAGGCTAACCCACTGTGCAAAGATCCTGGCCAAGTATTGGTCACAGCCGCTCCTCCTACCTCTCGATGTCTTAACAAACCCCAGCGCATAAGCATACACACTAGAAACTCAGACTCCAGGTCCCTAGCTGTCCCTTACGGTCTACTACCACAGGTCAGTCAGGTTTCAGCTACCGCATTCCATGCTGTGGAACTCCCTCCCAGCTAACGTCATCGCTTCACCTCCCTTTCACACCTAAACTCCATGCTTCAAGCTCATTTCGTCCCTACCTGTGCTTGTGTCTAGGCATTTCCCAATCACTAGTAAAATCTCAGGGTATGTCTGCCTTAGCAAATTGCAATTAATTGGTGCCTAACTATTGTTCTCTCGCCTATGCTGTCTCTCATATGGTTCAAAGTTAATTTATTGTACTCTTGCTGTATTTAACTATGGTTGCCAACTGACTCTCTCAATCCACTACGAACATGGAATCAGAACCAAATGTTAGTGATCTTCCACTATGTATTCACTTGTCTATACTGTCTTCAACTGTCTACCTCATGCTGTATGAACTGTGGCTACCAATTGACTCTCTCAATCTACTACTGGCTTGTAAATCCGAACCAAATGTTAGTGTTCTCCCACTATGTATTCACTTGTCTATACTGTTTTCAACTGTCTACCTATGTTCCCTTCCCCCAGGATGCATCTGAAATTGAGCAGTATTCTGCTCAGTATGCCTTCCTGGTAAAACACTTAAATAAATAAATAAATGAGCCAAAATACCCATTTACTGAGATCCTGGACAGGGACAGAATGCTCTACTGAGTTGTCTTCCCAATGGCCGGAGTCATCTTGGGATTGGCGCTGGAGCTTTAGCAGCATCCAGCTTCCTGCCCGGCACCCTCTGCATGTATGGTCCGCCAAGTATGCTATCCCGACCAGCACTTTGTCTGGCTTTTCAGACCACCCTCAGCTGAGGTCTGGTTATAATGCTGTCTTCCTCAATTCCTGAAATACTGGGATGTGGACAAGCCCCACCGATAAGGAGTCCTAAAAGCTTTCACACAGCTTAAAAAGTCTACGCTGTGTCATCCCTTGGTCTCCATCAGGCAAGCTTTGCTCTGATGGTGGCCACTTTGATCACTCCCTGATGGAGTCCTAGACCATGTCCTCCCTTACCTCCCTGCTGACAAGCAACTGGCAGTAAAGTGGTTTAAGACTAGGGTCAGCAGCTGGCTAAACACTAGCTTCAGACAGCCTTGGATGTGGTGATTCTTGTGCCCGTGCCATGGCGAGTGGCCATTACAATGCGTCGGAGGGCCTGGCTGAGAATTTCTCTTTTACAGTTGACACCCAGCGTAGTTGGCTGATGTCCCTTCTTGGGCACCGACATCTTGGCACTGGAGGTAGAAGGTGACCTCACCAGGATTGAGAAGTCCAGTACCACCCTAGATTCTATGACCTTCCCAAGAGCAGGACTAGAAAGGGTAGAGGCCAATGAAAAGCCTTTTCAGTTTTGGCCTCTTCCATCTCAGCAGTTTAGGCAGCAAGCCCAGCAGGCCTTTACAGACTTGGCACCCCAGACCAAGTTCTCCAGTCAGGAACCCAAAAAGGAGGGAGGGAGGGATAGTGATGCCCCTCTGGCAGCAGGCACCGGTGCCCCTCCAAAGCTGCCCACTGGCGGGTTGGGGTATCTACCTCCCAACCGTCCAGTCCTTGCCCCAGTTCCTCCTGGGCTGGCTGTGCTACTTATGGCACACTTGGTCCATAATTACATCAGGCAAGTGGGCTGTAAAGGTGGTGGGTGAAGGGTTGCCTCTCAGTTTCGAGGCTCTTCTGCCTTACCTACTCCCAAGTGCCAAGGGAGTCCTTGGTGTCACACAACACACGGTCGCCTCAAAGAGGACATTGCTCAGTTCCTAGAGAAGTAGCCATAGCTCCATGTCCCAGACCCATGGCAGGTTAGGCTTCATGTCCAGGTACTTCCTGCCCCAAAATGGACTGGGGTGTCGCCACTGGATCTCTACAATCTGAACCACTATCTCCAGAACCACAAGTTCAGGATGGTCACTTTAAACCACATAATACCATCTCTGGAGCATGGCATGTGGTTCTGCTCCCTGGACCTCAAGGATGCATTTTTCACATTCCTTTCTATCGGTGGTACCCTTGGTTCTGTGCAGAAGGGGCTCTCTACCAGTTCCAGGTCATGCCATTCAGCCTTTCCTCAACAACCAGGGTCTGCACCAAGTGCATGGCAGTGGCGGCAGCCTTCTTGTGTCACAAAGGGGTCAGGTATACCCCTACCTGGATGACTGGTTGACAGTCGAGCCATCCAAGGAGGCAGTGGAGCAATCAGGGACCTGGCCCTCCATACCTGCAGTGAGTTGGGACTTCTGGTCAGTCCGGCCATGTCCGAACTCCACCGCTCCACAGGTAATTCACTTCATTGGGGCAGAGCTAGACTCCCCCTTGGCCAAGGCCCGACTCTCTGCAGACTGGGCACGGATCTTACCTCCTTTGACCGATCATTTCAGGTTGGGCACTTGTGCCTTGCCCAGGAATACCTGCAGCTGCTGGGGTACATGGCATCTTATAGCAGCATGGTCCAGTGGGCCCGTCAGCTGATGCATCACTTTCAGTGGGAGTTAGACCCCCAGAGGTCCCATCCCACATCAACCTGCTGGAGCTCTGTGCAGTGCACCCAGCTCCAATGGAGTTCACTCTTTTTGTCCGGGTCACGTGGTACAAGTCCAGATGGACAACACCACTACCATGTTCTACCTGAACAATCAGGGCGTAATACACTTCCTTCCCTTGTGTCGGAAGCCTCTACAAAAGGACCCTTGTGTGTAGCTTGGTGCAGATCTCCTGACGATTCATGTCAAGGGTGCCACAGCCAAGTGGTGGATGCTCTTCATGGAGTGGGCGAGATGTCGCACAAGTGGGGTCTGCATCATATGGTTGTGAACCACCTGTTCTCCCTGTGGGGCACTCCTTTGGTGGACTGCTTTGCATCCGGGAGAATGCAAAACTGAGGCTGTTTTGTGCCCACCCTCCTCAATCTGGGACATTGATGGGGGATGCCTTTGCAAGGACTTGGACCCCAGGCCTTCTGTGTGCCATCTCTCCCTTTCCCTTGATCTTCAAGGTAGTGGTCAAAGTGCGGAAGGACAAGGCATGGATGATCGTGATAACCCCAGACCAGCCCCACCAATTTTGGTACTGGAACTCCTGAACCCCAGCAGCAGACCTCTGTAGCGGTCGCCCTGTGCCCAGTTCTGCTGTCCGTCATCGGGGAAGATCCTGCACCTCATAGAATGGTTCCTGAATGGCTGCGTCCAGGCTCTGAGACTTTCAGTGTGCTTCACATTGTGGGACATCCCAAAAGGAGTCACCTAAGTGCTATATCTTTAAGGGGAAAAGGTTTTCCATTTACGCCAGGGCAAGTGAGCCTTGATCCCTTGCCTCCCTTGGCTAGCATTCTTGACTATCTGCAGTCTCTGTCCCAGCTGGGGCTAAGATCAACAGCCCTCAAGGTGCACCTGACAGGCATCTCTGCATACCGGTGCGGGCTGGTATGCCAGTGGTGGCACAGGAGAAGGTGGTCTGGCACTTTTAAGGGCCTTGACCACTTTAACCGTCCAGTGTATGAATCACCACCACCATGGGATCTTGTTGCTGGTTTTGACAGGGCTGATGGGCAAGCCTTTTGAGCCTATGCACAGGTGTGAGATGTCACATCTGTTGTGGAAAGTGCCTTCTTGGTGGCTACCACATCAGCCAGAAGGATCATTGAGTTCCAGGTGCTCTCAGTGGAGTTCTCCTTACCTGCTTTCCACAGGGACAAGGTCGCGCTTACCTCCACTTGAAGATCCTAGGTAGTACTGGATTTTCACCATAACCAGGTGATTAACTTACCAGTATACTTCACCTCCCCTTCTTCGGAGGCTGACTGTAGGCTGCATACCTTGGACTTGTGGCAGGTGCTGTGTTGTTATAAGAGCATACAGCTGGAGTTTTGGGTGAGGCTCACCAAGTCTTTGTCACATACACTGAAGCACCATCTGGCCAGACTGGCTGCTAAGAGGATGATTGGCAGGTGGATATCTCCTTCATTGACCTCTGCTATAGGTTGGCTGGCAGGGAGACTCCTATAGGGATTGGGGCTCATTCACCAGACATACTGCTGCCTCAGTGGCTGCTTTCTGAATGTCCCCATACAGGAGATCTGTAGGTTGGCTACCCGAAGTCAGCACACAGCTTCATCTCCCATTACAACATTGACCTTAAGTCATATGGGATGCTGCTTTTGGGACCTCAGAGCTCCAGTTTTTTTCACCAGATGGGGTGCATGCCTTGCCCCTTCTTCCAGAGAACTGCTGAAGTCTGCCAGTGTTTGGATAAGTGAACCTTATCTGCATCCTTGGAAAAATAGCTTACTCACCTGTAACCGTAGTTCTAGGAGTGGTATAGGTTCACATCCACACCACCTTAGCAAACCTGCTCCTGGCAAGTGGCACACAGGTCCCTGCTTCCAGCATACAAGATCTACGCCACGGGCAGAGTTGATGGATGTACCACCCATGTGGAGGGAGAGCTTTGCTAAAGAACGTCCAGCAAGATCAGCTCTTAAAGGGAGACTGCCCATATACTACTCCTAGAGCCTACGCTTACAGGCAGGTAACCTATTTTTGCTGCCCTTCTCCTTAAGAAGGAAAGGAGATGCCAGTGGACAAAAGTAGAATGCCTTCAATAAAGGGTGTGACTAAGGCATGGCAGTTCCTCCAGGTATTCCAGGCTGTGGGAAATTTCATGAGAGGCCTGCCCCACCCTCCCTAGGCTCTGGATTCATTCCCAGTGCCCGCGGAGGAAGCGGTCAAGATGTACTATGAGGAGGAGGATGAAGGAGAACCTATAGATCCCAATGACTCTCCTGAGCAAGAGTTTGCTTCCTCTTGACCTCGGAGTACTGTAACTCACACTATACATTTGTGAGGCAAATGGTAATACTCCTCAACCTCTCTCACAGGAGACTGCAGAGGATGAGGTGGAATTTATGGACATGATGGGCCTAACTTCACAAAAAGGTTGTTCTAGGGACATGGATATGTTGTTCATCCACACTTTCTGGCAGGTATCCTTGCCGCTTTAAATCTTGCGGAAGGTCTTCAAACTCCTCCCACCCACCGGGTGGTAAAACTCGCTCCGCCCCATGACGCCAGATCTTCCTTACCGCTTGGAAGCTCAGGTTCCCTCCTTAACGCTCTGCGTAAGGCTGGTTCTATTTCTCGGTTTAATTCAAATTACTTTAAGGTTTTCTAGACTTCGGTCATTTATTTCCTCGCGGCCATGAGTGGACAACCGACTCTGGTTTTGAGGTGCCCAGCGGGCAGAAGATGTCTCGGACAGATCCGCACTCCATGTGCGCCTACTGCTTGGGCCTTGAGCATGACCCACAGGCTTGCAACCTGTGCTCTTCTTTTTGACCTCACGTCCTGGAAGACCGCGCCCGCCCATTTGCAACTTGGCGAGAAATGTTACCCTCCGGTAAAGTCCGAGGAGGCCTGTTTGGTGGTTTCCAGTGGGCTCGGCGGAACAGCTTGAGCAGATTATCGCCGAGGAGGAGGCGCGCAGGCCGCATCTTCGCCTTCCTCGGCCGCGCCTTTATCCCGCTCTCACTGGGATCCTCCTATTCAGCTTCTTTTAAGGAGCTCTGTCTGTCCCTCTCCACTAAGGGAGAGGGACCCACCTTCAGGGCCTTCCTCCGGTCCAAGAAGAAGGACCACAAGGTAAGTCCCTCCGCGACGCCTTGGGAGTGGGAGAGGTCCTCTCACCAGTAGACCATCCATTGACTTCGGTCGATCCTTCGCTTTGGCCACTGGCCTCACGGCGTCCCGTCAGGTCAGTTGTGACAGAGACTTCCGCCGATGCAGTCAAGATTTTTCTCGACCTGTCGGACGGGCTGTCGACCGGTGGAAGCCGAAACCCTCACTCCCGGTTCCCCGGCGGAGATTTGAGGTTTCTGTGGCTTGCCTGTGCCTCCGGTTCCGAGTCCACGGTTGAACCCTCAAGCTGAGGGAGAGCGGGTTCCCGCCCTGCCCCAGAACCCTCCTCGGAAAAGCCGAGGTTCGCGATCTCGGTCTCGGATGTCTTCTCGGTCCAGCCGATCCGCCCGTCATAAGCGGTCTCGGTCCAGTACCGTGGCAGCGGCGTTGCCGCTCGTCTCGTCCCAACTCCTCCTCGGACGAGGGGAGGCTTCTTAGGCGCCACGAGGACCTCATGTGGCAACAGCTTTCTTCTGTCCGGGAGCAAGCCGACGTTGTCGCCTTTCCCGCTATCAGTGGCTGTCACGGAGCAGCCGAATCAACCCCTCGCTCTAGCCAAGGCACCTGCTCCCAGGCCTGTTGCTCGGCCAACACGGCTGCCCCACCGATTCTGGTGGAACCCCTCCTCCACAGCCGTTGTTTGGGGCCCCGACCAAGAATTCTAGTCGGCCCAGGGTCTGCCCCTCAGGCTGTCTGTCACCCTCACTCCCGATCACCCTCGGCAGGTGGAGGTGGCTCAGGCACAAGGCAGCTCTTTCGGACTCCTCCGAGTCCGATCGACGATTCCTCCCTGTTCTCCAGGCGAGTTGACCTGGAGTCCTCAGGAGGTCAGTTGCTGGACGATAGCCCATCGTCCTTCATGGGTTTCTTAGGCTCATCTCGGAGTCCACTGGGATGCAGCTCGAGCCCGCTTCAAGCGGGCCAAGTATCCTCATGGAGATATTGGACCAGGGATTCTCCTCACGGAGGCCTTTCCGGTGGCGAGGCCATTGTGGGCCTGGCCTTGGAGCTCTGGCAGCATCCTGCTTCCTGCCCTGTGCCTTGGCTAGGATGGCGAGGATCAGGTCCCACCGTTCCCCTGTCCGGGTTCTTGGAACACCCCTCAGCCGAGGGGTTGGTTACCGACAGCGTCTTCCCAGGCGTGTCGGAGCACCAGGGACGTGGACAAGCCTCCCGACAAGGAGTCCAAGAGCCGGACTACGCCGCGCAAAGTCTACACTGCGCCCCTCCCTTGGCCTTCGTCAGACCAGCTCGGCCATGCTGATGGCGCATTTCTCTCCTGCCCTGTTGGGCCCCTGGACGAGGTAGTCCCTCATCTCCGGCTGACCTGCAGACCACGATTAAGCAGGTGTGGGACCAGGGCAGGGCAGTGGCCAAGCAGCAACTTCAGACTGCTTTGGACATTGGTGACTCATGCTCCAGGTCAGTCGCGTCGCAGTGGCTGTGCACCGTCGGCATGGCTGAGGCTATCCACCTTCACAGGAGATACCCAGCACAAGTTGGCGGATGTCCCCTTCCTGGGGACCGACCTCTTCGCCCTGGAGTGGAAGGTCACCCAGAGGATCGAAAGTCCAATGCCACTCTGGACTCGGGTCTCATCCGCCCAGAGGGACAAGGGCCGAGACCAACCCAAGCCTTTCGGGCCGCCTGCGCCCAGCGGGTATGCCCGGCCCAGCAGGCTCGATGCTTGTGTCCCAAACCCAAGCCCGCAGCTTCCTCCTCCAGGAAGCAGGGAGGTAAAAGCCCAGGTGGTCCTCGGCGGTCCCTCCTCCAAGCCTGCTCAGTGACGGGTTGAGGGGTGCCGCCTCCAACCTCGCTTACCCCACCCAGGCTCCCCTGTGGGAGACGGCTTTGCCACTTCCTTTCCGCCTGGTCCGCTATCACCTCAGACGGTGGGTGTTGGAAGTGGTGGGGAAAACCTGCCTCTGGGTCGAGCAGGCCCGCCCTTCAGAGCCGTCGCCCCAGGGGCCTAGGTCCGCAGCCTCACTTTCTGCTCGCCGAGCCGACATCGCCTGCTCCTCAAGAAGGAGGTGATCAGAGAGGTGGCGGACCCTCCTCAGACCAGGGGTTTGTGTCCAGGTACTTCCTGGTTCCAAAACAGACGGGGGCTGGCTCCCCATTCTTGACCTGCATGACCTAAACAAGTTCCTAAGGTCTCCGACCTTCAGGATGGTCACTCTGGCTCAGATAATACCATCCTTGGAATGCGGCATGTGGTTCTGCTCTCTGACCTGCAGGACATGTTTTTCACGTCCCTATCTGTCCGTCTCACCAGAGATTCCTTCGCTTCGAGCGGAAGGATCCCTTACGATTCCGAGCCATGCCCTTGGCCTGTCTCTCCTCCCAGGGTCTTCACCAAATGCATGGCAGTGGTGACAGCATTCCTGCGGCGCCGGGGTCCCGGTGTGCACTTACATGGACGATTGGCTGATAGCAGCCCCTCCAGACAGTGGTGGAGCGGTCCAGAGATCTGGCCCTCCAGGTTTGCTCTCAGATCGGCCTCCTCATCAACAAGGCCAAGTCGAACTCGACACAAGCAGGTGATTCTCTTCATCGGGCAGAGCTCAACTCTCCGAGCCAGAGCACGGCTCCTGGCGGACAGGGCCGGAGGTTCTTTCCTCCTTTGCCCAATCATTTCTGGTTGGGCAATCGCACCTGCCCGGGACTTCCTGCGCCTCCTGGGTCTCATGGCGGCCTGCACCAGCGTGGTCCGTTGGGCCCACTGGAACATCGTCCCCTTCAATGGGGTTGGCCAGCCAGTGGTCTCAACGCTGCAATCCATTGGACCAGCTAGTGCGGTGACCAGGGGATGTGGAGCGCTCTCCAGTGGTGGATCGTTCCAGCTCATCTGCAGGAGGGCATCCCGTTTGTCCGCCCAGAGCGGCGGTCTCTCTATCGACCGCGCCTCTCTGATGGGTTGGGGTGCCCATCTGGGGAGCACAGGCGCACGGTCTCTGGTCCCCTCGGGGTCCCGATGCCATATCAACCTGCTGGAGCTTCAGGCGGTTCGCCTAGCCCTCACCGCTTTGCTCCGTTTCTACGGGGTCAAGTGGTTCAGGTCCAGGCGGACAATACCACGACCATGTACTACCTAAACCGCCAGGGCAGGATGCGCCCATGCCTCTGTGCAAGGAAGCTCTCCGCATTTGGTCACTTGTGTGCAACCTGAGGCGGATCTCCTAGCCATTCATGTGGCAGGAGCCCAACACCCTGGCCGATGCCCTAAGCCGGGATAGGGGCTGTGTCTCACGAGTGGTCTCTCCTGCCGTGGTAGTACAAGATCTGTTCTCCATTGGGGCACACCTCAGGTGGACCTGTTTGCCTCAGGAGAATAGAGCTGAGGCTGTTCCATGCCCGCCCCCTCAGCGGGGCTCGCTGCAGGGGATGCCTTCTCGAGGCCGTGGACCCGGGCCTCTTCTCGCCTTTCCCCCATTTCCCTTGATCCACAAGGTGCTTCTCAAGGCGAGGAGGACAAGGCACAGGTGATTCTGGTAGCCCCAGACTGGCCCTGCCAATGCCGGTATCCAGATCTCCTCAGCCTCAGCTCCAGGCTCCCGAGGCAGCTTCCAGCTGCCCGGACCTACTTTCAGTCAATCAGGGAAGGTGTTCCATCCGGACCTTCAATCCCTGCACCTGACGGCCTGGTTCCTGAGTGGCTAGAGTTCCAGGCCTTGGGTCTTTCCGCGAGGTCCTCAATGTAGTTGAGGCGTCCCGTGAGGAGTCGACCAGGAAATGCTGCCTTCAAATGGAAGAGGTTTTCCATTTGGTGTCAGAGCAAGGGCCTGGACCCTTCCTCCTGTTCCTTGGCAAGCATCTTGGACTATCTGGCCCCTTTCTCAGCAAGGGCTTAGGTCGACGACCCTAAAGGTGCACTCATAGCATCTCTACCGGGCACGGGCCGGAAGCAGTCGGTGGCGCAGGAGAAGGTGGTCTGGTGCTTTTGAAAGGCCTTGATCACATTTCCTCCGGTGCGAGAACCTCCACCTCCGTGGATCTACTGCTGGTATTGGCAAAGCTCATGGGCAAGCCATTCGAACCAATGCACAGGTGTGATCTCTCTCACCTGTCATGGGCCACCTTCTTGGTGGCTATTACATCAGCCAGAAGGATGGGAGAGCTCCAGGCGCTTCCATCGAGTCTCCTTACCTGGTCTTCCACAGGGACAAGGTTGTCCTGTGCCCTACCCAAAATTCCTTCCGAAGGTGGTGTCGGAGTTTCCTTAACCAGGTGTTGACACAGCGGTGTTCTACCCCAATCACACCTCGGAGGCTGAATATAGGCTCCATACTCTGGACCCTAGAAGAGGCGCTCGCTTACTATAAGGGCGCACGGCTGAAATCGGGAGAGGTTCGCCAGCTGTTTGTCACCTACGCTGAAGCGCACCTGGCAGACTTGCAGCCAAGCGGATTCATAAGCAGGTGGGTCACCTCCTGCATAGATCTCTGCTATAGGTTGGCGGGCATGGAGCCTCCCAGAGGATAAGAGCTCATTCTACCCGCCATACCGCTGCATCGGTGGCTGCTTCCAGGGACGCCCCTATCCAGAAATCTGCAGGGCTGCTACCTGAAGTCAGCACACCCTTCATCACCCACTACCACATCGACCTTGAGTCACGCCAGGATGCTGGTTTTGGGGCCTTGGTTCTCAGTCTCTCTTTCCCAAGTAAGTATCGGGGTGTGCACTTGCCTCCCTCCTCCCGGAGAACTGCTAGGAGTCTGCAGAAAGTGTGGATGAACAACATATCCATGTCCCTAGAAATACAGGTTACTCACCTGTAACGGAGTTCTAGGAATGGTGTACATTGTTCATCCACCGACCACCCGACCTCCCTGGCTTGACCGCCACCTGAGCTTCCAGCGGGCCAGATCTGGCGTCATGGGGCGGAGCCGAGAGTTCTACCACCGGGTGGGTGGGAGGAGCCAGCTTGAAGACCTTCCGGCAAGATTTAAAGCGGCAAGGATACCTGCCAGAAAGTGTGGATGAACAACATATACCATTCCTAGAACTCCTGTTACAGGTGAGTAACCTGTATTTATTGCCCATCCACAAATCCTCAAAAGGCTACCTATATAATTATGTCAGCACCCACTTCGCTGCTGGCATAAATAAGAAAATCGACAAAAGTATCAGGTGGACAAGCAGGGTTCTGAATATCTCTGTTCTGACCCTGATCATGATGGGGGTGGTCCAGACTGCTGCCTGTAACAAGCCAAGATACCCTTTCTTCCCAGCCTCCTGAGAAGGACTCCAGGAAGCTAGATATCATGGATAAGAAAGTTTATACTTCAGCTTCTCTGCTGTTGAGGCAAGCAGCCTACTTGTCCTACACAGCACAGTACTAGAAAGCCCTCTGGAGATCCATTTTGTCAGTGAACAAGAAAGCTGATGGTGATCTGGCACATTTGGCTGATACTACAAAGGCAGCCATGGATGCCACTAAATGCCATTTCCACATGGCATTGGATGCTAATGACACTGCTTCCAGGGTTATGGCACACAGTGTCCCTAAGAAGCTTGGTTTAGAACCACAAACCTTTTCAGGACACTGACAAAAGCAATGGATTTCCCTTGTTTGGTGGCCGAGACAGAAGCTTACATGAAGAAGGAGGACGAATACAAGACTACATATAAGAGCAATACTGATAAGGAAAAGGCCTCCACTTCCAACAGGTCTTATCAAAGGGAGGTAAAGAGCAGGGTTACTACTCCCGTGCTTACATTACTTATGACTTTGGCCCTCAGAGGCGTTTCTTTGTGTGTGGATGCAATGCCAGCTGCCAAATCCCAGGTGAAGTAAAACCCTGACAAGTCTGCACAGGTCACCCTATCATTACCATTTGGGAGAGGACTGATTCACTGTTTCTAGGAATGAGAAAGAATAACAACACACAAATGGGTCCTGGAAATAATGAGTTAGGGTCTGCCCTTGCAGTTCAAAAAAATTTCCCAAACTGCATGGAGCCACAAAGCCTTCAACTTTCATACTCCAGCAGAAAACTCTTGCTGGTATAGAAGTAAAAAGTTGCTACAAGCAAATGAAGCGGAGAAGTCCCTTCCTTACAGAAGAGGCTTTATTCAAGATACTTCCTGACTCACAAGCAAAATGGAGAGTGGCAGCCCATTACAGACTTGAAATACCAGAACAAATTCTTAAAAAGGAAAAATTCAAGATGGGGCACTGGGATCAGTGATTCCACCACTACAACAAGGAGACTGGCTCAGGGCACGGATGTGAAAAACTCCTACTTTGCATATCAGTCAGGCCCAGTCACAGAAAGTATCTCAGATTCAGGGTAGGGAATTGCCATTGCCAGTTGCAGCCCTTGGCTGTGGCCTGTCCTCAGCACCCAGAGTGTTCACAGAGTGCCTAGCCATAGTGGCAGCACATCTGAGGAGGCAAGGTGTTGTGGTTTTCCCTTCCTGGATGACTGGCTAGTTTCAGGAAAGTCATGGATGGATGGATGGATGGATAGATAGATCCCTCTCTGGGGACTCAGAGCTCTTTACAGTACAAGTTAAAACACAATAAAACATTTAAAATAGATAGAAACATGGAATCTGTCGGCAGGTAAGGGCCATACAGCCCGCCTAGTCTGCCCATTTCCTACTTGGTTTGGCAATCCCTACTCTTATCTGGACTCACCTTTTACTGTGCTGTACAGCAGGGTGCCTTTATGCTTATCCCATGCACTTTTGAATCCCGTACTAGTTTCCTTCACACCTTCGCTGGTAGGCTGTACCATGGCTCCACCACACCTCTCTGTGAAAAAATACTTCCTTGCATTCCCCTAAGCCTCCCTCCCTCCAGCCTCATGTTATGTCCCCTTGTCCTTGTGCACTTCCTTCTCTGAAATATAGCTCCTCCTATACCCTATTTATTCCTCTAAAGTATTTGAAAGTCTCTATCATATCCTCTCTCTCTCCCATCTCTTCCAGTGAATAGATGTTTAGTTCCTTGAGTCTTTCCTCATAAGGCTTGTGGTGCAGCTCAAGTATAATTTTTGTTGCTCTTCTCTGACTGCTTCCATTCTGTCTCTGTCCTTTCTGAGATGCGGTCTCCAGAATTAATTAAATTAAAACAGAGCAGAACAACAGAATACAAGAAACCAATTATCATTTAACATAATAATTAAAAACTACTTAATGTCTGGTGAAATAGCAGGGTTTTTAATCCCTTTTAGTGCCTCCACAGTTGTTGAGGAAGTCATGCCAGGAGGCCGGTCTTCCCTCCTGCTTACACAAGACACCCTGGAGGACCTGGGTTTCCCGATTAATGCCTAAAAGTCACAAACTGAACCGGTTCAGGTCCTGGACTTTACAGGTGCAGAGTTAGAGACTCACCAAGGGACGGCATTCCTACCTTGAAAAGGGTAGCAAACCTGATCGCATTTGCAAAATCCTTCATGGCATATCAGCCCAGACCTGCAAGGAATTTCCTGCAGATCTTTGTGGATATATCTTTCATCAGGCCACATATTTGAAACTATACCTGCATCAGTGCTAGGACCACACGGAAACTCTGCATGCCAGGGCCACGATGACATCAGACTCCAGCATCTATGTAAATGTGGGCAGCCCAGCTCTCCTCAGTTATTTTCCTGCTGTAGATCAGACTCATCGGACATGCCATTGTAAATGCGCTGTAAAAGCCACATTTTCTTTTTCATATAAAATAGTAATCACTATCTTAGTGATTTTTGGTGACCTGCATGCCGTAAAAGGACCATCTATGCTTTTCTTTAATTGTGAATGCGAGAGAAAATACACAAGGACGACATGCACAAAGTGTGTGTGTCTGCTGTCTCGGCCTCTCTCACAACAAAAAAGCCTATGAGATCTGCCAGGATTCAGTTCCACTACCAGGCGACGCAGAAAGCGGGAAGTGGAAAAATTCTTCCTTAAAAGACTATAGACACAATGGAACATCAACTACAGTGCAAGTCTCATCGCCGCCCGTCAGCAGAATTGTGGTCATCAAAGTCCGAGACAGATCCTCATCGGGAGCCACAAACACTGGGATAAGGAAAAGGCTTCCTAGCGAGGTCCAGGTCACCACTGCAGACTGCAGGTATGTCCCAAACTTCTGCACCATCCACTTGGGCAGCAGCGACCAACGCCCCGACCATCAACCAGACCCTAAGGTCAGGTTGGCATTGCACTACTGGGCCTGAAATGGCGGTACATCGCCGTATCACCGGTGATTCAACCTCCACCATTGACTGGTATGAGTTACGATCACTACTACAAGTGGCTTTGGCCAGGCAGTGCTTCTAATGTTTTCGGATATGATCACGGTGACTATTGCCAGGTTTGCCTCACGCGAGTAGTCCGTTGATGGGACTGCCACTAACTACCCGTCTGTGCCACAATCTAATATATTGTGGAACAGACCTCCTAAGATGCAACTAACATCGCCTGCACGGCCTCCATTTCCATGGATGAGAGAGTTGACAAATGTGAATACAGTCTTGACCTCATAATGGAGGAGGATGAGAAGGAGAAGGAAGACTGTGCTGAGGACAGCCAGTATGTGCATGACACCAGCTCAACTGGATCCTCCTGCAGTGAGGACTCTGTGGTGAATACACCATGGTCACTTTCAGAGGATCCCTCCTTTTATGCCATAATGCATCAAATGCAAGCTGCCATAGGGTTTACTTTGGAGGAACAGGAGTCCACTAAAATGAACCTTCTGGAGTTTATGGACCTGCCAGAATCTCCTTCTGGTATCATTCCTCCCAGTATCCAGCATTGGAGGATGCTACGTATACAGCCTGGTGTAGGCCAAACACCATACCAGCTGTTACTAGAAAGGCGATAAGATGTACCTGCTCTATCTGACAAGCCTTATTATGCTAACCAGCCTGAGACAGGGCACCAAGACACCCGAGTTCCCTCCCTCCTGATAAGGAATCCTGGAGGTTGGATGTACTGGGCAAATGTACCTATGCCTCTGCCTCTCTGGACCTGCGTTTAACCAATTACCAGGCCCATATGATAAAATATCAGAATACCCTATGAAGGAAGGCTAAGGGTGCTGCACAGACCTTACCTGAGAGTACTGCCTAACAAGAGTTAATCAAATCCCTTGCTACTGGTGCTGTGGGTAAACATTTGATCCACACAGCATATGATGTCTCTGATGCCTCCGCCCAGGGCTGTGGCTCTGGCATCTAACACTACTCCTGGCTTACAGTAGCAAGATTTGCCACTGATGTGCAGCAAACAGTTCTAAATGCCTGTGTTTGAGGACAGAAACTGGCCATGACGTTGAAGAAGCTTTGAAAAACCACCTGTCTTCTGCGAAGACTTCAGTCCAGTAAAATCCTGTACCATACACACCAGAAGTGGGGCAGGGGTAATTTTTGTCAGTCTACTGTCAAAGTAACTGTCAGGCCTCCAGACAGGAGGGTAGAGAGCTGAGGTGGGCCTGGTTGGTCTCACCTCACCCCTCAGGTGCCCACAGAAAGCACCCAGAGGTGGTGGAGCCAGTGGTCTGCACCCCCGGCTCCAGATCTTCAGATATCTCCCAACCACCTTTACTCCAGCACTGGTTGTGGGGATCACCTCTCCCTCAATCGGAACCAGTTGAAGGCGGTTACAACAGATGAATGGGTATTGGCAATTATAGAGATAGTTCATACTCTGGAGCTTTTGGACAACCCTCCTCCACCAGCTGCAACAACATATCCACCAGGACATATGTTCCTGTTGCACGAGAAAATAGTACTAACCGCTTCAGAAATTAGCTATAGACCCATGCCTCCCAGACAGAGCCACAAAGGGTTTTATTCCAGATACGTTCTAGTCCCCAAATGGACAAGAAAGCTGAGGCCTGTTCTAGACCTCAGGGACCTCAGCTTTTCACAGAATATGAGAAGTTTCATAGAAACATAGACTTTGACAGCAGATAAGGACCACTTGGCCAACCCAGTCTGCCCATTTCCCTACCTATTGGATAAGCTGCAGATTCTAGTTAACCAACAGCCTACTTCCTGCAACCCCCCACTATAATTGCCTATGTCTGTTCCATGCATGTTTGAATTCCCCACTGTTTTAGACCCCACAACCTCTCCAGGAAGAGCGGTTCCATCGTCCACCACTCTCTCCGTGAAAAGATTTCCTCACATTACCCCTGAGCCGTGGCCCCTTGTTCTTACATCTCTTTTTCTGAAAGATGCTACCCTCCTGGACTTTGTTGATTCCTTGAGGTACTTAAAGTTTCTATCATGTCCCCTGTCCCTCCTTTCATCAAGGGTATACATATTAAGCTCTCTCAGTCTCTCTTCATATGGTTTCTGATGTAGACCCTGCACCATTTTAGTTGCCCTCCTCTGGACTGCTTCCATCCTGTCTATGTCCTTGTGTAGATGAGGTCTCCAAACTGCACGCAGTACTCCAGATGGGGTCTCACCAACTGTCTGTATAGAGGATAACCACTTCCTTTTCTCTTGTGATGCCTCCCTATGCATCCCAGTATCCCCCTGGCTCTCCTTACTGACTTCTCACATTGCTTACCCACCTTTAGGTCATCCGATATGACTACACCCAGATCCCTTTCCATTATTGTTGTCGTTAGTACCTTCCCTGCTATTGTGTACTCTTCTCTGGATTTTATTTCCCAGGTGCACTACTTTGCATTGAATCTAAGTTGCCATATGTCTGACCATTTCTCCAACCTTGCCAAGTCCCTTCTCATCCTTTCTATCCCCTTGTGTATCAACTCTGTTACAGATCTTTGTGTCCATAAAGAGGCATACCTTTCCTTCCAGACCCTCACGTAGTGTCACCTATAAAGGACGTTAAAGAGGACTGGACCCAGTACTGAGCCCTGAGGTACTCCACTAGTAACCCCTTTCTTCAGAATGTGTTCTATTCACTATTACCTTCTGTGTCTTGTTGTGCAGCCAGTTTGCTACCCAGGCTACCACCTGGGACCCACTCCCAGGCTGGCTAACTGATTATTAATTTTTGTGCGGGACTGTGTCAAATGCCTTGCTAAAGTCTAGGTAGGCCATGTCCACAGCCCTCCTGGTCTATTACTTTGGTCACACAGTCAAAGAAATCGATTAGATTCGCCTGACATGACCTTCCTGGTTGTGAATCCATGCTGCTTTGGGTCCTGTGCCCCACTGGCCTCTAGGTACTCAACAATTATTTCTTTCAGAAGTGATTCCATCATTTTCCCACCACTGAGGTCAAACTCAACAGGTCTGTAGTTTCCTGCTTCTGCCTTGCTCCCACTTTTGTGAAGGGGAATTACATCTGCCCTCCTCCAGTCCTCAGGTACCACCCCATCTTCCCATGATTTGTTAAAAAGTGTGGTTAGTGGTGTCACTAGGTCCTCCCTTAGCTCTTTTTAGGATTCTAGGGTGAATCCCGTCAGGCCCCATTGCTTTGTCCACCTTGAGTTTTAGGAGTTCTTTCAGTACTCTTTCTTCTATAAATGGACTGATGTCAACCCCACTATCCAGAGTGCTTCTACTGTTTGGTTTGGGTAACTCCTCCTCTTCTTCTTTTGTGAATACTGAGCAAAAGTATTCATTCAGTATCTCTGCCTTTTCACTGTCTCGCTCTGCTCACCTCCCTCTCCTTTATTAATCTTCTATCCTCCCTTAACCTTTCTATGCTCCCTAATGTACCTATAAAGGTTTTATCCCCTTCTTAACTGTGTTGGCTATCTTTTCCTCGGTTTGGGCCTTTGCTTTTCTGACTGCCTTCCCACTTCTTTCTGCTTTATTGATACAGTTCCTGGCGTGCTCCGTCCTGTGATTCTTTATACTTTTGAATGCAGCCTTTTCTCCTTAACCTTCCTGACACCTCTTTTGAAAGCCATAGTGGTTTTTATTCCACTTTGTTTTATTTATTTGTTTTACACAAAGGCTTGTTGCCTCCATGATGGCAGTTTGATTTTCTCCATTGTTCTTCACCCCTCCTTTCTGGCCATTTGCTAATGCATTCCTCAGGTATTCACCCATTATGCCAAAGTCAGCCCTTCTAAAGTCCAGTATCCTTGTCTTTGTATGGCTTGTCTCCATGGTTGTGTTTATTGTGAAGCACACTGTGCAGTGGTCGCTTGTTCCCAGATGTCTACTGACTTCTAAGTTTGTGATCCTCTCTCCATTTGAGAGTACCAGGTCTAATATTGCTCCCTCCGAGTGGGTTCCACACTAGCCGTCTAAGTATGCTCCCTGTAGGGCATCGAGAATGACCCTGCTCTTGGATGTGGCTGCAGTCCATGTTGCCCAGTTAGCATCTGGCATATTCAGGTCCCCCATCAACAGTATCTCCCTTTTTCAGCCATTTTGAGAATGCCCTCTATCATTTTCTTGTCCATTTCGTCCCTTGAGACGGGGTCTGTATACAACCGCTGTCTGATTGTGATGCCATTCCCTGTCTCCAAGGTGACCAGAGTTCCTCTTGTCCTCCCCTTTACTTTTTAGTTCTGTAGCTTTGATCCCTTCCTTTATGTGAGAGCCACCACCTCCTCTTTACCCTCCCTGTCCCTTCTGTAGATTGTGTACCTGGTATGTTGACATCCCAGTCATGGTTCTCGTGTACCACGTTTCCGTGACTGCCACAATATCCAAGTGTTCCTCTTCCATCAGGGCTACTAGCTCTGGAAGCTTGTTTCCCAGACTCGGGCGTTGGTACTCATTGCCCTCCATTTAATGTTGGCTTTATCCTTTTTACCCCATCCCTGCTCTTATTGCCTTGTCCATTTTCCATTTGCCCCTGTCCTGCCCTCTGTCAAGCTCTGTACCTCAGTGTTTACCCTGCTACCTGCCATGTTTTGTGGGGGAGGCTTGAACTTTCCTGTTTCCTATCAGCACCTCCCCTTTGGCTAGTTTAAAAGTTTGCCAAGGAAGCCTTTAAACCTGTCACTTAGGAGGCGTGTTTCCTTCCTGGACAGATGCAGACCATCATGCCAGTATAGACCTTCATCTCTCAGGTGGAACCCCAGTCCCCAATGAAGCCAAAGCCCTGTGCTCTGCACCAGTTTTGCAACCATTCATTAAACTGCATGGTGTGCAGTACCCTAGCCTCACCCTGCCATAGACTGGCAGCACCTCTGAGAAGGTTACCGTGCTTGCTACCTGTCTGAGACCCCTCCCAACTCCACAAATTCATCCTGCACTGCACTGATCTCATGCCTAGCTAGGTTATTTGTCCCGAGGTGGACAATGATATCTAGTTTCCTCTCCTGTGATGCTGCTTCTGCAATCCTGAGGATCTTCCTGTCCCTCCAAGCCATGGCACCAGGCAGGCACCTTACTTCCTCCCCTCTCCCTTCCCCAGGTCTACACCCCTAACAATTGAGTCCCCTATCAGAAGCTGTTTCTTCCCTGTGGTGTCCCTTGCCACTCTTTTGTGGGTCTCCTTGTGGATGTCCCCAGCATTTTCTTGGTCTCCAGTGAGGGTGTCATCATAGAGGAACCTTGATTTGCCAGGCTGACATATGATTTGTGTAGAGGTGCAACTCGGGGATACGCCTGTTCCACCACCTCACCCTCCCCGAACCTACTGTGGTCCATCTGCTCTTCACACATGGCAACCTCTGAGGCAGTGGTTGTGGAACTGGTGCTCTTTGGGTGGGGAGGCCTCCTTAGTCCTTGCCAGTTCAGCCTGAGGTGGGCAACCTCCTCCCTCAGAGCTGACAGTTGCCTGCAAATAGGGTAGCAACGCAGGTTCCAGAATGTCTCCCGGAAAATTGCTGTCCCACAGCCAGTGCATTGGTCTCTCTGCAGGGTCTCCTTCCCCAAGTTAAACGAACTAACTCGGATCCCTCACGGTTATGCCGAACCGCTGGCGAACCGAGAGAAAACAGCTACTTTAATAATACACTAGATCTAAACTGACAATCAGTAGAGGCAGTAAAAGAAATTAAATATACTTATGGTTTTTGATAATTTTTTTTATCTTTCATCACTGAAAGAGGGCTACGGAGACTCGAGCCACCAGACTTTCAGGCGGAGAGAAAAATCTAAAGGGTTAGAACACTACAGTTGGTAGAGGCAGTATTTGAAGATGCTAACATGCAAAGAATTCCATCATTTGCATGTATTCCATCTCTCTGGGCAGTCCAACCCACCAGGCTGACTGCACAAAGTTATGAATATCTGAGCATCACTGGGAAGAAAGAAGACTACTATGGTAAGTAATTTTTCTTCCTCTCGCTGATGGCAATGTCTCCTGTCTGTACTAAAGCCCTCTCCTCAACCAGCCACCATAGGGCCGCGACCCCATGGCAAAGAGCTGGCTCTCCCCTATAGTGATCCAGGTCAGGGTCCAGATGAGCCTTGACGTCTCCCCAGTCAATAAATTTGTCTGACAATGAACCAGTGTGACTTGCAGGTGTGTATAAAAGTCTGCGGAGTCGTAATTAGGGCCACAGACTGAGGCTGAGTGTTAGTTCCCCCCACCTCTACTTCAGCAGTTACATATCTTCCCTGAGTATCAGCTCGTCTGGAGATAATCCTGTGAGACAGACCAGGACAGATCCAGATAGCCACCCGTCTTCGCTTTTGACATGATGGGAGCCGCCAGAAATGACCCACCCCATGACTGAGCCAAGGAAGCGGCCTCCTCTGCGGTACTATGAATTTCTTGCACAAGGGCTATATCTGTTTTCATTTTTTAAGCTGAGTCCAAACCCATTTTCTCTTCACAACCATATGCAGCCATTAACATTCCACGTTACGCATTTGAAGTTAGCCATATTACATAAGGAAAAAAAAGCTCAGAGAGCACTAATAGTGCAATGAGGTGTTCAATCCTATGTCCCTTGACTTGCCCAATGTGTCCAAACTTTTACTTTTCAACCAAACCCTCCAAACCCTTTTCCCCCACCAAGCTTGTAACTTCCTACTTCTATGCCCCCATTAACTTCTTCTTAACTTTATCCCCCTCCCACTAACAGCACCACCCAGGCACTCTTCTCCGGTCCAAAGGGGCCCAGGAGTGGAGAGGACCTCAATAAGAACCCTAAACAGATTCTTTGATGCACCATCCCACTTCTCTTCGTGGATTGGGTTAGGGGATCCACTGTAGTTGAGATAACTAATTAAGCAGATGTATTCAGTTCCTGCTTTCCAGGTTGGTTTTCCCAGGGCGGTGCAGGGAGCCAAACCAGTCCCCGGCAGAAGTCAAATGTAAGGAATTAAAGTGTAAGAGGTAATCTTCCTTGTCAATCTTCACCATTCATTAGTTCCTGGGTGTAAGCGAAGATGGCGCACCTATCATAGGAGCTTTTTTTTTTAAAGTTTGCCCTAACGGCACTGCCCTTAAGAGTGACGTCGTGCATCCAGCCGTGGCGGCCATTAGTAGCGACCGACTCCTCCTCCAACTCAGTTCTGTTTCTCCCGCCGTCGAGGCAGCACCTGTCCAGCGACATTCAGTATTTTCCTGTACTGCGTAGTGTACCGACTCGTTTCTATCTACGCATCGGCCGACACGGTAAGACTGTTCTTTTCTATCTTCGGCGCCGGGTGTGTTTCCTACTGTGTTTTAGTCTCGTTGGTTTCGCGTTATGTCGGTTCTGGAGCTAAAGCGCCTTCGAAGGCGGGCTGCGCCCCTATCGGTCGGTGCTCCTGTGGCGGCATTTCTCCATCTCGGACCGGCATAGCGTTTGCCTCGTTGCCTGGGACCCAACCATGATATGGATTCATCCGGCGCCTGTTTCTCGATGGACCATCGCGTCCTCGAAATCCAGCGTTCAAGCTCGGCAAGGCCCGCCGACTTTGGGGCGCGGCATTGCTTGCGGGAATCTCGGGCAAGATCTTTAGGCCCTTCCCGGGTCCCCTCCGGGCCTATCTGATCCGAGGAGGAGGGTCTTCGTCCTATCTTGCAGAGAGGAGGCCCTTCAGCGGTGTTGAGGGGCGTCGTAGCCCCTTCCGGGCGCGGCCTTGCCTCGGCAGTCACCTCTTGGATGGGCTCCCCATGTGCGAGGCCCTTGGCTGGGCCGGCCGGGTGGACCCTCGACGCCGCCTCACAGGCGCCGTTTCGATCGGCGCCGTTCGCGGTGCGGTGATCAGCAGTGCCGTTCAGCGCCGTTTGGATCCTGGTGCCGTTAGCGGCGCCGGTGATCGGGCGGCGCCGCTTTGGATCCAGCGCCGTTCGCGTCGCCAGTGATCGAAGCGGGCGCCGTTAGCGGTGCCGCTTTGGAAACCGGTGCCGTTCGCGGTGCCAGTGGACGTGGTGGCGCGGGGCGATGCCGCCCTCGCCTCCCGGCGCCGGCGCCGCAGGCCTTCTCCTTCCTCCGGGTGGTGCGGGCCTGCGGGAAACCGCTAGAGTATGGAGTTAGGCTAACTGCTACGGCGTAGAGAGCGGCGGCGTCTCCCTTGGTACCGGGGCGTTCGCGGCCCGTGCCCTCGAGGACCCCTGGGGTGGCCAGCATTGAGGTCCTGCTGGTCTCGTCCTCCTCGGAGGCGATGGACTCAGATGTGGACCCATCCTGGCACCCCCATTCTCCGAATCTGGGTCTCGGTGGCTGGGGGTACCAGGCGGCGCGGCAGGCCCCTCCCTCTGTTCCCCCACCCCGTGGTCTCCTGAGGGTTCCTCGGCTGGGGGTGGCCGAGAGTCCGGGGGCAGGCGTGGGGGGTGATGGAGGGGCTCCCCTCTCTGGAGGCCGGTGACAGCTACCCCTGGGGTGCTGTTGCCCCTCTAGGGACAGGGGCGCTGCAGTGGAGGAGGAGGGCCTTCTTGGAGTCTGAGGGTTGGCGCAGGCGGCCTGCTGCTCGGCCTTCTTTGGCCACCCCAGGGGTGGCCAGGAGCCGAGTGCAGAGCCCGCTCCTCCCCTCAGGGTTCTAGGTTGTCCTCCGGCGGCGTTGTGCGGACTGCCCTTCTGGATCCATGCAGTCCGGCATCGTCACAGGGAGTTTCTCCCCAGGGGCTCTTCCAGGCTCCGCTTCCCCAGAGTTCCGTTCTGCGGCCTGGTTCTGATATCCAGGATCCCTCCTACTAGGGCTCCTTTCCCGGATTCCAGAGTCCTCGCGAGAGCAGTTGCCTCCTCGGGGTGCCTCTCCCATCTCTCTGCCTTCACCACCCCGCTCCCGGGCCATGTCGTCCCTCTGGGTCCGTTATCCTGGGAGCAGTTCAAGATTCTCGTGGCCTTCCCCTCATATGTTAGATACATGCTACATGCATGGCGGGTCTTCGACTCTCCCCACCGCGCAGGAATCCTCTGGACATTCCAGCTCCCATCATCCTCGTCTCCCTCCTCTGAGGGAGAGGAACCCTACTCATCTGTCCTCCGATGCTGATTTCACTGAATATCAGCGTTTCCTCTAGAGGATGGTGAGGATCTTCAGATTTCCTATGTTCGAGAGACAATACCCGAGCAGAGCAGCGTGAATTCCTTGGTAGATTCAGTGCCCAGCATTTGTGGTACCTTCTGGCCTATCCTTCCAGGAGGCATCTATCCGGTCCTGGCAGTCCCTGCCGCTTCTTCTCCAGCCCTGGCCGACTGCCAGCATAGGTATTGTGCCCCTCTGAGTCTCTAGGTTCCTTCCCAACCCGACCTCTGGTTTGGTTTACCTGGATACTCCTTCTGGCGCGTTGCCTGGCGCGACCGCCCACGGATCCGGACTCTCTCCATTTTCGACCGTTGAGGCGAAGTGTTCTCTTCTTCTCGTGCGAGTGCCTCTATTGCATCACATCAGGCTCACCACGCTGCCTACAACCGGCATTTGTGGTCGATGATGTCCCAGCTGCTGGCATCAATGCCTGACACGGAGCAAACCAGACAAGCCGCTTGCCCTCTCGCGGTAGGCCTGGAGCTGGCAAGACACCAAGCAAGGGCATCTTATGGCGCCAGTGAGGTGGCTTCCAGGCTTGCGGGGACAGCGATCTGCATCAGGCGGACGGCATGGCTTCATCTTTCTAGGTTGTCACCCCTGGCCCGGCGTGGGGTGATTCGCTCCGCCTTCTGGGGACCCGTCTTTTCTCTTCTAGAGCTAGCAGACTTTTACAGGGCTCCCTCCGTCTCCTCGTCCTCGGGAGGCACCTCCTAGCTCTTCTCCACTTAGGCTTTCTGAATAAGCCAGGGTCTTCTCCTTCTGTTTCTCACCAGCATAAGGCTGGGGTCTTGTTCTCTCAGGGAGGAAGGAGAGCTTGGTACTCACCCAGGAAGTAATGAATGGTGAAGATTGACAAGGGAAGATATGAAAATTACATACCTACCGTAATTCTTGATCTCTCTTGTATCTTCACCATTCATTACTTACACCCGCCCACCATCCCCTCAGTGGCCTCTTCCTGTGGCTTCTCCACCTCCGTCTCCTTCCCTCTCTGCAAAAAAAAAATCCTTAAAATGTAGGAAAAATTGCTTAATTTTTCCAAAAAAAATCTTCTTGGGGGTCTTAATTTTCCAAAAATTACTTACTCTAAGATTCATGGGCCATCTAGTGGATTGCTTTGGCGATCAGACTGCACAACTATCTCTTGCCATCCTTCTGGCGAGATACCTCTAGGGGTTTTGGCCTGGCTCAGGCTATTCAGTTTGATCCTGCAATCCGTGTTTCAGATATTGCCCCAAAATCCACCCCCATTCTTGCCTTGCAGAGCAGAGGAGCAGGCACATCTGTTCCTTTTTTCTTTTTGCTAAAAAAAAAAAAAAAAAAATGCTGAGGAACTCTCTCCGACTGCTATAGGCATCTTGGTATTGGGTCATGCAACTAGCCTGCAAAATTTTATTTGTAAAAAAAAAAGAAAACAAACAAGAGGGAAATGAGAGGGTAGGCTACCCTTCTCGCTAGTTTGTATATTGGTTTCTCCTTTTAAGTGTCCTCCCGGACAATTTTCAGAAGAGCAGTGCTGACCATATCCAATCAGCCAGCCCAAACCTTTGGCCTGCCTTGGCCAGTCTGTCTGAGTCCCATTTCTATGCTTAAAACGCCTGAAGGCTTACATTTCCTTTTCTAAGTCCCAGAGCAGCACTGTCCTGCTGCCTGGGGTTCATTCTCCTCCTCGGGTGTCCTCAAATTCTAGGCCTTTCGCGGCCAGGAACCCGAGGCGGTATCAACAACAATGGCATGTTGAGGATAAGGACTATGCCCTCCTGAGTCTGTCTAGCGGGTTTGGTGAACCTTCTCTTCAGCTCTGTCTCGGGGATTCTTGCTTCCCTGTTAATCGAGCCTTCGGCTGTAAGCTAACTATGCTCGTTGGACATCCTGGTCCCTTCAACATCCCATCTCTCTCTTCTCTTCTTCTTCTTCTATTTTCTCATTTCCTTCCTAATCTCTCCTCCTAGAGTCGCCCAGGTAAGGAGGCCCTGCAGTCCCTAGGCTAGGATACTCTTATCTCCTCTGTCCTTCCTCCATCGGCTTATTCCTTTTCAGTTCATTCTTCCTTGCTTTTGCTATCCCTCGGCTATCTTGCCTCGCTATCTATATTTTCTGCTTTCGCTTTGCCTCTCCGGCTCCACAGAACTGAGTTGGAGGGAGGAGTCGATCGCTAATGTGGCCGCCCCTGCATGGCCACATGACGTCACTCTGGCCGGTGCCGTTAGAGCAAACTTTTTAAAAAAAAAGCCTCGTGACGGAAGGCCCCAAGCTTACACCCAGGAAGTAATGAATGGTAAGATACAGAGAAGATCAAGAATACGTAGGTACTAATTTTCATATCTTGCCTTTTAGTATGGACATAGAGACTTCCGTTGTGGAAATCGGAAAATTGGCCCTGCCCTGACTGGCGGGCGCCTGATCCCCCTCACTATGCATTTGCAGGTTTGCCGTAATTGCTCCCTTGCATCCTAAGTCGGAGTCCCTACTCATATAAGAAGGGCCACTTTCCCACCCCAGAGGGACAACCCGAAGATACAACAGTGATCAGCCAGCTTTAGTTCTAAATTGCCCCCCTCCATCTTAACCTCCGATGCCTATATGCAACAAAACTAAGGAGTGCATGTAATATTAACAAAAGCACACAAAAATAAAAAAAAGTTTAAGTAATGCCCCCATTGGCTAAATGTGCCTAATGCACAGAGGCCGATTGCATGTAAGATCGTAGCCAGAGTCAGTTCAGCACAAGGCTGCTCATTGTTGTCCACCATTTAGTTTTTAAACCGGGCCAAAAAATCAGCCTGAACCTTAACAATTAGGGTAGTCCATTCTAGGTTTCAAAGGAGGCATGTTCAAATTGTTCCAGTATTTCCCGCTAAGGGACACAAGTAGTAGAAGACTTTAGCCCTCTGTGCAGCAATCGATGGACAGCCAACTTGCCTTGGATCCCAGGGTTAGGGAGCTCTCGAGATGCCGTGATAGGCCACCACCGGTGTTGTGTCGAAAAGGCTTCTGCACCCCAAATCCCCGGAGTCCTCATTTAGTCATACGTTCTGTACTTAGATTAAGTCTAGTCGCCAGTGTGTCTCAGCAGTTGTCCTCAGCATCCTGGCCACTTCAGTCCGGGCTCTTGTTTGCTTCCCATGTGCTCAAGAAGTCAGATGCCACTCGGTCGGTGAAAGTTCTTTGCAGTTTGCCTGGAGGCAGCACCACCAACTGCACCAGATGGACCAGCGAGAACGGGCAGTTAAGGGCATGTAGCTTCTTTTACCTCATTAAAGGCCTGTCGTCTGGTCTGGTCTGGAGAGCTCTTGAATAATCGGGAAAATACTAACTCAGCTCCTATTATTCATAATTGGACCTGCTTTGCGGGCAGCTTCTGGGTCCCGCTGGTGATCCTGGTAGCACAGGAATTTAATCAGTAGATGTCGAGGTCTGGGTCGGGCTGTGGTTTGATACCAGGGGATCGATGAGCTAGCTGTATTTCAAGGCTACAGTCCTGAGGCAGAGATAATGTTTGTTGTAGCCACTTTTGAATGTATGCCAAGCAGTCTTTTCCTCCAGACCTCCGGGAGTCCAGTTATTCTTATGTTATTTCTCCACTCTCGATTCTTGTGATCATTGATTAGCTCCTTCGGCTCCTCGATTTCTTTTAAAGCCTTTCTCAGGTCTGAGGACATGGCAGTGAGCAGTCTCCTGGGTGCTAACACTGGCTTCTACTCGTTGAGCCTTTCCTCATGGGCATCTACTTTCTCTGACACTGAGTTCCTGTTTGTTGGAGGTGTTATAGTTGAGCGTAAGATTATGAAGCCCACTTGCATTTTGTACCTAGGTCACACTTGAGGTCTTTAATTAGGCGTTCCAAGGTTAGATAGTCAGAGCTAGCCGTAGCCATTGTTGAGGGCTCTGGTTCCAGGGCCTGCTCTGGCCATGGATACTGCGGGTGGGCTGAGACAGGTCCGCTCGGACTCAACTTTTGCTGCTTACTTTGCGTGCTGGAGAATTGCAATTTCGATTGCTTTTTCCCAGATTTCTGCGGAGCAGGCATTAGTTGAGTGCTGGTTCAAAAGGAGTTTTACTGGCAGCAGGATTAAGGCAGGAAATTTTAATTTAATTATGGATCCTCATGGAGCTCCTCACTTAGACCCTCCGCCATGATTGCCAGCCAGGCCATGCACCCCCATCGATGGTCCTCTTTCCATAGTCCTTCTGTTAAGCTCGGGACCGCCTTCACTTGGCCATGTCTTAGGACGCAGCACTCTAGCTTGCAGTGGCACTGTGGCCCCACTTGTTCGCAGGCAACCTACCTGTCGGCATTTAGGGGCTTCTCTGCCTGCTTGGACCCTTTCTTCCTTCCGTTGGTGATCCCTTTGATTAAGCCCATCGACACAGCGCTTCCCCACCATGTAGTATGAGACCCTGGTGCGGCAGGTGTCTTACATCACCGCTGTCCCTCTTTGGATTACGGACATTGGCCACGCTCCCTGGATCCTTGGGAGCATGGTAGGAAATGGAGACTGTGGGGAGCCCTCTCAAGCTTACCGCTCCACTGAACCCCATAGACCAGGGATCTCCCTGGCCCTTTCAGGGATATGCCTCTCTTTGTACCTGTACTTCCCTTTCAGCAGAGCAGGCTTCCCCTCAGATGTGGGTCTGACTCTGTTTAGGTCTGCCTACAATATCTCAGATGCCCCAAGCAGAGCAGCTCGTCTGGAATCCCTTAAGTTAAGTAGGCGGGATTGACAACAGATGTCCAGCAGGCCATCCTATCTGCCCCTTTCTGAAGATGTCAGCGTTTTGGGGCCTGAGGGAGGGAGATCCTCAGTGACCTGTGGACCTCGGGGTTCCCACAAATCTGGGTCCTGGGCTGGACCCAAAGGCACACGTGAGCAGCAGCTGCCTTGCCAGCCCGGCCTACACTACAGGTGCCCATTTAAAGAGTTTCAGAGGTGGAGGGTGGCCCTCGCTGCTGGATCTGATCCAGCACGATTCCTTTCCACCCCCGCCCCACCTGTGTTCAGCCGGAGGTAGTGGTCGGGAGGGGGCCTTTTTCCTCCACCCAGAGTAGTTGGGGAATGATCTACAGCCACCTGAACCCTGCAATTTATAGTACAGGGCCATGCTCTTGCACTTCTGGAACAGTCCCAGGCCTTATACCTGTTCCATCAACCCACCCTCTACACCACATACCAGTGCCTGTAGAGGAAGCATATACCTTGCTGCAGAAAAGGGCCATGAAACCAGTGTCTCAGCAGCAGCACGGCAACAGAGGATGTTATCCACGTTTCTTCTTTGTCCCCAAGTCCACAGGGACTTGGGGACCACCCTGGATTGAATGGTGTTTCTGCAAGGCCTGCTGCCACTCCTGAAACAAGGAGACTGGATATGCTCACTGGATCCGCAGGATGCTTGCCTGCATATCAAGGTTGGTTCCCCTCACAGGAAATACCTCAGGCTTCTGTTTCAGGGAGAGTGCTACTGCTTCAATGTACTGCCCTTGGTTTGTCATCTGCACCATAGATATTTAACGAATGCTTAGTGGTAGTTGCAGCAGCCCTCAGGAGGAAGGGATTATCGTCTTCCCTATCTGGAGGACTGGCTACACAAAGCTCAATCAAGGAGCAACTCTCTTACACACTAGCATGCACCAGACAGCTGTTCCATGCTTTAGGGATTATGGTCTGTCTGCCTGTCAGGCTTGACTCCTTGTCGGTGTCTTCAGTACATCGGAACAATACTGGACACTGCTCAGGTCGCGCCTTCCTGCCCCAAGACAGTGTGGAATGCATGATTGCTGAGGCCCAGCAGCTCTGCAGCAACCAGTATGTCAGCCAGAGCATTCCTGTGGTTACTGGGCTAGATGGCGTTGGTCATTCTCATGGTTCCTTGGCCAGGCTGCACATGCAAATTCCTAGTGGACATTGAGTGTCCAAGGGATCAGCGCACTGAGGATCTATAATAGAAGGTTCCAGTCACTTTGCCAGTAAAGAAGCTGCTTCAGTGGTGGATGGACCCCAGCAGTTTGTTCAGTGGGGTTCCCTTCATGATCCCTTCCCTCATCAGATCACCACCACGGAGGCTTTGGCAATGGGCTGGGGGCTCATCTGGGGCCTCACCAGACCCAGGGTACCTGGACAGCAGTGAGAGTTCCCGCCACGTAAATGTCCTTGAGATGAGGGCTGTCCTGTATGGCCTGCAGGCCTTCCAGTCTTACGTCTCCCAGGGCCTCTTCTGGTACAGACAGACAGCATCAGTGTAGTGCACTACATACTGGTCTCTAGAACACGGTCTAGAACTGGTGGCAGTACATGTTCCAGGTGACCAATATGCCCTGGCAGGCGGGTTCAGCAGGTCACAGTCTGGAATGCATGAGTGGGAGCTGCTGACCTCGGTGGCAGATCTGTTCGGCAGGCGGTCACCCAGAGTTGAACTTTTTGCATCCCACTTAACACAAAACTCACGCTTCTGCCTCGTCGCTCCAGAGCCTAGAATTCTCTGGTGAGAGCCATGTGTCCCTCTCCTGAAAAGGAGGTTTTCTATGCCTTCCTCCCTTTCCACTGATTCAGAGTGCTGCTCAAGCTTCAAATGGTAGGAGCGACTCTGATGCTCATTGCTCCCTTCTTGTCTCATCAGATCTGGTTTCCCTTACTATAGCAGTTGGTGGTGGACCCTCCAGTGCTCCTGCCCCTGTGCAAAGCTTGCTCTCCCAGGTGCAGGGCACCCTGGTCCATCTGAACCTCAGGTCACTACACCACCATGCTTGGCTCCTGAAGACATAGCCATGGCTTGATTTGGGGTATCCCAAAGGTGGCTGATGTCCTTGTGGCTGCTAGGAAGCCTTCCACCACGGCCACTTATTCCATGAAGTGTAAGCACCTTGCTCTGTGGGTGGCCTCCATCAGCTGGATCCTTTCACCAGTCCAGTAAGTCAGATTTCGGACTATTTGCTGTCCCTCTCAGATTCTGGCCTGCAGTACTCCTCCATTAGAGTGCACCGGGCTGCTATTTCAGCCTTCCATGTGCCCATTGATGGCACAACTGGAGGTATCTCATACATTTTGAAAGGCATCCTTACGTGAAGCCTCACTCCACAATCCAGTCCCTCCTTGGGACTTGAATTTAGTATTCGAAAAACTTACTTTGGCTCCTTTTGGGCGGCCGTGACACGTGAGCTGCGCTTTCTGTCGTGGAAAACATTATTTCATTTGCTACTACTTCTGCTCCAAGGATCTCTAAGCTTCAGGCTCTAATGGGTGAGCCCTTCTTTTATTTTCCACAAAGAGGGTGTTTTGCATACTAGTCCTAAGTTTTACCAGAGATGGTGTCTAGAGTTTCCTTTGAGATCAAACCATCCACCTGCCAGTTTATTGTCCAGAGCATGCCAATCTAGAAGCATTGCTCCATACTTTAGATGTACATAGAATACTTAGATACTATAGACACCATACAAAGGACTGCAGGAAGTCCTAGCAACTGTTTGTTTCTTTTGCCCCGGACAAGAAGGCGTACCAGTTTGTAAACAGTGCCCGTCCAAATGGTTGGCTAACTATTATTTGCTGTCATAGGCAGTATGGTAAGTAACTTCCTGGGGTTATCTTGGCCACTCTGAAAAAGGAGTGGCTACTTCTGTTGCCAGCTTCAAAATGTGTCAGCCACTGACATTTGCGCAGCTACCCCTGAAGTACTGTCCACACTGTTACTAAACACTACAGTCTGGACATTGCCTCTAGGAGAAGGCAGATTTCAGCCTGACTGTGCTTCAAGGCCTTCTGTTTTAGGCCTATAGCTTCCAGCTACCCAGACTGTCTAATCTGTACTGTTTGGTATGCACACTGTAGGTGTGACCTGATGAAAGAGATATCCCGAAGAAGACAGAACAGTTATGTAAGAACTTACCAAAACAGTAGATCTTTAAAGGAATCTCTTTCATCGGGTCATGCCAGACCACCCTCTGTCCCCCTTGGGTGCAGAGCTTCTCCACTGCTGTCTTTCCTTCTGCAGGATTGCAGGTATGTTGCACCAGCCTTTTTAGATAGCGGGTGCTCCTTTTTCTCCCTGGTTACCCAAGAGGTGGCCTGCACCTGGCTCTTTCTCAGGGAGATGTGGAGCCTTTCTTAACTGTAATGACTGTCGCCTGGCTGTTTCTCAGGGATGGTCTGCCCCTAGCACCAACTCGTGTTTGGCACCATTTGCTCTCTCCTGGCTTTATGGAGAGTAGCCCTGCCTGTCCAGTCCCTCTCGAGACTTGAAAACTGTGACTGAGCTACCTGTGCGTCGCATGGGCTCTTCAGCGTTCCTCTGCCTTGCTCGGTGGGCAGACCCATTCTCTCTACTCCCAGTTCCATTAAAGGAGATCCTCCAAGCATGGTCTCGGTGGGGAACTGAGGGGACGGGCCCATCCACGCTTACATAGGGATGTGACATCAGATGTCGCTGTGTCGGCCCCTACTGAACTTCTGGCAGGCGTTTCCTTGTGGCCTAGAGCCTGGCGACTCATTGTCCTATAGGTATGACCTGATGAAAGAGATTCCCTTGAAGATCTACTGTTACAGTAAGATCTTACTTGAGATACAGCTCTTGCAGCAGGTAACACCATTAGGACTGAAGCGACAGGCGTCAGGACGTCGGAATTCTTCTAGCTAGCTATCTTCAGCGGACACTGCTCCGATGTGGGTCCTGCCTCCGGCGTCAGGCGTAGTACATAAAGGCGGTCCCACCAGATTCCCCAGTTCTTTCCCCGTCGACTTGCATGTCTCGACCCTTGGATCGCTTCTCTCAAGAAGCTCATCTTCACATCAATATTTTGGAGATGAGGGTGGTCCTTATGCCCTGCAGGCCTTCCAGTCAGAGATCCCACGATTACCTTATGATCCAAACAGACAATACGGCGGTGATGTATTACCTCAACAAACAAGGAGGCGCACCTCTTACCCCTTTGCAGGGAAGCAATGAGAGTGTGGGATTGGGTAATCCAACATGGCGCGAACCTGATTGCAGTTCACGTTCCCAGAGTGGACAACACAATCGCAGATGGCTGAGTCATTCCCAGGCCAGGGTCCACAGTGGGAACTTCTTCAAGGGTTGCAGAGGATCTGTTTCTTCGATGGGGCACTCCAGAACTGGACCTATTCGCTTCCCCATCCAACGGAAAACTGCCTAATTTCTGCCAGCTAGATCCAGGGCCTGGTGTTTTCTGGCGAGGCAACGTTGTCCCTCTCCTGGGCGAACAGATTCCTCTCGCCTTCCCTCCCTTCCGTTGATCCAGAGAGTTCTTCTCAAACTGCGCAGGAGCACAACATTGATCCTGGTAGCCCTTTCTGGCCCAGGCAGATCTGGTTCCCCTTGCTCACGCAGCTGTCCCGGGAACCTCGGTCCCGTTGCCCTTCAGCTCCATCTCTTGTCTCAGGAGGAAGGTTCACTGGTCCACCCGGACTTACGTTCACTGAACCTGCATGCATGGCTCCTAGAGACATAGCCATTTTGCGACACGGGGTCTCGCAAGAGGTGGCGGAAGTTCTTTAAGCGGCCAGAAAGCCGGCGTATGCCATGAAATGGCGCCGTTTTTGCTTATGGCAAGCACGCGGCCTTTCCCTCTAGGTTGCCCGGTGAAAGCGGTGTTAGAATACCTGCTCTCCCTTTCCATTCGGGTCTCACCTACTCCTCTATTAAGGTGCACCTCTGCGCTATTTCTGCTTAACACTTCCCAGTGGGACAGCGCACAGTGGTGCAACTTGGCGCCTCTCGAGACTTTCTGAGAGGGTGTACACCTTAGGCCACCCATTAAGGACACTGTTCCTCCATGGGGTTTACTCTTTTTCCTGGAACAACTCACGCTTCCCCTTTTGAACCTGCGCGGATTGCGAGCTCGTTTCCTGTCATGGAAAGCGTTATTTTTAGTTGCTATTCGTCAGCAGGAGAATTTCGAGCTTCATGCTCTCATGTGTAAGGAACCTTATTTGATTTTCCACCAGGACAGAGTGTCCCTGAGGACGAATCCTAAGTTCTTGCCTAAGGTGGTCTCTGCACTCACTCTCAATCAGGACATTGACTTGCCTGTATATTTCCTAAATATTCTAATAGAGGAGAAGCGCTGCTCCACACCCTGGATGTTCACGCTGTCTAAGGTATTACCTGAACAGGACTAAACAACCCATGAAGTCAGACAACTCTTCGTTTCCTTAAGCTGAGAGGAGGATGATGGGCCAACCAGTATCGAAGCAGTCCCTTTCTCGCTGGCTTGTCGGTGTATATCATACTGCTATGATACAAGCAGAAACCCCTCCGGGTACAGTCCGGGCCATTCCACTAGGGGTGGCTACCTCCTTTGCAGCACTTTGTAACGTCTCCTCCTCTGCCATTTGTGCTGCAGCCACTTGGAGCTCTCTGCATACTTTTATCAGGCATTATAGCCTGGACATTTGCTTCACAGCGAAGAGCGGTTTTGGCCTGGCCGTGCTACAGGGTCTCCTGTCCTAGAGTCAGTACTTGGTATGGATTTTTCTAGTTTCCTCCTCCCAGAATGCTTACAAGCGTTATTGCTTGAAATCAGTCCTAATGGTGTTACCTGCTGCAAGAGCTGTATCTCGAAGTAAGATAGTACAGTTATGTAAGAACTTACCGTAACAGTAGATCTTGAGAACAGCTCTTCCAGAACCTCCACCCACCTTCCCCTTGGAGGAGGCATGCCTTTCCGAGCCTTTGGCAGCGGTTTCGCCCTTTGTCTTCTGATGGTGGCTCCTCGGTCTCCCATTCTGATGTCGTCCTGCGGACGGAAGTCTCCAGGCGGGGAGAACTGGGGAATCTGGCGGGACTGCCCCTTATGTACTATGCCTGACGTTGGAGGCGGGACGACGCTGGGCGTCCCTGCTGAAGATAGCTAGCTAGAAGAATTCGGTGGGGTCCTGACGCCCGTCGCTTCAGTCCTAATGGTGTTACCTGCTGCAAGAGCTGTTCTCGAAGATCTACTGTTACAGTAAGTTCTTACGTAACTGTACTTTATTATGTAATCATTCTTTCTGAATGGTATCACAGGCAACAATATGTGTACAGCCACTCTAATGAAGCTTTGTGGTTTTATGGCTGGAATTGATAGCCTTGTGAATTATATTGTTTTACTAACAGTTTCAAGGGGCAGGTCTGGAGTTGGGATTTAGAGATCCAAACTTCAAAGTGTGTGTTTTGGGGGATGCTTGGAGCACTAATCCTGTTTTGATATGACACCAGTGTCCCAAGGTGAGCTTCTGGTGTGCAGGGAAGAGCAAAACTAAAAGGAAGGTACTGCTCATATGGTTGAAGGCCAGTATTGGGCGCTTAAGAAATGGGAAATCTAAGGGTCTACAAGCAATTTGGATGCACAAACATGAAGTTTTATTTATTTTTTATTGATTACAGTACCTTTGAGCTAGAAGCTCGTTTACAGAGGTTTCACCTCAGATTAGACATAACAGATTAAACGATATACTAAACTACAATTAAACTTTTACAAAAGTAAGGACATTGTTGAAAAGAAATTAAGCAAACATAAACAGTTCTTGTCTGTAAGTGCATGCCATGTGTTTCAGTTATAATTATATCAAAGTCCTGAAGAGAAGTAATACTTACAGATTAAGGGAGGAAGTAAGATGTGTGACCAGTAGAGACCAAATAGGATCACAGAGATGGGGCAGAGAATATCTTTAAGGATGAGGAAGAGTGGAGGGTTGCAGTCACGAATAGGCTCAGGTATGGAGTTAAATGGTTGAGAGGGACCTTCTGCTGTGGGGTTCAAAGAAGGTGGGGTGAAGGAAGAATTACCAGATAGTAGGGAGGAGAGGGTAGGTGATTGGGTGAATTAAGTGCCAATGGTAGAGCAGGGATTTCAAAGACAGATAGGTTTGGTTAGACACTACAGTCACAGGTACTGTGTGATTCTAGATGGCAAAGCTTGATTTAAGCAGGCCTAGTTTTGTTTCCAACAGTATGTCATCACTGAGTGTATTTAGGTGGTAGGGTGACCGGTACTCATAGGACCGTTGGCCTTGAGTGGTCTGAGAGAAAGGGACTTTTAGGGGCTGGCTATTTGTAGCCCTGGTATGCCTGGTTCTGTTGGACATGCTGAAGAAATTCCACACACTGGGGGTGTTAAGGTTAGGGTGACTTTCTTTGCAAGTAGGCATACATGGTACTGTATTCGACAGTCCAGATTTAGCCAACCGGATTGTGCTTAAAGCTCATAAGTGTGAGTAAGACAGTGAGCTCCCAAAACCAGCCTGCAGGCCTTGTTGAGGGTTGTTTTTATCCGCCTGAGGGCTGTGTGAGTTGCAGCACTGTAGACCACTAACCCATAGTTCATTACTGACAGCACTGAGCTATTCACAGCTAGTTTTAGTGCCTCATTCGTTAGGCACTGTTTGATCTTACTTCGAGGTAAGCTCTTGCAGCAGGTAGCACACATAAGACTGGCCTGCTGATGACAGGACCCAATGGCAAACTGTTCCAGCAGTAGGTAGTGGGGACCCCCTCTCCGATGTCGGCCCTGCCCCGACATCCCATGTGGTATATAAAGGGCGGTGGTCCAGCTTGCTCCAGTTCTTCCCATTGTCGATGTGAGAACGTTAGGTCCACGGGTTCTCTCACCAGTTCGACCACTATTTCAACTTTTAGACTCCAGTCAATCTCTTTCAACGTTTTCTTTCCTATAAGCTTCTGCATGTCAACTACCCCATCCAGGCACACGAATAAGTGCGCCTGCAGTAGATAAATCCCTTCTTAAGTCGGACACCGGCCTGCTTTTTGCCTGGGCCCAGACCCGACACTCTGTCCTGCCCCCATTGTCAGGCTTTCAGTAGTCGGACCCACATCCGCCAACAAAAGTCTGTACAGGCCTTCCTGGCTCAGCAGCAACTGGCAGCAATGCAGAGGGACTTGTCCTCTGAAGGATTCTCCCTGCTGTTCCCACAAATCTTGGGAAACGCCATGCTGCTAAGCCTAAGGACAAACACAGAGAGCAGGACAGAGATAGGGAGATGTCCTCCTCCAGATCAAGATCTTCCAGATCCCACACCACCTCCAGATCGGGTCGTCAGGCCACGACTCCCGCCTTACAGTGGTCAAGACCCCAGCCTCCTCTGGAGGCCCTGTGACCAAGGAGAAATCTTCAGGGCATTCTACTAATCTTCAACCCCTGAAGATCAAGCCTCCTTCAGCCTCGTTGGGCTACTCGTCTGACCCAGGTAAGTCACCTCCGCCCCCGGTCAGCCTCTGTATGCAGCGCCCAACCCCAGGAGAGGCAACATTTCGGACCCGTCAGCGGGAGGTCTTCCTCCCTCCTGCCAAAACACGCCCACAAGTCTTGGACAAGCGCCATACTCCATCAACAGACAAGCGTCCGGTCCCATCGGTCAAGCGTCCCTTGGACAAACACGCCAAGCCTATGCCTGATCCCCATTGGAGCAAGCCTGCTGAAGGCGCCCAGAGGCCCTTTGCCTCCTACTCCGCAAAGTCCTCATCGCCCCCAGCGCCTCTCTTCAGTCTGACACCAGGGTGGATGACAATCGACGCTGACTGATCAGATGCCGGTCCATGGCTTCCTCCGGGTCCTGACGACGGCCCTGATAACCAGGATACACCAGCATCCCTCCCCCAGTCCGACCACCGACGGCGGACATGACTGACGCCGGTACCAGCACCAAAGTGCCAGAACCACCACGGACCTGGTGCCTGGTTCTCTAAGCTCGACCTTAGCCAGGTCAAGGACTTTTCTCACACTGATGGGAAACTGTTAGGCGGATATCCTTCCGTTCATGCCTACACCAGTCACTCCGGCAGATTCTGACCCGTACCGATCCCTAGTGAGAAGATTCTGCCCCAGCCTATTGAAGAAGTGCCTGCTCAACCCTGCTCAGATGAGGACAGGGAAAACATCCATCTCCAGAGAGACCTTGGAAACGGATGGAAAAGAAGGTCGTAGATCCCGCTCCAGGAGCTCCAGTATCTCTAGCCCGAAGACGCAGGCACAAGCGTAGGAGACACAGATCTCCTCAACCTCCTCCACTGACTCTACCACACGCTCAGTTCCAAAACGCCTCTGTTAACAAGGTCTGGACATATTGCAAGGAGTTCCCGACCCCTCAGAAGGCAGAACTTGCAAAACTACTCCAAACAGTGTCAGACGTAGCACGCATGTATTACGGTCTGCCTACGACTCTATGGACACCTCAGCTAGGCAGCGGCTACGGGCAGCTGTCTTCGGCTTAATTCCTGGCTCCGGTTTCAGAGTTTGCGCCAGATGTTCAGTCCAACATCCTAGATGTGCTCTTTAAGGCTCTGTTCTCTTCGGTGAAGAAGCGGAGCGCATTATCAACAGATTACAGGACTCTGGTAAGGCCACCCTTACCGTGCAGTATATATATATCGACCGAAGCAGAGACAGTTTCGAGTTCTCACTTTCATGGCAGAGGGGACAGTGGCCTCAGCAACCCCGCTTTCAGCAACCCTACGCTCAGCGAGGTGGCTTTGGTCGACGTGATGGCCCCCGGGATCCTCTGCCTCCATCTCTCGACAGGCTAAGTCTGCCCAAGCCACTTTCCTCCCCTTCCAACAGTATGACTTCCAGCCAAACCCACCTCTCTGCGATGTTCCATTGGGAGAGAAGGTGGGAGGTCACTTATCTCTTTATCCAGAAGCCTGGAGACAAGCGACCTCTGACCATTGGGTTCATGAGCATATAGAACACGGGCACTCTATAGCATTTGTGTGCACCCCTCGGACAGGCCCCTCCGTCACTTGCGGGACATGCAGTTCTCATCCAGCAGGTGATTCAGGCACTGCTTTCCAAACATGCCATAGAGCCCATTTCTCCACAAGAGAGTGGCACGGGTTCTATTCCACTTCTTGCTGGTCCCGAAGAAGTCAGGAGACCTGAGACCGATCTCAGCCTCAGCGACCTGAACCTCTCAGTCGCATACAAGCATTTCAGGATGGTCACATTGCACAACTTGATTTCTATGTTGTGCAAAGGAGACTGGCTCACATCCCTGGATATGCAGGACGCCTACCTCCACATTCTTATAGCCGAAGGTCATCAAAAATATCTTGAGTTCGCATTCCAGGGAGAATACTTTCAGTTCAGGGCCCTGCCTTTGGCCTGTATTCGACACCAAAGTGTTACGAAGCGCCTGGCGGTGGTTGCCACAGCACTGTCGAGGATGGGTCACCACGTGTTCCCATACCTGAACAACTGGCTACCCTAGCTCACTCCAGCACCCAACTCCAGGCTGCCATTAGGGACACCCACAGCCTGTTCTGGAGCCTGGGGATTACCATCAACCCAGCCAAGTCATCACTCAGCCCCGCACAACTCCTACTGCTCATTGGGGCAGTCCTAAACACTGTTCAGGGTCAGGCCTTCCTACCTCTAGAACAGGCAGAGCACATTCGGGCTCTAGCCAGGCAGATTATTCTGTCTCCACCGTCCCAGCCAGATTGCTACTCCGGCTGTTGGGTCACATGGCGGCTGCCATAGTTACCGTTCCTTTGCAAGACTCCAGATGAGGACCATCCAATGGACCCTTCAAGTACAGTGGGACCAGAAATGGGACGATCTGGACTTGCCCTGTCTCCAGTAGAGAGCCAGTCCCAAGGAACTCCACTGGTGGGCGGCGCCCCTGCCTTGTAGGAAGGGATCCCTTCTAGAAGGAAGCTCCTGGACAGGTCCTGACCATGGACGCTTCAAATTTGGGATGGGAGGCACCCTGGAGTACACAAGGCATGAGGGTCTTGGTCTTCGACCGAGGAATCTCTCCACATTACCTTGCTGGAGATGAGAGCGGTCCTTGCTCTCAAGCCCTGGAAACTTCAGTCACACCTGGTCACCTTCTGGTCCAGACAGACAACACATTGGTGGTCTTCTACCTTAACAAACAGGAGAGCACGCACTCTTATCCCGTGCAGGGAGGCCATGAGAGTGTGGGAGTGGCCATTGTCCACCAGTCGACCATCATGGCGGTGCATGTTCCAGGTGCACAAAACACGCTGCAGACACCCTCAGCAGGACAAAGTCACGAGTACATGAGTGGTTGCTTCTGCAATCAATGGCAGATGACCTTTTCGCCAGATGGGGGACATCAGAGTTGGACCTCTTCGCGTCCTACACCAGCGCAAAACTGCACAGTTTTGCTCGCTAGATCCTGAGCCTGGTGTTTTCTGGCAAACGCATTGTCCCTCTCCTGGAAGGGAGATTCCTTACGTCTTTCTTCCATTTCTGCTCACCCAGAGGGTCCTTCTCAAGGTGCAAACAGAGGAAATCACCATGATCCTCATAGCTCCGTTGTGGCCTCACCAGATCTGGTTTCCTTTGCTGCAGCAACTGGCAGTGGAGTCACCAGTTTCATTTCCTCTCTCGACTCATTTACTCTCTCAGGACAATGGGACTCTTGTTCATCCAGACTTGAGATCTCTTCACCTTCATGCTTGGCTTCTCAAGATTTAGTCAAGCTGCATTTCAGTGTGTTGTACAAGATAGCGAAGTCCTGGTGGAGGTGTGAAAGCCCTTCACGAGAGCCACATATGCAATGAAGTGGAAAGGTTCTGCCTCTGGGCCTGGCGTGCCGCATAGATCCTTTGGCCTGTCGGTTAACACCTTGCTGGAATATCTTTTATCCCTGTTGGAATTGGGGCTTGGTTACTCCTCCATAAAAGTACACCTGGCCACTCTTTCTGCCTACAATGCCCTGGCCAGATCAGAACAGTGGCTCAATTGGAAGTTACCCATGCCTTCCTTGGGGCATTCTTCACATAAAGCCCCTGTAAGGGACCCTGTGCCCCTTGGGACCTTCCATTCATCCTGGAGAACCTTACCTACCACCTTTGAACCCACATGATTGCAAGCTGCATTTTCTTTCTTGGAAAACTTTATTTTTAGTTGCCGTTACTTCCACTTGATTTTTCACAAGGAACAGGGTAGCTCTACGTACCAATCCTAATTTCTTCCCAAAGTTGTGTCTGAAATGACACAGAACCAGGATGTTCAACTCCCAGTCTATTACCCTGAACACTCCAATCAGAGTGAGGCACTTCTCCACACATTGGACTTCCATCGCGCGTTGCGATTTTGACTAGCTAGGACCAGGGGTTCAGATCATCTGATCAGTTGTTTGTTTCCTTTGCCCCATGTTCCTTGGGCAGCCGGTCTGCAAACAGACCTCTCTAGGTAGCTGGTACACTGCATCACATTCTGCTACCAGAAGCATAACAAACCCTGTCAGGCCCTATCAGGGTCATTCTACCAGAGTGGTGGTGGCCTCCTTCGCAGCCCTTAAGAGGGTCTCAACTTCAGACATCTGTGCGGCAGCCACATGGCACTCAGTCCACATTTTCATCAAGCACTACAGCCTTGACGCCGCATCCAGACGAGAACGGTTTTGGTCTGGCAGTTCTGCAGGGTCTGATCTCCTAAGGTCTTACCTCTCTTCCTTCCTCTGTTCCTCTCCTACCTCTAGCAGTTAGTTGTCTTTAGTTTATACTGCTTACTGACTCAGTCCTATGTGTTACCTGCTACAGAGCTTCATCTCAAAGTAAGATAGTACAGTTAGGTAAGAACTGCATGAAGCGGTGGTAAAAGGTATTAGGAATCCATAATATTTCTGGCAAGTTGGGGATCGCTACACAGGAAGTAGAACTGTGATACTTCCTGTCCTAGCGAGATAAAAAGGCCCCAAGGAGCGGGATTACTGTTGCCAAATGTCAGGCTGCACAGCACTGATACCTCTGTGTGGCTATATTGAAACTACGCACTGTTTAGTGTGTTAGCACCTGAAATAGAGTGAGCCTCTGGTGAGGCGTTGGTTCTAGTTGCACCGTTGCTAGCAACAGGACCTGATCCTGAGCGGACACTGAAGTGTGCGTTTTAATTTAAAGAAAACACTTGCCAGGTGAAGGACAGTGCAGAGAACCCCCACTAGAAGTCCTCTGCATGAAGAGGCGGTAAAAGGTATTAGGAATCCATAATATTTGAGCAAGTTGGGATCGCTAGACAGGAAGTAGAACTGTGATACTTCCTGTTCTAGCGAGATAAAAAGCTCCTTTGGCAGGCGGAGTGAGTGCTGTGAGTGTGTGCATGGAGAAGCGCGAGAGAGACACGTGAGAGACCGCATCAGCGTGTGTTGGCGTGTTCGCAGGAGAGCAAGAAGTCAGGAGTAGAAACTTTAACAGGTAAGGGAAAGTGCTAACTGAGGTTAGATTCAAATTGTAACATACTAAACATGGAAGGCCAGAATAGGGCAACAGCTATTCTTTCTAAGGATGGGGACCTATTGAAACAATGTGCAAGTTGCAGAATGTATAAAATGGAAGAGGAGGGGTAGATTACACAGCATATATGTGCGGAAAGTGCATACATAACCAGGAGTTACAGCATAATATTATTCTGATTAGCGAGAGATTAAACAAGGTGGACAGTAGTCAGCTGGAATTAGCTGCAAAACTGAAGACATTGTGCAGCCTAAATATAACAAACACTGAAAGGGAAAATAGACAACAACTTGATGGATAGGGAAACAGAAAAATTGGAGGTATAAGTACTGACAGATAAAACAGAGTGGAGTGAAGTAGCCTCTGTTAAATGAAAGAGAAGAGTAGAACCCATTACAGCCAGTACCAGACAACTGCATTACAGAAATAGTGAGGAGAATACCACCAGCTCTGGTGATGTGGTTAGAGAAACTAGCCTGATAGGAAACTGGAGATGATAACTGGGCCAGTCAGATCCCAGGGCTAATAGCTATCAGACATTATCTGAATCAATTAGTCAGTGCGAGGAGGTTCCTGATAACACTATGAATACACAGGAACAGATATCAAATTGGACCAAAGATAAATTATAGTTATTGGAGATTCAGTAATTAAATACACGGATAAATATATATGTAGGAATGATAAGGCAAATAATATGGTGAGTAGTTTCTCAGGAGCAGGGGCAAGTGATTTGTACAACATGGTGCATAATATTTTCAATGGAGCTGGACCACGACCAGTAGCAGTAGTGCATATAGGCATAAATGATTTGGCCAGGAATTCCCTAGTAACTTTTCAAAATGATGTTAGAGAACTTATTCAGAAATTGTAGGAAAAAGATAGTGAAATTCTAATCCTCCAGCTGTACCTCTCCACAATTCATTCACTCTTCTGGTGGATAGTGGTTCCTCTACGGAGGCACCTGCAGTGGAGACCAAGGAGGATGCTGGGAACCTTCACAAAGAAGACCCACAGGAGGGTGACATGGAACCCCTAGGGGAAGGAAACAGCTCCTGGTGGGGACTCAGTTTAGGGGGTAGAAATGGGGAAGGAAGGGAGAGGGAGGTAGGTGCCTGCCTGGCACCATGGCTTAGAGACAGGAAGCAGATCCTCAGGATCATGGGAGCAGCTGCAGAGAGGGAGCTGGATGTCATTGTCCACCTAGGGACAAATGACCTGGCTAGGAATGGGATCAGAGCAGTGCAAGAGGAGTTTGTAGAGTTGAGGAGGGCCTTGACAAGTAGCGCATATGGTAACCTTCTCTGATGTGCTGCCTGTCTATGGCAAGGGTGATGCTAAGGTACTCCTCACCAGGGAATTCAATAAATGGTTGAAAAACTGGTGTGGCGCTTAAGTTTAGCTTCATTGGGGACTGGGGAGCCACCTGGAGGATGCAGACCTATACTGGTGCAATGGTCTGCATCTGTCCGAGGAACCAGGATCCTAGGTGAGAGGTTTAAGTGCTTCATTGGCAAGCATTTAAACTAACCAAGGGAAGGCACTGAAAGGGGCAGGGAAATCCCAGCCTCCCCACAAAACACAGTAATTAGTGAGGTAAACACCAAGGTAGAGAAGTCATTAGGGAGAAGGACAGAGGTAAATGTAAAAAAGGCAAAGGCAGTGAGGACAGGATGGGGCTAAAAGGGTAAGGCCATCAAAAAGTGGAGGGTGATGAGTACCAGTGCCCATAGTCTGTGTAACAAGCTCCCTGAACTAGTGACCTTGATGGAAGAGGGTTGCCTGGATATTGTGGCAGTCACAGAAACATGGTACACAGAGAACCATGACTGGGATGTCAACATACCAGGATACACAATCTACAGGAGGGACAGGGAGGGTAAAGAGGAGGAGGAGGAGTAGCTCTCTGTAAAGGAAGGATCAAAGCAACAGAACTAAGAGTAAACAGGGAGCAGATGAGGCACTCTGGGTCACCCTGGAGACAGGAATAGCACCATAGTCCGCAAAGAAGTTGCACAGACCCCTATCTCAGGGAGGGAATGGACAAGGAAATGATAGAAGACTCCTTAGAATGGCAGAAAAGGGAGATATTGTTGATGGGGGACCTGAATATGCCAGATGTTAACTGGAGCACTTTTACTGCAGGCACATCCAAGAGCATGGTCATTCTTGATGCCCTACAGGGGCATGCCTCAGACAGCTAGTATTGGAACCTACTGGGAGGAACAATCTTAGACCTGGTACTCTCAAATGGGGATGGAGAAAGAATCTCAGATTTAGAAGTGGGTAGCGTCCGAGAACAAGCGACCACCAAACAGTGTGGTTCACAGTAACACAGCCATACAGTCAAGCCATACAAAAGCAAGGTATTGGACTTTGGGAGGTCTGACTTTGGGAAATGAGAGAGTGCCTCAGAAAAGCACTAGCAAACAGGCAAGAAAGAGTGGTGGAGGAACAATGGGGAGTAATCAGAACAGCTGTCACAGAGGCAACAAGCCTTTGTGTAAAGCAAATCAACAAAACACAACGAAGGAAAAACGGCTATGGTTCTCAAAGAGGTGGCAGGAAGGTTAAGGAGAAAAGAATAGCATTCAGGAATATAAGAAAACACAGAAGGAGCAGGACAGAGAACTTTATCAGTTAAAGCAGAAAGAGGCTGGGAAGGCAGTCAGAATAGCAAAGGCCCAAACCGAGGAAAAGGACAGTCAACTCTGTTAAGAGGGGTATAAGACCTTTTATAGGTACATTAGGGAGTGAAGAAAGACCAAAGGAGGATACTGAGGCTTAATAAAGGGAGGAATGTGGGTAGAGGTGACAGTGAAAAAGCAGGATACTGAACGAATATTTCTGCTCAGTATTCACAAAGGAAGAGGAGGGAGGTACCTAAACCAAACAAGAGAAACACTCTGAAGCGAGGGGTCGATACCAGTCCATTTACAGAAGAAAGATTCTGAAAGCACTAATAAAATTGAAGGTGGACAAAGCAATGGGGCCTGATGGGATTCACCCAAGAATTCTAAAGGAACTATGGGTAGAACTAGGGACACCGCTGACTACTCTCTTTAACAAATCATGGGAGGATGGGTGGTACCTGAGGACTGGAGGAGGGCGGATGTGATTCCTCTTCACAAGAGTGGGAGCAGGACAGAGGCAGGAAACTACAGACCAGTTAGTTTGACCTCAGTGGTAGGGAAAATGATGGAATCACTTCTGAAGGAAAGAATTGTTGAGTACCTAGAGACCAGTGGGGCTAGGACCCAAAGCAGCATGGATTCACAATGAGAAGGTTGCGTCAGACGAATCTAATAGATTTCTTTGACTGGGTGACCAAAGTAGTAGACCAGGGAGGGCTGTGGACATGGCCTACCTAGATTTTAGCAAGGCATTTGATATAGTCCCACACAAAGATTAATACACAAGTTAGTCAGTCTTGGAATGAGTCCCAAGGTGGTAGCCTGGATAAAAATTGGCTAGACAACAGGGCCAAAGGGTAGTAGTTAATGGAGTCCACAGTGAAGAAAGGAGGGTTACTAGTGGGGTACCGAGGGTTCAGTACTAGGACCGGTCCTTTTAATACAAACATACTAAATTTGCCAGCAGATAAAGACCTAGAGATCTATCAAGTCTGCTCGAATGTGCAGCTAGCACCCTGTACCCCTATAATGTCTTTATAAGTGACATTGCAGAGGAACTGGAAGGAAAAGTATGTCTCTTTGCAGACGACACAAAGATCTGCAACAGGGTTGATACACAAGATGGAGTGGAAAGGATGAAAAGGGACTTGGCAGCGTTGGAGGGATGGTCAGATGTATGGCAGCTCAGATTCAGTGCAAAGAAGTGCAAGGCAATGCACCTGGGAAACAAAAACCTAGGGGAAGAGTACACAATGGGGGTGAGATACTAACAACAGTAAAATGGAAAGGGCCTTGGGGTAATTATATCAGATGACCTAAAGGTGGTTATCCCTCTGTACAGACAGTTGGTGAGACCCCATCTGGAGTACTGTGTGCAGTTCTGGAGACCCCATCTCCATAAAGACATAGACAGAGTGGAGGCTGTCAGAGGAGGGCAACAAAATGGTGCAGGGTCTGCATCAGAGACATCACGAAGAAGACTAAGGAGCTTAATATGTATACCCTTGAGGAAAGAAGGGAGGGGACATGATAGGAACTTTCAAGTACCTCAAGGGAATCAACAGAGTCAAAGAGGGTAGCATCTTTCAGAAAAGAGATGTGCAAGAACAAGGGGCACAGTTTGAAGATAGAGGGGACAGCTCAGAGGTAATGTGAGAAGTATTTTTTCACAGAGAGGGTTGTGGGTGCATGGAACAGCCTCCTGAGGAGGTCGTGGAGTCAAGAACAGTGGGGAATTCAAGAATGCATGGGACAGACATAAGGCAGTCCTAGTGGTGGGAGGAAGTAAACTGTTGGTTAACTAGGATCTGCAGCTTATCTGTTAGGTAGGAAAATAGGTAGACTAGGTGGGCCAAGCGGTCCTTATCTGCTGTCACATTCTGTGTTTCTATGTAATATCAGAAATTCTACCTGAACCAAGAGCATCTGCTTATAAAGCAAAAGAAAATATCATTGGCTAATGTATGGTTGTATAACTGGACAAAATCAGAGGGCTTTCATTTATTAAACATTGGGAAACCTTTAATAATAAAAAGAACTGTACTGTAGGGATGGATTGCATTTAAGTTTCAGGGGAGTAGAATACTTGGGACAAGAATACGAAATGAAATAGATATACATTTAAACTGAGGAAGAGGGACGAATGGTTCCCAGGTGAAACCCAGGAGCCATATTTAAAAATACAAACATAAAGATAAGGGCTAAGACAGATGTTATGATGTTTAATGCCAGAAGTTTAAATAAGGACAAAATGGCTGAATTAGAACTAATATTAGAAAAGGATGACATAGGGATAGCTGGAGTAGTTGAAACTTGGTGGAATACAGACACAGAGTGAAATCAGCATATTCAGGGTATCAACTTTATAGAAGGAACAGAGTACTGCGGCGAGAGGAGGAGTTGCATTGTATGTTGAGAGCGAAATTAAATGTCAAAACATTTGTATAGAGGAAGATTTTGGTAACATTGAGGTTATTACTGGGGACATTACAGGGCAGGAGGGCAAGCCATTTAAATTGGTAGTTTTCTACAGACCACCTGACACTTCAGTAGGAGAAACAGAAGGATTTATGGAAAAATGGCATCTTTATCAGAAGAAACTGATATATTGATAATGGGAGACTTGAATATTCCAGAAATTGAGGAAATGAAAAAAATTATAAAATCCATTAGAAAGAATATACAAGATGTTGACAGCAGCAGGCATCCAACAATGCATAAGACCAACTAAGGTGAAAATATCCTAGGTGTTATTCTAACTAATATGTCTGAGGACATTGAAAATATTGATATTAGACCACCAATAGGAACAAGAGATCATGGAAGCATTATATTTACAATTAATAAAAAAAGAAAACTAATTAGGGAAAAACAACTCAAATAATGTATAATAAAGCCAATTATAAGGTATTAAGAAATGTATTCAGTGAATTCGATTGGAGCAGAATAATGAGCGAGCTATCAGCTGAAGAGTCATAGGAAGTATTTGTTAAGATACTAAATAATGTAATATCCAAGCATATTCCCAGGAAGAATGTATATAATAGTAGGGAAAAAACCTTCTTGGATAAATAATAAGATCATTAAACTATGTAAAAGAAAATAAAACTATTCAAACAGGCGAAAACAGTTAAAAACGGAGGTCAGTAGAGTTTGGTACAAAAATACATAAGATTAAGTATGAAATAAGAAATGCAAAAAACAGTTGGAGTACAAACTAGCAACATCCAAAAGTAATACAAAGAGTTTCTTTGCATACATGAATAACTAAAAGGAAACAATAATACTGTAGGACCCTACTTATAGACCAGTGAAATATCCATGAAACCTGGGGAAATGGCTGAGGAATTTAGTAGAACATTTAGAAAAGTGTTCATCAAGGATGCTTATAAAATAGGCAATGTCATGATTGTGAAATCTAACAAGATACAGACGGATGTAGTCACTATTGATAAAGTCCTTAATAGAATACAAAACTTAAGACAGATAAATCAGCAGGCCCAGATGGGGTGCATCCAGAATTTATTAAGGAATTGGGAGATGTACTAGCACCAGCTATTACTTTAATAGGCAAGAAATCACTGATTGAAGGCTGTGTACCAAGGACTGGAGAACAGCTCATGGTCCAGTGTTTAAAAAGGCAGTAGGACATAAGCTGCAAATTATCGACCTATAAGTTTAACATCGGTGGTCTGTAAAATCATTGAAGGTATAATATATGAGGAGTTAATAACACACCTCGAATATGGGTATGAGTCATAAAACTCAGCATGGTTTTGTTGGAACAGATCCTGTGAGACTAATTTAATTAGTTTCTGTGAACACATTGGGAAATTAATAGACCAGGGAATAGCTTGGATATGGTTATGCTGGACTTTAGTGGTGCCTTTTACTGGTTCCTCATGATATAGTAATCCTAAAACTGCTATATTTTGGGAATTGATAGTGTTATTATTAAATGGATCAAACACTGGCTGTGGATAGAACTCATCTGGTTAGGGTGCAGGGTTTTTGTCTGGCAGGTGTGTGTTTCAAGTGGGGTGCCACAGGGTCTGTGTTGGGACCGCTGTTGTTTGGTATCTTTATTTCTGATCTAGATATAGCTGGTAAGAATAAATTAATAAAGTTTGCAGATGATGTTAAGGTAGGAGGGGTTGTAAACACCTTTGAAGACAGACTACATTTTGGCCAAGATTTAGTTAATATATCAGAGTGGGACAAACAAAATAAGATGCACTTTAACGTAGACAAATGTGTAATAATGCACATGGGACAAGGAAATATAAACAAGATTATTATATACATGGTGTAAAACTTAAGGAATCTGTCTGTGAAAAAGATTTGGGTGTACACATTAGTTATGATCTAAAAGGGTCCTCATTGTAGAATAGTAGCTAACAAGGCTATGCATTTGGTCAATTGCATTGAAGAAGTTTCAGTCGAGGAATAAAGAGATAGTGATGCCTCTTTATAAATCTTGTGTGAGACCACATTTGGACTACTGTTCCACAGTCTGGAGTCCATATTTAAGAAAGAACATAAAAATGGTTGAAAAGCCACAAAGGGCCTGAACAAAACTTGTAAAAGTTAATGATAAACCATATGAGGAAAGCTTAAGGGTCTTAGGGTTGTGGTCAATGGACGTGAGACGAGCTAGAGGTGACTTGCTACTGCTCCATAAAATTATGGGACAGGAATTATTAAAACATGATCTTGACCTTCAGATTAAGGAACAAAACTATAATTTAAGAGGCATAAGTACCAATTAGAAGAATACTGTAGGACAAAGCTGAGACAATTTAGCTTTGGACCCAGAGTTGTTCGATTATGGAATAGATTACCAGAAGAATTAGTAGAGACTACTAGTTTTAATGCTTTTAAGGCAGCTTTAGATAGATATATATCAGTTGGTAACTTTGGTTTCCTTCACTGAAATAGTGGGGACAACCTATATGGGCTCGGGCCTTCTGGTTGTCTTAACAATGCAGTATGAACAGTAGATCTTTGAGAGAAGCTCTTGCAGCAGGTATACTTCCCTCCTCCTTCCCCTGGGGATCTCGCTCTGCATCAGCCAAGTGTATTTTTAGCTTGCTGGACCAGTAGGTGCCCTTTTGTTTCGGTGCCTGTTCTCACCAGCGGGTTTTCCTTCTGTCGGTGATTCTGGTGGTACAAAAACGGAGCATGCTGGGACCACCGCCTTATATACTACGTGGGCGTGGGGGCGGTCCCTACTAGCTACTGCTAGAAAAGTTTGCCGTGGGTCCTGTTGCGGCGGTGCCAGTCCTATATGTGTTACCTGCTGCAAGGCGTTTCTCGAAAATCTACCATTACAGTAAGTTCTTACGTAACTGTACTTTCCTGTATAGCATGCATAATTTAGCATTTGTGGATTTAGCTACAAGATCTGTGTGCTGTTTAAATGGGAGGAGCTTTCTAGAGTTGCATCTAAGTACTTAAATTTTTGGACCATTTCTATGGGTGTATTTTGTTTTTGTATTTATAGCTGGTGGGACCTATGTCTGTTGTGAGTGGAAACAAATAACAGTGTTTTTGTCTTTTATAATTTAGCAGCAGTTTCAGAACCATGCTTTGATAGTCATGAAGTTAGCTTGCATCTGTTTTCTAGTTCTACTGGGTCAGAGTGGCTGGAGTATAGCACCGCATCATCTGCATAAAGTAGTACTTCATCTTGGTAGCTGATGGTAGTTGATTTAGAAACAGGCTAAAGAGCAGGGGGCCCAAGATGGAGCCTTGGGGACCCTGTTTTCATGTCTGCCTTTCTGAGAGAACATCTAGGATTTTTACCTTTGTACCCTCCAGTGAGGTAGCTCCTGAACAAGCCACAGACTCTGGATAGTCAGTATATGTTAGCTGGTTCAGAAGTAGGCAAGTGGTTAACTGTGGCAAAAGCCTTTGTGAGGTCAATGTAGGTTGCCCCACAAGAGCCCCGATCAAGTGCATCATGAATATACCCTGTGAATTCAGCTAGGGCAGTTGTGGTGCTGTGCTGTTTTCTGAACCCATGCTGTTGTGGGCATTGCAGCTGATATTTGTCAAGGTAGTTGACAATTTGATCATACACAATGCGTTCCAGTGCTTTTGAGTCTTCCTTATTGCACAATCTTTCCTACATGAGGGTGACAGAGAGAGAATTGGAAGTGGCAGTCATGGTTAGTCACACCAACAGTGATGTAGTAAGTCCACAGCTCTGGTCCCAGACTACATGCCATTAGGGTTAGGCAACCTTGCTGCTGCTTAATTTTAGCTTGTGGCACTTTACAAGGGTTATCTCCAGTGCTACCTTAGTCGTGGAGTTCTGTCTGATAAACAGGACAAAAACTGGCTGCTTAGGCAGACTTTTGGTTAAGTCTAGTACTTACTGTAATGTGACAGTATCCGTCATTTAGCTTCTGGTATTTTAATAGTTACAGTAGTTTTTTATTTTTTTATTGGTACATGCCATTTTCTCTTGCCATGGGTTTCTCACTCTTAAAAAAAATCTCTTTCCTTTATCTAGGTTTGCAATACCATATGGACCAAACACTTTGAACAGAAGCCCTTTGCCTGCCAAGACTGTGGGGCAAGGTTTGCAGCCAACTCCACTCTGAAGAACCACATGAGACTGCACACAGGCGAGACCCTTCTTCTGTGGCGCTGCAACATAGCCTTTACTCAAGCTGCCGCCCTTGCCTACCACAACAAGAGAAAGCATTCTGAAGGTAACCAGCACATGGTGTGGGGGCATAAAAAGCAGTGCAGTTTTTATGGTTACTGTACAGGTCTGTAGAGAGCAAAATGAAGGTTTAATCAGAAATCAAGTTGGGTAATTAGTTACAGAAGTGATAAATGTACACATTAAGAGGGAGGGAAGAGAATGTAAAGGACTAAAGATGATCAAGGAGTGATTTTCTGATGAGTTTATAGTAGGGGCAACATTGGGGAGAAGGGTAAATGAAAGGGTTATAAGATTAACAAAAGGGGTGATTATCTGTTTTGGGTTACAGAAAGTGTTACTCTACAGGTCTGTATAGAGGAGAAGGAACTGTGAAAGCACTGAGGATACAGAAATAATGAACGAGGTAATTGTAACAGTACCGAACTCATGCATAGGGTCCATCAGTCCAGTAGATTTTAACTATGTTGTGTGTACAGACCCATGGCTTATGCCCAGTTCCCCTCCCCTATGCCCACTTTTTCTAAATAGTTGATAATGCTTTAGGCAGTGGCTAAAACCAAAAGAACAATTACGATCTTACCATAATAGTAGATCTTCGAGAGAATCTCTTTTATCAGGACCACACAGAAACTTTTGCAAGCAGTCCACTAGGGCAACCCATGACAATTTCCTATGTCAGCTGTTCCTGTATAAGCGTTGGCGGCCTTCCTCCTCAGTTCCCTCTCGGGTTGTTCGGGAGGACCTCCCTATAAGGGAGCCAGGACAGGAGCTATGACTCTAGTGACCAGGTGAGGCAGAGAGCAGCTGGCAAAGCCTTATGGAGAAGGAGCACTCAGGATGGAGGGTGGGATGACATGACCTGATGAAAGAGATTCTCTTGAAGATCTGCTGTTGCGATGACTACGTAACTGTTCTGTCTTCTTTGAGGCTATCTCTTCCATCAGGCCACACCTATGGAGCAGTACCAAGCAGTACTGACAGAGAAACAGTCACGGTGGCTGGAGCCTATAGGCCTAAGAAAGTAGGCCTTAAAGGACAGCAAGGTCAAAGCCTGCCCTTCTTATTGAGGCAGTGTCCAGACTGTAATGTTTAGTGCAAGTGTGGACAGTACTCCAGATGGCAGCTCGCACTTCTCAGCAGCAGACATGTTCCTGAAAGAGGTAACAGGAGTAGCCATGCCTCTAGTCGAATGGCCATGAACAACCCCAGGAATTTGCTACTGTACTTCCTGTAACAGAAAGTAATACAGTTAACCAACCATCTGGACAAGCACTGCTTAGAAACAGGAACACCCTCTTTCCCAGGGGTGAAGAAACTGAGCTGCAAGGACTTTCTGCAGTCCTTTGTATGGTGTATATAGTACCTGAGTATTCTACGTCTAAAATATGGAGCAATGCTTCCCTGGATTGGCATGCTCAGGAAAATAAACTGGCAGGTGGATAGTTTGATTCACGGTAAACTCAGACACCACCTTTGGTAGAGACTTAGGACTGGTATGCAAAGACTTCATGAAAAATTAAATAAGAAGGCTCACACATTAGAGCCTGAATCTCTAAAATTCTGCTAGCTGAAGTAATAGCAACCAAAAATAATGCCTTTCATGACAGAAAGTGTAGGCCTCAAGCTGCAACTGGCTCAAAAGGTCAAAGTAAGCATCTCTAATACAAAATTCAAGCCAGGACAGGGTTATGGATGGGAGGCTTCAAGTGCAGAATGCTTCTCAGAAACATATGGGCCACCCCAACTGAGCAACCGTCGACCCTCAGTAGGCATGTAGAAGGCTAAAATAGCAGCAAGTGCACCTTAATAGAAGATTATAATAGGCCTACACCGATAAGGACAGAAAATTCTCTAGAACCTGGTTTACTGGACAGTAAAAGGATCCAGTTGGTGAGAAGCAGCCCACAAGCAAACTGCTTCCACTTCATGGAGTAATTGGCTCTGGTAGAAGGCTTTCTGGCAGCCACCAAGATGTCAGCCACCTTTTGGAACACCCCAAGTCTGGCAATGACTATGACGAGGAGCCATGCATGGAGTTGGAGTGACTTAAGGTCTGGATGGACCAGCGTTCTCTACTCCTGTGACAGAGACCCTGTCATAATGGTAGGGGTACTGGAGGTTCCACTTCAAGCCGTTGCAGTATGGGAACCAAATCTGACAAGGTCACAGTAGGGCAGGAGTATCAGAGTGGCCCTCCATCTGAAACTTGATTAGTACTCTGGATTAGTGGGAAGGGAGGAAAGGCTTACAGAAACCTCCTTTCCAAGAGAAGGACAACACTTCTAGCAAAAAACTCCAGGCCCTGGGTGAGTGAGTGAGCAGAAAAGCAGGAGTTTTACGTTGTGTGGGACATAAAGGTCCTACTCTGGATGACCCTGTCTGTCAAACAGGTCTTTTGTTATTACAAGGTGTTCCTACAGGTGTGTGCTAACAGATTACTGCTGTAATCTTCTGATTCAAATTGTCTTTGCAAGGTATATCTTCTGTTACTGCTTTATTTTTCTCTGTAGCAAAGTGTTTCTTACAGGTGTATCTTCTGTGAAATTATTACAGGTGGTGTTTAAATTTTTGTGACTTTTTATCATTAGGCTAAGCAAAATTACTGTTTTCCCTATTTTATTTATTTATTTTTGTTGAAAAGCTTTTTTTTTGTCTCAGAGGTGTTGCAGTCTCCTTCTCACATTGAAGACAGGGAGAGTGAAAGCAGCCACAGCTTCCTGTGAAATAGGTGTCTGAAAGGAAGGAAGGCACTCCCGGGTGGAGGGTAGAGTTGTAGGTGATTGTTTCTGGGAACAGCGACCACCAAACAGTGTGGTTCACGATAAACTTGGCTGTAGAGTCAAGCCACACAAAAGTGAAGGTACTGGACTTTAGGAGGGCTGATTTTGTCAAAATGGGAGGTGCCTCAGAAAAGCACTAGCAAACAGGCAAGAAGGTGGGGTGGAGCAACAATGGGAAACATCAAAACCGCCATCACAGAGGCAACAAGTCTTTGTGTGAAGCAAATAAGCAAATCAAACGAAAGAAAAAACACTATGGTTCTCAAAAGAAGTGGCGGGAAAGGTAAGGGAAAAAAGAGAGCATTCAGGAAGTAAAAGGAAACAGAAGGAGCAGGACAGAGAACTGTACCAGTTAAGCAGAAGGAAGTGGGTAAGGCAGTCAGAGTAGCAAAGGTCCAAACCGAGGAAAAGATAGCCAACTCGGTTAAGAAGGGGATAAAACCTTTTATAGGTACAGTAGTGAGCAAAGAAAGACTAAGGCAGGGATACTGAGGCTGAACAAAGAGGAAGGTGGTTGGGCAGAGAGCGACAGTGAAAAGCAGGGATACTGAATGCATACTTCTGCTCAGTATTCACAATGGAAAAGCAGGGGAAATACCTAATCCAGTCAATAGAAGCACTCTAGATAGGGGGTTGATATTAGTCCTTTCACAGAAGAAAAGGTTCTGAAAGAACTCTTAAAAATGAAGGTGGATAAAGCAATGGGGCCTGATGGGATTCACCCAGAATTTTAGAAGAACTAAGGAAGAACTAGAAACACCACTGACTACCATTTTAATAAATCATGGGAGGATGGGGTGGTGCCTGAGGACTGGAGGAGGGCAGATGTGATTCCCTTCACAAAAGTGGAGCAAGACAGAGGCAGGAAACTACAGACCTGTTAGTTTGACCTTAGTGGTAGGGAAAATGATGGAATCACTTCTGAAGAAAAGAATTGTTGAGTACCTAGAGGCCAGTGGGGCACAGGACCCAAGGCAGCATGGATTCACAGCAGGAAGGTCATGTCAGACAAATCTAATTGATTTCTTTGACTGGGTGACCAAAGCAGTAGACCAGGAGGGGCTGTGGACATGGCCTACCTAGACTTTAGCAAGGCATTTGACACAGTCCCACACAAAGATTAATAAACAAATTAGCCAGCCTGGGAGTGGATAATAGGGTGGTAGCCTGGGTAAAAGACTGGTTGGACAACAGGACACAGCGGGTAATAGTAAATGGATTCCACAGTGAAGAAAGGAGGGTTACTAGTGGGGTACCACAGGATTCAGTACTGGGGCCGGTCCTTTAATGTCTTTATAAGTGACATTGCACAGGGACTGGAAGGAAAGTATGTCTCTTTGCAGATGACACAAAGATCTGCAACAGGGTTGATACACAAGGTGGGGTGGAAAGGATGAAAAGGGACTTGGCAAGGTTGGAGGAATGGTCAAATGTATGGCAGCTTAGATTCAATGCAAAAAGTGCAAAGTAATGCACCTGGGAAACAAAAACCCGGGAAGAGTACACAATGAGAGGTAATATACTGACAACAAGAAATGGAAAGGGACCTAGGGGTAGTCATATCAGATGACCTAAAGGTGGGCCAGCAATGTGAGAAGGCAGTAAGGAGAGCTGGGGTACTGGGATGCATAAGAGAGGCATCACCAGTACAAAACAGGAAGTTGTTGGTCCTCTGTACAGACAGTTGGTAAGACCACATCTGAGTACTGTGTACAGTTCTAGAGACCCCATCTCATCAAAGACACAGACAGGGTGGAGGCTGTCCAGAGGAGGGCAACAAAATGATGCAGGGTCTGCATCAGAAGACATATGAAGAAGGAACTAAAGATGTATAACCGCAGAAAGGAGGGAGAGGGGACATGATAGAAACTTTCAAATACCTCAAGGGAATCAATGAAGTCCAAGAGGATAGCATCTTTCAGAAAAGAGATGTGCACAAACAAGGGACACAATTTGAAGATAGAGGGGCGGCTCAGAGGTAATGTGAGATATTTCTTCACAGAGAGGGTTGTGGATACATGGAACAGCCTTCCTGAGGAGGTCTTAGAGTCAAAAACAGTGGGGGAATTCAAGAATGCATGGGACAGACATAAGGCAATTCTAATGGGGGTAGGAGGAAGTACGCTGTTGGTTAACTAGGATCTGTAGCTTATCCATTAGGTAGGGAAATGGGCAGACTAGGTGGGCCAAGCGGTCCTTATCTGCAGTCAAATTCTATGTTTCTAGGTCAGCATCTCCCAGTCATGCATCTTGGACTGTGACTGGGACAGCTTGTCTGCCAAGACATTTTGAGCCCTTGGAATATGGCACTGCTGATAGTTCTAGACTGTGTTCAGAGTCCAATATCAAACTCTCATTGCCTTCTTGCACAGGGGATATGAATGAGTCCCTCCTTGCTTGGTGATGTAGTGCATCACACTTATGTTGTCCATCTGAATTAACAGAGGACCCAGGGAGATGAGACTGGAAGGCCTGTAGGCCGTACAAAACAACTCTCATTTCTAGGACATTTATGTGGAGGGTGCTCTCCACTTTCGTCCATGTTCCCTGTGTCTGATGATGCCCTAAGTGTGTCCCCTCCTCCCGGCCATCCTGCTAAACATTTGGTAAATACCCATGGTGCAGATGACAAGCCAGAAGGCAATACTCTGAACTGGTAGTGTTCTCCTGAAACAGGAATTTTAGATACTTCCTGTATGAGTTGCAGATCTTGATGTGCAGGTATGCATCCTGCATATCTAGGAAGAAAATCAGTCCCTCCTTGCAGTAGTGGAAGCAAACCTTGCAATGCAACCATTCTGAACTTCTTGTATTCTATAAAAGTTCAGATCCCTGAATCTAGAATGGGTCTCAGGTCTCCTGTCCATTTTGGAACTAAGAAGTACCAAGGATAGAACCCTGTGTTCCTTTGTCCCAAGGAGACAGGTTCTGTTGCCCTTTTGAAGCAGTGTATAAATTTACTCCAGGATCAATGAAATGTTCTGGAGGGTAATGGGAAGGCACTGTTGGATAGTCTGGAGTTAGTTCAGAAGCTCCAGAGCAAGGCCTTATGCTGTTATCTGCAGCACCCAAACATCTGAAGTTATCTTCTCTCTACTGGTCCAGGTGGAGAAGGTGACTAACCACCACCCTGGAGGCATAGGTGGCGGAGGGATATAAGAAGGAGTCAGGCAGAGCCTCTTGCTGTGCTGCTGCCATTCTGCCACCTCTAGGGGCTTTTGAGGAGCACCTGGGGTGGAGCCTGGTGGGGAGTAGGTTGCTGCTGTATCCTTGCCGTGCCATGTGATTGCAGATATATGTCTGGTAGTGGCCAAGCGAAAGGGCACCCTCTGCCTAGTCCTAGGCTGGGTATGATACATGGAATGTACTGATTTCAGGATTCTACTTGAAGCCTGTAAATTGGAGAGAATGTCTTGTACATCTGCTCCAAACAGCCTGCATCCCTGAATGGTACATTAAGGATAGATTGCTGGACATCATTAGCAAAGCCAGCCACTCTGAGCCAGGAGTGCCTTCTGAGACAAATAGCAGAGGCAGCTGCCCTATCAGAGGTATCGGAAATATCGTAGGTGGATCTTAAGAGATGTTTACCTATGTTGGCACCTGCAGACATGGCATTCAGTATTTCCTGTGTAGTAGTTGTGCTCTGAAAGGGCCTGGGCAGCTACCTTGGCTTTCTTCCAATGAGTATTCTGGTATTTTACCATCTGTGCCTGGTAATTTGCCATCCTCAGCCCTAGAGAAGCTGAAGCAAAGTCCTTTTGCCCAAGATATCATGTTGTCTGGACTCCTTGTCAGGAGAAGGAACCAAGGTGCTTTGGAACCTTAGACCTGTCATGGGCTGCGTTGATAGCCACAGAATCAGCCTCGGGCTGGCCTGCAAAAATTGGCTTGCCTGAGGGGCTTGGTACAGCTTATCTGCCTTCTTTGCTATCGAGGTATCATGTTTGGCCTATGCCAGGCAGCAAAGGTGGCATCCTCTAGGACTGACAGGAGGAGGGAATAACTATTGGTGGAGTATCAGGCAGTTGTAAGAAGTCTACTTAATTCTTCTTAGTAATATCCTGCTCCACTGCATCAAACCCCATTGCAGATTGACGTTCCACCATCATTGTTATAAAGGAGGGTCTTCAGGAGGAGACCTGGGGTATAAACCACTGAGTCTTCATTCCCAGTAGAGACTGTGGAACATAGGGTGTCCACAGATTCCTCTCCTGCTTTCTCTTCCTCACCCAGAATAAGCTCTGGATTATATTCCTGGTCCTCATCAATGTGGTCCAGAGGAGACAGTGGTGGAGCTGAAGATGCGTTGACAGTCCTGGATGGTATGGAAAATGGGCAGACTAGGTGGACCAAGCGATCCTTCAAACAACATGAAGTCTTGCTGTATTCTGACATATTCTGACATATGCAGTTAGCCCCAGCACTTGAACTGCCCGAAGATGAAAGAGTTAACTCTGTTCAGAAGCATAGAACTTTGAGCTCGAGCTCGATTTCAAACCTCTGACTGTGGTGCTTCAGAGTGTAACCGTCAGATTCTTTACTCCGCCTAACTGTGCAGTCGCTCTGGAATTGCTCCTTCACTCAGTTGGTAAAGTTTCAAAAAGTGTTGGTTTCTCACCAATATATTATTTTGGTTTGAAGTCTCTGTCTACGTACAGTAAGTGTGTAGATAGGTAGTGAAATGTGTTTTGTTTCTCTCTGTGGAAATTGTAATTTCTTGGTTCCTAGCAGTCGGTCCAGTTAGGAACCGACTGTTTTGTTTGAATTTCTTTTGGTAAAGTTAAGTGGTGTGCGGTTCGATCCATTCCAAAAAATGGACTTTACTAGTTTCTTTCCACAACCCATAACACGGTTGGTTACTGATCGGATAGTATTACCTGGCGAACAGCTATTAAGGGCAATTTTGTTAAGTCTAGCTATCTCTGAGAAACCCAAAAGAAAACCGGGCCCACTGGGTTTCAACACTGTGGTGAGTGTGGGAGGCTTTTGCTAAAGTTGATCCTCACCTCATCTTTGTTTATTGTCTGGGTTTGACCACCTCAAAACAGACTGCCAAATCTGTAAAATTTTCAAAAAGCCACCATGGATAAAAAGATGAGCAAGCTAAAGGAAAGGATGCCTAGAAGTCCGCTGACCTGGATAGCTAGCCCGGTTCGGTTGCCGCCAAACCTGAGGAGGTGCCCGCTGACCTGGGCGATACCTCCTGGGCAAAAGGAGATCCGACTCAAGGGGCCGGTTCCAGCGAAAAGAAAATCAGCCAGTTCGATCCAGAACTGCATACTCCAACCGCTGATGAAATAGCCAAAGAGATGAGTATCGCTCGATCGCTTTGACCTGTTCGTCGAACCGACGCCTTTCAGCCAGGCGGTCGGTTGCGTTGGATCCTACCTACTCCATCGGATTACGATCCGGATGCCTATTATGAATTGGAGTGGAGGGACGAAGACTATCCAGAACAAGGTGATAATGATTTAGAAGGTCTGGATGTGCCCATTGAACCGGACATCTCCCAGGCAGACCCTCCAATGTCTCCCTCCCAGGCTTTCTGAGTCTCCTTCCCACTACTTGTTCTACAAAAGGTGGCTGAAACTCTCAGCTCCTATGGTAGAAGCTGCAGAAGAGGAGCCTGATTTTGTTGAGATGATGGACATCCCGAGTCTAAGAGACTGTCTATTCCCTCCACAAATTCTGGGAAGCGGACAAAAAGATTATTTAGACACCAAACTCTTTACCTCCAGTGGACAAAGAATGGACAGGAGGTACATGTTGTCAGGCTCAGGTATGGAGTTTTGTACAATCATAGCAGTCATGTTGAGGGTAGTGCAGGCTGCAGCCTGTGACAGAGCTAACATTCCTTTGGCTCCCAGATAAAGACTCCAGGAAGGTGGATGCCTTGGCCAAAGAACAATATTTGGCATCCTTCTTGGGACTCAGGCAGGCAAATTATATGGGCTATGCAGCCAGGTACCAGAAGTCCAGGTGGGATACTGTTCTGAACTGGTCAAGCAGGCCTCCCCCAGCTGGCCAGAGAGCTGGAGGAGGTGGCTGCTAATGGGGTGGAGGCATCAAGGTACAATTTCATGCTGCTGTGGACTCAAGTGATGTGGCATCACAAGTCATGTACATCTGTGTCTCTCAGGAGATCTTCTTAGCTCAGATGTGCTAGCCTTTCACAGGACAGCCAGGCTAAGGCCATGGATTTCCCTGTAGTAGGTAATTATCTGTTTGGGGAGCAGACAGAGGCTACTAAAAGAAAATGGATGAATACAGGACTACTTACAGGAGTGCTCAAGCCAAGGAAAGGCAAGCCACTCCTCAGAGGCAGCAGTCTAGGGGCAGGAGGCCTTTTCACAGGCCTTCTACCAAGCCCAGGCCTCCTCTCCTTCCAACGGAGGGGTTCTTCGAGGAGAGGCAGGAGGGGATGAGCAGGGCTGCATCCTCTTCCCAGTCTTAAGGCTCTGCCAAACGGACACCCTGATGTGTCAACCGGGTCAACTCCCAGTTCCAGTAGGAGGCAGGCTGGCTTACTACTTCCAGGCCTGGAAATCTGTTACCTCAGACAAGTGTGTCCTGGAGGATTGACCCTCAGTTTCAAACAATTTCTGAAAATGAGGTCAGGTCTTTCCACCTGCAAACATCCCGAAACCATTGCTTTAGAAGCAGAGGTTTCCTCTCTGTTGGCTCTCAGAGCTGTGGAGAGAGTTCCTGCTCTACACAGGGGCAAGGTCTGTACTCCAGATACTTCCTTACCCCAAAGAAGACAGGGAGTGGCACCCATCCTAGACTTAAGGTATTTGAACAAGAACATTTTAAAACCAAAGTTCAAAATGGTGACTCTGGGAGTAATTCTTTCCTCTCTAAGGCAAGGAGACTGGTTAGCTTCCCTGGACCTCAGGGATGCCTATTTCCATATTCCGTCAGGAGCTCCACAGAAAGTACCTCAGGTTGAGTTGCCTTCAGGCCATTATCAGTTCAGAGCTATGCCTTTCGGGTCTAACATCAGCTCCAAGGGTGTTTACACTGTGTCTTGCAGTGGTAGTGGCCTTCCTCAGAAGACAGGGCATTTCCTATTTCCATACCTGGACGACTGGCTCATTGTAGGGCAGTCTTCGACCAGGTCAAGTCAGCTGTACAGGTCACCAAGATTTGCTCAGTTCCTGGGGTTCCTTGCCAACTTGCCAAAGTCAGTTCTCGAACCAGTACAGCTTCTCACTTTCATAGGGATAGCGTTAGATGCTGTTCAAGCAAAGGCATTCCTTCCACTAGCAAGGGTTCAGGCCTCACAAATCTCTCTTTCCTCTTTTCATCCTCTGGTTTCTCGTCCAGCAAGACATTTTCTTCAGCTCCTAGGCCACATGGCAGCTTCCACTGCAGTGGTGCAAGGGCCAGGTTCCAGATGAGGGACATTCAATTCCATCTAAGATCCTTTTGGTCTCAGAGGAAAGACTCTCTTACCAAACTGATTCCAGTGACTCAGACTCTGGTCCAAGCTCTCTAGTGGTGGCTGGACCAAGACAATCTCAGGCAAGGTGTCCCATTTCTCAACAAACTCCTTCAGTGGCTCTCACCACAGATGCTTTTTTCTGGGATGGGGATCCCACCTTGGAGCCCTCACAGCACAGGGATCTGGTCCCCAGAAGACTCTCTGCTTCATAGTAATCTAATGGAACTCAGAGCAGTATTCTTGGCCCTTCAGTTCTTCTCGGACTCAGTGAGGAACAAGGTGGTTCAGGTCAGGACAGACACCACCACCACCATGTGGTACATCAACAAGCAAGGGCACTCAGTCTATGGCCTTGTGCATGGAGGCCATGAAAGTATGGTCTCTGCCTACTCCTTCAAACTTCCCTAATAGCAATCCACCTTCCAGGGAAGGACAGTGTGCTAGCAGATGCTTGACAGCATCTCCCAGGGCCATCACAAATGGACCTTGGATTTCTCTCATCATGAAAATAATCTTCACCAGGTGGGGCACTCAGAGATAGATCTCTTTGCAGCCTCAGACAATCATCAGCTTCCCAGTTCTGCTGCAGACCTCCAGTCCTGGGGACTGTTCCCTGGATGCCCTGATATTGGATTGGGAAGGCAGGTTTCTTTACGCCTTTCCCCTTTCCCCTGTTGCTCAGAGTTCTAGTCAAGATCAGGTCACAATCCTGCACAGTGATTCTGATTGCTCCAGACTGGGCCAGGCAACCTGGTATCCTCTGTTGTTGTCCTTAGCAGTCTCACTTCCCCTATCTTTTCCCAAGAGACAGAATCTCTTAACCTTCTCTCAGGGAAGGATCGGTACCCCAATCTCCAGTCTCTCAGTAAGATGCATAAGCCTGCATCTTTCTCAGGGAGTTTTAGACATCCTCAAGAGTTTTCGAAACCTCTACCAGGAAAACTTATAACTCCAAATGGAAAAGATTCAGCATTTGGTGTTCACACAGGAATATCCTGCCAGATGCTGCAGGTATTGCCACAGTCTTAGATTATCTGGTTCACCTTAACGGTTTAGGCCTTAGGCCAGCCACTTTAAAAGTTCACCTAGCAGCTGTTTCTGCATTTCTGTCAGCAGGAAGAGCTTGTCTCTGGCATCAGACCCTGTTTTTGCAAAGTTCTTAAAAGGTTTGACTCATATCAACCCTCCTTTTAGAGAGCCTACCCCAGCTTGGGATCTCAATATCTGCATTGCTTAGCTTATGCAGCCACCCTTTGAACCCTTGGCTTCAGCTGAGCTGAAGTACTTGACCTGGAAAACTGTGTTTCTGGTGGCTGTTACTTCTGCCAGGCGAATTAGTGAATTACAGGCCCTGTCAGTTGAATCTGATTTTATCTCATTCCATAGAGCTAAGGTGGTCCTCAGAACCAATAGGAAGTTCTTACCCAAAGTGGTCTCAGATTTCCATCTGAACCAGTCCATGTCCTTTCCTGTGTTTTTACTGATCATTCCTCTTCAGGAGAAAGAAGGTTACACAGTTTGGATGTTAAAGGGTGCTTAGCTATTATATAGAGCATACTAAGGCACATAGGAACAACTGCCTTCAATTGTTTCTCACTTATGGTGAAGTGGGAAAAGGTAGGCCAGCTACTAAAGAACTATTGCCAGGTGGATTGTAGCCTGTATACAATTCTGTTACACCAAGCTAGGTAAAACACCTCCCTCAGGCCTGAGGGCCCACTCGACTAGAGGTACAGTATAGCTGTTTCTCTGGCTGCTGCCAGAGATATACCTTACTAGAGATATGCAAAGCAGCCCCTGAAAACGTTCATACATTCACCAAGCATTGCTCTCTGGATATCCAGACTAGGAGTGATGCTAGGTTTGGTACAACAGTACTGCTGAGCCTATTCCCAAAATAGGTTTGGTACCCTCCTCCATGGAGGTACTGCTTAGTAGTCTACATATGTCAGAATACAGCAAGACTTCATGTTGTTTGAAGAAAAAATTACTTACCTTAGTAATTGTGTTTCTTCTAATGGAGTCTTACTGTATTCTAACCTCCTACTCCTCTCAGAACCTAGTTTTTGGGATGTGGGCTGGCAGGTACAGTGTTGCATCTCAGGGTGTACCTTACACCCTTCCTGTGGGTGGGGTTGTTGTGATTATTGATTTATATATTAGTGTGTGTGTGTGTGTATATATATATATATATATATATATGTATATTATTGTTCACTACCTGGGTTTTTTCTATTTTGGGTTCTCGACTTGAGTCTTTTGGGACCCAAACATTTTTACCTATTAAGCTATTGTTTACAATTTCCACACCAGGGGTGTAGTTAGTTAGTTGTTCAGTAAGAATCTGACGGTTACACTCTGAAGCACCACAGACAGAGGTTTGAAATCCGAGCTGAACTCAACCTTCTATGCTTCTGCATAGAATTAACTCTTTCATGACCGGGCAGTTCAAGTGCTGGTGCTAACTGCATATGTCAGAATACAGCAAGACTCCATTTGAAGAAACACAATTACTAAGGTGAGTAATTTTTTTCTTATCTGCCATCAAACTCTGTGTTTTGTGGAAGGTATCTGGCGTGTCAACTTGGCAGTCATTATTCGGGGGTGGTTGTTGTGTGGACCCCATTGATGGAAAGCTCATCAATGGAGGAGGAGGTAATAGGCATTTAAGAATGTCCATAAAGGATGCTAGAACGCCTGAACATCGGCACCTGTGTTTGTGTCCATGGGAACACCAGCAGATGTTAGTGGGGAGGCAGAGGCTAGCACGTTGACTGCGACACACCAGCCTGATAGGTCTGGGAAGCACTAGAGGTTGACCCAGCCGTGTCGGCCGGTCTGGGTGGCCAGGGCTTTGTCACTGCTGGAGCAGTCAACAGTCCAGAGGAGGTCGTACCTGAGTGAATGGGTGACCTAGGATGCACAGGGAGGTTTTGCCTTCACTTTCTGTCTCTCCTGTGCTTGGTTGGTAAGACCAGGCGTCTTTCCTGGGACTTGGATCACGTCAATCCCAAGGAGTGGAATGGAGATGCGGTGGGGTTTCCTTGTGGAGCTCCTTCTCCATTTCTGCTAAGAGCTGTTTAAGCAAATGCTTTCTGCGCAGCTGGGTGCCATATTAATGCCCTTACAAACTGGGCACACCTTCATATTGTGGTCTGGGCCAAGACAACGCATGTCGATGTTGTGTGAGTGTTTCGAATAAATTTTCTTGCCACATTCATATCTAAATAGTTTAGCCAGTGATGGCTCTGGAGGCATTTATGCACGCTGCGAAAATCACTTATAAAAGTGATTATTTTGAAATGAAAAAAATGATATCAGCAACACTTTTCCATAGCAGGCTCTGAAGAGAATGATTGATGGCAGGAAAAGAACTGAGGAGGGTAGGTGCCACCCTTGTTTATATAGGAAGAGCGATGTAGGACATATCGTAAGCAGCCATTAGTGGACTGCTTGCAAACAGTTTGTGTGGTCCTAGTGCCTGATGTCTGTAGTTGCATAGGTGTGGCCTGATAAAAGATATCATCAAGGAAGATCTACTGTTTGAGGGGAGTAACTGCAGGATGGAGGCAGTTTAGTCTAGTGGTTAGAGTGCAGAGCTAGCTAGGCACCTGAAGACTCTGGTTTTAGATTCTACAATAATCACTTACTCATGGTGTGACCCTGAGCAAGTGACATAACCTTATTATGTGCTTAACCTAATTTCTCTGTAATCTGTGCCTGTGCTCTTTAACTCACCCAGTGCACTGAATAATGACAGCAGCATTCTCTCCCCTCCATCTGGAGTGCAAAGAGCATTGTGATAAGTTTGAATTAAAGAGCTACTATATGTAAAACCAAACTTGTTTACTTGTTAGGGTTGATTACACCCCACCCCTTGTCTGCTTTTTGCCTTACACCCTCCCTTTGTTGACTAGTAGGTGTAATGCAAATGTCCACTTACTGCCACCACCACCACCACCCCACAGTTTCAAACAAGCATCAGCTATGTGTGAGCTGTGAACCGCATCGTCTGTTGCACCATCGCACAGAGCTGCTACCCTTTCCACTGATGGTCCCTGGGGACTGGAGAATAGAAATTAGTTGGCAGCATCCAGATCCCCATGAGTATTGTTGCCTGAGTCAGGCACAGGCAGATTGTCCATGACTCTCGAGCTAGGTGCAAAAGTAAGCCTATTCAATGGAGAAGGAGGAGGAGGGTTACAATATTGAGAACCCAAGATGTGATCCAGTAGATTGTCATTATTTGACTCTGTAAAAAAACAAAAACAAAGCGTGTATGTATATATGTGTGTGTGTATATTATTTGTATGTGCATATGATCTGAAACACAGTCTTCTAGGGACGTGGATATGATGTTCTATCCAGACATTCTGGCGGTTGCCTTTCCCTTAAGACTGTCCGGAATATCTTCAAGCTGGCTCCTCCCACCCACCTGGTGGTAACTCCCTCAGCCCCACCCTGTGGCGTCAGATCTTCCTTTCCGCTGGAAGAAGCAGGTTCCCTCCTCACCGCTCTCATGCTGAAAGCTCTTTGCTCAAATCTTCAGATTTCTGACTGGCCAGGTGGCGCTGAGGGTTGAAGCACTGGGTGCCACACCTTGCGCCCTTTCGGCACCCGTGTTTGGAATGAGCACGAGGTTGCAGTGGGTCAGCAGGGAGGAGATGGATTGGCGTCCATGGACTGCTCTCCATCTCCGGGGAAGGGAGTGCTGCGGCGGTGCGCCTGACCCCTAGCGGCCGGCTGGGGCTCGTGACATGGTGCGCATGAATTAGGGTGGGGGACATGGCAGACACCTGATGTGGGTGCGCATGGAGCATGCGCAAACACCGTCACAGGTGTCATTGCACACCATGCCACCACAAAGGGGGCGAAAATGTGGAAAAATAGTGGCTCCAGGTCATGCGGCAGTGGCACGTCCACGGCATACGCCATTCCTCACTGCTCACCACCTGTTCTGGATCCATACCTGGCAGAGGATTAGGGGTCCTCGCCTCCCCTGCCATGGGGGGTAGCATGGGGAAATTCAAGATGGTAGCCTAAGGTAGGTGCAGGCGTCGGCAGTCGGAAGGAAGAGTGGTGGGAGAGCCGACCAGGGACCATGTCCAAGAAAAAGTAAGATAAAAAAAAAATCTTGGATTTCTTTCCAAATTAATAAAAACTTTGTCTTCAGCTTATTCTTCCCACCGACCAACATGGACGACGAGAAGTCTGCTCCAGGGTTCCAGAGGTGCAGCTACGGGCAGAAGGCGTGCTGGACAGAGTTGCACACTGTGTGCGTTTACTGCCTGGGCCCAGGCGTGCTCCTCAGGCTTGTGACATTTGTCAGCGTACCTTCCACCCCGTCCATTTTAGAGGACATACATGCTGCGCTTGCTTTTGGGCGTACAAGTGAGCAGTACCTGCCAGTTAAATCGAAGGATGCCCATCTGGTGGTCTCTGCAGCTGTGGGGTCTGCCGAACAACTTGCGGCTTTCGAGGCGGTGGCTCAGGCTCAGGGCGCCTCCTCAGCTCGCCCTTTGCCACTCTCTTGGGTGCCTCCTTTACAGGGCATTTAAGGATTTGTTCTAGGTTCTCCTGACTCATGGGCAGGGCCCCTCATTAGCACACAAATCTAAATCTAAGTAAGAGGCCAAAAATGGTCTTCCATCGATCGTGGGATCGGGAACACTCTTGGTTTCGATTCCCATGCTTCTCCAGATCCAACTGGTCAAATCCTCGGCCCAGGCTGCCAGCTCCATGGTAACCCTGTCGGGCCAGTTGGCCGAGCACGCAGGTAGATTTTTCCAGCCAAGTTTTTTCTCGAGCCAGTCTACCTGTTGTCGCCTGATGAGGCCAGTACCTTTCTGTCCAGGACTCGAGTCCTGACTCAGACCTAGGAGGGATGGATCAGTCCACTGACCTGCCACCTCTCCTTGTTGAACCAGAACCAGAGGTGCCTCAGCTCTCGCTGACCCCTGTAAGGCCTGCTGTCGGTCCCCCCAGCAGTTGGGGTTGAGGTCCCAATCTGCTTCCATGAGTCGAGCCGCTCGAATCTAGTGCTCCACTCTTGACACTCAAGCAAGGCGCTTGCTGCTATTCTCTTCTTCATCCTTGGGTAGAGGAGGCTTTGGCACAAGTTGTGTTGATGCTACAAAGACTTGATGTGGCAACAGCTGTTTTTGCCAGTGTGAAGCCCATTCGCCTCTACCACGGCCATCACCTGGCTTTCACCACAGAGGCCGGCCTTCTCCACTCCAAGGGGAGCAGACCCGTAAAACAGTCCCGGCTCAGCCTCTTCTGGTGTCTCTGCTGATCCCGTTGGAACTGCCCCAAATAGCTGATGACGGTGCTCTGACTAAAGAGTCTCAGCTGGCCTTGGGTCTTCCCCATTGGCTGCCAGTAACCATCACCCCATACCATCTACGGAGGGTCAGCGAGGGATTCGTGGTTGACCCCTCTTCGGCGACTTTCAAACTACAAGAAGTCCTAATGTATTCTGACATACATGGTAAGACCTTGTTGTTGTACTGCCTCGGAGGGAAAGAGTTAAAGCCTACATTCTAAGTAGGGCACGACTCGGTTTCAAATCACTGTCCCTGGTACATTCTATTCAACCATCAGATTCTTTACTCCACCTTACTGTGAAGATGCCTGAGATTTCTCCTCAGCATCTCATTGGTTTAATAGTTTTATCGCTGTGGTTTCTTTACCGATTAAAATGAATAGCGTTTAAGTTTCAAATTGCTGTCCTTGGTATAGGTACAATTGTGTTTAAATTTTTGTCTACAAACGGGTAAGTCTCGATTCTTTAGCTGTTGCTGTCCAACAGTAGGGAACCAGGTTCTTTTCTCTTTCTTTCCCTTTCTTCTGTCAAAAAGTATTTGTTGATGGCCCATTGGCGCTGAGGGTTGGGCGCTGGGCGCCATACCTCAGCCTGCCTTGGCTGACCCAGGTTTGGGAGCGGACTTGGGGGTCGGTGTGGGGAGGAGGACTGAGCATCCCAATGGATGCTTTCCTCCTCAGGGAAGGGATCCTGGGGATGCACCTAGTGCCAGTGGAAGCACGGGCATCAGTGCAGGCTGAGGACTCTCTTTGAGAGTCGGGGAGGAGGACATTGTGGGCATTTATCTGCACGCCGTATGACTGGACATCAGTCCTATGTGCCGCGCCCTCAGGGAAGGTGGGACTAAGGGAGAAAAATGGAAAAACACTCCCTCGAGGCCAAGATGATGACCGATACACCTCGGATCGCCTACCCAGGACAGACCCGATCTTACTCGAGGAGGAGCTCTTGCGAGCAGGTTTCACATTAAGGACTGGCGCCATCTGGCAGCGGTTCCGTCAACTTTTCTCTAGTAGTACCGGCGTGGGAAAGCCCCGCTGATGTTGGCTCCACCCCGATGTTGCACTATATAGGAGAAGGTCACCATGTGCTCCAGTTCTTTCCTGCCTTACGGTCAGGGTTAGTTCACTCGGCCCGGCTTGGTACCATTCGCTCTTTCTCCACGGTTCATGGTTTTTGGTACTGTTTAGCTTCATGTCATTGCATCCCTAACAAGAATGCGCTTGTAGGCGACAGATTCTCGCTAAGGACGGTCACTCAAGCGTGCCTTTATTTATTTATTTATTTTGGTATTATTTTCTCTCCTCCAGAGCTCCGGCCACGACCGCCGCCCTCCGTTGTTCCCCAGCACCATCCCCGGACATCAGACCCCTCCCTTGTGCACCCCGACTTACCCTTCACGGCAAGGTGGTGGGGAGCAACTCAACCCACTAGCGGATCCATGCCGGGGCGCCCTTCCAGGAATGGTGCAGGGAACAACCCGTGCTGCGGGCTCGCTTTTGCTGTTTTTCCTCCGGCGGATCATGGCGTGCAATGGCGCCAGTGACTGGTGCACACGCTCCCATCGTGCCCCAATCAGCGTCTGCCCGACTCGCCCCAAGCTTGCCAGCTACGTGCTGTTGACCCCCAGCCTCCGCTGGGGTCAGGCAAGCCCAGCCTTAAATCCCCCCTCCCGGAGATGGAGCAGTCGCCCGGGCGCTCAATCCATCTCCTCCTTACTGACCACGGCAGCCCATGCCCGTTCCCGAACACGGGTGCCCGGCGTGGCGCGGGTGTGGCGACCAGCGCCTCAACCCTCAGCGCCACCAGGCCAACCAACGTGCTTTATTGTCTCTGGGGACCCGACTGCAGCACCAACGTCTGCTCTCACTGCCAGGTCTTTAACTCGACGCCAAATCAGGCGCCAAAAGTCTCTCACGGCCTTCATCGCCGAGACGAAGTTAGCCGCCATGGGCAGAGACTCCTCCTCGAGAGAATCTGATCCTCCTCCAGCCCACAAGCCTCACAAGCATTGGGAGCAAGACAGGGAAGGTCTCACTCAAAACACCGGTCTTCAGGATTGAAGTCCGGGTCATCGGGCATGATTCCCACCTCACAGCCCTAAAGCCTTCTTCTGTTGTCTCCAAGCCTGCTTCTCTTCAACCGCTGAAAGTTTCTCAGCCCACGAAATCGAAGGGCGCAGGTAAGTCGCCTCCCGCTCGGCCTCTTCATGAAGAGCCGACACCAGAGTCAAGCAAGGCCTCCAGGTCTTCAGGAGGCAGGGCTTCCTCTTGCCTCCCGCGCGCAGGACTCCGACCGATGGCAGCCTCCAGCTCTGATCGGCGCTCGGTCCCGGATCTGCCAGCCATAGGCCGACCATCACAAGACTCACGCCACGAAAGGACATTCGCTCGCCCAAGGAGAGGCGGACGCTGGACCCTCGTCCGCCTGTGACCCTCTGCCCTGTTCCAGCGATGATTCTTCCGCCGCCGGTTGTGGTTCATCCAACACCAGTCCTTTCGGCGACACCAGCATTTTCTCCAATACCTCTTCTCTCGTGGTCGCTGGTCCAACCAGCATGGACCCAGCAACAGTGGTGCTGATGCCGCCCCCCCAGGCCAACGCCGGCTGGCAGGAGTACGGACCTGGCGCCAGTCCCCAGATGGCGGGGCCGACACCAGTGCGGGCTCGGGTGCTCTTCCACCTACCTGAATTCTCCCAGATCTCACCTCTCTCAGGGGATACAGTTGAAAAGATCTGCCAGCGGTGCACCTCCACCCACTCCGGTACCAGTTCCAGACCCACTTGAACCGGGGAATGGGGGCAGATGAGGTGCCCTTCTAAGAACGCACAAAGAAATCTAGGAGGATAGGTCCAGTAGCTCCTCCCACTCTCCTCTCCTCCTCCGGACAAGAGGCACAAAAGGAAGAGGCGTAGCCCCTCACCCTCTTCCTCTCCAGACTCCTTTGTGGACTTGGATTCTTCTTTCTCCGGCGCCTACTCGAGCCAGACCTTGGGACACGGAGGGTCTACCTAAATCCCCTCAGATGATCCCAGCTTCATGGAGGTGATGAGGCACATCCAGGCCAACATGGGTTGGGACACTGAGGCCCTGGACCCTGAGAGACGCGGCTGGCTAAATACCTCCGCAAAAGACCCAAAGCCAGTGGTCATCCCTCCTGTGGTCAACACCTTTGAGGATGTCACCCAGGCAACCTGGAGCGTCCTCATTCCTCCTCCGCCATGCCCAAGAAGGCTCACCAGCTCTACCAGGCACCTGTGGACCACCCCTTTCTGGCGAGTCACCTGTTGTGGACTCTGTGGTGATTCGCAGCTCATGATCGTTCGCAGAGGCCCCAACATCTGAGCACCCAGCTGCCTGACAGAGAGTCAAAGCAGCTGGATTCCATCAGGCCATAAGATGTACTCTGCTGCGATCTGCAGCATCAGGAGTCTCAACTTCCTGGCGCATTGGTCAATTCAGAACACGCTTGGGAACAAGGATTGGACATTGTGCAGAGGCGTTCGATTGTCCTCGGCGGACAGAGCTTGCCAAGCTTTTGAAGACCAGTTCAGGCGTGGGTGCTCATGTTCTGTGGTCGACTTACGACTCTGCGGACACCTCTTCCAGGATGGCTGCCACTGGCATTTGCCTCTGGCGCCATGCGTGGCGGGGTTTGATCCAGGCGTCCAAACCAATCTTTGGATGCTCCTTTAAAAGCTCCATGCTCTTTGGCGAGGACACAGGTGGATTATCACCAGGCTGCAGGACTCCGGAAAAGCCGTCCGTTCCTTGCAGTCCATGTACCACCCAAAACAGGGGCAAGCTCACAAGCGTCGTTTTCGTGGCGTGGGGACATCAGCCACAGCAGTCTCAGCTTTCAGCAGCACGTACAGCGAGGGGGCTTTGGTCAGAGGCGGAGCCAGAGCAATGCGTGCTTCCACCTCTAGACCACCCAGCAGCCGCTGCCGCCCTCCCTCCCTCCCCACCAAATGCCTAACTATCCAGGTGACCCCCCTCCTCTGGTCTCTCAACCAGAGGAGCCGGTCGAGGCTGCTTTTCACTCTATGCAGGCGTGTGGGGCGGGTGACCTCCGACCAGTGGGTACTGGAGCTTGTGGAGTTTGGGCACTCCATAGAGTTTGAATCCATTCCTCTGGACAGACCACCGTCCCGTCCCGATACCCAAGGAAGCACAGAGCTCTGATCTGGCGGGAGATCTCTTCCTGCTGGAGAAAAGGGCCATCGAGACTGTTTTACTGGCCAAATCAGGGAAAGGGTTCTTTCCCACTTCTTCCTTGTTCCAAAGAAGTCCGGGGATGCAGACCCATTCTGGACCTCAGCGATCTAAACCTGTGGGTCTTCTACAAGAGATTCAGGGTGGTTTCTCTTCCTACTCTCCTTCATCTCATATTGGCAGGAGATTGGGTGGTGTCTTTGGACATGCAGGGCGCTTACTTGCATATTCCCATCGGCAGAAGCCATCGAAGATTCTAAGGTTCAGGTTGAAGACTGGGACTATTAGCTCGAGTCCTCCCTTGGTCTTTCCTCGGCCCCAGGGTCTTCACCAAGTGCCTGGCGGTCGTTGCGCAGCACTTGAACTTTGTGTTTGAAACACTTTGTGTTCCTTACCTGGACGACTGGCTCCTCCTGGCCCCTCCAGGTCTCGCCTGTTGGAAACCATCAGGATTTCATCTCACTTTTCCAGAGTCTGGAATCACCATCAACAGGGACAAGTCACATTTGTCCCCTACTCAGATTCTCCAGTTCATTGGAGCTCTTCTGGACACCAGTCTCGGAAGGTCTTTTTCTCTCCGACAGAAGCGGATCGCATTCAGATCATTGCGTCCCAGATCTCGTCAGCCTCAAAGGTGCCAGCTCAGCTCCTCCTCCGGCTGTTGGGTCACACGGCTGCTGCAGTAGTCTCAGTCCCTCTGGCGTGTCTGCATATGAGGACCATTCAGTGGTCCCTGAGAGTCCAGTGGGATCAAACTTCAGACAGCCTGGACATCTTGATCAGAGCCAGTCCGCACGAGAGCTTCGCTGGTGGATGTCGTCTGAAAATCTGCTGGGGGCATCCCTTCCAATCCGGGGCACCGTCCCAGTCTCTGACCATGGACGCCTCGTCCCAGGAATGGGGCGACACTGGGGAACCATCGTACCCAGGGTTCCTGGTCTCCCACCAGCGAACCTGCACATCAGTGTCCTGGAAATGAGAGCTGTGCTCTACGCTACAAGCCGTGGCCTCGGTCTTAGCGCGGGTCATCTCTTGGTGCAGACAGACAGACAACACTTCAGTGATGTTCTACATCAACAAACAGGGGCACACATTCCTATCCCTTTGCAGGAAGCCATGCGAGTTTGGGATTGGGCCCTGGAGCATCGTCTGTTTCTGACAGCAGTGCTTGTTCCGGGCTTCAAAATGTGCTAGCCGACACGCTCAGCAGGACAAGATCGCAAGCCCATAAATGGGAATTGCTTCAAGAAGTTGCAGATCGCATCTTCTGTCTATGGGGTTGCTAGAGGTGGACCTTTGCGTCACAATCCAATGCAAAATGGCCCAATTTTTGCTCACTAGATCTAGAGCCTGGAGCTTTTGGCAAGATGTCTTGTCCCTCTGTTGGAGCGGGAAGTTCCTGTATGCCTTCTCTCCTTTCCCCTTCTTCAGAAGGTCCTTCTCAAGGCTCAGTCGGAACCTTCCACCATTATCTTGATTGCTATGCTATGGCCTCAACAAATTTGGTTTCCCTTACTACAGCGTCTAGCGGCAAATGCATCAATGCCTCTTCCTCTCTCCTCGCACCTACTGTCATGGGACAGGGGTCCCTATTGCACACCCAAACTTACGTTCTCTTGACCTACACACCTGGCTCCTCAGGACTTAGCTAAAGTCTGTTTGAGGTGTCTGGTCAGGTCGCTCAGGTGTTGGTTGAGGCATAGAAACCTGCCACCAGGGCCACTTATGCTATTAAGTGGAAACATTTTACATTTGGGCCACAGCCAAATGAGTGGATCCATTGGTCTCTCCGGTTAATACCGCTAGAATACTTGCTTTCTCTTTACAGAGACAGGCTTCAGCTATTCCCTCCATCAAGAGTACACCTAGCGCCATCTCAGCTTACCATTTATCTGTGTCGGGTAAGACAGTGGCTCAAATGGAAGTTTTCAAAGCCTTTTTGTGCGGTATTCTCCACATCAGACCTCCCATCAGGGACCCTGTTCCTCTTTGGGATCTCCTGTTCATCCTGGAGAAGCTTTCTCTTCCCGTTCGAGCCGGCTGTGAGTCAGGCTCCGTTTCCTTTCCTGGAAAGCTCTGCTTTTGGTAGCAATTACTTTGATGAGGCACATTTCAGAACTTCAAGCACTCATGTGTAAAGAACCCTACCTTGTCTTCCACAAGGACAGGATTGATCTCTGCACCAATCCGAAGTTCTTACCAAAAAGCAGTTTGGAACTCACTTTGAATCAGTCAGTTCAGCTCCCAGTCTATTACCCAGAGCACTCCAACAGGGGAGGCCCTGCTTCATTCCTTGGATGTACACAGGTCTCTCAGATGTTACCTAGCTAGAACCAAGACTGACAGGAAGTCTGATCAGCTCTTTGTGTCCTTTGCCCAGCGGTCCGTGGGTGCCTGGTCACCAAACAGACGCTTTTGCGCTGGTTGGTTCATTGCATTCCTACTGTTCTGAGAAGCATAATAGGTCGACATTGGGGCCAATTAAAGCTCACTCTACCAGGCTATTGCTACTTCCTTTGCAGCGTTGAAGAGGTACCATCGGCAGATATCTGTGCTGCCGCTACCTGGAGTTCTGTCCATACCTTCATCAGGCACTATAGCCTCAACGTCATTTCCAGGCACTAGAGCAGGGTTTGGCCTAGCGGTTCTGCAAGGCCTGGTTTCCTTAGGGATCTTCCCATATCTTGTTGTCCTTTTCTTGCTGTTTTCCCCTCCCAGGGTTGTTATAAGTTTATACTGGTTGGGACTCAGTCCTCAATGTGAAACCTACGCAAGAGCTTCTCCTCAAAGTAAGATAGTGCAGTTACGTAAGAACTTACCGTAACAGTAGATCTTAGAGAAGCTCTTGCAGCAGGTATATTCCCACCACCTTCCCCAGGGATCAGGCCCTATTCAGGCGGTATTTTTCAATCTTTGATGGGTTGTCCGTTGACAATCAGTTCCTATCTTGCCTGTCATTTTCTTGCCTGACGGGGTGGGGCATTCAAGAACTGGAGCACGTGGGGACTCCTCCCTTATATAGAGGCGGCGTTGGAATTGGAGCCGACATTGGCGGGCGTTCTGCGTTGGTACTACTAGAGAAAAGTTGCGGAACCGCCGACAGGTGGCACCAGTCCTCAATGTGAAACCTGCTGCAAGAGCTTCTCTCAAAGATCTACTATTACGGTAAGTTCTTACATAACTGTGCTTTCTGCAGGCACTCAAAGAAAGGAGTAAGGTAGGAGGGATAAAGGAGAGCCTGGCTCTAGGGGCAGATCCTGTGGGAGGGTCTGTAGGGGTGATCAGAGGTCTGAAGGAGTGGAATGAGGGGTAGTAAGGTGGGATCAAAGGAAAGTGGGAGAAAAAAAAAGTATTTGTTAGCTTTCGTTAACAAAAACGAGTTTGTCGGTTTTTCAGACCGTTAATACTGGTCTATTAAAAGAAAAGAAAGAAAAGCATACTGAACCGGCTCTTAAGCCATGGGCAGTTGTAGTTCCGACCATAAAGAAATTGCTAATGCTATACGCATTATACAATCTCTGCAGATCGGTCCAGTTGAACCAGTGATACGTCTGGTTACACCTCAACCAGTTCAAATCCTCTAGATCCTTCAGAATGTGACTATTCATGGGATCAGTAGTATGAACAAGATGAGGAGGAGGAAGAGCATGAGGGAGACATTTCTCCACCCAAGCAGTTGGAGGATGCTCACTCATTCTTCTTTCATGAAAAGGTGGCTGAAACCCTCTAGTTACCGGTTCAAGAATCTTCAGAGGAGAGGAAGAACGGATTATGTTGAAATGATGGATGTCACTGCCACTAAAAGACTGGTGATACCCATACATAAGTGTCTGAAGAGACAGACATTAAAATCTTGAGTACCCCTACTTCTGTTCCTCCTGTGGATAAGAGGACAGATAGGAAGTATCCAGTGGCCAGGAATGGCACAGAATTTCTGTCTGGTCACCCCAGTCATGAGAAGTCCAGACTGCTGCCTGTGAAAGGCAGACATTCCATTAGCGTCTATCCGCTGAAAAGATTCTAAGAGAATTGATTGTATGGCAAAAAGTATTACCTTAGCTCCTCCATTATTGCCAGGCAGGCTTCTTACATGGCCTATGTGGCAAGGTACCTCTGGCAGCCAAAATCCCAGCTGATTTTGGCTGCAGATTTGGAGAAATGGCAAGGAATGGAATAGAGGCTTCTAAGCAGCAATTCCACGTGGTAGTAGATGCCAGTGATTCGGCATCCAGGGTATTGGCTACCTCTGTCTCTTTGAGGAAGTTTTCTTGGCTTATTTATTTATTTAGTTTTTGTTGACGGGTAAGTGCACTAGACAAATCCTGCCTATTTTCAGGCACGACCTGGGGAGAGGATACAGATGAATGCCAACTGATCTTGAACCAGATTAAGCTGTTGGTGGTATTTTTCTTGAATGGAGAAATGTGGCCATTGCACAGGAAATTCCCTACTCTTTTCAAGAAGTGCCTTGGATATTTAACATCCACCTGAACTACCACCAGAACAGGCAGATGGGACCTCAGTTTAACGTCTCATCTGAAGCGGCACCTCGAAGTGCAGCACCCCCTCATGCTGCACTACAGTGTCAGTATTGGGATATTAGCAAGTGCCTGGTGTGGGGATAGAACCCACAGCCTACTGATCTCCCAGCCTCAGAGGCGAGTGTGCTACCTGCTGAGCCACTGACACTGACAAAGCTTAGAACCATGAACCTCTCTCAGGACACCCAGACAAGGCCTTGGATTTTCCTCTGGTCCAGAATTCCCTCTTTGGGGAACAAACTGAAGCCTATATGAGGAAAATGGATGAATGTAGAATCTCCTATAGGAGTGCTGCAGCCAAGGAAAAGGTTGCCACACCTCAGAAACAGCAAGGTAGGGGAGGCAGGGGCAGGCCTTACCAGAGACCCTTCTATCAGGCTCAGGCTTTCCTGTCTATCAACAGCATGGATATTTTAGGGAAGGGGCAGGAGAGGTGCCACTCGTCCAGCCCAGCTCTCCAAACCAGGACACCAGCTAAGCAGGCTCCTGAAGAGGCCTCTCCAGTTCCAGTGGGGGCAGGCTTGCCCACTACCTCCAGAATTGGCAGTCTATAACATCAGACAAATGGGTCCTGGGGGTGGTGGGCAAAGGCCTTGCTCTAAATTTCAAACAATTTCCCAGGTTGAGAGCAAGGCTGTTTCAAGCCTGCCTGTCAACAGAAATATCCTTACTGAAACAGAAGATCTTCCTGGACATAAGTCTCACCACTCATTCACACTATTGGGATCTGCGCCCGGAGGCACCAGGACCCTCGGGACCAACTTTTGCTGGGGAGTCGACCCAGAGATGGCGCCACAAGGAATGGCGCCCTTGACCCCAGCTCGGCGTGGCAATGACCTATCTCAGCGTCGACTCCCCAACCGCCTCAGTTCCTTTCTTCCGCCGTCGAGTCGTTTCAGTGCCAGCGTCGGCTCGCCTGTCGGGAGTCAAACTTCAAACTAGCAGCATAGTTTTCAGTTTTATCATTTGTAGTATTATCTCGATACAGTATCGCTTAAGTTATTCTTATTTTTAAATAAAAGCGATAAAGAAGTCTCAGCCTACACTGACGGAATTCGATCATGAGCAGGTCGGGTGACGGTAGGAGACTTTCAGATGAAAGCTGTTCAGTCAGTCGGGCTGGGTCCGGTCCGCCGCCTTCTCCAGAAGGGGTCTGACAATGGTCAGTCCAATGCCGGGGATGGGCGGTCCCAGCGGAGCATAAGCCAAATGGTCGCATTCTCGGCACCGTTCGGCCTCGAGAGCTCTTCTTCGCCCGCAGGTCTAAAAGAAGGGCATCATCGAGGTCGCCTTCTGATACGCCTGCACATAGACGTCAGTTATCGGGCTAGTTGCCGGTCTTTCCTCTGAGTCGCCAACAGCTGCTTCTGGTAGCTGACGCTTCGACATCAGAGTCCTACCCGCCTGCAGGTAGGTCTTCAGATGAGCAGTTTCATCAGTGGGCGCTCTTATGGAGCAATGGGCTCGGAGGTTGGTTCGGCTACCTGGCTCGATCGCTCGAGGGCCTGGGCTCCTCTGGGCGACCAGGTAGGGCAGTTGGACTGTCCTGGCGCCTCGGCACCTTCTTGAGTGCCGTCGACTCCGCTTAGGTGCCCCCCACATGGCTTGGCGCGGGGGCCACCACCGACGTCCTTATCTCCTGCTCTTTTCCTTCAAAACCTGTTTTTCGGTCTCTGGGAGTGCGCTCGGCGCAGTGACAACTTCAGCGGCGCCGTCCTCCGTGGCGCCCGCAGTAGCTCGGCGTGCGCCAGCTGACATAGCGGCTTCCCTGATGTTGCCTGCAGCGCCATGCAGCTCTCTCGCCGTTTTTGGCGCCCGTGGTTCCTCAGCGTCGTTCCCGGTGCTGTGCCTCCCTCGGCCCCGCTCTCTGAGAACTTCCCTTTTGTCTCTTTTCCTCCTTCCTCTTCTGGCTTTCATCCTTTTCCTGTCCATACAGTCCCTCCTGGACTGTCAGGAGATGACGTTGAGCCTGACCAGACCTTCACAGGGCGATGAGGTGGACGAAGCAGGATCTTTTACTGCTGCAGAGCCTGTGGTAGAGGACCTGTCATTTAAGTCTCTGCTGAAGAATATGATTTCCCCCACTTTCTCTCAGACTACAGACACTCGATCCTGGGAAATTGCTAAGACTCAATACCTTCACATTCCTCGGAGATCCCTTCGGATTTGACTCCTCCGATTCAGCTTTCCTTCGCAGATTGTCTCAAATGGTATGGAATAATCCTGCTCTCTCCTCATCGGTGGCTAAATCATTGATAGAAAATATTCAGCCCCCAAGGATCGTCCCCATTTTGGCATCTCAAACCTTTGCAGATCCTATTGTAGTCTTAAGCAGAGAATGATAAGGTCGTCCTTCCTCAAACCACTACAGCTCGACCTATTAACAAGGAATCTCTTAAGATAGACACCTTTAGGTAAGAGAGTCTTTGCTGCTTCTACCCTAAGTATGCGTATTGCCAGTTACCAAGGCTTATTTCTCAATACGGTATATCCTGTGGCTACTCTCTGAAGCAAATGGTTGAAGTCTTCCGAGTCGGATTCAAAACCAGAGCTTCTTCAAACCATTACCAGGTATTGAATCTAACAACCAACAGGTTAAAGCAGCCATGGACGCTTTCAACTCTGCTTCCTATTCAGCAGCTGCTGGTATTTGCACTACCGCCATTCCTGGCTACGCACTTCGAGGCTTCACCAATGATGCGAGCAAACAGGTAATGGCATTGCCCTGTTACCCTTGCTTCACTATCAGCACGACTGGTTAGCCTCCCTAGATCTTGCAGGATGCTTACCAGCACATTCCCATTCACCGAGGCATCACAAATTCCTGAGGTTTGTGGCTCTGGGACAACATTATCAGTTCAGAGTCCTGACTTTGGGCTATCCTTGGCGCCGTGAGTTTTACAAAGTGTTGTGCAGTTCTCTCAGCACACCTCAGAAAACTTCGTAATACAGGTGTTCCCTTATCTGGACGATTGGCTTCTGCAAGTCCTTCCAGGCAAGGGACTCTGGATACTGTAGAGACGGCCTCTCACCTCCTTACGTCCATGGGAGTCCTGCTAAACCTCAAGAAATCGCAGCTGCAGCCTCCCAGAGGCTCCTTTTCATAGGGACCCTTCTGGACACATCTTGTCTGAGGCTTTTCTCCCAGAAGGACGGAAGGAATGATATCCTTCAGATAGCCTGTTACATCGGAGAGAACAGGTCAGTTACAAGCTCTCGATGTAACGGATGCTGAGCCTCATGGCATCCTCAGTGTTCACTGTACCTCTGGCCCGTCTGCACATGAGAACCACCCAGTGGATGCTCAGTACTCAGTGGTCTCCAACCACTCACCCATGATCCCTATCTCATCAAGGTGACAGAACCCTTAAGGAGTCTCTCACCTGGTGGTCTCAAGAGGACAATCTCCTGCAAGGTACCCCTTGCCCCTCTGGACCATCAGATCTCCATTACCACAGGCGCCTCACTAATGGGGTGGGAGCTCACTGTCAGGCTCTCCACACTCAGGGTGTGTGGACTCAACTCGAGTCCCAGCTTCACATAAATGTCCTAGAAATGAGAGCCGTCCTTTATGCGGTCCGAGCTTTGAAGGACATTCTCTGTCTAAGAATATTCTCCTCCAAGCGGACAACAAAGCAGTGATGTATTACATCAACAAGCAGGCGGTGCTCATTCTTACCCTTATGCAGAGAAGTGATGAGGGTCTGGGAATGGTGCTTGGAGCACAAGGCTCTAATTCAAGCAATCTACCTGCCAGGTGTACAGAGCGACTTGGCAGACTGTCTCAGCAGAACAGAGACAGATCCTCACAGTGGTCTCGACTCAACCATAGTTCAGTCACTATTAGAAGAGTGGGAACTCGGACCTGGACCTTTTGCATCCCACTCAATGCAAAACACTGCCTCTCTTCTGCTCCAGAAATCCAGGGCCTGGCATTTTTGTCAGGATGCATTCAGGCTGCGGTGGACAACAGCTTTCTTTCTGCTTTCCGCCTCTTCCTCTAATTCAGAGAGTACTCCTCAAGTTCAGTCTCAGGAGGCGAGATGATTCTCATTGCTCCTTTTGGCCTCGACAACTGTGGTTTCCACTTCTCAACAGTATGTTGGCAGTTCCTCTGAGACCACTTCCCTGCAGATGAACCTTTTAACTCAGGGACGGTGGTCCATCCCAATCTAAGATCTCTTCACCTTCACGCTTGGCTCCTGAAGAGGTAGAAATAATCGGTTCAATGTCTCTGAAGAGTTTCTGATACCTTCTGGCTTCGCGGAAGCCAGCCACTCGGAAAACTTACACGGCTAAGTGGAAGTTGCTTCCCTCTGGTGTGCAAAGTCCTCTTTGAATCCCTTTTCCTGCCCTCCAGATAAAGTTTTAGAGTACCTTTTGGACCTCTCAAATTCAGGTCTCCAGTACTCTACAGTTAAAGTTCACCTTAGTGCCATTTCAGCGTATCATGAGCGGTTTTGCTCTTTCACTGGCTCAGTTACCTATGGTTAAGAGATTTCTTAAGGGCATTCTGCACACCAGACCCCCTACAAGGCGTCCTGTTGCAGCCTGGGACATTAATCTTGTGCTAGACATGCTCACTCGGAAGCGTTTTGAGCCTCTAGCTACCTGTGAACTAAAGTTCCTCACCTGGAAGACTGCCTTCCTAGTGGCCATTACCTCACCCGTAGGGTCTCGGAATACATGCCCTGGTCACAGACCCTCTGTATACTGTGTTCCATAAGGACAAAGTAGTCCCTTTACTCATCCTAAATTTCTTCCCTAAGGTTGTGTCAGAATTTCATCTTAACCAACCTTTGGTCCTTCCCTCTTATTTTGCGGACTTCCAAAATGAAGGAGCAGCTCTCTTCATTCTCTGAATGTTAAGAGGGCCTTGCGTTTCTACTTAGATAGAACCAAGTTTTCGTAAAGCCCAGCAACTGTTTGTTTCCTTCAGTGAGGTCCGGCTGGGTCAACCTGTCAGCTATTAGATGCATCTCAGCATGGCTAGTGGGTGCCTTCGTCACTGCTATTCCATGGCGCAGGTTAAGTCGGAGGGTAGAGTTCACGCTCACTCTGCCAGAGCAGTAGCGGCATCCCTAGCGGAAATCCGCAACATGCCCATTGCAGACATCTGCAGTGCAGCCACCTGGAGCTCAATGCATACTTCGTAAGCATTATGCACTGGAGTCCATGCCAGACGACATTCTTCCTTTGGCAGAGCCATCCTTAATGGACTTCTGTCTTAAGAAGCGTGAGCTCTTGGTTTCTCCTGCCGCCCTCTGGGGATTATTAGCTCGGTACTCTCCCAATAGTGTGAATGAGTGGTGGAGACTTATGTCCAGGAAGATATGAAAATTACGTACCTACCATAATTCTTGATCTTCTTGGGCGAGTCTCCACCACTCATCCTACCCCTCCCTCCATCTCCTGAGCTCACCTCTCTTGTTGGTTTCCTCCCTCAAATCTTTAGGCCTTGAAGACTTCTTTGTTGACCCTTCTTACACGTGTCGTCCAGACTATCTTATATCCGGTTTTTAGGTTGAGCTACCCTTCTAGGTTAGTTACGCTGCACCTCCTTGGTAAAAAGGTACTGAGGCGGTTGGGAGTCGGCCTGAGATAGTCATTCCGCGTGAGCTGGGGCTCGTGGCGCTGTTCTGTGGCGCCATCTCTGGCGTCGACTCCCCAGCAAGAAGTTTGCTCCCGATGGGTCCTGGTGCCTCCGGCGCAGATCCCACTAGTGTGAATGGTGGTGGAGACTCGTCCAAGAAGATCAAAATTACGGTAGAGTACGTAATTTTCATTTACAACCCCTTCAGGACAGGGCAGTGGAATCTGTCCCTCTGTCCCAGAGAGGAAAGGTTGTATTCAAGGTACTTTCTGACCTTGAAGAAAAATGGGATTGGTGACCCATTCTGGATTTAAGGTTCCTGAACAAACATCTAACAAAACCAAAATTCAAGATGGTCTCTCTGGCCATGATACTGCCCACTCTCAGGCAAGGAGACTGGTTAGCATCCATAGACCTCAAGAATGCTTATTTGATATTTCTATCAGACAGTCGCACCAGAAAATACCTGAGGTTCAGACTGCCATCAGGACACTACCAGTTCAGGTCCCTGCCCTTTGGCCTGACTTCAGCTCTCAGAGTGTTTACAAAATGCCTGGCAGTGGTTGTGGCACACCTCAGGTGTTTAGGGATTTCAGTATTCCCTTACCTGGACTACTGGCTATTGGTAGACCAGTCTCAACAGCAGGTGGTAGGCGCCTTAGCAGTCCTCAAGCACTCTTCGCTCACTGGGCTTCTTTATAAATACCAAACAGTCAGTTTTGAAGCCAGTCCAGCTCCTGCAGTTCAAGGCGGAACTGGACACAGTGTAGGGAAGAGCTATACTTCCTTCAGAAAGGGTGGACAGCCTAGTGCAGTTAGTGGATTCTTTCAAGCTCCACTCTCCAAGCCATCCAGATACTTTCTGTGGTTGTTGGGACACATGGCAGCCTCAACAGCCATGGTATGAGGGACATTCAGTTCCACCTGAAGTCTTTTGGTCCCAGAGCAGAGATTCTTTGTCCAAACTGATTCCAGTAACCTCCACACTACTTCAAGCTCTGCAGTGGTGGCAGAAAAAGGACAACTTCAGAGAGTGTTCCATTTCTCCAGGAAAAACCTACAGTTGTACTCATCAGAGATGCATCCCTCTTGGGGTGGGGTGTGCATCTGGGGAGCATACAGCTCATGGCATATGGTCCCCTCAAGAGTCCCTCCTGCACATAAATCTGTTGGAACTCTGAGCAGTGCTGCTGGCTCTCCAGTCCTTTTCTTCTTCCGTGATTCAGGGAAGGTGTTGCAGGTCAGGACAGACAACACCACAACCATGTTTTACATCAACAAGCAGGGTGGCACAAGGTCCATTCTGTTGTGTACAGAACTCATGAAGATTTGGAATCTGGCCTACTCCCTGAAGGTAACTCTGTCAGCAGTTCATCTTCCTGGGAAGGACAATGTTCTGTGGACTCTCTCAGCAGGATCAACCAGAACCACCAGAAGTGGTCACTGAATCACCTAGTCCACAAAGACATCTTCAGGCAGTGGGGCACTCCAGAGATAGATCTGGTTGTAGCCCCAGACAATCATCAGTTGCCTCAGTATTGCTGCAGGCCTCCAGTTCTGGGCACAGGTCCAGCAGATGTACTCCTACTGAACTGGTCAGGAGATTCCTGTATGCCTTCCTCTGTTTCCCTTGTTGCTCAGGGTACTGACCAAACTCTGGGGGGTTCACGTAATGATCCTGATAGCCCCAGACTGGGCCAGGCAGCCTTGGTACTTGATACTGGTGGCCCTGACATTGACCAGTCTGATTTGCCTCCCAAGAGGTATGACCTGCTGACCTCTTCCCAGGGAAGATCATGTACCTCAACTTGGGGTCCCTCAGACTGAAGGCCTGGCTCTTGCAGAGTTAGAATATGCTGGCTTGCAGCTCTCTGACTCTGTTCTGGATTTACTAAAGGTTTCCAGAAAACCAGCTACTAGGAAAACCTATTCTTCCAAATGGAAGGGTTCACCATATGGTGCAGTCAGTCAGGTGTGGCACCACAAGGGGTGGGCGTTCCACTCATACTAGATTATTTGGCTCATCTACATTCTCTAGGCCTTAGACCTTCTACTTTGAGGGTGCATTTGCAGCAGTTTCTGCTTATTTGTCAGCAGGAAATCTTCTTCCTTAGCCTCTGACCCTATATTTAAATGATTCTTTAAGGGCTACTGCATTTACACCGCCTCATAGAGAGCCTACCCTTCATGAGATCTAAATATGCATAGCACAGTTGATGTAACCCCTTTGAACCTATGTTCTCAGCAGAGTTAAAGTATACGACATGGAAAGCTGTTTTTAGTAGCCATCACTTGATAAGATATATTAGTGAAGTACAGGCCTTATCTGTGGAACCTAACTATATCTCTTTCTATAATGATAAAGTGGTTCTCCAGAACAAATAGGAAGTTCCTCCCTAAAGTGGTCTCAGAGTTTCACCTTAACCCGTCCACAAACTTGACTGTCTTTTCACTGAACACTCTAATTCAGGGAGGCGTAGGCTGCATAGCCTAGATATAAAGGGGCTATCGGCTACTATTTGGATCTGACCAGAGGCCATAGGGGTGACAATAGCCAGTTGTTCCTTACCTATGGTGAAGTGGGCAGGGGCAAACCTGCCACTAAAGGACCATTGCAAGATGGATAGTGTCATGCATCTAGTTTTGTTATCAGAAAGTAGGAAGGCCCCCTTACCAGGTGCACAGCTGCCACTATAGCAGATGTAAGGGTTATTCCTTTGTCAGAAATCTGTAAAGCAGCTACCTGGAAAACTGTACACACATTTACCAAGCATTACAGCCTGGATGTGCAGGCAGAAGTGATGCCTGGTTTGGAACAGCAGTATTGCAGAGCTTCTTTCCTAAGTAGGTTCTATGCCCTCCTCCAAGGGAACTGCTTGGTAGTCTGCATGTGTCAGAATATATTAGGACTTTTTGTAGTTTGAAGAAAAATTGTTTACCACAGTAATGTTGTTCCTTCTAAAGGAGTCCTAATGCATTCTGATCTTCACCCTGCCTCCCTGCCAGAACTTGGGGTCTCTGCACTCCAGCCCATGTACTGTTGTTGTTTTACTTGAAAGTTGTTTTTCTCTATGGGCATGTGTGGACTTGAGTCTTTAGCCCACACTGGGGTTGGTAGGGTTTTTAGGAAAAGTTTCTATATAAATGCTATAAGCATTTTCAATTGTTTTGTCTATTATAAACTTTCTTGGGTTGCTCGTAGAATCTGGCGGTTGAATAGAATGACCCAGGGGACAGTGATTTGAAACTGAGCACGTGCCTACTTAGAATGCAGGCTTGAACTCTTTCCTCTCTGGGAAGTACAGCAAGAAGGTCTTACTGCATATGTCAGAATACATTAGGACTGCTTTAGAAGAAACAACATTACTGTGGCAAGTAACTTTTTCTTTTGGAGTCGGAGGTTCCTCCTTGCACTCTCGTCCGGTGGACACGGAATGAGCAGGATGTCTCTTGACAGACGAGGACCCTACCTCATTAATGGGCCTTCTCCGCCATAAGTCGAAGTCCATGGATCTCAAGATGGAGCCCGTTCAGAAGCGGTCTTGCTTACCGAGATTTTGAATCATGGCAACTCCTGGGTAAGCCTTCCGGTAGTAGAAGCCATTCTTGGCCCTGCCTTGGAGCTGTGTTAGCACCCTGCCTCCTGCCCAGCGCCATTGGTCCACAAGTGTCACGGTTCCCACTGGTTCCCTTTCAGGGTTCAGGGAACATCCCTCGGCAGAGGGCTTGGTGGCAGATTCTGTGTTTCGCACTCCAGCAACATAGGAGACACTGATAAACCACCTGACAAGGAATCCAAGAAACTGGACCATTCAATTAAAAGATTTATGTTGCCTCTTTGCTTGGCCTTCACCATGCAAGCTTGGCCTTCTGATGGCCCACATTTCTCTACCCTGTTGGGCACTCTTGATAAGGTGCTCCCTCATGTCCCAGCGGACCTACAGACTACAGTCAAGCAGGTCTGGGACCAGGGTTGGGCTGTGGCAAAACAGTAGCTCCAGACAGCCATGGACATTGAAGACTTCTCGCCCATTCTTTGGTGGCCGCAGTGGCCATGCACTGCAGGGCTTGGCAGCGGATTTCAACCTTCACGGCAGACACCCAGCACAAGCTGGCGGATGTCCCCTTCCTGGGCACCTACCTGTTCAGGCTCGGAGTTGAGGGGTATCTCACCCACATGGAAAAGTCAGTGCCACCTTAGACTTGGTGACATCCACAGAGGGACCCCAAGGGCTCCAAACAGCAGAAGAAGCTTTTTCGGTCCTCCTCCGCTCCTGCTGCCAAACCAACTCAACCTCAATCTGGCCTGGTAACTTGGCATAAATTAGCCTCGGTCTTCAAAAGCCTGGAGGACAAGGCTCTGGTGGCTTGTCAGCTGGGCCTTCCTCCACCTCCAAGCCTACCCAGTGACAGGATGAGGGTGCCTCCCTCATGCCTGTCACGCCTCCCGAGTCCTCCTGTGGGGTCTGGCTCTGCCACTTCCTTTCCGCCTGGTCCGCTGTCATCACAGACAGGAGGGTTCTTGAGGTGGTCGTGAGGTCTGCCTTTGGAATCTTGGCGTACCTCCTGCCGAACCACGCACCACCCAGTCGAACATATTGTCGCAGACATCCTGTCGGCCCTTCAGGGCGACATGAGCCAACTCCTCCACAGAGAGTTGTGGCCCTGTCTCGAACCCTCTGGAGCACCCAGGGTTTGTCTCCAGGTACTTCCTGGTGCCAAAATGGATGGAGGCTGGCCCATCTTAGATCTGCCAGCCTGAACAAGTTTATCAGGCCGCACACCTTCAGGATGGTAACTCTGTCTCAGATCATACCATCTCTCGAGCAGGACATGTGTTTCTGCTCCCTGGATCTTCAGGATGCATTCTTTCACATCCCAATTTGTCCGTCCCACCTCCAGTTCCTTTGATTTCAGGAGGAGGAACCTTTATGGGTTAAAGGCCACGTCATCTGTCCTGTCCTTAGCTCCCAGCATCTTCACCAAGTGCATTGCAGTGGTGGCAGCTTACCTGAGGTGCCGAGGGTCCGAGTTCACCTACCTGGATGACTGGCAGATTGCGGGTCCCTCCAGGCAGGAAGTGGAGCGGTCCAGGGACCTGGCCCTCCTGACCTGCATCTCTGTTGGCCTCCTGATCAACAAGGCCAAGTCAGAACTTGTGCCCTTGCAGGTGATCAGCTTCATTGGAGCAGAGCTGGACTCCTGCATAGCCAGGGCTTGGCTCCGGTGGACAGGGCAGAAGCTCTCTCCTCCTTTGCTCGATCATTTCAGGTTGGGCAATTCTGCCCCCACCCAGGACTTCCTCGCCTGCTGGGTTACATGGCGACTTTTTCCAGCATGGTCCATTGGGCCACGGCGAGAATGTGCTCTCTGCAGTGGGAGCTGGCACGCCTATGGTCCCAGCAGCAGGGTCACTCGACCAGCTGGTCACCAGGACCCAACTGATGTGGGACATCCTCCAGTGGTGGTTAGTCCCAGAACATCTGCAAGAAGGTATCCCGTTTGTCTACCATTCTGATGACCAACACCTCTCTCATGGGCTGGGGTGCCACCTGGGGAACACAGAGTCCAGCCTCTAGACCCCTGAGGAGTCCTGGTGCACATCAACCTGCTGGAGCTCGAGCAATTCAGTTGGTGCTTGACTGCCTTTGCTCCTCACGTTGAGGTCAGGTCATTCAGATCCAGATGGACACCCGCGACCATGTAGTGCCTCAACAAGCAGGGCGGGACACACTTCCTGACTCTGTGCAAGGAAGCTCTCGTGTGTGGACCCTGGTGCACAGCCTGGAGGCCGATCTCCTGGCCATCCATGTGGCTGGTGTCTCCAACCAGCTGGCGGACGCTCTCAACCCGTGTGGGTGAGGCATCTCATGAGTGGTCTTTCCACCCAGAGGTTGTACACAACCTGTTCTCCCAGTGGGGCACCCTCTGCTGAACCTGTTTGCATTTAGGGAGGCGCAAGCTAAGGCTGTATGTGCCCGCTCCCTCAGCAGGGAGCGCTGCAGGGGATGCCTTCTCAAGGCCCTGGACCCCAGGCCTCTCGCCTTCTCTCCTTTTCCCTTGATCCACAAAGTGTTGCTCGAGGTGAGGTGGGACAAGGCACAGGTGATCCTGGTGGCTTCGGACTGGCCATGCCAGTTCTGGTACCTGATCTTCTCAACCTCAGCAGCAGGCTTCAGCGTCTCCCGCCCAGACCTGCTCTCCATCAGTCAGGGAAGGTACTCCATCCAGACCTTCAATCCCTGCACCTGACAACCTGGCTTCTCAGCGGCTAGAGTTCCAGGCTTTGGGTTTCTCTGAGAATGTCCTCAGCATCATAGAGGCATCTCTGAAGGAGTTGACTAGGAAATGCTATGCCTTCAGATGGAAGAGGTTCTCCATTTGGTGTCAGTACAAGGCTAGACCCCGTGTCTGTCAATAACTAACATAGTTGACTATCCTGGTCCATCTCTCAAGTCGGGCCTTCAGTCGGGCCCTTAGGTGCACCTGGCAGCCATCTCTGCTTACCAGGCATGGGCTGATGAGCAGTCAGTAGCGCAGGAGAAGGTGGTCTGGCACTTTTCAAGGCCTTGACCACATTTCCCCTCAGTGCATGAACCACCACCACCCTGGGATCTGTTGCTGGTTTGGCAAAGCTCATAGGCAAGCCATTTGAACAGATGCACAGGTGTAATATGTCTCGCCTGTCGGGGAAGATCGCCTTCCTGGTGGCTAGCATGTCAGCCAGAAGGATCGGCATCCTCCAGGCGCTTTTGGTGAGTCTCCTCACCTGGTCTTCCACAGGGACAAGGTTGTCCCTTGCCCTAACCTGAAGTTCCTCTCAAAGATTGTCTCAGATTTTCACCTTAACCAGTTGATTAAGCTCCCAGGTATTTAACCAATCACCGGGGCCGAGCACAGGTTCCACACACTGGGCCTGCAGCCCGGCTGCTTGTACAAGAGCGCATGGCTGGAGTTTGGGGAGAGGTTCAGCCAGCTATTTGTCACCTGCGCTGAAGCTGCACCTGGCAGACCGACAGCTAAATGGACAATTTGCAGGTGGATTGTATCCTGCATTGACCTCTGCTATAGGTTGGCGGTGAGGAGCCTCCCGTAAGGCTGAGGGCTCATTCCACCCGCCATACCGCTGCCTCGGTGGCTGCTTCCAGGGACATCCCTATCCTGGAAATATGCAGGCAGCTGGAGGTCAGCAGACACCTTCATTTCCCACTACCACATCGACCTTGAGTCATGCCGGGATGCTGGTTTGAGGCCTCAGTTCTCCAATCTCTGTTTCCAAAGTAGGGTGTGTTGCCTTGCCTCCCTCCTCCCAGAGAACTGCTATGAGTCTGCCAGAGCGTGTGACTTGAACATCATGTCCACTTCCCTAGAAAACAGGTTACTCACCTGTAACATAGATCTTCCACGGAGTGTCTCTTGCAGTAGGTAATACTTTGGGTATCCAGCAGAGGTCACTGTGGTGCATGGCAGCTCTTCTAGCAGTTTTCACCAGGGACCACCCACACATGACGTCAGCTTCCCGTTAAGTGTGGGAGGTCCCTGGTATCCCAGTTCATTTTCCTACCGTCTTCAGGCCTTCACGGCAGCCAGTGCAACTTCTGTGTAGCAGTCATTGATGAGAAATTTGGAACAAAGACTAATGTCTACAGATTATTCAAAGAAACAAACCTTATTTCGTCTCCTGCCGCTATGGTAGGAAGATATACCGCTTTGACGATCACACTTTGTGTAAGGTGTCTGGGACCCACACACAACACCAATTCCTGTTGTTTGTCAGGAATTTAATCAGGCAACTCGTCGACGATGGTTGCTTGAAATTCAGTACCTTTGATGGAGCAGAAAATGTCACTCTTGGAGAACCAGGGGCTCGTAACAAGGGCTCCCCTCTACTGGTTCGTTACAGGCGAAAAAAGATGGAGAAGCCCTCCTCGCACTCCTGCCTCATCGCCCGTCAATAGCCACTGTTTCTGGTGTCACTCCGTCGGCCGGGCATCCTTTAAACACTTCTTCATCGATGGGGGCTCTTAAGCTCGTCAGCGGCGCTTTAAATGCAGTTCAAACGGTGACTGCTCCGTCGGCGGAGCTTATACCCTCTCATCGGCGTGCTGACATGCAGTTAAATATACTGCTGCTCCGTCAACAGGGGCTCCTCCCCATCGACAGCATCTGACAATTTAAGGAAAATAACTTTTTTTCCTCTGCGGGCCTCACGACAAGACCAAGATTCCTCAGGGGAACCTATCACTATGCCTTATTGACTGCCCCTCTGCCTACACAGGTGGCTTCTTCAGGGGTCAGGCAGACAGAGATAGGGACCCAGGTCTTTACCACCCAGGGGCGAGACCGCTCATACTACACATCCCATACCCTCTATCACCCCCTTGTTTCTCAACATGCCCCCTCCTTCCCAGGAAAGGGCCCTCACCAACGTAGTTTCACAGATCTTGCATGCCATGCAGCATTCTCAGCCCTCTGAAGAGGTGGTTGATCCCACCCAGTCTCCTCTCCCTCTTCCGCCTAAAAGATTTCATAGTGACAGGGATACCATGCCACCTTGGTCTCCTCCTCCATTCATAGAGAACTATTTGTCAGATGACCAAGATTTGCTGCCTGATTTTGCGGTGATCTTGAAGATGAAGAGTTTCAAGATTTGGATTTTCCTAATCCTGGATCCCCTATTCAGAAATCTCTTCTCTGGATGAGGATCTGCCTCTCCCTTGCAGCCTCTCCCCAGATGACCTGACCTTTAGTGAAATGATGGCTCAAATCCAAAGGTCATGGGATTCTCCACTACTGAACATGATAAACAATGTAAGAGTAGCGGCAGAATACCTTGAATTACCTGAGGAGATTGTTTAATGGTTCCCCACTAATACCAACCTACCAGAATGCCATGCTGGCTGCTTGGCATCAGCCTTTAGCTATTGCAGCTGTTCCCATAGAAGCCTATATCAGGCTCCTCTGGACCACCCCTTTCTGTCTAGTATTCCACAGGCAAATTCTATGTTTATTACTGCCGCTCATGACCGTACCAAAAACCCAAGCACATGAGCTCCTTACCCTGATAAGGAATCCCGAAGAATTGACTACCTGGGGAAAAAGGTATTTTCCTCAGGTTCTATGACTATCATAATCTTGAACTATATGGGTCATATGATTAAATATCAGCATACCCTGGGTCCTCTGCCATTGAGTTTATCAATAAACTTCCTCCCTCACAGGACAGGGGTACATTATTGGCTACAGTGACAACTAGTAATTCTATTTTCCATCACCTTCTCAGTTAGGGATATGATGCTGTAGATACCTCAGCCCAACTATCAGCCACTGGTGTCATTCTGCGTCGCCATGCCTGGCTTCGTGTTTCAGACTTTTCACCTGATATACAACATAAAGTAGCTAATGCCCCCTTTAACAGGTCCAAGCTGTTCAGGCCAGGTACTCAAACTTTACTGGATGACTTACAGGGCATCAGGCAGAATCCTCCAGTATGGTCCATGGCATGTATTATACTCCAGCTACAACCTACCATACTCAACACTCCTCTTATTCCAAAAGAGGTGGAAAATACAGAGGTAATAATAAAGGTGAGCTTCAGAGGTTGTGCTCCATCCATCAGAGGCAACACCTCTACCACCGAGGTGCTGCTCCCGCCCTTTGGGCGGGCTGTGCAACCTGCCTGCCAATGACCCAAAGGAGCTTCCCCCGCCTCCTCGATCAGGCCTCGGAGGCTGTGAGGGTCGTTTTCCTCCATCTGGTGGCCTGGCAAATGATCACTTCCAACAATTGGGTACTTCAGATTATACAGAAGGGTCATACTTTGGAGTTTCTCTCCACCCATGCCCTTGCCCTCACAGCAGATTCATTATCCTCCAGATCATATACCCATCTTACAGGAGGAATTGAAGGCCCTTTTTGACCAAACAGGCCGTTGTACCAGTGCCCTTCTGGAACATCAAATGGTTTACTCCACTTCTTTCTGGTGCCCAAATGAACAGAGACCTCAGACCAATACTGGATCTCAGACAACTGAATCTTAACATTCAGTACAAAGCGTTTTCATATGATCACTCTACCTGTCATCATGCCGATTCTGAAACAGGGCAATTGGCTGCGCCCTAGACATGAAGGATATCTACCTTCATATTCCCATCCACCCTGCCCATCCAATTTTTGCGCTTCCACCTACTGGGTCAAATTACCAGTTTTGAATGCTCCGTTTTGGCCTCTCATCAGCCCCAGAGCATTCACCAAGTGCCTAGCGGTGGTAGCAGCAGCCTTGAGGAGAAGGGCACTTCATCTTTCCATATCTAGATGATTGGCTAATAAAGCAGACTCCAAAGTAGTTCTGTTGCCTCTCTAGGTGCTACCTTGAAACTATTCGCAGATCTGTGAATCACTGTCAATTGGCCAAAGTCCAGTCCAAATCTGACACAATCTGTCCAATACATTGGAGCTGTTCTAGGTACAGTTACAGCCAGGGCTTACCTCCCGCCTGCCCAGCAGGACATACTGATAGCTCTTGCATTACATATACAGACTCAGAAAACAGTCACAGCCAGACAAATGCTGCACTTCTGGGTCACATGTCCGCTGCCATCCCTATGGTGGCATTAGCCTTTCTCCATGAGACCTGTCCAACGGACCTTCAGAATCAATGGTCCCAAAAACAGGACAGTTTGAAGACAAAATCAGGGTCACTCCCATATGAAATCTACCCTGACATGGTGGACAATCCGAATCAATCTGAATCAAGCAATGCCTTTCAGTTCTCCCTCCCATACAGGCGTTGACCACAGATGCTTCCTGCAGAGCTGGGGAGTGCCGGTCCTTATCAGACCCAAGGCCAATGGCCCTTCTCCCCATCTGTCTCATATCAGTCTCTTAGAGATGAAAGCAATCTGTTTAGCCTCCAGGCGTTCCAGCCCTACCTCGAGCCAGGATGCGTTACTGATCCAATCAGACAACACTGCACTAGTGTTCTACCTCAGCAAGCAAGGGGCATGAAGTCTGCACTTATGCGGAGAGAACCTTGCAGTTTGGCAAGAAGCCATATGGCAACAATTGACGCTAACAGCTGTCCACCTACTGGGACATTGCAACCAGTTAGCCGACCAGCTGAGTCGCCAGTCCACAACTCATGAATGGACACTTCACGAGCAAGTGCTTCAAAAGTGTTCAACTTATGGGGTACTCCACAGATGGATCTGTTTGCCTCCCAGAGAATTACCATCTTCCCAAATATTTTCAATTATCCCAAACAGAAAGGAACAATCTATAGATACCCTGTCCCAACCCTGGACAGGTCTCTTCTTATATGCTTCCCACCCACCCCCATCCCTCTCCTGCAACAGACTGTACTGAAACTATAGTTAGAACCAGCCACGATGATTCTCATAGCACCAATGTGGCCTTGCCAGACATGGTTTCCCCTACTCCTACAACTGTCATACGGGACCCTGTCCCGTTGCCGATCAGACAAGATGTCTTGACTCAGTGTCTCGGGTCTCTCCTACACCCCAATCTGAAGGCTCTACACCTTCATGCTTGGCTCCTGAGGATGCTTTCATAACTTGATTACAAGTGTGCTCTCCTGTTGCCAATATTCTCTTAGCCTCCCTTAAGCCATCAACAAGAGCAACATAAAATTCCAAATGGAACGCTTATACATATGGTCAGCCTCTCGATCTTTGGACCCTTACTCTTGTCCACTGATGAAGGTTCTGGACTACTTGACGTTACTATCTGAGTCCGGTTTAAGTTATTTTCCATCAAAGTCCCTTAGCCACCATCCACTCTTTCATGAGCCCCTGGATGGCAGGTTACTGTACCAACATCATCTAACTGAGATGTTTTGAGAGGCATGTTACATATTAAACCTCCTATTAGAAGACCCTCCTCCATGGGATCTCAGTTGTATGACAGAAAAATTGACCCTTTAGCCTTTTGAGCTAGCAGCCACTTGTGAACTCTGTTTTCTTTCATGGAAAACCCTATTTCTGGTGGCTGTTGCTTCCGCTCAACGTATGTCCAAGCTTCATGCCCTCATGTGTAGGGAACCTTACTTGATTTTCCACAAAGACCGGGTGGTCTTCTATAACCCTTCCTTCGCTCCTAAAGTATTTATTTATTTGAGTTTTGGTGACCGGGTAAGACCGCTGAGACAATTACAGTCCCTTTTTAGGGTCAACCTGTGGTCGTAATGGTACAATAAGCAGCACAAATATACAGATAGTGCAGAATAGTATCAAAATTAACATATATTGTACAGTGGATACCATAATATAAAGCTAAAGATAAAGTAGCCTCGAGCGTACTTTAAATCAGTCCTTGGAGCTTCGGTCTACTATCCTGACTATTCCAATAAGGGTGAACATCTACTACATACTTTAGATGTCCATCATATACTGTGCTACTATACTAATCGGACTCAATTGATTAAAAGATGTATCAACTGTTACGCCTCTTTAGCTTTGGGTCATGAGGGCATCCCGGTTGCGACACATACTCTTTCATCCTGGTTAGCACATTGTATTTCATTTGTTACAAAAATACAACAAGCCTGTACATGGACCTGTCCAAGCCCTCCACTAGAGCTATGGCCACCACTGCGGCTTGCTTTAAAGGAGCCTCCATTTCAGATATCTGCAATGCTGCTGCCTGGTCTACGATCCATACATTCACAAGGCACTATAATCTGGATATTGCCTCACGATGTAGGATGGCCTTCGGCTGTGCAGTCCTACATGGTCTCATATCATAACTGTCCTTACACATGGGCATTACTGCTTGGGATTCATCCCAAAAGTATTACCTACTGCAGAGACCACTCCATGGAAGATAGTACAGTTACATAAAACTTACTGTAACAGTAGATCTTTGAGGAATGTCTCTTGCAGTAGGTTTGTTCCACCCTCCATCCCCCTCCTCTAAGAGAGCAAGTTCTGGTCCAGTGACTAGGGTTAGGAGTCCTTTGGTACCTCAGCTTCCCTCGGTCCTCACTTTATGAGGCTGAATCCGGCAGGGAACTGAGGATACCAGGGACCCCATGATTTATATAGGATACGGAAGCTGATGTGATGTGGGCGGTCCCTGGTAAAAACTGCTAGAAGAGCTGCCGTGCACCACAGTGACCTCTGCTGGATACCCAAAAGTATTACCTGCTGCAAGTCACTCCTCAAAGATCTACTGTTATGGTAAGTTTTACGTAACTGTATATTCTAGGAGTGGTATCTGATGTTCATCGCTCAGATCCACCCAACTCCCCTGGCAAGTGGCACACCAATCTGCTTCCAGCGGGCAAGATCTGAGGGGTGAGGGAGTTGCCACCTGGGTGGGTGGGAGGAGCCAGCTTGAAGATGTTCCAGTCAGTCTTAAGGGAAAGGCAACTGCCAGAATGTGTGGATGAACATCATATACCACTCCTAGAAGTACTGTTATAGGTGAGTAACCTGTTTTCCTAGTTTTGCTGAATCTGTGAAGGCTAGCACATTATGAGTGAAACAAAATTTGTACACACTGTTATCCATATATTATTCTCCATTTCCTTTCCATCCTTCCATATCTAGCTGCCTATCAACATGCCTATTTAAAATGCTGTAAACTCTTCTGAGATTTGCAGTCTAAAGTCGTGACCTGCCTTATGAAGAATGATCCTTGTTTGTGCCAGTGGTGGAGTCCTTTTCCAAGAGTTTATAGAGGCAGCGGTCCCTCGGCATAGTGGTAGCGCTACTGCTCATGACACTGGTAACCCGGCTTTGGAAGCAAACTTGAGTCGGGGAGCTGGCTGGGTGGAGGGTATTTATTGTCCCACAAGATGTTCTCCTCCTCCAGGGAGGACAGAAGAAGCTCTTTCTCAGTACTGCCATCTGGGTGACCACAGGTGGTGGTGGTGGTGTGAGCAGGAGCAGCTATATGGCGACAGGCGGCTCGACAGACGAAGTTGTCAGCACATTCTTGTGTCTGCTTCATGCTGTCACCTCTGACAGGATGTCTGGAAGGAAACAAAGGAAAGAACCACCAGGCTGTTGTGGGATGAAGCCAACAGACCCTCGCTGTCCCTATATCATCTACTGGGCATAAGGTCTGTCTAACTGAGCATGGCATCTGGAGGGACCTTGGGTAGCATAGACTGCCATTCCATAGGGGGCAGTCTTTAGAGGAACAGCTAGGCCAGAGATAGTGGGTGATGGGGTTGGGGCCATTGTCAGAAGGAATCCAGCACAGTTGTAGAAGGCACAAAAGTGCACTAAGTTAACCCCAAAAAAAAAAAAAAAAAGTGGCTAAGGCTACATTTCAGTCCCAGATAAGATTTTACACTACTAAGAAGCCTCCTTTTCAGGCAAAGGAAGTCAGGTAGCCCTTTCTTGGCCAGCCCTATCAGCATCATAGGCAGAAGTAACCTTCATCCAGATCTCTCCTGGCAGCTGTGGTGGAAGAAGGCATTGTAGGGCCCCATCCTCTACTGCAGCTGTCCTGACCATTTCAGGAACAAACGGCCAAACTCCTTTTCCCAGGGTGGAGGGGTTGTTCCAGTTCATTCCAACCTGGCTTTCCATCACCTCAGAAGAATTGGTGCGGAAAATGACCATGGAAGGATCCACAGACTTCATTTCCACCTTCTCTCTCAATTGTGAGAGTAAGTGTAGTACCGCTCCGCTCTCAAGCAATTTTGCTTGAGAATGTTGATAAAAGTTCCTCAGTTTATAAGCAGTAATCAAGGCCTAGTCAGAAGTTGGGGGCGCTCCCTTTCCCAGTACCTTTATTATATTCTTCAGAGTCCAGGGAGACTTGGGTTCTTACTCCTCATAAAATAAATAAAAAGAAAAGAAAAAACAGAAAGGTTGCGTAAGAGGTGTATCAGCAAAGAAAGGTGAGTAAGCAACAGAGCTCACAGCTAAAATTACTTCATCAGTTGGTCACCATTTTCTGTCAGCATTATGCTCATAGGAGATTCATCAGGGCAGGTGGATACATTATTCCTTTTCAGTTCATAATTTTTTACAAAAAGAAATTATGACAAAAACAACTTTGATCCACAATTTCTCATCCATTCTTTTAGTTCTACTGCCCTACAGAGCATGTAAGACACTACAGTACAAAACTGTAATGAACCACCTTATAATGGTTGTTGCAGTGGTTATCATTCAGTAAAATTAAAGTTTAACTGCACCTAAACTTTCTGGAATAAATACATTTAAATTAGGATCAGCAGATCCCCCATTATTATGCATCATGTTAAAACAGAGGTCTCTAAGTATTATTGTTTAAAAGATGCTGGTCATTATATAGCCCTAGCGATGTCCGCTCCTGAACTCACAGCTTAGTCTTCACTGCAAGCAACACTGTATGACTTAATCGTTCAAGTTTAAGAAAACTGTTGCTGAAGTTAACATTTGAATAAAAAGCTGACACTGAGTTGGGTGTGGTGCCTGTGTTTCAGAGTGTGCGAATGCATGGTACTTCAGAATGTGGTGGGAGCAGTTTTGCAGTGCAGCAGGGGACATGGCTTTTGATTGCAGCAGCTTTGGTAGGAATGAGATTTACTATATTAAATAATTCTTTCCGTCTATAAAAGAGACTGGTTCCGCTCCCTGGATCTAAGGAGATGCATCTTTTACCAACTGAAATTCGGTTCACATCCATACTTAGGCAGATGATCTTTTCCCTGAGACAGGTCTTCTCCACAGCTCCTGCTTCATTGCAGTATTGTAAGATCTTCAAAGGTACCTCTTTCATCAGGCCACATCTTTTTATTTATGTATATTTTTACTGAGTACAGACAAATTAACAACATTTCAGAAAGGGCATACATCACTCTTTTAAAGATACACTTAAAACACTAAGACAAAGTAAAAGCTTAAAAGGAAGACTTAACAGATACAAAAGTTAAGGGGAAAAAACAATATCCAACTACTAAGTGAATAACTAATCTTAATAAGTCAGTGCGTAATAGTAATTCTCCTCAACAAATACACCAGTATAAAAACTGTGCAAAGAAAAAATGTTGAAATCCAGAAAGTACTATGATTGTAGAACCAGTTATTCCTAGAAATAGGCCACACCTTTGGAACTATGCTTGTGTCAGCGCTAGGACCACACGAAAACTTTTGCAAGCAGTAAGCCAGGGGCGCCACGACAACGTCACGCATCAGTGTCTAACTAAATGTGGGCATCCCTTCTCAGTTCTTTTCCACCTTGATCAGACTTGTCGGACCTGCCATTGGAAGCATCGCTGCAAAAAGCCGCTGTCTCATTTTTCTTTATAACTAAGTAATCACTTTTATAGTGATTTTGGTTACCTGTATACAACGGAAAGGACTGTCAAGCTTCTTCAGTATTGTGAATGGAGAAAAAATCTACAATGCCAACACTCACAAAATGTGTGTCTGCTGCCTAGGCCTCTCTTACAATGTGAAAGGCTGTGAGATTTGCTGGGTATTCAGCTCCACTACCAGATAATGCAAGAAAGATAGAAACATAGAATTTGTTGGCAGATAAGGACCGATTGGCCACAGAGTCTGCCCTATTTCCCTACCTAATGGATAAGCCTCAGATCCTAGTTAACCAGCAGCCTACTTCTTTCTACCCCACCCCTAAATTGCCTTTATGACTGTCCCATGCATGCTTGAATTCCACCACTGTTTTGACTCCACAACCTCCTCCAAAGGCCGTTCCATGCATCCACAACCCTCTCTGTGAAAAAATACTTCCTTACATTACCTCTGCAGCCCCCCCATCTTCAAATTGTGCCCTCTTGTTCTTGCACACCTCTTTTTTGAAAGATGCTACCCTCTTGGACTTTGTTGATTCCCTTGAGGTACCTGAAAGTTTCTATCATGTCTCCGCTTTCCTCGAGGCTATACATATTAGCTCCTTTACTCTCTCTTCCTATGTCTTCCGGTGAAGACCCTGCACCTTTTAGTTGCCCTCCTCTGGGCCGGCTTCCATCCTGTCTGTGTCCTTGCGGAGTTGGGTCTCCAGAACTGCACGCAGTACTGCAGATGGGGTCTCACCAGCTGTCTGTACAAAGGGATAACAACTTCCTGTTTTCTATTGGTGATGCCTCTCCTGTGCATCTGAGTATCCCCAGCCCTCCTTACTGCCCTCTCACATTGCTTGCCCACCTTTTGGTCATCTGATATGACTACCCCCAGGCCCTTTCCATTTTGTTGTTGTTAGTATCTCATCCCCCACTGTGTACTCTTCCCTGGGTTTTGTTTCCCAGGTGCATTACATACACTTCTTAGCATTGAATCTAAGCTGCTATACATTTGACCATTCCTCTAACCTTGCCAAGTCCATTCTCATCCTTTCCACCCACTTGTGCATCAACTCTGTTGCAGATCTTTGTGTCATCTGCAAAGAGGATTTTCTGGAGAAATTCCTCCTTCAGAAGACTGTAGAAGCAATGGAACAGCAGCTACACAGTAAATCTGCATCACAGTCCCAGGAAAAATCCTCATTAGGGAGCCACAAATACAAGCATTGGGACAAGGCCTCCTGGTGAGATCCAGGTCACCCATTGAACTACAGATATGACTTCTACTGCAATGCCATCCACTCTGGCAGCAGCGCTGACTGCCCAACCGTCAACCAGGCGCCAAGGTCAGGGCTTGGCATAGGAACTACCATGCCTATTACAGCCAGTACTTGGCTGTCAGCAGAGCTCATCCTCCACGTTGGCTGCTGCAGTCGCGCCCACTACCCAAATCGGTTGCCAACCCACTGGCAGTATTCCTATCATTCTCAGACATGATCGGCATCTGCTGCCAGGCCTACCTGCTCAAGGGCTCACTGATGGGGACTCGTACAACTACCCTGTCAGCATTGTAGGCAGAATAGCCCTCTTCTGCTGATGTCATCGGCGCACTCATTCATTCCATCAATGAGAGTTGATGACAAATATTAATATAATCCTCACCTCAAGTTTTCAAAGTGCTTTATATGGCAAATTCTTCAGTCTTCAATGTATTGCATGCACTTCATCTTCCAGTTGGTGCCCTGTCACCAAACTTAAGATGAAACACAAAGGCCATGATTCAGACCTTGCCTTTGGTGCAGAAAGAAATGTCTGCAACGGATAGCGTGACCGTGTCTCTTGACCATGTCATCAGGTGGTGTCATGCTATCAGACTGTGCATCCTTCATCACTGGAAATGCAAGGCTCGTTTCCTCTAAGGTATGCCTCAAGAAAGAAAAGAGGCTCTCTGACCATGGGTTTGGTGGCCCATGATGGTCATGGTGGAAGAGTTGCAGCGGCAGTGTCCCCACCGTCTGGCCTTGGTCTTGATGAGGCTGGCCATGGATACTCTTTTCCAGAATTGCCTAGAGTTCTAGGAAATGTACTGTGCTATGCAAACTTTCAGTGAGAACCTCCTCTCATCAACCGAAGGACACAAAATGCCATTGTGGTCGATCATAAGAAGGGGAATGTTCCCACTTCTCTTGATCCTTCAACTCCACAGATAAGCTCACCGATTTACTCCTCCATTCCTCTGATAGCCAGACAAAGACCAGGACACAGCTGGACTTATTTGGTGTCCAAGTACCAACTACAGACAGATCTGGTCTTAGTTTGAGAGGCAGTGCAGTGGCTGCCATGATGCCCATGCACAGGAGGGCCTGGCTACATTCTTGACATTCTGTCTGGAGATCCAGCATAAGTTAATGGATGGCCCTATTATGGGCACTGACCTCTTTGGCTAATGGAGATCACCTCACCTGCTTAGAAGTGTGACAACCTAAACTTGAAGGCATTGTCCAAGCTGGCAAAGCTAAAATCTAGCCCAAAAGTGCTACTTTAATGGCCCAGGTTACCACCCCCCACCCCACAGCAACAGCAGACCCAGCCACATAGGCAGCAGTATAAGCACTACTGTCTGGCAAAGCCCAAATCCGGTGGTCAGGGTCAGAAAGGTAGGGGTTGTGGTATTATGTAGTGGCCAGTCTTCGGAGACTTCTCCAAGGCCAAAAGGGATGGGTTACATGGTGCCATCCTTCTTTCTGCACAGTCCCTGCTGCAGCTCTTGGTGGGGTGTCTGCTTTCCCACTTCCTTCCACAGTGATGTGACATCATGTCAGACAAGTGAGTGCTGGAAGAGGTGGGTTTGGGGCTGTCTGTGGAGTCTAAGACTCTTCCATACATACTGACCCCGGCGCCAATGGAGTCCATGGTGCCCAAGTGCACTCTAACCGCACTGCAGAGCAGTATCACTTGGCTATTAGAGGACAACACTGTTGTGGTTTTCCCAGATGCCCTACTCTTGCAGGATATGTGTCTCATTACATTTTAGCACTAAAACAGATGGGGTTGGTGCCCTATTCTATAACAACACAATCTGAACATGTTCAGCTGCAGGCAAAAGTTTTGTATGGTCACGCAACCAAGTCATACGGTCCCTGGAGCCAGGGGTGTGATTTTGTTACCTAGACTTCCAGGATACATTTTGCAAAGCCCCATCTGTTTATTTAGGTGGTACCTCGGGTTCCGTGTAAGAGGTATTATGACTCATCTGTCCACCTTCCTTCTGCTACTGTGCAGCCTTGTACCACTGATTTGTGATGGAGATGTTCCAGGGCTTGACATACATAAATTTACAAGCCATGATCTGGCAGCCCTGCCGGTGGAACCCATCAGTGTTCAGACTTCTTCATGTAGTGTCATGCTCCCACTGGGTCTGCTGGTGATATACCTCACCCCTTCTTGGAGCTTGAAGTACGCAGATCCCATCGGGATCCTGGCAGCTTCACGCATGACCAACCTCTAGAGGCATATTCCTCTTACATGGAGACACACTTAGTAGGAAGGTCTTTTCCTCAGCGTGGCCCTAATGTACATATCTTCTTCAAGGATATCTCTTTCATCAGGCTACACCTTTGGAACTGTACCTGCGTCAGTGCTAGGACCCACAGAAACTTTTGCAAGCAATCAGCCAGAGGCGGCCCACGATAACTGCAACGTCAGTGTCTGTAGAAATGTTGGTGGCTCCTCCTCTTTTCAGTTCTTTTCCTGATTATCAGTCTTAGTCGGACCCACCATCGGAAACATCACTGCTCAAAGTCACCATTTTATTTTTCTTTATACTAAAGTAATCACTTTTATAGTGATTTTATTCAACCTGTATGCCACTAAAGGAACCATCTAAACTTTTCCAGTGCTATGGGTGTAGAGAAAGATCTACAAGGATAGCACCCATGACATATGTGTCTGCTGCCTAGGCCCTTCTTACTGTACAACGTGAAAGCCTGTAAGATTTGCCAGGGGTTAAACTCCACTAACAGGGGACACAGGAAGGGGTTTTGGAGAAATTCCTCCTCCCAAAGACCATAGAAGCAATGGAGAAGCAGCTTAAGGAAAATCTGCGTCACCATTCCGTTGACCAAATCGCAGTTTTCGAAGGCTGCAGTGCTCCCAGACTGATTTGTCATTTTTCCTAGGTTTTCCTGTAGATCACATTATCTCATATGGAACCTGAATTGCTCTGTTTTCCCATATAACCAGTGAAACTCTATGGAGCAACTTCCTATAGAGGGTTCCATTTCCTTGTACAATACAGGAATCCCTGTAGATATGGGAGCCCTGGATCTGCAGTGCTCCTCGGTCAAAGTGCATGTGGCTGCTGTATCAACTTTCCATGTGCCTGTGGATGGCCGTACAGTTGCTCAGTTGGAGGTAGCCTATTCGTCTTTGGCAGCTGTTCTACATATAATCCTCCCATTCAAAATCCAGTCCGGCTTGAGATCTGAAATTTTGTTTTGGACAAGCTGACTTTGGCTTATTTTTGAGCAAGATGCAATGTGTGGCTTATACTTTCTATGTTGTATAATGTTGTTTTAGTTGCAGTCACTTCTGCTTGAAGAATTTCAGAGCTACAGGCTCTAATGAGTGAGCCTTCTTATGTGATTTTTCCACAAAGACAGGGTCTTGTGTACTAATCCTAAATTTCCACCAAAAGTGGTGGCTGAGTTTATTTTAAATCAAACCATCCACCTGCCAGTGTGTTGTCCAGAGCATGCCAATCTGGGGAAGCATTGCTCCACACTTGGATGTGCATAGAATACATGGTTGTTATACACTATACAAGGACTGCAGAAAAGTTGTGGCAACTTTTATTTTGTTCACCCCTGGGAAAGAGGGCACCTCAGTTTCTAGACGTGTTTGTGCAAATGGCAATCGTTCCCTGGATTAGCATGCTTTGGATAATACACTGGCAGGTGGATGGTTTGATTTAAAATAAACTTTGGCATCACAACCTGAATGGCAGCTTAGCCCCAATACTTCTCCACGCCGGGGTGATAACAAGAGAAGATCGGTAGCCATCCATTGCAGATCGGGATAATCTGACAATAGATACTACACACAGAATATACCAGAGGATGGGAAGTCCCCAAAAAGAGTTTGTGACTCCAGCATGTAACTCATCGAGGCAAACAACTGCCTGGCCATGTCCCATTCCTCCATGCTTACGGCATTAGCTGTTGAAGATGACTGAGGCTCAGATTCTAACTCTAATTCAGCATCTACCTTTACAAAGGTGGACGGAACTGCATACTTAAAATTCTGCACGCATTGATGATAAAATCTCGGGTTGCAAACTGACTTTAAAAACTGGAAGCCCATACTTGAGATGGAGGCCCACATAGACACCATCAGCACTGAGCATATGGTCTATGGGTGCCCGTTGGCCTATCTCCACCTTAGAGAAGAAGAACCAACACTTAAAGCCGAAGATGTGGAGGCAAGAGCAAGGCACAACAACATTCAAATCTTGGGTTTACCCGAAGGCATGGAGCAAGCTGTTATGGCAGCCTACATAGATTCTTGGCTTCACAAGGGCTTGGTTTGCCAGAAGGCGTCAAGCTGGAAACTGAGCGAGCTCACCGCTCAGTGGCTCCTAAGCCCAAACCGAGCCTGTCCTCATGCCATCCTAGTCAAATTTCTAAAGTACACCACAAAGATAAAATCTTACAACAAGCCTGGAGCAAGAAAAACCTCAACTTTTATGGCCAGTGTGTTTACATTGATCAGGATTTCCCTACATACATGATGATCAAGTGAAAAAAAGTATTAACTGTGGTGAATCACCCATGGAAAAGGGGCCTTAAGTTTTTCTATGCTACCGTGCTAAATTCTTGACTTCAAAGATGCTGAAGGATCCAAGTGTTTGATACCCTACTTCAGCGACCCTAAACTAAACACCCTTTGGGTCCTAGTACCAGACAATAGTGAAGAGCAAGCTGATTTGGAAATTGAGGAGGGAACTGTGGCAGCTAGCACCGGGAGGCAGGAGACCTGGTGAAGGCGACTAGACTCCTTCTCCCTTTCCATGCAAATGTTGCCAAATGGCTGGTCCCAAAACACCTAAATAAATGAATCTACCTTTTGTTGTGAAATGGTCTCCATTTGATTTTGGACAGCCTGCAGGGTCGAGTCACAGGGGACTGGATGATTGGCCTGATTTTGGAATTGGTTGCAGAATCTTCAGGAGGGAACGGACAGTAGGGAGTGGTTTCCAGGAGTTTAATTTCTGAGAGGACCACCTGGTCCTTTCCGGCTCTTCCCTGAGCTTTTGACTCATAAACAGCAAGAACAGTTCATGGATGGATTACATTAACTGCACTTATATTCCAGGGACGCAATCTGTTGGCGGTGGAACATGTGCAAATGCGCTTTACTTTCTAAACAACCCAAGTTATTTCCTTTTTCATTTTGAAATCTTGTGGACTCAGCTTCCACGGGAACACGTTTGCTACCTGGATTTGCATGATCTTCCTTGTCAATCTTCACCATTCATTACTGCTGGGTGTAAGCCGGAGGCATGCACCCGCTACGGAATTTTTTTTGAAGGAGGAGGTCGCGCTGACAGTGCCGCCTCGAGGCGGCCTTTTCGTGGTGCATGACGGGTGGCCGTTGGTGCCACAGACTCCTCCTCCTCCATCCCAGTTCTGTTTCTCCCACTGTCGTAGGCTACACTTCTACGCGAGTAGAATAGTTCGCTTCTGCACCACTAGGCTATTTGTCGTCTTTTTCAACGCTTTCTTGCTTCTTCATCCGGTTCGACTTCCGGCGCCATTGAAAACTGGTAAGACCGTTTCATTTTTGATTTGACAGCGCTGGGAGCTTTCTGTGTTTTATTAATTGTTTAGCATCATGTCTGGTTCAGGAGCCAAGCAAAGTCCAAGCGGGCGCGCCCCAGCGTCGGTGCTCCTGTGGCGGCACTTTTCCGTGATGGACCCGGCATGATGTCTGCCTTGATGCCTGGGACCTAACCATGACATGGATAGATCGATGCCCATTTCTCAATGGACCGCTGTGTTCTCGAAATTCGCATGTTTAAAGTCGGCAAGGCTCCCCGACTTTCGGAGGACGGCGTTGGTCTCGGGTTTCCCAGGCCAGGACTTTAGGCCCTTCGTCCGGGTCCTCTCCTGGGCCTATATGGTCTGGTGATGAGGAGGGCCTCCTCATCTTTCAAGCCTTGCTGAGGAGGAGGCTTCTTTTTGTGGTGTGGAGGAACTTGGCCCCTCTCGGGATCCTGGCCGGAGACACCGCCTCGGCAGTCACCTCTTCAGAGGTGCAGGCTCCCCAGTGTCGTGACCCACGGCTGCTGGGTCCGCATTGAAGGATCTCGATGCCGCCTTCCTGCGCCATCTCAGATCCCGGCACCATTCGCCACACCAGTGATTGGGATGGCGCCGCTTGAGGTGCCTGTTTGGTTCTCGGTGCCGCTCACAGCTCGTTCATCCGTCGACCCCACTGGCAGTGCTGTGTTGGGTTCTGGTGCCACGCCGCGGTGCCAGGATTCGACAGCTGCCGTTGGTGTGTTGGGGCTGAGTCTCAGAGCAGTGGGCAGGCGCGGGGAGGCGGCCGACATCACAGTGAAACTGGCGCCGTTTCCCAGGGGACTCTTGGAATTCGCCAGCACCGAGGTCCTTCTGGTTGACTCTTCTTTGGAAGCAAGTGATTCGGATGTGGACCGTGTCTCACACCTGATTCTTGAGTCAGAGTTCTCTGGACGCTGTGTCAGATTGGAGCCAGCACCTCTATTCCTGAATCTCCACAATGGTCTTCTCCGAGAACTCCCAGGCTGAGAGTTGTCTGGAGTCTATGAGGGAGGCGGCTTGGGAATGGGGAGGAGCTGTCCCTAGAGGGGCTGTGACAGCTGCCAGTCCTGGTGCTGCTGCGCTTCTTGGGGTGGATTAGAGTCCTGTCTTTGGGGGCCCCCTCGGGAGGCCTCAGGATCGATGGACCCCATCGCTGGCATTGAGGAGGAGGGCGCCCTCGGGTCTGGAGGGTTGAGAGAGTCGGGTGAGGTCAGGCACCCTGCCACCCTCGGGGTGCAGGGAGAGCCATAGCTTCAGCCCTGCCTTTCCCTCTTAGGTTTGGGGACCCTTCCAGTGGTGCCATCGTGGGTTGCCCTTTTTGGACTTATGCAGCCCCAGGTGCGTCACAGGGAGATTCCCCTTTGGGGCTGTTGCAGAGTTCACATCACCAGGGTTCTGTCTTGTGACCTGGTTTGATATCAGGGACCCCCAGCTCGGGCTCCGTTCCTGGATTTCAGAGCCCTGGCAGAGGACAGTTGCCTCCTTGAGGTGCTCCTCTCCCATTCCACTGCAGCCACCCCTTCTCTTCCAGGCCGTGTCGGTCCTAAGGGGCTGTTATCCTGGGAAACAATCAGAGGCATTGCGGTGGCCTCCCATCATATGTCAGATACATACATGAGCGAAGTATTTAGCCTGTCCCCTCTGCAGCAGGAATCTTCTGGACATTCGAGTTTCCCATCTTCCTCGGTTCCCTCCTCAGAGGAGAGGAACCTCTGCTCACCTTTCTGCTGGCCTTAATTTCACTGAATATCAGGCGCTTCCTTTCGAGGATGGTTGGGGATCTCCATTATCTCGTGTATGTCAGATGTGATAATACTGGTAGGAGGCGCATGAATTCCTCGGTGAATTTAGTGCCCAGCATTTGGTGGTGCCATCCTGGCCTATTCCCTTCCAGGCAGTGTCTATCTGCACCTGGCAGTCTCCAGCCGACCCTATCCCAGCCCCGGCAGACTGCAGGAGAAGGTATTGTGCTCCATCTGGGTCCCTAGGTTCTCTCTCAAACCACCTTCAGGATTGGTGTTCTTAGAGACTCCTTCGGGTGCATACGCCTGGCCCTGGCCGACCACCGGACTCAGATTCCTTGACCCGGTGGTGGCGAAGAGTGTTGTCTTCTTCTCGTGCGTGCTGTGCATTGCATCACATCAGACACACACGCTGCCTATAACAGGCACTTGTGGTCAATGCTCTCTCAACTTCTAGCATCAATGCCTGATACGGTGCAGTCTAGACAGGCCATTGCCTTCTCAGCTATAGGCCTGGAACTGGCAAGGCACCAAGCAAGGGCATCCTACGATGCCAGTGAGGTAGCTTCCAGGCTTGTGGGGACAGCGATCTGCATCAGGCGAATGGCATGGCTTCATCTGACAAGGTTGTCACCCTGGCCCAGCATAGGGTGATTCCTCCACCTTCGAGGACCGCCTCTTTTCTTCTAGGGCTGGGAGGCTGCTGCAGGGCTTCCTCCATCCCCTCGTCTTCAGGGACACCTCCTAGCCCTCCTCAGCCTTAGGCTTCCAGTCTAGTACAGCCAGGGTCTCTTCTTCCTGCTTCCCACCAACAGGAAGCTGAGGGTCTTGTTCCCTCAGGGTTTCTCTAGTCCCCCACCGGAAGGGGCTTAGTACTCACCAGCAGTAATGAATGATGAAGATTTACAAGGAAGATATGCAAATTATGTACTTACCGTAATTCTTGTATCTTTACCATTCATTACTGAATCCTACCCACCCTCTCCTCATGGGTCTGCTTCTTGGGCACACCTACACCCTGCTCATTCCTCCTCCCTCCTCCTCATGGCCTTAGAGCCTAATTTTCTAACTTGGGCCTTCCGTTCTTCTTAGAACAGGTAGCTTAAGTCTGTAAAGGGAGAAGAATGAGTAAGATTATCTTCTCCTGAGGAGCTCTTTTTGATTGCCCTTGAAGTTGACCTGTTGGCCCTTCTTAGGCCATGTTTGCTCAATCACCAGCTAACAAGGCTACCTCTTTTATAGTCCTGTTCCTTTGGTCTAGGATCTACTGGCATCTCTGGATTTTGTCCTGTTTATACCAGTCTCTGCTAGTCAAACTCTGTTCTAACATTTTCAAATTGCCTTTGAACTGGTGATCTAATTATTGCCTCTGCCTCCTGGGGAGTCAAGAATGAGTTTCCTACTCTGTCTTTGTCAGCCTTCCCTAAGGTGTGCCACTCTGTAGGGATTCAAATACCGCCCCCACACCAGTATTATGCCTCAATGCCTAGTGGGGTCTTTTTCCTTATCCTAGTTGGGCTCTCCTCCGAGAATGGATTATGTGCCTTCGCAGTCTGTGAGCTCTCAGCTCGAGTAGGGGTTGGGGATAGCGGGAGGTGTAGAAAGTCTGCTTTTTGTGTATCAAAGCTGTGCAAAGGTTTGGGCGAACCTTTTTAAGCCAGTTTCTGTTTGTTGGGATCCTTGCTCACTTGCCCTTTGTTTCTGAGCTGATAAGCCTTTAAGCCAATTTAACTCTAATTTGGCAGAATTTTTCCATCCTCCCAACATCCCCTCTCTTCTTCTTCTTCCTTCTGTCTTCCTCTCCTTACCTGTTCCTCCCTTGGAGCCACCCCAGGAGTGAGGCCCTCCGGTCCCTTAGGGTAGAGTCATCCTCTTTCCTGTCCTCTATCGGACTTATTCCTTTTTCAGTTTGTATCCTTTCCTTTGTCTATCAGTCGGCTCTCTTACCTCGCTCTCATTTCTTAATCCTTGTTTTCACTGCTCCGAAACACAGAACTGGGATCGAGGAGGAGTCTCTTGGCGCCTAGTGACCGCCCCTCACCTGCCATGTAGTGCGTCGCTCTTGGTGACGCCGTCAGCACTGACTCCTCCTCAAAACAAAAACAAAAACAACTCCTGTGGCGGGTGCATGCCTCTGTCTTACACCCAGCAGTAATGAATGGTGAAGATACAGAGAAGATCAAGAATTACGGTAGATACGTAATTTTCATTTCCCTGATGAGCACTCTATGCATCTTGTCCACCATTTTAAGTCAAGCATTTCAGGACTGGATGTGATGACTAATGCAAATTAGAAAGGCTAAAGGCTTTCTCATGAGGTATACTTAAATAATGGGAAGATTAGCGCACAGGACTTTAGTTTTATTTTAAGAGAGAGGGGAATCAGCTACTCTCCCCTGTTAGTATTTAGTCACATCACAGAGCAAAGGCAAGGTTGCCACAAGGCATGTATAAATGTTCCCCATCATGTTTCAGGGATTTATAATATTCTTTTAGGATGGCTTAACCGTTTCTTATCTTCCAATGATGCATATGTATAAATCATCCGGGTGGGAGGCTTACTGTAGCCACCTATTGCAACAGTCCGGACAGGGAGGAGACTGCAGAGACAGGAGACTGACTGTCTCTCGCACAGCTAGTGCTTTACTCCACTGTCCATGTGCCCCAGGGATATTCTCTTTGGGCTACATACCCCTGGGGATACCTAAACTCACCCTCAGGGCTCTGCGGATAAGGTGTGAGATTACTTCACACCAGCCCCTATTAGGGGACCCAAATTTGTCCTTCATTTGGACTTTCTACATATTCTTAGCTTACTCTGCAGTTTCAAGCAGGGCACAGTTCTTTTCTGTATAGGTTTTATATTTGCTTTTCTCTCTCTACACTGAAGCCTGGGACAGGTGGGGAGATGGGAAGAATAACACATAGCCTCTTCAATGGGTGCCCTTAATATCTGTACCATCTATATCAAGGGTATTAATAATGCAGTGAAAAGAACAAAACTTTTGCAAGAGTTACATAGAGTTGGCTGTGACATTGGATGTTTACAAGAAACAAAGTTATCAAAGGAGGAACATGGGAAATTGAGGCGGAAGTTGATGGGGAAGTTTATGCTGGCTCACACCCCACCTCTGCCAGGGCAAAGCACGTGATTCTCATCTGGAGAGGCCTCCGTTCAAGGTTACAGTGTCAGACCGAGGGTAATGGTTGCTGGGTGATATTATCAGGGAACTGAGAGGCACCCCATGCACATGGTCTCCGTGTATGCACCTACCCTTCCTCGGGAGCATTCTTTATTTCCTATTTAACTGTCTCGATTCGCTTCCCCTGCTGCATTGTGTATGCTGGGGACTGGAATCTGATTGAAAACTATACTTTAGATAAGTCTCCTCTCACACAAGGGAGCCCTACTGGCACATCCAGACTTTTGAAAACCCTAATAGAAGAAAGGGGATGGTGGATACATGGAGGTGGTACAACCCGACTGCCCAGGACTATACCTTTTATGTCCCAGCATCTCAGTCATATTTCAGGATTGTCCACATTTACACGTTTAAGGCGGGAGTCCATTTGTTTCAGGAGGCGGCCATTCACTCGTCACCTTCTCCAACCACTCAATGGTACAAGCACGAATACAGTGGAGCCCTAGGTTGGGACCGGGTAGCTGGAGGTTTGATCCTGGCATGCTGGATGATGGAATCTTGTTCACAAGATAAAGATACAATATTACATTACATTGAGGAGAATAGGAGACCGACTCAGCTCAGCCCTGAAATTCATCCAGGATGGCCTTAAAGCAGGTCTCAGAGGGACATATATTAGTTACTTAGTGTTTCCAGAATAAGCGGCCTTAAGCTAAGGTTGCAAAAAACTGGGAGGAAATCAATAAATTAGAGGGAACATAAAGCTTCAAGGGACCCACAGGTGCTATCTAGACTAAAGGCAGCCAGGGAGGAACACGATCAGTTACTGACCTGCAGGGCCCTTAACTCTTACGTTTACCAATCAAAAAGTGCTATGGGGTGGGGAGAGAGAGAGGCGGGAAGACTGCTGCACTATGACTTAAAAAGCAGGAAGCAGAGAGATAGTACCAAGGTAAAATCTCATGGAACTCCTGGCTTATGGGTAACCAAACCAGATGAAATAGCAGGGGAATTTGCTAATTATTATGAATTACTTTATGGAGGGAAAGAGGAGCAAATCATGAACTTCAGATCTTAGAGTACCTGGACAGGGTGGAGCTTCCTGCCATGACAGAGGAACAAGGAGTGCTACCATTTGGTGTCTGGTCAAGAAACTTAATCCCTTTTCCTTCCCAGTGGCTGGTATCCTCAAGTACCTTTGGTGCCTCTCCCAGCTGGGGCTGTGGCCAGTGACCATCAGGGTGCACCTGGCTGCCATCTCTGCATACCAGGCATGGGCTGGTATGTGCAGATGGTGGCCCTGAAAAGGTGGTCTGGCTGTTTTCAAGGGCCTTCACAACTTGTCGCTCTGGTGCATGAACCACCCCACCATGGGATCTATTGCTGGTGTTTGTTATGCTCATGGGCAAGCCTTTGAGCCTATGCACAGGTGTGAGATGTCATGCCTGCCATGGAAGACTGCCTTCTTAGTAGCCATTACATCAGCGGAAACATCAGCGAGCTCCAGGTGCTCTCTGTGGAGTCTCCATATCTGGTCTTCCACAAGGAAAAGTTAGTCCTTTGCCCCACCCGAAGTACCTCCTGAAAGTAGTATCAGAGTTTCACCTTAACCAGGTGATTAACTTACTGGTATACTTTAATAACTCATCTTCAGAGGCCGATTGCAGGCTCCATACCCTGGGTCTGTGGAGGGTGCTGTCCTGTTACAGGGAGCACATGGCTGAAGTTTGGGCTCAAATTCACCAGCTGTTTATAACATACACTGAAGCCATACCTGGCAGACTGGCAGCAGAAGACTACTGCCAGGTGGATTACATCTTGCATCGACTTCTGCTATAAATTAGCCTTTAGGAGCCTTCTGTAGGGCTTAGGGCTCGTTCCACTAGACTTCCTGCTGCTTCTCTGGCTGCTTCCAGGACAACCTTGTCCAGGAGATCTGCAAGGCTGCTACTTGGAAATTGGCACACACCTTTGTTTCCCATTACAGCATCAACCTAGAGTCTCATCAGGATGCTACATTTGGAACCTCTGTTCTCTGTCTCTGTTCACCAAACAGAGGTGCGTGCCTTGCTCCCTCCTCCCAGAGAACTGCTGGAAGTCTGCCTATGTGTAGATAGTGAACTGTATCCACACCACAAGAAAAATAGGTTACTCACTTGTAACCATAGTTCTAAGTGATATAGTTCACATCCACCAACCACCTGGCCTCCCCAGGCAAGTGGCACATGGATCCTACTTCCAGCATGCAGGATTTGATGTCACAGGACACAGTCAAGGGTATACTGCCCAAGTGGTGGGAGGAGCTTTGCTTGAAGATGTTCCGATGAATCTACGCTTTCCAGCGGGACTACCTATGTATGATGTGTACTATATACTGTTCCTAGAAAGTACTAGAAAAGCGGTGGCTAGACTACATAATAGACAACTAGAGATTGTGAGGCAAAACCAACAAAAGAATAAATTACTTCACCATAAGGACACCTAGAATTTGGAACAGGCTGCCACAGGAAATGGTTGACTCTCCAAAAATCTTGTCATTTAAAACAAATTAGACAAATGGTTGACCGAGCAGGGACCCATTGAATGATCCATAAATATGGAGGACAATCGTGATGGACAATCTGCCTTCTTTTGTCCAATAATACCAAAGTACAGTTATGTAAGAACTTTCTGTAACAGTAAATCTTAGGAGTGTCTCTTGCAGTAGGTAAATACTTTGGGAGTTTCCAGCAGGGGTTGCTGTGTACGGCAGCTCTTCTAGCAGTTTTCTGAGAACCCACACATGACATCAGCTTCCTGTTTCCTATATAGTGTGGGGGTCCCTGGTATCCTCAGTTCCACTGCCAGATTCAGCACGCTCAGCGAGGACTGAGGAGAACCCGAAGTACAAAGGAGTCCCAACCCAAAATTATTGGACCAGAATTTGCTGTCTTAGAGAAGAAGGAGGACGGAGGGTGGGAACAGACCTACAAGAGACCCTCCTTGGAGATCTACTGTTACAGTAAGTTCTTACATAACTGTACTGTCTTCCACAGGTAGTCTCTTGCAGTAGGTAAATACTTCACGGGATGAATCCCAAGCAGTTATGTCCATGTGGGAGGACAGTTATGATAGAAGACCTTGTAGGACTGCCTGACGAGAAGGCCACCCTACATTAAGGCAATATCAGATTGTAATGCCTTGTGAATGTATGGATTGTGGACCAGGTAGCTGCACTGCAGATATCCGGAATGGAGGCTCCTTTAAAGCAAGCCACAGTAGTGGCTATAGCTCTAGTGGAATGGGCTGGTGACAGGTCCTGGTAAAGGTTTGTCATATTTTTATAACAGAATGTAATGCAATTGGCCAGCCAGCAAGAAAGGGCTCTTTTAGCGACTAGGAATCCTTCTCTGCCCCAGGCAAAGTGACGAACAATTGAGAAGTTTTCTAATCGACTTTGTCTGATTAGTATAGTAGCATAACATACGATGGACATCTAAAGTATGTAGAAGATGTTCACATTGATTGGAGTATTCAGGATAGTATACCAGTAACTCCAAGGATTATTCAAAGTACAGTATGTTTGGAGGCTACTTTAGGAAGGAAGGAGGGTTGGTACAGAGTGCCACCCTGTCCTTTGGAAAAAAATCAAGTCGGTTCCCTACACATGAGGGGCATGAAGCTTGGAAATATAGTGCGCTGAAGTGTTAGCCACTAGAAATAAGGTTTTCCAAGAAAGAAAACTGAGGTCACAAGATCCGCTGGTTCAAAAGGTTCAAGGGTTAATTTCTGTATTAGAAATTGAGATCCCATGGAGGAGTGGGTCTTCTGATGGTGGCTTAATATGAAACATTCCTTTCAAAAACAACTTGGGTAGATAATATTGGTACAGTAATCTGCCATCTAGAGGTTCCTGGAAAGCCGAGATGGCGGCCAAGTGCATTTTGATGGAAGAGTAACTTAAACCTGACTCGGATGGAGGCCAGGTGATCTAAAACCTTTGTCAGTGGACAAGAGTAAGGATCCAATGATCAAGAGGAAAACCACATGGAAAAGCATTTCTATTTAGAATGTTATGTTTCTCTGGTTGCCAGTTAACGTGAGGCCAAGAGAATATTGACAACAGGAGAGGACACTTGTAATCTAGTTATGAAGGTGTCCTCAGAATCAGAATAAGTGAAGGTGTAGAGCCTTCAGATTGGGATATAGGAGGACCCTTGACACTGAGTCAAAAGGTCCGATCTGATTGCAATGGAACGGGTTCCGCATTGATAGCTCTTGAAGCAGGGAAACCATGTTTGGCGAGGCCACATTGGAGCTATGAGTATCATTGTGGCTGGTTCTGTTTGTAATTTCAGTAGAGTTTGTTGCAGGAGAGGGATGGGGGAAGCATATAAGAAGTGTCCTGTCCATGGTTGGGGCAGGGCATCTAGAACCATCCTTATTGTTAGTGATAATGGAAAAGTAATTGGGGAGACGGTGATTCACTGGGAACACAAACAGGTCCAGCTGTGGGGTTCCCAATAGGTTGAAGATTTTGTGGAGTACTTGCTCATTAAAATGTCCATTCATGAGAGGAGGACTGGCGACTCAGCTGGTCTGCTAACTGTTTGCAGCGTCGGTAGGTGGATGGCCGTTGGCGTTAGTTGTTGCATGATGGCTTCTTGCCAGACTGCAGGAGTCTCTGTGCATAGGGTATGTGATTCGTACCTCCTTGCTTGTTGAGGTAAAGTACCACTGCAGTGTTGTCTGATTGAATCAGTAACGGTCCTGACATCAGGTGAGGGTTGGAATGCCTGAAGGGCTAGACGGACCACTTTCATCTCTAGGAGATTGATATGAGAGTGATGGGAGAGGTGATCACTGGCCTTGTATCTGATAAGAACCCAGTAGTGTGCCATCCTTCCAGGGAAGCATCCATGGTTAATGTTTGCATTGAGGGAGGGACCAAGAAGGCATTCCTTGATTCAGACTGGTTCTGGTTGTCCACCATGTCAGGGATGATTTCAGAGAGAGTGACCCTGATTTTGTCTTGAACTGTCCTGTTTTTGGGACCATTGATTCCGGAGGGTCTATTGGACAGGTCTTATGTGAAGACAGGCGAATGCCACCGTTGAGATATAGCAGTGGACATGTGACCCAGAATGTTCAGCATTTCTCTGGCTGTGACTATTTTCTGAGTCTGTATCCTGAGCCAGAGATATAAGTGCATCCTGGCGAGCAGGTAGGAGGTAAGCTCTGGCTGTGACTGTATCTAGAACAGCTCCAATGTATTGGAGGGACTGTGTTGAGTTTGAGCTAGACTTTGGCCAATTGACTGTGATCCCTTGATTTATTTATTTATTTATGACTTTGATAACCGGGTGAGTGCACTGATCCAGGGACCGTTTTCAGGCATGACCGGGCGATAACACATGGCGCAGGGTGACAGTGGAGTACAAGGTAACAGTAATACACATGAAACAGATTTGATACAAGCAACAATAGTACACACAATATACAGGTTTGATGCATCTTTGAACATCTTCAGGGTAGCATGTAGGAAGGCAAACAGAGCTACTTTGGAGTCTGCTTTATCTGCCAGTCATCTAGATATGGAAAGACAAGGTGCCTTCTGTTTCTAAGGCTGCTGCCACCGCTAGGCCTTTGGTGAACACTCTTGGGGCGAAGAGAGGCTGAGCAGGAGTGCTCGAAACTGGTAGTTTTGACCTAGTAGGTAGAAAGCGCCAAAATTTGTGGTGGGCAGGATGGATGGGGATATAAGTAGGCATCTTTCATATCAAGGGCACAAAGCCAGTCTCCCTGTTTCAGGATAGGCATGATGGCGTTTAGAGTTATCATGTGAAAATCTTTGTACTGAATGTAACGATCCAGTTGTCTCAGGTCCAGTATCAGTCTGATGGCTCCCGTTTGTTTGGGTGCCAGAAAGAAGTGGAGTAATATCCTGTTTGATGTTCTGAAAGGGCACTGGTAAAATGACCTGTTTGGCCAAAGGGCCCTCATTTCCTCCTGAAGGATGGGTATATAGTCTGGAGGATACTGAATCTTCCAGGGAGGGCAAGGGGTGGGGGCAGAGATGAACTCCAGAGTGCGGACCTTCTCTATAATCTGAAGTACCCATTTGTCTGGCGTGATCATTTGCCAGGCTTCCAAGTGGAGGGAAAACTATACCCCACAGCCTCGAGGCCTGATTGAGGAGGTGAGGGGAAACTTCGTAGTGGGTTATTGGGTGCTGGGTTGCGGCCCTCACAGAAGGGTGGGAGTACGAGGCCCTGGTGCCAGAGGTGTTGCCTCTGGTGGATTAGATCACGACCTCTGCAGCCACCTTTGGTATTAGCTTTGTATTTTCCACTTCTTTTGGAATAAGAGGAGTATTGAGTATGGTAAGTTGTGTGTGGAATATGGTACATGCCGTGAACCGTCACGTGAGGGTTCTGCCTGATGCCTGCAGTTCAACTAGTAACGTTTGAGTACCTGGCCGAACAGCTTGGACCTGTTAAAGGGGCATTGGCTACTTTATGTTGTATATCAGGTGCAAATCCTGACAGCATGAAGCCAGACATGGCGGCGCAAAAGAAATACCAGTAGCTGAAAGTCGGGCTGAAGTGTCTACAGCATTATACCCGACCTGAGTAGGTAACAGGAGATAGAGTTACTAGTCGACACTGCATCGCAATAATTTTCCCTTTCTTGTGAAGGAGGAGTTTATTGATGAGTTCAATGGCAGAAGCCCCAAGGGTGGTACATTGGTATTTAACCATATGACCCATATAGTTTAGGATTCAGATATTCATCAGGGTTCTTTATCATGCGATAAGGAGCTCATGTGTTTAGGTCTTTTAATACGATCATTAGCGGCAGTTATGACCACTAAATCCGCTTCTGGGATGGTGGACAGAAAAGGATGGCCCAGAGGAGCTTGATATAAATGATCTGCTTTGCAGGGAACAGGTGTAATAGCTGAAGGCTGATGCTAGGCAAGCCAGCATGGCATTCTGATACATTGGTATTAGTAGGGGAACCACTAATGCGGCTCCTCTAGTAATTCAAAATATTCTGCCATATCCTTGGGTTTGTCATGTTCTGTAGTAGAATTCCATGACCTTTCAGTATTTGAACCATCATTTTATTAAGGGTCGGTCATCTGGGGAGAGGCTGCAGAACATAGAAACATAGAATTTGATGGCAGATAAGGACGCTTGGCCCACCTAGTCTGCTTATTTTCCTACCTAACGGATAAGCTGCAGATCCTAGTTAACCAACAGCCTACTTCCTCCTACCCCCACCAGAACTGCCTTATGTCTGTCCCATGCATTCTTGAATTCCCCACTGTTCTTGATTCCATGACCTCCTCAGGAAGGCTGTTCCATGCATCCACATCTCTCCATGAAAAATACTTCCTCACATTACCTCTGAGCCGTCTCCTCTCTATCTTCAAATTGTGCCCTCTTGATCTTCCTGGACATAAGTCTCCACCACTCATTCACACTATTGGGATCTGTGCGGAGGCACTAGGACCCATCGAGACAAACTTTTTGCTGGAGGTCGGCGCCAGAGATGGCGCCAGAGAATACGACACCACAAGCCTCAGCTCGCTGTAATGACTATCGGCGTCGACCCTCCAACCGCCTCAGTTCCTTTTTCCCTTGCGTCGAGTCACGGTTCAAGATTACATCAGCCAGCCCCGCCGAGTCAAAACTTCAAATTAGCAGCATAGTTTTCAGTTTTGTTATTTTGTAGTATTATCTCGATACAGTATCGCTTAGTCTTATTTTTAAAATAAAGAAGTCTCAGCCTACTTTGTGGAGTTGACCATGAGCAGGTCAGGTGACGGTAGGGAGACTTCGTATGAAAGCTGTTCAGTCAGTCGGGCTGGGTCCGGTCCACCACCTTCTCCGGAGGGGTCTGACAGCAGTTAGTCAATGCCCAGGGGATGGGCGGTCCCAGCGGAAGCATAAATATAAGCGATGCATTCTCGGCACCGTTCAGCCTCGAAACTCTTCTTCAGCCCACAGGTCTAAAAGAAGACATCACTCCAAGGTCGCCCTCTGATATGTGTCTCGTGAGCGTTCGAGTTATCGGGGCTAGTTGCGGCCTCCTCCTTGGAGTCGCAACCTCTGCTTCTGGTAGCCAGACCGCGACATCCAGTCCTACCGCCCCGCAGGTAGGTCTTCAGATGAGCAATTTCATCACTGGGTCGCTCTTATGGAGCAATGGGCTCGGAGGTTAGTTCAGCTACCTGGCTCGGTCACTCGTGGGCTTCGGGCTCATTGGAAGACCAGGTAGGGCAGTTGGATTTTTCCTGAGTCGCGTGGCACCTTCTTGGTGCCGTCGACTCCCAGCAGCAAGTGTTTCCCCTCACATGGCTCTGGCGCGGGGCCACCCGATGCCTTTAACTCCTGCTATTCTTCCTTCAAAACCTGTTTTCAGAGTCTGGGGTGTTTTCGGCGTCTCAGCGCTGTGCGGCTTCTCGGCGCCGTCCTCGGCGCCGTGCGGCTTCGGCGCCATGTGGCTTCTCTGCACCATCCTCGGTGCTGTGCAGCTTCTCGGCGTTGTTTTCGGCACCGTGTGGTCCCTCGGCGTCGTTTTCGGTGCCGTGTGGTCCCTTGGCGTCGTTCTCGGTGCAGTCGCCTCCTCGGCGCGCGGGGAGGCTCGAGGGCTCCCTCACCTTTCAGGACTCCTCTTTTCACTCGTTTCCTTCTTCCCTTTCTTCTGATTTTCATTCTTTTCCTGTCCATACAGTCCCTTCTGGACTGTCAGGAGATGACATTGAGCCTGACCCAGACCTTGTTTGGGTGATGAAGTGAGATGACAGGATCTATCACTGCTACAGAGCCTGTGGTCGAGGACCTGTCATTTAAGTCTCTGCTGAAAAATCTGAGGTTCCACGCTTTCTCTCCAGACTACAGACGCCGATCCTGGGAAATTGTTAATACTCCAATACCTTCATGTTCCGGAGATCCCTCAGTTTGACTCCTCCGGTTCAGCCTTCTTCGAGGCGCTGTCTCAAATGGTATGGAATAATCCTGCTCTCACCCCTTGGTGGCTAAATCCATAGTTAGGAAATATTCAGCCCCAAGGATCGTCCCATTTGGCATCTCAAGCCTTTGCGGATCCTATTATAGTCCTGGCAGAGAATGATAAGGTGGTTCTTCCTCAAACTACTACAGCTCGACCTATTAACAAAGAATCTCGTAAGATAGACACCTTAGGTAAGAGAATCTTTGCTGCTTCTACCCTAAGTATCGCGTATTGCCAGTTACCAGGGCTATTTCTCACAGTATGAGTATATCCTGTGACCTATCAAACAGATGGTTGAAGCTCTTCCAGAGTCGGATGCAAAGCCAGAGCTTCTTCAAACCATTACCAGAGGTAGCGAATCTAACAACCAGCAGGTTAAAAGCAGCCATGGATGCTTTCGACACTACTTCCCGTTCAGTGGCTGCTGGTATTTGCACCGCCGTCATTCTGACTGCGCGCCGGGTTTCACGAATGACGCACAGCAGCAGGTAATGGCGTTGCCCTCTGATAGTGCGTATCATTTTGGTCCTCAGGTAGAGCAAGCTCTAGAAGCTACTCAAAAGACTAGGTCAGCCATTAAGTTGGCTCGACCCCCACTGCCCCTCTGAGGGCATGTCAATAAGCGTCAGTTTCATAATCGTCAGTCCTTTCGAGGCAGAGGCAGAGGAGGTTTCCATAAAAACAACCTGCTCAACCTCAAAGAAGGCCCCGCAACAAGCGCAAAGGAGCCCAAAGCCCAGCGCTGCCGCTTATGGATGACTGGCCCAAGTCCCATCTCAGCTGCGAGGTGGACTTTTCCTCTCCGGTGGAGGTCGTCTGATGCACTTCTACAACCAGTGGAAGTCCATAACCTCAGACAAATGGGTCCTTGGATAATTCGCCATGGGTATTCACTCAATCTTCTGGAGACCCCTCTGGATTGTCCTCCCAAGCGGCAGCCCAGGCTGTCAACCCTTCAGTCAGACCTTCTCGCCGAGATTCAGGGCCTTCTCAACAACAAGGCAGTAAGTGGTGCCGCTGCATCAACGGAACACGGGTTTCTCCCCATTACTTTCTGATTCAAAGAAGTCCGGGTATCGCCCCATTCTGGATCTCAAAAGCTAAACAAATTCTCACCAAGGAGAAATTCAAAATGATTTCTCTGGCAACCCTGTTACCTTTGCTTCATCAACACAACTGGCTAGCCTCCCTAGACATGCAGGATGCTTACCAGCACATTTCTATTCACCCGAGGCACCACAAATTTCTGAGGTTTGTGGCTCTGGGACACATTATCAGTTCAGAGTCCTGCCCTTTGGGCTGTCCTCGGTGCAGCAGGTTTTACAAAGTGTTGTGCAGTTCTTGCAGTGCACTCAGAAAGGTCGGGATACAGGTGTTCCCTTATCTGGACGATTGGCTTCTAGCAAGCCCTTCGGGCAAGGGACCCTGGGCCAGCTGTAGAGATGAGCTATCCCGCCTCCTTCGTCCATCAGGAGTTCTGTTGAACCTCAAGAAATTGCCCAACTGCAGCCCTCCCAGAGCTCCTCTTTATAGGGACTCTTCTGGACACCTCCTGTCGAAGGCTTTTCTTCCAGAAGACAGAAGGAGCGATATCCTTCAAATGGCCCGTCACATCAGGAGAACACCTCAGTTACAGCTCTCTCGATGCAGCGGATGCTGGGCCTCATGGCTTCCTCAGTGTTCACTGTACCCCTAGCACGTCTGCACATGAGAACCACTCAGTGGATGCTCAGTACTCAGTGGTCCCCAACCACTCACCCGCAGTCCTATCTCATCAAGGTGGACGGAACCTTTAAAGGTCACTCACCTGGTGGTCTCAAGAGAGCAATCTCCTGGAAGGATATCCCTTTGCTCCTCTGGACCATCAGATCTCCATTACCACGGACGCATCCCTGATGGGGTGGGAGCTCACTTTCAGGCTCTCCACACTCAAGGTGCGTGGACTCAAGTCAGTCCCAGCTTCACATAAGCGTCCTAGAAATGAGAGCCTTCCTTTATGCGGTCCGGCGTTGAAGGACATTATGTCACAAGAACATTCTCCTTCAAGCGGACAACAAAGCGGTGATGTATTACATCAACAAGCGGGACGTGCTCATTCTTACCCCTTATGCAGGAAGCAATGAGGGTATGGGAATGGTGCTTGGAGCACAAGGCTCTAATTCAGCGGTCTACCTGCCAAGTATTCAGAGCAGACTGGCAGACTGTCTCAACAGAACAGAGACAGACCCTCACAGTGGTCTCTCGACTCAACCATAGTTCAGTCACTATTCGATGAGTGGGGAACTCCAGACCTGGACCTTTTGCATCCCCTCAGCATAAAACTGCCTCTCTTCTGCTCCAGAAATCCAGGGCCTGGCATTTTCTGTCAGGATGCGTTCAGGCTGCGGTGGACAAAACGCTTTCTTTCTTTCCACCTCTTCCTCCTAATTCAGAGGTACTCCTCAAGTTGAATCCTTTTGGCCTCGGCAGCGGTGGTTTCCACTACTCAACAATATGTTGGCAGTTCCTCTGAGACCACTTCCCTACAGATGAACCTTTGACTCAGGGGCCTGTGGTCCATCCCAACCTGAGATCGCTTCACCTTCGGCTCCTGAAGAGGTAGAAGTAAACTGGTTCAATGTCTCGAAGAGTTTCAGAAATTCTTCTGGCTGCGGAAACCAGCCACTGGAAAACTTACACAGCCAAATGGAGCGTTTCTAAGCTCTGGTATGCAAAGCTGCCTGACCGTCGAGAGTTTTAAGTCAGACTAAAAACTTATTTATTTTGGTAGGTAGAGAGTGATTTTACTGTGATTTTATTGTTATTATTATTGTTATTGTTATACTCTGTAATTAAATGTTTGTTCACCTGTACAACACTTTGGTTTCTGAAAAGCTTAAAAATAAATTTACTTATTTACTTACTTACAAAGTCCTCTTTGAATCCTTTTTCCTGTCCACCAGATAAAGTTCTGGAGTACCTCTTAGACCTCTCAAATTTAGGCCTACAGTTCTCTACAAAGTTCACCTTAGTGCCATTTCAGCATATCATGAGCTGATTTTTCCTTATCTCTAGCTCAGTTACCTGTGGTTAGAGATTGTAAAAGGAATTCTGCATACTAGACCTCCTACAAGATGTCCAGTTGCAGCCTGGGACATCAATCTTGTACTAGATATGCTCCTTCGAAACCTTTGAACCCTGGCTACCCGTGAGCTAAAATTTCTCACCTGGAAGACTGCCTTCCTAGTGGCCATTACCTCAGCCTGCAGGGTCTCTGAGATACATGCCCTAGTCACAGACCCTCCATATACTGTGTTCCATAGGGACAAAGTAGTTCTTCGTACTCATCCTAAATTTCTTCCTAAGGTTGTGTCAGAATTTCATCTAAACCAACCTTTGGTCCTTCCCTCTTACTGCGAACTTCCAAAATGAAGGAGGCATTCTCTTCATTCTTTGGGCGTTAAGAGGCCTTGCGTTTCTATCTGGATAGAACCAGGACTTTCATAAAAGCCCAGCAACTATTCGTTTCCTTCAGCGAGACCGGCTGGGTCAACCTGTCGCTATCAGATGTATCTCAGCATGGCTAGTGGCATGCCTTCGCCACTACTATTCCATGGCGCAGGTTAAGTTGGAGGGAGTGAGTTTTAAGCTCACTCTACTAGGCGGTGGTGGCATCCCTAGCGGAGGCCATAGCGTGCCCATTGCAGATATTTGCAGCGCTCCACCTGGAGCTCAGTGCATACTTTTGTTAAACATTATGCACTAGATGTCCATGCCAGGCGACATTCTTCCTTTGGCGAGCCATCCTTAATGGACTTCTGTCTTAGAAATGTGAGCTCTTGGTCTCTCCTGCACGCCCTCTCGGGGTATTAGCTGGTACTCTCCCAATAGTGTGAATGAGTGGTGGAGACTTATGTCCAGGAAGATATGAAAATTACGTACCTACCGTAATTCTTGATCTTCTTGGGCGAGTCTCCACCACAAAGGAGATGCCAGGGACATGGTAGAGGTAGACAGACCAAGGCCAAGAGGGGAGAAAATTGAATAACTAAACCAAAAAAAAACACTCACCTGTTCTTCAAACTCTGCCTCTCAGCTCATTACCATTACTTGATACTTTCAGCTTGACTGCAGCCAGACTTCTAAAAAATACAGCTTCACAAAATAGTCTGTTGCTCACTCCTACCTAAAACTAACTCATTTTGCATTACAAAACACACTCATCTGTTTCCAAGAATTTGTAACACTGCCAGCCCATTCAGAAAAACTCACACAGAATGAGCAAACACATAAACAGGAACCGAGCACAAGACAACATAACAATACTTCTGAAACTCCTGGCCCTATTGTATAAATCAAATACGTGATGTGCAGGTCATGGTTTATGGCAAATATTGTCACTCCTGCATCATGAGCTCTGGATATCTCACTTGTGACTTCTGCACTCATGAGATATCCAGAGCTCACTCTGCAGGAGTGACAATGTTCGCCATATCACACTCATGCCCATCATGTATCCCATATAGATATATATATAATATATATATATATATATATACACACACACACATTATTCACAATCATATTCTGCATATAATTTTCTAAATGTTATAAATAAAAGATTTCAAGGCAGAACAAATCTGGGGATCACTTTAAAAAATTAGGGTGAAGTAAACTACGTCTGTATTTTTCTAGTAGGCATTTGAATAAATTACAGATGGGTTTTATATTTAATTAAAACAATAGTTTTGGCATTTTATAAAAGCTAATGTGTGTATAAAGTCTATATGAATTACCAAATGCCTTGTATAAATCCCAGATAATAATTCAAATGATACATAGCATCTGATGGTGTCTTCCCATTCAACATGCTCACTGGGATGTTAATAATGATGCTTCACTATATACACAAGAGAAAAACAAAGTTTGAAAGTACTCTGTTCAAATAACACTTTTCCTCCTTGTTTTAGTAAGAGACTAAAGCAGCTTACCCAATCTGTAAAGGTCAATTAGTTTTATAATAACTCCTGTGCATTAAAGAACATTATTATGCCGAACACTGATGTCTCTGCATGAACCGTCTTAGTGGAGCAAGCAAGAAGGGCTGGATAGCATTATGACGCTGAAGCCTCATTAAATCACATTGAGGGGCATGGTATATTCTGCTGCCTGGTCTGAGTCTCCTGTAGGACAGAATACTGTACTAACATATGAATGTGCTGGTGAAGTGCAGGAATGCTGCCCTGCCTTTCTTCCTTATAAACATCCTTTATTACAAAGATTTAAAGTGGCATTAATAAGTGTATACAGGAAAAGGTTAATAATTAAATATTGGAGCCACGACACCCTGTGTTCGATCATTATTTTTTGAGATTAGCTGCTAGACACCAGTCTCCTCTACCCTTGAGAGGATACTTAAAAAAAAGAGGAACAAGTCCCATAGAGCTTTGTTTGATTTTAAATAGGACAATGGCAACATCATTTAACCCAGAATAAAAATGTTTGCTTCCATTTTGTCCAGCCTGATGTGTTCCTCTTAGACAAGGTTCCTACAAATGGAACCAGACCTTTGAAGGTAAAGGCCAATGCCATGCCCTTGAGGAGTGAGGCCCATAGAGATGACTCTTGAGGGGTCAAATGAATAATTAAACCCTTGTGGGACAGTAATAGGATAGAAATGATGATGATGGTGGTAATGATGAAGGGTTGCATAAATACAATAAATGCTGAGCCCAAAGAAGAGGGTCTGAATGACCACCTGGGTAGTCTGGTGGGTATAGAATGAGGCACGATGGAGAGAAATAAATTAACCCTTGGGGGGCTGTAATAGGATAGGCAATAAGGATAATGAGGTACTCAATATGATGGGAGCGTGTTATGATATCATTAGACAGGAAACTGTATATATTAAAATTGTGAATTTAGTTAGCATTAAGAGTTACAGAGTTGTGATAGCATTTCTAGAACAATGTTGAGTGAACACTCAACTGACAACTGGAGGCAGACAATGTGTGACCTATATAGGAGGGTTAGGGCTATATGGTATGGTGGGGTAGAAGGACATAGAAGACTGAGGGTCCTAACCTAGAAAAGGCCAAAAGACACACAAGGGGTGCAGCATAGCACAATGACACACAGCTGAAAGGCCCACAAAGAAACAGCAGGATCATGCAAAGGGTTGTTGAGCAGGAAGACAGAGAGAGGGAGAAGGAAGTAAATACAGAGCAGGTGGGTAATCCCACAGAGGACCACCCAAACAGGAACAGCAGTAAGCAGCCAAACAGGCAAGACAGGCAGAGTCACGCGCTAACAAAGCCCCCCAGAACCAGGTAGTGGAGCAAGACAGAAGCCTGAGATTTGATGGCGGCTTGGTGGAAACAAAAGCAGTGGCTGAAGTGGAATCAAGCAGCAGTACTGATAGCAGGGAATAGACACTAAGCAGCAGCCATTGAAGCAGCACAGCTGAAAGGCAGGAGGTGGGAGGGTAGAAGGGAGACCAGCAGCCTCACAGCTGCAAAGCAGCAAAAATGTATGTCCAAAGGATGCTAGAACATATGCAGCTATATGCCACTCAGTGGTGGGGCATGGCAATTGTCACCTGCTGCCCTACTGAACTATGTGCTAAAACTCTTCAAGTACAGTATCTTTATCCAAATAATCTGCAAACCCAGTCCACACAATAAATCCTAAACATGGAGGGCATCTTCTGGCACAGGAAAAACATTCTGCAACGTTGCCTTGAACTTCTTCATTGCTGCTATGTAGTAATGGCAGAACTGTTAAACAACTGGTGATATCTCATACTCTGTAGACAATTTATCTCAGTGTGTCATAACTTTCTGTGTACCTGCAGCTTTCATGTGACTAGGGTGGTGCCTGAAAAAGGACCTCTTGTCCAGTCAGTGTTCCTACCCGGTCATCAAATAAAGTGGTGATGAACTTAACCAATTGACTGAATCTGCTTGCATGGGACCAAAGACTCCTGAACTGACTTTGTGAGTTGCTTTCACAAGAAAGAAACATTCTAAAAAGTTCTTTAAAACACACTAAAAAGTACCAATTGTGATTCCTCCCACATTTTTCAATTATATGACTGCCTCATACTTTCAGATTGCATTTAACATGACATGCCGCACTTCCTTAACTCACTTTAACTATTATGTTATCCACAAAGTATGCATTTAGCTATGAGCCAGCAGATCCAGAGGTTGAAAAATTGTTTTCTACTGTGAGGAAGTCAATGAAGTTGGACTGTCGGGAAACACTGCCTTTTCTCTTTTCCTACTAAAACAGATCGTTAATGGCTTTGTTTTGTGTTTTATTGTCAATGTGCACCGACGATGAAAGGCATACAGAAAATGCTTTAAGAGTCATTGGGAAACTACTCATCAGTGTGATACATTAGAGCAAGTTATGAGAGTCTCCAGTGTCAAGAGTGGAATTTCTTGTTTCAGAAGAGCACGTCTGCATGTAAAGTGCACAGTACAGTAACTCTGCAGCTGTTGTGAAAACTCAGAGACAATGTAAGTAAATTGTATTTCTTACTGTTTTACTGAGATTAAGTAAAAAAGAAGCAAAACTTCATACGTTTTGTAAAAATAGCTGTTTTTATTATTTTTTTTTTTTTTGTGGCCATGGGTCACAAATCATAAGGTTAGTCTCACAAAAACTTTGTTGAGGAATTTAAACTGAACTTTACATTTGGTGCAAGTAGCTAGCTGGAATTAATTACCACATATAACATTAATTAAACTTTTGGACTGAGACTGCTATATAACACTGGTATTCAGGCACAGAAGAATACAATGAAAGCATTACCTTGAATTTCTGAAAACAGCAAAAGTTATTAACAGAAAGTGTTATGTGGGAAGCATTCAAAGTGAGTGGGTATTTTGTTAAAGTTAAAATATCAGCGTATTTAAATACTGCCTACTGTTTATAAGTCGAACAGTCTTTTTTTTACTTTGGCTGATGTGTGCAATTTGATTGTCAGTAACATGGATTTCTTTATTGATAAAAGTAGAGGTTGCACAACATTGGTCCCGTGGTACTGTATGTCTTTGGATTCCCTTATAAATGAAAAAATGGGCATTGTTGATAATGTTTACTTTTGTTAGGAAAAAAATAGGGCAATGTGTTTTACTCAGCAAGACAAATGCAGAAAAGTAACCCAATCATATGGAATCCTGCATTCCAGTCACAAGGACCTTACATTAAACAGATGGAAACTGAATATCAACAAAAACAATACTGTGGGTAAATGAAGTTTTAATAAGAAAAGCTTTACTCATGGGGGAAAAAACATGCCACATAGTTTTAGTCAGACTCTTGTTTGATCAGTTATACTTGTTTTTTCAAGTTGTAAACATTTTAGCTATGGCTTTAGATGCAGTGCTTTTGGCAAAGTGAGTACATTACTATATCTTGCTTAGACATGAATAACAGTTTGATTTATTAGCTAGAATGTAATACAATGTTACATTGTAGGGACATTTTTCATATATTCTGTAACACAAAATGTTTTACAGAATTAGCATGTTTTCATATTTATGATTTACACATTTTTCAAGCAAATAGAGCCCTCTGTGTTGATAATATCATCAGCTTTTAATTAAAACTAAAATGCACATGCCATAAAGCAGTATATGCCATAATTTAATTTTATGGCTAACTTGCAATACACGAATCCCAAGAGGATGACTCGGCTATATAACCTCAGATGTTCAGAGGCAATGTGGTGAAACATATGCAAAACATTTAAACTATTACATCATTTTTAAACCAGTTTTCTTTCTGAACATGGTTATTTACTCTAAAAATAAATGTGCTAGGTCCATTCCTTTGAAATGGCTGAAGCTTTTGAAATACTGTAGTTGCTAACATTTAATCATTAGGATACTAACTCTGCATTTTCAAAAACTTACAGGATAATGGATAGGGACATGCTGGTATGTTTAAATTTAAGTTTTTATCATAGGGAGGTCTAACAAGTCATTGAGCCAAACTCATGTCCAAGGATGTTCCATGCAAAAGAATATATACTGTACAAACAGAAGAGAGAAAGAAATAAGTGCATCAGCTGGGACTTGAACTCAGGCTACTCAGTATACTGTTCTGGTTGCACTACCAGCTGTGCCACCAAGGCACCTGGAAACTGAGCTGTCCTGGAACACTTTATTGTTTCTCCAATGCACAGCCTGGTGCTGCACAGATAATTACATTTTCAATCACAAGAGTGCAGTGTGCACATTTATGGAACGCATAAAAACAGAAGACAGAAATAAATAAGTACCTCAGCTGGGACTTATTTCTTTCTCTCCTCTGTTTGTATGTGGTCCATAAATGTGCACACCACCCTTTTGTGCTTGAAGATATAATTATCTGTGCAGCACCAGGTTGTGAACTGGAGAAAGAGTAATGTGCTCTGGGACAACCCAGCTTCCAGTTACCTTGTTGGCACAGCTGGTAGTGCAACTGGAATAGTATTCTGGATGGCCTGGGTTCTAGTCCTAGCTGAGGCACATATTCCTTTCTCTCTTCTCTTTGTATGTGTTCCATAAATGTGCACTCCGTACTCTTGTGATTGAAAATGTAATTATCTGTGCAACACCAGGTTGTGCATTGGAGAAAGAGTAAAGAGCTCTGGGTCATCCCAGTTTCCAGTTGACTTGGTGGTGCAGCTGGTAGTGCAACCGGAATTGTATTGTGGGTGGCCTGGGTTCAAGTCCCAGCTGATGCATTTCTTTCTTTCTCTCTTCTGTTTCTGTGTGTTCCATAAATGTGCACACTGCACTCTTGTAATTGAAAATTAATTATTGGTGCAGCATCAGGTTGTGCATTGGAGAAACAGTAAGGTGCTCTGGGATGGTTCACTTTCCAGTTGCCTTGGCGGTGCAGCTGGTAGCACAACCAGAACTGTATTCTGGGCAGCCTGGGTTCAGGTCCCAGCTGAGGCACTTATTTCTTTCTCTCTTCTGTTTTTGTGTGTTCCATAAATGTGCACACTGCACTCTTGTGACTGAAAATGTAATTATCTGTACAGCACCAGGTTGCGCATTGGAGAAAGAGTAAGGTGCTCTGGGACAGCCCAGATTCCAGTTGACTTGGTGGTGCAGCTGGTAGTGCAACTGGAACTGTATTCTGGATAGCCTGGGTTCAAGTCCCAGCTGAGGCACTTATTTCTTCTCTCTTCTCTTTGTACGTGTTCCATAAATGCGCACACTACACTCTTGTGACTGAAAATGTAATTATCTGTGCAGCACCAAGTTGTGCACTGGAGAAAGAGCAAGGTGCTCTGGGACAGCTCAGTTTTCAGTTGACTTGATGGTGCAGCTGATAGTGCGACCAGAACTGTATCCTGGGTGGCCTGTGTTCAAGTCCTAGCTGATGCACTTTTTTCTTTTTCTTCCTCTGTTTGTGTTCCATAAATGTGCACACTGTGCTCTTGTGATTGAACATGCAAAAGAATAAAATACAGTATATAAAGTTACATAGTAAAACAACACATACAATCAATCATATTATAGCCATTATTTGTAATTACGAGACACAGTACTTTATAAGGACCACTTCTATAACAGTTTTCAAGTTCACAGCCTAAATGAGCCATTGTAATCAGAAAAACTTTTCATTTCATATTTTACATCTTATAACAAACTTATGTAACCGAAGAAGTATAGTAGCAATTTTCACAATAAAAAACCATCCCTGTACTGTTAACTGTCGGTCTAGATCACAATCCTCCAAAACCAATGTGTGGGTGCCACAAAAGGTAACACAACAGAGCATACTGGTACAACTGCACAGTGAAAACAAACTGGGAAACTGCACAGAGACAGCACACCAATACCAACAGTAAATGACAAGGTGAAATCCAAAGTAGATAAGTTTACTTTGTTAGGCCAATAGAAGCATGTTACAAAATCAAAACAGCTTCAGGAGTTACAAATAAGATGTCCAGCCTGCCACTCTTGAGGCTGGTATTTTGTAATGCATTCTGTTTACCTAAAAAATCGAGACTTAACCACTTCAGGGGACTTCTGCTGATGTCACCTGGCTAATGGCTGCCTAGATTGGGAGATCCAGCCCTCGGCTTCTAATGCCGCCTCAAAACCTAACAAAACTGCAATGATTTCAACCACAAACTGTGATCCTTTACACGAAGGAAGCCGGGGAAGAATAAACATGAAATCTTACCAATTGATGATGATGATGATGATGCAGCCAATGTCGGACTCGGACCAGTCAGAGATTTCCATAGTGGCCCAGGCTACTTCCAAAGATGCATCACACAGCACTAAAAAGCAGACAGGCCAGAAATTAGACATAATCCTCTCCAAGTTAAAAGCATTTCTCGCTGAATTCATGGATTTTCATGAATCGCTATCCACCCTCCACACAGACCTCAGCAGCTTGAATGCCACAGTAGCAACCATCAAGCAGCAAAGAGCAAAGCAAGCAGACCACACAGCAGAAATGAAGGTGGTTGTATTGAAATTAGCAGAGACACAGCTCAAGCTTTCAGACAGGTGGAAAGATGCAGAGAGTAGAGCTTGCTGAAAGAATATAAGAACATACGGGTTACTAGAAGATTCAGTAGGCAAGGACATCAATGCCTTCCTTCACACAGCATCAGATTTAGATGCAGGCTTTACTTGAGATACTGAAAGGATCCACAAGGCTCTGGGTCCCAAGCCACAGTCACCTGAAGCTTGGCCATGCTCAATACTGATCCGCTTCTTAAACTACCATACAAAAGACTTGATTCTGCAAACGGCCTGGCAACAAAAGCAAGTATTCTGACACCACAAAAGTTTTCCTAAGTAATTACTTTGCTCCCTTGATGATGCACAGAACATGGCAATATAACCTGCTATTTCCCATCCTTCACCAGCACAAATTAAAAATTTCAAATGCCATAACCATTCAAACTAGAAATCCAGTACCCAGACAAGCAATGGATTTCCACTTGACAGCAGAAGCATCAAAAGACCTGGCAGCCAAAGGTATGTCAATCCCAAACACAAGGCTGTAGCCACCACACAATTGGGGTGCCATACCCCACCATGTAGCCCCCCCCCCAGGATATGGCAAGGAAGCAGCATACTCATGATACCCTAGCAGCAACAGAAGCACAATGTCAAGAAATGCAGGACATAGCTACTGACACTTGAGATGTTAAGAATCCACATTACCTGAGATCTGAGTGAGTAAGGGGGAAAGGGGGGCCTTCATGTTTCTGGGGGGGGGGCAGATCTGTGCTGAGACAAGCACCATATCAAAATACAGCTCTACCAGATGTACCCCTTTCATGTAGCCTGATACAATAAAAGGCTAAACCGAGGTGGGCCGCAATATTCCACTTATACTGCCAAGCTGCCATAGCTTGAGATACTTGACAGGCACAGAGGCAGCTAAGGGACAGGGGATCCTGTGGCTCCGACTTTCTGCTTAGGGCCGGACCAGGTGGTTAGTTCCACCCAACATATAGCAACAGTCAAAGCAGGAATATTCATGTAAACAGCTGCACCCCTTGCCCAAGCAGCCCTCTGCGTGATTTCAGGTTGAGGTACATCTTTGCAGTGTCCTTCCTACCAGGCACATGAAGGCAAGAGGGCCAGATTTAACTGACATACAGTAGAAAAGACAAAAGGTTCTGATGCTTAGCCTGCTAATAACTTCTAGCCACTCTGTTAGAGTCTCAGTTTTACAATATGGGGTCAGCTAAAGGCATGGTCGGAGCACAGTCTGGACCCCCACATTGCCGTCTCCCCCCAAGAGGGTTCCCCAAGACCCACTCCACTTGAGTAATTAGACTCTGAGGTTTCTTTCTTCCTTCTAGGGACACAGGCTGATACAGCCACCCAGCCTGCCACCAAGGCATAAAATTCTGCAGGAAAAAAAAAAAGATATTTGTTTTATTGTCTTCTTTACTTTTACTCTTGAGATCTGCCCTATGGACACGTTGGTGGCAACCTATAATAGGTGATTACAGGAAGTGATTTCACAACTTTTATTTTTATGATGGTACAGACATTGTTGCAGAGGGTTCAGGGCTACACTCCTTTGACCAAATGGTTCAGTCTGCATCAGGGTGGTTTATCAGGAGAGGTGAGAGGCTTAAGATATCTCACTGAGGCTCACTTGGACCCCCCCTTTTCCCTTAACCTGCCAAATGCAATGGCATCCACATTTAAAATTTCACATAACATGAATGGATTGTCCAGTCTGGTCAAAAGATCTAAGATGCTTTTCTCCCTGAAAAATTAACACCCAGATCTCCTCCTCCAAGAAATCAATCTTAACAGCACGGAACACCAGAAATTATTCAAATTGTGATCTGAGCATGTAGCAGTGTCAGCTTTTAAATAGGGGAAATGCAGATGGGGTTGTGATCCTCATACCAAAAACTTCTCCATTTCTTTAGACTCCACCTGCACAGATAAGAAGGCTCGACTGGCAATGGCAATAGGTACCCTCTGTGAGAATGGATTCAGTACAAGGGACCTCTATCCTGTCTTTTAAGTCTGTTGCAACAGCATTTTCTCTTTTGTTCCTTCTGTAGCTTTAATTTGTATTTCTTTTATTATCAGGCTAGCCACCTGATATCATTTTACTTTAGTTGTATTCTGTCCTCTCCTAGAAATCCCCTGTCAGAAACCATTCAGCATGCCTTGCCTTCTAGTACCCATGATAGTGGGAAACAGTTTGTTTGTCTTAGTTCCTTTAAGTAGTAAGGAAGTTGCCCACTAATTCAGGTCAGCATTGTGACTGTAGCTGTAAGTGGAGCTGGCTGCAAACCGTGCGTTCCACCCCAAACAGTGTACTGTAAGCCAAACACACTGAAGCAGCTCCATGGGTTTGGCTGCTATTAGTAATGTGTATAGTCAAGAAGTTTGTTTTACACATTACATTAATAAAATTATACCTCATTCGGTGAAGTAAAACCTCCAGCTTTAAATCTCTCTTGAAAATCCAGCTGTATATGGTTATAAAAGTGCTGCAATTACTTCAATAAAAATAAAACCTTGTTTCAGGTTACATATTTTATTTACACCCCAGGGTTATTAGCTCCCTCTTGTAACTTCTCCTGTAGCAATGTGTAGCAGTTTCTAGGGGAAGGAAGGGTGGGGAAATAGGACCTTTGGCTGAGTATTTGCCTGGTAGTTTGAGTTTTCACATACAGCACAGTTTTAACTTCATGAAGTTCAAGTTGCTTATAAGCTTAATTAGAAGCTAAAAATAAATATGTTACAGTTGGCAGGTTATTTTATATTGTCTGTCCTTCCAAAACATGCTGTAGGAAGGGATCATTATGAACTTATATGGATTTACCTGGAATGGTTTGTAGCAGGCAGTATCGTTGCTGAGCCAAAGTTCTAAGAGCCCCACCCTTCTCTGTGTTCAGGCCTATACCAGCCAGCCGGCCTTGCTTTGCTATACTTATAGACCTGACACATAAGGGGTGGAGCTTCTGTTAGACATTTTCAGTTATATCCTTTAATTTGTACATTTTATTTCGATTAGGAACCTAAGTTACCATGTTAATGGAAAATAACATTATAATTCATGTTTAGAAGTTATTAATTTATTGATTTAAAGACTTTATATACCTTGTGACTCTGATGGGTGGAGAGTTAAACTCCTTCCCTATCAGATCCCTATAAATGGGATGCTTTACTTCATTTCAGCAGATAGTTTTGTGAAGAGCAGACAGGTTCTGTTCTGAGTGGTGACACTAGTTGGTTCTAGTGTTATTTATATATTATTTTGCATGTTTCTGTTTTGTTTTGTCACTCAGTCTGTTGAATAAGTACAAAGAAATAAAACATCAGCTTATCCATAACCTGCTGCCTGGAGTCCTAATTTATCCCACACCTCACACCCTCCATGATAAGCCCCTCACAGTACACAGTCTCTCTATTCCTCCAGGGATTGCTGCCTCTTTGACACAACAGCTACTTGACACCGTAGTGACCCATCACGCAGGGAAGCTGCCCATAGGAGAAGACTATAACTACTCCCTAAACCCTACAGCAGATTCCACAAACCTAAAACTTCTCCCCTCAGTGGCATAACAGCACAACCTTCTGAGATTATTCAAAGACATAGGCTTAATAAATGTCCCGGCATCACCTGCAATCCAGAGACAAACAATATGCATTCTATTCCAATCTGCATCTTCACTACTCAAGACTAGACCACTTGTACATTAGCGGAGAAAATATAGACTGGGTCATAGATGCAGACATTGACAATATAGTTCTGTCTCATCAGACCCCCATTTCTATTCACCTTTCCACCCACCTAGACAAGAAGTGTACCCAGTGGGGATTTAACACTTTCTTATTGCGAGACACTGAATTCAAAAAATGTCTACAAGACTGTGTCCCTAGAATAATATGAAAAAATGATACAGAGTCTGTACCCTCCCCAGACAGTCTGGGATACTATAAAAATGGTCTTTCAGGGTGAAATAATAGCCTATGCCTCTAAGATAAAGAGACAACGGGAGGAGCGCTTTCAACAATTGCAAGAAGAACTAAAATTTTTAGCTCACCCATATACAGGGTGACCACTCCCTCCTGTCCCAAATCAAAACAAATCAAGATACAAGACCTACTTATGTCTAAAACAGAGCAAGCCCTACAGTGGCTAAGACAACCATACTATGAAAGGGACTCCAGAGAGGCCAAAGTATTGGCATACCATCTTAGACATCATCGGCAGATGACCACAATAAACAAATTATATGACCCTCACACCTGCCAACTGCATGGCTGCTCTACAGAAATCCTGGATATTTTAAAACACTATTATACAGTATATCTCTATATACACAGGAGGAATCCCTGTCCCCCAAAGTCCACACAATCTCTTATTTATAAGTTAACTCTTCCCACTATTTCATAGGCCTAGCGGGCTCGCTTGCTACAACCAGTTCCTTCCCTGGAGTTGAGCAAAGCCATCCAAGATGTGAAACCTGGGAAAAACCCAGGCCCCAATGGTTACAGGACTGAATTTTATAAGGCAACTATGGACCTTATTCATCAATCATTTCTAAAAGCAATACAGGCCACCCACATCACTGCAAGCTGTCCAGACTCCTGGAGGCACACCAATATATTAGTCATACTAAAGCCACTAAAACCTACAACGTATTGTGACTCATATCAACTAATACCAGTATTAAATTTCAATGATAAATTATTCACTAGTTTTTTAGCCCATAGATTGGAAAACATCCTTCCCAATATCATTTATCCAGATCAATCTGGCTTTATCAGGAGTAGGCAAATTACAGACAACATAAAACAAACTTTATTGCTAATTGACCATGGTACCAGACACAAAAAACCTTCTTAATTCTTAGTCTTCATGCCCAGAAAGTCATTGATAGTGTCACCTGGGTGTTTTTACACCAAACCCTTTGCCTTCTCAGATGATTTTGTGACCCTCTTAACTGGCCTTTATACTTCCCCAAAAGCGGTAATGAAAGGTAATGCTCCTACTCACCCAGACTTACCTTATCAGAGGAACCTATCTTTTTGTACTCTGTGCAGAGCACTTCACCCAGTTCCTGTGACAGAATGAGGAGCTTCAGAGATATACAGTGGGAGTCCACATGCTTACAGTGGCATACTATACCAATGATTTGCTCCCATATATCACTCACCCAGAAGATTCCTTCCTGGCCCTTACACAGTGTCTGACTGTAATAGAATCCTTGGCAAGATATAAAATTAATAAAACAAAAATGGAAGTTTTGCAGATAGACTGTCATCACTCAGCTGCTGTGAAAGCCTCTCACCCATACAAGTGGAACTGCTCAGTAATAAAGTATCTAGGTGTTTAACTACCTACCGAATTTTCTACTCTTTACAAGTGCAATTACTCCAGCCTAATATCCAGAATACAAGAAGCAGGAGGAAGAAGCAGCACTGGGAGGGGTTGACTTGGTTCCTTAACTTTGGACTCCCTCTCCCAGCTTCAATGCGGATCCAGAGCAACTGAGCCAAAAGAGCTACCAGAAGCAGCCGTAAAGCACCGCCGTAGTATGGTTCAGGAGAGAGAGGGGGGGACAGTTTTGGCCACAAATTTTCCATGTCTTGGGGGCACCAATCAACTGCTCAGATCAAGAGTGGCAAGCGGCGAATCCTGGACGAGCTAGGAGGTGCTGAATTGCCCAATCAGGGCCAGAGGCACCTTCTTTAAAAACCACAGTGCAGCTTAAGGTTTTTCTTTTAGTGGGAGGAGGAAGCAGTGCGGGGAGGGGTTGACTCAGTCCCTTGACTTGGGACTCTCTCTCCCAGCTTTGACATGGATCAGGAGCAGCCAAGCCAAAAGCACTACCAGAAGAAGCCATAAAGCACAGCAGTACCGCAGCTCGGGAGAGAGAGCGGGAGACAGTTTTGGCCACAAATTTTCTCCCCCCGCGCATTCCCAACCCCACAGCCTGTTAAATACACAGGGGAGGGGTAGAGGATTGGACAACTTGGGTTGAGAGTGGAGCTAAAATAGTGAGCATCTTCAAGATGGAGCACAGAGGGCTAGAAGGAAGCAGGTCAGAGGCTGAACCAATGAGGAATGGACTGGAGGGACTTAGGGGGAGCATCTCAGCTTCAGGGAAGTATTATTTTGCATTTATGTAAAAATTTACCCCGTAGTAGAGTGGTCTAAAGATTGTATGCTTATGGCAGTTAATGTGTGATGGAACCTAAAATAATGCGAATGTAGACACTGTTGTGGGTAGGGCAGTTAGAGGTAACTGCAGTGGGATAGGGATACTTGAGGTAAATTGGGTGACAGTGAAAAAAGCAGGGATACTGAACGAATATTTCTGCTCAGTATTCACAAAGGAAGAGGAGGGGGAGTTACCTAAACCAAACAAGAGAAACACTCTGAAGATGGGGGTCGATACCAGTCCATTTACAGAAGAAAGGGTTCTGAAAGAACTAATAAAATTGAAGGTGGACAAAGCAATGGAGCCTGATGGGATTCACCCAAGAATTCTAAAAGAACTAAGGGTAGAACCAGTGACATCGCTGACTACTCTCTTTAACAAATCATGGGAGGATGGAGTGGTACCTGAGGACTGGAGGAAGGCAGATGTGATTCCTCTTCACAAAAGTGGGAGCAGGACAGAGGCAGGAAACTACAGACCAGTTAGTTTGACCTCAGTGGTAGGGAAAATGATGGAATCACTTCTGAAGGAAAGAATTGTTGAGTACCTAGAGGCCAGTGGGCGAGGACCCAAGGCAGCATGGATTCATGATGGGAAGGTCATGTCAGACGAATCTAATAGATTTCTTTGACTGGGTGACCAAAGTAGTAGACCAGGGAGGGGCTGTGGACATGGTCTACCTAGATTTTAGCAAGGCATTTGATACAGTCCCACACAAAAGATTAATACACAAGATAGCCAGCCTTGGAATGGGTCCCAAGATGGTAGCCTGGATAAAAAATTGGCTAGACAACAGGACGCAAAGGGTAGTAGTAAATGGAGTACACAGTGAAGAAAGGAGGGTTATTAGCGGGGTACCGCAGGTTTCAGTACTGGGACCGGTCCTTTTTAATGTCTTTATAAGTGACATTGCAGAGGAACTGGAAGGAAAACTATGTCTCTTTGCAGATGACACAAAGATCTGCAACAGGGTTGATACACAAGATGGAGTGGAAAGGATGAGAAGGAACTTGGCAAGGTTGGAGGAATGGTCAAATGTATGGCAGCTCAGACTCAATGCAAAAAGTGCATGGTAATGCACATGGGAAACAAAAACCAAGGGGAAGCGTACACAATGGGGGGTGAGATACTGACAACAGTAAAAATAGAAAGGGACCTTGGGGTAATTATATCAGATGACCTAAAGGTGGGCAAGCAATGTGAGAAGGCAGTAAGGAAGGCTGGGGGGATACTGGGATGCACAGGAAGAGGCATCAATAGTAGAAAACAGGAAGTTGTTATCCCTCTGTACAGACAGTTGGTGAGACCCCATCTGGAGTACTGTGTGCAGTTCTGGAGACCTCATCTCTGCAAAGACATAGACAGAGTGGAGGCTGTCCAGAGGAGGGCAACCAAAATGGTGCAGGGTCTGCACCAGAAGACATACTGAAGAAAGACTAAAGGAGCTTAATATGTATACTCTTGAGGAAAGAAGGGAGAGAGGGACATGATAGAAACTTTCAAGTACCTCAAGGGAATTAACAAAGTCAAGAGGGTAGCATCTTCCAGAAAAGAGATGTGCAAGAAGAAGGGGCACAATTTGAAGATAGAGGGGACAGCTCAGGGTAATGTGAGCAAGTATTTTTCACAGAGAGGGTTGTGGATGCATGGAACAGCTTCCCTGAGGAGGTCGTGGAGTCAAGAACAGTGGGGGACTTCAAGAATGCATGGGACAGGCATAAGGCAGTCCTAGGGGCGGGTAAGAGGAAGTAAGCTGTTGGTTAACTAGGATCTGCAGCTTATCTGTTAGGTAGGAAAATGGGCAGACTAGGTGGGCCAAGCGATCCTTATCTGCCGTCAAATTCTATGTTTCTATTGCAGTTTTAAATAGTGCAAAGGTGTGACTTACAAGTAGTAAATTGCTCTCAAGAGTTGTGTGCAGAGGGATAAGGTACTTAGAGGTAAGTGCAAAGAGATAGGGGTACTTTGGGGTCAATTGCAGTTTTAAGTAGTGCAAAAGTGTGACCTACAGGTAGTACTTGCTCTCAAATGTTTTGTACAAGGGGGCAAGGTAGTTAGAAAGTCACTGTATTTAAGATTGTACTACAAGGTGTAAGGTATCAGTGAACTGGTGATACATGTCTGGAAAGGGGAAGGGAGGTCGGGGAAGTCATGGAGGTGGAATGGGCATCCTTCATATGAGATGAGGGGGCTCTGGTGGGTGAATGGAGGGATCAGTGGGATGGTAGAATGCAACAACTGCGGAGTGCCAATCTTTCTTAAAATAGCATGGAGGGTGAGGGGATGTTTGATGTGCAGGCAAATAATGCAGTTTAAGAATGAGATTAGAGGTCTACAGGAGGAGCTAAGAAGCATATGGCTGGCTGCAGTAGATAAAAGCCCAACAGCTGAAGAAAGTGGGAGAAGAGCTGAGGAGGGAAGACAAATAGCACAGATGGGGGGAGGAGTGGGAAAAGGGTGGTGGAGGGGGAACTGATCAAGGGAGACCCAAGGCAAGGGGCACAGAGACAGAGGACCTGGGTCAAGAGCAAACACAACCAGAAATGGGGGGCATGGAGGAGGGGGAGACAACTAGTGTAGGGTAGTTACAGAGGAGGCCAGTAATAGGAAGGAGGAAGTAAGTAGAGTGAAGGGTCATCAAAGAATCAATTTGCAGTATTGGCAGGACTGGGTGAGGTGATTAGGGGGGTACTTGGAGGTGTAACTAAAGATAGACTGGTGGGACATGGAACGGATAGGACTACGACTGGGGAGGATATAGCTGGAGCAGAAGGGAGAACGATTGTGCTGGAGGAGGGGGAGATGTCTGGAGGAAGAGGTTGTGATGAAGAGGGAACAGGAAGGGAGGCACAAGGAAAGGAGGGGGAAATCCTAGTGCTGGGAGATGCAATACTAAAAGTAGTCAGATGGGGAAGCCAGGAGGAGAGGCATTGTCGCATTTGAGTGGAGGCCATGCCAGGAATGACAGCGGAAAGGGTGTGTCAGACTGTCCTGAAGTATGCTAGGAGGGGTAGGGAGAAACCTCATATAGTTCTGCATTTGGGGACAAAAAACTTGGTGGGGAGTAAGGTAGAGGTAGGTTGAGGAGCTGGGTCCATTATTTGAGGAGGCAGGAAGATCAGTAGCTTTCTCAGAGGTACTTCCAGTGCCCAGAGCAAGCATGCAAGTAAACTGAGGACAGAGGAATTTAACATTTGGCTAAGATCCTGATGTCAGTCCAAAGGGTATGGGCTGGTCGGTGGGTGGGGAGGGGACCTGGAAAGATAGAGCCCTCTATGCTAAGGATAGGCTCCACCTAAGTGAGGTGGGCAGGAAGGTATTAAAGCAGAAGATGGGGGAGTGCTTAGCAATGGAAGGGCATTTAAAGCTAGGAGGGGGGGTAGTAAGTGGTCAGGGAGGCAGGCAGAAACCACAGGAAGAAAAGCCAAATGAGCTAACCACCATAACAGAAGGAGGGAAAAGGAGGAGTACTACAGGGGATGATGGGAGGGAGAATGGGGGGTGGAGGAGAAGGAAAAAGGGTGCAAGGTGGTCACCTTGAGTGCAAGGAGCCTAGGGAACAACACAATAGAACTGCAGTTGCTCATGGCAGAAGGGACAGTAGACATGGTGGCCATCACCGAAACATGGGCCACCCAGTACCAGGACTGGGACCTGGCGGTACCAGGGTATAGGATATTCTGAAAGGATACAGTAATTGGGAAAGGGGGGGTTGCACTATATATGAGGGATGGACTGAGGCGTGTTCGTGAAGAGGATGAGGAGGGTAGAACAGAGTCATTACAGATACAAATCCAGGATTCAAAGAATAGGATTCTTAGGTTGGGAGTAGTGTACAGACCACCCTCTCAGATGGAGGAGTTAGACAGGGAACTAGCGGGACAGATTAGAAGGACCTGCAGTAAGGGTATTACGGTAATAGCGGGGGACTTCAACCTGCTGAGAGTGGAGTGGAGTACCCCAGCCACCACGAATAGAAGGGAGCAGGTACTTATGGACGTGTTCCAGGATAGCTTCCTACTGCAAATGGTCAGTGAGTTAATCAGGTTAGGGAACACCCTAGACATCGTGTTGGCTAATGGGGAGTTCATGAGGGAGCTGAAGGTGGAAGAACCACTGGCAGGAAGCGACCACCACTCAGTGTGGTTCAAGTTGAGCATGAGTAAGAAGGGGGCTGAAACAGGTACAAGGGTGCTGTATTTCAGGGAGGCCAACTTCAGGAGGAAGAGGAGATAGTTAAGGGGCGTCTGGCTAGAATCCAAAGTAACATGGACACTAACCAAAGGTGGGGGGCCATAAAACTGGGGATTGAAGAGGCAACCAAAACCTACATCCAGATCCAGGGTAAGAGAGCTAGGGCCAAGAAACCTAGCTGGGTGAGAAAGGGGGTCATGGAAAAAGTGAAAAAGAAAAGAGCCACCTTTAGGAGGTTCAAAAAACCAGGAAGGGGGAGGACAGATTGGATTACCTGAAGGAATCAAAGGAGGTGACAAGGGCAGTAAGGGCAGCCAAGGCATCTAAAGAGCTTAGGCTGGTGCAGGGCATCAAGAAGGGATAGAATGGCTTCTTCAGGTACATCAGGGAGAAGAGGAGTTGCAAGGACCGCATAGTGAAGATTAAGAGGATGGGTGGAAATGGGAGCAGAGCAGACAGAAGTGCTCAAGGACTACTTCTGCTCGGTGTTTACTAAGGAGAAAGGAGGGAGATACCAAGGGAAGAGGGAGGGCAGGCACGGGGAGGTGACAGATGGGAAAATCACAGAGGCTGGGTACTGGAGGGCTTGAGGGCATTGAAGGTGGACAAGGCACCAGGGCCAGATGGCATTCACCCCAGGGTTCTGAAGGAGCTGGCAGAGATCCTGGCGGGGCACTTGTTAGACCTATGAATGCCTTTGTGGACTCCGGGAGTGTACTTCAGGATTGGAGGATGGCTCATGTGGTGCCCCTCCGTAACAGTGACCCCAAGGATGAACTGGGGAACTATAGGCTGGTAAGCCTCACATCCACCATGTGTAAACTGATGGAGACAATCCTGAAGGAAAGGCTGGTAGCCTTTCTGGAGTCAAATGGGCTGCAGGACGATAGAAGCATGGGGTTGTCACAGGCAGATCATGTCAGATCAGCCTGGTGGATTACTATGACTGGGTAACTAGGCAGCTGGCCAAGGCCATGCAGTGGATGTCCTGTACCTGGACTTCAGTAAGACATTTGACTCTGTGCCACATGGGAGTCTGGGAGGCAAACTGAAGGGAACTGGGTGTGGGAAAAGATGGTGGGATGGGTAGTAAACTGGCTACAGGGAAGACAGCAGAGGGTGGTGTGGGGGGGCTTTCAGCTCCGAGTGCAGTGACAAGCGGGAGTACCACAGGGCTCAGTTCTGGGACCGGTGTTGTTGGGGTTATTCATATCAGACATCTCGATGGACATAAAGAGCAAGATCAGCCTATTTGCTGATGACACCAAGATTGGTGCAGTGGTGGATGGCCTACAAGGGTGGCAGGGGTTGCAGGATGACCTGGCTAAACTGGAGACCTGGTCGGATACCTGGCAGCTGGGGTTCAATGCCAAGAAGTGCAAGGTGTTGCATTTCAGGACAAAAAACCCAAGGAGTAGCTACCAGCTGGGGGGGTTCAGCTAGCCATGATCATTACAGGTTCAAAGAACAACTCAGCACAATGTAGGAAGGTGGCTGCTATGGCCAACAAAATGCTGGGTTGTATAGCCAGGGGTATATCATGAAGGAGAGGGGAGGGGAGGTGATCCTGCTGTTGTATAGGTCACTGGTTAGACCATGCCTGGAGTACTGCTTGCAGTACTGGTGACCGTACCTGAAGAGGGACATTAAGCTACTGGAGGGGGTGCAGCAAACAACTAAGATTGCAGCACTCCTGGTCCAAACAAAAGACAGGCAGCAAGCAGTTGACAGAGCTAAAAGAGTTTCAATTCATTCTCTGTAGCTGGTGCTCCCTTAACACCTTGGCCCAACAATCGAGCCTTCATTTGAGGATGTGTAATTTACAACCAGGTGCTACCTTTTAAAGGCAACCATTAAAGTGATACACTCTATTTTTTACTTCACATATAAAATAATTAATTTCTGCTCTAATACTGCTTAGATTCACATCATTCATTGTAACATTTGGCCAATACATATATACATAAAGTAAATTAAACTAAAAACAATATTATCACAAATGCTTGAGTTAATTTTATATCAGCCTGAAGAAAGAATTGACAAATGGGGAGGACAAGTTAAAATGGGAATAGAAATTCTACAAAGTAAGGGAAGAAAAGAGAAGAGATAAAATAGATATGTCTTTTTTTGGGGGGGGACCTGGAGTGCCGCAATCTTTGTTCATAACTCTCGGGAAAGCCTTCCCTTTGCTAGCACACAAGGCATACCTGTGATGCCCCTGCTCTCATACACTTTCATTGGAGGAGGTGCAGCACAGGGCAACAAAGAAGATCCAAGGACTATGGGACATTCCATACGAGGGCAGGCTTAGGGAGTTGAACATGTACTCACTGGAGGAGAGGAAGGGCGGGGAGATATGATTGAAACCGTCAAGTACATGAATGGAATAAACAGAACAGCCATGAAGGGGCTGTTCAAGTAGAGAAGGGGTAGGGACACTCAAGGACATGATCTGAGATTGGAGAGGGGAAGGTTCAGGAGGGAGATGTGAAGACACATTTTTACGGAGAGGGTGGCGTCAGGGTGGAACGCATTGCCTACAGAAGTGGTATGCTGCAGGACAGTGGGCGGCTTCAAAAAGGGATGGGACAGGGTTAGGGGGAGGAGCATGGTAGGGTGGAGTGGGGGGAGGGGCAGCTGCAGAATAAGGGGTGCTAGCTGCACATTTGAGCAGACTCGATAAACCATAAGGCCTTTATCTGCTAGCAAGTTTGTATGTTTGTTTAGTAAAATATCCAGAATACAAGAAGACTTAAACAGATGGCAACCTTTACCTTTAACATTGCTGAGTCGAGTACATGCAATACAGATGAACTTACAGAACTTCCTAGATTTCTATACTATTTTCAGAATCTTAACCTACAGCCCCCTTCTACAAATATCCAAACTTGGAATAGAGCCATTTCCAGATTTTTATGGAAAGGAGAGAGGCCCGTGGTAGCCTATAAGAAATTACAAGTTGTGAAATTAAAGGGAGGACTGGCACTCCCAAATCTCCAACTATATGCCATAGCAGCACTGATAAAACATGTCTTTTCATGGATCCAACTATCCCCAATACCACAGTGGGTAACACTGGAAAGAGATATCTTCCCATTTGACTTCAATGAAACAGCTCTCTTCAATTCAAAAACAGACCAAAATACCACTTACACACCTTCACACACCATATCACTTATGAAAGCCTGTCCTGTATTTCTTACCTCTAAAGAGAACAATGCAGGGGCCAGATCAAGCAGCATCACGGCTTTAGAGCAGACCTTCCTCCCAGCACAGTGGGACCACATATTTAAAACATGGATGAAATAGGGCCTGTTATGTCTACCAGTTTTACAATAACAATCCTTTCAAAACATTTGAGCAATTAACCTCGGATTCCACCTTGCTAAAAGATACCACTATAGATAATTGCAAATTAGGTCTCACATTGGCAAATATATAGGTCTCCAGATAGACTCAGAAACCATTCTACCAATCCTCCCTTTTATAATACAAACAGCAAGGAAAATCAACTAGGCTCATTTTATTTCCAGGTGCTACCAAGCCCTAATAGATGGATCCCAGAAGACCACTGAACATATCATATTCTCCTGGGAAGCTAAATTTAGTAATGAGATAACAGAAAAGGCCTGGACTAAACAATGGCAGAGGCAACACAAAATCAAAAGTTCATATCAGTGGTGGGTGTATGGGTGGAAAATAGTAGATATTTGCACCCCCTCCCCCGATCATAACTAAGTACAGTTTAACCATGATGCCTCATGTCAGCATAATTGTGGTCAGGAGGTCACCACCCACACCCATATTTTATGTTCATACCCCAAAATAACAACATATTGGCAAGCGGCGGAACATGTGTTACAAGAATTGATGAGGCACAGACTCCCTCACCCATCCAATAACTCTTCTATTGCATTACCCACCACTTGTAAAGAATAAACATCACCTATACATTTTTAGGAATATTGCTAACAGCAGCAAAAGAAGCCATCGCTAAACTATGACTCCAACCAACCCCACCTTAAATTAACCAATGGGAGGATCTGATTATAAATTAGAAAAGATGACTGCCCAGCTCCAAAATAGAATTAAAACCCTGGAAAACAGGTGGAATGCCTGGCTTCAGTATATTATGGAACACGATAGATATTGTGACATGACTGTTTATTAACTTAAGAATTATAAAATCACATTTAAAAAGGAGCAGGTTGGACCAGACATTCCAAAGACCAAGATTAAACCCCCAAAGGTGTTTATATCCCTCCCCCCATCAGGAAAGACCCACTTGTCCTGAAATAGCATACAGGACAATGATGTGAATCGTATAATATTTAATTATTATGCAATAATGTATAACTCCTATGGACCTTTCTGCACAGTGAACACAGTTTTTATTGGAATGAGTAAGATGTACTGCAAAATGTTAATAAACTTTAAGGTTTAAAAAAAGACATATCTACTTTAGGTTTCTCCTTGACATTTATTGTTGACTTTGGTGCACTTTTCTGTGCAGTTTTTCCACACCATTGTGACTTGCAATGAGCTAAGGACCTTGTAACCCAGTTCAGATCATTGAATTGCAGTGAAATAAATGTCACCTTTAGTGACAATAGAAATACCTGGGATCCTACACGGTAACTGTTGGGGGGGGACTTTAGGGCTCTAAAGAGGCTACCTGATTTAGCTGCTGGGAGAGGAGTCTCCCCACCCCGGTTAAGTCACATTGGAAATGATGGTCAATAGATGTCTGTGATCACAAATGAAGGGGGTTCTACCGCAAACATTAAAACTGTGCCCACTATGGACATCTGGGCACTGTTTGTGCTACTCGCATGATACGATGACATACCTGGAGACTATGGCATGAGGCAGTACCATCTCAGTCTTTCCACCACACTTCCAACCCTGTAACTTATGGTTCACCTGTGAATTGGTGGTGTTCAATCCTGCCATCCACACAGTCATCCCTGGTGGTTCAGTGGCCTCCCAACCACTCCGTGTCCATATATGCATCCCAGGTGTCCCAGTGGAACCCCACGTCTTCCACATATGGCTTATTTTTCACTGGACCTTCTCTGAGCTCAGTCCTTCATTGAATCCTCTTGGAGCCACTGCACATTGGCCTCACTTCTGTGGAACTGCTTCTCACAGCTTTACAGGGGTCAAAGGCAGTGTGGCATGAGGCCAGCTGTGCATGGACCAGGAAGTGTCTGTGCGTAGCACAGTGCTTCATTTGCATGCCAGCCCCACCCCTTTCCCTCTGCAGATGCAATGAATATTGTGAAGGTGCAGGGGAGGGATTGCACCCCCTTTGTACATAGCATTAAGGGGTACATGTTTGAACAGTGAGGCACAAAATTGTGTCCATTTTTTACCCACTAAACTGAGACTGTATGTATGGTCCCTGATATATTTTGTTGACACTGTTCTACACCTGTACCTTTTTGCCTGCTGGGAAAAAGAAGCAACCCAAAAGTTAAAATAACCATCATCTCAACATTTTTAAATAATGATTTTTAAAGGACTCTTCTAATTTTACACACCGACACCTTCTATGTTACCTTAAGGACATTTGGAAAAAGACTTTTATGATTATAGCCTTGATTATTAGAAACATAGACAATGATGGCAGAAAAAGACCAAAGGCCCATTCAATCTGTCCAAATTCCCTAAATCCCTAGATCTTTTCTTGGAACCTATTGTTACTCCAGGGTGCTAACCCTCCTGGTCCTCTCCCTATTCTCTTCCCTGGACCTGTCACCCCAGGCAACCACTATTCCCTTCATTCCATCCCAGGCCTGCTTGAATACTCTAACTGTGTTCCTTCCCACCACCTTGGCTGGCAGACTGTTCCAAGGTTCCAACACCCTTTCCATAAAGAAGTATTTCCTCATGTCTCTCCTGAACCTCCCACCTGCTAATCTTTATTCCTGTCCACGTGACCGTGAGTTGGTATTCAGGCTAAATAATTCCCACAGTACACTTTATTAATTCCTTTGAGGAATGTGAAGGTCTTAGTCATATCTCCCTTCTCCCTTCTGTCTTCCAGTGAATACATATTTAGTGCTTTGTGGTGCTTCTTATAGGATTTACCCTGCTGTCTCTGAACCATTTTGGTCACTCTGCATTGCACTGTCTTCAACCTATCCTTGTCTTTTCTGAGGTAAGGACTCCAGAACTGGGAACAGTACTCAAGGGGAGGCCTCACCAGGGATCTGTTGAGGGGAAGTATTGTGTCACTCCCTTCCCCCACACAGTGACATTAATGCAGTTTACTGTGGCAATGGGAGTTTAACAAAGATGACTCGTATTTGGTAATCGTTTCTTTAATGCACCCCAAAATTGACATCACTGCATTATAACATGACCAAATACACAGTGAAAGTTTAGAGAAATCTATCCACTGATTAAATACAGTGCAATGACGTCCATGAAGATTATCCATGACCAGCAGTACACAGTGATGGGAGACTCAAAAGTATCAACATGTATTCACTAGAGAACAGATGGCAGAGGTTGGACAAGATAGACATTTTCAAGTTCATGGAAGGGACATAGCAAGCGTGTTCAAACTAAGAAACAGTGACCTCATCAGGGAGTATGTGCTCAGGTTGGGGAGGGATTTCAAAGAGGACATCAGGAAGTGTAACATCACAGAAAAGGAACAGATGGGTGCGCAGATTTTTTGATAAGGTTTTGGAAGCAAAGACAATAGTGGGATATAAGAAGTGGAATGCATATGAAGGATTTATCAAACAGGAAGGGAGGGAAGGGTAGGATTGACTGGGAGGGAGAATTGAGACTACATCTCTCCAAATAGGGAATCTTGGGACAGATGGGATGGACTGTTCAGGTATTTCTCTGTCTGTCACTTTCCTTTGTTTCTATGTATCAATCCAGGCATTTTTGAGGTATAAAGAACATACAAGGCATTTTTCTCCAAGGACAAAGATGGTCACAGCCTATCATGTTGGACTGGATCCTCTCCAAACCAAAAATATGGACTTCGTTATTTATACAGTGTCCTGTATTGTTAAATGATGTTAAATGTCTACCAGTGATTGATTGTAAGCAGCAAATCTTTTCATTAAATGTCTTACTGTATGTACCCAGGTAAAAGCCTGTGAAAGGGCAATGTGGCCTAGTGCTTCCCCACCTGTTTAACACAATTTTAGATAAATAAATTAAAACAAAGACACATAGGTGTGTATGGCAGAAAAAGACTCATGGTCCATCCAGTCTGTCTGGATGGTATAAAACAAAACATCAAATTTCAATGCAGGCATATAGATATATGTGTGTGTGTATATATATATATATATATATATATATATATATATATATATATATATATATATATATATATATATATATATATATATATATGAAGCAAAAAACTCAGTTTAATGCATCAGTTAGGGTTGTTCCACAGTGACAAAAGCAAAGGAAATTCGGTGTTAGGGTTGAAACCCCCTTTGCACACTCCAGCCCACCCCAACTGGAAATGGGGTGCGCGTTGGGATCATCGGCCTAACTCTCACCCCATCACATGTGGAAAGAAGCTGAGGAATAGGAGAATGGGGTGAGAGTTAGGACCGATGACCCCAATGCACACCCTTATTCCAGTTGGGGGGTGGGCTGGAGGGGTGCAAAGGGGGTTTCAACCCTAACATTAAATTTCCTTGCCTTTGTCGCTGTGGAACAACCCTAACTGATGCATTAAACTGAGTTTTTTGCCTCTAATTTCCCTTCTTTTTGAGAATGATAACAATAAATAGTGAATGTAATGCGGCGGGAGCCACATAATGCAGCGGTGGGAATGCAGGGCCCCACCACGTGATGTCTTGTCACATAGCAACATTGTGCCCGCGAGCGCAAATCGTAATCTGCATGGTGACACAAAGTGAAACCAAAACAGTACTGTGAACAGAAATGTTAAAAACAATGCAAGCACAACCGCAAATGAAAGCATAGGAAGTGTTGCACATGGTGACGTAGCGTGAACAGTAAGTGAAATGGGTACGGAACCATAGCGAAAGCAGTAATGGTAACAGTACTGTAAGCGCACAGGCTGGTTTTCCCCAAAAGCTGTATAGGGAAAGACAGTGAGTACAAAGAATGTATGCAAAATAATGACTCTCGGAACAGAAAAATGAGGACTTGGAATAGTAAATTGCTTATGTCTCAGGAATCATATGACATAGAAAAAAAATTTAAAAGTCATATGAATTATCACTTTCCTGGCTAGTTTTGTATTTAGCTCCTGTTAGGGGGCTAAGGATTTTTTTGATGAAAAGTCCGTATCTTGCACCGTTTCAGAGATATGGGCCCTGAAAGGCGCAGCGAACGCTGTAATGTTATTCTATGGGAAAAAAGACAGAAGTTCAGAGTGCCATAACTTTGCCTCCCTGTAACATTTTTTCAACAAACCACTGAAAGACACATCTGTGGGATGTTGGCTGTGATCCCTGCCAATTTCAGCCCAAAAGAGCAAACCGTTATTTTGCAGCAGGGCACCAAACGATTGCTGCAATGCGTCATACGCCATAACGTTATCCTATGGGAAAAAGTGTCAACTTTGGAGTACCATAACTTTGCTGCTGTGTAATATTTTTTCAACAAAACACTGAAAGGCACATCTGTGAGATGTTGGCTGCGTTCCCTCCAAATTTCAGCCCCAAACTCCAAACCGTTCTTTTGCAGCGGGTTTGCCAAAGAATTGCTGTCATTTTCCCACAGCCTAGAAAAGTACTGTAACAATTTGAAGCTTTTGCAAAAATTTGCAACACTTTCGTGAGTGTGACACTACTTTGCGAAAGCACTTTTTCCAGAAATCTGAAAAACATATTTCTGGGGTGTTTTACCCCAAAATAAAGACATGGCTAGCATCCTCAGGGTCAGAGTAGGTGAATACAAAAAGAATTAGGTTGCTAGAGGGTCCCAAATTTAAATGGCAAGCAATTTTCTGATCACCAACTGAAAACAAAATGGCAGATTTGTGACAGTAAAAGGGCCATGTGCAAAAGTAAAAACTGCATTTGCGACACTGCTGAACTTTTTGTTAACTTTTCCCATTGACTTCTAAAGGGAACTTGTTTTTTGAATAACTTTTGAACCGTTTAATATTTTTTCACAAAACATTCGAAAGGCACATTGGGGACCCTGGCAGCATGTTCCCTGAAGATTTCGGACCAGTCGCACAAACCGTGCGACCTGTAGGCACAACCATATAATTCCAAAAAAAGCGTAAATGCACATGCAGATCACGCTTAATAACTCCACAGCCGTATATCCAACCAGTACGAAACTTAGCAAATCCCAAGGCACATGGGTCTTGATTTTGTATTCCAAATTTCAGGCACATCTGTTGAACGGTTGCAAAGTTATTAGGTGCAAAATTTTGGGTTGAACATGTAAAATGGCTCCTCAACCCTAATTATGGTAGCACTACTGTGCTACCATAATAAATATATATATATATATATATATATATATATATATATATATGTATATATAGTGGCATCCCCCAGCATGAAACCCACTTTTAAAGCACTCTGCAGTATGTTGCAGCAGAGCTACTGAATAAAACAATGTCATTTCAATGGCAATTAGTCCCTTTTGTCATGTAGGAAACTGTGGCATTCACTTCATCCTGGCAGTGTCACATTTTCCCGAATGACAAAAGGGACTAATGACCATTGAAATGATATTGCTTTATTCAGTATGTCTGCTGCAGCATTCTGCAGAGTGCTGCAAATGCTGCAGAATTGGGTTTCATCCTGGGGACACCACTATATATATATATATATGTGTGTGTATATATATATATATATATATATATATATATATATATATATATGTATATGTGTGTATAATATACACACACACACACACACACACACACAGGGTTGTATGCTGTCATTCTCTGTGGACTGAGACACATGTGCAATCTTCAAAGCCGAACCGTGAACTGAGGGATAAGGGTAAGTGCCGTATAAAGCATTTCAATAGCGTTTTGAACTTATGTTCATAACTTTACCATTTTTAGGAATTTTTTAACCAAGTTTCCGACATGGCCTTTTTGGGACATCACCTCATGAATACTGGTACTGTCATTTTGTTAATTAGGCCAGGAAGATGATTTTGCGGTCACTGTGTGGAATCACATTTCAGGACTGAATAATGAAATTTCACCAACAGTGTTCATGAGTTGGCGTTCCAAAAAGGCCATGTTGAAAATCTGGTGAAAACATTCCTACAAATGACAGAGTTATGAGCATTTGTTGAAATTTTTCTACACTTGCGAATAACTATGGTAATTTTCAATATTTTGACTCCAAATTTTCAACATAGTCATTTTATTCACACCACCTCATGAACTGTACCGTTGTCATTTTCCCATCCTTTCCAAAATGTGTTTTTTGCATCTGTGGTGCAGAATGGCATTCTGGCATGGATTAGAACATTTTTACCTATAGAGTTTATGAGGTGGGATCATAAGAAGACTATGTTGAAAGTTTGAGGTCAAAATACTCAAAAAAGTACAGTTACATAAGAACTTACCATAACAGTAGATCTTTAAGAGAGGCTCTTGCAGTAGGTAATAACTTGTAGGACTGCACCACCTGGTGTCAGGACCACACAAAAACTTTAGCTAGCAGTGTCTGTCGGGGGACAACCCACCCGATGTCACATGACCAACATCAGCATGACACTATATAGTGGGTGGTCCCCAAGTATGCCCTCCAGTTCTCCCATCGCAGACCTCCAAGAGGCATGACAGGAGAATGGGAAAGAGGCTCCTGGAGCCAAGAAAGGCTCAAGGAAATAAAGCTACAGAGTAAAGAAGGAAGGAGGGAGGGAGAAAGGTTACCTACTGCAAGAGCCTCTCTCAAAGAACTACTGTTACAGTAAGTTCTTATGTAACTGTACTATCTTACTTTGAGAGTTCTCTTGCAGTAGGTACTAACTTGTAGGACTGAGTCCGAAGCAGTAAGAGTCTGAGGAACATGAATAAACATGGTAGACTGGAAGAAGACTGCCAAAAAACAGTAAGAACTTCAGGACAGAAGTCCCTGGAGGACAGCCAGTTTGGACATCGCTTCTAGGCACAGGCCTGGTTTCAAACTGTAGTGTTTAGTGAAAGTGTGGACGGAACTCCAAGTAGCAGCCGTGCAAATTTCTGTGGCTGACACATTTTTGAAACAGGCTGTGGAGGCAACCATACCCCTGGTAGAATGTCCTTTAACCTGCCCTGGAAGGACTTTACCATACTTCTGGTAACGAAATCCAATGCAGTTAGCCAACCATTTGGAAAGGCATTGCTTAGAAACTGCTGCACCTTCTCGTTTGGGTGCGAAAGAAACAAAAAGTTGATCTGTTTTTCAGATATCTTTTGTCCTGTTAATGTAATAACATAAAATTCTATGAACATCTAATGTATACAAAATTGCCTCCCCCTGATTTGCATGCTCTGGGTAATATATCGGCAGTTGAAGAGGCTGATTCAAGGTTGTCTCTGAGACAACTTTTGGGAGAAACTTAGGATTAGCGGGCAGAGCCACCCAGTCTCTGTAAAAAATCAAATAAGGCTCCTTGCACTTCAGGGCCTGAAGCTTGTAAATCCTTTGAGCAGAAGTAATAGCAACTAAAAAGAGCATTTTCCAGAACAAAACATGCATGTCACATGTACTTGCCGGTTCAAAAGAAGGCAAGGTCAATTTCTCCAAAATAAAGTTGAGGTCCCATGGTGGAGCGATGTTATGCACTGGGGGTTTCAAATGCAGAATTCCTTTTAAAAAGGTTTTAGAAACCTCCAACTGAGCCAGAGTTTTGCACTCCACTAAAACATGGTAGGCAGAAATGGCCGTCAGATGCACCTTCAGTGATGAATAGCTCAAACCCAGGTCAGAATGGTGAAGAAAGTACTCCATGACCTGAGGAATGGGACACAAAAGAGGTTCCAACCCTTCAGGTGGCCCAGATGGAGAAGTGCTTCCATTCCATGGTGTATGTAGTTCTGGTAGAAGGCTTCCTGGCCCCTACCAAAACCTGAGCTACCCTAGGGGAAACTCCAAATCTGGAAGCGACTGCAGTATGTCTTGAGGAGCCACACGTGAAGATGAAGGGACTTCAGACCTGGATGGACTAGCGTACCCCCTTCCTGGATCAGAAGATTATGACAAAGTGGCAGAGGAACTAGAGGCTCTGCTGCCAGCTGCTGAAGCAGTGGAAACCATATTTGTCGAGGCCAAAGAGGCACGATCAGAATAATTTGAGCTCCTTCTGTTTGAAGCTTGATCAGCACTCACTGTAAAACTAGGAAGGAAGAAAGATGTACAGAAACCTCCTGTCCAACAACGAAAGCGCATCTTGCCAGAAAGCACCATGCACAGGATCGAGTTAGCAAAACTTGATTTTTGCATTTGATGGGGCTGCAAACAGATCCACCTGTGGATGACCCCACAGGTTGAAGATGTGATCTAATAGCTCTTGCTTTAGCTCCCACTGTGAGCTCTAACCCTGGTGCAGCTGAGACTGTCTGCAAGGCGTTCTGCACACCTGGAGCGTGAACTGCCAGAAGGTGAACCTTGTGCAGGACAGCCCAGTTCCAGACCCTGCATAGAGGATATGGGCAGGTGCCCCTGCTTGTTGATGTACCACACTACTCACATGTTATCTGACTGGACCAACAGTGTATCCTGTTAAAACATGTGCTGAAAAGCCTGTACAATATTGAGAACTGCTCTCATTTCAAGCACATTTATGTGCAAATGTAGTTCTCAGGTGACCACAGGCCCTGGGTCCTGTAATTCCCAAGGTGGGCACCCCATCACGTCCCCGAAGCATCCATGATCAGGGTTTGGGAGTAAGGAGGGGCCTGGAAAGGAACTGCTCGGGTAAGATTGTCTGAGTTCTGCCACCACTGCAGATCTTTCTGCATAGGCCGGAGACTAGGACACTGTGGTTCAAGTCATCTTCCCCCTGGTCCCATTGAGACCTGAGAATCCATTACAAGATACGCATGTGGAGTCTGGCCAAGAGAACAGTGGGGATGGCCACTGCCATGAGGCCAAGAAGTCAGAGGACTGCCCTGGCCAAAGTCTGTCTGTTGGAGGCTGCCAGCTGGGCCTGCCTCTGCAGAGTCTCTGCTCTGTCCAGGGGGAGGAAAGCCATACCCTGGACCATGTCCAGAACCCCCAATAAATTGAAGGCACTGGGAAGAAGCAAGCTGTGATTTGGAGTAACTGACTGTAATAACCAGTCACTCAAAAAGGTGCAGGGTAGCTAACAGAGATGCCTCCATCCCCTTCCTTCCTCGACTGAGCTGCAAGAAGCCAATCATCGAGGTAGGGGAAGACGTAGTGCCCCTGTCTCAAGGCCCCTGCAACAACCTCGAGACACTTGGTAAAAACACATGGCGCTGAAGACGAGCCAAAGGGAAAGGCTTTGTACTGGTAATGCTCCCCTTGGAAAGAGAACCTGAGGAATCTGCGGTGCGGTCGAAACACTGGGATGTGCAGGTATGCATTCTGCATGTCCAGGGCACAAAGCCACTGTCCCTTGAACAGAAGATGCTTTGGAGCATCAGCATCCAAAACCACTTGTATTCTATGAATAGGTTTAGGGTGCTGAGGTCCAGTATGGGCAAAGATCCACATCTTTTTGGAACCAGAAAGAAGTGGGAGTAGAATCCCTTCCTGATCTGGTCTGCAGGTACTGGCTCTATCGCCTCTTTTCAAAGAAGAGCCATGATTTCTTCCCTTAACTGAGATGTGCACCCTTGGATAGAGGGAAAACCCCAGAGGTCTGCTTGGGGGATTTTCGTGAAACTCCAGAGCGTGACCAAACTTGATTAGCTAAATGACCTAGGCATCTGTTGTGATGGATTCCCAGTCTCCCAGATGCCGTGCAAACCTTCTGCCCACCAGTCCCTCTGACAGACGAGGAGGAGGGAGGGCAGGTAGTGAGTCCAGAAGGAGAGGGGGCTAGGGAGGGCTGCCCATGTGTCTCTGTGGGTCTTGGCTGGAGGGGTGGTGGCAATGTTAGGAGCTCTGCATTTGAATTGGCACCTAGGTGCTTGCTGTGGTTTCACCTAGCATCTGTTTTGTTGGAGAAAAGCACATTTAGGCTGAGGTTTCAGGCAATATATCATATGCACTGACCTAAGGGCAGTACCTTTATCTTGAAGGCTCATGTTAATGTCCTGGGCATCTCCACCTAACAGGACACAGCCTCTGAAGGGGTCATCCTGAATAGCCATCTGGGCATCAGGATCCAGACTGGACACCCTTAACCAAGAGAACCTGTGAAGGCTCACTGCCTTGGCAGTTCCTCTAACGGAGGAGTCTACTGCATTGTAGGTGGCCTTAAGGGGAGTGGCATCCGGCCACCTTAGCAGGCCGGTGGGTATCCGCCAAGGCAGTTTTAGACTCTGAGTCTGGGAGAGCCTCGACTATGGGCTTGAGCTGGCAGAACAGAGATTTTGGTACACTAGCATGTGTGCTACGTAATTAAGGGCACGAATGGCTAGTGTTGAAGAAGAGTAGAACTTTCTCCCAAACTGGTACAATTGTCTGGACTCCTTGTTGGGAAGGAAAGTACTGAGGTGCTTAGGCTTGCCGGACCTATCATGGGCCACAGTGGTGACCACTGAGTCAGCCTTTGGATGTACACTGAGGTGGTCTTTGCCCTCTGGCATCCTATAAACCTGGTCAGCCTTTTTGGCCATAGCCAGACTAGAGGAGGGCATCTGCCAGATGGTAGAGGAGAGATCTTCGTGAGGTTCCAGCCAGGAGGGTGAGAACCAGACTAGTTTCAGGAAATCTAGATGCTCGGCTAACTCTGACATTTTGGGTCTTGAGCATCAGACTTCCAGCCCTGTGCCTCCGCCATCTGTCTCAGGAAGTCCACAAAGAGGGATCCTTGGGGGGTTACTTGGGAGATTCTCTCAGGACAGGTTTTCTCTGGAGGAGGAGTCTCAATCCCAAACCCTCTTAGGATGACTCGAATCTGAATCAAACATCAGAGTCTGCAAGTTCCCTGTTAGGAGGAGCAGACTCTTTTCCTAGTGAGGTCACATCTGACATTGGGGCCTGCATACAGCCTTTGACAGGCCAGACATCGAGGCTCGAGGTGTGACCAGTGAAGTCTGCCCTAGGGGTCTGGTCTCGGATGTCCTGCCTGCAGAGGGCATGGTTGTCTGCTGTCCAATTACGAGACTAACTGGGATTTTGTCTCAGATCACTAGGATTGTAAAATCTCTTCGGAGTCCACCTGTGGTTGAGGAGGAGGTGGAGTAGAAGGTGGTGGAGAGTGAAAAGCTTGACACCCTGTATCATAGTCTGATCACATGGCATGGGTTCTGTGCGTTGGGAAGCCTAGTGCAGAATAATGGTGGGCATAGCCCAACGGCTGAAATTGAGGCATTTGTAACCCTGGATATCCAGGGTAGAAAGAATAACCTGCTGAAAATGGTCCAGCGTCGGACCTATCAGAGGGTAGCCTGATGGCAGAAAGCCTGATGGGGCCCTGATGGAGGGTAGCCTGATGGCATTCCTGATGGAGGGTAGCCTAACAGCATCCATGATGGAGAGTAGCCTGATGGCATCCCTGAAGGGTCAAAGCCAGATGTAGGCCCGATGGTGGAAAGCCTGACAGGGGCCATGATGGAAGTACCTCTGCAAAGGCAGAGGTCCCAACTGAGACCCCAATGGTGGGAAACCTGATGGTAGCCCTGATGGAGAACAGCCGATGGAGGCCCGATGGAGGACTAAAGGCTGATGGGCACTGAGGAACCCAGGGTCTGGCACTGGCCAGGGGTCGGCGGAACTGCCGTTAAGCCTGTGGAGCTCCTTCATCAGGAATTTCTGATGGAAGGTCTCCGCCTGCTGGGTTCTATGGTTCTGGGGACAATGGTGGATGCTCCGACAGAGGAAGAGATGGGGTTCACCATTGAGGAAACACTGGGCGACGCTCCCCCAGCCAGAATGGAGCTGACGGCTGTGCGTCGTTATGACAGCCAGGAAGGTCTGACAGACGCAAGTGGTCATGTGATCGTCGGAGGGGTCCAACAACAGATGTAGTGACCTGGGTCACGTAGACATCGGAGACACCAACCCCTGACTTATCGTCCCCAGATGGACACTCTTCGGAGGGTCCGATGAACATCTTATCAACCATGCCTGCCAGCTTAGAACCTGAGGATGTGATGGGCCTAAGGGTGGCAGAGGCCTCAGACGTATCCTAGGCATCCATGGTCACTGTCACCAGTGGGGGTGGGGGGGCTGAAGTCTGCTCTTTGGGAGGTAGTGCAGGCTTGGCCGTGGCACTCATCTTCCTGGAGAAAGAGGGCCACTGCTCACCCGAAGTGCCCAAGGGTGGCTTTGGATGAGAGGGGGACTACTCCTGGTCCCGGTGTTTTCTTTGTCCTCTTCTTCTTCTTCTTCTTGTGGGAGTCAGTCGAGAGGAGGAGACACTTTGAGTTTCCTGAGCTCCTTTTCATTGAAGCCATTTTTAACTTGAGAAGATGAGCTTTGAGGGACTGCTGGCACCTTTTCACGTGGCCTGGTTGAATTGGAAGCAGGACTCACACTCCTCAATGTTATGGTCCAGGTCTAAGCAGAAGAGGCAGAGGGTATGTTGATCCTTATTGGTAACGCAACACCACAAGAATCACCCTCGTTTTTATGTGATTCTGAAGATGAGTTGGAAGACATACACAAGGATATATTGAATGAACAATAAAGAGAAAAAATGGATACTCTTCCAAAAATAAGGTGAACAAACTGTTTTGCAATGAGCTTCAGAAGGGCTGATGTGCACAGGCCGATGGTGGGGAAGAACTAGAAGGTGGACGTGGGGACCGCCCACTATATGTCATGCTGACATTGGTCACATGATGTTGGATGGGTGGTCCCCTGTCAGACACTGCTAGCTAAAGTTTCCATGTGGTCCTGATGCCAGGAGGTGCACTCCTACAAGTTATTACCCACTACAAGAGCCCTCTCGAAGTGAGATCAAAGAATTTATTAAGTAACGTTGTTTGCAGGGATGTCTGTCACACCACTGGAGAACATGGTGCTATACTGTGCCAGTGAGGTGAGTTCAGGTGTGGAACTCAGTGCTTGTTTAATGGGACAAGGCTGATGGGGAAGGTCCGACCTGGGTAGGGATGGAGTACAGCGCCACACCCTCTGGTGGGTCAAGGAACCTCACCCACAAGGTATCGACATGTGTGCTAGGGCCTGCTGGGCATAAGCACTGGGACAGGACTGTCTCCAATATTGTACTTATCTCATTGTGCACAGGTCCCAAAGGGAACTGCGCAAATGAGCATACAATAGCACTATCAGAAAACAGAAGGCAAATTCTTTGCAAAACACTATGGTAATGCAGACATTAGGGTTGTAGAACGCAAAGCGCAGAAAATGGGAGATGAAAACCATTAGGGATTTGGATCTCCAGAGTACTGTTGAATCAGTGGTGTGGCCTTACTTGTGGCTGTCAACCCTAATGCCCACCCCTTTCCTGATCAGATGAGGTCAAATGCAATGTCTTCATGCAGGTCCCATAGGGCACTGCCTGAAGAAAGCTCTGACAGATTATGTTGGTCATACTGTATCACTATGAGGCACTAGGTTAAAGCTGTCTATTGTGCTTTGGACAGGAGGCTATGGACTTGGAGGAGGTGTGGGCGTTAGGGTTGACTACCCCAAGTAAGACCACACTATTGATTCGCCAATACTCCAGAGGCCCAAATCCCTAATGTTTCTAATTTCTCGTCTTTGTGCACTTTGTGTTCTACAACCCTAATGTCTGCATAATGTAATTTTTTGTAAGAATTATACAGGCATGATAGTGCCTGTATATTATGGTTGAGTAAGCACTTCAATGTTAAACTCAAGTTTTTGCACCTTAATAACTTTGTCCCTTTCAACCGATTTGCTTGAAATTTGGAAATACTTTTTGCCCCTAATAACTAAAAAGCAGGATGCTTTGAAGCCTGAAACTTTTAGGTTTTATAGAGCTTGGTCCAAGGTGTGTGTTTTTGTGGTTTTTAGGTCCCTCAGTTAAGTAGTTTTAAAATATTTAATAAAATGTTCCATTTCTGAGCATCGCGAGTTCAAAAAATGAACATCTTGTTCATAACTGAACTTTTGCAAAGCAGCAGCTTGCACTATACAACACAGTTGTCTTTAATAAATGACAGCTGTGTCATGTAGTACACTATGTATGACAGCTGTCATTTATTGCAGATAGCTGTGTCGAGATAGTGTAGGCTGGTGCTGTTGCACACTGTAGGTCAGGGACGAGGCTACTGTCATTATGGCCCTCCAGCCTCACTGTGGATTAATTAAATTGTTATTGTATCTGCACACTGGGGGCCCCAATCCTGGTGGCAGTGTGTGTATTTATTTATTTAGTTATTTTTATTTTTTTTTTTTTTTTTTTTATCTGACACCGGGATGCCCACCCCCACCCCAAGCAACAAATTGTTTTATTCCCACTGCCGACACTGGAGGGTCCAACTCGGTCAGCATTTTCACCCCCAGGAGGAGGGACACTGGGGAGGCTCATGCCCAGTGTCCCAAAATAGAGTTATTTACTTCATCATCTTCCTGAAAAGAAAAAAGTCCCCAACGCTTTCTTGTTTCTTAACCTGAAAAAAGAAAATGGTTCTCATAGTGGCTGCCATCTCCTACTCCCAACCTTCCTCCTACTCAGCACACCCCACCACCCCAAGCACCACCCCCACACCTTTATCCTGTACTTACCTCCAGAGATCGATGTCCTCTTCTGTGGACCGAGACACATATGACACAGCTGTCTTTAATAAATGACAGCTGTGTCATATATATTACTTGCACTCTACAACACAGCTGTTGTTTTTTAAAGACAGCTGTGTTGTATACTGCAGGCTGGTGCTGTTGTGTTTCATGCAGTATGTAAGGGATGGGGCTACTGTCATTGTAGCCCTGCCAGCCTGACTGTGGCTGAATTAAACTGCCATCTGCACACTGGGGGCCCCAATCCCCGGTGGCAGTGTATTTACTCTTTTATTAATTTCTTATGGTTTATAATTGTTTCTTTATCATTCCCTTTGTTTATATGATCCAACACTGGGATGCCCACCCCCAGTGTCAGATCCACCCCCACCGCTCCCCAGCCCCTTGTTTAGTAAAATTGCCAACTTGGTGGCCCATTTCCCGGAGTCGGCATGTAAACCCCCAGCAGTATGGACACTGGGAAGCCCACCCTCAGTGTCCTGAAATAGTTATATGTCATAGCCTTTCCTGAAAAGACAAAAACCTCCAGCAATGTCTGTTTTTTTTACCTGAAAAAAAAGAAACGATTCCTCGTTGTCACTGCTGTCCCCCTCCCCCATCTCTCCCTCCATCCCTCTCACTGAGCAGCCACCCCCCCACACACCCCCTTTCCCTATACTTACCTCCAGAGGTTGGCTGATACCACCTACTGTGGGCTGGGACGCATCTGCACTCGTCAGAGCCAAACTGTAAGCTGAGAAATACAGGTAAATGCTGTATAATGCATTTCCAGTGGCATTTTGAACTTATGTTGATAATTTTGCCATTTGTTTGAATTTTTTTTTACCAAATTTTCAACGTGACCTTTTGGGGACCCCACCTCATGAACACTGTCACTGTTGTTTCATTAATCAGGCCTGGAAGGTGATTTCGCAGTCGCTGGGTGTAATCACCTTTCGAGGCCAATTAATGTAATGATAGTGCCATTGTTCATGAGGTGGGGTCCCAAAAAGGCCATGATGAAAATTTGATGAAAAATTCCTAAAAATGGCTGAGTTCTGAGTGTGCGTTGAAAATGTTCTACACAGATGCGTCACTTTGCTAATTTACAATATTTTGACTCAAGATTTTCAACATACCCATTTTTTCACACAACCTCATGAACAGCACAGCTGTTATTTTTTCACATTTTCTCCAAAATGTGTTGTCGCACCTGTGGTTAGGAATGGCATTTCAGCATGGATTTTAACATTTTCACTTACAGGGTTTATGAGGTGGGGTCATAAGAAGACTATGTACTACCTCAAGCCTGCTCCTGGTACACTCATGCACTATAAATGGTTCTATCACATTATTACTGTTTTGTACATTCATATGTTCTTTTGTATGATTTTGGACATGTAATTTACCCAATGTTCCACTACTGTTTATTGTACAATACCTTGTGTTCCAACTGCTGCACAATCTTACAATGTTGTATTGTTTGTACTACACACATACTACTGTAACTGATCATCCTTCAAAACCCTATGTAACCCCTCCCCCCAGGTCGCACCGTGAGACGAGCAACTTGTTGTTCAGTGTGCCCTCCTGGTGAAACATTTCAACAAAAAAATAAATAAATAAATGCTAAAAGTTTGGGGTCAAAATACTGTATATAAAAAAAAAAAAAAGATAATTTAAGTAACATTGTAGTAGTAGTAACAACTTTTATTTTTGACAGGCTATAAATGACATTTCAGCATTATAGCATCCAGTAATTTATTGTGACCATGGCACTTATGGATTGATCATCAGCAGTCTCTTTCATGTTACTTACTCTCTGTTACTTCTTCTCTGACTTTGTTACCGATTGTTTGCAAACATGACAATAGAGTATTCTCTGTAACAGGCTCTCTTTTATGCAGCTTGTAAGGCTTGTTTCTTTCTTACTGGAATTGTACTTCCCAGGTCATCAACTGAAAAAGGGTTCGTTTATCTCAGTAGGCCTACCCAGTCACCAAAATTCAAATAAATAAATTTATAACACCATTAGGGCAAGCCCTGTTTTACTAGATGTTCCTGTATGGTTCTCAATAAAAAAAAAACTAGCAAAAGTAACATACATACAGTATATCCATAAAATGGCAGGCAGACATTTACTACACATAAATAATCTATGGAATAACAAACATACAATTAATACATGGGTACAAACATTTACAAAAGACAATCAAAACAAATGCATCATACTGCGAATTCTTGTTTCAGTGCAGTTGAAACTGAATTTGTGGTTGTGTTTGCATATTTCATTTGGATATTTAAGTCATTCCATATTTTTGTTGTGGCAAAGGCAAAGGTCATCTCCCCGGTTTTACTTTCAGATGCCTCAAATTTATAATCCCTCATCTATACATTTTTCCTCAGATCACGTTTATGCTGTACTTTTTGCATTTTCTCATGCAAATATGCAGGTTTTGTGGTTTCCTTTACTTGCTTAAACATTTTTACCCATATCATTTTTTGTTTACTTTGTAGAGTGCGCCACCCTAGCTTTTCGTACAAGACACAATGGTGGGTCCATGTGTTTGCTCTCAGGGCGAACCTGGTTAGTCTGTTGTACATTGCATCAGCCTTTTTTAATACTATCTTGCTTGCAAAACCACATATATTCACCCTGTAGTCTAGTATAGGGACCATTATATGATTTACAATAGATTTCCTCATTTTATCATTTATACAATGGCCTGTTCTCGGTGCACCCAGTCTACTATTTAGTTTTTTTACTTTATCATTTATATGAAATTCAAAAGTTAGTTTTTGGTCTATCCAGAATCCAAGATATTTGTAATCTGATACTTATTCTAATGTCATTTTATTCTTTGTTGTTATGTTTAAAGTTTGTATTTTACTTCCTCTTTAAGATGTGAGAAGAGCATTACTTTATATTTTTACTATTCAGAATCATATTTGATTCCTCAAACCATGTTTGAATGTTTGGAACATCCACCTGTAGATCCTTCAGTATTTTAACCAAATCAGTACCTCTAGCTAGTAACACAGTGTTGTCTGCATAAAGATGTATGTCTGATTTGGTCACCGCCATCGTTACTGCATTTGTGTATATAAGGGACAAAGGGGCCCAAGATCAAGCCCTGGGGCACCCTCTTGTCACTTGATTTTTTGTTGCAGGGATGTCCATTGCACCTCTGGGAACATGCTGCCTTACTGTGCCAGTGAGATGAGTTAAGGTGTGAACTCGGACAGCCAGTTTAATGGGACAAAGCTGATGGGGAAGGTGGTGCAGCATGCAGTACCAGCCCCAGCCTGTGTATGGACAGAGCAGTGTTTGGCACAGACACCACATCCCGTGGTGGATAAGGAACCTCACCCACAAGGTATTGACATGTGCAGGAGCCTGCTGGGCCCCTGCTGGGTCAGGACTGTCTCAATATTGTATCTATCTCATTTTGCACAGGTTCCTTGCAAATGAGGATACAATTCCACTATCAGAAAAAGAAGGGAAATTCTTTGCAAAAAAAACTATGTTAATGCAGACATTAGGGTTGCATAACGCAAAGCAAAGAAAGACAGGAAATGAAAAACATTAGGGATTTGAGTCTCCAGAGTATTGGTGAATCAGTGGCATGGTCTTACTTGTGGTTGTCAACCTTAATGCCGACCATTCCCCTGATCAGAAGAGGTCAAATGTAATGTCTTCACACAGGGCCTGTAGGGCACTGCCTGAAGAAAGCTGTGACAGATTATATTGGCCATACTGTATCACTATGAGGCACAAGGTTGAAGCAGTCTCTTGTGCTTTGGACAGGAGGCTACAGGCTGGGAGGAGGGTGGGCATTATTGTTGACAACCCCAAGTAAGACCACCACTGATTCACCAATACTCCGGAGACCAAATCCTAATGTTTTCATTCCAATCTTTGTGCACTACGTTCTACAAACTTAATGTCTGCATTAATGTAGTTTTTTTAAAGAATTATATAGGCATGATAGTGCCTGTATATTAGGGCTGAGTAAGCACTTCTATATTAAAATCAAATTTTTGCACCTTAATAACTTTGCCCCCTTTCAACCGAATTACATGATATTTGGAAAGCACAGCCTCTGGGTCAGGAACTCTTGATCCTGTAAATTTTAGTTGTATATCTTGAAATTTTCTGAAAAGAAAAAACCTCTGGCAATGTCTTTTTTTTCTACCTAAAAAAGAGAAAACGGTCCCTCATTGTCACCACCGTCCCCTCCCCCATCCTCCTTCCCACTGAGCACCCACCCCCACTCCCCCTTACCCTATGCTTACCTTCAGAGGTTGGCCAATGCCATCTTCTGTGGACTGGGACATGTCTGCACTCTTCAAAGCTGAACTGTGAACTGAGGAATACAGGTAAATGCCGTGCAATACATTTCCAATGTGTTTTGAACTTATGTTGATAACTTTGTCATTTTTTGAATTTGTTCCCAGGAATTTTCAACATAAGCCTTTAGGACCCACCTCATGAACACTGTCACTGTCATTTTGCTAATCGGATCGAAGCGATTTTGCAGTCACTCGATGGACTCACCCTTTGAGACTGATTAACGAAACGACAGTGCCAGTGTTCAAGAGGTGGTGTCCCAAAAAGGCCATGCTGAAAATCTGGTGAAAAATTCCTAAAAATGGCCGAGTTACGAGCATGCGTGGAAAATTTCCTAAGCAGGTGGGTAACTTTGGTAAATTACAATATTTTGACTCCAGATTTTCAACATACGGTAACTATGTTTTCACACCACCTCATGAAAAGTATAGCTGTCAGTTTTCCTATCCTGCCCAAATTGTGTTTTCGCACCTGTGGCATGGAATGGCAAGGTCCCTGCATGGAATCACCTTTCAGGACCAGTTAACAAAATGTCAGTGCCAGTGTTCATGAGGTTGGGTCCCAAAAATGCCATGCTGAAAATTTGGTGAAAAATTCCTAAAAATGGCCAAGTTATGAGTGTGCATTGAAAATTTTCTACACAGGAGTGTAACTTTGGTAATTGACAATATTTTGACTCCAGATTTTTCAACATACCCATTTTTTCACACCACCTCATGAAAAGTACAGTTGGCATTTTCGCATCCTGTCCAAAATGTGTTTTCACACCCATGGCATGGAATGGTGTTTCAGCATGGATTTTAACATTTTCACCTATGGGGATTAATAGGTGGAGTGATAAGAAGACCATGTTAAAAGTTTGGGGTCAAAATATTTAAAAAAACAAATAATTTATTAAGTAAGATTGTTTGCAGGGATGTCCATTGCACCTCTGGGGAACACACTGCCTTGCCCTGCCAGTGAGCTGAGTTCAGGTGTGAATTTAGTGAACCAGTTTACTGGGACAAGGCTGATGTGGGTGTCAGCGTGGCTCAGTTGGTAGCACATCCGCCTCTGGACCAGAAGGTCGTGGGTTGTCGTCCCACACAGGGATTGGACTTGCACCTAAAAATCGGTGGCATCTAAGTGCAGTATTGGGGGGTGCTGTACTGCTGGGGTGTGTCGTCCTTCGGATGAGATCTTAAACCGAGGTCCCTTCTGCCCATCCTGGTGTTGTCCTGGTGGGTGTCCAGGTGGAAGTAAAAGAACCCAGGGCACTCTTCGCAAAAAAGAATAGAGAACATTCCGGTGTCCTGGCCAACATTCCCCTTCCTGTAAACTGGTTCATGCAATTATCCAGGCTGTGTGTGGGTGATGATGTTCGATATGGCTGCCACCACACATTCAGTCACTTCAGTACCAGTCTAGCATTGCTTGTAAAGCGCTTTGGGATACTGTGTATGAAAAGTGCTATATAAACGCTGATTCTTCTTCTGATGGGGAAGGTGCTACAGCATGCAGAACCAGTCACAGCCTAGGTAGAGATGGAGCTGTGTTTTGGTGCAGATGCCACACCCTATGGTGGGTCAGGAACACTCACCCACAAGGTATCAACATGTGTGTTGGGGTCTGCTGGGTCCAGGCAATGCATTAGGACTGTCTCCAATATTGCATTTCACTCATCTGTCCAGAAGGGATCTGTGCAAAAGAGGATACAATTCCAGGGCTGGGTCAGGACTGTCTCCAATATTGTATTTATCTCATTTTGCACAGCTCCCAAAGGGACCTGCATAAATAAGAATACAGTTCCACTACCACAAAAAGAAGAGAAATTAGTTGCAAAAAAACTGCCTTAATGCAGAGATTAGGATTGCAAAAACTCAAAGTGCATGAAGACAGAAAATGAAAAACATTTGGGATTTGGGTCTCTGGAGTATTGGTGAATCAGTAGTGGAGTCTTACTTGGGGCTGTCAACCTAATGCCCACCCTCCCAGCCCATAGCTTCCCATCCAAAGCACAAGCTATAGCTCCAATCTAGTGCCTCATATTGATACAGTACAGCCAATATAATCTGTCAGAGCTTTCTTAACGCAGGATCCATAGTGACCTGCGTGAAGACATAACATTTACCTCATCTGACCCAGGATAGGGGTGAGCATTAGGGTTGACAGCCCAAATAAGACCCACCACTGATTCGCCAATACTCTCTAGACCCAAATCCCTAATGTTTTCATTTCCTGTCTTTGTGCACTTTGCATTTTACAACCTAATCTCTGCATTAACGTAGTTTCATAGTTAGGGCTGAGTGCAAACTCTATTTTAAACCCAAAACCTTGAACCTTAATAACCTTGAACTGTAAAACAGATTTGCATGAATTGGGGCACACATAATTTGTATGTTTTGATCTCTTTATGTGCCAAATTTCCTGGGAATCTATTCTGTGGTTTTGAGATACAAATCATCGACAAATCTTAAATGTGTGTTTTGACAGTTCTTTGTCCCCCCGTTTCTCAAAATGGGTTTATATTGTAGTCGGCAATTTTCAAGGTAAAAGCCTTTAGGACTCAGATGTGCCTTTTAAGATTTGGTGAAAAAATATCAATCCGTTCAAAAGTTATTGCATTTTACATTTCCCATTGTTTTCTATGGAAATTTATATATCAGGTGTTGAAGCAGTTTTGTGAACATAGGAGCTATTATTTTGTGCAAATAACGTTTTTGTTTTTTTATCTCAAAAGCCATTGTTGTTATAGCCAGCCTGGTGGCACTGAGAGGTTGAAGCACTGGACACCACACCTTGAGCCACGCCGGCGACCCGGGTTCAGGGACGGACTCAGGTCATTGGTGGGTTGGCAGGGGAGGATCAGGATCAAGCATCCATAGACTGCTGTTCTGATTCTGGAGAGGTCTGGGGAAATCCACCATGCTGTAGTAGCCCCTGGGGATGCCAGGCGGCACTACATGCCGGTGTGCATGTGAGGGGAGCACGGCAGACGTCGGCACGTTGTGCCTGGATGTCATTGCACATTCGTGCTCCAGTGGGCACAATCAGGTAAAAAATGGTTGGGTGTGACCATGCAGCTTGATGGCCATGCCCTGCCTCACCGGGAGGACTCTCGTGGAATCGCACTGGGGGTCTGGGGCCGGTCTGGCTGGGCAGGGTACAGGACGGCCCTCCAGCGGACTGGTGATGGCCATGCCAGATCCCTCACCATGTGAGTGAGCCTGGTGCACTCCCAGTGGGAAGGGCCAGTGGCTGGATGCCCCCTCCAGTAGTCGCCACAGTAAGGCGGAAAAAAGAGATGCAATAAAAAAATAGCCATTATTTGCGCAAATAATGTGGGGGGGTTTACGCACTTTTTTGCTTGGATGGTCACATTCAGCCATGTTTTTCACAAAAAAAATTGCTTTTTACATGTAGGGTCACACAGAACCTGCTGTACTTTCGAGGAGCTTTGTTGTGTCCGCCAACTTGTTTTCTTGTTAGCAAAAGAAAAAACAAGTAAAAATAGATGTTATATAAAAAATAAACATCAGAACTTGGCTAAAAGGGACCTGTTTAGCTAGATTATGATGGGTTTTTTTCAAGTACTGTGCCCTGTAATTCCTTTGTACATCACCTGAAATCTAGGATGCCAAGCTAAGCGAGAGGACCACTTCTACCCCCATTATCTGTATGAGAATACCAGACTTTTCTTGACTTCTGCTGCTGCAGCTGAAACTTGTGCTGCTGGCTGCAGAGTCAGCATAAAGCCCCTTTTCTCTGGTGTCTAGTGGCATCCCTTTATGCTGACCTGGTGTCTAGTGGCACCTCACCTCCCATTGCCAGCATTTATTATTTTACTATAATCTGACACGGACGCCCACTCCCAGTGCTGGATGCCCCCCTCATTCTCTTTTTGTTATTGTTACTGGCATCAGGAGGCCCAAACCCCATGTCAGCAATGGATGTCCACCCCCCCAAGCACTTTGGGACACTGGGGAGCCCACTGCCCATGTCCCCAAATACATAATCTGACACCAGCATGCCCACTCCTGGTGTAAGATACCACCTCCTCACTCCATTTATTTGTTCCCCTCATCGGGGGCCCAATCCCCATGCCGTCAATGGTAGCCCACCCCCCAGCACTTAAGGACACTGGGGAGCCCACTCCCAGTATCCTGACTCCTGTGTCCTCCCCCCCACAGTGTGGGACACTGGAGAGCCCACTCCCAGTGTCCATGAAATCAGTCCCCCAACATCTTTTAATTTTTAAAACTGAAAAAAAAGAAAATGGTCCCTCATCGTGGGTCACTGGGGAGCCTATTCCCAGTGTCCTGATACATGTATCCCCCATCCCCCCCCCAGTAGTGTGGGACACTGGGGATGCCACTCCCAGTGTCCCCAAATATTTATGTTCCTGTGAAGAAGAAAACTGTCCCTATCTTTTTTGTTTGTTTTGACCCTGAAAAAAGAAAACGGTCCCACATCATCCCCACTCTCCCTTCCCCCATTCGTCCCTTCCCAGTCAGCACTAACCATTCCACGCACCCCCTTACCCTGAACTTTCCTCTGGAGGTTGTCCGCTGTTATATTCTGTAGACCAGGACTCGTCCTCACTCTTCAAAGTCAAAACCACGAACTGAAGAATCACGGTAAGTGCCGTATAATGTATTTCAATGATGTTTTGAACTTTGGTTGATATAGTTGCCATTTTAAGGTATTTATTTCACCAAATTTTCAACATGGACTTTTTGAGACCCCACCTCACTTGAACACTTTCATTATTGCTTCATTAATCGGGCCTGGAAGGTGATTTTGCAGTTGCTGCACCAAATCACCTTTCGGGACTACATAACAAACCAACGGTGCCAGTGTTCGCCCAGGGGTGGGGTCTAAAACCCATGTTGAAAATTTGGTGGAAAAAATCCTAAAAATGGCCGAGTTTCACACGCTTGTTGAAATTTTTCTAAGCATGAGCATAACGTTGGTCATTTTTAATATTTTGACTCCAAATTTTCAGCATAACCATTGCTTTACACCACCTCATAAACAGTACAGCTGTCATTTTTCACATCCTGCCCAAAACGTGTTTTTGTATCTGTGGCATGAAATGGCATTTTGACATGGATTCGAAAATGTTCACCTATGGGGTTTATGAGATGGGGTCATAAGAAGACCATGTTCAAACTTTGGGGTAAAAATATAAAAAAATGCCTAAGTTTTGACTATTTCTTGCAATTTCGGTACACCCGCTTGTAACTTCGGAAATGGTAAATATTTTGACCCCAGATTTTCAACATAGCCTTCTTATTACCTGACCTCATGTATGTTATAGCTTTCATTTTTCAAATACTGGCCAAAATGTGTGTTCACACCTATGGTGTGGAATGGCGCTGCAGTTCAGCAGAATTACGTTTTGGTGGTGATTTTAAAATTCTCTATACCAGGTACATGTGGTGTGGTAATAAGATAACTATGATGATAATTTGTTCACACATCTATGGAGGGATGGGTGCACAGGGTCCAAAGGACCCTGTGATCCCACAGTAAAATAATGAAAATCATGGAGCATGGGAGCGCAGGGCCCGTGTGACATAAAGACAGTTATGCAGGGTGGGAACTTAATTAATCTAATCAGTTAGGGTTGTTAGTAAAGCGACAAAAGTAGGGAAATGTGGCATTAGGGTTTCCAACCCTAACGCCCCACCCCCACATTGCAGACACCGACAGGCATCGGGGGTGCCTTGGGGTTGTCAGGACTAATACTCACCCCATGCTCCTATAATGTACCCATTTCTGTTTATTTACTTATGGAATGGGATGAATGTTAGGGATGATAACCCCAAGGCACCCCCCGATACCTGTTGGTGTCTGCAGGGTGGGGGTGGAGCATTAAGGTTGGAAACCCAAATGCTACATTTACCTACTTGTGTTGCTTTACTAACAGCCCTAACTGATGCATTGATGAAGTTTTTTTGCAATGAATTTCCATACAAAGAACCTTAGTGCACAAGCACTGAGGCAAGGGTTACCCCAAAGGGCATTGGCTGGGAAGCCAAGTTTCAAAGAAATACAAAATCACACATACCCCCATAATGCAAATCACCACAAAATGTTATCCTGGTTCAACTTTAAGCAAAAATCATGGTGCCAAAAGGCCTCTCACACAGTCTGCAAAGGGTGCCAACAGAAGCACAGACATGTGTTTCATCCTACCAGGACTCATCAGTGTGCCTCGTCTGTATTACACCCCAGTGGAATGAACCGGCTACCCTAAGTTGGTCTATCTGGGTTGGGTTGTGGTGAGCCCAATAAAAATAAAAAACAAACTAAAAGACAAAGAACCTTAGTGTATTATGGGGAGATGTGTGATTTTGTATTTCTTTGAAACTTGGCTTCCCAGCCAGCGCCCTTTGGGGTAACCCTTGCCTCAGTGCTTGCGCACTAAGGTTTTGTCTTTTAGCTTGTTTTTTGTTTTCATTGGGCTCACCACAACCCAAGCCAGATAAGGTGGCTGGTTCATTGCACTGGGGTGTCATATAGACAAGGCACACTGATGAGTCTTGGTAGGATGAAACACATGTCTGTGTCTTCTGTTGTCACCCTTTACAGACTGTGTGAGAGGCCTTTTGGCACCATGCATTTCTGCTTAAAGCTGAACCAGCACAATATTTTGTGGTGATTTCCATATATAGCCCATGATGCTTTACATTATGGCGGTATGTGTGATTTTGTATTTCTTTGAAACTTGGCTTCTCACCAATGGCCCTTTAGGTAACCCTTGCCTCAGTGCTTGCACACTAAGGTTCTTTGTCTTTAGCTTGTTTTTGTTTTATTGGGCTCACCACAACCCAATACAGATAGACCAACTTAGGGTAGCTGGTTCATTCCATTGGGGTGTCATACAGATGAGGCACACTGATGAGTCCTGGCTGAGATGAAACACGTGTCTGTGTCTTCTGTTGGCACCCTTGCAGACTGTGTGAGATGCCTTTTTGGCACATGCATTTCTGCCTGAAGTTGAACCAGTATAATATTTTGTGGTGATTTGCATATACAGCCCATGATGCTTTGCATTATAGGGGCATGTATGTTTTTGCATTTCTTTGAAATTTGGCTTCCTGGCCAATGCCCTTTGGGGTAACCCTTGTCTCGGTGCTTGCACACTAATGTTCTTTGTCTTTTAGCTTGTTTTTTGTTTTAATTGGGCTCACCACAGCCCAACCTAGACAGAACAACTTAGGGTAGCTGGTTCATTCCACTGGGGTGTCATACAGGTGAGACACACTGATGAGTCCTGGTAGGATGAAACACGTGTCTGTGTCTTCTGTTGGCACCTTTTGCAGACTGTGTAAGAGGTCTTTCAGCACCATGCATTTCTGCTTAAAGTTGAACCAGCATAATATTTTGTGGTGATTTGCATATACAGCCATGATGCTTTGCATTATGGGGGTATGTGATTTTGTATCTCTATCTGTCTCTCTCTCGCTCTCTCTCTCTCTCTATATATATATATATATACATAGATATATAGATATAAATATAGTTATATATATATATATATATATATATATATATATTATATAGGCACTTCACATATAGATAGAGAGAGAGAGAGAGAGAAAGAGAACATAGTCCCACAGAAGGTCATTAAATAAACTGGGCAGCATGGAGTGGGGCAGAGGTTGTAGAGTGGACAGGAGTTGGCTAAAGGAAGGACACAGAGGGTAGTGGCAAATGACTCCTATTGGATGAAAGGGAGGTGACTAGCGGTGTACCACAGGGATTGGTACTGGGCCCCATCCTATTCAATATTTTTGTCAGAGACATATCTGAAGGTCTAGAAGGCAAAGCGAGTCTTTTTGCAGATGACACAAAGATATGCAATAGGGTGGACACTCCCGGTGGAGTGGAAAGAATGAGGGCTGACCGTAGAAAGTTGGCAAGTTGGGCACACACATGGCAACTGAATTTCAATGCTAAAAAGTACAGATTCATGCACATTTGGAAGAGTAATCCAGACACAGAATACCTTCTAGGAGGAGTCAAATTAGAAGCAACAAAGCAGGAAAGAGATCTGGGAGTAATCATATCACATGATCTGAAAGTACCCAAAAAATGCAAGAAAACAGCATTAAAGGCAAATGGAATGCTGGGCTGCATAAGGAAAGGAATTACTAGCAGAAAAGAGAGGTTATCATGCCACTTTACAGAGCTTTGGTGAGACCACAACTGGAATACAGTGTACAGTTCTGGAAACCACACCTCAAAAGGATATAGACAGACCTGAGACAGTTCAAAGGAAAGCTGCAAAAATTATACAGGGACTCCACAATAAAAACTACAAGAAGTGATGGCACGAACTCAACATGTATTCCCGTGAACAACGGAGAGACTGGGGAGACACAATAGAAGCATTCAAATACGTAAAGGGAATAATCAAGGTACAGTTTCAGCACCTTTTTCAGTTTAAGAGTCGCACAAGAACCAGATGTCACAGCATGAAGCTAGAAGGGGGTACATTTAGGGGCAACTCAAGAAAGTTCTTCTTTACAGAGAGGGTGGTGGATGCATGAAACTGCCTGCCATCTGAGGTGGTGGAAGCAAAAACAGTTGGAACATTCAAAAAGGCTTGAAATAAGTACAAAAGAATCATAACACTGAATGGCAGTTAGGAGAGGGAGGGAGGGAGGTAGGCTTATGAGCAGACTAGATGGATCTGGAGGTCCCCTTCTGCTGTCACTTTCTATGTTTCTATAGTTAAGGTTGAGTAGTTTATTGTTAAACCTCAAGTATCTTTTCTGGACACACACAAGCCCGGGTGCCTAGCTTAACAAGAGGTGCCTGCTGCTGTAGTTCTGACTGCAGCCCTGTTTTCCCTGGTGTCTAGTGGAACCTCTCACTCCCCAGTCACTGTCCCCATTCCCTGCTGTCTAGTGGCCCACACCCTCCGATCACCGTCTCCTGCTGGGTTTTCTATTTTATCTATACATTCCAACACTGGGATGCCCACCAGTGTTGGATGACCTCCAACCCTTTCTTTAATAATGTGCATACATCAGGGGCCCAATCTCTGTGTTGGCACTAAAACCCCCGTCACTGTGGGACACTGAGAGCCACTCCCAGTGTCCCCAGTTATTCTTATGCCCCCAGAACTTGTAGAAAAAATGTTTTTTGCTGAAGTCGGGGTTACCAATCCCCATGTTGGCATTAAAACCTCATCCCCCATCAGGTAGGGACACTGGGAGTCCACTCCCAGTGCACCAGTTATGTACAACCCCAGTACTGTGTGACACTGGGGAGCCCACCACCAGTGTCCTGAAATGTTATTTTATGTGTACCTGTGAAAAGGAAAACTGTCCCGTCATTTTTTTCCTAAAAGAAAGCAGTTCCTCGTCATCTCCCCACCTCCCTTCCCATCCGACACTCCCACTGAGCAATCCACCCACCCCACCTTGCCCTATACTCACCACTGGAAATTGTCAGTTGTCATCTTCTGTGGGCTGGCAGACCTCTGCACTCTTCAAAGCCAATCGCAAACTGGAAGAATCAAGGTAAGTGCCTGTAATGGTTGTCAATGGCATTTTGAACTTATGTTGATATCATGGCCATGTTTTGGTATTTTGCACCAAATTTCAACATGGGCTTTTGGGACCCACCTCATGATCACTGTCACTGTCATTTCATTAATTGGACTCTTAAGGTGATTTCTAGTCACTACACAGAATCACCTTCGGGATCAGATAATGAAATGACAGTGCCTGTGTTCATGAGGCTTATTATTATTTATTTATTTATTTGTTTATTTATTTATTTATTTGTTTATTTAAACTTTGGTAACCGGTAGGCCCACTGGAACCTTGCAGTCCCTTTTTCAGAGGCGAACAGTTTAGTTACATGTACCTAGAGGGAGGAAAAACCAATGCAAATGGAAATAAGTACAGTACAACAAGGCTTTACAAAGGAGCGTGAACAAACATTGGGTACAGAAACTGATCGACCAATACTCCAGACTTTTATTAGGTACATACAATTGACAGTTGAAAAGCCTATATAAGTCGAGGGACAGTTCTACCTCCAGACTGAGTGAACCCATCGTCCATGTCCCACTGTTCTTTAGTAGGGGAATCACCCTAGCGTTTGGTCCCCTGGCAGTATTCTAAGTGAGACAGCGGCACTGAGGGCCCCTTTCCTAGGTGTGCTTTTAGCCCTGCTTGAAATCCTCGGTGGTGGGGCTGTCTTTAGGTGGGGGGTCCCAAAAAGTCTATGTTGAAAATTTGTTGTAAAAATACCAAAAACATGCTCAAGTTACACGTGGTCATTGAAATTGCTCTACGCACGTGCATAACTTTGGCAATTTTTTATATTTTCACTCTAAATTTTCAATATAGGCATTTTTTCATATCACTTCATGAACAATACAGCTGTCATTTTTCATATCCTGCCCGATATGTGTTTTCACACCTGTGGCACGGAATGACATGGTTGCTCTGTGAAATCACCTTTCAGATAGAGTAATGAAATGCCAGTGCCTGTGTTCATGAGGTGGGGTCCCAAAAAGGCCATGTTGAAAATTTGGTGCAAAAATACTTAAAAATGCCTGAGTTGTTGGACTTTTTCTATGCATGTGCATAACTTTGGCAATTTGTAATATTTTCGCCCCAAGTTAACAACATTACCATTTTTTCACACCACATCATGAACAGTACAGCCGTCAGTTTTCACATCCTGCCTGAAACATGTTTTTACACCTGTGGCATGGAATGGCATTTTGCAATGGATTGGAAAATCATCACCTATGGGGTTTATGAGGTGGTGTGATAAGAAGACTATATTGACAATTTGGGGTAAAAATATGAAAAAAACGGTAAAGTTACACCCATTTGTTGCAATTTTGGTACACCTGCTTGTAATTAAGGACACTTTCAATATTTTTATCCCAGGTTTTCAACATAGCCTTCTTATTACCCACACCTCATGTATGTCACAGCTGTAATTTCTCAAATCCTGGCCAAAATATGTTTTTGCACCTGTGGGATGGAATGGCGATACAGTTGTGCAGAATTATGTTTTGGCAGGGATTTGAAAATTTCTCTGTACCAGGGTACATGAGGTGGGGTAATAAGATGGCCCTGCCTTTCCAAAGCTATGTACCTATGTGCATCTATGGAGGAATGGGAGCACAGGGCTCAGAGGGTCCTTCACTCCCATAATTATGTACATATACTGTATGCATCTCTCGCCAACAAACAAATTAGGATAGGATTGTACTATCTCAAAAAGCAAGGAAATAAATTGCAAAAACTTTGTTATTGCATCACTTAGGGTTCAAGCGACAAAAGTAGGGACATGTAGCATTAGGGTTTCCAACCACTTCACACACCTACCCTGCACAGAAGAAGAGGGATCAGGGGGCTGGCTTTGGGGTCTTCAGCCCTAAAACTCACCTCATTCTCCTATGCCGTGCCTGCCCAGCTTATTTTCTAATGTAATGGGGTGAGTGTTAGGGTTGAAGACCCCAATGCCAGCCCATGATCCTGTTTCATCTCTGTAGGTGGGGTGTTGGTTGGAAACCCTAATGCCACATATCCTTACTTTTGTCACTTTAACCCTAACTGATGCATTAACAAAGTTTTAACAATTTATGTATATATCGGCATACAATCCTAAAGTTGCTGAACTGACTCATGGATATTCCTTTACTCTTATACAATCCATGTAAAGAATACTGTTCTCAAAATTGTGCATGTAGGGGCCTATGCATTAAGGTGTGGATTACACACCTTGAATTTGCTGCACGTAGGCAACCTTAAGTGTCAATGCCGCACACCAGGGGTCCTGCAGACCACTGTGTGCATGCATAAAAGGGATGTGCCTCCTTTGCACACCAAATCCCCTGGTCAGTTGTGCAGCTACACAAGTGGCCAGTCCAAGGGCATGTCAGGGGGATGTGTCCGCAATTCATGCCATTCATGAAGGCACAGAGTGCCAGGCAAGGGAGGTGCAGGACACTGCAGTGGGGACCCTGCTATATCCTTTGTGTGCCCCACAATGACACCTGCTGGCTGTCGTGGTACAGGGAATCCCTCCACCACACTGCTCCAGTGCACTAGGCTGACAGGGAGGGCTGAGAGCAGCCATTCATGCACTCACCCATACTTTATAAAACAGGTGATTCCATGCCTTCTTGGAATTCCATGCTCGACTGCAGAAGGGGTTCCTTTTCAGGACCCAGGATGGGCATACAATTGGATGCTTGCTTGTGTCCCTCAAACAGCCCCCCATGTTGGGGGGGGCATAGACAAGCACCTTGCTGGTCCTCACAGCTGTAAATACCCCGCACCTTGCACCTGTCCCCATGTGTGTAGCTATACATGCTGGGAATATGCAAATCGTGCATACTCAGCTGCACATTAATGCATAGCCCCCATAATCTATAAATTGTAATTTGTTGTAGCTATTTTACTTGAGACATGAACTGTCACTCGTGCACCAAAGGACACCCACTAAAACATGTTCTCACATGTCACTGGGCTATCTGGCAATCCTAATGGTCATTTATTTTATGCAGATAAATATTATTCTTATTTTTACTAACAGTACAAAATGTGGCAAAATAATCTTATCCATTCTACCGTTTCAGCTGAATGAAAACCATTTAAAATTTAAGCACCTTCTGGCTCAATGGCTTCACAAATGTTTTTGCATGATTTTCTTACCAGCTTCAAATTCAGATAAATCAGAATCTTTCAAATTGACGTCCAATTTACAGCAACCAGCTGCAGCCAACTCATCCCCAAAACTATGGGTTCTAGTCAGTCGCCTCAACACACGAGTGCCAGCAGCCTTATTCCCAACTCTGGCTTCCCGTCACATGCTACTGCACGTCTTTTTATTTCCCATCATATAATATGCTGACACACCACATTTCCCAACATTTCACTGCCAATACCATTTGCAAAAAAATTTACCTGAATTACTTGCAAAGTGCAAAAAAAAAAATTTTAATTACTTCCCACGGCTCCCAATTGCCCCGTGTGCTGATCGCAACCCTGCCGTGCTGCTTCTTCCCCAGTAGTCAGCCACCTGGCCTGTGCACACCCCAGCCCACCACTCTGACCTCAACACCATGGAGACAACCGCCTTGTCCCAATCACATGTTTCCCCTTGGAGCCTCGTGCTGTTACCTGCCATGGTCGGTGACTGCACAGGACCATCACTCATAGCTAAACTTTAAAACTCCCACCACAGAACATCAGTCTCCAGAAAGTGCTCTGGCAGTGGATTGTACCTGCCAGTGCAGAATCGTTGCAACCTTCTTTATCCCAAAGAACTTCCGAGCCCTGTGGCACACCTTTACTCCAAGGAGCCACCCCCAAAGAACTCCCCAATGTGTGCACTCACCTCTTGTTGCCCCACCCACCTGGCACAGCTTGTAATTAAATCTGTTGATAAGTAAATTTGTCAAAACACAAAAAGGGGAACTACAGTAGTTATTACTCAAGGGTACTCTTGTTAGATTGTATAATACAAACACCACCCAACTCTTAGCTAAAGTGGCAGCTAGATTAATATTCATTGTGTGCTGTTTTATTGCAATTAAGTTTTGAAGCACCTCAGAGATCTGAAAAGAGCTTGACATTTGATTTTACATATTACTTTGGTAAATCTGTCAAAAACTACTGGTGTAAAGCAGCAACCTGAAACATTACAGGCAGACTGAGACGGGTAAATGTAACTTGGGAACTTGAATCGGGTAAAATTGTACAGGGGGCAAAACAAAACAGGAAACCGAAGTTGGGGACTTGTGTGATGGGAGGATAAGAGTCGGGGAAACATACTAGACTCAAAACTACAAATGTAACACATGGCCTACGGTACAATATGTTATAATTTCTCATCCAGCTGTTCCAAACTGTGGTACTCTCATTGGCCTATATTCAGCAACATTGATTCATTCATTTGGTAGTGGGTAGGTGCACTGGACTAAGAGTTTATCTATTTCCAGTCATGACCTGAGCCATATAGCAGAACACAGTTACAGACAAGGTTACAGGCATAAGAAGGGACATCAGAAAATTAATTATCCAGAGAGAAATCATAATACATTTCAAGTGGAACAAGAGGCAAGTACACAATGTGGAGTCTAGGACTGGGTCCATAAAGAGCAATTATACATATAAGAACAAAGTTACTGTACAGATTAAAGGCACAAATCCAAAATAAAATAATATGGCATATATAAAAGAATTGTATGTATTTATTTATTTGGTTGTTCGGATAAGTACACAGGCACCAGGAGCCTTTTTCAAGTACAATGTAAAGACAGCCACAATATGATACACCACGATACGGTAGCCAGAATACTGTAACTAGGATACATCAGAGGTACAAGAGTAACGCAGTTACATACATTTTAACATAGTGCAAACTACAAATATAATGTGTGGACTATTGTATGTCATGATTTCTTATCTAACAGTTCCAAACTGTGTCACTCTCATTGGTCTATATTCAGGAACATTTCGTTTTGTATTTATTTGGTAGTGGGTAGGTGCACTGGAGGACTAAGAGTTTACCAGAGAAGAAAACAGTGCCAGACAGAGGAGGCAAATTACTAGCAAAGGCACATAGACTGGGACTTTAAGTAATTCCTTAGTCCATGCCTGAGGTTCTTATGGCTGGAGATAAGAGTCAGATCACATGGTAGGAAATTCCATAGTTGGGGAGGGCAGAGAATGTTTTCTGACCCATAGCTGTGGTGATGATGAGTGCACAGAGTAATAATTTAGAGGAGGACCATATGTCCCTTCTGTTCCTCTTGGGTGTGAGCATCCCACATAAAGGTTAATGTATAGTGTCCCTTAAACACTTATCAATGATCCATTCCTGAATAGAGCTCTGTGTGCTTGAGATTAAAGCCAGCCCAGGCCATTGTATAATTTACAGTGGTGGGTTGAAGTTTACAGCTTATACAAAATGATAGGTACTGTTGTAAACAGTGTCACTTGTTTTACGTTGGTTGCAATGCTGCTGCAATAACCTGGGGAGTCATATTCTATGGTAGGTAGTAGTGTACTTTTGGCTATGGCCAGTCTAACTGCAGGCATGAGGCAATGTTTGAGTCTGTATGCTGCCCTGCGGTTTTGCTTAGTTGATTTGCAGATAGCAGAGATAGCTTCAGAATCAATCAGGCTAGGGTCCAGGTGGAATCCCAGATATCTAAAGGCGAAGTCATGATCAATGGGGCTCCTACAGGAATTCTGATGTGAAAGTTGTTGATCCTAGTTTTAATTTCAGTTTTAACCTAACCAGCATTAAGAGCATAGCTTTGGTTCTCATTCTGTGTGGCACAAGTTTATTGCTGAGCAGGAAGTAGTTGAACAAAACACAAGTGGTGCACTGAAGAGAAAGTTAAAATATAAAAGAACTGTCAATGTACACTCTCCATTTACAGATGGGAGAACAACGTTGATCTCCAGTGCGTCACTTCAGGCCACAGGCTTCATCAGGATTTTGCCCTGCTGACATCATTACCATGTATAGTGGAAATATCAGATGGATCTCGGGAGCAATGGTAGATGATAAGATCATCAGCATGTAGCAGGGTGTTATTCTGTTGGTGAAATATTGGCATAGGATTCATAAACAATGAGGACAGCAAAGGTCCAAGATTTGATCCTTGGGGGCACCTGCAGAGATAAGGAGGGACTCAGACAAGGTGTTCTCAAGCCTGATCTGCTGGCTTCTTTCAGACAAGTAGTATTTTAACAGCTTTAGGGAGGAAGGGAAATACCTTGGGCAGTTAGACTTTGAGAGAGTCATATGGTCCACCAAGTCAAAGACCTTGGCGAGACGCATAAAGGCAGTGTCATTTAGCAGGCCCGTCTCTCTGTCCATGGCTCCATTTACATAATTTGTGAAGTTAACCAGGGTAGGGCCTGCCCTGTACTACAACCAGGTCTAAAACCATGCTTCTGAGGGACAAGTAAGTTTTCTTAACTAAGTGGGCAGCTAACTGATTGGAGACAATCCTTTCCAACAGTTGTCTTAAAGGAGAGAGAATTCAGACTGGATGGTACTTCTCTATAGTGAAGGGGTTTCCTGCTTTAAAGGAGATAGAAAATTATTTTTACATACTTAACTGCCCTTTCATCTTCCTTTCCATACCAGTTACGTATTCTGATGTGCTTTGACCAATTTTTGATAAATAATCTAGCTTTGGAGTGCCCTCTGAGCTGCTATGCATAGAGTTTCACTCTCCTCAGCAGCTATTCTCTCTTTTTTGATATTTCTAAGACATTCCATGATATCAATAAACCCATTCCATGCAATTCATCTGAATGGCCTGGAATGGTGTTACTGATGTCATGGAATGTTCAAGCAATATGAAAAGAGAACAACTACTACTGAGGAGAAAGTGATTCAGGGTAGTTAAAAGACAACGAACATAGATTATTAATTTAACAAATAAGGTCAAAACCTATCAGAATATTGGATAGACACTAAAAGGACAACTGGAGGGCAGCTAAAGGTGTAAAACTGTTTCTATCAACTTTAAAACAAGCCCACCTTTCTATTTTCACCAGCTATCACAGGATTCAGTTGACATCATAAACACCTGCACCTGAGTTCAGTACTGTATTAAGAACTAAAGGGACACTGTACTGTCGAGGTGTGCCATCCTTCAGATGAAACATTAAACTGAGGTCCCATCTGCCTGTTCTGGTGATTGTTCAGGAGGATGTTAAATATCCCATGCCACTTCTCAAGTAGAGTAGTGAAATTCTTTATTAAAACAGAAATCAATACACGTCGACACAAACTTTCCTAGAATGATGCATCCAAAGCAAACAAACAAAAAAAACACAGTTTACATCAAATCATAAATAGAAACAAGAAGGATGGAACAATCAGTAAAATGAAACTAAATAATTGAAACAAGCAATATAAAACAACCTGTGTGGAAAAAGAAAAAAAAATGTCAAAGGAAACAAAGAGAAAAACACCACAAGCAGCAAATACTTGTGGAAATATGTATACAATGATGGAGTTTAAAGCCACATTATGGTTGAAGATTCCAGGTCATATTCTTCTGCCATTTCTCCCGTATGTCCCTATGTTGCATACCCCATTCCTTATTGTGTATGCGCCACACAGAGCATGAAATTATACATCAGATCTGTTATGGAGGTAAGATTCTGATAAATATCAATCTGACAATACACCTGTCAAATAAAGAACTTCAGCACAGAAAACCACGCTGTAACAGCCCATGATGTGGTTTTCCCCAAGTGGGTCTCAATAGAACAAAAATCAGCTCCTCATATTGTTCAATAGAGAACAAATGTTCTTTGGTTTCTAGGTGAACCTTTCACCATGATCCTGGACAGAAATGTTCCTTCAAGACTTTGTGCTTTCGGTTATTTCTGACCCCCAGTCTCCCATGATAACTTAGTAATAGTACATCCCACATTCTTGAAGGGAGTCCTCTCTGTTTACAGACTCAAAGTTAAATGGTGATTAGAAGCCACACAAGAACCAAAACTAGGGATGGAAGAAAAGGATGAATTGAATAAAGACACGTATAAATCTTTCTTAGATACTGTTTTAACCTCGACATGACAACTTCCACTGCCTTATCTTAGTTATTGAGGCTTTAACATAATCTGAGTATTGGGAAGAATCCACTAACCTCTGTCATCTGTACTTTCCTTGTTCTCATTGGTCAAAAAAGGGACTACCTCTAACTAAAAACCGAGGACCACGATCTGCCACATATCTCTAAGAACACTCCTGAAATTAGTGCACAAAAAATGCTGTAAAAAATACAATCGAACTCAGCATACCCAAACCTCCTTCCTTAACAGTTAAGTAGGTTATATTTCAATTAATCGGGTTCAACATACTACACCACTCCATAGAAAAAAAAAATACAAATACTAGTTTCCAGTGAAGCTGGGGAAGGACATAGATCAAAAAAAAAAAGGGACAGTTTTCACCATGTAGACTTTTTTCTTCAAAAGCTGCCATGTCTTCCACATATCCACCTTTTTGTTACCTTTGACAGATTGTTTTCCCATTTTAATTTATTCAGACTGCCAAACTGTATACCCAGAGTCCTAATGGGGTGTGGTAATGGCCACCTCTTCTGTCTGGGAAGGCCTAGAACCTGATGCTACACCCAGTCTGTAACTTACACTTTTATGTTTATTTACCTAGGATCCAGAAACCATAGTAAAATCACAAAGAGGGAGAAAGCCAAGACACAATGGAGCTTCATCCCCAGCCAGGAAACACAAATCATCAACATACACCAAAATCCTTGGTGTTCTTAAACCTCTAGGCCCTGCAATCCCCCTAATAGCATCACATTGGTTCTGTTTGCAAAGAAGCGGGTCTATGCCAAGTACGTACATGAGGGGATTCAGTGGATGCTCCAGCCTAACACCCCTTAAAAGTGGGATCCAATCTCACATCCAGACATAACCATTGTAAAACATTCTAAGAAAAACCGTATTGTTGCATAACCATCATCAAATAATGATGAGACATTGTGCTGAAGGCTTTCTTCTACTTCAGAGACTGCACTAATCCTAACAGATCTTCCTTCCTCAGGTACCACAAAGCTCTGTGCGGGATCAATTACTGACTCAAGAACCAGACTCAGCATTTTGTTCAAAACCTTAACTAAAATTTTGAAGTCAATATTTAGCAGACTGATTAATCTCTAGTTTTGAATGTCACACCTATCCCCCATTTCGTACCAAAAAAAAAAAATCAGGGCTTCATTCATGCCCTTTGGATGTTTACCCCATAGCAGGCTTGCATTATATAACTCTGCTAGGTTTAGACATATAACATTCAACATAGTTTAGTACCATTCTGCTGTAAGGCTGGTGAGACCTGAGGAGGCAGTACTATAATTCAAATTCCTGATGACATTTTTTTTTTGGCCCCCACAGCCCCACTCCTTCAGGTTTCTCCTCACCTGCCAGCACTGCCCACCAAATTCAACCCCCACTGCTGAACCTACCACCAGGCTCCCCCAAGACCTCTGACATCTCCATGTGTTCTTGCTTATCCCTGCCGGGGTGGCTCTCCAGTGACTACCAGGGAGAAAGCACCACCACTGGGGGCAGGAACAGTGCACAGGGGCTGTCAGATGGGGTGAGGGTTCAGGCCAGAGGCCATCAGCCAGTACTGCAGGATGGCCAGTTTTCATTTTCTCCCCACCTTCTCCTCCCTCCCACATGACCACACAGCCTGTGGTGTATTGGGAAGGATGCGCGCAGCATGTGGCCACCCATGCCGCCAAGTGCACCTCTGCCAACCCATCACCAGGAGACTCCCAAGGGCAGTGCAGGTCAACCCTGCCTCCCTGGGAGAAGAGTGTCCACATGGATGCTATTTCACCTCCCTGCTGGCCTCCACTCCTGACAGCGCAGGAGTGGGGTGCAAACTCGGGTCATCAACGTACCAGAGTGATTCTCCATCACTCGACGCCATGGAGCCATCTCTCATGGCACTTCTAAATTCACTGTCTGTGATATCCTGAGTCAGTTTTTTGCCCATAGAGGGATCAAGCTTAGGGCATTGTATGTCTTCCCAAAAAAACAGATCATCTGGAATAACTGTGGGATCTTTATCCAGAGCTACAGAGAAACATAGACACTGTTGGCAGATTAGGGCTTATGGCCCACCTAGTCAGCCCATTTGAGCTTGTAAGTTCCCTTTACATTTTTCTAGAAGTCTGTTGCCCCTTAACACCTAACTTCCAGAATTCCCTTATGTCTATCCCATGCATTCTTAAATCCTGTGATTGTTTCAGCCCCCACCACTTCCTCTGACAGGGTGTTCCACTTGTCCACAACCCTGTCTGTGAAGAAATTCTTCCTCACATTTCCTCTGCATCGCCCTCCCTCCAACTTCACACCATGCCCTCTAATCCTGGAAAATATTTTTCACTGGAAAATGGTGTATTCCTGCATCCTGTTCCTCCCCGTAAGGTACTTGCATGTCTCTATCATATCCCCTCTCTCCCTCCTCTCCTCTCCTCCAGGGAGCACATATTCAAGTCCTTAGGTCTGTCCTCATAGGACTTGTGATGTAATCCCTGTATCATCTTTGTTGCCCTCCTCTGAACCTTCTCTACCTTGTCTATGTCCTTATGTAGGTAAGGTCTCCAGAACTGTTAACTGTACTCCAGGTGAGGCCTCACTAGTGTCTTGTATGGTGGAATTATGACCTCCCTTTTCCTGCTGGTGATGCCCCTGCCTATGCATCACAGCATCTTATTTGCTTTACCTGCTGCCTTGTTGCACTGTTTCCCCACCTTGAGGTCATCAGAGGTGATAACCCCAAGGTCCCTTTCCTGCTTGGTGCATGCTATATCTTCACCCCCCAACTGATATGTTGCTCCAGGGTTTTTGTGCCCCATATGCATTATCTTGCACGTCTTTGCGTTGAATTTCAACTGCCAAACCCCTGACCATTCTTCAAGCTTCTGCAGGTCGTTCCTCATTCTGTCTACACCCTCTGGGGGTGTCCACTCTGTTACAGAGCTTTGTGTCATCAGTGAACAGGGAAATTCTGCCTTCTAGGGCCTGTGCAATGTCACTGATGAAGACATTGAATAGGACTGGTCCCAGCACTGATCCCTGTGGTACCCCACTGGTCACTCTTCCCTCTGTGGGTGGCAGCCATTTACAACCACCCTCTGTGTCCTGCCACCCAGCCAATTACTAGGGTTACCACCTTTTAAGAAGCCCAAAGTGGGACATTTCTTACTGAAACATGTTTTTATGGACAATATGTATCCTTGACCAATGCAACAGCGTGTTTCTCCAAATAATCAGAATTAGTTTTTAGTTATTTCTAGTGTTTCTTATCATTTTAAGATATTTTTGTTCGGTATTATAGTTGTTTGCAACATTTAGGGAAAGCAGAACATATTTTTTCTACTATAATGTCAGGACATGTAGTATTTTCCTTTTTTTTAGCAGGACACAGCTACCCAAATCAGGACTGCCGTGTGAAAATTGGGAGAGGTGGCAAACCTACCAATTACCCACCCACCGCACTACTGTCCTGCTCACTCCCATATTCACATTTGTTTAATAGCCTTCTATGTGGCTGTGACAGTGTAAACACTACACTGGGAAACAAGGGGTTAACATCTTGGCTGAGGTTGAGGAAATGCAACATGAACAGAAAAGGGGGGGTGTGTGCCTCCCCAAGTGTTGCTGATTAGAGGGATTGCTGAAAGGCAGAGAGAATCCAGCAAGGAGTCAGTTGGAAGCTGGAAACTGCTGCAAGGAGGAGATACTCCTAGGCAGAGAACCCTGCAATATGGAGGGTGAAATGTAAGAAAGGAACCAGAGCAGAAAGCCAAGGAGACGTGTTAATTGCTGGAGAGAGCATTTGGGGAAAAGCTGAAACCTCCTGCGGAGAAAGAGACCATTTCTACAGCAGAGAATCCTGATGTAAAGAATCAGCCTAATCAGCTGGGGCCAAGAACAATGAGTGGAATGTACTGCTAATAACAGCCTGCAAATAAGGCTAAAGGGAAAACTGGTTGTGTTTTGTTTGAGACTGTACATTCAGAACTGCTGGCCCACAAACTGTCTAAGTTTTGTTTGAGACTGTGCATTCAGAAACTACTTGCTCACATAGGTGGTTCAAAGACTCCTTTTGTCAAGTCAGCCTGAAAGAAACTGTTTTGTGTTAACCTTTATGTTTCCTGACTAGGCTGGAGAAGTTGAACTGACTGTTTATGCTTATTTTGGAGCAATAACTTACATGAGGAGCAATAAAATTACATTTTCTTCTGTGAACTTTAAACCCAGTGGATTGCCTCTCCATCTATCATAGGTCAGCTTGTCACAGTGCACGGTGTCAGAGGTCTTGCTGAAGTCCAGATAGGCCATGTCCACTGCCCTCCTCTGATCCACCTCCTCATCACCCAGTCAAAAATTAAATGAGGTTGGTCTGGCATGACTTCCCTGGTGAAACCATGCTGCCTTGGGTCCTGTAGTCCATTGGCAACCAGATGTTCCACCAATTTCTCCTTCAGTAGTGCTTCCATGATCTTCCCCACTACTGAGGTCAGGCTGACTGATCTGTAGTTCCCCACTTCCTCTTTGTTCCCTCTTTTGTATAAGGGGACTACATCTACTGTCCTCCAGTCTTTGGGTACCTCCCTTGTTTCCAGTGATTGGCTAAACAGGATTGCCAGAGGTTCAGCCACCACCTCTCTTAGTTCCTTTAGGACCCTGGAGTGCACCCCATCTGGCTCCATTTCTTTATCAACTCTTATTCCTTCCAGTTCCTTTAGGGCCCTTTCAAGTGTAAAGGGACATGTGTCCATTTCTGCGCCATTCCCACCCCTCATGCTCCCTTCAGGCCCATTACCCTTCTGTTCCTCAGTAAAGACTGAGCAGAAATATCTGTTCAGTGTGTCAACTTTACTGTTGTCATCCTCCACGCAGCCCCTGTCCTCCCCCTTCCATCTCACTATCCTTCCCTTTGCCCTTCTTTTTTCACTTATGTACCTGTAAAAGGTTTTGTCCCCTCTACCCACTGATTCTGCAATGCACTCTTCTGTCTGCACTTTGGCTTCCCTTACTGACCTCCCTGCCTCCCTTTGCTTGTCTTGGTACTTCTCCCTATCCCCTTCTGCCTGCATCTTTTTGTATTGACTAAATGCGATCTTTTTGGCATTCACTTTCTCCACTACCTCCTTGGAAAACCATAATAGCCTCTCCTTCCTTTTCCCCTTGCTAACCTGCTTAATGCATAATTCTGTTGCTCTTGTAATCCCTGTTTTAAATATTGCCCACTGTTCCTCCACCCCTGATTCCCTCCCAATTCTCATTAGTGCCTCTTTCAAGCATGTCTCCATTTTCCCAAAGTCTGCCCTCCTAAAATCCAGGATATGTGTTTTTGTGTGGTTTGGTTCTGCTCCTTCTTTGATTTCAAACCACAGTGACCGGAGGTTGCTTTACATGTAGAGTCACATATTGAAGAGTATCAACTTTATCACTGACAATACTTTCTGATGTATCAAAGTGTTGGAATATCACCCTGCATCTTACCCTGTGTTCCCAGCTGTCAAAGGTGGAGCGAGAAGGATATTTCCTTGGGTTCCAGATCTTTGTTCTCTTAGGTGAGAAACAACTCAATCATATTGGTATTTATTCATCTCCTTTTTTACCAGATTAATCTATGGAGTAAGACTGAGCCCATTCTCATGACCATAGGGCAGAAGCTTATGGAGCTGGTGCCTCAGGTACCTGTGATACCCTTAACAAGAAAAGCTCCCCACTCATGGAGTCAGTTAATGATCAAGCACTCCAAAAGGTTCAAGTGCAATGTTTTATTCCAGCACCATGAAAGAATCCTGACTAGAACCTTCTGCCATCGCTTCAACCCACACAGGGCTTGACAAAGGTTAAAGTGCTGGGGCAGAAGGCTAGCCAAGATTCTTTCATTGTGCCAGAATAAAACATTTCACTTGAACCTTTTAGAGTGTGCCTGATCTTTAACTGACTCCACAAGTGTGGACCTTTTCTTGTCAAATTTAGCAGGCAGCACCTTGCTCCACATCAACTCCTGCTCTCCTGTGTAGCACTTTTCCCATACACCTCTGGTACCATTCTCAGGCAACTGTTTTATTTAAATTCTATAAGAATATTCTTAAGTAATTCTTCATATCTTCTACTTCAAAGAAGACTAGAATCAAGCATACACTTAACTGTAACCTGGTCTAAATAGAATTAATTAATTGTTTCCTTACCTTCATCATGTAACAGTAAACTATTATTAACTTTCCTTAACCCTGTTCATAGAAACATAGAATTTGACAGCACATAAGGACTGCTGGCCTACCTAGCCTACCCATTTCCCTACTTGTTTCATATACACTGAAGCCTAAATGATCTGCGACTTCACCCTCTGATTCCTATCGGTGGAGTTCCTTTATGTCTGTCTCATGCATTTTTGAATTCCCTACCATTTTGCCCCCATATCCACAGCGGGAGGCTGTTCCATGGATCAACCACCCTTTCCATGAAAAATACTTTCACATATTACCTCTGAGTCTACCCCCCCTCTAATCTAATATTATGTCCTCTTGTTAGTAAAAATCTTCTTCTATGAAAGATGCTACCCTCTTGTACATATTTATACCCTTGAGGGTATTTGAGAAGTCTCTATCATATCCCCCTTTCTCCTCTTCTCCAAGGGAATACATATTGAGATCCTCTAGTCTCCCTCCATATGACTTCTGGTGCAGCCCCTGCACCATTTTCTCTCCCTTCTCTAGAACCCACTACTACTCTATGTCCTACACGGAGATGTGGTCTCCAGAACTGGACACAGTACTCTAGATGAGTTCCTCCTGCTACTGTATACTGGTTACTGACTGTACACCCTTCCACAGTATGGTCAGAGTTCTCAGCCAACACTCTACTCACCTCTCATATCTGTAGGTTACTGCAAGCAAATATAAAATCAATACAGGAAGATGTGTGGCCTTTAAAAAAATGACTACCCCCCCTTTAAGTACTTTCCTGTATGTATCCACCAACCCTGCCATCGTGACCATAGCTGACAAAAAAATTTGTGTTGTAGCAGGTTTTTTTCTTTGTATCATTGCACTCCCTTGATGTTATACAGCAATTAAAATCTCCACCTAGGATGACTTTTTTAGAAGTACACAAAAAGGTTTGCAAGTTTTTAAAGAAGTCAATCTTTTTCACTTTTGATTTGGGGGGCATACACATTAATTAGTCTAAACAGAAGACCAGAAACAGTGATATCTAATATAAGTAACTGTCCTGGAATAACATCAATCAGTTTAGCAGCAGTTCCTGTCTGACCATAAAAGCAAATGCCTACTCCAGAACAATTATCCTCCCCAATGGACTAAAAACTCTGCTCTACCCCCACCCCCACACAGACACACAACAACTGTAGCATGTACACATCAGCTTAGTTCTAAGACTAAACATAAAATATGGCATTACCTGTAGGAATGAAAAGGTGGTTATACATCATTTTAGGTTGTCAACTTTTAGTGCGGTGTCGCAGAATTATTTTCAACCACTTCCTCCACTTCTGTTTCACACACAGAATTAAGAACAGCAGGAACAACTTGTCTTCCTCCACTATCTGGGGTGGCCATCTTTCCTGACAGCAAGATGACCACCAGCACCCCCTACTAAAGAGTAGGGGAATTTTATTGAATTAAAACAAGTACACAGAACAAAAATCATAACTCAATCCATACAAAATAAAGCAAGTTTTAAACCAGAATTAAATATTAATTCACAACAGAAAGCACAGATTCAGTACAATGTAATAATAGTAAAGGACATAAAAATAAGCAAGAATTAACCAGAAAAACTTTTCAATGCACGTGTGACAATGGAAGTTTAAACCTACTTTTACCTATTTCCATGAAATCCATGAACAGGCTCCCCAGTATTCTTGAAGTATCCCATCTGTCAAATACTGTGATTCCTTCTGGTATGTATTTTTCAATGTGCATAAAACTTGATTTACCACATCAATACAGGGAAGTTGTTTCTGTTGTAATGACACACTTGCCATAAATAGCACTTACATACTGCAAATATAAGTCTTTAAGTTGCATATGTGGAAGCCTTTCTATTGAGGATGAAAAATCCCTAAAGCTACACTTTCTAGGTCTGGATTTTCAAAAAAAAAAAGGTATATTCCACACCCTTGCTAGAGTTGCCCCAAATTAAGCAGAGTATGGACAGTGCAATAAGAAATGGTCCTGCATTTCATCATATGTGAGACATGTAGGCTATAAATACATCCTGTCTTTTATTGCTTTATGTTTAAATGATCCTTTTTACCCTAGTTTGTCATAGACACACAGCCATGTGATATCCACATGTCCTTTCATATCCTTCTATTCTGTAATAATGCCAACACAGTAGAGTGATTGATAGAAGGCACACTGAGAAAACTACAGGTTCAGAACAAACTGTTGACTGTTAATTTATATAGGGACTTTCTGGATAAAATGGAAACCTGATCTGGGAAAGCCTCCAGGCTTTCAGTTTAATAAGATTACTGTAGTCTGGAAAGTGTAAAACTCTACACACACTGGAAGCCTCATGGAGCCTTGTTCACAATAAGGGACAGAATCCACTCCAATACCAGGTGTTCCCAGGAGTTTTGTAGGTTTCCTAAGACTGGAGTAATGTTTCTGAACATAAAGATACTGAAGAAAAATGCAGTTGGATGTACCATACCTACCCCACCCCACCCCACCCCCAATGTGATACAGTTCTGTAGGTGATTTCCCTTGTACAGTGTTCAGTCTACTATCCAAGAAACCTTGAAAAAAATAAACTGTGAGGTCTGGTCTCACACACTTGCAGAAAAAACTTGATTAAGATGTACATATTGTGGGAGTAATAAAGTCTAAAAAAGATGCACTCTCTTTTTCTTGAAAATGAAGTTATTTTTCCATATCAGAAGTTGGGTGAAAGTCTTATTGATGTAGCTTTCCCAATTCTCAGTATATTCCCTAGGTCATACTTGATTCCTAAGATTGCAGAGATTCTGCCACCAGGGTCTACAATTTGTGGATTTGTGGAATCTACTGTCTGGGTCCTTATGCTCAGTGCTTTACCTTTGGTAATATTTATACGGGCCCCTGAAAACTTAGAAAATGATTCCAATGAATACTGTATAGTTGAATCTGAATCTTGATAATGAATAGCAATACAGAGGTCATCAGCATATGTTAGAGTTTTAAAAGTGGAAACGTCTTTACATAAAGATCAATGGCAACCCTTTTATATATCATTAATAAAAGTTTGAATTCAAGTCTGTGTTATGATTATTGCTTCCTGAAAATGTCATGCTATTTGGTTTTCTTATTTTCTTTAAATCATCATTTGTTAACTTGCTCTGCAGTCACTAAAAACTGTTGGGCTGTTTCTGTCCCTCTGAGTGAGCCTTGGAGAGTGATGACATATTGGAGCAGTTACTTGGTTCCAGCAGTCTTAAGTGCCTGCTTGACTGAAGAGCTGTTTCACTTCCTAGTCAAAGCAGTCTGTGAAGTGTATTGTTTGCTGTCCAGGGTTTTTAGTAAAACAGTCTCTGGTTCGTGTTTAGAATGATTAGCTTAAAATCTATTAGTCTCTTCTTATAGAAAGCTGCTCAGTTGAGTTTCAGTGCTGAAATGAAGTGGTATGAATGTGTCTCTGTGAGAAACCAACTTGTCTGTATCACAGCTGCCAGTTCTTTCTCATCAAAACTCAATGTGTTTTTCCAGCTATATAACACTGGGTTATAAAATAAATGTAAATATTGTTCATTCATTGAAATAGTTTGTCTTTGATGTAGCCTCCATAAATAGGGTCATGCATGTAAGAACATTTTTTTATGTCAGATTGACAACCAGGTGCCTGCCAGACTATGGTATTTCAGACACATGATACTGTATGAACTCACAAATTTCAGTTCTTTGATGGCTTCTATGTGAGAATACATAATGTATGTGTATAACTAGAAACACTATGTGGCATCCTGATGCCCTATCTTCTGCCCCACAGTTGAGGCAGCTGTACTCTGCTCTCCCCATCCCCTGTTCCACATTCAGGGCAGCTCAAATAATAGACATACAGGTACAAAGGTATTAGTTACTCACATTAGGTGATTAAGTTGCGCATAAATTACAAGTAATGATACAGATATGGTACATGAAGAAATAATAGGTCATCAAACTGCAGCTTGATTAAGTTGCACAATAACTGCAGAAGAGCAGCAGGAAATAATATATTTAAGGCATATCAAAGGAGCAATAGGTCATCGGTTACACCTGCAGGGAGCTGCCATCCAAGAGAGGACATTCAGCCTCTTTTTGAACTGTATCAGGGTGGGACAGGTAAGAATCTTGGACAGAGCCTTGAGGCACCCCATTAATTATCAACCTAAGGGCAGAGGTGCAGCCCTGACATTTTATGCTCTGTAGGGAGTGAAGAAAGACAAAGGGAGGGATACTGAGGATGAACAAGGAGGAAGGAATGTGGGCAGAGGGTAACAGTGAAAAAGCAGGGATACTGGGCAAATACTTCTTCTCAGTATTCTCAAAGGAAGAAGAGGAGGAGGTACCTAATCCAGTCAATAGAAGCACTCTGGATAGAGGGTCAATATCAGTCCTTTGACAGAAGAAAGGGTTCTGAAAGAACTCCAAAAACTGAAGGTGGAAAAAGCAATGGGGCTTGATGGGATTCACCCAGAATTCTAAAAGAACTAAGGGGAGAACTAGCAATACCAAATAACAAATCATGGGAGGATGGTGTGGTACCTGAAGATTGGAAGAGGGAAGATGTGGTTCCCCTTCAAAAAAATGGGAGCAAGACAGAGGCAGGAAACTGTAGACCTGTCAATTTGACCTCAGTGGTAGGGAAAATGATGGAATCACTTCTGAAGGAAATAACTGTTGAGTACCTAGAAGCCAGTGAGGCATAGGACCCAAGGCAGCATGGATTTACAGTGGGAAGCTCATGTCAGATGAATCTAATCGATTTCTTTGACTGGGTGAACAAAGTAGTAGACCAGGGAGGGTCTGTGGACATGGCCTACCTAGACTTTAGCAAGGCATTTGACACAGTCCCGCACAAAAGATTAATAAACAAATTAGCCAGCCTGGGAATGGGTGTCAGGGTGGCAGCCTGGGTTAAACATTGGCTGGACAACAGGACACAGAGGGTAATAGTAAATGGAGTCCACAGTGAAGAAAGTGGGGTTACTAGTTAGGAACACAAAGTTCAGTACTGTGTCCAGTCCTTTTAATGTCTTTATAAGTGACATTGCAGAGGGACTGGAAGAGAAAAGTATGTATTTTGAAGACAACATAAAGATCTGCAACAGGACTGATACACAAGGTGGGGTGGAAAGGATGAGAAGGGACTTGGCAAGGTTGGAGGAATGGTCAAATGTATGGCAGCTTAGATTCAGTGCAAAGAAGTGTAAAGTAATGCACCTCAGAAGCAAAAACCCAGGGGACGAGTATACCATGGGGAGTTAGATACTGACAACAACAAAAATGGAAAGGGACCTGAGGTTAGTTATATCAGATGACCTAAAGGTGGACAAGCAATGTGAAAAGACAGTTAAGAGGGCTGCGGGATACTGGGATGCATAGGGAGAGGCATCACCAATAGAAAACAGGAAGTTGTTATCCCTCTGTACAGACAGTTGGTGAGACCCCATCTGGAGTACTGCATGCAGTTCTGGAGACCCCATCTCCGCAAAGACATAGACAAAAATGGAGGTTGTCCAGAGGAGGACAACAAAATGGTGCAGGGTCTGCACCAGAAGACACATGAAGAGAATTAAAGGAGCTTAATATGTATACCCTTGAGAAAAGGAGGAGAGGGGGACATGATAGAAACTTTCAAGTACCTCAAAGGGAATCAACAAAGTTCAAGAGGGTAGCATCTTTCAGAAAAAGAGATATGCAAGAACAAAGGGCACAATTTGAAGATGGGGGGCGGCTCAGAGGTAATGTGAGGAATATTTTTGATGGAGAGGGTTGTGGATGCATGGAACAGCCTTTCTGAGGAGTTTATTGAGGGTCAAAAACAGTGGGAGAATTCAAAATGCATGGGACAGACATAAGGCAAATCTAGTGGGGGTAGGAGGAAGTAGGCTGTTGGTTAACTAGGATCTGCAGCTCATCCATTAGGTAGGGAAATGGGCAGACTAGGTGGGCCAAGCGGTCCTTATCTGCCATCAAATTCTATGTTTCTGGGGCAGCCACAGTACCATCATGGTCCTTCTAGAATTCACTGGCTTCATCAATAGCACTTGAACCAAGGCCACCTAGTAAGGGCATCCTTCATTGACCTATCAAGGCTTTTATATGGTTTACCATGCCTTCCTCCTAGAGCAGCTTTCTGAAATTGGACTTGCAACAGAAACTATGGACTGGTTTAGCAGCTACCTGACCCTCTGGTCCCAACAAGTCAGGATTGGGGTAGTCCTATCCTATAGCCAACCTATCAGATCCGATTGTACCACAAGCCATCACAGGGCCCCAACCAGCTGCAACCCGGGCAACTGTCTTGGCTAGCCCATCTCTTCTCCACCGGGTACCCAGAGGTGGACTGTGTGGAGGACTAAAAGCATGCATAACTGCTTGACTTGATATAACCTTTAAGCTAATTAACCTGATTTTGCCCTCCCTTGTTCAAGTCCCCTGACTAAATCAAATCTAACTTTTCTGCATGTAATCTGACTGTGGTTCCAGCTTGTGCTCAAAGTACTATACTGTTGCTATTTGCTGTGGTTAACCTTGTTTTACAGGGGTTCCCAGGGTCGAGCCACAGGAACCAGCCCTGGTGGTAAGTGCAAACAGTGTGGGTACTTGTGGTGGTGTACCAGGGGTATTGTGATGATTATTGTACAGTGTTCAGGCCACTAGAAGGAAGCGGGGTTACATGTAAACGCAGTGACAGACACGGTCATGAATTGGAGGAGTGGACTGGCCTTCCAGTGGAACAGATGGAAACTTGGCGGGCAAGCAAGGAAGACAGTGTAGTTAGCGTGCAGGTGGCAGAGACTCAAGCTCTGCTAGGCTACAGTCAGGCGTCGGGACTGAGTCTACCTGAGGGGTTGCTGGAACTCGCTCACTGTGCTGGCAGCACTCACTCACCTAGGGGTCCCACAACAGCATGGTCAGGTAAGCAGGGGTGAGGGAAAATAAGTTGGTTTTGCTTCTGCCCTTCAGCAAAATTAAAATACAAAATAAAGTAAAAAAAAAAAACTATGAGTATGGGCACAGCCTTAGGCACAACAGTGCGGATGTGGGATAGAGAGTTAGCAGTCTGGTCTGGTCCAATTGTCCAAATAACTTACCGAGCCAACCAAAGATTAGCAACTGGAGTCAGTCTGGAGGAGAGAATAAATGGGATGGGTCGGTGGCGAGGCAGCAGCTCTACCTTTAAACCCCCCTTACTAACCTGCCTTCTCTGAAATTTGGAACTTCACACTGCTGGGTGCATTCCCAATAAAATTAAAATAAAGCAGAGAACAGACCTGGAGGCGCCAGCACAGCAGGTAGGAGGGCAAGCTAGGTGTTAAGTCCTGCCCGTTCCCCATAAGTTTTACAACAAAGAGATGTTAAGGGCAGAATCGCAGCCCTACCCTTAACACCTCTTTGTTGTGAAAGGATCATGGATGGCAGGACAAGGACCTGAGAGCTGGAAGTTCCGCCGGAGTTGTAAAATAGAGCCCTTATCAGTCAGCGTTGCTGTCATTTAAGATAATAGCTCTACTGGGACTGGAATTAGAAGCACTTAAACTCTGTTGATTGAGCTATCTCTCTGAGACAAAACAGTACTGCAGGTGCAGCTCTTTTTTTTTAATCTTTTGTTTCGTGGAGCGGGGGTGAACAAGGCACTGCGACAGATTCAAGGGGGAGGGGGGTGTGCGAGGGACAAGGGCAGAATGATTCAAGAGGCACTATGCTAAGTTCAAACATGACACACGCCAACCTGATCCAGACAAAAATAAATGAAAAGGGCAATCTAATGCGGATCAAAAAACTGGGGCGTCGATTACCCTCTCTCTCTCCCACCCCGGATTCCTGCGCCTATGCTTTCTTTCTATGATGGGTTCAGCGCGGAACAGCCGAAACTAGCAACAGAGCCCGGGGAGGAGTCCCGTCAAGCACTCCCTTCCGATTGGCCCTCCTCGAGAGCCGGCGACAGCAGGGTTGGGCAACGAGAACAAGTGGAAAACTCTCGTCGCGTGTTGGTGACGAGCTCTCCGGCTGAAAGCATGTTAGCTGGCCGTGAAGGGCAGACTTTGCCGTGCACTGCTCGCTCCCTGAAAGTTGAGAGAGGTAAGTGGGGACCGCTTCTCAACCCACCCGGCGTTGTCCGGGCATCATGGTACTACTGGCGCGAACAAAACGCACTCTAGGAGCAGATTCCTAAGGCAGGGGCGTGTCTGAAGTTCTGAGGGGTCCGAATGAGCGGAGAGCCTGGGGCGACTGAAAAAGAAATAGTAAAAAAAAAGCATTTATGTAATGCCCCAGAGTCCTGGTGCCCTTCAGATATGGGCAGCCAGGTGCTTTAGGGCTGAGGAGGCAGGAAGGTGCCCCAGTGTGTAGGGAAGCCCCAGCCAGATTCGCCCCCAAACGTGAAGCCCCAGCAGGGCTCCGTTCTAAAAAAATAAAAATAAAGTTGTTCTGCTCGTTTTTTCCCCCTGCCTGCAGCTGCTAGAACGGCGAAACCTGATAATTAAGGATCCATCCTGCGCGAAAAAAACTATTTTATCTTAATACGGTAGTGACGGGGCTAGCAACGTCACGCACCCGCATCCATAGACTGAAGTGGCGTACAAAGACAAGCCTAATATTGCCAGCTTAGCAAAAAGGCTATTTATTGTACACAGTCTAGTCGCAAACTTGAAAAAGTACGAAATGCGTTATTGCACAAGCCCAAAAAGGTCTGAAAAAACAGGCAGCGATTCAGCATTGTATTAGTCTTTGTAAAATGTAAATCCCAGCCAAGGTGGGAGCTGCAGCTGGTAATAGAGTCTCTGTTAACTTTTCTTGCCGTGGTCCAATCTACCTCAAAACATCTTACTGCAAACAGTTTCATAGGTTTGCTAAGTTGCCCGAGAAGGATGAATGTTGGTCTCTTGTAATCTGTGAAATAACATTTTATGTGGGGGCGCTCCGCCCCCGGGTGCACCAGTGAAGTATTTGTGCCGTCAAACATTATTGTAATAGTTTTTTTTTTGTATTTGGGGGCTGTGCCCCCCCTCCCCCTTATTTATTTTGGTTCATATTGCGCTGCAATATGTGCCCGCTCAAATCCCCGTTATGTGTTCTATTTGCTTTAAATTTCAGTAAAATATTTGTATTAAGCAGTGCAGTATTAGTCCAGGTTGGGTTACCACCTTTTAGGAAGCCCAAAGTGGGACATTTCTTACTAAAACATGATTTTTCGCAGGACAATATGTAACCTCGACCAATGCATCAGACTTGTTTTCTCTAAATAATCAGAATTAAGACTATATGTTGCAGTTTTTTTTAGTTGTTTCTAGTGTTTCTTATTTAAGGTCTTTTAGGTAAGGTATTATAGTTTTTTGCAACATTGAAACATAGACTTTGACGGCAGATAAGGACCACTTGGCCCACCTAGAAGAAACATTTAGAAGAAAGTCAGAAAATATTTTTTCTACTATAATGTCAGGACATTTAGTATTTTTCATGTTTTTTTTGCAGGACACAGCTACCCAAATCAGGACAGTCCTGCGAAAATCAGGACAGGTGGTAACCCTAAGTCCAGGTGAAATATTTGTATTAAGCAGTGCGGTATTAGTCCATGTGGTGTGTACTTACGATTTCTGTTGCAGCGGTGGGCGGAGCAGCAGCATCTGAAAGTGCCGTAATTATCAGCGCAGAGGGTCCTTAGTCCCTGGTATTGTCGCTAGAACCCTGCCCCATTACCTCGCATTGGGCACCTGCTCTCATGGGGCCCGGTCACGAGGGCATGCAGGCAGGGATAGGCTTGTGGGGATTTGGAGACTGAATGCTTAGCGCTTTTGAATGGCAACAGCTGTTCAGCAGTCATTGGAGTTGGGCAGAAAGTGAGCAACAGTAAGCATAAGGATGAGGGCGCGCTCGGCCAGCCGGGGCTAGGTAAATGGAAGGGACTTGCCTAAAGTCCTGGAGTCCCTTTCGATGTCCCACCCGATTGCTCCCTCCTCTGAAAGTGGTGGCAGTGTCGTCGGTTTGTCCCGGTTCCGTGGTGGTGGTGGTAAAGGTGTGCCGGTGAGGGCGGCAGGTCAGGCCGTCCCTCTGGCTTTGTCGACATAAAGTGGTTCCATGGGAGGAGCATAAGCAGCAATCCCAGGCCAGCTCCTCCACCCAAAAGTCCCCAGAGTTTCGCCGGGAGGGGCAGCAGGTCCAGGCTGTCCCTCCATTCACAACAGCAGCAGCACCAAAAGTTTTTTGGAAGGGCCGGCGGCAGCAGTTTTAAGCTGGCCCCCTCCATGCCTCAGCCAGCAGTTTCCTGAGGCTTGTTGGGAGGGACGGCAGATCCTGGCCCCGGTCCTTCCATCCAGCAACCCAGCAGTTTAGCCAGAAGGGGTGGCAGCAGCAGGGGTGGGCTGTCCCCTCCTACCCCAGTCTTAGCAGCAGTTCGAGGAGGCCTGTGGGAGGAGGAGGATCCAGGCCAGGCCTCCCCAGCACCAGCAGCATGTTCTGGTCCGAGAAGAAAGGGCGGCAGGGTGAGTGGCAGCAGCGCTGCGCTCGGGTGCTAGCCGATGAAGGAAAAATACATTTTTTTTTTTTTTTTTTAAAATAAATCCTTGCCACTTTCAGCGCCAGCTAAGACAGTGACTGTTGGCAAAGGACAAAGCCCCAGAGGAAAGTACGCTCTCGGGCGGGTCAGTAGGAAAGACTCCGTAGAACCAGTGACATGTAGGCGGGTGGGCTAGGCCCCAAGCAAAGGACTGCCCATGGGGTGGAGCAATAAAGGCCCCATTGACAGTAAGAAAAGGGTTGGGAAAAAGTCAACTTGATTGACTGCATGTATATACAGTGATCTTTAAAGGGGCAATGACAGTCCCACCCGAATTAAAGTGGTAACGACTGGGCCCTCTAGTCAAAAAGGGGCCAGGAACTGTACAGCTAGTGGTAACTGTTATCGGATGCCTCCAGATGGAATTTTATTGTGGACTGTGGTAAATTTTTAAAGGGCAAAGCTCATTTGAGCCAGGAACTCTATCCTGCGTGTGGTCCCGGGTGCCCCAATCCTGTTTTCCCCGACCAGCTGTCATGTTCTTGTTTTGTTTTTTGTCCCGGCAGTCCACATGAAGCTGTGGCTGGGTTGGCATTTTGTCCCGGCAGCCCACATAGGAGGGGCTGTGGCGGACTTTTTCCTGGAGGGGTGTCATTTCCGGTGGTCTTCAAAGACCTTTGTGCCAATGGCAAACACCGCCTCGGAATAGTCTGGGCCTGTGTTCTGTTGTATGTTTTCCCCTGCCCTGGACAGCTGGTTCCCTGTCTTGCTTACTTTCCCATTTCCCCTGTAGACAACGCAAGGGTGGCTGGCGTAGGATATTTATAACTAATTCACCGCATAGGAAGTAGAGTTCTAAATTTAGTACTGTTTTGGTTATAGAATTTTAGAGCTTTAGAGTGTAGATATTTAGTGTAATATTATTTATTTATTTATTGTTCTAGGAATTAATATCTTTGAGCCAAAGGCTCTTTACAAAGGTTCCACATCAATTGAGTACAAAACAAGTGTAGTTACAAAGAAAGGCAAATAGTTAAGTATTGAACAAGCGTCCAGAAATGACACATTACCTTAAAATTGACAAAATTAGTACAGGACAAGAAACAAAATACTTTTCTTAAACAAAACAAAAATAGATTATGGGAAAAAGTCTCAAAGAAAATGTACTAGTTGAGAGAGCAGGAGGAGGAAGGAAGCAGTCAATAGTGAGAAAGAGCCTCACATATGCCTTTGTCAAGATAATGTAGTGAGGAAGGAAGAAGAAAGAAAGTAATTTAATCAAGGCAGTCACAGGAGCTGGAGGCAGTGAGGGTGAGAATGGAGCTGAGATTTGAAAACTCCTAGGGGTGTAGAAGGTGAGATGAGGGTATTTATGACATTTAGCCAGCTAGGTGCGGTAAGCAAATGATCGTTGGCCCTGAGTAGTCCAGCATCAGGGAACCTGGAGAGGTTGATGATTTGATCCTCTGGTGAGACAAATGCAAGGATTAGGGCGTAGCAGGTCTTGGATACACGGAGGATAAGGCCCTTGGTTGTTTTTTAGTCATCAGGCAGGTAAGATACTTTAAAGCGGTTTGGAGTTGCAGCCAGCCAGTTTCAGTGCAGAGCTCTCACATGTGTGCGTGCGTCTGTGGCGTAGTGAGTAGTCTACAGGCCTTGTTGAGGAGGTTGTTACGCTTAAGAGAGGTGGTTGAGGCAGCCCATATATAATTAAGCCATAGTCAATGATTGAGATGACAGAGCTTTGAATAGCAATCCTTAGTGCAGGTTGGGTGAGGAACTGCGGTTCCGGAACAAGATACCGATTCGCTGGTTTGCCACTTTTGCTGTCTTATCAATGTGGGTAGCAAAGGTTAGGCCTTGGTCAAAGGTGATTCAAAGATATTTAAAGGTAGTCACTTGTTCTAGAGTACTTCCAGATATGTATTGATAGTGAGTGGTAGTTGCCTTTTCTTGTTTTGCGGCAGAAAAGCATTGATTTTGTTTTTGTGGTTAAGGACCAGTTTGTGATCAAGGAACCACTTCTCAACTTTGGTAAAAGCAAATTGAAGGCTGTGGAGTAGGGGTTTGGTCTTTGTGAGAGGATAAATCGGCATCCTCAGCATATAAGATTATTTGTTCAGGGCATGAATTGGGAAGTGAGTTTAGAAAAATGCTGAAAGAAGAGGGCCAAAATGGATCCCTGAGACACCTGAGAGAACAGGTTTAGGATCTGAGCGGCCCCTGCGATTTTGACAGCTTGGGTACATTGTGCGAGATAACTTTTACCCAGTCTCCAGGGCTTTGAGAGAGGCCAAGGGATTGTAGTTGTTTGTGGAAGTAAGCCATGGTGAACAGTATCGAGCACCTAAGTCAATGAAAACAGCTCCAGTTTGGTAACCATTGTCCAAGGCATTGTGGATAGCATCTGAGAACTCCAATAGGGCAGTCGATGTGCTGTGCCCTTTCCTGAATCCATGTTGCTGAGTGCAGAGGATGTTATACTTTTGAAGGTAGTCAGTGAATTGGTCTGCCACTACGTTCAAGGGCCTTTGAGAGAGGTGGGAGTATAGATATGGGTTGATAGTTACCAGGTAGGGACTTGTCACCATTTTTGAATACAGGGGTGACAAGTTTATAGTTATAGTTTCTTGAATTCAAGCCAGCTTCATGCCTCTTGTTGTGTTCCCAGTAGTGGTATTGGAACTTGGGCCCCTTTCCCCCAAAAGTTCCCCTGACACCTGCTGGCTGGGCATCATACAGAAATCCTCCTCTGGGTGGTTGGCATTGTCAGATTACCTTGTGTCGTCCCATTCCAGGTTGTAGTTGGGGGTGGACCTGTGCCCTGACCTGACCAGGCCATTTTAAGAGCATCTGGTGTCAGGAGCAAACCCTCGCCCATTACAAAGGCTGAGTACAAAAATCATTATTTTCCAGGGCTTCACAGATCTGTGAAAAAGAGCAGCACAGCAGTAAACTGGATAGGACTGTTATCGCAGTATAAACAAACAGTACAGTACTGATACTGTCAGCTGTTCATACCACAGTAATCTTTTGTACCGGTATACCGTGGCAGTGCGGCATCCCTCCAGTGACTGGAGACCAGGGATTTAAACAGCATTCCAAGGGAGATTGGGGTTTCCTTCTGTTTGACAGCACAAGTACTGCTGGCTAACCTTTCTGACTGGTAGCTAGTTCAGGTGCAAAGGCTACCACCCCATCACTGTGTGTTGCTAACAGTAGGGTTTTGAAGCATTAAACAACGGTACCCGGCAAGCTTTATTGCTTCCAAAACCTCTGAATATGCCACAGTGCCCTGTATGGAAGAGGGCTTCCTAACCTGCATGAGCCCCATGGTGTATTTATCACTGTTGTGCTGTCCACAGTGGCCCAGATATTCAGACTGTGCCTGGCAGGGGTGCAAGCCTGGTGCAGCGCAACTGGGATGCGCGGGACCGAAGGCGATATTCATGGCGATGTGCCATGGCGCAACACCGTTAAATATAGCAAGGTCGGCGCTTATACAACCACAGATAGGGAGCACAGGGATGCGCCAGCACAAGTGCAGTTATGCTAAGCGCATCACCCGCGATAGTCAGTAGGGGACATGCAAATGAGGCCATAAAATATGCAAGGCGCAAATGGGGCCATTTGCATGTCGTCATGGCCCCATTTGCATGCCTTGCGCAGGGCAGGCCGTCGACTTGTGCCTGGTGCCCTGCACAGCATGACGTGTGCTGTGGGGGTTCCGGGGCATCCCCTGCCCTGTAGCTGCGATCATGTGGTATAAGTTACTAAAGAATACCCCTGGTAGTCTAGTGGCCCCCTTCCCTCCCGTGTCCCCGATTGCTGGAATAAGACCGTTATTTAAGTCCTTGGTAGTCCAGTGGTACCCACCTGCCCATTGCCGTGATCGTGGTACAGTGCCATATCATATTTCCGTGGTGATCTGGTGGCACCTCCACCCACCACCCTTGCCCACCCGCTCCACCACCCCGGTCATCAGCGGGCGGCTGCAACCCACCCTCATACTGCCTGGCCACCTGCCGAATGACAGATACAGTATGGGCTGTATGCCCATTGGTCACAGTGTGTGGACCTGTGGGCTTCTGGGCATACTGTCTAGACAGTTCAAATATGTGAATGAAGTCATTCACATATGGGACGCTCGGCTTTGATGGGATTTGCGTTCCACCTGGCTGTTCTTTCAATATCGCAGGCTGGTGTAGAGTTGCGCCATACTAACATACTAAAATGCCAGCACAATAGGCCTGACGGTCTCTCGAGTCTGCTAGATTTTCAGCACCCGCATTGAGGGTCGATTTTGGTGCCCCCCTCCCCTTTGGGTTATATTGTCCCCAGTCCCAGATGTTGCACCTGTACTGGGCCTGGTCAGATTTACTCTCCCTCTGTACCTGACCCATCCCCATTTAAACCTCTCCACCTCTACCAGCTCCCTGGGCAGTGCATTCCATGGCTGCACCACCCTTTCAGTGGAATAACATCTCCTCTCCCCTCTGAGCCTGCCCCCTTCCAGCTTACACCCGTGACCTCTCGTTGCTCCACCCCCCCTTCCTCTGGAGCACCCTGACTGGGCCTCCTTTATTGATCCCTTTCATGTACTTAAAGACCTCAATCATGTCCCCCCGTTCCTCCTCTTCTCCAGGGTGTACATATTGAGCTCCTTGAGCCTCTCCTCATAGGTCCTCTCCCCAAGGCCCCAGATCATTTTGTTTGCCTCCTTTGGACCCTCTAGGAGTGTAATGTCCCTTTTTAAATGTGGTCTCCAAAACTGCACACAATACTCGGGGTGTGGCCTAACCAAGCAGTTGTACAGTGGAAGGATCACTTCCGCCTTTCTGGAGATAATCCCTGTGTGATCCAGCCCAGTGATGCATCCCAGCATCCTGTTGCCCTTGCCTGCCCTCCTACAGGTCTCTGAGTTGTTCATTTGACATCTACCACTACCCCCAGGTCTCCCTCACCCTCCGTGACTTGAATCATGTCTCCTCCCAGGGTATACCCCTGGCCTGGATTTCTGACTCCCAGGCCAGAACCTTGCACTTCCCACATGGAATTTAGTTTGCATTTTCTCCTACTACCTTTCCAGAGCCTCAGGTCCTTCTGCAAGGCCACTCTCCTCCTCCACCACTGCACCCAGCTTTGAGTCATCTGCACTCACTCCTGATCCCCCTCTGATGTCCGAGACATAGGTGTTGAACAGGAGTGGCCCCAGCACTGACCCCTGGGGAACCCCACAAGTAACCCACCTTGTGGATAAGGCTAACCCTCCAGCCACCACCTTCTGAGTATGCTCAGAGAGCCAATTTCCTGTCCATCTTAACTTTCTTCCTACTCCCATTTCCTTCAGCTTAAGCAGCAGGCCACTGTGGGGTACTGAATCAAACGCCTTGCTAAAGTCCAGAACGAGGACATCCACTGGCCTACCCTGGTCCAGGGCCCTCTTCACCCAGTCATAGAACTCAACAAGGTTTGTCTGGCAGGATCTTCCCATGACAAAGCCATGCTGCTTGTCGTCCAAGTACCCAGTTTGCTCCAGTAACCACTCCTAACCTTTCCTTGACAATACCCTCCATCACCTTGTTGACCACCGATGTCAGGCTAACAGGCCTGTAATTTCCCGCCTCCTCTCTTTATCCCCTCTTGTGGATCGGCACAACATGGGCCACCCTCCAGTCTTGGGGCACCCACCCAGTCCTCTGAGAGATGTTGAAAAGCTCCGCTAGAGGGACTGCCAGGACATCTGCCAGTTCCCTCAGCACCCTTGGATGTATCTTATCTGGCCCAGGTGCTTTCTCCGTCCGAAGGGACCTGAGGGATTCCTTTACTCTCTCTCTCTCTACTGGGATTTCAGCCTCCACGTCCTCCCCCTTTTTACCCTGCACTGCTGGCCCCCACCTGTCTGTGGTGGCCACTCCCTTTCCCCAGACCCATCAGACCCTGGTCTCTACGGTCCACCCCTTCCTCCGATTTATCCCGCTGTCCCTAGCAGAGGCATAGCTCCCCATCCCCCGGTAAAAACTGAGGCAAAGTACTCATTTAGGACTTCGCCTGTTCCCCGCCTCCCTGTACCCCCATCTCCTATCCTTATCTTGCTGATGTGCCCCTTACTTTCCTTTTTTCTCCTGTGTATCTAAAGAACCCCTAGTCCCCCCCTCCGGATCCCACAGGCCAAGGACTGCTCCTTTTTTGCCTTAGCTGCTCTCACCACCCTGGTGACTCTCTTGGCTGTCAGCTCATATCCCTCCTGATCCCTTTCACTCCTTGAGCACTTGAAGTGCCTACAGGCCGCCTTCTTTTCCCTCACCACCTCCTGTACCTCCTGGGTCCACCAGCAGGGTTTTCTGGCCTTACCGAACTTATGCCTTTCCCTTGCGCAGGATCTGGTAACCTCCTGTATTCCCCTCTTAATGATCTCCCACCTGCTGTCAGCATCCATATCCGGCCTTTTCCTGTCCAGACGATCTTTAAGGATCCTTCCCATCTCCCTGAAGTCTGCACCCCTAAAGTTGGTTACCACCGTCCTTGTTTGGCTTTCCTCCCCCCTAGGTCCAGGAAGAACCAGACTGTGCTGTGATCACTCCCCGCCAGTGGGTCCCTCACCTCTAGGTCTCTAATCTGATCACTGTCCGTCAGGACCACGTCCAGTGTCTGGGCCTCCCTAGTTGGCTTACCTAACCTGTTGTGTCAGAAACGCATCCTGAAAGACATCCAGCAGCCTCTGCTCTTTGGCCACTGGTGACTTCATAGTCCCCCTGTCTGTTCCTGGCATGTTGAGGTCCCCCATTATCACTACCCTTCCCTTTCCCAATCCACAGTGTCCTCGATTTGCCACAAACTTTCTTCCAGGACCTCTGCCAGTGCTGGTTGTCTGCCATCGCAACCCTATGAATATTCCGGCCAGTGTGTGCGCTGAGGCCTCTATGGTCTCTATCCCCATGAAATACACAGAGCTTAAAATTCACTGCTATTTAGTGTTCCAAATATATCAAAAATTATGCATGGAGCACCAAATTATGCCTTCTAGTAACCAACATTGAATACCATTTATTTTTGCCTGTTTCGAAAATGACCACTGCACTTTTTATGTCTGCCATGTCTGAATGACATTTTGTGACACTTTTCAGCCATTTTCGTGCCTTTCCTTGCCTGCTTTCTTACAGCTTTCATGCTTTTTCAAGAAAATTCCTTGCAGTATCCTGGTGAGTCTGTGCTATAACGACTCTGAAGTCTCATAGGAAAACACATGGGTGCACTCACTCTCAGTCCATCATCACTTTGATGCCAGCCCCATTGCTGCACAGCCCAACAAGACTCTTGTAAACTGCTACTCTGCAAATTACACTGGCCCTCATTGATGTCCGTTACTGCGATCAGTATCGGCCTCACCTTACAACACTGTCCATGTAGCAAGTAAAAATACAGTCTACTTCAAAGGTTTTGTTTGATAATTACAGGAGGCTGATTATAGACAGACACCACCAACTTGTGGGTCTAACATCTTGGCAAGCAATCATAAAACAAGGAACTTTTTATTTTCCAGCAAGCAGCACAGAGTATTTGATGGGGACTATGGAAAGATTATATGGGATAGAGCTTTGTTAGCAGAGAGGAAGGTTAAAGAGGGAGAGTGAGTGATTAGTTTCTGAAGCAGGGTGGCATAAAATAGTCTGCTGGCCATGTGTTTTCACTTGTGTCATAAGTTGGACAATTATAGATTTTGTTCAGCCTGCAGAATTAAAACTGACAAGTGGTGAACATAATCATTGCACTAAAATTTTCTGTGTCCTTTTTATTAATTGTTTGATGCCCTAGCTGACTGAAGAGAAACTAAGGGCAACACAGTTTGGTAAAACAGCTTTTAGTTATTTTATTATTTTAAAAAATGATGTCTGAGACTAGGAGCAAAGTACATCTCTCTTACATGTGGGCCGGATATTCAGACTGCTTCTGGCAGTGGCGTGGCGTGGGTGCAGCGCCAGCTGGGATGTGCTGGGGCCAGGACCAGGTGATATTCAGCGGTGATGCGCGCGCGTGCAGCACTGCTGAATATGGCAGGACTGTGTATGGGCGCGGTGGCACTGCGCCCTGCAAGTCACAGATCAGGCGCACGGGGAAGCACAACCGCAGTTGCGCTGGGTGCAGCACCCGCGAAATTCAGAGGTGGGCATGCAAATGAGGCCGTAAAATATGCATGGCACAGCCGGGGCCATAAGCATGTCATTATGGCCCCTATTTGCATGCCTTGTGCAGGGCAGTCCGGTGAATTGCGCCTGGCACCTTGCACAGCATGATGTTTGGACCGAAGGGGTCCTGGGGCATCCCCTGCCCCTAGTCCAGATCGCCGTTAAATCATATGCACTACATGCCCTGGTGGTCAAGTGGTACCCCCCACCCTCCCATCGTCACGATCACAGTGAAAGTGTAATTACTACATTCGCTGGTAGTATAGTGGTACCCTCCCACCCCTAGTACCAGTAAAATGCTGTAAATACATTCCCTGGTGATCCAGTGGCACCCCCCACCCCTTCCACCCACGCAGGACCCCTCCCCCCCCGCCGTCGGCAGGCGGCTGCAGCCCGCCTGCATACCCGCCTGGCCACCCGGCTGAATGACGGCTTACAGTATGGGCTGTAGCCCGTTAAGCCACACTGTGACTGTCTAGTACAGTATGCCCTGCAAGCCCATACTGTAAGCTGTCATTCGGTGGGTGGCAGGGTGGTATCGGGCGGGTTGCAGCGCCGCCCGATGATGGGGGGAGCGGGTGGGCAAGGGGTCCTGTGTGGGTGGGAGGGGTGGGAGTGCCACTGGATCACCAGGGAATGTATTTACAGCATTTACTAGCGATCAGGGCTGGGGTACCACTAGACTACCAGGGCATGTAATAATTACACTTTCCACGGCGATCGCAGTGATGGGAGGGTGAGTCCACTAACCACCAGGGATGATATGGGTGCTTGTGGATGGTGTTCGGGTTGGCAGGTGGCCACCCATGGCTGGCGGCCGCTGTGTTGTTCCGTGCATATAGCAGCTCATCTGTGAGTGGCCAGGAGTTGTTCCTCCTTTTCATGGGCTCAACTTTGGAGGCACCTTGTGCGCGCAATGCAAGGGTTGTGCCAGCATGTCGCCCCATCCGGACTGAATATCTGGATGTGCCGCATATACCGACGCGCCCCTTCATTTGTACCGCATACATTACCATTGCGCCCTGGTGCATCGAATTTGTGCTGCGCCTGGCAGCCTTTTGAATGTCCACCGACTCAATGCCAGGGTTGCACCAGGACAACTCTCTTGAATATCCAGGCTGGGAAGTATAATATGTACTGTGACATTTCTCAGTCTATACTGGTTAACAGTAGTGGTACACACAAAAATAGAGTTGGGATAGCAGTTTTCAAGATGGAATACCAAATCTTATGAAATGGTATTCTGTGGAAAACACTGCTTTTAAAAATATTCTGGCCCTGATGCTGTGTCTGGTTAGTGCGGCACTGTGTCTGTTAGTGCCTCGCTAACCTTCTGAATAGGGGCTCATGGTGTGGTGTAATGGAGACCTTCTAGAGGGGGGAGGATCACCTCCCTTGCTCCCTGTGACAGTCCTAATACATCCATCACTGTTTTGCCATCTAGACTTTTGCAGCACATTGCTTATCAGACTTCTGAATATTTTTCACAGCTACCCCCAGATTCATTCCCTAAGTTGTTCTGTCTGCTGTTACATCTCAGAGTTTTACATGCTTCTGTGCTTTGTCTCCCCGCACACACACACCACTAATGTTCCTGGCTGACATGTTACATTAGACACAGTGTTAAACACACACACTGTAGTTCTGTTTCCATTTTCTACATACCTGTTTCAGAAAAAAGATCACAACCCCTACCAGTTTTATTAGGTTTTATTTTAAAATCTGTTCCTGTTCAGGGATTTATTTAACTCTAAAAATTGATTAGCGTTTTGCTCATAAAAGTGCTAAATCTTTGTGAAAATGCATAGCTCTTGTCTTACTGTGTTTAACAAACACAGCACTTCTAGAAAATCTGTATAAATACTTTCTGTACAGTTAGTATAGTCCCAAGAAAAAACTGCTACTCAATTATTTAAAACCCTGCTGTTGAAAACTGCCATATTTCTTTGTAGGTTCGAAATGATGCAGCATGGAGGCACAGAAAATGTATGCACCTCTGAAGAGCCTGGCACAGCTCATAATGTGATTAGCAGTAATTCTACTGTTTCTATGCAGGAGTTGCGAATGGCAGATTCTCACACAGTAGAGAAAGCACCTATTGTCACAGTGATAATCTCTGAAGCTAACCGAACAGAAGGCATGGGATCCCATTCGGAACATAACATAGCTGGTGAGACACTGGAAAAAAGCACTGAGGAAATAAATGGTAATGTGTTCCCAGTTGATGATAATTTAGAAGCACTGGACCCAGCATATGCATCTCAGACTGGTGATTTAAACCTGATGACTCCTCTGCAACAAACAGATGCACCTGTTTCTAGTTCAAAAGATGCAGAAGTAATGGAAGTGGATGTTGCCTCCCAGCTGCAGACTCTGAACTTTGAAAACACATCAGAAACTGGCTGCATTGTAGAGGCTGAGAAAAACCCACCACTGGTTCAGACTGAGAATTTTTCACAGATTCACATCTTAGTACAAACTGAAGCTGGCAATAAAAATTTAAACAACAATAGTGATGAAAGTTCTTCTTCTGAGGACTCCTCATCTGACAGGTTTGTGTTCCACTACTAATATAAGTGTGTGTTTTGAAACCATCCTCCCTGGTTGAACGCACATATATCATTTCAGTCTTGCATTTGCAATACACTGTTTTATTTATGTCTCTTCTTTACAGCAACACATTCAAAGTTTAAGTTGCTTTCTGAACACTGGCACACTGGTTTTTATACGTTAGCAAAACTTTGGGTAAACAAATCCCCCCTTTAAATTGTTGGCTGCCAGAAACCATTCTAAGTATTGATGCTTGCAGAAAGATGCAAAGTGTTAGAAGGAGTAGAGTAGGAACATTAATTTATGTATTTGTTGATCGGGAAAGTACTCTGGTCTGAGGGATGTTTTTTCAGGAATGACCTTGGCCTAGATATGCAAAGAATAGTGGTGGCGACAGAGTACATGAAGCATCTATATTGATGGCAGAAATGGTCCAGTGGCCCATGCATTCTGCCCAGTGCCTATTACATACACACCCAGCCTAAACCTGATAATCCCCAGGTCCGTTTTGGACTAGTGCAAGTCTACCGATGACCTTTGACAACACCTCCCTATTTCACTCACCCACTTCCCTCAGCTGCCTGCCCTCCGTCATCCTTCCTGTGGTTTGGACTATTCTCCTGTGCTTATCCCACCTGTGTTAGAAGCCAGCAATGGACTCCATGTCGATCACTTCTTCCGCAGCGTTCCATTTCTCCTCAACCCCTTCTGTAAAGAAGAACTTGCTTACACCCTTCTGAAGCTTCCTCCCACCAATTTGCATTCATGACCTATTGTTACCTTGGCCTCACCTCCTGTGAACAGGGCAGTGCTGTTCCTTTATTAATATCCCTTAGTTACAGAAAGGTCTTAGCATGTCCCCATTTTCCGGGCTAGCCTGATGGCTAGTGGTAGTGCCACTGTTGGCAGCGCTGGAGACCTGGGTTTGGGAATAAGCCCAGAGCATCAGAGGTTGGCCGGGGGGGTGGGAGGATTGGTGGCGTCCTGTGGATAGCTCTTCTCCTCCTCTGGGGTGGGGACCGTGCGCTCCCAGTGTGCAAGAGACAGCAAGTGGAGACTGGGTGTACACTGGCGGGATCACGTACTGCAGGGGTGGAGTGCGGCAGACATCTGTGGGACATGCATGACAGCATGCACATCCATGCGCTGGCGTCATTGCACATCAAGCCTCCAGGAAACTACAGGCAGAAAACCCTCGGGAGGCAGCAGGATGATGCTCTCAGGGCTCCATCCTAAATGACTTCCCAGGTGTAACCCTCAGCTGGGGCCTCTGGTTGATTTTGGTCTCTCCCCTCAGGGGAGCCCTGCCACAGGGGAGAAAAGCTGCAGGCCACTCAGCCCGGGTGGCTGGTGGAGGACGCCGGGTGGGCAGTCCGAGGGGGGGGTTGAAGAAGGGGTACATCCCCGCCTGAACAGGAGAGATAAATAGAAATGAAAAAAAAATCCCCCTTTCCCTCGTGGCCTCCGTTGTGTACATGCCGAGACTCTCCAGCTTCACCTCGTATGTCCTTTCTTGCTGACTCTGAATCATCTTTGTTGCCCTCTCTCTACAGAGTTTCCAAGAGGGTCTCTGTCCTTCTTGAGATGTGGACTCCAGAACTGCACCATTCTCCAGGCGAGATCTGACCAAGAAATTGTGTAGGGGCAGAATCAATTCCTTTCTTCTGCTAGCAGCCCCATCCCTATGCATTCCAGCATGTCTTTGCTTTCCTGCAGGCTTCTAGCATTGAGCATGGGTCTTAAGATAGTCAATAATTATAATAATAATTCCAGGTCTCTTTCCTCTGGCATCTGCTCCACCCTCACCCCCAAAAAAAAAAACAGCCAGTTATTGGCTTTCTTTTACAAATATTCATGACCTTCCACTGTTTGATATTAAATTTGAGTTGCTGTATTTTGGACCACTTTTCTAGTCTTTCCAGGTCCATTTGTATTCCTTCCACCACTGTATCCATCCTGCCTCCGATTCTGGTATCCTCTGAGGAATAACTGGTTTCTCCTGGATTCCCTTTCTATATTGCACATGATTGTATTGAAAAGGATGGGCTCTGTCATGTACCCGATTAGTCAACTAACACCTGCTTATTCTCTGCTAACAGCTATCTTGTATGCCACCCCCCCCCAAACCAGTTACTAATCCACCTAGCTAATTTGTCTCCCATCTTTTTTTTTTTTTAATTTAGTTGTTTAACCAGGTATAGCACACTAAGCTGAAAGCTTTTTTACAGGAGCGACCTGGGAGCACAAGGAGGTTAAGTGACTTGCTCAGGGTCACACAGTATGCAAGTGGGCTGCTGGGATTCAAACCCAGGTCTGGTCTGCTGGATGTCACCAGATTTGCAGCTCAGAGCCTTAGACCAATCGCTGTACTGCCTCCTGTAGATCTGTCAGCTTTTTCACAAGACTGCTGCTAGGCACAGAGTCTAGAGCTGTGCTAAAGTCGAGCTATAGTATGCTTCCTGCTTGGCCCTTATCAGGTGCCTTTGTAACCTAATCTAAGAAGTCTGTCAAGTTTGTGACATGATTTGCCTGACACAGACCCATGCTGCCTCTTGTCCTGAAGCTCATTGGTCTCTAGCCATTCCGCTGTATGATCTTTTCTAATGGTTCCTAGCAGGTTAGCTAGGATTGAGGGCAGGCTGACTGGTTTGTAGTTTCCTGCCGTCTGTCTGTTCCCTCTCTTGTGAAGTGAGATCACATTTTCTTCTGTTAAGTCTCCATGGTTATTAACAAAGTAGTAAATATACTGTTAAAATAACAGAACAGATTAAAAAAAAAAATTGTGATACAGTTTTAAGAGGCACAATAACCTGTGGTATCTATGGGATGTCTTTTTTGTTTTGTTTTTATTATAGTCATTTGCTTATCTCCCCCGTTTCCCCACCTTGCTCAGTGAGGCCACACCACTGGGTCAGCATTGAGTGTTGTGTTTTAGCATACATGTTTTACATTTGTGAGTTAAAAATAAAATGTAAAGACTGCCCAGTGGTAGCACATTGTGCTGCATGACCCTAGTTTAGAAGTGGAAACCTGAATCTGAGTGACCAGGATTGGGAGAAGTGATAGCGTTGCATGACAAACCCAGCCTGCAAAGGGAGACAATAATGGCCACCATCACAGGGACCTCTTGCAGTGCGCCAGGGTGGAGTCTCTTACTCATGAGGGATAGGCACTGGTGCTGATGCTGCATACTGACGAAGTCTGAAACTGGCTGTGAATGGTACTGGGGGTGGGGGCGCGGATTAAGGGTTGTAAAGCCTTTGGTACCATCTCATGACAGTTGCTGTCCTGCACTGCAGTGAACACTAGGGTGGCGAGTGGGTCTGGGAAATTACTGGTGAAGAGACAGGCATGAGCAGGTGTGCATTGAAAGGTGGGGCACAAGCAGATGTGCATTAGAGAATGGGGACAAATAGTTATATATTTATATAATTTCAGATATTGTAGACAGAAACTTTTGCTAATTAAGTGCCCACACATTCAGGTTCTAAGCGCCAACAAAACAAAAAAAAACTGCTATTCTGTTCAAAACCTCATATAAACCTGGAAACAATTACAGGCTGAAAAAGATCAAGGTGCACATCTAGTTTCTCACTCCTTGTGCTGGTCACAGGGCTCTAGGACCACTGGGGTTTCCCTCTCGTGCTCCTCTAAAGACAAGGAACAGAGCTGCAGCATCCAGGACACCAGCTCCTCCCACCGTGGATTGTGCCAGTCTGCTTTCTGCCTCCAAGTAAGCAGGAAGCTTGCACCACCGCTCTGTCACTCGTGGTAGAGCCAAAGATTTTTCTTTTTCTGTCTTATCATTTTCTTTGGACATCTCTCAAGTGAATTTTGATTTGATATTGAGGTGCTAGGACCGCATATAAACATAGAAACAATTACAGGCCGAAAAAGGCCAAAGGCAAATCTAGTTTCCTCTGGTCCTTCGTGCTTTCACTCCAGCCTATCCGGGGGGTTGATAATCTAAGCCCCTATTAACAACTCAGTCTATTTTATTAGCTTTCCCTCACCCACATCGCTTGCTGCCACTGCCGTCATACTGTCATACCTCACCTGAATAAGGTGAGCGGTGACCTGCAGGTCTTTGATCTAAGTGAAGCTGCAGCTGAACAAGTATACAAGCTTCAAATACTTGGGCCTATACCCAGACCTAAACTTATCTTTCAGTGAGCATATTGTTGCAGGCATACATACATACAAATTTGCCAGCAGAAACAGGCCTTATGGTCTATCAAGACTGTTTGAGTGTGCAGCCAGCATCCCTACATCACGGATGCCCCACCCCCATCCCCTTCTTTCCCCTCCGGCAATACCCAAATCGGCTCACTAAAAATTTGGAATGCCTTACAGATTAAAACACTGCCTGATCCCTGACACTACCGCTTAGGCTGCCGACAGAATTAGAATGTATAGGAATTCTGGACTGATATATCGGTCCGTGGCCCTGCAAGGGTTAAATTACGACTAGTGAAAGGAATTCTCCTCATGTTCCCAAATTATTGCTCCATACTCTACACTTCAGCCCCTGCTAACAACCTCAAAAGACTTGATGTTACCTACGGTCTGCTATTCTGCACCCTTAACAAGTCCTAGAAGCCACCACTGCTATTTCTGTAGATCTTTCCCCTTTTGCTGCCTTGTAGACCAGTTGCTGAAAGCTGCTGCTATATCTCCCCCTGTCTGATGTACTCTGACCCAAACCAACGTCCTGGAACTTAATGCAGTCAACTCCATCAATACTGGACCCGCTTAATGTGGACAATCGGGTATAGTGGACAAATTTAATTTTCCCAAACCAGTCCCTGTTGTGTGCCATAAAAAATGGACCTGACATAGCGAATCTTAGAAATAGTTTTTAACAGACAGCTGGTAGTAGTGCATCCTATGCTGTAAATTGGACTTGCCACTAGATGTCACCAGCACTGTTATAGTAGAGCAGGAGAATGTGTTACTCGTGGTTCAACCCAGCACAATTAGTGTGTTGTTCAGTGTGGCGGGCTGAGCATTTATAACCAGAATAACCATAATAGCTAGAATGACCTGAACTACTACTTTTGAATGATTCTAAGTTTGTGTGCCCAAGATTGCTACAATACATTAGCATAATGTATAGTGTTGGCTATCACGGTTGACAGGAGACGGAGATCGGTAGTGGCTGTGGCTTTTCAGTTTTTCAATAATGGACTTCAAGACTTTAAAGAGAGGAGTTTAAAGTATTTAAAAACAGTACAATACATAAACCTGAAATGCTTTCCCTTCACACTCACTCCGATATCAGTGGCTGGTAGGTGGGGGTGGCAGGCAGGTGTTAGATCTTGACCGTAGAAACATAGAAATTGTAGGCAGATGAGGACTGCTAGGCCCATCCAGTCTGCCTGTATGCCCGTGTAATTGAAACACGTTCTGCAAGGAGAGTGCTGTACCGATCAGTGTTTTTATAGGATTGCTATAAAAACATGTCATCTGGCAGGTGAGGCGTGAGGGCATGTAGTGTGTTCAAGCAGTCTCAGTGGCAGTGCACTGTATGAAATGGCTTAAAATTTTGTTTTGTTAGTTGACCCTTGATGTGTCACAACTGCTTTATATCTGTTTAGAATTCCTATACGTTCTAATTCTGTCAGCAGCCCACGGGTTAAAACACCACTTATAAGGCTAAAAGTACCTTATACAGAGTAGTCTCTTATAAGCAGCTTGCACTTTATCATGCAACAGTAACCTTCTCTCATTAACCAGACTGAACACAGTCATGGATCAGAAAGTCTTTGCTTTCTCTAAGCCCACCCTTTTGAAAAGCTTGCTTGTTAACCTGCATTTTGTAAACAGTCGCACACTGTTTCATGGCAAACTATTAACTTAGCTCAGAGAAAAGGCAAATTGTTTATGCCTATAAGTGTTTCCCACATGCTTTGTATGTAACTTGTAAGCTGTACTGTTATACAATATTGTACACACTGTCATCTGCTGTATATTCTTTATATTCTTTTATCGACTTTGTCTGTGTTGTACCTGATAATTGGTAGAAGTGCTTGGCGTACTTACCTGGTTTATTAATTGTTAAATAAATAACTAGAAATAACTAGAACGTCACATCTTGGGATATGGTACTTGAGCCAACCATATGGTGACACACTTTAGCATGAGAGAGCCTCTCCACAACTATGCATGGGCAAAGTAAATGTCAGTTTGAGCTTCTCCTAAGATTAGAGGCCAATTCAGAAAATCTTTTTTTTTTTTTCAAATTGAGTAAATTTTATTAAATTCAAGAAAGTACACACCTACAGTTATGCCATGAAATGAACATAGAGCCAGATGTGAAATGCAGAAAATCTTTATGCTGCAAATGGCATAGTGTTGTGTGTTGCATTGCCTGACTGTTAAACATAGTTATGCAAACCTTTCAGAACACAGTATCCACTTTAAAGCACAACCTTTTATTATTGTGCATAAAAATCAGCTTAGAGACTTCAGTTAAAGGGTTCCTTTTGAGATTACTTCAGGAGGTTTATGCAAACCTTGTACAAGTAAAGTTCAGAAACGCCTCAAGAGAGAAGAAATATGGAAAACATATTTATTACATGTAGAGTGTGAGTGAGTGTGAGTGAGTGTGAGTGAGTGTGAGTGAGTGTGAGTGAGTGTGAGTGAGTGTGAGTGAGTGTGAGTGAGTGTGAGTGAGTGTGAGTGAGTGTGAGTGAGTGTGAGTGAGTGTGAGTGAGTGTGAGTGTGTGTGAGAGTGTGTGTGTGTGTGTGACATCAACTCCGAACTCTCAAAAGAGAAAGGAATGGCAAAGTATTGTGGTTTACTGAATAGTGAGTAATTGGTAAATGGAACTGAATACTAAACAGTTGTATAAAAAAGTTGGTATTAATGGGACTTTTAGAATGGGATCTCGTCAATTCTGGCTCATAGGTCCGGACCCGTCCCACGGTACTGCATTAATCTAGCACATACCCCTAATCAGGAGACACTACAGGGGTGCATTAACCATGAGCATATAAAACCTTTGCAGTCAAAAAGGTCATCATGCTAATTAAATATCCTCAGGGTCAAAAGATCAACCCAACATCAAAAGAAATCCTGCAAATAAAACACATAACCCCCCCACACACACACACAGCAACATTGCTGAAGAAAACGACTACTGCAGTTGCTCCTGCTATTGTCTCCAGGGTAGAGGTAGGCAGTGGGGCCCATCTAGAGACTACCCTCCCACTTTTTCAGTGGTAGTTTCATTTTCCTGTTTTTTTCTTGTACAGATCGAGTTGCATGCGAACATATGAATAGTGCTAGCAGAAAAAACCCTTACGGTCCAGCTTGTCTTTCTGAAAATATCTTTTGTTTCACAATTTACTATGGACACAGGTACTGAATTCCCCAGATTTGCTGTTCTTCGTGTATGAAAGAACTTCCTTTTGTCAGTCTTAAAGTTTTAGTTTTTAATTTGTTTACAGTATCCCCTTAAGTTATGGCTAGTGGCACTGCGTTCCATGCCCATCATTGTCATTAAAACGGGTTTCTAATTGTATTGTACATTGGTAAAATATCCTCTCTGTTGCCTGTTTTCCAGACTTTGCATATTTGGACATTTTTTTTAGACCCCCAGATCGTTTTTGTGAATCTCTTTTGAATGTTTCCTTTTTTTTTTTTTTTTTCCAATGTGTCGTTTTATATGTTGTGTGTGCGTTACGCGCAAGTAGTCACCGCTTAGGAGAGAAGAGGGCTGTGGAGGTGCAGCACTGTGGCAGCCAACGGAGGCACTGCATTTGGGGGCTTGGCACTGGAGGAGCAATGGAGGCACAGTGTGCTGCTGAAACGTTTTCGCCGCTGCCATGAGGGGCCGCCTCGTCATTGCAGCATCAGCCATTCTGCTTCAATGAGGGAGCGACCCGTCATTGCAGGCCGGTACCTTGCCTAGTGTAACAATTTACATCCGCTGCCTCTCGGCTCCATGAAAGCCAAATGGGGGTGGCCAGATCCCCATCAGCAGCCCCGACCCAGTTCATTTGCTGATGGGGGCCCACTCCCTGTCGGCATGATGTAACCCCACCTCCCTCATTTGTGCGAGGGGTGCCCAATCCCCTTGGCATCATGCCCCCAAACAGTCATTCTTTGCCCACGGGGCCCAATCTAGTCGGCTTTAGTACCCCACCCCAAAGCAGGTGGCACACTGGGAGCCCACCCAGTGTTCTGAAGCAAGTGTGAGGGAAAAACCCTCCCACAATGTCTTTCTTTATTTGTTTATTTAATTATTTGTTTATTATTTATTTTTATTTTTATCTCCCTGAAACAAAACAGTCCATGCCAGTCACCATCCTCTTTCCCAACCCACTTTTCACGCACCTACCTTCCACCCCCCCACCCATACTTGCCTCCGGAGCCTGGGCGTGATGATCTTTGGTGGCCGGAAACACGTCTGCACTCTTCAAAGCCAACCACGAACTGAAGAAATGCCGGTAAGCTGTATAATGGCATAAATAGGTTTTTTTCAACTTTGGTGCATATCTTCGGCATTTTGGGGAATTTTGGCACCACATTTTCTACATGGGGTTATTGGGACCCCTCCTCATGAATTCAGCCACTGTCATGGCGTTATTCGGTCCCGAAAGGTGATTTCGAGGTCACTGCGCGAAATCACCTTCTGGGCCCGATTACCAAAACGACAGTGCCAGTGTTCATGGTGGCCTCTCAAAAAGCCTGTGTTGCAAATTTGGTGAAAAAACTCCCAACAATTGACTTTTACGAGCGTGCATTACGTAGTTTCCACGCACGCTCGTAACTTCGCGATTTTGTAATATTTTCACTCCAGATTTTCAACATTGGCATTTTTCCACACCTCCCTATGAACAGTACAGCTGTCATTTTTCCCATCATGCCCGAAATGTGTTTTCACACTTCTAGCGCAGAATAGCACGGTCACTGTGGGAAATCAGTGTTCGAACACATTAAGAAAATCACAGTGACACTGTTCATGAGCAGAGGTCCTAAAATACTATGTTGAAAATTTGGTGACAAAGTCCATGAAATTACTGTGTTACGAGCATCGTTGCATAGTTTCCGCACCCTCGTAATTACGTGCATTGTAATATTTGCTCCAGATTTTCAACATTGGCATTTTCACACCTCCTTATGAACAGTACAGCTATCATTTTCATATCCTGCTCGAAATATGCATTTACACATCTGGCGCAGAATACCCCAGTGTCTCTGCGAAATCAATATTCGGGACAGATTAGGAAAATCATAGTGACACTGTTCATGAGCAGAGGTCACAAAATGCCTATGTTGAAAATTTGATGAGAAAATTCCCCTAAATGACAGTTTTACACGCACCGCGTTGCACAGTTTCCACATAATCCTGGAAGTTTGAGTATTTTTAATATTTTCACTACAGATTTTCAACATTGCCATCTCTTCACACCTCCCTATGAATGGTACAGCTGTCATTCTTCACATCCTGCCCAATTTGTGTTTTTCGTACATCTGGCGCAGAATGGCACGATCGCTGTGGGAACTCGAAGTTCGGGACCCATTAACAAAATCACAGTGCCACTGTTCATGAGAAGAGGTCCCAAATGCTTTCATCAGGTGGGGGTCACAGAAAAGCCATGTTGAAAATTTGTAGTGCAAATACTAACAAACGCCCGAGCGTTAGGGTGTCTAACCATAGCGTCCAACCCTGTACAGACTGACAGGCATCAGGGGTGTGCCTTTGAATCGCGGACTGTAATGCTCGTGCCATTCTACCCCCAACCCACTACTCTGCAGCCAGTGACAGACATCGAGGTGTGCCTTGAACTCTTTAGCCACAGAGTTCACCCCTTTCTCCAATACTGCACCCATTTCAGCATATTTCCTTATGGAATTGGGTGAGCATGAGGCCAGCCTTCAAGGCACAACTCGACGCCTGGAGTCTGCAGAGTAGGGTGAAGTGAAGTGGCATGAACCTTTTAGGCGGCGGCCCAAATGCATACCCCAGTGCCTGTCCGTCTCTGCAGGGTGGAGGCAGGGTTGGCGTGAAGTTCAGTACTTCACTGCCATTCCTATTCTGCATCTCTCTAACTCCTGCATTTCCGATGCTAATACCAGCAAGCAAACATTCGCCATTGACAAATGCTTGTTTATACAGAACCCATAGTTGTGACCTGTAGTCTAGATGAGGCCTTGTTATATATTCTATACCTCTCCAAATCATATTGTTTCATGTTTTGACTGTTTGTTTTCCTAATGTTGTTCAGTCTGATTGATTTACTATTGCAGTGTGTTGCTTAGCCATTCTTATGTTTTTGTCAGTAATTACTCCAGGTCACGTTCTGAGACATTGTGTTTGACTTTTTTTATGCTTTAAAATATTCTCTTTTGTATTATTGTTTCCCATGTGTATCACGGAAGATTTTAAGACGTTCAGTTTCATTTCCTAGTTTCTGGTCCATTGATGGTGTTAAGTTGTCCTGTAGTATATTACTATCATGTAGGTTTACTCTATTTCCAATGTTGGTGGTATCTGCATATCTAACAAACCAAGTATTAATAACCAAGTAAACAAAGTATTGAGTAGTAAATAACCAGTAATATAGAATCAGTTTTCTCTTAAATATATCCAGACTACTGCTTGCTACCACATCATTAGGTAGTTGATTCCATATCCTGCCTGTGCGCTGAAGGAAAAAATTATATCTTCCATTTTTTTACAACTGTGTCTAACTTAATTTGGAGTTTATGTGCCTTTAGGAAGTCTGGTTTTACTTTAATTTTTACACCCACTCTCCATCAGTTCAGCATTATGCATAATTTTATACATATTTAATGTCACCCCGATCCTCGTCTGTTCCAGGCTGTAAAGCCCTAGGTGTTGCAGCCTGAACTTGTAGCTGTCCCCATGTGATCTTAGTAGCTCTACACTGCACTCTCCCTACCCGATCTACCTCACCCCTCAAATATGTGTGCTTCACAAGGGGATCCGTAATCTAGGTAGAACCCAATATATGCGCTATACAATGGCATCATACAGCTCGCTGATCGGTTTAAAAAACTATTTTAATATTCCTGATCATATAATTTTCTCTAGTAAACAAAAGCTTTTATTACCATGTGATTAAAAATGAATAACCTCCCAAAAGATCATACTAGGTGTTGGAGGAAGGCGGCGCAAAAGCGTATACCGTTCCCCATAAGCGAGCACAGTTCAATTCTAAAACATATTAACGTGTCTATCTCTCTTTTGAATTGCTCTATAGTTTTACTAGTGATAATATAATCTGGTAGGGCATTAGTGTTCTACCGTTCTTTGCACAAACGAAAAATATCTACAATTCTTTCTAACCGTCTCTGTTTTTATTTGTGACCCATTTCCTCTTAATCCTTCTGGTTTATTTACTGTTTCTATTCCTAGTCCCTCCATTAACTGTGGATCCTTCATGATTTTAAATCCTGAGGATCCTGGGGAATTCAGATGATCAGATGGATAGACAGTTGGCTCCAGGACCGGACCCAGAGGTGCGTAGTTGGCGGGATAGTCTCATCCCTAAGGAGGGTCATTAGTAGGGTCCCACAGGGATCAGTCCTTGGGCCCCTCCTGTTCAACACCTACATCTCTGACATAAGGACCGGTATCAGGAGTGAGATGAGTCTCTTTGCGGATAACTCAAAACTGGGGGTGACGGTGGATGGGGAGGAGGGAAGGGTATCCCTACAGGGGAACCTAGAAGCTCTGGAAAGATGGTCTAGAAAATGGAAGCTGAGGTTCAATGTAGGGAAATGCAAGGTACTGCACCTGGGGAAAAAAACCGGGCCAAGTGTACACCCGGGATGCACAAGTCCCGATGGCTGAGAGGGACCTGTGGGTGGTGGTGGATGTCAAGATGAACAACTTGGAGACTTGTGGGAGGGCAGCAGCCAAGGCCAACAGGATGCTGGGATGCATCGCTAGAGGGGATCACCTCCAGAAGGAGGGAAGTGATACTCCCTCTGTATAACTGTTTGGTGAGGCCACACCTCAAGTACTGCATCCAGTTTTGGAGGTGGCATTTAAAGAGGGACATTAAGCTCCTGGAGAGGGTCCAGAGGAGGGCAACCAAAATGATTTGGGGCTTGGGGGACAGGACCTATGGGGAGAGGCTCGAAGAGCTAAATATGCACACATTGGAAGAGAGAAGTGACCGGGGCATGATAGAGGTCTTCAGGTACGTGAAGGGGTGAATAGGGAGGGAGCAGTCAGGGTGCTTCAAGGGAGGAGGAGGAGGGGCAACTAGAGGGCATGGGTGGAAGCTGGAGGGGAGATTCAGAGGAGAAAGGAGGAGGTGCTACTTCACTGAGAGGGTGGTGGAGCCATGGAATGCGCTGCCCAGGGGCTGATGGAGGCAGAGATGGTGGAGGGTTCAAGAGGGGTGGGACAGGTACAGGGGAAGGGTTCTGGAAGCAAAATCCAGTGCAGTGAGAATATCCGAACTGGGAAGGAAGAAGCCAGAGAAGAGGCGAGGGGCAGCAAGTTCAGCTCCCAGGGTGGGGGCTGAGCAGACCTGAAAGACTGTTAGGTCTATTCTGCTGGCATTTCAGTATGTTAGTAAAATTTGTAATAAATCCCTCTTCCTTCTGTTTTCCAGCTTAAACATCTTCAACCTTTCCAATCTATCTTCATACCCTTTACCTCTTTATGACCATATCATCCTAGTATATGTCTGTTGGACTCTTTCTAATCTATTTATTTCGCCTTTCCTATATGGACTCCACAGTGGATATCCATAATCCAAACTGGGCCTTACATACGCTCTATACAACGGTATAAGACGCTATTTGGATCTATTTATGAAGCTTCTTATATTTCTTGTCATATAATTCGTTCTAATGACCTCTGACCGTTGCACCTTAAATGTCATACCCTCATCTGCTGTTCTTCCATAATCCTTTTCTTTATGTGTTGCCTCCATCATAGTGTCATTTAAGTAATACACATGTTTAGGGTTCTTATTCCCCACATGCATCACACTACACTTTTCTGCACTAAATGGCATTCTGTTATCTCTTGCGCATCTTTCTAATTGTTTTAAATCAGCCTCCAATTGTTTGAATTGTTCCATTGAGCCAACCTGCCCTCCCAATTTCACATCTGCAGATTTTACCATGAAGTTCTGGATACCACACTGAATATCTCCTATGTATAATGAAGCAGCGCAAGGCCCAGCACCACCTCTGAGGCACCTCACTCATAACCGCCACCTGACCTGACAAAACTCCTCTTATCCTCACTGATTGTTTTCTATCTTTCAACCAACTCTGCACCCACCTTATCAATCTACTGTCCACACCTATTTTTACCATTTTTGCAATGAGTTGGTTATGTGGTACCTTGTTGAATGCTTTCTGAAAGTCAAGGAAGAAAATATCCTTTGATTTGTTTTCTTAAACTTTTTTACTGATTTGTTCATAAAAAATGAGTTGATTAATTAAGCATGACCTATTGTTTTTTTAAACCCATGTTGTTTAGCATCATTCACTTTCAATTCCTTGAGATCATTATCTAACTTGTCTTTCAGAAGACATTCTGCCACCTACACAAAACTGCCGTCAGGCTAACGGTCTATGAGTTTGTCATGGAGGTTTTAATCCTTTTTTTTATAGATGGGTATTACTATTGCACTTCTCCAGTCAGCCGGTATCTCACCTGTAATAAATGATCTACCTATTAACATCGGCTAACGGGATGCTATCTGTACCAACTTCTTTAACAACCTAGGGTGCAATAAATCTGGGCCAGACGATTTATGTGGTTTTAAACCATTCAATATCTTTTCAGTATCTTCCTTTGTAACCTGCATAAGTGTTTCCTTATTTTATTATCCTTAACTTTGATCTCTTTGTTATCCTTTTCTTCATATACTGAACAAAAGTATTGGTTTAGATGTTGTACCATTTTTGTTTCCATCACTTCACTACCATTTATGTCCAGTGATCCTAATTGGCCTGACAATTTCTTATTATTATTTAAATAGAAATACAGACCCTTCCATTGTCCTTTCTGTATACTAAATTCATTTCAGTCTTTTCCTTTCTACCTTTATTTTAGTTTTTAACATCTTCAATTTTCTTTGCATTCCATACTAGCCTCCTCAGTTCCTATTTTTTTTCATGTCATTTGCCTTCTTTTTTCCTTACATAACCTCATTATTCCATTTGTCACCACATGGGCTTTTTTCCCCTTTTAGTACATAACTTCTTTTTTGGGACATATTTATCTTCCAACTTTTGTATCTTGTCTTTCAATATCTCCCACATTTCTTCTACTGTTTTATCACTAAATAAACTCTTCCAATGCCACTCATCCAGCTTCAGTCTTATCATGTGAAAATCTGCCTTGTTTTAATTTCTTATTACCGTAACACCTTTTTGAATTATTTCTTTTTTTACGTAGAATTGAACTAACCCATGGTCATTGTTGCTTAGGTTTTCTATAATATTTATCCTAGTTATTAACTCCTCATAGTTAGTTACAATCCAGTCTAAAATATTGTCACCTCTTGTTGGTTTGCAGACTAATTGTGATAGTCCCATCTCCTCCATCATATCTAAATATCTTTTGTGCACAGCATTTTTCAGTTCTCCTAACCCAATCTATGTCCAGTAAGTTAAAGTCCCTAGAATGACTATATCGCCTGCATTGCAATTTGTCTAATTTGTTTTTCTATATAGTCGTCATGAATTGTACTAGAATTGAGTGGCCTGTAGAATAAACTCAACAGCAGTTTCTTTTGTGTTTGTGTTTGCTGTACTGCTACCCATAATGATTCTATTTCCTCCTGTTGATCATAATTGTTATAGCGAGTACGTCTTATTCCCTGCCTTATAAAATAAGATACCTCCTCCTTCCTATTTTCTCTTTCCTTTGAGAACAGCTCGTATCCTTTTAGTTCCCTATTTCACTTTAAATCAGTCTCCCACCATGTTTCTGTTATACTACATTATATCTATTGACTCTGTCTTAAATTTAAACTTCTGGCATTCAGGGACCATACCTTCAGGCCATTATGTGTCCTGCTATGTAGTCCTCTATTTTCTGTATTTATCTGCCGATCATTATTTCTTATGGGTGTAGTCACGAACCTATCCTAGATTTTCTTTTTTTTGTACCCTTCTCACCCGATACATCAGTTTAAATGGGTGTCCAATACTTCTTTTTATTTCTAATCCCAATTTTCTACTCCCCCTTTTTTTAGATAAATGCAGCCCATCCTTACAAAAATAACTTGGCTCATTTACAAATTGTTCCCAATGGGTCAAGTAACTTATCCCCTCCTTCAATGACCATAATCTCACCCAGTTATTTATTTCTCTTATTTTACTCTGGACACCATGATTTTCGCTTGGTACTGGGAGTATCTCCAAAAAGTAGGTTTTGCACCCCAATTGATTTGCTTCCTCTCTTATATTTTTGAACTCTTGCCTAATACTACTTAAGTTTTGGTGTTTAATATTATTCACCCCCAGATGTAATATTAGTACTTTTTCTCCTATCTCATCTTTCATAGTATTAGGCAGCATTCCCTGAATATCTCTAATTTTTGCTCCTGAGAAGTAACTGGTTGTCACCTGTTCTTTATTCCCGCATGATGTGTTCCTGTCTGTGTATTTTTTAATATTGAGTCTCCTAATACATAAGCATTAATCTGTCTTGTTGGTTCTACCATCATATCCCCTTCCCCTCGTACTTCAATATCCCCATTTCTTATAACATTACTGTTCTCTTCCCCTGTCTGATTTTCTTTCTTCCCGTAGTACAGTTTCTTCCACTAGGTGTTGAGTATATCTTGAATCTTGCAGGTTATCGTCTAACTCTTACCTAGTGTATGAGACCTGCAGGGCACTGGACCTCATGGAAGTCCAGCGTGCCCCTGTCCAAGTTAAACCAGTTCTCTCAATTACAGACAGTGAACAAGTGCTTTCTGAGTTTCCAGCATTGTGACCAGCTCATCAACCAGGAATGGGCTGAGGCAGACAAGAAGAGGCCTTTCAGTGAAAGCAGAGCAAGAGTCTATCCCTCTTGGGCTATGCTGAAAAAGAGGCTGTATCTGCCAGGTGCACAACCTTTAGTTGCTAACATGGTTAAACACACCATGAAACCGCTTGAGGGATCCATCGCTCAGTCTGATGGAAATAAGAGGATAGACACAGCTTGTTGAAGTGGTTTCATGGCAGCAGGAGCAGGCATAAGGGTGCGTTATGTTGCCATTCTAGTGTCTACAGCCCTCTGGGAATGGGTGAGATCCCTTTCTGAGATTATGCCAGAATATTCCCAGGTAGCGAAACTGCTTTCCCTTATTGATATGCAATTTCCTTTTTAGGGGGAATAGCATTGGTTAACTTCCAACCTGTGAGATGTTCTGCTGCCAGTGTTTCGGCTATGAGAGGAGTATTTATTTTTATTGAATTTTGTTGACCGGGTAGGCTCACTGATACTAGAAGTCCCTTTTTCAGAGGAGACTTGGGAGGGGGAGGCGGAATACAGATGGTAACCAACTGAAATTGAACCAAGTTAAGCTGTTGGTGGTATTTTTAGTGAATGGGGGAAATTTGGCCAGGACATCGGGGAATTTCTACTCTGCTCATGGGGTGTCGAGCCCTGTAGACAGGATGGAGGGGCCCATTTTGGAGCAGGACGGAGGAGAAAGAGGTGAACACAATGAGCAGGCAGAAAATCTGGGCTTGGCTTCACAGGCCAAAACTACAGGTCCCAGGATGGAGGTCAGGTCAGTCAACTGGGAGAAGAAGGTAGATGGTGGTGGCAGGCGGCTCTTGCAGTGAGGATGAGACAGCTGGGTTGCATCTGTGATTTGGCCAGCACATTGTCTTAGGTGCAGAAGTCAAGTATAGTTTATAGAAAATGTGATTATAACTTAGAAAATAAGGATAGTATGAAAGCTGAAGAGTTATAGCCAGAGCAAAACAGAAATGCCTCGAGGACACGTTGGGAAAAAAGTTGGTGAGCAAATAGCTACTGCAAAACGAAGATGGAAGAAGAGAGAAAGAGAACTTCTTTAAACTCTCCAACTTACCCTGATAATGTGGAAACTTCAAAATTATGCACCATAGAAGGTGCACCAGTGAACCGGATGATGGAAACATGGCGCTCAAAGGAATCAGAACACTGATGTACAAGGAGTCTGGTCTCCAGAGGCAGCTTTGCAAAAGGCAGGGTGGACACAAGACGATAAGGGTAAGTGGAACTCTGGCTATAAAAGTACTGAAGCAGCTAATATGCAAAGGAAACTTTCCAAATGACTTGCCACAAGAGAATCATTTAGACATTGTTTCTGTAACAGGGCCTAGTGAACCACTGCATATAGGCACTAATACACCAGGCCTTTCACGTTCTGATGATCATAAGTTAAAAGAAAATCCCTCCTTGCCAGTCTTTTTTCATAAGCCGTAGAAGTGGCAAAGCTTGGAGGAATGCAGTTTGACTCTGCTTTTGGACAATAAAGAGGACATTCCTGACAGGCATTATGTTGGCAGAAATTTGCTAAAACAATCGATGGGGTTTATCCCATCGGAGTGTCGTGTTAATACATGCCCAGGGGAATTTACTTATGACATTAGCTTCAGGTCTCCTGAAGTCTTGGAGCACTTTTGGATAAAATACTCTAACTTGAAGACAAAACCCCTTTTGGTCAGATTTTGTGGTTATCCCTTTAATTAAACAACTTTTCCATGTAATACCATCCCTTCGGAAGGAGTGAGTAAATATAATGGACATTATGTACTGGTTGGAAACGATTTACAGTCCAAGAAACCCAGCCCCATTTTGACGATAAGGGATTTTGGAACAGTGGCTGGAAAATCAAAGTTAAGCTACAGCAGGATGACACTGATATTATTCATCTTCCTAACTGTTTTGTCATAGGGCGGGGTAAGGGCTTCCTATTGTACCCTGGCCAGCCTAGGACTTGTTTTAAATGTGGCTCTAAAAGGCATATAAGTACCAATTGTGAAATGCTTAAATGTATTCATTGTGGTGAGATAGGTCACCGAGTGTACATTGTTTCAAAAACAGATGTAATTTCTGTGAGGAAGTGGGGCACAATTTCATATCTCTCTCCTAAGCTGGTCTCCGGGCTTCCTTATACAGGAGCTGTACCTCCTAATGCTGATAGGCAGGCAGGAATCGGACCTCTGCAGTAGGGGACTTCCAGCCCTCCACTTCCTGTCTCTCTGTTTTACTTCCTGCCTTCATTGGAGCAGGTACTCTGCAGCAGAGCCCTGTCACATTGTAAGTCATAAAATTCTTATTCTTCTCGTGAAGCAACTGTATGATATGGATTGCTAGGATTTGGTGGGACCCAGTCTCTGTCTTGCAAGCTGCACAGACTGGCCCCACCTCTCAGCGGCTCAGTGGTTTTTCCCGTGATTTTGGGCTATCCCTTAACTGATGTCTGTAAGCCCTCAAGGCTAGGGGGACTTCTGATTTAAGCACCGGAGTACTTTTGGGGATGAGTACCCTTCTCTTGACGAGTGGCTTTGGCGAAAATATCAACCGCTAAATGTGGGGATCTGGCAGCTTGCTGAGGAGGCGCTAGGCCACTGCGTCGTTATTAGGCGCTGAGGGAGAGCACTCAGGCCACTCTATTTTGGCTCCCCTACAATGGACGCCTGTAAGCTGTTAAGGCTAGGGACTTATCATTCAAGCACCAGAGTACTCTGTGGACTAGTGCAGATGTCTTCTGTGATGAGCGGCTTTAGAAAATATCAGTCAGCCGTCAGCTGGAGATGTCGTAAGCCCTCAAGGCTAGGGACTTATCATTCAAGCACCGGAGTGCTACTAGGGACGAGTGTGGATGCCTTCTGTGACAATCGGTCTTTGAGAAAATATCAGCCACTGCGTCAACGGACAACTTGTCAACGAGGATCCAAGCAGTGCGCTGAAGCTAGCGCTAGGCCACTCTACCAAAAGCGCTGAGGAACACGCCAGGCCGCTCGTCGTTGGGGCCAGCAGCACATGGTCCCAGTTCAGATCTCTTGTCGACAAGCGGTAGTGCCGAAATGTCACCCTCCTCGAGGAGCGCTGCGGACACCCAGTAGCGCTGTAGGGTTCTTACAAAACAGGGCATCCCTACAGAATGAGGAGCACAGCGCTTGGGGAAACAAAATAACAGGCATCCTACAGAACATCTAGTGCAGCGCTTGGGGACCCCCCCCTTAAAGGGACCAGTGGAACTCCTCTCAGCGTTGGTCAGGTGCGCCCCTAACAACATCAAGGGACAAGATGGATCTTATTCAGCAAATTGACTGTTTACAGCAACTAAAGGAGAGAGCAACTTAGCATTTGCCCTAAAGGGCCAGAAGCATCCCTATGAAGCTCAGTGTTTGGCCCCTAAAGGGCCAGCAGCAAGTCTTGCAACTTCAGCGGCATAATTAGGAAACCACCAGGGAAGGGGTGACGCTGATTAAAAGAGAACAGGACCAGTTTGAGCATAGCCTCAGGTAAACCTTCAGGAGCAGAAAACACCAGCGCAGATTTGTCCCGCTTCTAATCATTTTACTGAGTCGCCTTGCCTAATATGTGACAAGGCAGCGTCCACAAATGTTGAGGTCTCAAGAGAGACAGCCCCTTCCTCGATGCAGACTGACTGGCCAGCAAGACAGGTCTGAACAAGCAGCAGCCACCAGGTCTAAGAGGCAGCGGCCACTGGGAGACCCTAGCAGTCGCAGCCCCCTCTCTGGCTTCAGACCTCCATTGTCAGGTAAATTAGAGCCTTTGCCCTGGACCCAGCATACCTCTTGGGCAACTTCCTGGGTCACCAGATGGGAGACCTCACAACACAAAAGAAAGCCCCGTCCTCATTCGAAGAGGAGCAGTAGTCCTCACATCAGTGTCGCAGAGAACATCACCAGATTCCTCAGTCTTCAGTTCATGGTCTTCCAAAGAGGGAGAGCTAGGGGGCTTATAAATCGCCATCGACTCACTGTCCAGAATCTTTGACCTGGAGGGCCTAGTCTTTTTCATAAAAAAGGTCATGGCTGGGATTCATCTCTGATCTTCCCCAGAGGCTTCCACCCAGCCACAACGGGTTTTCACCTTACAGCTGCCGCTAACCCGGCCTCAGCCTTCCCTATTCCCCAAGCCATTGGGGACCAAATAAGAAGGAACGGCAAGGTCCAGTATACACCTGTCCGGTTGCCTGACGGATCTCTATGCTTCTCAAGTCTGACAAGAAGCAATCTAAAAAGTGGTTAGACTGACCCAGAATTGACCCTCTGATTTCAAACCTGACCAAGAAGTCTGTCATACCAACCAAAGGAGGGAATTCTCTCAAGGACCCAGTACATAGGACCATGTTGTATTAAGCCTTGGCTCGCTGCAGTCTCTGGCCTCAGGGCTAGCAAGCAGTCTCTTCTAGTAGAGCCAGTCAGTGAAGGTAATCTCCTATTGGCTTAGCCCTGAAGGAGGCAGTGAGGGATTCCTGGGAGATGGCCTCATCGTGAGTCAGGGGCCAGTCTTCTTTGTATTTTTTCAGGCCCCAGACGCTTTTGCAGTAGCAAGTTTATGATAAGTGTGAAAACTCCAGCTTTCCCCGGGGAAAAGCACATGCAATCCAGGCACTTCCTCGAGTAGAGGGCAGGTTAAAAATAAATAAATACATTTCTTGAGGAAGGGATCCCGACTAAGTTGGACAGAGGGTTCATAGACATTACCAGCATGAGTTACCATACAAGCCCCCACTACCTCAGGTGGTGCCCTCCCCTATCTCTGGCAACCCATCGGAAAGACAGGCGACGCTACAGGCCATTATGGACCTTCTGCAAACAGAGGCTAGCTCTCCCATAGAGGTCAGTTGGGGGTTTTCTCCCCATTCTTTATCGTACCAAAATGCACCGGGGGGGGGGTTCAGACCAGTCATACACCTCAAATGCCTGGATAGTTTTGTCCGCAGCAGACCCTTCAAGGTGGGAACCTTGTCATCAATCATTAGGGTGTCGTAAAAGGTTTTTTTCCGGCATCCATAGATCTGCAAGATGCCTAATTGCGTTTTCCCACTCAGGAACTAGGGGGGCAGTACTTCCAATTCAAAACTCTGCCATTGGGGTCTTCCTCAGACCCAAGGATGTTTTAGAGGTGCTAGTAGCGGTCATAATCCACATAAAGGCCCCACAGCTAAATCAACCATTACAAGCAGTGGTGGAGGTAGTCTGGTGCCCATTGGTACACTGTTTTCTCATCAACTGGAGAAAGAGTTCCCTAACTCCAAAACAGACCTTGACCCTCCAGGGAGCAGACTTCATGACACAAGCCACAAGGTCTTTTCCCCCAGAAACTTAATTTAGTTGTCTGCCTAACTCATCAAGGAGTTTCACATAGCTCCTCAGCGGCCTGCTTATTTTTTCATACAGCTCACTGAGAGTTAAACCCCACTCCAGTGAGGGTCTTGGAGGACAGAGATCATGAAGGGCTGTAAGTCGGGCCACCCACACCAGAGCTGAGGGGCTCACCTGCATCAGCTGTCTTCACCACACAGGTGGTCGCTGTTTGAAACAGGGTACAGCATAAACGTTCTTGAGATGGGAGCAGTATGCCTTGCCCTCAGACGCTCTGAACAGCAATTCCTCAGTCACAATAGACTGATTCCAACTGACAGTCTGACAACGTTTGCATACATCAACCATCAGGATGGATCAAGAAGCTCAAAAATGCCAAGGGGGTCCATTCTTCTCTGTCAGTGGGCTGAGCACCACGGAGCGATGTATATGCCAGGCCAGGAAAATGTCACAGCAGACTGGCTTAGTTGCAGGGTTGCTCCCCAGGGAAATGGGAGCCGAAGGACGGTGCCTCCTGAATCCTAACAGAACCGTGGGGCAGTCCTTGGATAGATTTTTTTTGCCCACAGGCGGAACTCCAAGGCAAGCAATTCTACTCCCTGGCCAAGGACGCAACAGTGTGGCTCAGGACATTTTTTTTCCTGGTCTGGGGTTAGTTTGGTCTCCTGTATGCCTTCCGTCCAATTCCGCTTCTATCCAGAGTCCCCCACAAAGTGGCTTGGGACTGGGCAGAACTGATTCTAGTCTATCCCTTATGGCTTTTTCGCCAGTGGTTCCTGCTTCTCCATCTGTCAAGGAGTCCACTTCCATCCTTCAAGCTCAGCCCGTACCTTCTCCATCAGGTCCAGTTCAGCATCCCAGTTTGAACAATTTGTCTCTCTAGGCCTGGAGAGGGTAGGGAAACTTCAGGAGCTAGACTGCACAGCTCCTGTTATGGAAATGAGTAGTATAGAATTTGGAGGAAATTCTGGTTTAGGCTTCATTCAAACAAATACAGAACTGTCCAATACAATTGTCTGTACTACTCCAGTTCCTTTTGTACTGGGATGAAGGACTGCAACCAACCACCTTACGAGTTCAGTTTTCAGTGTTGGGAGCACTCTTGTTGATGGATTCAGGGAATCGCTGGGCTGACTCTCTGTATCTGGAAATTTCTGAAGGCAGTAACATTCAAATGCCTTTCAATCAACCAAGGGTACCAACTTGGAGGATCAATCTGGTTCTCAAGGCTGTGACCAAGGCCTCCTTTAGAGCCTCTCAGGAGACATGCCTTATGCATCTCAAAATGAAGGTCGCCTTTTTTTTCTCATAGATATTACTTCAGCCAGGAGAACAAGTGAACTAGGAGCATGGTTTACCCAAGAGCCGTACACTGTCTGTCATCAGATTAGAACAGCTCCAGGTTTTTTGCCAAAAGTTATGTCCCCTTTCCATTACATTCAAGGGTTCATTCTTCCTTCTATCTGCCCACTTGCTAAAAGCTATAAGGGAAGGGAATTTCATCCTCTAGCCCGGAGAAGGATGATGAAAATGTATATTAAGAGAACTGAAGCTATTCACAAAACTTCAAGTTAGTTCATGTCAACTACAGGCTGAAATGGTGGGTAACAAGGATTCAAAGAGCTTGTAGCCAGGACAGTTCTATCCGTCACCTCCGATGCATGATCAGGCCGAGAGAATGCCTGCCCAGTGAGAGCTTTTTTCCCTGGACTCATGGCCCCTTCGTGGGGCACTTCAGTGAATCATCTCCAGCAGACATATGTAGAGTGGCCACTTATTCATCGATTCACGAATTTGCAAAATTTTATTAATTGGAGGTGATGTCCTCAGCTTAGGTATCATTGGCTGCAGAGTTCTTCAGGCGTGTGGTGGACCCTTGAGGGTCCTTGATATTCTTCTCACCCGATACATCTGAGGATGTACTGCTTGTATATCCCATGTAAGGAAGCCCGAGACCAGCTTAGAGAGAGAAATTGAAATTTAAATACCTGTAAATTTTCTTTCTGTGACGGCTGGTTCCGTTGTTCGATTTCCTTCCAGAATGTATATAGTTGGCTGGCCTCACGGCCATGTATGCTTTAAAATTCTTGTTTTTGTTCCCAAGTTCTTGTAGTATTGCCACATTGGACTGCTTTAGGAAGAACTGAGGGAGATGGGACGTGGAGGGCTGGATGTCCCCTGCTGCAGAGGTCTGATTCCTGCCTGCCTATCAGCATTAGGAGGTACAGCCCATGTGTAAGGAAGCCCAGAGACCAGCCATCGGAGAAAGAAAATTTACAGGTATTTAAATTTCAGTATTGCCCACGGGCCACTAGAAATAATGACTATGCTGATTTTGGAATACAAGATTTTTCATGTTTGCTTGTGCACACGCGCAAGAAACATAGTGCCACCATATGACTTTTTGGAGGTGTGCCACCTGCTCTGCCAGTGCCTCGATCCATTTTGCAGGTGCGACCACATCGCACCAATGAATGGCCTAGCTGTCTATGACAGCAGTTCAGATGCAGTGGCATGCAGTTGAAAGAAAACCACCGCTGCAGTCTGCAGTGGTAACGTGTATGCAATTTGCATATTGACATCAAGCTGACAGGGATGCCCAATCCTCCTGTCGGCATACCCCTTCCCCAGTTCATTTGCCGACAGGGTAGCCCAATCCCTATTGGCATAATGTCCCCGCAGTTGTTTTAAATGAATATGGTGGTGGCTGTCGCTGTCCGCCTCTCACAGTCCCCTTGAAAGCCAAGTTAATTTGCCAATGGTGGAGCCCAATCCCCATCGGCATAATGTCCTCCCTCTCCCCCATTTGTTATGTGCCGAGGGGGTGCCCAATCCTCCTTGGCTCATGTGCCCCCCCAACACCTTGTGCTGGACGGGTTCCCAATCCCTGTCGGCTACAGCCCCCAAAACAAACACAGGTGGCATGCTGTGGAGGCCAGCCCAGTGGCAAAACCACCTGTGAAAAAGAAAACCTTCGCTTTGTGTTTTTTTTTTTTTTTTCTCCAACATATATGTGGATATCTCGCCATATTCGCGAATGTTGGCACGCAATTTTCAACATGGGGTTCTTGGGACCCCTCATGAATTCAGTGATTGTCATCTGGTTATTCGGTCCCAAAAGGTGATTTTACGGTCACTGTATGAAATCACTTTCGGGACTGATTTAACAAAGCGACAGTGTCACTGATCATGAGGTGACTTACAGATTTGGTGAAAAATTCCAAAAATGACTATCACGAGCATGCGTTGTGCAGTTTCCATGTACACTTGTAACCATTGAATTTGTAATATTTTCACTCCAGATTTTCATCATTGCCATTTTTTCACCTCCTATGAACAGTACAGCTGTCATTTTCACATCCTGGCGAAATATGTTTTTGCACTTCAGCGCGAGAACTTGTGGTCGCTGTGGGCAATCAGTGTTCCAGACAGTTTAAGAAATCACAGTGACACTGTTCATGGACGGAGATCCTAAAATGCCTGTGTTGAAAATTTGGTGAAATAATTCCACTAAATGACTGTTACGGCGTGCATTACGCCAGTTTCCACACACTACATAACATTGAGAATTTGTAATATTTTCACTCAAAATGTTCAGCATTGTCAATTTTGCGCACCTCTTATGAACAGTACAGCTGTCATTTTTCAAATCCTGCCCAAAATGTGTGTCACAAGATCTGGCTTATCGACGGTACAGTCGCTGTGGGAAATCAACATTTGGGACTGATCAAGAAAATCATAGTGACCAGTCTTCATGAGCAGAGATCACAAAATACCTGTGTTGAAAATTTGGTGAAATAATTCCACGAAATGACTGTGTTACGAGTATGCATTGCGCCTTTTCCACATACGCTCGTAAGTTCGAGCATTTTTAATATTTTCACTCCAGATTTTCAACATTGCCATCTCTTCACACCTCCCTATGAATGTAACAGCTGTCATTTTCACATCCTGCCCAATCTGTGTTTTATACATCTGGCCAGAATGGTATGCAGTCGCTGGGGAAATCAACATTTGGGACAGATTAACAAAATCACCGTGCCACTGTTCATGAGCAGAGGTCCATAATGCTTTTATGAGGTGGGGGTCACAAAAGGTCATGTTGAAAATTTGAATACAAATGCCAACAAGTGCCAGGGTGTTGGGGTTTCTAACCATAACGTCCCACCCTGTACAGACTGACAGGCATCAGGGTGTGCCTTTGGATTGCCGGCTGTAAGGCTCATGCCATTCCACCCCACCTTGAAGCCAGTGACATGCATCGAGGTGTGCCTTGGACTCTTCGGTCCCAGAGTTCACCCCATTCTTCTATGCACCCATTTCAGCATATGTCCTTATGAAATGGGGTGACTGTAAACCGAACACCCCAAGGAACACCTCAACACTTGTCAGTGTCTGCAGGATAGGGTGAGTGAAATGCGTGGCGTTGTAGGCGGCGACCCAAAAGGCATACGCTAATGCCTGTCCATCTCTACAGGAGTGGAGGTGGGGCTGGCATGAGTTCAGTACTTCACTGCCATTCCTATTCTACATCTGTCTTAACTCCTGCATGTCCAATGCTAATATCAGCAAGCAAACATTCTGCACCGACAAATGCTTGTTATATTAAAACAGCTGACAAGCAGAATAATCCATGCACTAGCAAACAGAGGCAAGAAGGGAGTCAGACCCCCCAAAGAGACGTAGAACTGATGCAAGATTCCTTGCCAAAAGCTCAGGTGTCTGAGCAGAATAAACAAATGAATAGCATGCCTCCCCCATGGATTGAAGGTTTAGCTGAGCCTGAATTTACCCTGTTCACTATGCAGATAAAAAGGGGAAGTCAAAAAACAGAGTGAACACTAAGATTGTGCAGGAGGAGGGCCTCTCAGACTAATAGATACACACCCTTGGTATGGGCAGACTCTGAAATGGATGCAGAATCAGACTCTGCCTCTATCGGGTCCTCACAGCAAGATACTCTGTCAGACTCAGAACATGTAGAAGATACACATCCTAAAACCAAGAAAGTGGGCTGTGTTACGAGGGCCTCTAGTAAAATTAAGTAGGCTTTGAATCTGAATTTAGCTGGATACAGAAACGTATAGGTTAACTTTCACGTCTTTGAATGTGAACAGTTTGCAGTCCAACGGGAAACGTCTCAGTACATATGCAGTTTTCCAGGAGCTGGATACTGACATTGCGTTATTCCAGAATGTTAGACTGCTTACCATAGGAGATGGTGAGGCTGTGAAAAAAGGGTGGATATGGGATGACTGGTGGTGGTCACAGGGTTTAGAATTTTGTTCGGGTCTAGGGATTTGTTTCGATTCTAATGTACGATTGGTGAATATGATCGAAATTTGCCCAGGAGCCTGTTAATGTTATACTTGATGTTATTCTTAAAAGATTAGAACTAAGAATTATAAACATTTATGCACCACAACTTAGATTTGATAGAGCTACGCTTTTTAATAAGCTGAAACCCTACCTAATCACTTCCAAAAGCATTATAATGGGGAGAGTGTAACTGCAATGTCTCTACAAGACCGTGGACTGAAAACAAATAAAAAATTACGTATGAAAAAATTTCAAAGATTTAATAAGGAAATGCAATTGATGTTTTTCAAGCCCGATTCCCTAGTCCTCCTAAAACATATTTCTGTGGAGCTAAATCTGCACAGATATATTATTTTTTTTATTTCAAAATTTCCACAGATCCAAAAAGCTAAATTAATTCACACTGTCACTTCAGATCATAGACTTTTACAGATGCAAGTAGAAGATCTCCCCAAATTACAGTGGGGTAGAGGACTCTGGAAGCTAAGTATAAAGCTTTTGGAAAATGAATTAATAGCGTGAGGCTTTACATATACATTGGAAGCCCGTAAATCAGTATTTTGCCTATATGATGACTTGAATATTTGGTGGGAAGACTCAAAAATAGAAATAATTACATACTTTCAACTAATGGGGAAACTGAATAGGAAGCACAGGATGGATAAATACAAATACCTTTGGGGGCAATTGCAGGACATGATAGCATTACGCAATGAGGGATGTTACGATTTGGAATCGAGGATTAAGATAATAAGGGAAGAACTGCTGTTCATCCAACAGGATAAAATGAGGAACTTAGAAAGAAACCAGCAGTATTTCATGACTGGTAAGAAGCATGATACTGTCCTGTTTGACAATTACAAAACAAATTTAGAGAAAATTATATCCTATCTACTAGATGAAAAGCAAACGGTATTAGAGGATAAAACAGCAATTTTGGCTGAGATAAATAGCTTTTTTACACAGATGTTCACTAGTCAAAATTACCCACACGTAAAATGGAAAAATGGCTTACTAGTTACAATCTTCCAAAAGTTTCTCGTGCCTTACATATAAACCTGATAGCCACAATTACACAAGTAGAGTTGCGTGATGTCATTTGGTCCTTAAAAACTGGTACGTTGCCAGGTGCTGATGGTCTCCCTAACGAGATTTATAAAAATATTTTTGAAATACTAGGAGAGGAATTGGTGCAATTATAAAATAAGGTGCTTGAGAAGGAACCATTACCCAGTAGCATGTACATGGGAGTTTTAGTTCTGCTATATGAATTGGGTGAGAAAGGTGATTTAAGGAATTGGAGGCAGCTTTCTCTGCTGAATGCGGACTGCAGGATTCTGACAAATTTTGTGTAATAGACACTCAGTGGTTATGAAATAATACATCCTACACAGTTAAGTGGTGTACCCACATGCAAGATACATGATGCCCTAATATTTGGGGACATTTTCCAAAAAGGAGAATCTGAAGAACTAGTGGGGTATGTCATTAGCCTGGACCAGTCAAAGGCTTTTGACAGAGTGCAGTATGATTACTTATGGTTGGTGCTACGGGAATACGGGCTGACAGCAAAACGTATTTCATGGGTAAAAACTTGTTATAATGAGATTTCTATTATTCCTACTGCTAATGGATGGCTGGTCAGAATATTATTATCCATCGGGAGGCCAGACACGCTATCCCTCAGTCCCTTTTATACATTTTAACATTGGATCCCCTGTTACATAAAATTAATTGAACAGATAGGATACAAGGGCTCTCAGTAGGGAGTGAGCCCTCCAGTATGTTCAGTGGCGTATGCTGATGATCTGCTTTAGTTTTGGCAGATTAACAAAATGGAGAAATTGCAATGGAAATAGTGTTAGAATATTCAAACATGTCTGGTTCAAATATTAACAGAATGAAAAGTGTTTGCATGAATATCGGACATACAAGCAATAGGCTTGCACAAGCCACATCCCATTAATCATGGGGAACACAGATTGTTAGGCATTTATTTGGGGGGAGATGACTCCCAATTATACAATTGGGGAAAATAAGCTTCAGATAGCAAAAGAGAAAATCAGTGGAAAATGTCAAAAGGAGAATCTTTATGATAAAATTGTTTTTGCTACCTGTATTTCTTTTTGTGAGTTTAGTTCTTCCCTCCACCCCCTTTTGATATTGGAAACGCCCCTTTTCAGCATTTTCTTCCAAGATTTATGGGGTTGTCGTTGAACTTCCTAAAGAGGTGTTACATACCTGCCAATAGAGAAAGGTGGTTTAGCCATGATTAACTACTTAGTCTTCTTCCACTGTACCTTCATATTTCACAGTTTTTTTCTTTTACCTAAACAGATGAATAAAGTATGGAGCTCATGGTTATTGGATAATATTGGCAATTTTCTGACAGGATGGCAAACAAATGCACCAGTCCCTAAACAGGCACGAGTTCTTGGCTTTATAACATACTTCGGGGAAGTCATTAGTAAATTGAAACTTTGGGGACTAACGAAAGCAGACATTTTGACAAAAACAAAGAACTATATAATAAAGTAATGGAGAAGCATTATTTTTGAGCCTCCATGGTATGAGGTCAAAACGTAGAAAGAGCAAGAGATTATCTCCAAAATGTTAACATCAAAACAGATTCCATATTACATGTGAGATTTTATGTGGATATATGTACATCATCGAGTGGCGGTAAAAAGTAATATGAAACATAAAGTCGGCACTGAAAGATATTGCCTAAGAATGGGGGCTTGTCGGGATGTATTAGAAACTGTGCAACACCTTTTTAGAATGCCGCCTTACAATCTTCTTTTGGCATGATTTAAATAAAGTACGGATACTGGCCCCCTTTCATGACCTAACCCTTTCATGACCGGAAATACTATACTTGGGCATGTTCCCTGCTTCCTTGGGAAAATATGGCAGAAGTGCTATGCAACTTATAATTGTATGTATTAGATAACAGCTTTGGCAAGCAAGGTGTGCCTTAACCAAGGCCCTGTCACACTATGCCTCTGTAAAGTTAGGTGCCCAAACTGACACATGGCGGTTTGCATTTACACCTGTAATGTTACAGAACGCATTTTCATAACCGTTGTTGAAACCACATATGAGGTGGTTTCAACAATGGTTATGAAACCGGTCCCGCCTTGGTAACGTTACCGGCGATAGTGTGGATGGGCGATAATGGTCCCCTTACAGGGCCCGAGCGCGAGCTGCTATTGTGGGATTGGCGCTGTAGTAACGGCCTTCCGGTTCTGGAGGTGTGGACCATGTACTGTCTCGTGACTGGTCACTGCTGCAGTGTGGACGCACTGTACCGCTCCCCAGCTTTAACGGTTTCTGTCCATTACGGGGTCTGAGTGGTGTAGTGTGGATGGGGCCTAAGACAACAACATAAAACAGTCGAGCAGGTAGTTAATGCAGTCGTTGCAGAAGTTGAAAAATTTAGGAAACGAGAGAAAGAGTCTGCCTCACCCAAGTTATATAGGCTATGGTGGAGAAACATAGTATGGTTCGATCCAGGATGAATTACCACTTACCTGAGGGCCCATTTCTAGATATATTAGATGCAGAAACGTATAGATAGTGGCTTATCAATTCCTTAGTACCATAGTAAAACAATCTGTATAAATGAGATTTCAGCTTAATAAGAACTTTCCTTACTCCTATAGTTGGGAAGGGGGTACTGTACAGTAGTTCAGTATGGGCTTATGAATGAGTAACTTATGTATTTTGATTTTCATTTAATTACCTTTAATATTTAATAAATAGGAAGTATGCACGAACACTCACTTCCGTTAGTTTTGATTTTCACCTCATTTTAGGATAGATTACTGTGTAACTCAATATTTTAATGTGGTTGACAGATGTTATAATTATGGTTGGGTTGATTTGCTTATACATATGGCTCTTTTACGTGCTCATTATTATGGCTATGTATTTATTGAAGGTGTAATGGAGTTCCACTGTCCTAGTGGGGGTAAGGGGGTCTAACTTCAGTATTACCAACTCTGTTTTAGGGCCACAAACAGACAATTTTGTTTTGATGTATGATGGGCAACTTATTTATGTTTTTTTTCTGTATTTTAGATTTTGCATGTAATAGTACTATTTTGTATGCATTTTGTTTCAAGCTATAATAAATAAAATCTTCCTACCCTTTTTTATTGGGAGGAGATAGGTCTGTTTTCAGTATTATCTTTCAGTTTTGGGACTATAAAACTGATATTCTGTATTGAAATGTATGTTGAAATATTTTTATCTTTTGTTATACATCATGATTTAGCGACAGTAGTATTTTTTATATATATATATATATATATATATATATATATATATATATATATATATATATATATATATATATATATATATATATATATATATATATATATATATATATATATATATATATATATATATATATATATAAGGATACATGATGGCATGGTGTAGTATGGTAAATATTGTCACTCCCTGCAGAGTGAGCTCTGGATATCTCACGAATGCCTAACGCCAGTGAGCACATCCAAGCTCACGATGCAGGAGTGACAATATTTACCATAAGACACCCATCTGCCCATCATGTATTAGATATACAATAGGGCCAATAGTTTCAGAATTTTGTTATGTTGTCTTGTGTTCTGTTCCTGTTAATGTGTTTGCTCATTCTGTGTGTGAGCTTTTCTGAATGGGCTGGCAGTGTTATAAACTCTGAGAGAACACATGAGTGTGTTTTGCCAATGCTAAATGAGTTAGTTTTAGATAAGAATGAGAAACATACTTTGTGAAGCTGTATTGTTTAGCAGTCTGGCTGCAGTGAAGTTAAAGCATCACAGTAATTGTAATGAACTGACAGGCAGAGTGTCAGAACAGCTGATACTGTTTTCAGTGGTAATTAAGTTAGCTGCAGGCAGAGTGTTCTGTGAAATTGTGCTCTTTAGGATTCTGGCTGCATTGAAGTTGAAATTGTCACAGTAATTGTAATGGATGAAAATCAGAGTTTGAGGAACAAGTGAGAGTGTGTTTCAGTGGTAGTTGAGTTAGCTGCAGGCAGTAGTTTAGACTGTTCTGTGAAGCTGTGCTGTTTGGAATTCTGGCTGCATCAAGTTGAGAGCATCACAGTAATGAGCTGGAAGTTGGGGGATAGGTGTGTTTTGTAATGCTCACTGAGTTAGCTGTAGGCAGCAGTGAGACTTCTCAGGTAGTTCTGCATTTGTGTCTATGGTAACAGCACAGGGTTTTTCATGCTGAGGGAAAGCTGCCTAGGGTGATGATATCGGTGACCTTGCGACCTGTGTGTAAATGTCTCTTATCACAGTAGAGCAGAGGGTAAAATATCACACTGCAGTGGATGATACGCTGTTTTATCTCACTCATTTACCACTCACCCCCTATTTTGTGTGTGTGTGTGTGTGTGTATGTATAATTTTTGTTTGCCATTTCTTTTCCCTACTCTTTCTGGAGGGGAGAGGATCTGTTTTCAGCACTGTTGATCAGTTTTGTACTATAACATTGCCATTTTGGATTGAATGTATGATGAAACACTTATTTTCTTTACTTTTAATTTGTGTTATGATTTAGTGTGTAGTAACTATTTTGTATATAATTTGCTTTTGAGTTGTAATAAAAAAAAAAAAAACCTTCTGTTTTCGAGAAGTGCCATGGGATCTTTAACGTCCATCTGAACAACCACCAGAACAGGCAGACAGGATCTCTGTTTAATGTCTCATCCAAAATACAGGCCACGACCACAGACCATGCTTGTAAGACTCATTTGTTGGGAATGCCTTTTACAGGCAACTTACTGTTTGGCCCTAAGATAGAAAAGGTTCTGAAGGAGGATTTTCATTCAATTTGGGCAGCAAAATAATGTCTAATTTTGCTAAAATTTACACGGTAAAAAGGGTTGACTTATAGTTGAGAATGTATGGTAGATAGTCTCTGAAACAGAAAACCCCTCCATCACCACTGTAATTCCTGTCCCTTCTGTAACCTGTATATCCTTCCATCTCAGTATTCCACATGTCGGTTTTCTTCCGCTATGTTTCTGTGATTCCAAGAACTTAGGGTTTTTCCATGTGCATCAGTGCCACGAGTTTGTCCCATTGGTTTTTGGCACTCCTGGCATTTAATAGACCTGGAACATTTGCATCTTTTTATTTTATTTATTCTTGGTTTCCCTTTAGAGCCCCCTATGTCATCGTCAAGTCTGTTTCTCACTACAAACCCTTCTGATCTCTCCTCTTTTACTAGTTTAAAGCCACTGTAGCAATATTTCTGATTTTATTCCTGAGGGTACTCGACCCCTTACAACTTGCAGTCCATTCTTGGCATACCAGTCCTGCTTTCCCCAGAAATGATCTCTTTTCTAATAAAACTTTTTTTTTTTTTTTTTTTATGTTACAATGTGAGTAGAGTCAGGCATTTAAGAGTTTCATTTCTTGTTATCCGTATTAAGTAGCCCTAGTGACCGGGCAAATTTCAGAAGTTACTGTTCTGCATTTCCTTTCTTTCATGGTATTTAGTAAGGTTACGAAATTTACCTTAATCTGTTCCAGTGCTTTTTCTTCCCATGTTGTTTGTCCTTGTGTGGGCAAGTACCACTGGGTTTTCCCCAGAATTTTCCATAATATTCCCAATACTTGTACATCTCACAAGTAAAATAACTAATCTTTACACCTGAGACTGGAAACCATATTTTTATCATATTTTGAAATTGTATATCTTACGATCGAGTCACCTAACACCACTATCTCTCTTTTTTGTATAAATACTTGCCCTCCGCCGGGATGTGGATGATTTGATGGATTGTTGTTATCTGCGGTTTTATTTCATTCCATGTCTGTAATCCCATTTTCTTCCATATTGTATTTGCCCAAGACCTTGAACCTATTTCCTGTTATACATTACATAATTTATGCCATATTTTTTTGGGGGGGAGCCTCTGCCCTTCTAACTCCTTTAGTATCCTTTAAGGATTGAGTAGTGTTCCAGTCTTCTTCTTCAGATGACTTTTCATCTGACTTATCTAATGCCCTCTTTTCCTGCTTTCTGTTGCATTTGTCTTACTGTGCTCATTGTTCTCATTTAGAACTGTATCTGTGCCAAGTATGGTTTTGTCAACAGAATTCTCCAAATTCCTTCTACTCTTAAGCCTGTTTCTTGTTTCTTTTAATTTCTTGTTGAACGTTCTTTTCTCGGTTTCTATGATTTGTACGTACTTTGGGCATATTGATAGTTCTTTGTCACGCTATCTGCTGCATGCATGTTACAACTGGTGCATTTATACATTTAGGAACATTTGATCACATTTTCAGTGTCACATTGCTTATGTTGCACTCCCACTTCCATTTTGCTGTTCATTTACAACTTACATTTAGAGCGTAACAGATATGTCCCTCAGATTTGCAGCAGAGTTTCCTACCCTTTCTGCTTTCATGGCAGATGGACACTCACATTGTTTCAGCTTCAAATAGTCGTGAAACTGGAAGTGCCCCAAGGTACTACTTCTGGTTTTAGAAAGGATCTAGAAAGCGGTGGATTAGCGTCTAAAAATGTTTCAAACATCTACCTTGTCTCTAAAAGGTTCCTTTCTCAAGATCCTGTGTCCAAGTCTAAAGACAACAGTCCCAACACTCTATTAAATAGTACAGTGCTGACTGGTGAAATCTCTATTGTCCCAGGATCCCTTTGATTTCACTCAGGAGAGATGGAAGGTAGAAGGAGACTACACCTAATAGGAAGATTTAAGAGGGTTTTTTTTTGGGGAATTTCAGCCATGCACGTGACAGCAGTGCAACTGTATTTACACATCCATTAATGCTTGCATAGGCTTGGCTTCAAATAGTCGTGGAACTGGAAGTACTGTTTGATTTGTTTTCTCATTGAATGTGCTGTTCTTATATTTGGTAGTTCCTCAGGGAACTGCTGAGTCCTCCAGCTGCACCACTGGTTGCACGGGTGTCACAGACCACTTCCTGGATTTTGGAGCAAAACCGGAAGTGTCCCCAGATGCTTCAAGTTTAGCAAGAATCTGGGAATGGTGGATTAAACTTATAAAAATGTTTCAAACAGCTCGCTCGTCCCTAAAAGGTGTTCTTCTCAGTTTCCTGTGCTCAAGTCTAAAAACAGCAGTCCCAACATAGACTTTTGCACTCTGTTAAATGGTACAGTTCTTTGTGGTGAGTTAAGTTCAACACAGTCCCAGTTCCTCTTTGATTTCACAGAGGGGAGAGAGAGAGAGAGAGAGAGAGAGAGACAGACAGAGAGAGAGAACGACCCAATAGGGAGACTTGGCTAATTTCTTTCTCTTTAATTTTCCGTTAGATAGAGGAGAGAATTTTTTTAGCTCAGTACCCAAAGCAATGCAGCTGTATTTTACAGAACTGCAAAATAAATGCATTTAACAAGTTCTGGGAATGGGAAAACTTACTATTCAAAATACAAACCCCAAAATATATTCCAGAAATTGATCCTACACAATCACAGAAACATATATTGTATACATATATCACAAAACCAGCAAAACTTCTATAAACATTGCTCTAAAAGCTAATAACATATCCACTTACCTATTTATTTATTTGTTTGTTTGTTTTTGTTAACCGGGTAGGGCACTCTAGACAGCCAAGTGCCTATTTTCAGGTGCGACCCGGGAGGGTTACATAGGTAGTAGCATATAGGAGTCAGTTACATACAGTTGAGCAAAAGAAACAGGATTAACAGGAAATGGATAGGCGGCTGACAGTATAGTACAAATTTAGCAAACAAGAAAACAGACATTACCTGGAAAGAAAGAGGAAGCAAGGCATCGTTAGAATTGAGGTTGGGGACATGGATGCACACAATTATGGAGTAAAACAAAATGATTTAGGTACATATATGAGCTAAATTAGTGCTATCAGAAGCAAGTGCTGGGGGAGGGAAAACGGGTGGGGGTGGGGAGGGACTGGATAGAATGGGTGAGGCTAAATTGGGAGGGAGGGTGAGGGAGAGGATGGTGAAGGATGTACAGTCTGGATTGTGTTACTAGCTCAGAGGGTAAGGTGCAGTGGGCCCTGAGCTAACAGTACATAGAGTAAGTAGGGTGATCTAGGAGGTACAGGGGCAAGCGGAGGAGGAGTTTAGGAAGTGCCAGAGCGGGGTTTTGAAGCAGTGGGCGGAGGCGGACTGGAGGCAGGACTAGGAGCGACTTCAGATTTTTAGGGTGAAGGAGGAGAGGCCCGGTCCCCGTGAGGGAGCAAATTTTAAGGGACAAGCCGATCTAGGGCCTCTCTTGATCTTAGCTGATAGGACGGGGCCAGGGTTTGGGGGTGAGGGCAGAGGAGTGGCGATCTTATAATGTTGTCAATGAAATTACCAAGCCTGAAGGTGTGATGCTTTTCTGGAGGAGCCACTCCAGTCGGAGTAGAGGTCACAGCAGTGAGTGAGGAGGGAGGCGGAAAGAGCGAAATGGCAGATGTTATTGTGGCGGTGTCCCATTTCTGGAGGCTGGATGGGAGTCACAGGCAAAGATGACCAGCCCATAGCAGAGTAGGTAGGAGGACCACTCTGGCTAGCGCCAAATGAGCTGCTGGGGTTAGGCAGTTTTAGCTTTGTAGGTGAGGCCGAGCTTACAATTTGTAGCCCTGCAGATGTTATGAATTTGCAGGGTGAGATCGAGCTGCAGGTCCAGGGTGATGCCCAGGTACTTGACTGTGGCCACTGTCGGCAGGGAGAGCCATCAACATCAAGAATTTGGAGGGGGAGAGGCAGGACTTTATCTTGTGCCGTGAGCCAAAACCATAGCTTGGGTTTTAAGGTTGATGTTGAGCCTGTGATCCACTAGCCAGGATTGAATGCGATGGAAGTCGCGTTTAGTTGGGAGTTTATGGTGGCAATGTCACGGGCACAGGTCAAAATGACCAGGTCATCCACATACAGAGTGGTGTGCCCATGGACAGCGGTGGAAGGAAGTTCATTGATAAAGAGGGAGAAGAGGGTAGGACCGAGGACTGAGCCCTGGGGAGACCCCACAGCGGACAGGAGAGGGGGAGGAGTGGGTACGATTGAAGTTGGTGTACTGCTGTCTGACGGAGAGGTAGTTAAGGAACCACGCATGGGCAGGAGGGGAGAAACCAAGGGATCGGAGGGTGGAGCTGAGGAGGGAGTGGTCAACCTTGTCAAACGTTTTGGAGAGATCCACAAAGATGGCACCAGTGAGGTTACCCTGGGCAGCAGCAGTTCTGATAGTCGAGGTGACTACAGCGAGGGCAGTGGACGTGCTGTGCCCTTTTCTGAATCCGTGTTGAGCCGGTGAGAGGAGGTTATGGTTCTGAATGTAATGGGATAGCTGGGAGGCCACGATTTTCTCAAGAATCTTGGAGACGGCAGACAGTATTGCAATAGGACGATAGTTCTGGGGGTCCTTAGGGTTTCCTTGTTTTGGCTTGCAGAAATAAAGACAAGGCAGCCCAAACTCTCTGCTTGAACTTCATAGTACACCTGAGTTAGGTCACATGACATTTAATCAGTAGCCTAGGCTTCCAGATCTGACTCTGATCACATGGAGAGTACAGGAAGCACAGACAAGGCTTCCAGCTCAGCCTTACAGATCACATGGTGAGTGCTGGAAGTTAAATGTCAGGAATACATAATATTAACTGGTTAGTGATGATTATCACTCATGGACAGAACCTGCCAGACTCCATTATACATGATCGTGTATAATGACCCATGTATAATGGAGTTTGATTAAGCACCTTTAGGCACAATTCTACAGTCTCTCAGCCTTGGCACTACTAACTCCTTGTGCTCTCAGCCCCTAACGCACACACCTCAACTCGATCAGCGCTAGCCTCACTGAAACCACCGAGCATGGTCTAACTTGGGTGCACTTCAAAAAGACAAAGCCCTCCTACAAAACCCAAAATAAGCAGTGCCAGGGCTCTGATGGGATTTTTTGTTGAGGAGTACGCCTCCGAACTAAGACTCTTCCCTCTTCTCACATAAAAAAAAAACCCCAAACATCTATTTTAAATTCTTACATTCCAGCTACGCTCGACCTCGTGTTAGAAACTTCCCAGATCTTCTATTTCCCCTTCACTGCTACGCTCCTCTAAAGCCCTGTACTCCACTTTTAAACACAGCGACAGACTAGGCTTGCCACACTTCTAAGCCGTATCACATTAAGCAAGAACTCCCCTCTTTAAAACTCACCACAGTTGGGGTATGTGTGTGTGTGTATATGTGTGTGTGTGTGTGTGTGTGTGTGTGTGTGTGTGTGTGTGTGTGTGTATGTATATATATGTGTGTGTATGTATATATATATATGTGTATATATATATGTATATGTATATGTATATATATATATTATTATGTATGTATGTGTGTGTGTGTGTGTATATGTGTATATATATATATATATATATATATATATATATATATATATATATATATATATATATATATATATAATACACACATACACACATATACGTGTGTGTGTGTGTGTGTGTGTGTGTGTGAGAGAACTGACATGAAGCACGCAGGGAAACTAATTGAAAGAGCCTAAAAAAAAACATACACAGCAGCAACCTCCTGTGCTGATTCCACCACTTCACACTATAGGAACTACTATACAACAAACGCTACTTCTGCTTAGTTTTGAGTTATTTTTTTTATATGTAAATTTTTTTCTTATATATTCTTCCCAAAATAGCATTTCTAATCCATTGTCCAAGTATAATAATACCCTCCAGGGTGGGCGTTTTGGGATATAATGGACCTTCCAGGGGCTATAAGGCCCTCCGCTGCAGGGTATGGCCTCATTACGCCCCTGGGCAGTCTGTTATATCCCAGTAATGCCCACCCTCGCGGAGTAGTATTACTTAAAGCAACAAGTCTAACTGTAATCTTGCAGCTAAACTCAACTAGTGCAGCTTTCCAGCTGCAACCTAATCCTTGTTGTATTTTTAATTTATGATGCTGCTCTAAAGCCAGCCATTTAAAGATACAGCACCAAATTACAACACTACTACATTGCTAAAAACAGCTTTAACATTAATAAACATTTTATAAGTGGGTAATGCAGTTCCATTTTGAGGATGTTGCGGTGTCAGTCTACTCTGACGGTTTGAAGTCCATCATCTTTAATTCTCAGGACTCCAGCCCACCACACGGTACACTAACATAGCATAATCCACCCTGCCTTACTCCTTACCTCATACCGTTATATAATTCCTGATTTTGATGCATTTTTTGAAACCTGTACTGTATTTGATGTGCATTTTGTCATTATTCATGTATTTTGCTTTATTTTTCTGAAAGGTGCTTTATAAAAATATTATTCCATTTCATTCTTGGAGTGATTTCTGGCCATGGAGGCAGGTTTTATTGGAATTTTGGTACTGCTTTCACAGGGTCTGTAAGGCTTTATTGCGATGTGGCTTTCAGTAGCTCTGATGTTCTTAAGTCAATCAGAATGATGAGAACTCACCGATGTTTTAATCACTCGTTAATATTATCTCAGATGAGTTAAGGTATCTACCTATTTTGCTCCTTTTATAAGTCCCAATAATCACAGTAGCATTTAAAATTACTCCAGATCTGGAGGCGACTGTCATCGTCAGGGGCGATCTTAACATTGTTTACTGCCCAAACCCTAGTGCAGGGTTTCTCAAATGGGGAGGCTCAAACAAGTCTGATAAAGCAGTTAATATTTTGTGTGAAGAGAAGAGGCAAACTGAAAGGTGATAATAGTACAGTAGGTGAATTTATGTATGTATTATATCATTGGCCAGGAAAGGTACAGTGACTCAAGGCTCATTTCAGGTGTACCCAAGGAAGGATAGGAGCTAATACAATTCAAAAGGTAACTGCAAAACAGTCAAGCAATACAAAATAATCAATCGGCAAACAAATAGGAACAGTGAACAAATGTGAGGGAACAACTGACCATTCGGATTGGTGGCAGAACCCAAATACAAGAGTTAAGCAATGAGGTAGTGGGAGCAAGGGCCGGAGGGAGCGCAAGGATTCCTAAGAAGGCCAGATCTTACTTCGAGAGGGCTCTTGCAGTAGGTAATTACATATAGGACTGACGCCGGCTGGCAGCAGGACCCCATAGAAAAATTTCTAGCTAGCAGTCCCTGGCGAGGAACCGCCCCCCCACGCTCAGGTGACCAGCGTCATCGGCGACGTCGGTATAAAGCGGTCCCGACGCCCACCTTCCAGTTCTTCCCGCCGTTAGCTCATGAAGCGCCGCGGTAAAGTTCGTGCTTCCGTCAGCCCTGTCTTTCGCCATTATTTTACCGAAAAATTAGTTATTCTTTTCAGTCGTCAGGTACATCGTCGTATGTAGTCCCCTACACCCTCCGAGCACAAAAACAAGGCGACCGCATGCGGCGCCTAACTGCCACACAGGACGCCATTCCCTGTGCCTTTTCTGCCTAGGGCCCGATCACCCGGTCGAGTAAGGCCAGCATTGCCTCTAATCTCAACGCTGCTACCAGAACGGCGCTAACAGTCCCTGGAAGCCCATCTCCTCAAGAAAAGATGTCTTCTATGGAAAAGAGTTGAAAAGTTGAGGCAGGCGCCCACTTCCCGGAAGGACATCGGAAAAGGACAAAGAGAGGCACTGGGAGAAGTCCTCCTCTACCGTGTCTCCCTCTAGAGTCGTGGCCCAGGTAACATCCCCTCCAGGGACCGTTTGGCAGCCTCAAGGGTTTGGAGGGTCTGCCCGACCGTCTGGCTTGCGCCAGGCCTTGTGGGCGCCTCCGGGCAAATGGAGGCCTCCGCTCCCGGTTCGGCCGCAGGTCTGTGGCCTACTGGTGTGGGCGACTCCTCTAAGTTGGACGTCGGCTCCTCTGACGTCCACATGGAGAGGGTCGATAAGGCGCCCTGACCCATTCCCCATCGGACGGGCCATCCCTTCCATTGGCCCGCCTCCGGTGAGGGATTTCCCTGTAAGCGGATGCTGGCTCCTCGAAATCTGCGAGATCTACGCCCCTAAGCCACATCGGCTCCTCCAACGTGCGCTGGGCGACGGAACCGACGATGGACCCCCCCCCCACGTCCGTCGTACCCGGTTCTCCGCAGCCTCCGCTGCCATCTGGGGAGCCTGACTCACCCCAGCCTGACCCCGGGGATTTCTCTCCTCTTTCCCCGGGCGACACAGGGGATCTTCCACCTCCATCAGACCCTCCTCCGTCGGAACTGGATCCGACACCGATACCGCCGATGCCGGCGGGGATGTTCCTTCCGTCCGGCCCTCCGCCCCGGGCCAGTAGCGTGGATCTGCCCCGTGGGATCGCGACTGGGCTGTCTGCTCCGGTAGCCCCGGCTCCCGGGTACCGCCGTCTTATCAGATGCCACCGTGACCGGGACCGCGGTATCCAGCGCGCGCAGTACCTGGACGCGGTCCCTCTGCCGCAGTACCCGCGCCACATTACCAGACGCCGGGTTTCCCGCAGCCGGTTATGGATACTCGCCTTACAGGTACAACCCGTACACTCCCCCGCCCCTCCCCAGCCGCGGTGGATCTGCAGGAGACTCTGGCCTCTTGGTGGGCTGGGCCAAGGCTCAACTCACCAAGGAGGTAGAGAGCCGCCTTACGACGACGGTGCTGCCCCCAGCTCACGTACGTCCGAGGCGGCACACTCCCTCACCGCCTCCAGACTCCAGGGCTCTTCCCTCTGGATCCCGAGAGGGCAGGATACGCGTTCACGGGTACCACCCAAGGAACCCGTTCCTCCCCCTAGTCGTGTAAGGGAGTCTTATTGTTCTTCTGCTTCTTCTTCCCTCTCGGATTCCTCAGATTCTTCCGAAGGATGCTCCGAGAGACACGACGAGCCCCGCTCTCCGTCTAAGCCCCGGCCGAGGACCCATCTGGTCTCCTCTGGAGGATCCATCCTTCACGGAGTTGCTTAGAAAAATCCAGGAAATTCACCAGTGGCACTCTCTGGAACCAGATCCCCAGCGTCTCAAACTCGCCGAGCATCTGGACCTGCCCGTGACAGCTCCAACTTTAGTGCCACCCTGGATTGAGCCTCACGCCCACCTTGTTACCATGATTTGGAAACAACCGTCGGCGTTAGTCCCACTTCCCAGGAAGTCCAACAGGCTATACCAGGCTCCCGAGGGTGTAGACTATCTTGACTCTCACCCTTGTGCCGATTCAGTTGTGATTAACGCCGCTCCACGGCTGGTGGCACATCAAAACATCTGAGCTTGTTTCCTCCGGATAAGGAATCCGCCTCCTGGACCAGTATGGAAGAAAGATTTGTGCCTCTTCCACACTGGAATTCGGACCCTGAATTACATCGCCCATGGGGATTACCAGAAGCCATCCTTACCAGGCAGAATCTAAACTGGACTCCTTACCTGACTCTCAAGTCAAACAGGAGTTAGCAGATCTTGTCTGTTCTGCTCGTTCAGCCAGTACGCCACATTTCACGGCAACATACAATGCAGTGGACACTGCCGGGCGGAGCTCCGCTTTCCCCGCAAGTCTACGGCATCATGCCTGGCTCCGCGTGTCAGGTTTGGTCCCGGAGGTGCAATCCGTTATTCAGAAGGCACCTTTCAGGGGGTCGGTGCTTTTCGGGGATGATGTCAAAGACATCATCACTGACTTGCAAGAGAAGGGGATAGCCTTGAAATCCGTGGATTCCATGTACCGTCCCCATCCTCAGCAGCGCCGTCCTTTTCGCAGACTGACTTGGCCACACGTGAAACCCCAAGGAAGGCGGGCCACTAAACGTCGTGCCCACGCTGCCAGGCCCCTCTGCCCAAAAAGCAGCGGGTGCCTCAGCTCGGCGCTGCCCCACCACCTGACTCCCTTTCCTCTCCCACCACCTCTGGATCCATCGGAGGAACCGTGGGAGGAGATTTTCCCTCCACCTTCCGGGTTGGGAGGGATAACCCGCAGTTCTTGGGTGCTCCAGCTTATAGATTTCTTTGACTGGGTGACCAAAGTAGTAGATCAGGGAGGGCTGTGGACATGGCCTACCTAGACTTTAGCAAGGCATTTGACACAGTCCACACAAAAGATTAATATACAAGTTAGCCAGCCTGGGAGTGGGTCCCAAGATGACAGCCTGGGTAAAGAATTGGCTGGAGAATAGGACACAGAGAGTAATAGTAAATGGAGTCCACTCTGAAGAAAGGGGGGTTACTAGTGGGGTACCGCAGGGTTCAGTATTAGGACCGGTCCTCTTCAATGTCTTTATAAGCGACATTGCAGAGGGACTGGAAGGAAAAGTATGTCTCTTTGCAGATGACACAAAGATCTGCAACAGAGTTGATGCACAAGGTGGGGTGGAAAGGATGAGAAGGGACTTGGCAAGGTTAGAGGAATGGTCAAATGTATGGCAGCTTAGATTCAATGCTAAGAAGTGCAAGGTAATGCACCTGGGAAACAACTCAAGGGAAGAGTACACAATGGGGGTGAGATACTAACAACAAAAATGGAAAGGGACCTGGGGGTAGTCATATCAGATGACCTAAAGGTGGGCAAGCAATGTGAGAGGGCAGCAAGGAGGCTGGGGGATACTGGGATGCATAGGAGAGGCATCACCAGTAGAAACACAGGAAGTTATTATTATCCTCTGTACAGACAGTTGGTGAGACCCCATCTGGAGTACTGTGTGCAGTTCTGGAGACCCAATCTCCATAAGGACATAGACAGGATGGAGGCTGTCAGAGGAGGGCAACTAAAATGGTGCAGGGTCTGCACCGGAAGACTTATGAAGAGAGACTTAAGGAGCTGAATATGTATAGCCTCGAGGAAAGGAGGGAGAGGGGGGACATGATAGAAACTTTCAAGTATCTCAAGGGAATCAACAAAGTCCAAGAGGGTAGCATCTTTCAAAAAAGGTGTGCAAGAACAAGGGGGCACAATTTGAAGATAGAAGAGGCGGCTCAGAGGTAATTTAAGGAAGTATTTTTCAGAGAGGGTTGTGGATGCATGAAGCGACCTTCGGAAGAAGTTGTGGAGTCAAAACAGTGGTGGAATTCAAGCATGCATGGGACAGTCATAAGGCAATTCTAGGGGTTGGGGGTAGGAAGAAGTAGGCTGCTGGTTAACTAGGATCTGCAGCTTATCCATTAGGTAGGGAAATGGGCAGACTGGGTGGGCCAAGCGGTCCTTATCTGCCGTCAAAATCTATGTTTCTATGTTTAAGGGCACTCCATAGAGTTTCTTCAGAAACCACCCCGCCACCCTCCTCCGAAGTCGTCATACTCCAGGGACCATCTTCCCTTGGTCCAGGAATAAATCTCGGCCCTTCTCGCGAAGCAGGCGATAGAACCCGTCCCCCTTCATCTTCCAGGGACGGGTTACTATTCTTCTTTCTTCCTGGTCCGAAGAAGATGGGAGATCTCAGACCCATTCTAGATCTCAGTTCTTGAAACTTTATGTGGAATACAAAGGTTCAGGATGTCTCTCTGCAGAGCCTTCTGCCACTTCTTGGCCGGGTCAGTGGCTTTGTCGCTGGATATGCAGGATGCCTATCTGCACATTCCCATTCACCTTTCTCTCCATAAGTATCTTAGGTTTTGCGTTTCGGAGGACCACTACCAATTCAGGGCACTCCCCTTTGGTCTTTCCTTGGCGCCCAGTATTTACCAAATGCCTGGCTGTGGTAGCAGCCCACCTGCGTACAATGAAATTGGTGTTCCTTACCTGAACTGACTGGCTCCTGTGACCTCGTCCAGGAGGAACTCCTGCATTTTCTCTCCCTCACCCAGCAGGTTTTCACTGGCCTGGGTATTACCATCAACCTTCAAGTCCCATCTGGACCCCTCCAGAGGCTACAGTTCATCGGGGCTATCCTCGTCTGACGGTGAGCAAGGCCTTCCTGGCTCAGACAGGCGGCCTCTCTTCAATCCCAGATTTCCCTGTTGTCAGAAAGCAGGAGGGTTCCGGCGAGGTCGGTCCTCCGTCTTCTGGGGCTCATGGCGGCCGCTATTCCGACGGTCCCCCGAGCTCGACTCCACATGAGGATCTCTCAGTGGACTCTTCGCTCCCAGTGGGATCAACTTGTAGACAACCTAGATCAACTAGTTCTGATCTCCTCGCCGATGGCACGGGACTTGCAATGGTGGATGGTTCGAGAGAACCTATTTCGGGGGCCCTTCTTTCATCCTCCCCTCCATACTCTGACCACAGGACGCATCAGGCGAAGGTTGGGAGCCCATCTGCGCCCTCATCGGACCCAGGGCTTATGGTCAGACTGGACTGGCTCTCCACATCACGTCTCGAGCCGAGCTGTGCCATACGCCTCCAAGCCCTTCCACCAATACATTCTTCCCCGCCACCTAGTCATTCCAGATCGACAACATGTGCGTGATGTGGTACATCAACAAGCAGGGAGGAACTCGTCCCTACCCTCTATGCAGGGAAGCAATGAGGGTTTGGGATTGGGCAACTCATCACAACCTTCACCTCACGGCGATTCATGTTCCAGGAGTTGACAACACCTTGGCAGACAAGCTAAGTCGCTCCTCTGCCCGGGCACACGAGTGGGAATTGGATCAAAGGGTGCTCGATGATATCTTTCAGCTTTGGGGGACTCCGCAGGTGGACCTCTTTGCCTCCCCCCGAAATGCAAAACTTCCCAGCTTTTGCTCGCTCGTTCCAAAGCGGGGCGCTTTCTGGAGCGACGCTCTGTCTCTAGACTGGTACGACAGATTCATCTATGCTTTTCCCCCAATTCCTCTGATCCCAAGAGTTTTGCAGAAACTAACCACAGAAGGAGTGAGAATGATTCTGATCGCTCCTTTCTGGCCCAGGCAAATGGTTCTCTCTTCTTCAACAATACTCAGAGGTTCCTCCTCTTCCTCTTCCTTTATCAGCGAGGATTGCTGACCCAGGATCAGGGACCCTGGTCCATCCAGGTCTCAAATCCCTTCAACTTCATGCATGGCTCCTGCAGACCTAGCCCAGTCCCGTTTTAGCGTCTCTCCAAAAGTGGTAGATTTTGGTGAGGCTAGAAAACCTCCACCAGGTCCACTTATGCCATGAAATGGAAGAGATTCTCTATTTTAGTGTCAGTGGCTCAGTAGGTAGCACACTCACCTCTGAGGCCGGGAGATCGGAGGGCTGTGGGTTCCAGTTCCCACATCTGGCATAGGTTAATATCCAGTACTGACACTGTAATGCAGCATGAGAGGGTGCTGCATTTCTGAGGTGCCGTCTTTGGATGAGACGTTAAACCGAGGTCCCATCTGCCTGGATTGGTGGTAGTTCAGGTGGATGTTAAAGATCCCATGGCACTTATCGAAAGAGTATGGGGAATTTCCCGGTGTCCTGGTCAAATTTCCTCATTCACTAAAATACCACCAACAGCTTAATCTGGTTCAAGGTCAGTTGGCATTCATCTGTATCCCCCTCCCAATTCGTGCCTGAAAATAGGCAGGATTTGTCTAGTGCCTTACCAGTCAACAAAATAAATAAATAAAGTAAAATAAATAAAATAAAATATTTGGGCAGGCTCTAGGAACGTGGAGCCTTTCTCCTGTTCAGCAGCTGTTCTGCTAGAGTACTTACGTCATCTCTTCGACCTGGGTCTCAGCCATTCCTCCTTGAAGGTTCACATGGCTGCTGTCTCAGCCTGCCATGTCCCCTTTGCAGATAAAGCTTTTGCTCAACTGGAGGTCTCTAAGACCTTTCTCAGAGGGGTCCTCCATCTGAGGCCCCCCATCCGAACTCCTGCTCCCCCTTGGGACTTGAACTTTGTTCTCGAGAAACTTACTCTTTCCCCCTTCGAACCTGTAGCTTCTGCAGATCTGAAGTTTCTTTTGTGGAAGACTCTCTTCTTGGTGGCCATCACTTCGGCTCGAAGAATTTCCGAGCTCTAGGCCCTTATGTGTAAAATCCCCTATTTGATTTTTCACAAAGAACGAGTTGCTCTTCGCACGAATCCTAAGTTTCTACCTAAAGTAGTAGCAAAGTCTACCTTAAATCACTCCATAGAGTTACCTGCCTTTTTCACGCAGTACTCCAACCAAGGGGAATATTTACTCCATACTGTGGTAGTGTGGGTCCCAATAAACAGATCATACAACCAGATAGGATGCATAAAAAATGCATATGTCTGCATTTATCATTTTATTCAAGAAGAAGAAAAAATAAATAAAAATACTAAATTTAATATCTACAGAAAGGAAAAATAAATGGTGTTAATCCGTCACACCTCTTTAAACATCAGGAGATAATTCTTGCAAAAAAAATTACTCTACAGAATTCCTGAGTTCTTTCCCTTCTCTCAAACAATGTGGAAACTTGCACAATTACTTCTTCGAACCTTCTCTCTCCTTGGCCAGAACCTTACTGACCACCTATCTCTTTGTTTCTCCTGGAGGAACCCTTTTATAATGCCACAGGGTGACCTTATCAATCATGTGATACCTTAATTAAGATGAACAATGGCATTTTCAAGCTATTTATATTTATATATGTATATGTATATATATATATATATATATATATATATATGTGTATATATATATATTTATATATGTATATGTGTATATATATATATATATATATATATATGTATATATATGTATGTGATATATATGTATGTGTATATATATGTATGTGTATATATATGTATGTATGTATATATATGTATGTATGTATATATGTGTGTGTATGTATGTATATATATATATATATATATATATATATATATATATATATATATATATATATATATATATATAGATATAAATATAAATAACAGTCATTCTAGCACTTGAGGTTTACCCAAAAAAACATTTATTTTCTCACAAGGTCCTAAAACAAAATATAGACTTAATTATAGGACTATGATGTCAGAGCATTAGCTTAGCTCCTCCCCTTCTGACATCACTCCTCCTTGATACCATATAAGCTGCCATTTCATGGAGTTGCCTGCCCTATAGAAGGACCTCTGCAACTAACATGGGCACTCAGGTAACGTTTATTTTAGTACAATACCTTTTTTTTTCCAGTTTCCTTAGTTTTACAGCCACTGCTTCTTAACTTACTAGCTGAAGTTGCAGCAGATACTTGTTTCATAACTCAGCCCTCTACTATTTAGAGGCTCTTTTGTTTACAAATAAACCGCTCCTTCTTAACATCTGTTTTGGGACTGAGCTTGTTGGACTACTTTTCCCAGTAGCCACTGAAGGTTTGCTGAGCATAGCTTTTTCAATATATATACATATATTTTTTTTTTTTTTTTAACAAGATGCAATTAAGTACTGACAGAAAAAGGAAAAAAAGGACAGTAAAAGGATAGATAGAAGATTGCCAGGTTGGCCACCCTGACAAGAAAGTATAGGATAGATATTGAAATATAATAGAGTGAAAAGAAATAATGGGGGGTTATTGCATCTTTAAGTGATTGGTTATACTTCACAACAGGACCCCTGTTACACTCCTCCACCACAAAGAAGGCAACATAATGTTTGTTGTGTTGATTGAAACCCCTCACCCTGTGAAGGTTGGAACTTCATCCCACCACTCCAAGTTCCCCAGGGACCCTTAAGGATAAACAGTATTCAAACACTACTCCAAATCGGACAATACTGTTTACAAGTCATACCCTGAGGTTGTGCCATCTTGGCTCCTTGTGATACACATACAATTCCATTATCTATATCTGGAACAGAGTTACTAGCTGGTTCAGCACCAAAGCGTGATAAAAAAATCAGCGTTCTGATGCTGAGAACCAGCTCTATGTCGTACAGTAAACTTATACGGTTGTAATGATAAATACCACCTTAAAATACGGGCATTTTTATCTTTCATCAAATTTAGCCAGCATAAGGGATTATGATCTGTTATAATTGTAAACTGATTTCCCAAAGATAATATCTCAGGGCTTCTACTGCCACTTGATAGTAGACATTCTTTCTCCACTGTAGAATATCTTCTCTCTTTCATGTAATTTCCTGCTGAGGTATAAGATGGGTGTTCCTCTCCTGGCTATGCTGGGTCAGTACTGCCCTATGTCTGTGTCAGAGGCATCCATCTGTAATTCAAATGGTTTAGTGAAATCAGGGCTACATAACACGGAGCTGAGCATAGGATGGCCTTGATTTTGTTAAATCCTCATCACAGGCGGGACTCCACTTTACTTTATTGGGAAAATGGTTTTTGGTCCGATCTGTGAGAGGAGTAGCAATGGTGGAAAAATCCAGGATGAAGCATCTATAATAACCTGCCAGACCAAGGAAACACCTGACATGGCGCTTTGTCATGGGTAGGGGACTGTTGTTCCCCAATACCCACAGAGGTCACATACCCAAAATTTGCTAGGGCAAGATGTGCTAAATCAGATCTTTTATTTGGGCAGTTCCTTACAATGTGCCCTTTTCCAAGACAACCATGGCATATTATTTCTGCATGTGGAACTCTCCCACCTCTCTCCCTTCGGTAGTACTGTCTCTGGTTAGTAGAAGCATTAAAAGGTGGTCTTACCAAGCGCATTAGATGGTTCTGGATTGCCCTAGTTACCTCTGGCTCGGGTGCTTCTTGCTGCTAGGTAATCTTCTGCCAACTTAATGGTGTCTTTTTAATGTTCTTTTACCCATAATCGCACTTCCACAGGTAATATCTGGATGAATTGTTCAATTATTATCAGTTCCATGATTTGGTCTACAGTTTTGCTGGTGGGTTGTAGCCATTTTACACAATAGTCCTTCAAACGGGCATAGGTTTCTCTTGTGGTATCCAAGCTTGCCATTTTCTGAGACCGAAATCGTTGCCTGTATGTCTCCGTGCTGATATTATATCTGCGAAGAATTTCTTCTTTAACTCTGTCATGATTTGAGCTATCAGCGCCACTTAGCTGGCTGTAGACTAGTTGTGCCCGTCCCGAGAGGTATGGGACCAAACAAATCACCCATTGGTCTCTGGGCCAGTTGCAGGTTTGGGCCACCCTCTCGAAAGTTGTCAAATAGGCCTCAATATCATCCACCTCGGTCAACTTAGTTAATTTAATGTCTCTAGGAACAGATCTCTCCATCTGCCCCTGGGTCATGTCCTGAATAGCTTTTAAGGTTGCCGTCCATTTTTCATCTTGTCGCCGTCTCTCTTCGGCCTGTATCCTCCGGTCTTCATCCCTCTGTCTCTGGTTTTCTTCTCTCTGGCTCCATCTCAGGTTGGCGTAAACAAAGCCATTTCAGTAGTTCACTTGGATCCTCCGGTGCTCGGGTCATCTGGCTTTCCTCCTTCTTTGGATTACCAGCGCAGCTGTGGCTCCTTCTTCCATCTTTCTTTGTCTGGTAGCAGGTTCGATCCTGGCAACAACTGGACACCAGTCTTCAATCTGACAGACCTGGTCAAATGTAATACATCCAACTCCACTTGTTCTGGTTGTTGCATCTGCTAGGGTATTTTCAGGCAACACCCCTCTGGAGTACCTTCTGACACCCCAGAGGTTGGAATCCCACTTTGACACCAGTTGTGGTAGTGTGGGTCCCAATAAACAGATCATACAACCAGATAGGATGCATAAAAAATGCATATGTCTGCATTTATCATTTCATTCAAGTAGAAGAAAAAAAATAAAATAAATAAAAATACTAAATTTAATATCTACAGAAAGGAAAAATAAATGGTGTTAATCCGTCACACCTCTTCAAACATCGGGAGATAATTCTTGCAAAAAAAATTACTCTACAGAATTCCTGAGTTCTTTCCCTTCTCTCAAACAATGTGGAAACCTGCACAATTACTTCTTCGAACCTTCTCTCTCCTTGGCCAGAACCTTACTGACCACCTATCTCTTTTGTTTCTCATAGAGAACCTTTTATAATGCCACAGGGTGACCTCATCAATCATGTGATACCTTAATTAAGATGAACAATGGCATTTTCAAGCATATATATATATTAAACCAACTAGTATCATTCTAGCACTTGAGGTTTACCAAAAAACATTTATTTCCTCACAAGGTCCTAAAACAAAATATAGACTTAATTGAGGACTATGATGTCAGAGCATTAACTTAGCTTCTCCCCTTCTGACATCACTCCTCCTTGATACCATATAAGCTGCCATTTCATGAGTTGCCTGCCCTATAGAAGGACCTCTGCAACTAACATGGGCACTCAGGTAACCGTTTATTTTAGTACAATACCTTTTTTGGTTCCAGTTTCCCTTAGTTTTACAGCCACTGCTTCTTAACTTACTAGGTGAAGTTGCAGCAGATACTTGTTTCACAACTCAGCCCTCTGCTGTTTAGAGGCTCTTTTGTTTACAAATGAAACCGCTCCTTCTTCACATTTGTTTTGGGACACTGAGCTTGTTGGACTGCTTCTCCCAGTAGCCACTGAAGGTTTGCTGAGCATAGCTTTTCAATATATATACATATTTTTTTTTAACAAGATGCAATTAAGTACTGACAGAAAAAGGAAAAAAAAAAAAGGCACAGTAAAGGATAGATAGAAGATTGCCAGGTTGGCCACCCTGACAAGAAAGTATAGGATAGATATTGAAATATAACAGAGGAAAGGATAGAGTGAAAAGAAATAATGGGGAAGTTTTGCATCTTTAAGTGATTGGTTATACTTCACAACAGGACCCCTGTTACACATACCATGGATGTGCAGTTCTGAGATACTACACTAACAGGGCAAAGGATCTCAGAAAGACTGATCATTGTTCGTCTCTTTGCTCACAAAGGGAAGGCAATCGGTTTCAAGCAGTGCCTGTGAAGTGTTAGCTCATTGCATCACTTTCTGTTGCCAATAAGTACAACCAGACCCTTCGGGTCAGTCGAAGTCACTCCACCGGAGTGGCGGCCTCGCGGCTTGTTTCAAGAATGTGTCTGACGAACATCTGCGCTGCTGCCACCTGGACTTCCGTCCATACCTTCTGAGAAACACTACAGTTTGGACATTGCCTCTCACCGTGAGAGCAGGCTTTGGGCTAGCTGTTTTGCAAACATCTGTCTTGAGGCCTACAAGGCTACTGCTATTTTCTGGAGTAGTCTCCTCCTCCTGGTGCCTTTTATTTGTTCCAGACTGCTTGGGATTCAGTCCTATGTGTAATTACCTACTGCAAGAGCCCTCTCGAAGTAAGATAGTACAGTTACATAAGAACTTACCGTAACAGTAGGTCTTCGAGAGAGGCTCTTGCACTAGGTAATACCTTCCCGCCCTCCATCCCCCTAGGCTTTTTCAGCTCCTTTTCCATATAGAGAAATATCCGCCTCTCTCTCGTCGGCCTCTCTTGGCCTGTGGCGGGGAAAGAACTGGAAGAGCGGGCGTCCGGGTTCACCCAATTATACTGACATCGCATGGCTCGGTCACCTGATGTGAAGGGGTGGCCTTGCCAGGACTGCTAGCTAGAAATTTTCCGTGGGGTCCTGCACGCGGCGATCCTATATGTAATTACCTGCTGCAGGAGCCTCTCTTAGAGATCTACTGTTCTGACAGTTCTTACATAACTGTACTTTTAAATCCAACCCTAAGAGCTTGGCTTACAGCCAACTCCACAAATTGCGATTGTGGGCTCTGATCCCTGCCCCCAAGACTATATACAGGGCTCTCGGTAGGATTTTTTGTTGAGGAGTCCTGGACTTTCTTGGGGAAAAAAAAAATGGGGGTCCGGACCGAAAATCTGGGAATCCTCGTGAAATTTTTTTTGGGGTCCCCATTGAAATGAATAGAACGAGTCTGGAAAGTGCATTTCAGTGTTTTTTTATTTATATACCCATGTTTTTTTATATTCCTGGGTCATTATGTTGCTAATATAATGCCAAAAAGTCTCTCTCTTTTTTTTTTTTTTCCAGAAGACAGTGCTGTTTTGCATTCCTGCAAGGTACCAGTGACGGCTAAGTAACCACAACAGTAAATGATCACATAAAATAATCACCTCTGTGACTGTTGTTCATTCATTTGTTCAATGACTGTCACAAATTAACAAAAGAAAACTGTACTTACAGTTTTACAGTTATAGGTACATTGAATTGTGATTTCTACTGCTGCAGTTGAGTGCAGTTGCCCAATTTATTTATTTGCCAAACTGCTACAAACAAAGTTTGCCATTAGGTTAGTACTGACAGTAAGATGTAAATATTAATGGACACTGACAGTCACCTATGTCCCCCAGTCACTCACCTCCTGCCCAAAATACTTCTCCTTACGTTCTCTCCTGCACATTGACATTTTAGATGCAGTTATAATGGCCCCCCTCCTCCACATTTCAGACTCCTGGCAGTGCCCATCCACCAAACATTGCAGAAACCTCCCTCCAGCTCCACCCTGATGACTTGGGCTTAGATGACACAATCTAACATGATTGTGTGGTTGCTGCCCTTAGCTTAGTGCAATTTTTAACTGGTTAAACCCGACTAGATACACTACACACCTCCTGCCTAAACCTAATGTTAGCACAAGTGGTGGTGCCATCTGTGTGCAAGTAATTGCTGTTTTGTGTCTTGACCTGGCATATGAGTGATTATTTCTTTACCTACACCCTCCTGCCCACAACTTCTCCCTGCTACTCTCCTGCAAAAATATCCTTAAATTGCAAGAATACCTCAACCTGTCTATACCAGAGACATTGGTTTTGACTGGGGTGACTAAGCCCTACATTCCCACCCTCTTAGCCTTGCCAGCTGATCTGCTGTTAAGAAGAGACAGTGGCACAATCTGAGTGGATATAACAACCGGAGTCTGCAGTGTGTCTGCCTTCTGTGTGCAGAGTCATGGGTACTTCTATGCTGGCAGGCATTCTCCTAACACCCCTCTTGCCCAATTAATGTCTGCACACAACTCTCCTGCCCATAACTTCTCCGACTCTCCTCCTGCACAATTCTTACCCACCCACCCACAACCTACCTTGGCTCAGCAGGTCTCCCAGATCTGTCCGGTTTAAGACAGTGGCACAGTCTAATCTGGTTGGTGGGTGAAATCTACTGATCTGCTTTTCTAGTGAACTTCTTTTTCATGGCATTAGATTGCCATTTTTTCTGAGGCAATTTCCTAACACCTCCAGCCCATAACTTCTCCCTAAACACCCTCCTGCTCATAACTGCTCCTAACACCTCCTGCACATTTCTTAATGTGTGTGTGGCAGCTAAATGAGAACTAGTGCCAGTGTTAGTGACTGGATAGCATAGTGGCGTGACTAAAAGCTCCCCATCCCCACCCACAGTTACCTTGGCTCAGCAGGTCTCCCAGTCTGTCTGATGTGTCGCACAATCAGGTGGAGCCTTAGTGGAATTATCTGCACGTGGCCGCCACACTGCAATCTGCTTTTTTCTGTTTGAACTTCTTTTTTCATGGCATGCCATATTTTCTGTGGCAGTATCTTCTGCTAACACACTCCTGCCCATAACTTCTCCTAAAACACACTCCTGCCCATTAACTTCTCCTAACACCCCCCCTGCCCATAACTTCTCTCATAACTCAACACCTCTTCCTCCTGCACATTTCTTAACTGTTTTGTGTGTGTACTGTTGATGACAATAGAAGCCACTGTTGCAGACAGACTGTGGAAAGAGCAGAATGGGTTAGGTAACTACATTTGACAATATAATCTCAGACTGTCCCCCCACTAAAAAAACAAACAAAAAAAATCAGGGACTGCATTGGGGCCATAATAGTTTACCCTCATCCTGATCATCTGAACTTGTTAGACTGTGATCTTCTACCACCAAAATCAAAATGATGTTAAATTTAGCAGAATGGGTTAATGACCGTCCACCTACCACCCAGGCCAGTCCCGGAAATTTAAATCTTGATCCGTTCCCTGAGCAGGACCCTCCTAAAAGTGACATTGACCTTAAGGGCTAAATTTTAAAATTGTATTGCGCCCCGTCCACCTTGATGGAACAAAACATTTTGATACTTGTCTTCTAATCCTGTGCCCAAGTTCCTCCATCGTCCTGTCTCTGGGTCAGTGTCAGTCACTCAGATTGTCTCTGAAATTAAAAAAAAAAACTGTTAAAGACAATTATTAATACATTTTAAAATTTAAAATAATAATTTTCTGTGTAGTCTTATGGCCTTAAATTCTTAAGTGCTGAATGAGGGTCATAGTCTTCAGGTTCAGCTCCTTCTTGGTCAATCCACATGAGTTTGCTCACAGTGTCTGCCTTTAGGAAACATCTACATTTTGTTTTGTACAGAAAACCCTCTTTCACATGCCACTGATGTAAGAGGTGACACAAGTAAAATCTTGGCCATTGTGACAAAATCTGGGAAAACATCTGAATAGTTCTCAATTAAGTCTTGGCAGACACTACTGAGCAAAGTCGGTCCTTTTAGATTTCAGAACAAGTTTGAATTGTCTGTAATCTTTCTTAGCCCTAGTCTTGGTCAGTGGCGCTGGCAGTGTTCTTCTTTGAAGGTTGTTTCTTGGAAATAAGTGCAAACATCCTTGAGTTCCTGTAGTCCATGGTCCATTATGTTGGAGTCATCTGGGAGACTTTGGATTTAGAAAGAACATTTAAGTTATGCAGCAGCTGTATTGAAGTTGTCTCAAATCTTGTGTGAGTGTTTTCAATGAGTTCGTCAGATATCTCTGAGATGCCGTCTGGAACTGCATTCAGTGATGGCTTGTCATTCACTTGTTGATCCTGCCACATGCCAGGATGTTGGTCGAAACTCAGAGCTCTAGATAAGATTTTTGGGATGAGTACCTGTACTCTTATTTTGAAAGTGAGGTGAGTAAAACAAAATTCGATGTGTACAAATGTCTTGCTAGAGTGGATTGAGGAGTACATTTATTTAAAAAAAAAAAATAGTTTTTTCCTAGATAAAATTTCAGGTGCCAACAATGCTCCAAATAATGTTGGCTGGTGAATTTACTCACCAGTTTTAAAACATAGTGAGTAAAACAAAAGTGGGATGCATACAAGTGCTGTAAATCTGGCAAAATACTGTTTCTTTTGAATCACCAGTTATAGAAACATAGACTTTGACAGCAGATAAGGACTGCTTGGCCCACCTAGTCTGCCCATTTCCCTCCCTACAGGATGGGCCGCAGATCCTAGTTAACCAACAGCCTATTTCTTCCTACCCCCCACAAGAATTGCCTTATGTCTGTCCCATGCATTCTTGAATTCTCCCACAGTTTTAGACCCCACAACCTTCTCAGGAAGGCTGTTCCATGCATCCACTACCTCTCTGTGAAAAATACTTCCTCACATTGCTCTGGAACCCGCTCCCCCATCTTTAAATTGTGTCCCTTGTTCTTGCACATCTCTTTTCTGAAAGATGCTACCCTCTTGGACTTTGTTGATTCCACTGAGGTACTTAAGTTTCTATCATGTCCCCCTCCCTCCTTCTTTCCTCAAGGGTATACATATTATGTTATGAAACACTATTCTTTGGCATGTGAGTATTTTACAAATGTTGGGTGAGTACTGGTATTCATGAAAAAATTTCTGAAGAGTATTTCCTAAAATGAGGTGAGTAAAATAGACCGGTACACACCTTATCTGGAGCCCTGCAAATACCTGAAATGTGTTTTGTAGCTCTACCCCTTTCTGTTCTATAAACTGCTGCAGTCTAATAACTGTGGCTTCTATCATGCTGCTGGCCACTAGTCATGCAACAGGACAGTGTTGACATTTCAAAGACAGTTTATTCACCTCATCTAAAACATCCATGAAAAAAGAAGTGCATAAAATAAAGCAGACTGATTTCAGTTTTGTGTGAAGGCCCTTTGCTGTATCATGCTCTAGGGCTTGTAAAACTATCTGGAAATGACAAACGCCTATTTAAAATTCCTGTTTTTATTTCTATGTTGATGCACATTACTCTGTCCTGGGGTAGTACACTTTTCTATTTTTGTGCCCTACTCCCTCCCAGGGTACTACACTCTAATCCCTGTCTCCTATGTCAGCCCCTGCCACTTTATCCTCCGTTATATCTTTGACAAGGCATTTAGCTGCCACTTTACCCACCATATTGTCCTGACAAGGTGTTTAGCTGCTTCTCCCACCCCTCCATCTGCCCGGCTCTCTCCAATCTTCTACTGATGGCCTCTCATCATTCCCCCTCCTTTTCCCTCTCAAACTCTGTCTCCTCTCTTTCTATCCCCCTCAGTGGATCCCAGGCCCTCACTACCTTACTGCTGCTGTTCCATTAAGTAAGCTGAAATGTTTTGCACTGTAAATGTTAAGATTTTGCACCATCTGATCTGTAATCTGAAATGTTGTGTAAATGTAAGTAAGTGTTATTAATGATTGTAATTCTGTTAACTGCTCTGTACTTGTCTGTTGTTAAATTGTCACTGGCGTGGAACCTCTGTAAATGAGCTTCTAGCTCCGAGGTCTTAATTCTAGTAATCAATAAATAAAATAAGAAGTTGCTTAAGAGCAGGGTAAGAGGGTGAGGTGGGTAGGAAGTTTATTTCAGAGATGGGAATAGACAAAACAAGCATTTGTCAATGCCGAATGTTGTTTCGCTGGCAGTGTTAGTGCAGGAGTTAGAGATGCATAATAGGAATGGCAGTGAAGTATTGAACTGATGCCAGCATAACCCCACCTGAAAGACACATTTTCAACATAGGCATTTTGGGACCTCCCTCATGAACAGTGGCATTGTGATTTTGTTAATCTGTCCCAAAAGTTGAAATTCCCACAGCGACACACCATTCTGTGCCACAGGTGCAAAAACACATTTTGAGCAGGATGTGAAAATGACAGCTACTGTTCATAAGGAGGTGTGGAAAAAATGGCAGTGTTGAAAATCTGACATGAAAATATTGCAAATTTGCGAAGTTATAAGGTGCGTGGAAACTGCACAACGCATGCTTATACACAGTCATTTTATGGACTTTCATCACCAAATTTTCAACATACTCTGAACAGTGTCACTGTCATTTTCTTAAACTGTCCCGAAAACTGATTTCACACAGCGACTGCGCTATTTTTTGCCGGAAGTGCAAAAACATATTTCCGCCAGGATATGTAAAATGATAGCTATGCTTTTCATAAGGAGGTGTGGAAAAATGCCAATGTTGAAAATCTGGAGTGAAAATATTACAGATTCACGAAGTTACAAGCGTGCGAGGAAACTGTGCAATGCAGGCTGGTAAAACAGTCATTTTTTGGATTTCTTTCACCAAATTTGCAACATAGGCATTTTGAGAGCCCACCTCATGAACAGTGGCACTGTCATTTCGTTGATCGGTCCTGAAAGGTGACTCCATGCAGTGACTGCGAAATCACCTTTCGGGACTGAATAACGCCATGACAGTGACTGAATTCATGCGTAGGGGCTCCAATAACCCCATGTTGAAAATTTGGTGCAAAAAAAAAAAAAAATGCCCAAGATATGCACTAAAGTTGAAACCCCCCTATTTATGCCATTATACAGCTTACTGGCATTTCTTCTTCAGTTGAGTCGGCTTTTGAAGAGTGCAGAAGTGTTACGTGGTCCACAGAATCGTCGCCCTGGACTCTGGAGTAAGTATGGGGTGTGGAGGTGAGGGAAGCAGGGTGCGCAGAGGTGGGTGCTGGTTGGGGAAGAGAGCAGGACAGACCACGAGGGACCATTTTCTCCTTTACAGGTTAAAAAAAAAAAAAAATCATAGAACTTTTTTTTTTTTTTTTTTTTAACTAGGGCATTTGGCTTGCATGCTGGGGTGGGCTCCCAGCGTGCCACCTGAGTGTTTGGGGGCTAGCCAGTGAGGATTGGCACCCCGCCGGCACATATGGAGGGGCTACAGCCTAGGGAATTGGGCACCCCTTGGCACTAAACAAATGGGGGGCATTATGCCGACGGGAGTACGCCTCCTTGGCACATGAACTGAGTCAGGGCATGCCGACAGGGGGATTGGGCACCCCCAAAGTTGGCACTGTGACTGCCGCTCATGTCTACTAGAATGCTTCACCAGGAAAGGCACATTGGGAAGTGCCGCTGTATACGACTTGGCTCTCATTGCAGTGGACTTTTCTTAGATGTACTCGCCACATTGCGTGTTGCTGGTATGGCACCTGCATGCTGCCTTATTGGGGAATGAGGCACACACCTACTGATGCATGCCCTGCATTCACCCACAGTGACGCCTCCAAATCTGCAACTACTGCAAGCGCGAGGCAACATAAAAAGGCAGTCTGACCCATGAAGGTGTTGCATCAAGGGGTAACAGTGGTTCAAGAATCAAAATAGTGGCACAAGTAGGCTGGCCTGGGGAGGAGTTACGAAGAGGTTACAATAAGCTGAATAAAATGAGAGCCAACTATTCAAAGGAGTTTCACTTTATTCCTGATGTACTGTGCAAAGTGTGCTATTTTCTATGAGGGGCTCACAATATTTTCCTGGCTTGGGGAACCTCACAGTGACAGTGTCTGAGAACTATTGCCCTAGTGCAAATTGATCAGTGCTAGTGCAGCTAACTCTCTACTTGTCCATCTTTGCTAGTACAGGTTTTCATGGCTGTTAATGAAGTTAAAGTCCCTACTTTAGCAGGCTCTAGTCCTCCTCTAATCTCTCTCAAAGTTCCAGATGACCTGGTGTGATTAACTGCTCCTTATGAGCTGCAGTTATCTGTCAGTTCAAGAGGGGATCCCACACTCCACTGTTAGGACTTTCAGCTAGTGTCAGGATGTGATCAAGGGTAGAGTGCTGTTAAGTCACTAGCTCCCAGTTTTCTGAATGTGTCTTTGTCTGACAATTTGTCCCATATTAAGACCAGTGCCCGTCATTTTCCTACGTTTTGAGTGTCTGTATCCAACATTTCGGTGGCAAAATGCTAAGAGGTATAAGGGTCAGCCCTGCAGGTGGTGGGTTTTATCCTAGCCTCACCATAGCTTCCCTCTCCCCTCCAAATCTCTTTACTCTGTTCTTTCCCTGGACACCACTGTAGACCCGACTCTGAAATGACCATCCACAGATCCATCGCTGACATAACTGGCAAGTATAGGAATCCCCAGCCCTTCTAAGTGGACCGTGTCAGCCAAAACCACCCATACAGTCGGTAACTCTCATCCCACCGGCCGTCCTTTCATCCTAAAAACAAAGATTGGATTATGACGGTACAAAATAAACCTTATTAAAATACATCATTTGAAAGCTTAAAATAGGCATTCCTGGGGTGCATAGATCATCCTGTATAGAAACAGAGATGGTATAGCATTATGCTTATGTACTGTTTCCCCATGGCTGATGAAAGGACAATGTTAAAGAAAAATCTGTTATAGGGACTTAAAATAGGCATTCCTGGGGTGCATAGATCATCCTGTATAGAAACAGAGATGGTATAGCATTATGCTTATGTACTGTTTTCCTATGGCTGATGAAAGGACAATGTTAAAGAAAAATCTGTTCTAGGGACGTGGATATGTTGTTCATCCATACTGTCTGGCAGGTTCCTTGCCACTTTAAATGTTGCCGGAAGGTCTTCAAGCTGGCTCCTCCCACCCACCCGGGTGGTAAAACCCTCGGCTCTGCCCCATGACGCCAGATCTTCCTTACTGCTTGGAAGCTCATGTTCCCTCCTTAACGCTCTGCGTTTTAGGCCTGGATCCACAGTCTTCGGTTAACCCGAAACTAATTCTAAAGTTTACAAGACTTTGGTCTTAGTCTTCCCTCATGGCTGCAATGGACAAATTGACTCCCGGCTTTCGTCAGTGCCCTTGTGGGCAGAAGATGTCCCAGATCGATCCGCACTCTACGTGAGTCTACTGCCTGGGGCTCGGTCATGATTCGCAGGCTTGCGGATTGTGCAGCTCTTTCGCGCGGTTTTGGAGGACCGTGCTGTGACTACTTCTTGGGCGCCTGAAAAAACAGTATCCACTGGTCAAGTTGAAGAGCCCGTTGGGCAGTGTCCAGCGGCAGGCTCCGCGGAACAGTTGGAGCAGATGATTGCCCTCGAGGAGGAGGCGGCCCAGGCCACTTCTTCTTCCTCCTTGGCCGCAGCATTTATCCCGCTCTCTTTTGGCTCCTCCTACATGGCTTCGTTTAAGGAGCTTTGCCAGTCCCTCTACACCAAGGGAGAAGGGCCATCGGGACATTCCAGTCAGTCCAAGAAGAAGGACTCCAAAGGTAAGTCGCACCGTTGAAGTTTGTGGGAGCAGGAGAGATCCCCTTCACTGGGCCGTCGACTTTTGACTTCAGTTGAGGTTGCGGCTAAGGCTGCTGGCTTAACGGTGTCCCTGTCAGGTCAGCAGGCTGAGACGACCGTCGGCACGGTTGAGATTTTTCACGACCTGTCAGACGGTTTGCCGACTGGTGATGCCGACATCCCTACTTCACCGGTTCCCCCGGTGATTACTGAGGACTTGCCTGTGCCTTCTGTGCCAGAGTCCCTGGTAAAGGTCCCTGCACCGAAGGAAGGGTGGGTTTCCCCCGTTCCCTCTCTGACTCACCCTCGGAATCCCCGAAGGTCTCGGTTCTCTTCCAGGTCCAGCTGGTCCCGCCGGCGTTGGCGGTCTCGGCACCATGGTAAGCAGTGTCGCCGCTCATCCTCGTCGTCCTCTTCGGAGGATAGGCTGCGGCGCAAGTTGCGTCGGCGCTACAAGGAGTTAATGTGGCAGCAGCTCTTATTGTCCAGGAATAAGCAGACTCCATCGCCTTCTCCGGCCATTAAGTGGCTGTCACCGGAGCAGCCGAAACAACCCCTTGTAGTGGTCGAGGAGCCAACCCTGCACTGGTTGTTTGGCCGAAGCAGGCTGCTCCACCCATTGTGGTGGAACCTCCCCTCCACAACCGAGACTGTGGCCCGACCAAGGATTCTCTGTCGGGTCATGGCTGCCCACAGGTTGTCAGTCACCCTCACTCCCAATCAACTTCGGCAGGTGGAGGGTGGCTCAGGCGCCCGGCAGCTGTCTGCAGACTCCTCGAAGTCTGATGACGACTCCTCCCTGTTCTCCAGGCCGCTTGACCTGGAGTCTGTGGGGGTCAGTCGGTGGGCGAGCCCATCCTCTTTTAAGTTTGCTTGGCTCATCTCGGAGTCCACGGGATGCAGCTCGAACCCGTTAAACAGGCCAAGTTTTCCTCGGAGATACTGGACTGAGGGATTCCACGGAGGCCTTTCCTGTGGCGGAAGCCATTGTTGGCCCGTCCCTGGAGTTGTGGCAGCGGCCAGCATCTTGTCTCGCGCCTTTGGCCAGAATGGTCCGAAAGTACGCAGTCAACACCGGCTCACTCTCCGGTTTCTTGGAGCACCCCTCTGCGGTGGGGTTAGTGACTGATAGGGTTTTCCGGCGCTCCAAGAACACTCAGGACGTGGACAAACCGCCCAATAAGGAATCCAAAAAGCTGGATTACGCGGGGTGGAAGGTTTACGCTGCTTCCTCCCTAGGCCTTTGTCAGGCTAGCTCGGCCGTTCTGATGGCACATTTCTCACACGTCCTTATGGGTTCCCTGGATGAGGTGATTCCTCATCTCCCAGCTGACCTTCAGACGACGGCCAAGCAGGTGTGTGATCAGGGAAGGGCGGTGGCTAAACAGCAGCTCCAAACTTCATTGGACATAGGTGAGTCTTATGCCCGAGCAGTAGTGGCCGCAGTGGCCATGCGCCACAGAACTTGGCTGCAGATCTCAATCTTCATGGCAGACACCAAGCACAAGCTGGCAGACGTTCCCTTCCTTGACACCAACTTGTTAGGGCTGGGGGTGGAAGGCCATCTCCAGAGGATCGAGAAGTCCAATGCCACCTTGGACTCTGTCACATCTGCCCAGAAGGACAAAGGCCACCAGCAGCAGCGTAAGCCCTTCCGCCCTTCCGCCCCGTGGCACGTCCGGCCCAGCAGCACCCTCACCACAGCCAGCAGGCACACACTTGGTGTCCTAAGGCCAAGTCTGCCGCTTGCTCCAGTAAGAAGCCTGGAGGCAAGGTTCAGGAGGTCCTCAGTGGGCCCTTCCTCCAAGCCTGCCCAGTGACTGGTTGAGGTGTCGCCCCCAACCTTGTCCTCTCCTCCCCGGTTCCCCTGTGGAAGGCTCCACCACTTCTTTCCGCCTGGTCCGCTATCATCATCACGGACTGCTGGGTGCTGGAAGTGGTGGGCAGGGGTCTGCCTCTGGAATTCTAGCAGTTCCCTCCCTATTGAGCCGTCTCCCTACGGGGGGACAACTGGGTCCTCAGCGCCTCTGTCGGCTCGTCAAGCCGACATTGCCCTACTCCTCCAGAAGGAGGTGATCAGCGAGGTGGTGGATCCTCTTTCAGACCCAGGGTTTGTGTCCATGTACTTCCTGGTCCCAAAACGGACGGGGGGCTGGCGCCCCATTCTCGACCTACACGACCTGAGGCAACGCACTTTCAGGATGGTCACTCTGGCTCAGATCTTTCCATCCTTGGAACTAGGCATGTGGTTTTGTTCTCTGGACCTTCAGAACGCGTTCTTTCATGTCCCAATCCGTCCGTCTCATCGGCGATTCTTTTGAGCAGAGGGATTTCTTTACGAGTTCTGGGCCATGCCCTTTGGTCTCTCTCCAGCTCCCAGGGTCTTCACCAAATGCATGGCAGTGGTGACAGCATTCCTGCAGTGCCAAGGGGTCCGGGTGTACCCTTACCTGAAAGACTGGCTGATTGCAGCCACCTCCAGGTTGGAGGTGGAGCAGTCCAGGGATCTGGCCCTCCAGGTCTGCTCTCAGATTGGCCTCCTCATCAACGAGGCCAAGTTGGAACTCGTGCCTTTGCAGGTGATTCAGTTCATTGGGGCAGAGCTCGACTGTCTGAGCCAGAGCCTGGCTCCCGGCGGACAGGGCCAAGGTATTTTCCTCCTTTGCCCAATAATTTCTGGTTGGGCAATTGCGCCCTGCCCAGGACTTACTGCACCTCCTGGGCCTCATGGTGGCCTGCACCAGCGTGGTCCATTGGGCACGCTGGCATATGTGTCCCCTACAGTGGGGGCTGGCCCGACAATGGTCACAGTGCTCCGGTCCTCTGGACCAGCTAGTGATGGTGACCCAGGAGATGTGGAACGGCCTACAGTGGTGGCTCATTCCAGCTCATCTGCAGGAGGGTGTCCCGTTTGTCTGCCCCGAGCCGATGGTCACTCTGACGACCGCCTCTCTGATGGGTTGGGGTGCCCATCTGGGGAAGCACAGAGCGCACAGCCTTTGGTCCCCTCGGGAGTCCCGATGCCACATCAACCTGCTGGTGCTTCGAGCGGTTCGTCTAGCCCTCACCGCCTTCGCTCCGTTTGTACGGGGTCAAGTAGTTAACGTCCAGACGGACAACACAATGACCATGTACTACCTCAACCAACAGGGCGGGAAGCACCCCTTGCCTCTCTGCACTTGGTCTCTTGTGATCAGCCTGGAGGCGGATCTCCTAGCCATCCATGTGGCAGGAGCCTCCAGCAGTCTGGCCGATGCCCTCAGCCAGATAGGCACTGCATCTCACGAGTTGTCTCTCCTGCCGGAGATAGTACAAGATCTGTTCTCCCATTGGGGCACCCCTCAGGTGGATCTGTTCACCTCCATGGAGAATGTGAAGCTGAGGCTGTTTCATGCCCGCCCCACTCAGCAGGGCTTGCTGCATGGGGATGCTTTCTCAAGGCCATGGACCCCAGGCCTCTTCTGCACCTTTCCTCCATTTCCCTTGATCCACAAGGAGGTGCTCGGGGTGAAGAGGGACAAGGCGCAGGTGATTCTGGTAGCCCCAGACTGGCCCCGCCAGTTCTGGTATCCAGATCTCCTCAGCCTCAGCTCCAGGCTCCCGAGGCGGCTTCCAGCCCACCCGGACCTGATCTCAGTCAACAGGGGGAAGGTACTCCATCCGGACCTTCAATCCCTGCACCTGATGGCCTGGTTCCTGAGCAGATAGAGTTCCATGCCTTTGGTCTTTCCGGCGAGGTCCTCAGCGTCGTTGAGGCATCCCATAAGAGTCGACCAGAAAGTGCTATGCCTTCAAATGGAAAGATTCTCCATTTGGTGTCGGGACAAGGGTTGGACCCTTCTTCCTGTTCCTTGGCTAGCATTATGGACTACCTGTGGTCCCTTTCTCAGCTAGGGCTTCGGTCAACGACCCTTAAGGTGCACCTGGCAGACATCTCTGCTTACCGGGCTCGGGCCGACAAGCAGTCGATGGCGCAGGAGAAGGTGGTCGGGTGCTTTCTCAAAGGCCTTGATCACATATCCCCTCCGATGCGAGATCCTCCACCTCCGTGGGCTCTACTGCTGGTATTGGCTAAGCTCATGGGCAAGCCATTCAAACCGATGCACAGGTGTGACATCTCTCACCTGTCGTGGAAGACTGCCTTCTTGGTGGCTATTACGTCAGCCAGAAGGATGGGAGAGCTCCAGGCGCTTTCCATCAAGTCTCCCTATCTAGTCTTCCACTGGGACAAGGTTGTCCTGCGCCCCAACCCGAAATTCCTTCCGATGGTGGTGTCGGAGTTTCACTTTGACCAGGTGTTGACTCTGCAGGGTGTTCTACTCCAATCACACCTCAGAGGCCAAATATAGGCTCCATACTCTGGACCCTAGAAGAGCTCTAGTTTATTTATTTATTTTTTTTTAATTTAACAAGTTTTATTAGTTTGAGCACCAATCAAAGTACATTAGATACTATGTAAACATATCAGAGTAATAGGCGCTAAAATACATACAAAACTAAAACCCCCCACCCTGACTACACACCATCCAATATCTTTAGTATGTCTCACCTCTAATATGACTACACATTCCTATGGTTTCCAGACTAACAGTACAGTCTCAAGGCTACCCCAGAGAGAAATAAGCTCCTAACCTATTATACATAGATGCAATGTGTCTTTCCAATTGTAATGCCAGACTAAATTCCTTGTACCACTCCATTACATTAGGAAATCTTCTGTCCAATGCCTCATAATTATCAGCTTAGCTACCATGAGATAAGTATCATATGTGCTTTCCTAACTTTGGGAATATCATCTGGAAAATAATTTTTAAACAGATTTCAGGGTAAATAAGGTCTTCAAGCCAAGAATAGGATCCAAAGCCCTATTGACTTGCCAGAAAATCTGCCGTAGGGGCACAACCATATCATATGATAAAGGGAACCGACGTCCTCCCTTACATTTACTGCATAAGGAAGTATTTAATGACCCAAACTTGAAGAGCTTAGCTGGCGTGAGATAAATGTTCTGCATAATGTTAAACTGAACTAATCTGACCCTGTCCTGTTTTATGAATTTATACATTGAAACCCATAGTTTCCTCCATAGACCAGGGTCCTCTGACATTCCTAACTCTCTTGCCCAATAAAGACAGACACCTGAAGGTAACCTACAATCCCATGCCTGTAAAGTTTTATATACATTAGAAACTGGGTGTGATTGGGAGGCAACCTTAAAAAGCGTAGCAAGATCTTTCCCCTCTAGATCCATTGGCGGGAACCGAGAGAAAAAGGATGCAAGGGCCTTACTAACTTGAATATATTTAAAGGCTTCATTATCTAATGCTACATTGAATTTCCGGAATTGAGCAAAAGAGTGGTTTCCATCCGACCATAAGTCTGATGCTTCACGTTGGCTTACGAGGCCAAAATTGGAGGATATTGTTACATTGATCTTAAAATGTGGGTTACCAATGACTGGTTGATCTAATGACTGATACCACTTCACTGCTAAGTATTTTTGGGCTGATGAAAGCCTTCAACGACCAACCATAGGGATTATTCTTAATTGACTTAGGGGTGTGAGATGGCGAAGTATATAAAGGCGCCCCATGAGGCCAATTTGCTTGGGAGGCTAAGTATTTCTCTATAGAGAGCCACAAAGGAAATATTCTGAATTCACATTTCCTTATTCAAAAGGCCAGCTTGCTCAAATGTGCTAAATAATATAGAAAGAAAGAAGGGCCGTAGACCTCCTCTGTGTTTAAGGGCTGTCAACTTGAGATAGGATCTCAGAATACCTTTCTTGTTCCATAAGAAAGTATTTACTATCCTTGCAATTTGAGGAACCACGTTTTGTCAAATAAGTGCTGTCATACCCAATGGGTACAGCATCCTTGGCAGAATGTTCATTTTAATTGTACTTAGCCTGCCCCATAAGGAAATAGGAAGTAATCGCCACCTTTCCAAATCCGGCTATCATTTTGACTAAGCAATCCAGATTGTCTCTTATTACAGTACCAAGATCTCTAAAATCTTGATTCCTAAGTATACTATATGCTTCGCCTCCCAGGAAAGGCCAAGAGATGAGAATTCCCCTTATTTACTCTACTATTTAAAAGGTAAACCCTTAGTTTTAGCCGATTTAGCTTATAAAATGAAACTTTAGCATATTCCTCTATCTCACTTAAAATAGCTGGGATTGACAGGTCTGGCCTCTCGACATGTAATAATATATCATCAGCATCACCGAGATGGAATATCTTACAGTGCCTATTTGGATTCCTTTAATATTAATATTGTCCGCCAGTCTAAGGATCAGAGGCTCCAAGTATATGTTAAACAGCAGGGGGACAATGGACATCCCTGCCTTGTTCCCTAGCTAGATTAAAGAGGAGAAAATAAGCCATTGCACTTAACTTTGGCTGTGGGGAGGAATATAGAAGTTGTATCCATCTTATAAATTCGGGTAATCAATTGAGATTAAGGTAGCAAACAGAAAGTCCCAGGAAACTCTATCGAGCGCCTTTTCGGCATCCAGGAAACCAACACCATTGGCGTGCTGGATCCTGGATACCGAAAGAAAGATACAACAATTTCCTCATATGATCTTGAGATGACCTTCCAACATAAATCCGACTTGCTGTGACCTATGAGTACCATAACTTTGGAGAGTCTGTTTGCTAATACTTTTGCTAAGATTTTAATATCCGTGTTCAATAAAGATATAGGCGGTAACTACTGAGATTTAGTGGATCTTTCCCTGGTTTTAAAATCAGGGATATTACAGCCTCCTGAAAACTTGGGTCTGATATGCCATTATCATACCAATAATTATACACATCTTTTAATACCGGTGTTATTATAGATTGACAGGCTTTATAAAGTTACCGGTAATCCGTCCGGCCCAGGCGATTTATCTGAGGTAGCTTCTGGACTGCCTGCTGAATTTCTGCTAGGGATATTGGGGCACCTAAGAGGGCGCTTCTGCCACTGTAATCTTAGGCAGACTTATAGAACTAAGATAGGATTTTATTCTTCACTAGTGGGATGCAGGGCTGGGTCTACTGCATAAAGATCTTGGTAGTAAGAACCAAACAATCTACTAATTTCCTGAGGTCAGTGCAAACTTGACCATTTTGTCCTGCATAAATTCCTGCAATAAATTGTGAAGCCTCTACTTGACGGATTCGCATAGCTAGTAACTTACTTGCCCTTTCCCCCATCTCTAGGTATTTGAATTTGGTTCTTTGCAGGGCCAACTCTGCTTTTTGAGATACCAGCCCTGTGTATTGAGCTTGTAGTTGATGAAGTCTGGTCACATCTCTACGGTGATGAGCGAGATAGACCATATTCCAGGTTTTAATGGATCTGAGAAGCTCCTCCATCTGCACCTCTGCTTCCTAACTCTATTGGAGGCCATTTTATGAACTCCCCCCTTAAAGAACATTTCAAAGCTGCCCAAATGAAGTCATATTTAGTCACTGATCCTTGATTTCTACTAAGGAAAGAAGCAATGAAATCCACAATGTATTCTAAAGAGGTTTTGTCTCGCAGTAATTGGTTATTCAGCCGCCATTGTGGAGATCTCTTACTTCCTGCACTTAGTCGATATTCCATCCTGACTGGAGCATGATCAGACAACACCCTAGCTGATATTTCTACGTGAGAGACCCCAGGCAAAGCAGAAGAGCTCATGAGCAGGTAATGATTGAGAATAAGTTCTATCGCTGAAGAAAAAAGGTATATTGCCTTTCTGAGGGGTTAAGAACTCTCAAACATCCACAAGCGCAACACTGCTCATAAGCTCCTTTATTGCCCTTTGTGCTGGAGACAATCCCGTCTAACCCGATCAGACCTATCTAACTCTGTTTAAAGCACTAAATTCCAATCTCCTCCCAGTATAGTACATTTGGTGGATTGGATGTCACAACATTAAGTAAATTTACAAAAAGGGTGGGAATCACCATTAGGGCCGTAAATAGAGCCCAAAAGAACCGGACAGGATTCAATAAGCCATGAATTATTATATATCGCCTTCTGGGTCCCAAATTTCTTGAGTCATTTTAAAGGGATGTTCCTTGCTATTAATATAGCTACCCTCTTTTATTCGTGTTTGCCCCGATCAAAAACTTGCCCAACCGTGATTTCCTAAAAGGGTTATATCTTCCCTCTTCAAGTGCGTTTCTTGCAAGAAAACTATTTGTACACCCAACTGTCATAAGTGTTTCAAAATTATTAACCTTGACCCTATCCTTGGCTCCTTTGATATTCCAACTTACAAAACTGTAACAACTATCCATGTTCTACAATGGCAGCTTAGAAGTGTCACAGTACAACCCTAATAGAAAGAACCCATATATGCTTAGACATACCTGAATCGCCACCTATTGTAGTAGTGTGTAGTTCAACTCCCCACCCCACAGAATAACACCCCATAGTTATTAACCTCATAACTCATAATACCCAACTTAAGACTTAAAACCCCAGTTCTGATTTACTGCACTCAAAATCTCACATGCCACATGATTTGTATTTAAGCATAACCCCCTAACAGTTTGCTCCCGAAGCCCCCTCTACACCTGTCCCTCTGCATATGTATCTAAGGAAGTAAAATACCTGCATACACATCAATTCTATACCTATCATCTTTTCTAAACCACTGTTAACTAAAAACTTAACCCTACTAAATATTAACATTAGACCACCTTAAAACTTTAACATATATATCATTATTCTGTTTAAAGTGCTCATTTTAAATACAATGATGATAATTGGGAACTAAAATTCGATCTACATATACAGATCATTAATTAAATTCTACCATAAGCATAAAGCTAATCGCCCTTATGACAAAACCTTGATAAAGAGCTAGGAGAAGGAAGAAATAGGGGAATTCTAAGGGTTGTTCTCCCTATCTAAATATTACCTAACGCTCTATTAGCATTTAGTTTAAACCTATTGTCCACCAATTTCGTACTTAAAGGCAGTAAAATGAAATTAAAATTGTTGCATCTATTGGATTTCTTATGCCCACTCAACGATTACATCCAGCGTTGAGATCGCTCTCAGCAAACCGCCCGACTCCTCTTCAGCCCTCGCTATTGTAACACGCCCACTCCTGAGCGCATACGTAGCTTAATTGTCCAGTACTGCGATGTAGGGGCGAGGAACCAAAACAGGAACAGGAGCCCTCAATTATCCTAGACCGAGATCATCCAGTCGGCAGATCCTCGTTACTTGCAGGCACATCACTCGCATCTCCCTTCAAACCAAAATCAGCAGAACTAGATTTCTCTCTGTGCTTCAATTAACCACGCCATACAAAGCACACTTTCAGTGAATCCAATACCTCCAACAGCAATTCACATCATTGCCTCACTTGTTCTGTGAAAGAAAATCCCTCCGAGGAAGCACTCAATACATTGCTCTGATAAACCGTTCCAAAGCCGCCACAACTACTGATCAGATCCACAGCTACAATTAAGCCTTTGCTGCATACACAGAGAATTCCACCATACTCATTTATACAATTCTGGGTAGATTTCCTTTAGCCCGATCAGTGCTTGCACTGGGGTGTGTGACAGCCATTTCCTCATGCCTGACCATCAGCGTCGCAGGGTATTTAACCCTGAATGCTTTAGCAGCTACCATATTTAGAAACCAGGGTTGAAGTTTCTGCGGCATACTACTTGAATAAGGGAGATCCTGTGTTATATGGATTTTCCTGCCTTCCTATGTCATCTCATTTATTTCTTTGACTTTGGCCAATATATGCTGTTTGTCCAAGAAATTTAAAAGCTTAAATATCAGTGGTCTGGGAGGCTGGCCCGAAGTTGGTGGAGGACGCAACGCTCGATGAGCTCTTTCAATTATGTATTCGCCACCATGCGGCGGTGGCCCAGCTAATTTAAGACAGAGCTTCTGGAGGAATAATGTAGCTGCGTTTCCTTCTTCTTTCTCCAGAATCCTGATGACAATTAAATTATTTCTCCTGCTCGTCCCTCAAATCCTCCAATTTCTCTTCTAGTTTTTTAATCTTCTCGGCATTCACATTCTCCAGGTCATTTCTATCTTGTTTCTTCTCCAAAGAAATTATTCAATTTCGAGTCTCTGACTCTTTTTGTTAAGGATTCAACTGATGTCTGAATTTTTGCAGGTCCTCCGATATGGTGGCGATCGCTGTTTGCAGCGGTTCCATAACTTCAAAATTTCTCCTCTGAGAGGTCTGCTGCTATTTGAGCGTGTTGGCATACTAGCGGCTTGTTGTTTGGGCCTTTTCGCGGCCTTGTCTTTTCTGGAGATCAGCGGTGGAAGTGCCTTGGTGGCGCTTTTTCATATATATTTCATTTTGCACTCGGCTAGCTTTCCTCAGGTAGGCAGGCTTTTCCCTATGACCGAAATTAAATCGAAGGAGTTTACTGAATCAAGTATTTGCCAGGAAACCTGCAGATATAGAAGCAGACTCCAGGGAACTGCTGCTTCAGCTTAGGCTGCCATCACGTGACCAGAGCTCTAGTTTATTATAAGGAGCAGACGGCTGAAGTTCGGGAGAGGTTCGCCAGCTGTTTGTCACCTACGCTGAAGCCGCACCTGGCAGACCTGCAGCCAGGCGGATTTATAGGCAGGTGTGGGTCACGCCCTGCATAGATCTCTGCTATAGGTTGGTGGGCATAGAGCCTCCTAAAGGGATAAGAGCTCATTCTACCCACCATACTGCTGCTTCAATGGCTGCTTCTAGGGATGTCCCTATCCAGGAAATCTGCAGGGCTGCTACCTGGAAGTCGGCACACACCCTTTATTTCCCATTACCACGTTGACCTTGAGTCATGCCAGGATGCTGGTTTTGGGACCTCGGTTCTCCAGTCCTTATTCCCTAAGTAGGGGGTGTGCGCCTTGCTTCCCTCCTCCCGGAGAATTGCTAGGAGTCTGCCAGACAGTGTAGATTGAACAACATATCCACGTCCCTAGAAATACAAGTTACTCACTTGTAACAGTAGTTCTAGGAGTGGTATATGTTGTTCATCCACCCGACCTCCCCGGCTTTGACGTGCAACCTGGCTTCCAATGGGCTAGATCTGGCGTCATGGGGCGGAGCCAAGGGTTTTACCAGCCAGGTGGGTGGGAAGAGCCAGCTTGAAGACCTTCCGGCAAGATTTAAAGCGGCAAGGAACCTGCCAGACAGTGTGGATGAACAACATATACCGCTCCTAGAACTCCAGTTACAGGTGAGTAACCTGTATTTATTCTTGGGGCAGAGCATATTAAAATCGATGCTTTTAAAAAATAAAAATGTCAGTTTCTGTTTCCGCCCCTTAGGTTTGTGTAGCCCCCACCCCAAAAAAATCTTAGATGTGCTCCTGGCTCACTTGAGACTGTACAAAATCCTCCAGAAGTGCAGGTCTCCGTTTGACTACAGGGTGGGGGCTGAAAGTGTCTTTCTCTGCCTGACTGTTCATTGCCCTGGTGACAGTGTAGTGAGGTGCAGTGTGGTGCACCTTGATGACTGCAGTGTCAGAGGCTCAGTAGGTAGCATACTCTCCTATGATGCTGGGAGTTCGGAGGGCTGTGGGTTCAGTTCTTACTTCTGGCACTTAGGTTTAGGGGTGCCACGATAATGAAATTGCGACGGTACAATAACCTTGAATAAATTATCGGTTATCGCGATAATTTCCCAACTTTTGTAACAAAATTAGAAATATTATTTAAATTCACTTTTGTGCACATAATTTACATATTTTGCTTATTCCATTCTATGTTATGCATTTATCTGCATTATACAAAGTCTGCAAGGTGAAATAATACAAGGAGAGTGCAACTTTTGTAGTTAGATATTTTGTTTGTTTAGTTAAAATTCTGCTATTTATAAAATTGCTTTTTCCTTTATGTAAAAATGTTTCAGTGCTGTGCATGTTGCACAGTTGCATTACAAAGACATACATGTGTGTTATACACTTTAAGTTTTACAAACTAAAGTCATTGTAACATTCATTTTTAAAATGTGAAATATCACATTATAATTAATGGTGACCCCCTATTTATCAGCTTGAGTAGGGGTGTCTTCAAACTAAGTAACACCATAATAACCCGTAATCTGGCTATTGCAGCATTCCAAACTACTTTCACTTTCCTGCACTTTTCCAGCTGACTGTAGTGTGTGAGGTGACCAAGTGGTGTTTGGTCTTTTAAACAATATTGTGTACAAATTGTAGAGAAAGAGCACTGTTCAGTTCAGTATAAAAAAACATGTCAGCTTTGTTCTTTCAGCTTACTTTTTTAGTTTCCTGGGAAAGAAGCCACGAAGTGTAGCGTAGCGTGATGAGGAGAGAGAGAGTGGCTTGGGGGCTTCAGAACATTCGACGCAAGCGTTAGCGAGTGTTGCTATAGCTCTCCTCGCTCTGCACTGTTCAGCTTTTTTCCCCAGGAAGCAAAAAATGTAAGCTGAAAGAACAAAGCTGACGTTTTTTATACTGAACTGTGCTCTTTTTCTACAACTTGTACAATATTGTTTAGAAGACTGAACACTGCTCAGTCACATCACTCAGCAGGGAAACTGCAGAAAACTGAAACTTAAGAAAGCTACGACTAGCAATTATAAAAGATAAAGAATAGGCAAGTGTATATTGATAGATTTATTTTATTTTTTTCAACACACCTTTGGCGTAGGGTATGATGACCACATAAATCTCTTGAGGTTTATGGGTCATCATCATTACACCACCAGCCCCCCACACACTTCCACCACTCCAGTCTCAACTTTATTGGTTTCTCCACGGACTACGGTCTGGTCCCCCAGGCTAATCGCGCATTTCATGATGGCCACCTGTATTAAGTTTATGGCTGGCCTTCATCATTACACACACCTCAGGTGTGCAAAAAAAAAAAACATAATTCACACTTGCCTATCCATTATTTTCTATTTAATGGCTTGTTTACAACAAGTTCACAGTAATCTCAGGTACTGCTTGGTTGTCCTGTCCTCCTGCAAGAAATACACAGTAAGCTGGAGGTTTACACAGAATTTGTACGCTAGCAGTAGCCATGGCACACATGACTTGAAGCAAGGTGTTTAACTTGAGTGCAATATATGCAACTCTAAGAACTGAATGGCAAAATCAATGTCCACTCCAAAGGAAGGACAATTAAAATTGAAACATTGAACAGTAAGAATAAGAGTTATTACATTATATCATGTAAACAATGTGCAAGGCTGAACTGACTTGACTACATTAATTTACAAATACAGGCACGTTACAGAAGTTACACAACACAGCCTAAAGTTACTCAAGTTGTCAACATAAACAGCCTCTGAACTGTATGTTCAAGGGACACATTCATGTGGCACTAGGCAGACACAGTTAGATAGCCCATGGAAATCTTATTTAATTGAGGTACTGTGTGTGTGGCAGTGTATACTCAACCTGTGCTGCTGCTGCATAAAGTTCAGAGATATAGATGAGTCTGTGCAACATAAATACTACTTTGGAGCCATTCTTAGAACCTTGTGATGTCAGTGATGATCAAGTAGTGCCTAGTACATTGAGTTAAGCACTACTCGATTGTCACTGACATCACAGGTTCTAAGAAATTAAATGGCTCCTAGTCCCGATGTAGTATTTATGTTGCACAGAGTCTGTCATCTATATCTCCGAACTTCATGCAGCACAGGTTGATATACACACAATACCTCAATTAAATAAGCTTTTCGTGGTTTTTCTGTGTCTGCCAGTGCCACTGTACATGAATGTGTCCCTTCAAACTGGATCAGGGACAGTGACACAGGTGTAACAGGCAGCATATAATGAGACAGTGTTTCTTCCCTAGTTTCCTTAGAGCAGCACGCATTTGCTTTGGAGCCTATTATCAACTGAATTTATTGCTGTATTCCTTCCAGAATTAACACTGATATGCTGACACTTACTGAACGGACTTGAATTAAGCTTATCAGATGAGTTTTGAATAGATTCAAGACAGCAGGAAGAATAAAGAGTTAAATAAACAGTTCAAAGAAGTCATGGCTGGGGTAGAGAGGACTACACATGCAAAACCTGAATGAAAGGAATCATCCGTGTCAGACTATCTTGGAGCCACATCTACTCGTCTGAACTGAGTGGCTGACACTCTATAATCAGTTCAAAATAGAGACATTAAGAAATAGTTTCATGTTCCTTCTAGCAGAGAGATGGATGTACAAACTCGCTGTGAACAAGTAGTCTTCTTTGTGTTTTGTGACTGTAGTTAAGGAACGTATACTGCTGCTAGCATCTCAATAGTAAAAATAAGACCCTAGCATCAATATATCTACCAGCCATGTTGAATGTGAACTGTATTTTAGTGTTACAAGTTGCAACTTGTAGTCAATGCAGAAGTATTTCAAAATGCAATAAAGGTGTTATTTTTTCTATCAAGTGTTGTGTGATGTGTTTGTTGTTAAGTTCAGACTGCCTGCGATGATCTGTGTGTGCACTAAGTGAGTGAAGCCCTCCTTCTCCTCCTCAAGTAATTCTTCTTGATAGTAGTCCGCTATGATGTAATCTGAAAGTGAGTGAATAAGATGACTCCATCTACACTCTTTGCCCCTCCACTGGTGGTATTCTTTTGAAGCTGGTGCACCGTGCATGAAGTGCCTTGGCATCTTAAAAAAAAAAAAAAAAAAAAAAAATCACTGTAAATTTTTGTTCAGAAACACAAGCATGTTTACATGCTCTGGTGTTAGTCTAGATCTCATTGGCGTTAGGACCAGACCACTAGCGGAAATACCCTTTCTGATGGCACACTTGTTGCTGGAATGCATAACATTTTGCGAGCAACATTTGCTAAAATGGTAGTTCGACTTCATGGCCTTTCCACCACAGAAGAGGATCCAAATCTGTATTCAGATATGGCAGGGGCCATGTAATGAGTTATCTCATTTCTCACTTTGCTCTCTAGTGGAATTTCTTCTTCTCTTGGTCCTTCAACCTGAATTCTTAGTATTTCAGTGATGCGTTTTAATAATGCGGAAATACCAGGGCATGAAGAACTTTGACAATCTGTGCTGTGCTGATGAATGATACACATTGTTTGTGATACCACCAGAAGGGGGACAAAGAGTCTTCAGTCACATGTTCACTGTCATTTGACAACATATGGTCATTGTCATCATCCATGGAAGCAGGACGTTGCAGGCAACGTAGTAGCAGCAGCAGCAGCAGCAGTAGTATTTGGTAGTGTGGTACCTGTGCCTCTACGCTCAGGCAGCAGCAGACTGTGTGTTTGTGTTGGTTCTGGCGCAATACCAAGGCTGACTGCTTCTTGTATTACCATGGATATAACCAAATCGGTATCTTCTGTAAAATTAGCTTTGAATCGTGGATCAATAAAACATGCAGTTACGGTGCGTTCAATTTGATCCAATTCTGATACCTTTTGAACAGGTCATCATATATAGCTTCTCTCATTTGCTTACCCAGTGGTCCATCTGTTGTCTTTGGGCTTAGGACTTCTGATTTTAGGTAATGCAGAAATGGTTTCAGTGCTGACATTGTTACATATTGCTCTGCTGCTAAAAGTCAGTGAACATATTCAAAGGGCCCAATATTTGATTGATGTCCTCAAGCACATCTACATCCAGTCCTTGGCATCAAATGCCATGTATTTCGGTCTGAAACCAACACTGCACACACAGCCTGCTGCTGCTGTATAAACCTGGCCACCATGGCATATGTGGAACCCCATCTTGTAACTACATCATGAACAAGAGAATGTTGTGGTACATTTAGTTCTGCTTGTTTTTCTTTAACTCTCTTTTCTTCCAGCTACGGTGAACCCTTGCACCAGATGCCGACATGCTCTAAGTGCACTCTCTACTTTATTGATCTTTAATGCTTTTCCAATTGCCAAATTGAGATTGTGGCCAAAGCAATGCAACCAGTTGACTTTCATCACATCTCTGAATGCCTTTTTAACATTGCTTCCATTGTCGATGGTAATTGCAGACATATTTTCAATGCTTAGTGCCCATTCCTCAAGAAGCTCCTGAAAGGATTCCGCAATATTCTCTGCTGTATGGTCATCTGGAAGAAAAGAGTGTCTCTAGGCAGTTTGTCTTTAGCTCCCATTACGCTTGTTATGTAATGTACTGTTAGACTCATGTAAGGCTGCTCACTTCTCCACTGCTGGTCCATAAATCAGTTGTAGCAGCAAACCACCGTGCCCCTGCCACTGAAGCCTCCACCTGTTTTCTCACCAGATTGTACATTCTCGGGATTTCTTTAGTAGAGAAATATGACCTACCAGGCATCGAATATCTGGGATTTAGTTTCTCTACTAGATTGCGGAAAGCAGGCCTATCTACAATTTGGAATGGTTGCATGTCCTTTGCAATAAAAGATGCTACAGCTGAGTTTAACTCCTGTGCCTGTTGTGAAGCTGGTTCAAATTTCCTCCCCCTTTCTAATGCCATCAGAATTGATGGCTGGGTCTACACTTTTCTTTCTTGATCTGGTGAGGCTCATTACGGATAATAATGATGATGATGATGTCTTGCCTTTACTGCCTTTCTCACACTGACTCTGAGTCTGAAATGAATTAATTACAGTTAAATGTAACATTAACCTATAACATAATCTAAATTAAATTACAATATTCACATTACAAAAAAACTATCACTCACTTCATCTTTGACTGTGTACTACTTTTTTTTCCTTTTTAATTAAGGCATCATCTTTCTTGTGTACATTCATGTTTCAAGCTGTGCTTTGTGCTGCAGTCCCTATGCTATGGTGACTTATGTTGCTATGTTCAGACCGCACATGACCACACACATTTGTACTTTTGACTTAACATAGGGAGGGTAGGTGACAGTCACTCAAGTGAGTAAATGCTAACCAAATAGCTCCTTGTCCTCTTTACAAGGATGGATCCAGGATAGGAGGAGTAAGCCAAAGGTTGCCAGCTGTACCAAACACCTTGAAATATGATACAGTGGCATAGGACTAGGGAACAATATTATAGTATTTGATGAAGGCCATCCCTAAACTTAAGACAGGTGGCCAACACCAAATGTCAAATTAGTCTGAGGACCGTGGCCGTGTGGGGAGACCAAATATAAGGTGGTGTGTGTGGTGGGCAGGCCGGGCGCAGCCGCAGAGCGTACCGTTTGGACTGGAGGAGCTGTCACAAACACAGTATTTGATGAAGGCCATCCCTTAATGACTTAACTTACATAACATCCAAAACACCTGCATAGAGTAGCACCCCAGTCCAGAAGTGTGGAGGACCACAGAAGGTGAAGATTCCATTCCTATAACGCAGTTTGTAGAATAATGGAACCTGATTGCAGCACCAAAATGTAAGACCAACACATATCCACTGTTAGAGTGTTAACAAAGCTAGGTATGACCATTAACTAGCACCGTGACCAACAACATCTGCAGCTTAGCTTATATGAGGTTTGTCAGTAGGAGGCTCTGATGAACCTTATATGAGCTAAGCAGATACTGCAGGTGCTAGGTAATGGTCATACCTAGCTTTTGTAACTTGTTAAGGCTCTAACAGTGATATGTATGTGTTGAGCTCACATTTTGGTGCTACAATCAAGTTCCAGTACTACAAACTGTTTTATTGGAATCTTCACCTTCTGTGTCCTCCAGACTCCACACTTCTGAACTGGGTGCTACTCTATGAAAATGTTTTTGACATTTAAGCTGGAGTGTGCCAATGCTCAGCTTATTCCTCATGCCTGATCCGCTGAGAGCCAAGCATGCAGTTCTTTGTTTCTTTGACTGACTGACATACTCTGACTTTCTTTCTTCACTATTATTATAGTTTTTCAGTTAATGTTGGTAACCTGGTGGTTTGTTGCTAGAACAGAATTGTTGCCTGTATGTTTGAGGGAGTACATTTGTTTGCCACTAAATAGTGGACAGAAAAAAATGTCCCAGAAACATACACTCATAACTGGACTCTGGAGAGGCAGGCTGAGGCTACCAACCCAATTACACAGACGAAGAGCTGAGGAATGTAAACTAGAATGAAAATATGTATGCACTGCCGTCTGCCATGGTACCAAGTTTTGTATGGACATGTGGGCATACATCCACTACTGCTGCTGCTGCGAGCCTATACATTTTGTATGGGGATGTGTCCAGTGGTATCACGAAGGCTTAAGCGCCAATGCCAATAACAGTTCCTCCATCCTTCCTCCACAGTCAACCTCAAGTGATATGTCATGATAGCATGCATCATATTTTCTTTTTCTCTATATAAACCTTGATGAAATGCCCCAAAACACCCAGCCAGTGGTGCGTGCTGCACACATTCTTTAAATTACTCATGCAAGATTACTCCCGGCGTTTATTACATCCTGCAAGGGAGAGCGCTGGGGCTGTTCCCATTGAGTGAATATAGCTAGATGATTTTGTGGGTATGTAATGCAACATACAATAGCAGTCTAAAATTAACGAAGGGTTCCTCAATAACAAGGGCCTAGTTAGTGAGCGATACCCTTCATGAATCTCAGAGACTAAAGACTGTCCATTACATGTTGTATCATGCAACATCAAGCAAACCTCATTTACTTCAATGACAGTAATTATTATCGCCAAATGCTCTCCCTTGCATGACGTCATGGCACGGGGGGTGGGGCATATTCAATACATGTATGAGAAGAAAGTACATGAATATACTTGGCTGCTGTTTTGGGGTAGAAAATACCATATCAGATATTCCAATGGCTAATTATTCAGGGACTGCAGTATTGATCAATAGTAACACAATGTCTTGCTCTCAATCGAAGATAACCCCTGGCCCCAACACACACACAGAGACACACTGCCTATTAGACATTGTGTCATACCCATACCAGGAATTTTTTTTTTTAAAGTGATTCTGTCACATTCTGTCCTAATAGAAAACAATGTGATCGTGTGACAAAAGCTTTAAAGTAACCCTAACACTGACTAAAGATAAATACAGCATGACATATAAGTGTCAGTGTACACTATTGAATCTTTCCAGTTCCATCCTTACCATCTTATTTTTCAAGCTGGCCTCAGAATGTAAAAGCGGATGATGATCCCTCAGGTGAGTAAACATACTGGATGTATTACCACCCTTTGCAGAAATGTAGACTCTGCAAGTTCTACAAATGGGTCTCCATCTTCCTGGACTATTCCATCTTTTGGCATACCCAAAATACACCCAAATGGATAATTTTACCTTCTAACCGTTGGTGGGTATAGTGGAGTGATCATGTCATTCGATTATCACTTTGTAGATGTGACGTGCCACTGGCTTTACTGCATACAGCAAATGGACCTTCGTTAGAAATGCAGCCTTGTCGTAATTTATCTTTACCTTGTTGATGGCTGTGATGTTTTCTTTTTAAATCTGAATCTGAATGAGATTGAGGTTGACTGTTGAGGTGCTCAGGAGTGTTACGTCTGTTGATTTGTCTGCTTCCATCACTTCTTCCAAATACAACACTACTTCATCATTTTTTTACTTCAAGGACTCTTTCTCTTCAATAGTATAGCCATTTTGTACACCTGACTCACAGGCTGACAGACCACCAGATCGAGTGCGGACTCACAGGTAAAACTGCTGCCAGTTAGATTGGTCCGATTTTGTTGAAGACACAACTATGACATGATCTTCAATCACAAAGTGATTAAGATGTCACCAGTCAGTGCATGGAATGGTCAGGAGGATTCACAGTTGAGGTTTCAAATATAGACAGGGAGGAAGAGTCAAAGAGGAGGAGGAGACTACCTCAGGTGCCTGACCTGACCTACCAATTAATTAAGCTTAAAGTACATCAGTTGTACAATAAAGAGATGTACTTAACAGGAGCGTGTGATGATTTGTGTCCTGGGATTAATTTTGCAGCTGCCACTCTGCCTTCAAAATAAAATGTTTGAATTCACAGCTACTATAATAAAGCAAGTAGAAATTTCACAGCGGTGCAAAGTGCAACACCACGCAAGAGAGGGTAAGAAGACTAGTTAAGCAAAGTAACAGCAAAAAGACAATTCAAATCTGACAGTACAACTCTGAGTTCAACAACTTACTGTCTACAAGCGTGAGTTGTTTGTAAGTAAACAGAATAGTTTTGGTAGATGTAAGAATACATCATCAAACATGAGGTTCCGCTGAGTTAACACTCACTGAGAGGTTTGTTTCTAGTCAAACTGACTGACCTGATATTCAGTGGAAATCACAAGTACAGTTAACACATATTTTGCTTGCTTGTTGGTAACTGTAAAACCTCAACCTGACAAAATGAACTAGAATCCTTCCTAAAATCCTAGTCTATCAAAGTTATTCCCAAATTTTGAACTGAAAAAATACTAACTAATCTATACAATACAACATAGAAAGGGATGTCAAGTCTGGCATGCATTCATTGTATTTTTCATGAATATATCGGTGGTATTTAAATAGAATGACTTTGCAGTTCACTATTAATAACAATCCCATGTACAAAACTGAACATGGGTCTGTTTTCTTAAATCATCAATCCCATAGCTGAGCATGACAACCAGTTCAAGTGTCATCTACTTCTTCAAGCAATTGCTTGAGTCTTGATGATGGCCTTCCTGACGTCCGTAAGTAGCTATGAATCTCGGGCCTCCGGCTCACCCTGAAAAAGTTAAATAAATTGTTTTTTTCATTTCTTTAATTACTACTGTTGCAGTCTTGTTTTCTTCCTAAGTACATTTTACAAAAATACTTTTCATTTCTTGCAATTGCAAAATTAAGAAACTAACCTAACACACTGCACTGGCCCATATTTTTGCCTACCCTCCCACCATGGACCATCATACTGGCCAGCCAGCCAGCATCTCAACTTCATCCTCCTCCAACAGTGGGATATGTTGTGCTTGATATCCATGACCCCCCGCCCCCACACACAAATACATACTTGATGTGCACCCTGTCTGCCAGTGCACATGACATCGCCTGATCTACTCTATAAAGCGCCCCGCCCCAGCCCCACAAACATGGATCCCAACCTGCCTTCTAAGTTCCACTCCTGTCCTTATCCGGACCTGCACTAACTACCACCACAACTTATCCTGTACCACCCCACCCCATCCCCACATCTGTCTGAGTCTGACTCTTAATTGTTTTCATCATTATTTATTTTTTTTTTCATCCCCATTTTCATCTCATCTGATGTCTGGGATGGACCTCCTTCTGAAGTTCTCTAACTTGTCAAAGTCAAGCCAACACCACGTGATGATGAATGATGTAAATCACAATCCCAATACACTAGCATTTGCTCTCGACCTTCCAAGTTCGAATAATGTTTCTGAAGGAAGGCACACTTCTTGAAATGCTTTTTTATTTTAACTCATTTTTCATTTCCTATTGTAATTTACTTATTTGGCTGTATGAAGTAACTTGAACCTTTTACTCTTCCATGCTTTACTCCAACAATTCAAGTACCCAAGTTCCATCTCTGTAACCCCATGGTTGCCCCACAATGAATATATATATATCATTATACGTCAACCATGAGCAGGAGGAACCTCACCTCAATTCACTTGGTGCCCCTCAAACAGGAGAAACATACTGTGCTGACACTCAGACTCAGTTGGAATCGAAACTCTAGGGAGGACACAGCAAAGGTGTCACTGTCAGATCCTCAGAGGATGGAGTCAGTCAAGGAGACCCTCCTGTGACAGATGGAGTGGGTATGGAGGGAGGGAAGCTTCACCTGCCACCTACTCTGCAGGAGATTTTTATTGCCTTTTATGTCCATTCCCCAATCTAGCCATCATCCAAGAGTGTGTGGTCCTCACGAGGTGGTGACCTTGGCTTGCTGATGCCTATCGAGGTCCCGTCGGCAAAGGGAGGATGAGCCCTCAAGTCTACCCTACCCACCTTCAGTGCTCCCATAATGGCACCCCTGACGCAAGTCAAGTGATGCCTCCATGGCAGCAACTGCAACGTAACTATGGGGTATAATGAATGTGCATGCCAGGATTGCCAGCCAGGTGCCAGTACTCAGCACTAAGGGACCATTTAGTCTTTCCACACAACCCCTCCTCCCACGGTGTCAACATTACAAAAGAAGTCCAGCACTCAAACTTTTTTATAAAACAGAAAAAAATGTTTTAATTATTACTATATATATATATATATATATATATATGTGTGTGTGTGTGTGTGTGTGTGTATATATATATATATGTGTGTGTGTGTATGTATGTATGTATATATATATATATATATATATATATATATATGTGTGTGTATGTATGTATGTATGTATGTATATATATATATATATATATCACACTGATCTCAAGCAAACTTGCCTCAGTCTGCACTTTGGGGCAAAGCTACCCCTTCCTGACTGAGGAGAGGCCTAAAGCAGGCAGGTAAACATTATATAATGACAATGCATTGCCATACACCATAAACGAAATGCTACTCTAGTAGTCCAAAACCATCGATCCAGTTCTCATTAGTGATGGGAACTTCAAGTCACACTTTTCGGGGTTAATTGAAATGAATTCACCTACATTTTAGGTTCAGATCCCACCATTGCTGGAAGACTGGATGGACTAGAGGAAGCCTGTTTTATGAAAATCATTCTTATAATTAACAACAAAACAGAAACATATAAAAACACCCATATGCACTTGCAGCAGGGTGTGGTGTGATGATGCTGCTGTGGGGGGAGTGGGACTGTGGAGGGAGATGCCCACCAGCTGCACCTGCCCACTCATTCGCCAGTTCGCCACTGCCCTAATACCTAACTTCACAGAGGTGGGAGGCATCCAGTGGCAAACGAAGCTGAAGAACCACCAGACATGTGCCTGGTTGGTGACAGTCTGACAGTCCGGACTCCTGATGTCCTCAGATGAAATTCATACATTGCAATTTGCAAACAAAGTACACAACAATGCTAGTCAAACATAAGTAACAAATAACTACTTCTCGACTTGAGGAGAGATGATGGTCAAGTTGGTCAAACCTCTCAGGCTGGTATTGTTGATGGTGCCAGCTGTGATGGTATGGATGATGGTAGGGGTATTGGGTAATAATGTCTTCCTACTACTTCCTTGCCTACAAAATTGAAAGCGAGAGAGATATTTCAGTTTCATCATGACTGAGGAGAGGATTCTTTTAATTCAGTTTAAAGGAAGGGCCCCAGACATGTCTACAGAATTTATGGACTGACTACCCCCCTGCAGTGCCACCTCAAAGCAAAATCATTAGATTTATTTACAAGGAACACCACATACACCCAGTAACCCCACACAACACATGACACAACCCCCCAAAAGGCACTGCACTTTGTCCTGTTTGGTACAAGTGGCACAATAACCTTACCCCGTCCCGTCCCCCACACAAAACATTTACATAATTACAATTTACAAGTTATAAGTTGTTGAGAGTGACAGGCTCAGTCCAGGAGGACACAGACTGCCTCATCAAACTACTACCAGTGCCACTTGCTTGCACAGTGCATTCCAGTCCACTCAAAGCAGACCAGGCCCCTCCAAATATTCCAGACCACCCATCTCCCGGTACAAACATTAAACCACAGGGTCACCTCCTCACCACCACCAGCACTTGTCTTCTTGCCATGATCTACTGGCTGGCTAGTAGCTACGCAGCTATCATCTGTCATGTCTCACTCACACACAGACAGTGCTGCTGCTACTAACTCAGTAACCTCTCCCCCCCCCCCCCCAGTTTTACCTTGGCTTAGTGGCTAGTACTACCACCCATTTTAATCTGATAATCTGAAGGTTGCCAATGCCTCAGAAAACCCTTCCTCCCTCAGGCTCTGAACAGTCCCTCTCCCCACAGACACAGTTCCTCTGGCTCCTACCAGCAGAACCTCACGGGCTCCCTCCAACCAGTCCTAACCTAAGTTACCCAGAAACAAGTGACCTCTCAGAGTCAGACAGGCTTGAGTCGCAGTCGCACTGTATATAAATATAATATATTTTTTATATATATATATATATATATATTTTGCATTTGCTGGCTTGGCTGGCACTGCTTGTGGTAACCTGCTACTTTTTTTTTTTTTTTACACAGTTCAGAATAGATTACATTACACTCACCGCTAGCAACAGATGCTGGAGTCCACGGGTCATCGTCAAGCTTGAACTTGTGAAGGACGGTGCAAAATTGTTCTTTCTCCATTCGAGCTCGACATCGAAAGGACAACTGAGTGTCTGTGTGTGTGTCACACTCACATCACCTACTCGATGACTACACTACTTCACCGCTGGACAAAGGGAATGGGAGGCTGAAATTGTACTGGACCGTCCGAGTTGGCTGCAGTCTCAGGCAGAACAGAAGACAGTACTACTACTGCAACCCAGAGACTGGGCGGTGATCAAGTCGACTCATCCGAGTAGCGGCCTCACTAGCACGACAATTAAACAACTCCCCTCCCGATTTAGCCTGTCAGACACTATGGATTCGGTGCAGAAGGCTTACTGTTAGCTGTTCGGTGGTTTAACCACACCTAAAAAGTCAATCTCCGAGCTGTTCGGGCAGTCAGGTGTCTCGGCCCTGAAAAACGCTTCTCTAGTCTCTCCACAAGTAGCAGTCACTTGAACGCTCAGCAGCTACTGAAGAAAAAGGGCGTTTCTTAGACGCCAACCCCTATTTAACTGCTTGCTGGAGGACATGCAACTACAAATGGGATTGGTCACACCAACTTTGACAGACAGTCATTTCGGTTGGTTGGGCTGCTCCACAGCGGGAAAACTAATGTTACTACGTGCTGTATGCAGTATGCAGAACAGAACACGTCATGGAATCCTTCTACAGCACTTAGCCACACTTTAATATAACTGCAAAATATCAGAAAAATCACGGTATACGGATGATGCGGTTATCACGGTTGACATAAAAGGGCATGATACTGCTATCGTGGACTAAAATACCGCTATACACTTTTATACCGGTTACCGAGGCATCCCTACTTAGGTTAATATCCTAGTACTGGACACTTTAGTGCAGCATGAGAGGGTGCTGCACTTCTGAGGTGCCATCTTTGGATGAGACGTTAAACCGAGGTCGCATCTGCTTGGATTGGTGGTAGTTCAGGTGGATGTTAAAGATCCCATGGCACTTGTCAAAAGAGTAGGGGAGTTTCCTGGCGTCCTGGCAAAATTTCCCTCATTCACTAAAAATACCACCAACACTTAATCTGGTTCAAGGTCAGTTGGCATTCATCTGTATCCTCCTCCCGGTCGTGCCTGAAAATAGGCAGGATTTGTCTAGTGCACTTGCCTGGTCAACAAAAACTAAATAAATAAATGTCAGCTGTCGTGTGTGCAGAGCTAGGTCTGCTTGATTGAACATTTGCTGTTGTGATGTCCTCTGGTGTGGTGGTGATGGGGCAGGGGCAGGAAGAGAGAAGGCCATGGTACAAAACAGTGGGTGGGGCACACTACGTGTGATGGCATTGCAGTCTTTTTTTTTTTTTTTGCTGGGGCAGGAAGCAATGTGGAGATGGGTAATTGAAATAATCAGGATATTTCTTGGCTTGATTGTTTCCTGTATAAGTGATCAAAATTTACCATTATAATTGAGGGAAAATGCAACCATCTGCGGGCTAGTGCAATTTTGAATCAACTTGCCCTACTGGCTAGTGCAAAAAAAGGTTAAGGTTGACCCCTGATAAAGCAGTTTGCACCTCTGGAGGAGCAGCATTCTTTAGTTAAGTTCAAGCTATTTTTAGTGAGAAAGTGCTGAAAATCCAATTTCAGAAATGACGAATAGATCACTTTTGCCTTCCAGGCTTTATCCGGAGCACTGGTTCTTACTCTGTAATTTACTTGTGCAGGGTTCAGGTTTTTGAGTATGAGGAGGAAAGCATATTAAAACTGCTGCTTAGAAATGCAAAAAAAAAAATTCAAACAGCTGTGAAAATTAATATTCAGTCAAGCATGGAAGTGTTGGGCACTGTGTGAATATTATAAATGGAAAGTAATAATAATTATTTCTGTTCTATTGCTCTTCCTGTGTATAATGCTACGTGCTATAGTTGTTGTAGTATTATTCATACAATTTTGAGTGTCTGTCTCTCTCTCTCTCACACACACACACACACACACACACACACACAGTGGTCCACTGGGAAATACCGTAGTTTCAAAATAAGATTACCTCAGGCTTCTTCCTCTAGTCCCAGCAGAAATCACCAGCCAATACATTGGTTCCTTTCTTGATACCCATCCATGTAATCTCTCATTCTGCAAGTAATACACTCTTCCTTTGCTTTAAGGTTCTTTTGGACTTACCCCCAAATTGTGACTGCTTTCTCCATCTAAGAAAAATCTGAAATTGGTAGGGGAGAATATAGTAGGCTCAGTGACTTTCCCAGTTCAGAGATTCCATTTGACAAAATCATAAAATATTTTTGTATAAACATGCTGACTTGCCCTCAGTTTGAAAAAGGACAAACATTTGGTTCAAAATGGGAGTGTTTGCACAAAAAGCTGGAACAAAGTGGGGTTTGCATTAATAAAGTGGTGCAAATAATTTTTTTGTGTGAAAGATGGTTTATATATCACAAATTCTGCTTCCTGCTAGTGTTTCCATTGAAAACAGGAAAAAAAAAAAACATTAACCTAGTATAGCATAGGCCTCCTGTCCAAGGCACTAGATGCACTTTCTGCTTTCGGGTTCTTTGCATCTGCACTCCTACAGTTCCTTTCCATTTACTGAGTGCCTGCTTGGCTACTTTTCCTTTGTCATATTTCCAGTGCCATAACTGTAACAACACTGTTGGACCAGGGCTCTATGTTTTAACATGGTGGTAAGCAGAGTTAGAACAATTTTGTTTGAAGTCTGTTGGAACTCCTTGTAGATTTTTAATGGTGACTGGCAAGGGTATGTAGTACAGAGCTGTCCCTGTAATATCACTTTCAGCTTTAATTTCATCCTTTAGGCAGCTGCTTATTTTCAAAGGATTCAGTTGGGTGGCAGGCATAAATACATACATACAAATATTGTATGCAACAACAGTGTACAGTTATTGGTTAGGTTACAGGTTTTTAAACAAGTGCAGCATACATAAAAATACATTGCCAGGTGTACAGTAAGTTTTTAGAAACATTTACATACAGGCAGTATAGTTGAAAGCAGTAACGTAGTGGTAAAGCGCACTGAGCTGCAGACCTGGAGAACTTGGTTTGAATATTGCAGCCACCACTTGCATACCGAAAGGGACAAGGAAATGATGGAAGGCAACTGTAGAATGGCAGAAAAAGGGGAGATATTATTAATGGGGGACCTGAATATGCCAGCTCTTAACTGGAGTACATTTACTACAGTCAAATCCAAGAGCAGAGTCCTTCTCGGTGCCCTAGAGGGGGCATTCCTCAGACAGCTAGTGTTGGAACCCACTCGGGAGGGAGCAATCTTAGACCTGGTACTCTCAAACGGGGATGAAGAGAGGATCTCAGATTTAGAAGTGGGTAGCCATCTGGGAACAAAGGACCACCAAACAGTGTGGTTCAAGATAAATACAGCCGTAGAGTCAAGCCATTCAAAAGTGAAGGTATTGGACTTTAGGTCTGACTTTGACAAAATGGGAGCATGCATAACGAATGCACTAGCAAATGGGCAGGTAAGAGCAGAGGGGTGAAAGAACAATAGGGAAAAATCAAAGAAGCCATCACAGAAGCAACAGGCCTTTGTGTGAAACAAACAAAAAAAAAAAAAAGGAAAAAAAAACTCTGGTTCTCAAGAGGGGTGGCAGGGAAGGTTAGGGAAATATAAGGCAACACAAAAGGAGCAGGACAGAGAACTGTACCAGTTAAAGCAGAAGGAAGCAGGGAAGGCAGTCAGAATAGCAAAGGCCAAACAGAGGAAAAGATGGCCAACTCGGTAAAGAAAGGTAATGAAACATTTTACAGGTACATTAGGGAGCAAAAAAAGACCACGGGAGGGATAGTACACAAAGATCCATGACTGGGATGTTAACATACCAGGGTACATAACCTACAGGAGAGACAGGCAGGGGAAAAGAGGGGGAGGAGTAGCTCTCTATGTAAAGGAAGGGATAAAAGCAACCGAACAAAAGAGTAAACAGAGAGAGGAGAGGAGGCACTGTGGGTCACCTTGAAGACTGGAAAGGGCACCACAATCTGCACAGGGGTTGTGTACAGACCCCCATATTAGGGGGAGGGAATGGACAAGGATATGATGGAAGGCATTCTTAGAATGGCAGAGAAAGGGGAGATACTGTTGATGGGAGACCGGAATATGCCAGATTTTAACTGGAGCACATTTGCTGCAGCCACATCCAAGAGCAGGGCCATTCTTGATGCCCTACAGGTGGCAGGCCTCAGACAGCTAGTTTTGGAACCCACTCGTATGGGAACAATCTTAGACCTCGTACTTTCAAACGGGGGCAGTGAGAGGATCTCAGATCTAGAAGTGGGTTGCCATCTGGGAACAAGTGACCATCAAACAGTGTGGTTCACGTTAAACGAATATTTCTGCTCAGTATCACAAGGGAGGAGTGCATAATCCAATTAACAGAAGCACTCTTGATGGGGGGGGTCGATCCCAGTCCTTTAACAGAAGACAGGGTTCTGCAAGAACTCCTAAAACTGAAGGTGGACAGAGCAATGGGGTCTGATGGAATTCACCCCAGAATTCTAAAAGAATTAAGGGAGGAACTAGTGAAACCACTGGCAACTCTTTTTGATAAATCATGGGAGGATGGTGTGGTACCCAAGGACTGGAGGAAGGCGGATGTGATTCCCCTTCACAAAAGTGGGACCAAGACAGAGGCAGGAAACTACAGACCTGTCAGTCTGTCCTCTGTGGTAGGGAGAGTGATGGAGTCACTTCTGAAGGAAAGAATAGTTGAGTACCTAGAGGCCAGTAGGGCACAGGACCCAAGGCAGCATGGGTTCACAGCGGGAAGGTCATGTCAGACGAATCTAATGGATTTCTTTGACTGGGTGACCAAAGTAGTAGACCAGGGAGGGCTGTGGACATGGCCTACCTAGGCTTTAGCAAGGCATTTGACACAGTCCCACACAGAAGATTAATAGTCAAATTAACCAGCCTGGGAGTGGGTCCCAGGGTGGTAGCCTGGGTAAAACATTGGCTGGACAACAGGACACAGAAGGTAATTGTAAATGGAGTCCACTCTGAAGAAAGCGGTGTTACTAGTGGGGTACCGCAGGGTTCAGTATTGGGTTCAGTCCTTTTTATTGTCTTCATAAGTGACATTTCAGAGGGACTGGAAGGAAAAGTATGCCTCTTTGCAGATGACACAAAGATCTGCAACAGGGTTGATACACTAGGAGGCGTGGAAAGGATGAGAAGGGACTTGGCAAGGTTGGAGGAATGGTCAGAAAAATGGCAGCTAGGATTCAGTGCAAAGAATTGCAACAATGCACCTGGGAAACAAGAACCCAGGGAAGAATACACAATGGGAAGGGAGGTAGTAACAACAACAAAAAATGAAAGGGACCTGGGGGTAATCATATCAGATGACCTTAAGGTTAGCAAGCAATGTGAGAAGGCAGTAGGGAGGGCTGGGGGTATACTGGGATGCATAGGGAGAGGCATCAGCAGCAGAAAACAGGAAGTTGTTATCCCTCTGTACAGACAGTTGGTGAGACCCCATCTGAGTACTGTGTCCAGTTCTGGAGACCCCATCTCCACAAGGACATAGACAGGATAGAGGCAGTCCAGAGGAGGACAACTAAAATGGTGCAGGGTCTGCAAGAGAAGCCGTATGAGGAGAGACTAAAGGAGCTTAATATGTATACCCTTGAGGAAAGAAGGGAGAGGGGACATGATAGAAACTTTTAAGTACCTCAGTGGAATCAACAAAATCCAAGAGGGTAGCATCTTTCAGAAAAAGAGACGTGCAAGAACAAGGGGACACAATTTAAAGATAGAGGGGGCGGTTCAGGGGCAATGTGAGGAAGTATTATTTCACAGAGAGGGTAGTGGATGCATGGAACAGCCTTCCTGAGGAGGTTGTGGGGTCTAAAACTGTGGAGAATCAAGAATGCATGGGACAGACATAAGGCAGTTCTTATGGGGTAGGAAGAAATAGGCTGTTGGTTAACTAGGATCTGCGCCATCCTGTAGGTAGGGAAATGGGCAGACTAGATGGGCCAGGCGTCCCTATCTGCCAAAGTCTATGTTTCTGTATTTCTATAGTGAGGCTTGAAAAGGGAAGGGGAGGTGGGCAGAGGATGACAGTGAAAAGGCAAAGATCCTGAATGAATAGATTTGCTCAGTATTCACAGGAGAAGAGAAGGGGGAGGTATGTAAACCAAACAATAGAAACAGTGTGAATGGGGGGGTCGATACCAATTCATTCGCAGAAGAAAAGGACCTGAAAGGACTCCTAAAACTCGAGGTGGACAAAGCAATGGGGCCCGACGGAATTCACCACAGAATTCTAAAATAACTAAGGGGAGAACTAGTGACACCACTGACTACCCTTTTTAATAAATCATGGGAGGATGGTGTGGTACCTGAAGACTGGAGGAAGGCAGATGTTATGCTCATCTGCAAAAGTGGGAGTGGGGCAGAGGCAGGAAACTACAGACTTGTTGGTTTGACCTCAGTGGTTGGGAAAATTATGCAATCACTTCTGAAGGAAAGAATTGTTGAGTACCTAGAGGTCAATCGGGCACAGGACCCAAGGCAGCATGGATTCACAGCGGGAAGGTCATGCCGGATGAATCTAATAGATTTCTTTGACTGGGTGACCAAAGTGGTAGACCAGGGAGGGGCTGTGGATGTGGTATATCTAGACTTTAGCAAGGCATTTGACACAGTCCCACACAAAAGATTGATAAACAACTTGGCCAGCCTGGGAGTGGGTCCCAGGGTGGTAGCCTGTGTAAAAAAACTGGCTGGACAACAGGATGCAGAGGGTAGTAGTAAACGGAGCCTACTCCGAGGAAAGGGGGTTACTAGTAGGGTATCGCAGGGTTCAGTACTGGGATGGGACCAGTCCTCTTTAATGTCTTTATGGGTGACATTGCGGAGGTGCTGGAAGGAAAAGTATGTCTCTCTGCAGATGACACGAAGATCTGCAACAGGGTTGATACACAAGGGGGGGGGGGTGTGGAAAGGATGAAAAGGGATTTGGCAAGATTGGAGGAATGGTCAAAAGTATGGCAGCTTAGAGTCAGTGCAAAGTAATGCACCTGGGAAATAAAAACCCAGGGGAAGAGTACACAATAGGGGGGTACTAACAACAACAGAAATGGAACAGGACCTGGAGGTAGTCATATCAGATGACCTAAAGGTGGGCAAGCAATGTGAGAAGGCAGTAAGGAGGCTGGGGTAATACTGGGATGCATAGGGAGAGCATCACCAGTGAAAACAGGAAGTTGTTATCCCTCTGTATAGACAATTGGTGAGACCCCATCTGGAGTATTGTATGCAGTTCTGGGGACCCCATTTCCGCAAGAACATATACAGGATGGAGGCAGTCCAGAGGATGGCAACTAAAATGGTGCAGGGTCTGCACCAGAAGCCATATGAAGAGAGGCTAAAGTAGCTTAAAGATCAACTGCAGCTATATTAAAATCATATTACAAATGTTACTCCTTTTCCCTAACATAAGGACAACCAGACCTTATTTATTACATGTGAAATGAAGAAATTGACATTTGTCATGCTCAGACACTATTTTAATGCTCTCTATTTGATGGTTTCACAGAAAATCTTTCAGACATTTTTGACCAGCTAAGCGGAACTTTGGGTGAGTGCTGATTCCAATCAAGCAAGAATGATGTCATTTTCCTTCAGTTCCTTGCAGCTCACTACCTGGAACTTGAGGAAAATGACATCATTCTTGCTTGATTGGAATCATATCGCCAAAGGTTCTGTTAGTTGGTCAAAAAATGTATGAGAGATTTTCTGTTAAACCATCAAATAGGAGAGCATTAAAATAGTATTTGAGCATGACAAATGGCAATTTCTTTATTTCACATGTAATAAATAAGGTCTTGTTATCCTTATGTTAGGGAAAAGGAGTAAAGTTTGTAATATGTTTATAATATAGCTGCAGTTGATCTTTAATATGTATACCCTAGAGGAAAGGGGAAGGGGGGCATGACAGAAATATTCAAGTACCTCAGGGGAATTAATGAAGTCCAAGAGGGTAATATATTTCAGAACAAGATGTGCAAGAACAAGGGGCACAATCTGAAGATAGAGGGGGGGACGGCTCAGGGGCAAAGTGAGGAAGTATTTTTTTGCAGAGAGGGTGGTGGACGATGGCACAGCCTTCCAAAGGAGGTAGTGAGGGAATTCAAGAATGCATGGGCCAGACATAAGGCAACTGTAGTGGGGGGTAGGAGGAAGTAGGCTGTTGGTTAACTAGGATCTGCAGTTTATCCGAAAGCTAGAGATATGGGCAGACTGGGTGGACCAAGTTGTCCTCATCTGCTGTCAGTATGTATTTCTATGTTTCTGTGTTTCAGTGTCCCGAAGATTTACTGTTATGGTAAGTTCTTAAGTTACTGTACTTTTTCCTGAAGTCCGCCTTTTCTGATGTCTAATAACTTGGTTTTGGTGTTTTCCTTCTTCCTCCCACGTCCATTCAGAAACGTACCTACTGGTGGTCGTTCTCTCCCAAGGACTTCTCATCCTAGATATTTTGAACTTGGTCCTGTTCATCAGTACCAGATCAAGATTGCTCTCCCTGGTGGGTTCTCTGACACCTTGGGTCAGGAATTTATTCTTGTAGCATCTAGGATTGACTGACACCTGGCACAGGATGTGGCAGGAATCTTCCAGTCCACTTTGGGCAGATAGAAGTCCCCACAATCGCTTCTCCACCCTTGCCAGCAGCCACCTGATTAAGAACCCCAACTCCTTATCACTTTCCTCCTCTTGTTAGGCAGTCTGTAAACCACCCAAAGCCTAACCTTCTTTCTCCTTGTGGATTGCAGCTGCACCACAGTACCTCTGCCTTTGCTTCCTCTCTCATGCATATTATTCCCTCCCTTCCATTGATCAGTACCCCCCTTCCTATTCCCCAGTCTCTTCTGTCCAACTTTTACCTAGAGAGAGAGAGGTTCCAGTCATGGTTTGGAGTAGCCCAGGTTTTATGACCACCGCAATGTCTAAGTTCTTCTCCACCAACATCATCTGCAGGTCATCTAGTTCTTTATTGGAACAGTGGAGGTTGTGCCCTCCTCCCCCACAGGAGTCTTTTCCTTGATTTCTCTGGAGAAACTTTGCAAAACATAATTTTTAAGACATATTTTAGCTTATAGTTTGTTTACGTTGATATTATGATCCCCTTTTTTTCTGTAACTGTGACACTGACATGAAAACAGGACCATTCTCTCCAAGTCTTCACCTGCTCTGGTTTTTTTGGTTAAATTGAATATCCCATGCAGCAAAGCCCCATTAACCTAGTGTGCCCCCCCTCCATTAGCATTTTAGTCCATTTGTATATAAAATTCAGTACCTGCTTCTGAAGAATTTGGAGATGAGTTGATCTCTGCCATCATCCTTTGTTATTTTTAGAGGTGCCTCTAGCGGTGCTTTCCACAGTCGCCCACGGTAGACATCAGAGCTGGGAGCAGCTGCGAACATATAGTATTAATCTATGGATGGAACTATTAACAGCTCCAGTTTGCCACTCGGAAGTCTTGGTACTATACCGACACCAAATATAGAAGTCTGTACTTGGTCTCAGTATAGCACCAAGACCGCTAGTGGGAAACCAGAGCTGCTAATAGCTCCGCCAATAGGCTAACACTATACATGCTCCCGCGGCTGCTCCCTGGCTCTGACGCCAGCCTTGGCGATTGTGGGATGCACCGCTAGAGGCGCCTCATTTGAAAATGCTGGTGGGAGTGATGGCAGGATCAACAGATAAAATTCTTCAGAAGCAGGTACTGGAATTTGTATACAGTGGATGAAAATGATAATCGGAGGGTGCCCACACTGAGGTGTTGGGTTGCTGGCATGGATGTTTCCCTTTAACTACGTATTGTCAAATCATGACATGCCTACAATTCCATACAGTGGTCACTATGTATTAGTTTATATTTATTTATTTATTAATGAAGTGAGTCGGAATTGCAAACCTTTGAGTTAGAGACTCTTTTGCAAAGGCTCCACGTCAGGGAGGTACAACACAAGGATACAGGAAATGACAAGTAGATTAGGTACACTTAAAACAAAAACAATATTATACAGGATAAAACTATCCAAGGTCAAGTAAATGCATTATATAATTAATCAGTCAAACAAATCAAGATTGAATCAGGTACATAGTGCCAGACAGAGCCAGGACAAGGAGAAAGTATGGGAAAAACTGAGGAGGGAAAAGTGTCAGGGGAGGGAGGAGAGGTAGAGGGAAGCAAGAGATAGCCAAAGAGAGTAATAGATGACTAGTGAAGAGGAACAGAGGTAGGCAAAAAGTAAAATTAGAAGCAGTCGCAGGAACAGGATGAAATTATATGTTCCCTAAGGAGAGTTTTGAAAGGGCCAAGTTTGGATTCAGCTGAAGTAGCAGCCAGTAGATAGCTTAACCAAAGGGGAGCATTACAATGGAAAGCTCGCTGTCCAAGGGAGATCCTACAGCGGGGAACCTACATGGATGCTTCGGAAGAACTTCTGGTGGCTCTTTGCAATGGGGCAGTTTGAAGGAGATTTAGGAGGCCAGGAGAGGAAAAACGAATCGAGATCTTTTTGGTGAGCAGACAGGTCTGATATTTTAGCCTGCCATCAAAATTCAGCCAGTTAGACAGACTGTAGAAGTCACAAGTATGGGTGCACCTGACACAGCCCGTGACAAGTTGACATGCTTTATTCAGTGACACTTTAATCCTACGAAGGGCAGTGTGGTCAGCGGCTCTATAGATAGTAATCCCATAGTCCACGAGGGAGAGGGCGGAGGATGAGACTGCAAGGCGAAGTGCATCGGGGCAGACAGCGTCTATGGCGGTACAGGAGCCCTATTCTAGTGTTTATGGCAGAGCTAAGTAGATGGATATACTCATGGAATGTTAGGGCAGAATAGCGTGCAACTCCAAGATATTTAAAGGAGTTAACTTGATCCAGGTAGGAGTTATGAAGGTTACGGATTTGCAGATATACCATTATGTTTGTTCCGGTGGTGAGAGAAGACCATGACCTTAGTTTTCTTTTTTTTTTTTTAATCACGACTGTTTGTGCTCCATGCCAGTCAGCCCCCATCCGACCGCCCCCCCCAAGCCCTGTCACCCGGAATTACCGGTGCTTACCTTGCCCAGCCTGGGAGCGGCACCTGTGGGAGGTCGGTCTTCATCCTGCCGACCGGCGTGTTTTTCTCCGCCTGGTTTTCTCCCAGGAGCATGCACGTATACGCTGGAGGTGCGCATGCGCTTTATGGCCCCGGTTACGGTTCCTTTCCCCCACCCCATGGCCTAGTGCCTGTGGCCCCTCTCTGAGCCTGTGCTATCCCCAGCCTCCATTGGGGGTCACCATCAGCCAAGGGGTGCCATGCTTCCTTCCCAGAGAGCAGAGCTTGCCTGCCAGCAGTTTCATCCAGCCCCCCCCCCGTGCCGACCTCTGACGCCCTGGGCTTGTTCCTGAACCGGGGTCGCCAGCGTGAGTCAAGGTTAGGTGCCAGTGCCTCAACCCTCTACGCTACCAGGCTGGCATGACCTTTGTTTTCTTGTAGTTAAGTACAAGTTTGTGGACAGAGAACCAGTTTCAGCCTCTGAGAATAAATTTTGGAGGGCTAGCTGGAGAGGGGTGCGGTCAGGGTGGCTGCCGAAGAGAACTGCATCATCTGCATAGAGTAGAATTTGTCCGGAGCAGGCCTTGGGAAGAGAATTCAAGAACAAACTGAACAGGAGTGGTCCAAGGATAGAGCCTTGGGGAACACCAGACCTCACTGGGAGACTGGAGGAGAGGGTATTGTTAACACAAGCTTGCTGATACCTATTCTGTAGGTAGTTGGTAAACCAAAAGGAGGCATCCTGAGATGGAGGGACCTGCTGAGGAGGACGTGGTTTACAGTGTTGAATGTCTTGGGTCTGTGTATACAGACCCAGCTAGGTGTCCTTTGTCAAGAGCCTGGTGAATGGAAGTGATATATTCCAGGACAGCAGAGGTGGTACTGTGGCCCTTCCGGAAACCTTGCTGTTCCGGGCATAGTAGGTTGTGTTTAGTTGGTCATAGAACTGTTCAGCAACTGTTTTTTCAAGAGCCTTGGACAGTGGATGAAGGCTAGAAATGGGACGGTAATTTCCTGGTAGGGTACGGTCAACACCTTTAAAGATAGGCATGACAACGGCAGATTTCTAGCGGAGGGAACTGACCAAGACAAAGGGAAAGATTGAAGATTTTCATGATAGGAGATAGGACTGCATTAATAGTCAGATGGCGGCACTAAAGGTCTAAGGAATCACCACTATGACATGGTTTACTTACAACCTTCAACAGAAAATATTTGGCCTCGCTGGTAGAAATAGTTCTGAAACGGAAGGAGGAGGGATGCCCAGGACTCTAGATAAGATGTTTTTGGATGAGTACTGTACTTTTAGTTTGAAAGTGAGGTGAGTAAAACCAAATACAGATGCATACAAATGTCTGGAAGGGGTGGAGTGAGGAGTACATATTTTAAAAACAATTATGTTTTTGTAGATAAGAATTGCTCAGATACTGACAGTACCCCAGATAATGTTGGCAGGTAGGAGTGATTTTCTCACCAGTTTTAAAACGTGAATAAAACAAGATCATGTTGGCAGGTAGGAGTAATTTACTCACTAGTTTTAAAATAAAAGATTGGAATGTGTACACGTGGTAATCTGTGTTTAAAAAAAAAAAAAAAAAAAAACTCTATTGATTCACCAGTTATGTTGTGAGGCACTGTTCTATGAAGTGTGGCACATTTACAAATGTTGGGTGAGTACTGGTACTCATTACAACATTTCTGAAGAGTATTTGCTAAAATGAGATTAGTAAAATAGGTTGGTACTCTGCTTATTTGGAACCCTGGGGATGTCGGCAGTAGGAGGGGGCAGGGTTATATTCATGATAAATAAGAGAATAATATCTCCTTTGTGACAGAATGATGTTGGTAAAAGCAGTACAGTTCATGTCATTACCATCTGATTCAAACAATGTATTGAAAACTTCTGTGAATGTGAACATAACTAAAACTGGTACCCTATACACATTTCAGGAAATGCTGTGCATTTTGTTGAAAGAAAAACTACACTCTTACATCTTGTACATTTTTATTTTTTCCATGTCAACGGCAACTCTTTTCATGTAACTATTAGGGATATATGTGATTGCTTTGGTTTATTTTACTGTTTGTACTAGTCCCTGTAACTATCCTGGGATGTCTCCGTTTGCTGGTTCTTGAAATCTTATTTGTCCCTGAGAGCTGTAGTAGCATTTATTTATTATTTATTTAGCTTTTGTTTACCGGGTAAGTACACTAGACAAGTAGTATGCCTATTTTCAGGAACGACCCGGGAGAGCACTAAACATACAGTATACATACATGGCAACATTGGCGAACATGGTGAACATGGTGTGTCAGCACCCTTTAGACTCCACAGAAACCCTCTCCGCTTAATTAGCATTTAATAAAACAGGCTCAAGCAAGGTGTGAAATACCACATTTAGTTACCTTTTCAAACTATCTGAGTTGTAATACCGTTTAAAGAGAAAGTTGTGACTAATAATATTTCTCCCCCCTCTTACACATGTAAATGCTTGCCCTCCGGTTAAGAGATGTATCCCAAAAGTATTTATTTCCTCCTTTGGTTTTCTTTAAAAAACTTGTAAACCAGCTCCATGGAGCTGGTAAATAAAACTCACATTTGCAGAGTCCAAGCTGCACCCTCATGCTGGCATGTTTTCAGCGACTGCTCCAGAAGCGTAGGGGTGCTCTACACAGACTAGACTGTGGCCAGTTTTTGCAAGTGTTTTATTATCATATTAAGTACCGAATTTGAGAAAGGAAGGTCACCGGTCAGCTAGCAAAGTCCGTGTTAGTTGAGCGGTGGCATTCATTTCTCGAATTCGGATGCCGTTAACTACAACCCTCTGCTGTTTCCCTTCCAGCCAGTTTCTCAACTATCTTAACTGTATCCTTTGCTGCATTCAGATCCTCTAGCCTGTTCAGCAACTTTCTCATATTACATTTTTACAACCACACACACTTTGTGTAGCACATGTCATTGCTATCCTGTGATCCTGTCAGGATACATTTCAAATTAACACTTCAAGACATCCCTTCAACCTCTCTTATGAATATCTTAATACTTTCTGCTAAACATCCCCTCACAGATATAGACCGGTTCCTATTAATTGTACACCCATCCTTTTATTAAGTCCTTTTCACCCTTCCTTTTAAATCTTCTACTATCCTGTCATAAAATATTTAGAAACAATGCTTTGCAATGTTTGTAACTTCAGCTTCTATTGTTTTAGTTTGCTAATACACCTGAAGCAGGGATCTGTGAGACCCCAAAAGCTTGTGTACTGTACCATTTTTGTACAAGACATATTTTGGTCCAGTAAAAGGTATATGACTATCCAGTGACTTGAATTAAAGTCTGAAATGTGTCTTGAAATTATGTTTTTCCAAGTGCCTCCTGCCATGTCATGGGCTTCTTAAGTTCTGCTCTGACCTGCCAGTGGGAAATGGGAATATTCAGACTTGGAAATCTTGTACACTGCTGTATAGCTGTATAGATATATATCTCCGTCTAAGTTCTTTGATACAGCATACATCTTGCTGCATTATTCAAAAGGCTTGGCTCACGAAGAATAAACCTTATAGAATGGACTCTGTATGCAGTGCGTTTTATGTTTGTCGTGAATGCGCAAGCGCAAATGAACTATGTTGATATGAGTTGCTGAGAGGGGTGCCAGCCCAATGCAGAGTGGTGCTCTAGGGGCCAGTCTGTGACAGGCGATCAGCGGGCAGTGTCCTGATGACACTAGTTTGCTGAGGTGGCTGGTCTCGGCAAACATTTCAGAGGGGCCGAGCCAATGCAGTAACAGCGCTGCTCTATCCTTTGAAGTGCAGTCGGGATAACACCAAGCTCTGTTACCTCCCACCTCCAGTAAGGTGGCACACTGGGAGCGCACCTCAGTTTGGCAAGATAACTTTTTTTTTTTTTTATGTTTTCGAGTTTCTAACACCGGGATGTCCACTCAGATGTCAGTGCCCAATCCCCATGATGGTATCCCCAACTATTGTGTCACACGAGCCCACCCCAATGTGCCTAGTTGCCCTGTTAATGAAGAAAACCATCCCGGCCTCTCTGGCTTTTTATTTTACTTGTTTTTAAAAAAAAAAAAAAAAGTCCTCATTGTCTCCCTCATCCCCTGCCCCATCCCCACCCTCCCACTGTGCATCCACCTCCCGCACCCCCTCCCCAAGGCACACTGCAAGGCCTGCAGTGTGGGGGTGGAATGGCATTAGCGTTACGGCCAGCGCCCAAAGGGACACCCCAATGCCAGTCCGTCTCTACAAGGTGGGGTGGGGTGGAACCGTAGTGCTCATTAAGGAAGTAAATCAGGGAGGGACAGTTGACGCCACCTATCTTGATTTCAGCAAAGCCTTTGACAACGCCCAACATAGAAGGCTGATTAACAAGATTGGTAGTCTGGCCATGAGGCACACGTGGATAAACTGGGTTAGAAACTGGCTGACGGACAAGAGGCAGAAGGTAGTGATAATAGGATCCAATCCAGGGAGGGGGGTGACCAGCAGGGTACCTCAGGGATCAGTCCTGTTCAGTGTCTTCATTATAGCCATTGTGGAAGGGCTAGAAGGAAGGTTCTGTCTGCCTGTTTGCAGACAACATCAACATATGTAACAGAGTGATGTGAATACTCCAGAAGGGATGGAGAAAATGAGCAGGTACATGGAGAGCCTTGAAAAATGGTTTGAGAAGTGGCAACTGAGGTTCAATGCAAAGAAGTGCAAATAATGCACCTGAGAAGAGAGTAACCTGGGGAGAGTTGCAGGATGGGGGGAGGTAAAGGAAGAAAGGGACCTAGGAGTTATCAGTTCTGATTACCTAAAGGTGTCAGAGCAGAGCACAAATGTTGCAAGGATGGCCAGTGAAATGCTGGGGTGCATAGGCAGAGGTATCACTAGCAGAATGCATGAGGTGGTGATACCATTGTATAATGCACTAGTGACACCTCACTTACAGTACTGTGTGCAATTCTGGAGGCCAAAAGCGCAAGGACATTGACAGGGTGAAGGCAGCCCACAGAAAGGCAACCAAGATGGTACAAGACTTGCAACACAGAACATATCAGGAGTGATTAAATGGACCTCAATATGTACTTATTGGAGGAAAGGAGGAGTGGGGAACATGATGGATGCATTCAGGTACTTCAAGGGCATAAACAAGGTGCAGATGCAGGCGTCTTCCAATGCATCAAATGTTCGGCATTGACAAATACTTGTTTTTTATCCTGAAGAACGAAAACCGTCCATCATTGTCTGCTGTATAACTACTTCCCCACCCCAAGCAGTATACAGACACTGGGGTGCCAATCCCCAGTGTCCTCATTTGTATGTCCATTGTTGCTCGCTGTGTACCCCTCCCAAACAGTATACAAGACACTGAGGGTGCCCAATCCCCAGTATCCTCATCTGTTCAACAAACTCCCTGAAAAAGAAAACTATGACTTGTGCTTACACACGCAGCACAAATATAGTAGCTCACCCCAAACCACATGTGCACAGTACTTCTGCTTTTGTCCAGCAGTACTGTTGGACACTACCCTCTCACCACTGGTACAAGTGTAAAACCCTATAATGTTATTAGGAGCTACTGATACATCACTGGGTACCCAGCCACACAAATGTTGTACACTCCACGATGCTGCATGTGATTTGCTAATGGTGGTGCACCTAATCAAATAATCAATAATGTTCTGTGTAAAAATCAAGCCCCAAAGCCCAAAGCTCTTAACACAAAAGATTATTTGTAAATCCTGACTGGACACTATGATAGAGTGTGCTGTGGCATGGTAAGCTCTGTTTTACTCATGTTTCTCCCAGTCCAGGGGTCACCCTCAATGCAGATGGGTGATGCGCAATTGCAGTGAGTCCCTCTCTGAATAGTTTCACTTTCTTTTCTTCCTCACAAAGCCCTAGTGTTGGCTAATGAGAAGACCATTTTCTACAGTTCCAGTCAGGCCCTCCTGACTCCCACATTCATCAAACAATCTACAGCACAGGGTAGCTCAGCCTGTGAAACCCAAACCAAGTGCAACCAACACAACATTTCTTGGCCTTCAGTCACTAATATGTCACATGGACCAAAATCAGGCTGTGGTATAGGCTGGATGGCTTTCAGGACTAGCTGTGAACACAGTTCAGCAACTACAGGCTGCAGCACAACATCACTCAAATGGTAGCTGCAACCTTCAGCCTGAGTTGTACTAAACTAAGCAAATGATTATCTCCTTCTCATGGCAGGCACTCTTCTTCTCTTACTGTACCACCCCCAAAGTGTGCAGATTACTTTTGCTCCATGAAGTTTATCAGGACTGTACTACCTCTCCTTGCACTCATTCTCATGCGAAAACAGAGCAGAGTTGCAGGAAGCTGAATTTCTTGGGTGCCTCCTGTGCCAGGGGACCTTGCCTCTCAGCTAACATTAAAAAGTGTCCGCCTTCCATTGATGAAGAGGAAATCATGGTCATAAATGGGACCAGAATTCATTCAGCTTATGCCCCAACCAGCACCAGACTTACGCACAACCCACACAGTGATGACAGGGGGACCCAATGAGTGGCTTGAAGGGTAGGAGCCCAGTTTAAATAAACATTAGTGACAGAGCCACTTCACAGCATGGAAACCACCATGATGTCACCCTTTGACCCTGTGTCTGCAGCTAATTGGAGGATGGGTTAGACAAAGGAGCCCAGAGGTGTCTGGACTGCTAGGGGATCTAAAAATTCAGATGGCTTTTGCTTCTGTCAATTGTCTGTCATTGATCAGACCTCTAGGACTACTTGGTCTGACTAACAGCCTTAATAATCTATGGGATTTGGATTTTCTTGAAGGGAAGAGAAGAAGCTGGGCTGATTTTTAATCAGACCTATGGAAGATGTTGGTAGAGAAAGATGGCTATCCTGGAGAGGACAAGCTGAGTTGCATCAGATGGTGCATCTGGGTGAAGTAATTTTGAGTAAAGCCAATTGCTCAGAAAGAATAAAAGAGAGACAGTCATATGCTAGCCACCTGACAATGCCACCTTTCTGGCTGCTTCACCCCAAACCCCTTCTTATCCTTACCTACACCCCACCTCCCCTCTTTTCCCATTTTCTTACCTCCCGCCTTGCCCCTCCCATTTCTTTCTACCACCCCCCCCTATTGTCCTCTTCCTTTCCACTTTACCCTCTCCTTGTCTGTTCGAAATTAATTTGATATCCTTTACCCTTATTTGTGTAACAATTTTATCTATTGTCATGTGATACCTATGTCTTGACGTGGAACCTTTGTAAAAGAGCCCTGGGCTCAAAGGTAATTGTAATCCTAGAATTGAAACAAATGAAATTAATGAAAACATGGAAGTCAATGCTGCAAAGTGCTAGTATACCAGAGAGAACTTTAAAGAGAAGGAACTGCAGCAAGACTGCTATGTAGTTCACTAGTGGGTGCCATAGCCAAGTCTAAGGCTACTATTGGCCCGATGGTACAGAGGTCTGGATGTGTGGGTCAGTGTGAACTTGCAGGGATCAGATGATCAGAAGTAAGCTGAACTTCTTGAGGGAAACCATGAAATAAGCACTAGAAAGTGAGTAAGTTTATAAAATAAAAAGGTCAACCAGCTGATCAAAGAGACCCTGGAGAATTGAGATCAAGAGCCCCTGCTAAGTGATGAAGGTTCCAGTGGGTGAGAACCATAAGTCAAATCATGACTTGGCCCTGCTTTAAAGGAAGTGAATTTTTATTTCAGACACTGTTACTCTGTATTTAGCGATCCATTACGGAACATAAAAATACATTACATCATAGGTCTTAAAATTACATCTGGTGGCAGGCCACATCACAGCAAGTGAACACCTCCAGCGGGCCACAGCACTACTGTTTTTTTTTTTAAATAGCCCACGTGCCACTGTAACAACTCAAAACAGCCAACAACTGCAAATAGTGACCAGTTCATGTTGCAGCAACAAGATAACCACATTTTCCCCTTGTTGGGACACCACACTTCATTTTGTTTTTGTAAGAGCCCACATTAAACTGTTAGAGATACACCTCACCTAGTGACCCATTTGAACTCAAGTAGCAACCACAACAACCACATTTCATGAAGTGCATGTTAGACTTCTTAGTTATAGGAAAGTACTGCCCTTGCCCTCCCTTGCCCTCCCTCCTCGTCGACATTTGGTCACAGGCATCAGAACTGGTTCAACATGCTGCTGCAGAGGTTGCTGGTTCTTAATTAGCGTAACCTGTTTTCCTTATCATTTTCTTTGTGATCATTTCCAATCACTTTCTGAACTGTCTGAGTGGGCTGGTAATATAGGAAGGACTTGCTGTCCCAAAAGAAAAAATAATGTATGTGGTAGCTACTGCTGGTAACCAAGTGAATGCACAGTAGTAGACACCAGAAGCAGATCCAAAACATGCTCCCTGATTGAGTACCAGTGTGCACCTGTGCAGAGATGGTCAATCCATGTCAGACAGCAGCACAGTGCTGCTCACTCTGTGTTGCACGCTGGTTGTCTCTTGACCTGCAGTAAGTCTCTCACAGTTACCGTGCCATGCAGTGAGTCAGCAAGAGAAATTAATAGTGCTGCAGCAATCATAATGGCTATATCAGAGAAGAAAAGTAAAGTAGACACTGAGAACAGATCTTTTAAGGAGGAATGGACACATGACTACTTATTCATTCTTCTGAATGTGGCCAATCCAAAGCCAATATGTCTCCTGTGCATTGAGTGTGTCTCAGTTAATAAAGAATATAATCTGAGGTGCCATTTTCCAAATGAGCCACCAGTCTTCCAATGAAAGCTATCCATTTATGTCTGAGGCAGGGGAGCAAAGGTGGAGTCACTCATTGCATCATATCATTATGGCAGACACCACCACATTGCAGCATGTGCAGACGTTGAACGATGAAGTACTGCACGGAATACTGAAGGGATTGACAGGTGCTGAGTTTCTGTCCCTGGCTGTCAATGAATCAATGGACAATACAGACATAACACAGCTGTGTCTGTTTGTTAGATACTTTGATGGGAAAATCTTTGAGAGGGGCTCTGGATTTGATACCTCTGGAAACGAATGCCACAGGAGATGTCATGTTTGAGAAAGTCACAGCACTTTTCCAAAAACATGGACTATCCCTACACAAGATTAGCTTTGTGACAGATGGAGCACCTTCTATGGTGGGCAGGCAGACGAGTCTGGCAGCATAACTGGCTGAAGTATCACCACAGATGAAAGCCCTATACTGCCTGGTACATCAAAGTGTGCTGGGTGCTAAGCTGAGTGGGGAACTCAAAGATGTCATGGAGACAGTGATGAAAATAATCAATTTCATCTGGGCCTCCTCAAGTCTGCAACACAGACTATTTCGCAAATTGGTTGATGAGTCCTCTGCCAGCCATAAAGATCTTCTGCTGCACAATGATGTTCGCTGGCTTAGTAAAGGTAAAGCTCTGGCACGCTTCTGTGAGCTGAAGGGGCAAATTGTTGAGTTCATGCAGCAAAGCTCACATAGAAAGGCTGATGACTTTCTGGCCTATGTGCAAGATAATGAATTTATGGACAACGCTGCTTCTATTTGTGATTTTTGGACACCTAAATACACTGAACCTGCAACTACAAGGGCAGGACAAGACAATCAGTGACCTAGTTGAGGGGCTGGAAGCCTTTATCAAGAAGCTGGACATATTTAACTCTGAGTTGAGGTCTGGGAAACTTCTCCATTTCACTGAACTCTGCAACCAGCAAGTAGCACAGATGGCAGATAATGTGGTCACTTCCCTCGTGACAGGCTTCCTTCAGCAGCTAAGAGAGAACTTCAGCAAAAGATTTGTTGACTTTGGGATGCCAAGAGATGTGCTTGGTTTTGTGCATGATCTGTTTGCAATACCACCTGAGAGTGACTTCACATCCATGCAAACAAGCTCCTCCCTGTCATAGATGGGGAGCACTGCAGCTGAACTAGTTGACCCTGCAGTCATCAGAAGTTCTGAAAGGAGAATTCAAAAGGACTAACATCCAGACATTCTGAACTGGTTATCTGGACACACAAAAGTATTCCAACATGAAAAAACTCTCCCTTCTGGTTCTCTAAATGGGCCCTATGCACTACTGGTGCAGACTGGCTACATGCACATATCTGGGGTGCGTAGTCACTATGTACTCACTGTACCTCCCACACGGCATGCATGAAGGGGGGTGCTCAGCCCCACTGCACCCGATCCCCCATGTCTGCAGACAGCTCCATGCTGGGGACATCCCAGGGGCATGCCAGTACTACATGGTATTCACTAGCCTCCGTAGTGCTGATCATATGGGTGCAGATGGTGATGCAGGGTATGCCAGGGAGACCAGGCTGTAACTCACTGTGTACCCCCACAGGCACAGGCCTGCAGTTGCTGGAGGACTGGGCAGGGCACTCATGCTGCCCCTGACTCCTGGGCAGCAGGAGGTGGCAGGGCAGCTGAACAGGCAAGCGCCTGAAATTTTAGGGCAGCAGCACCAGTACTGATGGCGCCTGCAGGTCTGGGTGCCTGCAATCGGCATGCATAGCCCTGACCCACATCACCCCTAGTGGATCCACTATGGTTCCCAGGAAGGCATCCCATTGGATGCCTGCCTGTGATGACAATGACTCTTCCCTGGCCACCCTGCAGAGTCCTGCACAGTGGGAGGGGAGGAGCTGTGACAGGTGACCAGCATTGATGAATGCCGGTATTGGTGCACCTGTCCATGGGCAGGCCGGCAGGTATGTGACTTCTTCCGCACTTCGCCCACTTTGTGCATTTGGCCCAATGTTTGGTTCAGTCTATAACTGTGAATCCAGCTTTTCAGTAATGAATGTCATCAAGAGTGATGCTCGAAACAGGCTGACCAATGAATCTCTGAGATCTGCCTTCGCATAGCTGTCACTTCATTGAAACTTGATTTCAACAAGGTGGCACAAAGTAGAAGTGCCACTTTGCTTACTAGTGACACTGATGCTGCAGCCAAAGGCCATGTCACTTAAAATTACTGTTCTTACTACTGTTATCTGCATACTTGTTATTAAGTCTGCAGTAAGAGTTGCAGTACTTGGCATTCAGAACATTACTAAGTTGGTCACTTTAATATTGCAGCTGTTGCCTGTTGCCTTTCACTGCTGCTTTGAGCCCAATGCCACAGTTTCAGTGTGTGGTTTAATAATGCTGCTGCACTGCACATTATTAGAAGGGTTGATAGTTTCAAAGATGTTACTGTTGTTCACTGCTTTTTTTTTGCCTAAATCTGGAGTAACAGTTTGTTGTGTTATACTACTATTGCTGCCATGGAACAGAACGTTATTTTACTACAGTTGTGATTTTCAATACAATTCAAAGTTGTTGCTCTTGCTGGGAATTTGCTTGTTAATCCTTATGTGTTCCTTTGCTACTGCATTGCCAAATAATGTTATCTGTCCCATTTATAATATTATGGCAGTAGTATTGCTTCATTGTGCTTGTCAGCCACAAAACCTGCATCTTGCTCTGTTTGGCACAATGTTGATCATAACAGCAGACTATGATGCAGCTTTAATAGATAATTACATCAACAGTTATTACTAAACTTGTTTTTGAAGCCTCTAATAAAATAAACTGCAGTTCCACATTCATATTGCAACTCTGTCATTTCTTGCATGCCTGTCTGTGTGACTAAGTGCATTTGTGTATCTACCGCCCCTCCTCCTCCATCTCTCTCAGTCTCTCACACACTTAGTGAGTGTCTTTGTGTATTTCCTCGCTCTTGATCTTTTTCATCCCGCTGCATATTTTGCATATCTTGATTGCAGCGCAATACGTTGATGGGCGGATCATCCAGTGGGCCAAATTGAAGTCTGCTGCAGGCCGGATCTGGCCTGTGAGCCGTCAATTGAAGATCCCTGCATTACATCCAGGGTGAGGCTTCAGACTTGCCAGTTTTGCAACTGCATGGCCTTTGGTTGGGGTTTATCTGAGCAGTCATTCACTGTTTAATTTCGCAGGCACTATGGCCAGCTAACCAACTGCAATAACTTCCAGGCCTTCACCGATTCATTCCTGGCTACCTAGTAATTTTTCAGAGGGATTCTTCAGAGGACCAGCACTGGATGTCATCCATAATTGAAGCCTACCAGATCTCATGACATCCCACTCAACTATATATTCTATCACAGCCTGATAAGCATGGAGAAATTGGTACAGAGGGCATACCCCTAAGGAAGCTAGTTGCCTGGCGACATGGAAAATGTCAGGACAGAACATGTCCTACAGGTAACTGTGTACTCCAACTTCATTTTGACTATCCTGCACCTGAGGGACTGTATGGATCAACTGCCATACTACAGAAGCAGAAAGATCAGATTTAAAAGAAGGAAACTCCTTGAGCATCCCCAGGGGTGCCTTGCAGTCCAATGTCCATTAATGCTACCTTGGTTGAAGAAGGTGAGACAGTCATCAGTGATCTGCAAGTCAGATGAGAACTTTGATGAGACTCAGTCATCATAACCACAGTTGCTAAGCTGTGAGGTCACCTTCTGAGGGACACACCGTGCCCAAATCTACTCTGGCGAGGGACTTTGTCTAGGTTCACCATGGCCAAACCATGAGAGAAGGAGGCCAGATCTGGATGCCTACAAGTGTCATGTCCCATAGCTATGAAGAATTTTTCTAAAAATCTAACAAAGAAAAAGAGAAAAATTCAATTTCTTAAAGCAGCAGTACTGGATAACCAGGAAGTTGTTACTGAAATTCTACTTTGATGCTATATAAGTTCAATCTGAATTCCAGTTCAATATTATGTACCTTTGAATGTGTGGCGATCTGTACATTTTTTAAAATCAATAACATTTTACCATTTTATTAATTTATTTATGAGTTTTACCAGGAAAACATACTGAGCAACATGCTCGATTCCAGATGCGACCTGGGGGCTGAGACCCACATACATAAATTGGAATTGCTTATACAGTACAGAGAGAGCAAGTGCACAAACATACATTTAGGGTGAAAAATGCAGATAAGGGTATTTTACAATACAATTGGCATAAACAGTATAATGACATGGGGGGTAGGGTACTGTACAAGACGTTTTAGACCATTGTTGTGGTGCTGCAAGCAATATGGCAGGTGCTGTATTCGGCTTTGTTTTGGTGCCGTACGTTGTCTTGTGCATCCTCTGTTTACTTCCAAGTAGAATCATACTTTGTTTCTCGAAGCCTACTGCATGATCACCACATTGCACCAAAATCAGCCACCACTGACAGTCTGCATTTAGGCACCTCTCTGCCACCCTGCTAAGTAGTAAACATACCCTCTGGAGCTTGCACTAACCTTGAAATGTCTCCCTTCTTGCTGGAAATAGAGGATGTCATCTTTACTTGTGGCATACAGCTCTGCTGCACAATACTGCCACTTCTTGGGATTGCACATTGAAAAAGAAAGAGGAGGGACATAGGGTGGTCCCACTCTACTCAGAATGCCTCTCTCTGGAGGTTTGCGACTCACACAATGGTGGCAAATCACGACACAAAGATAAAACAAATATGAAAATTAAAAGTGCAGTTTTGAGAGTGAAAGCAGGTGTTCCAGAAAAAAAAAAAACTGTGAATCGGACACTGAGACCTGCAACAGAGAGCAAAAAAGAAAGGTAGCATTTACCTTGCACTGCTGCTTTAAAACATTCTACATATTCCCAGCCTAAGCTGTCTCTCCATTTCTGTCTCTGTGGTGTGGGAAAGGAGTGCTAGGACACAGGAGAACACATTTAACAGTATCCACTTAAACCTGTACAATTTGGCTGAGGAGTGAAATAGTAAAAGATTTGTGCATAAGGGGCTACTGTTACAAATTTTAAAGCCCTCCCCCCAGTATTAATTAGGTTAATTTCTAGTTGGGCAAAGTCAGCTTGGAGTACATCCCTCACTTCAGCCAGTGTAGGGTCTGGTGAGTACAGTACGGTATCATCTGCGAAGAAATGCAGATTGGACTTAGTTATATGTGTGCCGAGGTAATTGATGTATAGGGAGAAAAGGATAGGACCTAATATGGATCCTTGCAGGACTCCCTGGCAAATGGGAGGAGGAAGAGAATATGCCACCAGCTTTGACTTTTGGGTCCTTCCAGATAGGTAGCTGGTGAACCACTGGGCAGTAAGAGGGGGTGACACCTACTTTAATTATGCTTGAGACTAACAGGTTGTGGTCAACGGTGTTCAATGCTTTGCTTAGATCTAAGAATACTGCACAGTAACTTTCTTTGAATCCATGGCTGTGACCCAGTCATTGATGACTTTAGCCAGTGCATTGATGACAATTCAATATGGAACTTTAGTTGAGAATAAATTAGCTTTCAAAGACTTTGGAGAGGACGGCAAGATTGAGATGGGCCTATAATTATTTAGGTCACATGGGTCCCCTGATTTAAATAATGGGAGGATGTAGGCTGATTTCCAACAGGAGGGAACAGTGGCAGTGGAAATGGAGAGATTGAAAATGTGGAGGATAGGAGCAGTGAAGTAGAGATAGCCTAGTTTTAAGAAAAATGGTTCTAGACCATCCCCAGCACTTTTCTAAGTATCTATGTTAAGGAATGAATCTTTGACTTCTTTGTAGCTAAGTGGGAGCAACTGGAACGGGCGGGTCGAGGTTTGGGAAGCAATGTTATTACAGTCTTGGTTGCAGTCACAGGCCGCATATGGCTAAGAGTTGAAAGTTAGGCTATATATATATATATATATATATATATATACATATATATATATTAGAGGTAAAACTCATTAATGCATTGTTAGTTGTTCAGTGGGGGCACTGTTAAGCTTGCTCACCTCTATTGGGTGTGCATTGCTCGCCAGCCCCAACTCTACCCCCCATCACATGTGTAAGCAGCAGAAGTATAGGAGAATGGGGTGAGAGTTAGACTGATGACCTCAATGCACACCCCAGTGCCAGTTGGGGGTGGGCAGGGGGTCCAAGGGGTTTTCAACCCTAACAGCGAATTCTCACTTTTGTTACTGTGGAACAACCTCTAACTAATGCATTAAATGGAGTTGTTTGCCCTCTAATTTCCTCTTTATGAGAATGATAACGAGAAATAGTGAATGTAATGCAGCGGCGGGAGCACGGGACCCCTCCCACCACGTAATGCGGGCCCCACGCTCCCACCACATGATGTCTTGAGGCATAGTAACAGGAACAGCAATGCAAACAGAAGACTAACAGTGGCGCACATGGTAATGCAAGCGCGAATAAGAACAGAAAGGGTAACGCACACGGTGGCGTAGACGGGAATTGTCTGCCACGTGATGTGTTGTCACATAGTAACATGTTGTCCTGCAAACGGAAATTTCAATGGGCATGGTGACGCAAACTAAAACAGAAAGAGAAACAGTACTGTAGACACAAATGGCAAAAAATAACAGAAACGCAACCGAAAATGAAAACGCCAAAGATAACGCACATGGTGGCGCAGACATCAACAGTAAGTGAAATGGGTATGGAACCACAAGCAGAAATGGCAACAGTAACAGTAATGTAAGCGTACAGGCTGGTTTTCCCCAAAAGCTGCATAGAGAAATACAGTGAGTACAAAGAATATATGCATAATAATGGATATCAGAGCAGAAAATGAGGACTTGGAATACTAAATAGGTTATATCTCAGGAACCGTACGACATAGAAAAAAAATTTAAAACTCATAATATTTACAACTGTCCTAGCTAATGTTGTACTTAGCCCCGGACCCTGAAAGGCGCCAAGGAACACGTAATGTTATCCTATGGGGAAAAAGAGAAGTTCGAGCGCATAACTTTGCCTCCTGTAATATTTTTTCACCAAACCACTGAAAGGCACATCTTTGGGCTGATGGCTGTCTTCCCTCCAAATTTCAGGAAAAAAGACAAAACCGTTATTTTGCAGCATGGAACCAAAGGATTCCTGTAATGTGTCGGACGCCGTAATGTTATCCTATGGGAAAAAATGTCAGCTTTGGAGTGCCTTAACTTTCTGCCATGTAATATTTTTTCAATACAACACTGGAAGGCACATCTGTGAGATATCAGCTACGTTTCCTCCAAATTTCAGGCCAAAACTCCTAACCGTTCTTTTGCAGCGCAGTGCCAAAGAATCGCTGTCACTTTCCCACAGGTAGAAAACTACTGTGCATTTACTAAAGCTTACAAAAAGTTTGACACTTTCGTGAGCACGAAAGTAATTTACTGAATAATTTTCAGAAATTTAAAAACATATTTCTGGGATGTTTTACCACAAAATAAAGACATGGCAAGCATCCTCAGGGTGAATACTAGGTGAATACAAAAATAATTAGGTTGCTAGAGGGTCCCAAATTTAAATGCCAACCATTTTTCTGATCACCAACTGAAAAGAAAATGGCTGATTTGCGAAAGTAACAGGCCCATTTGCGAAAGTAAAAATGCATGTGCGACATCGTTGAACTTTTTGTTAACTTTTTCCATTGACTTATAATGGGAAACTGTTTTTTGAATAACTTTTGAACCATTTAATATTTTTTCACGAAATCTTCAAAAGGCACATCAGGGACCCCAGCCGCACTGTTTATCTTACTGTTTCACTTTACATCACCATGCCCATTGACATTTCTGTTTGCAGGCACCATGTCACTATGTAACAACACATCACGTGGCAGACCGTTCCCGTCTACGCCACCATGTGCATTACCCTTTCTGTTCTCATTTGCGCTTGTGTTACCATGTGCACCACTGTTAGCATTTCTGTTTGCATTGCTGTCCCTGTTAGTGTGCCACAAGACATCATGTGGTGGGAGCGCGGGGCCCAAAGAGCCTCGCCTCCCTCCGCTCCCGTACATTCACTATTTCTCATTATCATTCTCAAAAGAAGGAAATTAGAGGCAAAAACTCCATTTAATGCATTAGTTAGGGTTGTTCCACAGTGACAAAAGTGAGGAAATTTGCTGTTAGGGTTAAAAACCCCCCTTGGACCCCCCGCCCAGCCCCCCAACCGGCATTGGGGTGTGCATTGGGATCATGGGTCCTAACTCTCACCCATTCTCCTATACTTCTGCTGCTTTACACATGTCATGTGGTGAGAGTTAGGCTGATTATCCTAATGCGCACCCCAATGCCGGGTTGGGGGTGGGCGGGGTCCAAGTTGAGTCAACCCTAACAGTGAATTTCTCTACTTTTGTCGCTGTGGAACAACCCTAACTAATGCATTAAACAGAGTTTTTGACTCTAATATATATATATATATATATATATATATATATATATATATATATATATATATATATAATGGTAGCACGGTAGTGCTATCATGAATTAGGTTGAGGAGCCATTTCTATGTTAAACCCCAAATTTTGCACCTTAATAACTTTGCAGCCATTTGACGGATTTGCCTGAAATTTGGAAGACACGATCAAGAACCCATTTCAACCATTTCAACCATGTAAGATTGCCATTAACTCTGCAGTCTCTAGCATTGCACAGAAAGCATTTCCAATGTCCAGGGCATAATTTCTCTGTTGCTACCCCTAGTTTTCCACACTTTCCTTCACAGAATTTTATTTTAAAACTGACAAACGGTGTAAACTATGTTGATGCAGGACAAGGACACACACTTTGGCTTTACAGCTCCTTGGTAAACAGTTGGCATTTTTAAACAGCAGCACAAGATTCACAGCACACAGCACACACTAGGAAATTGCTTCAACGCTTTTGGGCTACCGACTGCCAGATAGCCAAAACGCTAGCCTACTTGCCCAAGCACCTTCCTTCCCAAACAAATCCAAAGTGGTGCCTCTATTTTGTAGCATATCTATATATATGTGTGTGTCTACGGGTTCGGGGAAGGATGAGGTTACCTGGCACAAGAGACCTAGGTTTGGCTACTCTGCACAGGGGCACCCAAGTAAATCCAACTACAGGAAGCAATAATTGTAATGTCCAGAACCAGAATTGGGATTTTTCAGTGTGGCTTTATTTATTAACTAACCGAACTTAAACAAAGCACTGCATGGTCCCCCAAAGGACTACGTTACTGTATGTGCAGATTAGAGGTTAAACACAGCGGTCCATTTGAGGAATGAACACATTACTACAATTGTCTGGCTTTGGACCCACCAGGCACTCAGCCCGGACTTTGCATGCGCAGTGGATACATAGCCCTACTGGCCAGGCTCCCCTGCCGGCCACTCGACTGATGGTCCACTTGAAGAATGAACCCAAACTTTACTTGGAGAGACATCCCATCAAACAAGGAGGCTCCCAAACTGTGGCTCCCCACACCACTTGAAGTCTGTGACTCCTAGAGAGATTTGTTTTCGTACTTCCAATCGAAACTCCCATCAAACAAGGAGACTCCCATCCAACAAGGAGTAATTTTCCCATCCTGTGGCTCCCCACACCACTTAGAGTCTGCGACTCCTAGAGAGATTTTCAAGTTGTGACCCACATCTGGGTACCAACCCCATCACTGGCCAAGTGCATGAGGCAAGTAGCAAAAACACAAAAGAAATCCATAGAGGTGGACCTGGTTACTAAAGATGGGGGGGGGGTTCCCACCTCCAGCTCCCACAGCCCATACCCGGCCATTTCTCTGGACACACAGAAAACTTTAGACTTTAAATGTAGATTGAACGGTGGATGACCTGAAGCACCCCCTCTACAGTAAACTTTAAATTGATTTAAAACTTTAAACAGTTGACTGCTCTATTTGTTTGTCCTAGTTGCCATAGTCCTCCCAAATAGCAGTCCACATTTACTTGAAATCCAACTGAAGAAAACAAGATGTTTACCCTTCCAATGGAGCCAAACACTCACCCATTCGCTTGCAGGTGTCCCACAGGTGAAGTACTGTAACCTTTGCTGTTATACATGAACAGACTGAAATTAAAACAGGCAGCTTTCTTCCCAGGGTGGGAGAAGGGATTGCCCTGGAACCCACAGAGAACTCCCCCGAGGAGGGTGGCACTGAGACTGGGGAGTGGTCTCCACCACTTTAAAAAGGTAAAATACAGGAACACTTCGTTTTTCTGAGTGAGAGATCACACTGCAGACTAATGCTTCCTTCTTGCTTAAGGACAAACGGAAGACTCCCTTTGAATTTCCCAAAGTTCTAAACTTCACTCCTTGAGCTGGAGATTCCAAAGTGGCTCATGCAGCTGCAACAGTTCTATAATGATGTCATCTCTCAAGTCTCAGCTGTGACTGAGGACAGAGTGAGACAGTGTGAAACCCATTTAACTGGAGTTTCACAAGCTGCCTTCCCTGCCTACCACTAGGTCTTACTGAGATTCTAGTAACCCCGGGTAACAAAGGGGTTACATATATTTCTACCTTGTGAGAGCCCCTAGTGTCTTGGCTTAGTGCCTTCAAGGGGGCATGAACAGCATGGAATTCTGGCAGGAGGCAGAATAGCACAGTGGTTTAAGGCTCTGAGCTGCAAATCTGGAGATCTGGGTTTGAATCCCAGCCCCCACTTGCATATACTGTGTGACCTTGAGTCACTTAACTTATGTGCTCCCAGGTTGCACCTGTAAACAAGTTTTCAGCTTAGTGTGTCTCACCTGGTAAACAATTGGGAAAAAAAAATTCTGTGTCTGAAACTGTGGAATATCTTAGAAATATGAAAAGAAATAGCAGTAGCTGCTGAGGTAAAGGGAACACAATGCAGAACTGAGGGCATCACAAACACTGAGAATGCACTTATCAAAAATTGGTCAGAGTGAGCATATCAAAAAGAAAATGGGACAGTGTCAGTGCTACCAGACTAATTTGGTATTTTTCCTGTAATGCCAGGGTGATTCTCCTGCAGATTACATTATTCCCCATCAAAGTCAAATGTCTCTGTTTTCCTGTATAACCAGTGCAAGTCTATGCAAATAATGTCCCTGTAAATATCTCCAAATCCCTGTAAAATACAGGAATTACTGTAGCTCTGGGAGCCCTGCAGTGTTTAATAAAGATCACAGCAACAAGCTGTAAATGAGCTTGGTACATCCAGCAGACCTGTGGTTGACTACACAGCCTCCATTTGCATACTGTGTGACCGTGAGCAAGTCACTTAAATTCCATGTGCTCCTGGGTCACCCTGTAAATATGCCTTGTGCCCAGTGAGACTACCTGGTTACCACAGAATAAAAAATAAACAAATATGTCAGTAAATAAGTGTTAAATGATTTCCAATCACTTTTAAAATGTATTCTGACACTACACATGGCTTTGGAAGAGGGGCAATATACTCCTCAGTCATAAAAAGGGGTGGAGCCAGAGGCAGAGTTTGGGGTGTGGTTTAGCATCTGGTTTTTAACTCACCCAAAGGCGGCAACCCTAAATGTGATGGGGAAGATCATAGACTTTAATAATAGTGGCTGGAGCGCAAGTGAAAGGAACAGGAGACATAAAAATGAAGACAAACCAAAACAAAAACATCACACTCCCAACTAAAAACATGTTTGATATACTAAATATGAAGAATACAGAAATGATGCAGAAGATACAGAGAGCACTGCATCAGGACCACAAAAAAGGTGCTAGTAGATGACTCAATTTTAAGATTTACTGACACCTACTGTATATTTAAAAAGTTAATAAAAGATTCTGGACCTAGAAACCATAATGGCAGAGGCTGACCTGGATACGGTGGCCATTACCGAGTCATAGTGCACTGAAACCATGATGCAGACATGTCCATACCAGGCTATATTCTGTTCAGAGGGACAGGGTGGGAAGGAAAGGAGGGAATGTGGTGCTTTATGTGAGAAGACATAAAATGAGATTCAGGGAGTACATGGGGGAACAGAGGTACTGTGAGTCACCTTAGAGAGGGAATGGAGTCTCTGTTTGCATAGATGTGATCTGTAGACCTTCAGCACAGGAGAAGAGATAGATAAAGTACTGCTGGAAGCTATTGGCAAGATGGCAAAATGGGGAGGTGCTTCTGGTGGTGGGCTTCAGTCTGCCAGATGTAGATTGGAACCACCAGTTGCAGCTTCAGCTAGATGAAAGGACATCTTGGATTCCCTGCAGGGCACATTCCTCAGGCAACTAGTCAGTGAACCTACTCATGATAGGACAACAGTGGACCTGGTACTCATTAACTGGGGCAGTGTTTCGGATGTCAAAATAGGAGGCTTCCTGAGGAACAGCAATCACCATATAGTGTGGTTCAATATAAGGACAACTATGGAACTGAACCACACAAAAAGGGAGGGTCCTAGACTTCAGGAAGGCAGATTTTATAAAGTTGGATGAATGCCTCAGGGATGACCTGGCGGGGATGTTCACCCGGGTCAGGTGGAGGAACAGTTGTTGAAGCTAAAGCTGGCCTCTGGGAAGGTAACAAACCTGGTGTCAAGCAAGTGAGCTAAAGCAAGAGGAAAAAGAGACTGCTATGATTCTCAAAAGAAATGGCAGAAAAGGTAAATGCTAAAAGGGTAGCATTCAGAAGGTATAAGGAGATGCAGAAGGAGGAGGATAGGAATGTGCAATAACTTCTCCCTATACTATGTAGATTGTCATACTTATTATAGTTTTTACTGTGTATATTATTCCAGATTATTTATGTATATTGCTGTATTATTCCAGATCGTCTGTGTATATTTGCTGTTTTTGCTTTGTTTGTCTCTCGTTGTGCTTCTACTGACGTGGAACCTTTGTAAAAGAGCTTCTGGCTCAAAGGGCTTGTAATTGTACATATGAATGAATAAATATATAAATAATAAAAAAAAATCCTGAACATATACTTTTGTTCAGTGTTCAAAAAGAAAGGAGAAGGGGACTGGCCACAAAAAATGTAGCAGTTGCACTGGATGGATGGAGGTCTACACTAGTCCATTTTCAGAGGAGATTCAGAGGAGAGTGTCCTGCAGGGACTCACTAATCTAAAAGTGGAAGCAGGACAAAGCAATAGGGCCGGATGGGGTACATCCAAGTGTATTGCGGAATCAGGGTATACTGGCTGCACCTCTGATAGTCCAGTCTAATAGCTCATTGGACACAGGAGCGGTTCTGGAAGACCGGAAGAGGGCAGATGTAGTCCCATTTTACAAAAGTGGAAGCAGGGAAGAGGCTGACAATTACAGGCCAATCAGCCTGAATTTGGTGGTGGAAAAGTTAATGGAGTGACTGCTGAAGGAAGGCTTGTGAATACCTTGACTCTAATGGATTATAAGATCCAAGGCAGCATGAATTCATAGGTGGAAAGGTCATGTCAAATGAATCTGATAGATTTCTTCGACTATGTGACAAACAAAGTCACATTATAGAACAGTGAAACACCGCCTACCTAAATTTCAAGCCAAACTTTCAACACCATTCCACACAGAAGTCTAATTTACAGCACAAACACTTACCAAGTGGTTAAAAGTAGCCACTAAATGAAAGTGGGTGAATAAACATGCAAAATACCAATGAAAGCAAAGTCCCTCAAGAAAAAAGTAACCTTAGAAACTCCTCAAGAATCAATGCTGAAACCAATCTTCAACAAGCTTCTTCAGAAAATATTTCCAAAAAGCTAGAAAAGAAAATCTATCTCTTTGGAACACATACAAACCCAGCAATAAAATGAACACTCCAAAGAAATAGAAAATAAGCAAAAACACAAATAAAACCTAACAAAGTAAACCAAAAGTATAGCTAATTTCCAACATAAAAAATTCCAAAAATAGCCACCCCAAAAGTAAAACACAATACAAAAATAAAATAGTACAATACCACAACAAGAAAAACCCAATCAACATGAGAACCTAAAAATTGCTTAACAAAACAAACAAAAATTAGAAAACTATGATAGAAATATTGATTTACATAAAAAATATCACAACAAAAGAAACATACCTATGCAAACTACTAATAAAACTCCACCTAACATACATATTCCAAACCCTCTGAAAGAACACCGGCAAACTAGAAGTAGCCAAAACGCTTTAACTAAAAATAATGTAAGTACACCAAAACCTATAAAAATACCAAGACCCACATACCCCATCTGAAAGAAATGCAAAATAAAACAAAAGTAATATATTTAAAACACATCCCCTCACAATGCAACAAATACAAGAATATTTTCAAAAAATACAAAACTAAAAATACCATCAACTAGAAAATATAGAAAATTGGCATTCTAGATGCTGTAAAGCCATACCTCTCTGTAACAAGTGCTGAACAGTCAGGATCCCTGACTGATTATCTTTCATGGTTCTTGTGCAAATATCATTTCTATAGGGCCCTGCTCACTCCAATTTTCTACATTCCATGGCAGTATTAAGCATGATTTAGTTGGTTACTTGCTATTAATTTCATTCTTTACATATGCCTATGGAACAACATTACAAGTTTATTCAGATATCCTTCAAGGCATTGTGCTGTATCATCCTTCAGTGCTCTACTGCCCAGGATCTAATAAGCCTGTTTTCTTACCTAAACAGACCTTCTGTTGAATGACTCAGTATTTCAGTCAAAACTGCACTACAATTGGCTATTTAACCATTCTCACTCCCTTGCCTGCTTTCCCCTAACTGCACTGATAAAGACACTGGACCTTTATTTTAAAGGACGTAAACTGTCTTGGACAACCTCTTCTCTATTGTTATGCTCTGGGATATTAGACTGAATCAGGGCCACTGACATCATGAGAGCTTGGACACACTCAACTAAAAGTCAGATTCCATTTAAATGTATGCAGATTCCCAAAAACACAGAACAGTAAACATGGGTACTCATTCCAAACTTGATGTGCTTATGCGTTCTGGTCTGGGCTCGGGGTTCTATCAATCGTATCAACTCCTTCTTACAATATTTAGAACACGACCCTCCTGCAGAGGAGGTCCATGGTAAAGGACAAATTTTTGTAACAGTTACTGTCTCATCCTCTGTGCAGAAGGTTTGAAAGTCTTATCCTAAGATCTATCTTATGGGGCATTTCCAGACTTTGCCTGCTGCAGACCACCATCAGGGGTCTTATGATAATTCACTTACATGACATTGAAATCAGGTCTGAATGTGTAATTATGAGGATCTTAATCTCAACTGGAACTCTGATGGCTCAAACTTCTGAAGGATGTTTGTGATGAACATAGCCTATTTCAAATTACCTGGCGTTATCAGCCCAAATGCAGAAATTCTACCAGCAGCTCTCTTATCGACTTAATGCTTATAAAACAAGCCTCCTTAACATTTCTCATGCTAGGGTGTTTCCACAATGACCTAGCGATCACAGTGCAGTTACTTGCACAAGATGCTCACAGCTTACTTCAACTTCTACCTTCAGTGTAAAAAACCTTAAATCATTCCAAACTACTTTCCTCTCAGACCTAAGCCAGATTGGTGGCATGACAGCACTTGGCCCCTTCAGTCTCTGAAGTCCCAACATCTTCAGACTCTTGTTATAGTGTAGTTGACAAACATACACCAATCACAAAAATAAAGTAGAAAAGGTCATGCTCATGGTTACTCTTTCTCTTAAGAAGCATTAAAAAACAAGGACAGACTCTGAAGGACCTGAAAACAAAATCCGACCTTGACTGGACAGGTCTCAGACAACCAGATACCTCTGTACCAAACTCACAAGGCTGAAAATCTATATAATTCAGTCATCTCAAATCATCACAATAGCATGGCAACATTTGGAGACTCTTCAAAATTCGAAGCCATACACCATTGTCTCTGTTGCCTCTAAATTATTTCGAAATGACATTTTCACTGACAGAGCTAGCATTGATAACAACCAACAATCCACTTTGCTATGGAGGCCTAGCATTCAGCTCTTCAACAGCAAACCAGCTACTCCACAGCCTTCAATGGAACTATACCATTGCATCTACGAAAACCAGTAGCACTTCTTTCAGTTTCAGTCCTGAATCCCACAACAGATTGAGGACTACTCATCCTCTCTAGACATTAAGAAAGTGCTGGTGCCAATCTTCCAAAACCTCTTTTTTGAAGAGTAAAATCATCATCTAACTGCCCTTGCAATTCTTTAACCTGTGTTTATCCTTTAGTGATCTTCCGACATGCTGTAAAATAGCCCACATTCTTCGTCTCTTCAAATCTTGACACTTGTGACTTAATTATAATGCCATTCCTTGTTACCCATACTAGCTAAGCTATTAGAAAAACTAGTTAACTACCAACTGAAATACTTGAAACTAATAACCTATTAAATCAATCCTGCTCCTTCAACACCTATCCTCCTCGTTGTATCTATATTAGACTGGTCCTCTTAGTCAACAGACTGAGAATGTTTCTCTTTGGATATATACAGCCATTTCAGCAATGTCCTTATACATCACCAACCTCTTCCAATGAGCTGGGGACCTACTGCCTAGGTCTATTCCTTATCATTAGATAAATACCAAAGGTCAGAACACGCTATGTGTCTCTTAAATCAGTTTGCCCTCACTCTTGAACACCCTCAAAAGTCCAGAGACCTATCAAATACAGTGTTACTACCTTCAAAACCATGATAAATGGTGTGCTATACAAACATTAGCTTTCATACATGTATACCCGTACATCCTAGCCAGTATATCCCTTGCAGCCAGCTCTACCCTGTTCCTACCTTATTCTCCTTCCTCCATATCACCCTATGTAGCCATCCTAGCCCTCTCCTAAAGCAGCCCTCTAGCCTCCATTTCCTCCATACCCACAAAATGTACAACCTCAAAGCCTAAACTGTTACCTCTCACTCTTCCATCCTCCTACTTCCACTATTCTTCCTATTCTCCCTTCTTTGCTAAACCTCAGTTGCTAGCCACCTTGTTTGTAACTAAGTACTCTGGTCATGTTGAAGTGTAATATGAATGTCTAGTTGCTTTTAATGTCTGTACACTTGATGTCTTTCTGCTTGCTGTTATAATATCTTATTTAAATTGTACATGCCTTGTAAACATGTTGTCTATCGCAGGACCATCACAAATGGCTCTGCTCAATAATGTTTACCTGATTAAACAAAAAATTAAATTGAATTAAATTGTCTCTGAGCTGCATAACATAGTATTCACTTACTATAGTAGTAACAGGAAAATATTATTACTAGTAATAGTGGTGGTGGTAGTAGTAGTAGTAGTATTAGGTAGTAGGTTGAGTTCCTAAATAATAACCATTTTATAGCAAAGGTTGATTATAGAAAATCTGCTCTTCACATCTGATTTAAAAATATCATTTTCTGTCTTAAATAGTTATCTTTTTCAAATACTGCCTTCACCTGTCTCCAAACTATATTAAAACAGTATTTTCCTAAATTAATAGATTAATTTGTGTTTGAACTTCAACCTCCTTGCCTCCAGATAACGTTTTAAAATATTATTATAATACCACAGTGAATAGTCACAACCACTTCCCATGCCTGTATCTAATATGATGGCTAATTAGGTTCATCCCTGTTAATTTACTACTGTAACTAGTCAAATTCACCTGTTTATCTCAATGTTGCAACCAATACTTCAAATAAATCTAGCAAAAGAAAAAGATAGGCAACCTGTAAACTGGGGCCACTGTCACTAAATAAACTTTAGTTTTTTATAATTATTTCTAGCACTGTGTCAGTTGAAAATCTACCTGATATTCATAGAGTTAGACTACAACATCATTAGATAAATGTTGTTACTGTAAAAACAGTGGTGTCGGGGCATGTCTCAATAGCATCACAATTCAATTTTTGTTGGTTGGCACACAAGTAACAAACTTGAAGATCCCTTACTTTACCATCTTAAATGATAACCAAAATGGATTTTGCAGAATTTAAACTCAACACCTTTCAGAATGAGAACAGTGTTTACAATGACCCAAATTGCACTAAATAATGTCTCTTTAGCACATAACTGTATTTCAACTTGGATATGATAAATCTATGATAATATTACAGGTACAGGATATAAGTAATATCAATCAAATCTTTATTTATTCAGGCGGACATGTTGGCAAAGCTCATTTACAAGATAGACATGAGTCAGGATCAATTGAAGTACAATAGCAGACATACAGAACACTTATATTTAAACAGATACAGTAATATAAAAACATATACAAATGAAGGATGGATGATTCAACTAACAGGACAAGGTGGATAGTACCCTAGAAGAAACAGAATGTCAAAATCCAATAGAAGAGCCAAAACAAGCACACTACATGGTAACAGGTGGTTACAGGCTCAGGGCAAACTACGCAGACAAACAGATGTAATGATTTATGACTGCAAAATGATGATAAGCAGCCTCGACGAACAACATGGAGTGCTGGTGGAGATTCAGAGAGGGCTAAGGCTACTAGTAGTAGGAGGTATGGAGGTGGTTGGGGGTAGAAGTAGTACCAGGAGTGGCAGGAGGTCTTAGTCATGAGCGAAGCTAAAAAAAAGGTTGAAGGGGGCTGAGATAAAGGGCTGCAAGGAGGAAAAACTAAGGAAAGATTTATGGAAGAGCTATCAATAATAACTGACTGAAAGGAGGGGTTATGAACATGACTAGACTAAACTTGTGATAACAATTGCATTTCTCTAGGAAGAGACTTACGTAGAACTTTTAAAGGATACTAGAGGTATAAAGTTGGTCAACTTTAGGGTCTTCTATAGAATTCAATACCAATGCTAAGTAGCGGTGCAGACCTCCATGCTGGTGTAGGCTTTGGGTAACCCAAGCGTAATGAAATTGTTGCTTCTTAGGGCATAGGACCTAGCTGTGGCCAGTGTAAAGCAGTCTAAAATATAGGATGAGGAAGTATAGACAAGAGCTTTGTATATTCATAGTGCAACATTTCTGTTCCTTCTATGGTGTAAGGGATTCCAACCAACTGCAGCATAGAGAGAGCAATGATGAGTGTTGAATGGAAGATCTGTAATAAACCATAGTGCTCTGTGATACAAGGTATCCAATTTGCTTAAGTAGGAAATAGGACAGTGACCATAAAGGAAGTCTGCATAGTTGATAAGTGAGATAAATAGGCCTGGATTAGTCTCAGCCTTGGGTCTCCTGGTTAGAAAATGTTTAATTCTGAAGAATAAAGCGAGCCTCTGGCAAAGTTTTTCAAGTTCTTCAATATGATCAGGTGTAGTCAAGCCTGCTATCAAATCCACACCCCCTAAGTATATGAATTTATGTACATAGTCCAGGCTTTCTCAAGGATGGTAGATAAATGGGAAGATTGCTTGGTGAGGAGGGTTAGTATGGTTATTAGTGGAAAGAACATAGCTTTTATCTTCTTTGCATTTAGGAGGAGTTTTTCTCAAGTAATTGGTGTTGCAAGAGGAGAATTCTGATTGTAAAAATTTCACAGGCCACGGCAGGCGATGGGTTACTGATATATAAAACAGTGTCATCTGCAAGAGGTGAACATTGGCTTTGGTGAGATTAGTGTCAATGTTGTTAATGTAAATATGGCAAAAGGATGGGGCCAGGATAGATCCTTGAGAACTCCCTCTTAGAAGTGATTTTAGTGAGGATAAGTCACCTTCAGCTTTCACCTGCTGTGTTCTATCAGTGAGGTAACATCTGAACCACTTAAGAGAGGTGGGTCTAAGCCTGGAGTGAAGTGAAGAGAGTAGCAACTCATGATCCACAGTGTCAGAATACTTTGCTTAGATCAAAGGAGATACAGCACAGACACTGCTCTTTTTGTCAAACTCAGTTTGCCCAGTCATTTTGTGATTTTGGCCAGTGCAGAGAGAGTGCTGCGCCTGGCCTAAATCCAGATTGAGCAGGATTTAAGAAGTTGTTAACTTCAAGGTAGTCTCTTAGTGGATGCTCACTAATTTCTCTAGCATCTTGGAAAGCACAGGAAAAGAATGGATATAGGCCTGTAGTTGTTGAGGTCCATGGGGTCCCCTGATTTTAGGAGGAAACACTTGGGCTGTTTTCCATATCAAAGGAATATAGAGCCAGAGGTTAATGATAGATTAAAAGATGTGTTAATGGAACTGCAAGCACATGAATTGCAATTTGAAAATAGGGTCAAAAGTCTGCCTGCGCTTTTTTCTAGTGTCCAAATGCAGCATTAGGTCCTCTACTTGCTTCAATAAAACAGGTTTGAAGGAGAAAGGAAGAAACAGCCCTCTGAACCTCAATGGGCTGGGAGTTTAGTTGTGCCCACAATAGATTAGCTGGAGAGGTGTCAAAAGCAAGGCCAGCCGTAGTGAAATGATTATTGAATGCATCCAGTACTTCCCATTTATCCAGAGATAGCATCCTTATTAAGGTGCACTTGAGATAGCAGAGAGGTGCTAGAGTCCTGTCCTAAAGATCCCCTTGATGGTGCCCAGAATCTAGGATTGTGGTAAAGGCATCAAATTCAGCCATATAAGCAGCCTTAGCATCCCTTACTTTCTTGGTGCAGCTATTTCTGGCTTTTCAGAACAGCATCCAGTCATTTGGTTCCTTAGTCTTCCTTGCCAGTTTCCATAGTTTATCTCTGTCCAACAGTGCAGATTGAAGTCATTGACAACCAATGGCAAGATTTGCTTTTGTTCTGACACTAGTGATTGGTGCAAAAGGAGTTAAGGCACCCAGGATTATGCTATTTAACACCTGATGTGCTTTTTCCACAGAATGCGTAAGGTAGAACTCCTGCCAGCATGTAGAAAGTAGCTTAGGTCATGGAGATATCCCTCAATATTAAGGTTTTCGTAGATCTTCTCAGAAGAATTTTCACTGGGTTAGCTGGTTTGCGGATGATCTTATTCCTGCTATGAGACAGTAGTCACTATGTCACTGAATAGCACTCCAGCGTGTGAGAATAAGTGCGGTTTGTTTACCAACATAATGTCAAGTGAGAGACCTACTTCTATTCTTTAAAATGATTCTTGTTAGTTCATTTATCAGTTGTGTAAACCCATGTGTATCCACAAATGATACTAGAGGTGCAGCTGTCTTGGAAACCAGTTTAGGTTTAGATCACCTAGGATTATGATATTTTCAAGGCCAATTTGATTAGGTTCCCCAGATGGGTTAAGAGTACTGTGGTCAGCAGAGAGCCTATAGCAACCAACTAGTTGAAAAGCAGCCATGTTGGGAGAGTTATTTTAAAGGATATACAGTCAAAATTCTTTAGGCAATGATGTTGCACTAAGGCAAGATACGAGATATTTGACTTTACATAAATAGCTACTCCACCACCTTGTCAGGCGTCTGCTCTGAATATTTGGTAGTTAGGTGGAGTTACCTCCCTGTCTGTTGTTGCAGGTTTGATGCATGTCTCGGATAATACGAGAAAGTCTGGCAAAGTATGGGCAGCCCAGGCTTGTCCAATAATGAAAGCTTTCCAGGAGGCTGCATGCATTGATATGAAGGAAGCTTAGTCCTTTGATGGAGCAAAAGATCTGCTGGGAGGTGATGCCTCTGGAGGGCCTGGATTGATTTCAACATTACCAGCATACAGATCAGCAGAAGGAATAAGAGTTTCGTAAGGGCTTGAAAACAGGAAGATGGGACTGTCTTTGGGCCTTCTCTTCTTGCAGAGGCCACTGCTTTGAGGTGATTCATAGGGTTGCGACTTGGTATCCTGTCACAGAGTACTAATTTGGTGGACAGGTGTGAAAGGGAACTGTGGACCCAAAAATGGAGCATGAGCGTAAAAAGTACATGACAGGTTCGTCCTTTTGTAGGTTACCCCACTGATTATGATGTAACATCGGTGGGGCAAATGTGAGGATCGGTCAACATCCACTGGAGGTGTAACAGAGAAGGCTAGGCTAAGTGGGCGCATTATTCAACATGGTATGGATCGGGATGTCTTCATCCTCACTAAACATCTACAAATGAGAGAGAGAGAAACAGTAAGAGAGTCACCCCATTTGAATCGGCAGTTATTAGTTACCTACAATGAGAACAGTGGAAGGACTGCAGAGTAGGGGTGCCACAGAGCCATGACAGATTATTGGTTAGAGTAATGCTGTGGGCGGGAGATAAAATTTCAGTGGGAAGATGCCTATAAATGTAACACACGGGGAGGAGGTGGGTGGGTAGGCAAAAATTTTGCTGCTCGTACCTTCCTGGCTGTCTCTGCTTGGCAGACTCTCACAGTCATGACACCTGAGGTCACACCCAAATACCTACATACCACACTTCCTTGATGGTCTCCATTACTGAAACAGCTCAAATAAGGTTAATCTCATGACCTGATGTATTTACCACAGTTTATAAGATTTATCATAGTGACAATATATCCCTGTCCATTTTGCACAAAAAAAAAAAAACACAAAAAGAAATGTTTAGCAAACTCCACAACAATCATACTATGTGGTAGGCAGAATTTCAATGGTGGGCCCGTTACAATCCCCTTCTTCTTCCTATACTAAGAGTCACCCTAATCTCTGTTTTTCTGCTCTCCCTTTCCATCAATATTCTGATGTCTTCCATTTTCATCTACCTCTATCCCTATTCTATTATTCCAAATAGATTAATCCATGTATTAATGAATTACTGTCTGATGGTGACACAACATGAAATTCACTTACCATGTAGTAGTATTAACAGCAGCAGTAGTAGTTAATACTCAGCAGTAGGGTTGTTGTTCTAAAAACATTAAATACATTATATCAATAAAGGTTACATCATAGAAATTCTACCTTTCACATCAAATTTCTAAATCTTTTGAATGAAGATATCCTTTTCTGTCTTAAATAGTTATTTATTTTTCAACTATGACCTACCTGTCACCAAAATAGACTAAAAAGTATTTTCCTAAGTATTTAAATTAATTTTGTTTTGAACTTTTAGCACTCCCTTGTTTGTGGAATAACTCTCTTAAAATAATGGGCCCTATTCACAATGGAAAACACTGCATACACTAGGGCGTTGGCATCCTACGACTGAATGCCATGAGCAGGATCCCACAGACCTCACATGGCACTCACAGGCATTGTGCATAGCGGTTACAGACCCTACTGCACAAGACAGCAACATGTTGGGGTGGTTGGGGCATTTCCAGGGGCATGATCTCACTCCATGCCATTCCAAAAAAAATCGCAGTGCTGGGTGCAGAGATGCACCTTATGCTGAGTAACACCCATCTGAATGGGATTAGTGATCCCCAGGATGCTGCTAGCTATGATGCTAACACAGGGCACTGCAGACCCTCACATCGTCTTCAACCCTTGGAACAACAAGGAGGATGTGGCGGCTGGCCACATAGCTTCCCAAAGCTGATGGCACACATCACCTCAGTCTTGAAATCCATGCCCTGCAGGTGCAAGAATCTGTTAAGTGAACAGGGCCCAGGCATCCATTGGATGTGCACCTGCTCTATGAAATAGCCTTCATGTATCTCCACACTGCGAGGCAGGACAACCAACAAGTGTCTTGGTTGTGCGTGCAGCAGTGAATACATGCACCTTGCAGGCGTCTGGGGCTGCAGAGCTACATGGCCGAGATATGCACCTCTGGTGCATAATTCCTACCCAATCAAGCTTAAGGCCCATTATTTGCACATCGCTGTGAATAATCACAACCACGTCCACATGTCTGCATCAATATATGTTTCTAATTACAGTGCATCCCTTTTATTTATTATACTGGACTAGTGATATTCACATGCTTGAATCCAATTTTGTAACCTACACTCCTGAATAAAACTAACCAACAACAACAAAAAAAAGATCCAACCTCTTGGTAACTAGAGGTCACTGAAATCAATACATATAATCTTCACGATGTACAAGCGTTTAGTCCAGTTTCACTTTTCAAACAAAAATTTCTATATGAAATAGCTCTTGGTTTCAGAAATTGGTGATATTACAGAAATCGGGATAGTTAGCATTAATCAACAAGCTATTTAGTTTACATGCCCCAAAACACCAAACTTCGTTCATGTATGAGTTTTGGCATCGTTCAGTGCCATACCTATAGTTGGGGTGCTTGTGAAGGAGCAGACCACGGCATTAAGGTCAGGACAAGTGAAAGTCTTTTATGTGAATAATAATTATTAAATATAGCAAATATTTGAAACTCTATTCACAAGCACAACTTTTACAGGGTACTAAAAATTGTTTAGAAAGCTGGTAGTGTCTCTTTAATGATAAACATAGGGCACGATTCCACCATATAATAATACTCAATATGAGTGCTGGATGACAAACCACACTTGGGATATGTGCATTAGCACTCTCACAAGCATAACACCCCCATAACACACATTTGCCCCAGTGTTCTTTATAACCAAGGTAATAGCTCCTTAAATCATTAGGCCCAGTGAGATACTGTCTGATGAAAGTATCTCACTGAGCCAATGATTTAAGGAAATGAGTTCAACACAGTTATAAATGGTGGAACAAATCAGCTCTCTGGTGCTATTACGCTCATAGAAGCACTGAGACACATGCACTAAGTACAGTTTATTATCCAGAGCTTAAATTCAGGGTTGACTGCCCCATGGGGAGTTCCAGATGTAGCCCAGTGGATGGCATAAGAGGATGTCATGAGGATGCCATAGCATTCTCCAACTAAGGATGGCATCTCGGGTGTAAATCTCCAAATTACCAAATGGTACAACTGGTGCTTTATATGTCATTTAAACTTCACAGGTGGTACGAAATTTTGTTTTTGTGAGCCCCGATAACACAAGTTCACGTTAGGATTCTGAAATTGATCTCACGACCTCAGTGTAACGTAGGTCAGGAGACCACATTTCAGGATTTCATAATATAGACTTTCTTTTTGATTATTATTTTATGATCAATTTAATTTTCTTATCTGAAACTATATTAGGTGCTGTGAATCAAGAAGCATATGAGACCTGATTTGAAAATTGACTTTCATAATAACTGAGCAGATTAAGCGGTGCTTTAACTAACTTGTTCGATAAAGAAAATGACTAGAAGCTGATGACTTCTCCCTGCCTTTTCAGCAGCCTGTTTCTCTGTGCCATTTGAAAGCGGTCTCCAAGAACTGACCAGTTGCAAGTGTCAGAGGTCACATGCCTGCATGAATACAGGCACAAGTCTTTTAACACCCTTAGACAAAGAATACTGAAAAAACAAATGTTTTCATTGTATGATTAAAAATGAAGTGTGCTGCAGAAGGGACAAGCACCAATTTGAAGAGGACTATACCTCTAACATAAGATTTAACAAATGCCTTCTAATTATAAAGATGAAGGATGTTACAAAGAAAAAAAATATTAATACCTGTACTGCAAGTGTTAAACCAGCTAATTTGGGACTTCGCTGAACTGATAATTTATCAGGAATGTAAAAATATAACTTTTATTCACTTGGGTTTGGCCCTGTATATCATGTCTCCTCCCCATGTCTAGGTGTGGCTCCACTTCCTAGGGCTCTAAACTGTGTGTAATGTATCCACCTCAGGTTTGGAGCATGGTTCTGACTGTGCTCCACTCTCCTGGGGTTAAACTATATATAATTTGTAGCTGTTACACCTCTAATCTGTATTTATTGCCTGTTCATATCTCCATGCACATGGTTTACTATCGTGTACATTACTGAATATGCTTGCCTTCCTGACTCTCTGAAACTGACTCAATCTGTACCAAGTTTGTCCTATGTATTTGAACTTGCATTTCCTGTACTGTCCTGTGTAATTCCTAAAAACAGGCAAATGTCTTGTCTAGTGTACTTACCCGGTCAATAAAAGCTAAATAATAAAAAGTTTGTAAAATGTTTAAGGAACTGCGACTTGTTTTATTATTTAAAGTTTGACTTATGATTTAGGGGAGCTTACATGCCAGAATCAGACACTTCAAGTTGACACAAATGAGTCTGTGTTTCAGTGCTGTCAGTGTTTTAAATTCAAATTTAAGCAACTTGCAAGTGATACTACAATGCAAGCATAACTTCATATTGCAAAATTCCCTTGAGTGATATCTTATTTTCCAGGCTTCAGCTTTGTATTCTAAGGCTAATATAAAGAAAAGATTGTGAAGACTACACAAAGGCACAAAGACAAGAAACTCTGCAAAATGTTCCTTTCATTGTAACTGATATGAAACTGTCATTTTTCAACTGCAACACTAGTACATTAATAATTATGCATGAATTAAAATTTTAAGTTTAAGTGAAAAAGTCATGAACCTCTCTTCAAGGGTGGAGAAGAAAAGTAGGGAGGATACTGTAAAACTGTTAAGTGAAGCACAAGCTATATTCATGGGAGCAATTCTTTGAACTTGAACTTTTGTTCGCCTCCATACTATGTGGTAATATCGCAGTACAGGCAGGCTATTATGTCAGCATTCACATTGTGATAACAATCAACAATCAGCTGTTCCACTAGTAGCTGCCTTATCTAAAGTCGATAAACTTTGTACTGAGAAAAAAAATCAGTTTACAGAGTCACATGTAGACAAAACTTACAACAACACAAACAACTGTGTCCTCCCCATACAATAATGGTACATAGCACATCGCTACTTATCGTCTGGCCTATATACTACAGTAAATCAGAGGTAAGGTAACACCACTCCTCCAACTTTTCATGCCTCTAGTCTAATTTAGGTGCATCAGCTGTACTTCAGTAAGGCCTTTGACATTGTGCCACACAGGAAGCTTGTACAGAAACTAAGCAGCTTGGGGCTGGGGAAAGTGGTAAGCTTAGTATGAAACTGATTGAATGATAGGAAGGCAGAGGTAGTGGTCAAAGGCCCCTTTCTTTCTGCAATTCAAGACCACGGTCATTTCCACAGAATTTATTGCAAACCATGGAAGAATTATTCAGTGGTTTAAACAAACTGTCAAATAATTATTCCGAGTATACATAAACTGCAGAATAATTATTCCACAATTTAAATAAACTGTGAAATAATTATTCTGCAATTTACAGAAGCTGTGAAACAGTTTTCCACCATTACATAAACTAAGGAATACTGTTCCTCAGCTTACATAAACTGAGAATATTGTTCCATGATTTGCATAACTGATGAATACTATTCTGCAGTGTACAAAACAGGAATACTGTTTCACAGCTGAAATAAACTGATGAATACTGCAAAAACTGAGGAATATTGTTCTGCAGTTTACATAAAATTGATGAATACTGTTCCTCAGATAACATAAACTGAGGAATACGGTTCTGCTGCTACATAAACTGAGGAATACTGTTCTGCAGCTTATAGAAACTGAGGAATACTGTTCCTCAGCTTACGTAGACAAGGAATATTGTTCTGCAGTTTGTACAACTGAGAATACTATTCTGCAGTATACATAAACTGAGGAATACTGTTTCAAGCTTAAATAAACTGAGGAATACTGCATAAACCGTGGAATATTGTTCTGCAGTTTACATAACAACTGAAACTGAGGGAATACTGTTCTGCACATAACATACACTAAGGAATACTGTTCCTCAGCTTACATAAAATAGAGGAATACTGTTCTGCAGCTTATAGAAACTGAGAATACTGTTCCTCAGCTTATATAAACTGAGGAATACTGTTCTGCAGCTTACATAAACTGAGGAATACTGTTCTGCAGCTTATAGCAACTGAGGAATACTGTTCCTCAGCTTATATAAACGAGGAATACCGTTCGAGCTTACATAAACTGAGGGAATACTGTTCTACAGCTTATAGAAACTGAGAAATACTGTTCCTCAACTTATATAAACTGAGGAATATCGTTCTGCAGCTTACATAAACTGAGGAATACTGTTCTGCAGCTTATAGCAACTGAGATACTGTTCCTCAGCTTATATAAACAGAGGAATACTGTTCTGCAGCTTACATAAACTGAGGAATATGTTCTGCAGCTTATAGAAACTGAGGAATACTGTTCCTCAGCTTATATAAACTGAGAAATATTGTTCAGCCATTTGTTAACTAGGGAATACTGTTCTGCAGTTGTTGTACTGTATCTTACATAAACTGAGAAATATTGTTCCATAGTCTGCATAACTAAGAATACTGTTCCTCAAGCACATAAACTGAGGAATACTGTTCTGCAGCTTATAGAAACTGAGAATACTGTTCCTCAACTTATATAAACTGAGGAATACTGTTCTGCAGCTTACATAAACTGAGGAATACTGTTCTGCAGCTCATAGCAACTGAGGAATACCGTTCCTCAGTTTATATAAACGAGGAATGCTGTTCTGCAGCTTACATAAACTGAGGAATATTGTTCTGCAGCTTATAGAAACTGAGAATACTGTTCCTCAGCTTAGATAAACTAGAAATATTGTTCAGCCATTTGTAACTGAGGAATACTGTTCTGCAGTTGTTGTTCTGTATCTTACATAAACTGAGAAATATTGTTCCATAGTCTGCATAACTGAGGAATACTGTTCCACAGTTTTTGTATCGCATCCTACATAAACTGAGAAATACTGTTCACGGTTTACATAACTAAAATACTGTTCTGCAGTTTGTTGTACCACATCTTACATAAACTGAGAAATACTGTTCCATCAGTTTGCATAACTGAGGAATACTATTCTACAGTATAAATAAACTGAGGAATACTGTTTACAACTTAAATAAACTGAGGAATACTGCATAAACTGAGGAATATTGTTCAACAGTTTACATAAGAACTGAGGAATACTGTCCGCAGATAACATAAACTGAGGATTACTGTTTCACAGCTTACATAAACTGAGGAATACTGTTTGCAGCCTACATAAACTGGGAGTATTGTTCCACAGTTTGCATAACTGAAGAATATTGTTCCACAGCTTACATAAACTGAGAATACTGTTCCTTAGTTTACATAAACTGAGAATACTGTTCCTTAGCTTACATAAACTGAGAATGTTGTTCTGCAGTTTACATAAGAACAGGGAATATTGTTCCATGAATACGTAAACTGAGGAATACTGTTTTGCTGCTTACATAAACTGAGGAATACTGTCCTGCAGTTTATAGAAATTGAGAATAATGTTCCTCAGCTTACATAAACTGAGGAATATTGTTCCACAGGTTACATAACGAGGAATACTGTTCCGTAGTTTATTATACCGCATCTTACATAAACTGAGGAATATTGTTCCGCGGTTGCATAACTGAAGAATATTAATCTGCAGTTTACATAAACTGAGAATATTGTTTCACAGCTTAAATAAACTGAGGAATATTGTTCTGCTATTTATGTAAACTGAGAAATATTGTTCAACAGTTTACAGAAACTGCTGAATATTATTCTGCAGCTTTCATAAATGGAGGAATATTATTCTACAATTTACATAAACTGAGGAAAATTTTCTGCAGTTTAAATGGACTCTTCAGTGCAAACTGAAGAAAGAGTTCCACAGTTTATATACCATTCTGTGGAATAATTTTGAAATTCCTTGGAATTTTAAAATGTTCTGAAATAGTATTTAGATTGCTCTTGCCCATTAATTTGCCTTCTGGTGCATTACCTTAAAATCCAAAATAAGCTAGTCCGGTTCAGGAATGGTCCAGGGTCAACCATGGAGCTGGCTGAAGAAAGGATGGCCAGCTGAGGAAAAGAGGATTCAGTATCCACAAATAGGTCTTCTCCTTTAGGGAGGAGGGATGGTGCATGCCGCTGGCTTAGACTGGGTGCCACCTAATAGAGGCTAGATGCTGTGGCAGCAGCCACCTCTTCGACAGCCAGGTGCAGATTCTGAGTGCATGTAGCATATTTACACCACACATCCACACCATGGCATGCTTCTACGACTTCAGGAATGCAGTAAAACAAGATGAAAAACCCACCAGCCAAGATGTTTCCTGCCAGCCCACCCCAGGCTCCACACCATGTACCATGGCAAAACCCATACAGTAACATATGTCATTGCCAACAACAGTGAAATTCCTCTATAGGAGCTGCGCCTGGGACTGGCAACACCTCCAATCCTGCATCCCTCACTTAACCAACTCCGACTCGGGTTGGTATCCTCGTAATAGGGGGTGTGGGTGGCATAATTCCTTGTAGGCAATTCAGGAGCAAAGCCCCCAAAGAAAAAACAGACCTTGCTGTGCACAGCTCCCTGCCATCTGCAAACCGCAGTTGACAGGAGCCTGGCAATGCAATGCTGGTCGATGAGTTTGTTGCCAACTCGATATTATAGAGCCTACGGTAAGTCCCATGCCCCTCTACTCTCCTCTACCCTCATGATACAAGGCCAAGCTACCAGGTGCAGGGTCATGCATCAGCAGTCTGTTCACACTGCAGACCAGGAAGTGATGGCAATATGAGAGAGACCTTCGAGTTTCTGAAAGGAATGAGCAAGGTGAACTCCAGGGAACTATTTAACAGGAGTAGGGACCAAGAAGAAGAGGTCACAAGGGGAAACTGGGAGAGGAATGGTATAAGGTGAACATCAGGAATTTCTATTTTACAAAAGAGTGGCAGAGTCGTAGAACAGTCTACCAGAAGAAGTGATGGCAGCCAGGACTGTGAATGGTTTCAAGCATTGCTGGGACAAAGTGAAGTGTTTGGTGGTTGCTCAGGTCAATTGGAGTAGGAATAGGAGCAGGAAGGTGGACTAGGAGATCAAAACTCTTAGGGACAATAGGTCCCAACTCCTGGGCAGAGAGGGATCTGTGGGCAGACTAGATGGCCTTTGGTATTTTCTGCTATCATCTGTTTTTGTTATGTTTTTACCTCCTACTGGGCCAACATATTCCAAAATATGTAAATAGCAATCTTTAACTAGACCTTGGATCATAAGGGTAGGGCAGGTTGGAGGGTATGGGACTAAAGCTTAACAATCCTAGTAGCACATTTCTAAACTTTGAGGACACTGTTTTGACAGCCCTAATAGTTCATTTCAACCTTTGTCGAGTTTGGGTTGTGTGGTAGCAACCTTAATATGCAGTAATGCATACTTTTTTCCTCTGAAATATTTAAAGAATAGTGCATGGCAACCATGCACAATGAGCATGTGTTTCCTTTGGGTGGTTGATATAACGGCATATGAACCTCTGTTATCTCAACTGTGAGATGGAAACACAAGGCAAATTGCATGCTAGACCATAGTTTATTTATTATATTGTATAGTTTTAAAATAAACAGAATGCAAGCACAATAATGCAGTTGCTATATTTGTTTACTGCAAGAAGAAACTGTTTTAGAATGCTGGTTTCATATTAAAAGTGCAACAAATGAAATGTTAACTTCTGTGTAAATATATATTATCATTCAACTCTTGAATTACTAATTAATTAGCAATGTTTTTGTTTTTCTTTGTCAGTTCAATAGTTAATAGAATTTTGCAGACCATGATAAATGCAGAAACAGGAATGATTCCACATTTGTAGTTTTAGTATGATAAGATGTGTTTGGCAGCTGAAGGTAGAAGCTGAGGTCTGTATTAAGAAAAACTCCATTTGAGTCTGATGGGTTTTTACACAGCACAAGAGTAACAGTTTACAATAGCTTAGCTTAGTTAGTGTCATCTGAAGAGCTGATGACCATGTTTATATGCCTTCTCTTTGTAGCTGATCAGTATACAATAGTTCATGATGTTTTCACTGATGATAAAGTTAAAAGTATAGTTATCCATAAATAGTGCCATGGAACTGATGTGTGAAGGTAGTTCCCTGGATGTTGATCGAGTTATCATGTTGCTGCAGTTTGATAAACCAGCTGCCAGTATTATGTAGCTTGAAGAGAATTAGTCGAGTTTGTGAGCTCTGGGGATACTTAGGAGGATGAAGGGTGGGGACTGGGTTGGAAGGGAGAATGGAAAAAGTGGGTGGATTGGGAAATGGAATAAGGAGACATCCTTGGGTGAAAATGGGTCCAGGAAAGGGTACTCCTGTGTGGTTCCCATACCCTAGGGCACTGCTATCATCAGGCAAGTAATGCAGTCTTCTTTGCTTACTCATCCTACTTGAGCATTGTTGTGCAATGCCAGGTCTAATAAGAACAAGTTTCACAGTGCTTTGAGCAGACTAATGCAAGTCCTTTTCTTTATAGTGCCAAAAAGTGCTTAATTTTATTCAAAGTGCACAAAACATCAGTGCTCGCTGCCCCTACTTCAGGAAAATGCAAACCTCCTAAGCGTTTCATGCCCCTGGTGTTTAATCATAGGATGGCAATCTCATTCACCAAGCTCCATTAAATACAGTGGTCAGATATTCAAACTCGCCAGGCTGTGGCGCAAGCCTGGAACAGCGCAACAGCTGTGCAGGGGGTTGACTGGGTGATTTTCAATGGAGCTGCACCATGGCACAGCATCATTGAATACTGCACCCGCTACCCACAGTGTGCATGGCGAGTGGCACTGTGCCAGCGCAAGTGGCCAGAGTGGAGCAGGGATGCGCTAGTGCAAGTTCCGTTGCGCTATGTGCAGCAACCGTGATATTCAAAAGTGCACATGCAAATGGGGCCATAATTTGCAAGGTGCAAATGGGGCCATTTGCATGTCATTGCGGCCCATTTGCATGCAAGTGCACTGATCCCTGGCAACTTGCACCTGGCGCCCTGCCAGGCAGCAGCCATCAGGGACTGACACCCTCTGCACAGCACGGCAATCTGTCCCCAGCCAGATCGTGGGCATTTGTAAAATAAAGTGATTCCCTACATCCTGGTGGTCCAGTGGACCACTCTCAGCCGATCACAGGTTTAAGTATAAATAAAAGTTTAAATATACCTGGTGGTCAATGGCGCCCTCCCCACCTGCCAGTGAGCACCATGCCACTCACCTCTGGTCAGCGATGGGTGGCAGCACCCCATCCACCTGCCGCATTGCCACCCGCCGACTGACACCGTGGCGGGGCTGTATGCCCATTGGTCCACAGTGTGAGCCAATGGCATGAAGCATGTACCATACTACACATTCTAGATAGTGAATGGATCCATTCACATATCTGAAATGTGTAATGCGATACTAACTGTAAGCCCATTGGCTCATGCTGTGGACCAATGGGCATACAGCCCTACCTAGGTGTCAGTCAGTGGGCGGCGGGCGGCAGGGTGGGGTGCTGCCGCCCACTGCTGACTGGGGGAGAGGGCGGTGGGCTCAGTGGGCAGGTGAGGGGTAACCACTGGACCACCAGGTATATTTGAACTCTTTGTTTATACTTAAGCCCGTAATCAGGCTGAGAGCGGTCCACTGGGCCACCAGTGATATTTGAGTTTCTTTTATTATACTTAAGCCTGCGATCGGGCTGAGAGTGGTCCACTGGACCACCAGGGATATTTGACCTTCTTTTATTTATACCTAAGCCCACGATTGGGCTGAGGTGATCACTGGACCACTAGGGATTTAGAGGGTCATATTTGAACATATGCCCATGATCGGGCATGGGGGTCACTGCTAGGTGCAGCCGAGACTCGGTGGCCACTCACAATGTGGCAGCTGCCGTGTTGTGCCCTGCAATATGGCAGCTCACCTGTGGGTGGCCAGCAGTAGTTCCTTTTTGGGGATCAGCTTTGTGGCAAGTAGGAGTTGTGCATGCATGGACTTAGTAGATCCTGAGCTGAATATCGGGATGTGCAGAGTATGCATGGGCATGCACCACCTCCGCCGCGCGCACACATACTGATGCTCTCCGGCACAGCGATTTGAGCCAGGCACAGTTCCTGTTTGAATATCAAGCTGGGTTGCATCAGTGGGTTATGCATGGTGCAACACTGTTGTACCATCGCAACCTTTTGAATATCTGGGAGAGTGTGTTTTAAAGTGACAGTGCAGGAGTTTTCTTAAAACAATATTAAAACAATTTTCTTTCTATAACAAATTTTGTGATGAGTGCTAGGTAATACATTTATCAAAAGGGCTGATACATTTACCTAGTAGATGTAAGATAGTGCATAATATATAGTTCCATCAACAAAAATGTTTTTTTAAGAATGCATAATCTTTGTTATCATGCATTTTTCAAATAACATTTTTATTGATGCAACTATATAATACACTATAGACAGTACTAAGGACTGCGAGTAACATCTGCAGGTAATTCTTTCCTATTTTACCTTTTGCTGAGCTAAGCACGGTGACCCAGGTGCAGGCCCTAATTATCTTCTCCACTATTAAGAGGAAGACTGCTTTAATAGCAGATCTTGTTGCATCATCTGACCTGAGTAGCATGACCAAGACCCTGTTAGATGAAAATTTTTGTCAGTTCTGGCTTCAGCAATTCCAGCTGGGCACTCGGTGATACACTGCCCTAAGATGGATCATAGGGGTGGGAGTGTAGCCATCTGTTTTAGGTCGTAATTGAATCAGTAGAGGTTCCAGTGGGGATCACCAACTCCTTTAAATGTATTTTGGGTGAAGGCATAGGGTGCAGGATTCTTCTCATCTGCTGTCCACCAGCAGATAGGAAGGTTTTCCTGCAGGAAGTCATGGACTTCATTGTCAACCTGGTTTTGGAGTCCCCAGATGGCTGATCCTGAGAGATTTTAATGCCTTGATTGACAATGAACTTTTGCAATTTGGTCAAGACTTCCTCCAGCTAATGAGTTTGCTGGGCCTCATACAGCTATTACCACCTCAACCCATATTGGAGGTCATTCATTGGACTTGTTGTTCCTCCTGGGAATGGAGATATCCGATTTGGTGGAGGAGCCAGTTGAGTGGTCTGACCATCCACCACTGGGATCAGTTTACAGCCTCCCCAATAAACCTGCCCCTATGGAGATGGTGTGGAACCATCCTTTGAGGGGTGTTACCCAAGATGGTCTAATGATGGTGCTGGATCTATCAAGTGTACTGAGTGAATGCATGGATCCATGGGATCTAGTATATGCCTATAATAAGGCAGGGGTGGTGGCCCTTTACTCACAGCGCCTGTTCATGTTTGCTCTCTCACCCTTCATTCAAGATTTCTTTAGTGTGATGAGAAGTTGAGGAAGTTGAGGAGGTGGGGTGAAGGTTAGAACAGAGCTGGTGGAAATTGGGACGGTGTGTGCCAAACTTAGACTAATGGACCATTATGTGATCAATCTATCAGCAATCACCTGTAAGAAGGCAGGATTCCTGTCCAGGAGATTGCTGCTACACAGAAACAACCAGCTCAGCTCTTCTAAACTGTGGGCAGATTGTGCAATCCAATCTGTCTCCATTCTAGAGTGAGACCTGTCACAAGAATGGTGTGACAAGTCTGCTCAGTTCTTTGCAGAAGATTGCCACAATCAGGTTTGGCATCTGCCTAGCTTATTCTAATGGAAGTTGTGGTGGTGGGCAGGAGATGTCGGACCCCAGTTTACCTGGTCTGACTTTAGCTGACCTGGAATCACTGACATTGTGATGATCATCCAGACATTGCAACCAACCAGCTGTAGTTTGGATCAGGCCCTACATGCCTCCTGGTACGATGCATAGATGAGATTGGCCCAGTCCTATCTGAAATAGTCTGGAGATCATTGGAGAGGAATCTTTCTGGATCTCCTGAAGGAGGTGATTGTTCGGACCCTAATTAAAAAGCCCTCTGTTGACTTGGACTGCTTGGGGAACTACAGTCCTGTCCCTAACCTACTCTTTGTGTGTAAGGTTATTGAGAAGGTGGTTGCATCACAATTGGATGAACATTTGACCAGTCACAATGTTTATGATTCTCTCCAGTCAAGGTTTAGGAAGAGGCATAGAACTGAGATGGCCTTGTCCGGGAACTAAATGACCTCCTTATAGCAAGAGATTGGAAGACCCATTCCATCTTGGTCCTCCTTGATTTCTCAGCAGCATTTGACACTGTATATCATGGTGTGTTGTTGGATCACCTACAGCTCATCTGTGGATTGTCTGGTATGGTCCTCAGATGGTTTTAATCTTTTCTTGAGGTAGGACCCAGAAGGAGTGTCTGTGATTTATTCCTCAGCCCCTCTCCTCTATCCTGTGGGATGCTGCAGGGCTCCATCTTGTCACCCATGATGTTTGCAGTGTATATGCTGCTGTTAGGAGAGATTATAATGCAGTACAGTCTGAGATTTCACTGCTATACAGATGATACTCAGCTATAGATCTCCTTTATACTCAGTCAGGATATGTTCCTCTTGGTATTTAACAACTGTTTAGCCAAGATCCAGGATTAGATGAGTGCTGAGCTGGCTGTGGTTGAACCTGGCTAAAGCTGAGGTGCTGGTCATGGACCCAGATCATCCAAAGGTGGGTTTGTCAGCAGGTCTACACTCAGGGCTATGCTCAATCAGCTGACTACCTCAGACCAGGTGCAGAACCTGGGCATTACTGTTGATGGCTTAACCCTGAAATTGCAGGTGTCAGCAGTCGTCAAGACCTCTTTTTACCATCTGAGGAATACCACAAAGGTGAAACATCTGAGGATCTTCCAACACTGGTCCACGCTTTCGTTACCTCTCACCCCGACAACTGCAATGCCCTTTCGTAGGTCTTCGAGGGTTGATATCTGCCTCCAGCTAGTGCAGAATCGTCAGCCAGGCTATTGACTGGTACATCAAGAACCAGTAATATAACGCCTGTGCTCTGTGGAATTCATGGGCTGCCAGTGCAGTGGCAGATCATCTTTAGGGTCAGTTGCTGACCTATAAAGCGATACATTATCAGGGACCTAGCTACTTGCAAGATCTCCTTTGCCCTGACTGTCCCCTCCACCCTCTCTGATCTGGTATGAGGGATAGGTGGATATTCCCAGGGTCTGTTTAAAGACATCCAGGGCCCAGTCTTTTGGTTTTGTGACCCCAGACCCTGTAGAATTCTTTACCTTGTCAGGTGTGAAATTGCCTGACCGTCCAGGATTTAAAACTGCACTAAAGATCTATTTATTTGATCTGACATATCCAGATTTTTAGGTATTATTATAACTGTTAGAGTTTTACCTGTATGATTTTATTGATTATTGGTTGTTCTGATTGTTTCATTTATTTTATTGTGTACAAGTGCCTTGGTTTTAAGAAAGATGCTTTTATAAATAAACTATGATTTGATTTGATTTGTGGTGTACGATCCCTGTGAGGTGCATGTAGAGGCAAAAGTAACTGGATTTTTACTTGTTCTGGGACATTACGAGTAGGAGTTTATTAATAGTGTACTCTTGTACCTGGACATCTGCTGCATTACAGTTGAGGGATGTTAGCGTCACCCAACTTATTGATGAAAATCTTTCTGGTTGAATGGTTAGTGACTCACTTGGTGTCAGGAAGCCCAGCTTGCATTTTCATGGTTTTCATTGTTTGATTTTATTCTTTCCTATGCACATAGCATGGTGCCAATATGAACCAGGCTTATAGCTGAGGTCTGGTGCCAAATAAAAGGAGAGCCTGTTTAACATTGATGGTGGTCTTTCACCTGCATATTTAATCTCTAAGGGGTCTTTTCAGCTTCTCAGTTTTATAGGATGGATGTCCATGGGATTGTTGCCACGTTTGGTATGTTGCTGACTGTATTCTAGGAATGAGTGCCCATGTGAATCTGTGCCAAGTGTTAAATCACTAGAGCTGTGCAGAATGGGAAAATTCAAACTTTGTGGAATTTTACAGCATTTTGAAATTCCATTATTTTGTGAAATTTAATTGCAATTTTAAAATGTATTAATGTGGTCATACCTCCACCGCCTATCAAGCTAGAATGCTGAAATTTGGCATGCTAATGTTCTGGGATTATTTGTCATGACATGCTGAATATCATAACATTTAGGATGGATTGTTTAAAATTGTAATTCTGTCATTTTATTTTTGTGAGAAATTTCATGAACATCTTAATCTGCATATACCTCAACCATTTATTGTGCCAGAGCTTTTAAATGTGGCATGGGGTACTTGATGATAGGTGTTCTGACAATGTGCAAAATTTCATGACATTAGCATATATTATCTCAAAATTAGAAGCACTCAAAAGCTGTCATTTTATATTTTGTGTGAAATGTCATGAAACCTTTCATCTGCATATACCTCTGCCATCTATTGGGCCAGATATATTACATTTGGTATAATTACTTGATGTTGTGCATTCTAAAAATGTTTCGGATTTCATGTCATTAGAGTGCAATGTCTCAATATTATTCGTGCTTAAAGTCTGTCGTTTTATTTTTGCAGTAATTTTCATGAAACATTTTATTTCCATATAACTCAGCACTTTGATGCTAGATATGTGTAAATCAGCACACATAACACTTGTGTAATGGTTATATAATCATCCAAATATGGAAGAACTGGAATAGAGATTTGTATGTTATAGGGTTTCAATATTTTAATTTGCAAATATTTGCAACATTTTGTAAACTCTCAAAATGTGTCTATTTATAACTTCTCAGCTTCTGCAGGCATACTTTTAACATTTAACATGCATTTCTGATGTCAGTGTAGCATGCTGTCTCACACAACTGGGTAAACTGGTTTAGAAGTTTTAAATTTATAGTGGAAAACAAACACAGAAATTATTGAAACATTTCCTCAAATATTTGTGGTAGCATATAGATGAAGCATCAAAATTCTTTTGTGGAATTTAACATTCAAACTGCACGTATGCCTACTTAATTTGATAAGCTGGGAAGAGCTTTTTGCAGTTCTGCTGTCCTCTCTGGGTGACTATTATGCCTTTCCCCCATTCTCTCTTAGCATAGTCAGATTGGCTCAGTAGAACTACTGATTCCACTGTTCTTTGAAGGACAAAATCCCTTAAAATGAGAGTCACCTACTGCTTTTCTAGCAACCTGTCCTGTTGTGTTGGAATAGCCAGAATGCTTCCTTCCTGGTGACCCAGAGATTGTCTTGAGCAACTAGATCTTTTGAGTACTGCTGAGTCTCAGACTTGCACATATGTCAGGCTCTTTGGAATTTCAGGTTTACTAGGTGTGATCCTTATATATCCTGCATTCAAATTTTAATTGTTGGCACTGTGTGTGTCCTTGCTCCAACAGGAGTCTATCCCTGGTGTGAAACTCAACTCAGCTGTCCATTTCTTGGTGAAAGTATACGTCTGACTATTGAACCTGGTGACCTCTGCACTACCTGCCTGTCATATCCATATCACATCATATCAAAAGCATCCCTGACCATGCCATTGCTATCCCTGGGTATTTCCTCTCCAGACAAGATCAGTTGGGTTGCAGAAGGGAGTGACCATGCATATCCTGTCCTCACTGCCGTTTACTACCACCCTAGCTCCCTCCATCTCAGCTGTCTATGAAGCCCTTGTCACCCACATTACCCTTCCTATCTCAATTCCAGTCTGTGTGGCTGGCATCTATTGCCTCCCAAGCATTCAACCCTCAGTCATGACTGAACTCTTAGCTAATATCATCTCCCTCTCACAATCTGGTGAACTGTTCAGAATGGATGATGCAAATCTAAATTGGTCATCTCCCAAGTTAAACAAGCTTTGCAATGATGTTACTGCTCTAAACCTCATTCAACCTATACCTGAGCCCACACACCTAATCCCAAAACACAAAACCACACCCTGCTTGACTGGGCACTCACAACCCACAAGCACCACATGATTAAATCTGGTCTCTCCTGATTCCCTTAGTGATCACAACCATATTTTCATTGTAACGTAAGGTCCATTGCCCCAAATCTCCCCTAAATCATATAGCTCTGGTCCTTTGATCCTTAGACCTTACCACACTCAGCTCTGCACTTGCTTCCATTGACTGGGCTCCCTCTCACTGCCTTTTCTGTCAACCAAGCCCTTTACTGTTTTAAGGATAAATTAATTTCACCTGGAATGCCTTTGCTCTCAGAAGGACCAAAGTCTGTGGGCTTCACCTCCTGTGGATCACCCCGAACTTCTGGCCTGCTTCAGTGAGCGTGATCAGGCCTGGAGAAAACACCAATCTAATAAACAACAAACTACTATGCCAAGTACAGAATGCTAAGCAATCATGTACTAAAGCTACTAGACTGGCTAAAACCAATTATTTCAATCTTCATTCCTGACTAAGATTAACTCTCCATCTAAATTCTAGAGGTAGTTCATGTCCTATTCTCTCCCTCTCCCCTCCCTCCATTTCTCAAACTAAATAGTTCCCTAGTTTCTGACCCTGGCTCTGTGGCCAATGAATTTAATGCTTACGACACATTCTGTGCCACATCTCTTCAAAATTCCCTCTCCCCTTGTCACCTACTAATTTCAGCCCTTCACCTCAGCCAGTGCCACCCCGCCTCCTTTTCCTTCTCTGCAACCCCTTGTTACCCAGGGTTACTAGAATCCCACTTAGAACTAGCAGCAAGCAGGGATAGGTAGCTTCAGAGACACTAGTTAAAGAGTTTCACATTGTCTCACTCTGTCCTCACTCTCAGCTGAGCTGGATGGATGACATCACCACAGAATTCTCACAGCAGCTTAAGCCACACTGGAATGCTGCAGTAAGGGATTAGCTTAGCACATGGAGAATTCAGTCAGTTTGTAGAAAACTCAAGAGAGGAGGATGTGTGCTGTAGTTGGCAGCCCTCAGAGTCTAGCTCTGATACAGAGCTACAACAGGAGAGGGTAGTGTGTTCTCACCCAGAGAAGGACACAGAATAAACTAGCAGAAGTGGGAGAGATCACTCCTTGTCTTGTTCCAGTGCCCCATCCCTGAAGAGATGGCATAGAAAAGTCCAGTATTTCAGGGGCAATCCCTGGCCCTGCTGGAAGAGAGAATGCTGCCTGACAAGAGAATTTGTACTGAGGTACCAGATTTTATGTTTTGTGAGAGAGGCCTGGGACACCTGCACACCACGGTGAGTCTGCTCTGATATAGACCCCATGTTTCACCAAGTAAGAGTTGTATAAAAGTATCTGTCTCTACTGTGGGGTTGGGAAAGGACTAGCCAAGTACAGTTCTTTTAAATATGTCTATGGCTTAAAATGCTTCTAACCAGTGGGGCCTACAGAGATGGGCATGGCCACTTATGGAGTGTTGCAAGTCAGGACACCAGCTACATAAAGAGTAGAATGTTAAATGTGACATTCATTTTGAGATAGCATCTATAGTACAACCAGAGAGGTACAAGAAAGGTGTGACTCCAAATGAATGGCCGGGTATAGTTAGGAGCAAAGTTGGGAAATCCCCATTAGGAGTAACCAGGTTTACCTCCATGGGTTCACTTTAGGCACCTAAGCTTTCTCCCAGGCACTTGGCTAGTGTCTGCAGAAAGTACCCAGCCATGGGATTAAGGATGTGTTTTACCTTTAGAGATAGGAAGTACTCATGGGGTAGAGGAGCCCATAAAATGTCCATGCTATATGGAAAAGTGACCAAGTGCTGGCCAGGGTGCCATGCCAGGGAATACAAGAGAAGAGTATCAGTTTGGGCTGAGAGGCCAGTGTGTTCAGAACCTAAGAGTTGATGTGTTGTGAAGAAGATGCTCTGTCCTCTGTTAATCTGCATTGCCAGTGAGTGTAGCCCCATGGGGTCCATCTTCCTTTATTATTCCTGTGTTGATGTGAATAAACACACTCTAAAATCCTACCCTGGTTTGGACTTTTCAGTTATTGCTTCCTATGTCCAGATTATTTGGGTGCCCTGAGCAGAAATACAAAACCTAGCCAAATGCTGAGCAATAGTTTTCTCCCGAACCTAAGTTAACCAGGTAGGCTTACAAAATAAGAGGCCACTCCAGCCTAGGTTACACTACTATCTCCTCTGATGAAGCTCTCAGTGCCCTCCTATCTCTGAACCCCTTAAGGCTCCTCACCAAATGAGCGCGATCCTAAACTTCTCACCTTTCTGCTCATGAAATTGCTTATCCTATCTCCCTATTCCTTAACCTCTCCTTTATTTCTCGCCCAAGTACCTCATTCTTGAAACACGCTGTAGTCCTTCCTCTTCTCAAGGGTGGTGACACATCCATGCTGGCAGCTATCTCCCATTTCCCTCCTTCCTACCCTTCTAAACTTCAAGAACATGTAGTTCTTTCTCAACTATCACCCTTCCTCTCCAATTCCTCTGTCTTCACCTCCTTCCAGTTTGGTTTCAGAAGAACCACTCAACAAACACTTCCTCCTCATGCTTACTAACTCCATCCTTTCAGGGATGGATGATGACCTGATCATCTCAGCCATCTTGTCAACCTAGCCAAAGCTCCATCCTCTCTCTCCTCCACCTCCCCACCCACTGTCTCAGATCTAATGACACCTGCACCTGGACAGTCCTTGCCGCTCCACCTAATCAGTCAGACTGATTTCACCCATCGTTACTCTAAAATCTAGAATTCCTAACCCCTGAAATTTGACATTCCTACCCAACTACTCCCTTACCTCTGCCTTACACAGTTACCTCTCCTTCAGCTGTTCCTCCTTTAACCTCCTTAATACCTATCCCCAGTTTCTTCCTTCCTACCCTGACACCACTTGACAGAGTTCTCAACATCTGAAGGGAGAATCAGGAAATGCTTCCCTTCTCCTCATATTTAGTTCTTGCCTCTTCCCTCTCTTCTCCACCTGCCCTTCTAGGTCACACACATGCACAACCACCTGTCCTTTTACTTCAACAGCACTTCAGTACTACCTCAAGCCTGCTGCTGGTACAGTCATGCACTATAATGGTTCTGTTGCATTATTAATGTTTTGTACTTTTATATATTCTTTTGTATGATTTTAGACATATATTGTAATTTACGCAATGTTCTATCACTGTTATTGTACATTATACACTATTATACTGTTTGTGTTCCAACTGTTGCATAATCTTACAATGTTATATTGTTTGTACCACACACATACTATTGTAACTGAACATCCTTCACAACCCTATCTAACCTCCTCCCCCAGGTTGCACCGTGACAGGAGCAATTTGTTGTTCACCATGCCTCCTGGGAAACATTTAAATAAATAAATAAATATCCCATCCTTTCATTCGAACCCTCAGATAAGGCAGAGTGAAATTAGCAAATTCAAATCTTAAGGAACTTTCATGAAATTCCACAGTTTTCCAAATGACTAATGGGCTTTAAGTATGATGTTACTTTGCAATTTCTGGCAGCAATCAATTAATACAATGGACACATGAAGTTTCTTGTTTGTTCTAAGAAACTACAAATGTAATGGTATTGCATTCCTAGTTTTAAAGTTTCATGGGTTCAAATTTCCAGTTAATATTCTTGCACAATTAAATTTTAACGTTTGTGAATGTTTGACTACTTTTAATTCAGTCACACAAAGCTGGAAATATAAACTTTTAAAATGATTGTGTGGTAAAGTAGTTTAAATGTTCCAAATTTGGTTAAATTTGGATGCAGTATATCTTATAAAAACTAGAGGAAATAGCTGAAATTCAAATTTTAGGCAACATCTTTGGAAGGCTATAACTCAGTTCCATTTGAAGCTAGAAATCTAAAACTATATATATATATATATATATATATATAAATGTATGATAACCTATATATCTGTAGCTGTTGATAAAGACTTGTAGCTTCATTTATTTTGCAATAAGAGAAACCACACCAATGATCTAACAGCCAACTCATATGGAGTCTTTGACAAAGACTCGGACGAGTTGAAATGTTAGAGCATTAGCGTTGGTTTCACTGACCCAGGAGGGTCTGTTTGGTTGTATTTTTGTGAAATAAATGAAGCTACAAGTTTTATCAACAACTACTGACTCTTCATTATTTGGACTTATGTGCCCTGGGTGAGTGCCATGACTGCTTGTTGACTTTGATTTGAGTTTTGTCACAGAGCAGCCCAGGTCACCTGGTGTGGCTCTTCTTTGCAAGCACATATCCATGTTGTATGTTTCTCTAAATCCTGAAACTGTGAAGAAATTTGGATAAGAAATTTTAAAATTAGACTGAAATAACCAAAAATTAAATTTTGATTAAATGTTGAGCAACTCATACCTCTTCTCCATTCAGTCTATGACTCTAACCTTTGGTACACTCATGTAAGACATTATTACCTATCAACATACCACCGTGATGTCATTTGTATGCATAGTTTTAAAATTAAAGTGAAATAACTGAAATTTTAAATTTGGCAACACCCAATGAATTTTCATGCAAATTCTGTGAAGTTCCATGGAATGGCAATTCCACAGACATTCCATAGGCAAAATGTAATATTCCACACAGCTCTAGAAATCACCTAATTATAAGATTATACTGCTCTTGATGTTCACAGAGCAAAACAGAGGCCCAGAAACCATATTTAATATTGATATGGATTTGGGATCTCAAGTGACAAGAACTATGTATGAGGATGATTTCACTGGCAGTAAGGGTTGTGCTTACATTTGATTAAATGTTTGACCACCAATAACTCTGCCCCTTTCCACCCTGACTCTGAAATTTAGTACACGTGTGTAAGATGGTATCACCTGTCTTCACACAGTAGTAAGAGCTGTGCTTGGTTTGGTCTATTCCCTTGCCATTCTTTTTGAAAACATTTGTTTTGTTGCCTTAGTACGATTGTTTCAGTGAAAAAGGAATCAATTCCATGGGTAATTTTTTTTAATTAAATAATGATCTATGCCACCTAGAAACCCCCAGAGTGTTGTGGGCTCCTATTCTGTGTCATCAATGTTTTGATTTAATAAATGAATTCTGCTGTTAGAGGATCTAGTTCTGGTACATGTGTAGTGTGAGGTTTCCTAGTTTCACCTTTGTCCACAAGAAATGAAGTCACTAGTTTCATGTCTGAGGTAATATTTTGAGTGGTTCTTTATTTTCTTGGTTAAGAATAAGATTTTCTCTGTCACTCACCTGTTTTGAAAAAAGAAACGATGACATTTTTAATGTGTTGGTGATGAACTGTAAGGAATTAGTGGTGTTCAGCGTAGCAAAACTGGTGAAAGTGAGCATGAGGGGAGCACAGGTGCCGTTGATTGTAGAATGTGCACAATAAACCTTTGGAATGTGCACAACCATTTAGAATATGCACAACAAGGTTTTAAGATGGATGATTTAAATGCACAGTAGGTATACTGCATCATTCTGCTGCAGAGTTACTACAGAAAACAAGGCAGTTTCAATGGTAGTTAATTCCTTTTTGCCATGTAGCAACCTGAGACCCTGCTGCACATCCTAACAGGCGTCACTGTATGTCTTCAAATGACTGTTGTTTCTGTGTTACTTGTACTAACATGGGTCACCAGGGCCTTGGATAGATAGGTAGATAGATAGATAGAACATAGATAGACCATAGATAGAGACGAAAGTACTGAAGCTATGAAGCTATAATTCATTTGAGAGAGTTCTGGTGATAGGATAACCACAAGTGCAATGCTAGAGAGCTTCTTTGTGTCTAAACCCTGAGGTGGAATTATGGCCAGGTTATATAGTTCCTTATTTAGTAATATTTTGAAAAATATGGAATTAGGATATTTTATAAAAGTTCTATTTTATATACTGAAGTAAGAGTCAGTTTGTGCTGTGTTTCACCTGACTTTTACTGTATATGTCTGGTGCAGTAAAAACAACTCATAGTTGCACATTGGATTCTGAAAATGATTGATACTATAATACTATTGCTGCAATGTCACATCGAAGATATTATGAGATGATGACTACACAAAAATGGTATAGTGCTGTCAGGGCACATCTTTGCCAACTGCAGCTAGTGCAGAATGTGGCAGCCAGGTTGTTGACTGACCTACCTAGGTTGTGCCATATCACACCTGTGCTCCGCTATCTTTACTGCCTGCCTGATAATTGGTGGATTTCCTTCAAGGTCAATTTGCTGACCTACAAAGCCCTAGATGGGCAGGGGCCTGGCTTCCTGCAAGACCTGTGTCCCTATCACCCTCCTACCCACTTCTCTCCTCTGTCAAGGGATTTCTGGAGGTTCACATGGTCCATCTAAAAACATTAGGTGCTTGCATGTTTGCGTTGCAGCCCTGACCTGTGGAACTCTCTACCTCATCAGATTAGAGAATGCCAGACCACTGACCAGTTCAAGCGTACATATGAACATACGAAATTTGCCAGCAGATAAAGGCCAAGAGGTCTATCAAGTTGCTTGAATGTGCAGCTAGCACACCTTATTCTGCAGCTGCCCCTCCCTTCCAACCTTCCCTCCATTCACCCTCCCTTGTCCTGTCCCATCCCTTTTGAAGCAGTCCACTCTTCTACTGGATACCACTTCTGCAGGTAACTCATTCCACCTGGATACCACCCTCTCTGTAATAAAGTGATTCCTCATCTCCATCCTGAACCTTTCTCCTCCAGTCTCATATCATGGCCCTGGTGTCCTCCCTCTTACTTTGAACAGCCCTCTGTAACTGCCATGTTTATTCCTTTCATGTACTTAAAGGTTTCAATCATGTCCCCATCTCTCTCTCCTCCAGAGAGTACATGTTCAACTCCCTCAGTCTCTCTCTATATGATAAGTTCCCCAGCCCCTTGATCATCTTTGTCACCCTGCACTGCACCCTCCAGTAACTTAATGTTCCTCTTCAGATATGGGCACCAGTACTGCATGCAGTACTCCAGGTGTGGTCTAACTAATGACCTATGCAGTGGCAGAATCACATCCTCCCTCCTTGAGGATATACCACTTGCAATGAAACCTTGCATTTTGTTAGCCTTTGCAGCTGCCTTCCTACATTGTGCAGAGTTATTCACTGACCCTGTAATGAGCACTCCTACATCCCTTTCCTCCTCCTTCTGACTAGCTGCATTCCGCCCAGCTAGTAACACCTCCTTGATTCATCAACCCAAAATGCAGCACCTTACACTTTTGGCATTAAACCCCAGTTGCCAGGTATCTGACCAGGTTTCAAGCTTTGCCAGATCATCCTGCAACCCCTGCCATGCCCCTAGGTCATCCACCACTGCTCCCATCTTGGTATCATCAGCAAACAGACTGATCTTGCTTTTGATGTACAATGATATGTCTGTAATGAATTTCTCAAACAACACTGGTCCCAAGACCGAGCCCTGTGGAACACTGCTCGTCACTACCCTTGGGTGTGAGAGCTCCCCACCCACCACCACCTCTGTTGCCTTCTCTGAAGCCAGTTCCTACCCATCTCACCAGCTGTGCACCATCCCTGTGCCTTCTAACTTACTTCCCAACCTCCCATGTGGCACCAAGTCAAATGCCTTACTGAAGTCCAGATACAGGACATCCACTGCATGGCCCTTGTCCAGTTGCCTAGTTAGCCAGTCATAGAACTCTACCAGGTTGGATTGGCATGATCTGCCATGTATGAAGCCATGCTGTCTGTTGCCCTGTAGTCCTTTGTCCTCTAGGAGGGCCACCAGCCTCTCCTTCAGGATAGTCTCCATCAGCTTACCCATGATGGATGTGAGGCTCACCGGTCTGTAGTTTCCCATTTCATCGTTGGAGCCACTCTTGAGGAGGAGCACCACATGAGCCATCCTCCAATCCTGAGGAACACACCCTGAGTGTACTGAAGCATTAAATAGGTCTGTCTGAGGTCCTGCAAGGACCTCTGCAAGCTCCTTCAGTACCCTGGGATGGATGCCATCTGGCCTGGCGCCTTGTCTACCCTCAGGGCCTTCAAACCCTCCCAAACTCTGCCTCCATGATATCCCCATCTGTCACCCCTCCCTCCTGTTTCTGCCATTCCTCCCCTTGGATACAACCCTTCTTCTCCTTAGTAAATACTAAGCAGAAGTAATCATTTAGCACTTCTGGTTTATCACACTCTGCTACCACCCAGTCCCTTCCTTCCTAATCCTTACTATGTGATTCTTACAGCTCCTTTTCTCCCTGATGTACATAAATAAGTCCTTCTCCCTTCTTAATTCCTTGTGCCAGCCTGAACTCCGTAGATGCCTTGGCTCCCTTACTGCCATGTCACTTCTTTCAATTCTGTCCTCCCCTCCCTGTTTTCTTGTACCTCCTAAAGGCAGCTCTTTTCTTCCATACCTTTCCATGACCTCCTTGCTCAACCAGCTCATTTTTTAAGCCCTAGCCTTCTTGCTCTGGGCCTTGCAGCAGAGTTTGGTTGCCTCCACTATCACCAGCTTTATGAGCTCCACCTCTGGTTAGTGCCCATACTAGGTTGAATTCTGGCCAGTTACCCTTTTACCACTTGCACCATCCTCCCAAGGTTGGTCCTCCTGAAGTCCAGCACTCTTGTGCCAGATTCCACACCTTCCTTGCCCATATCCAATGTGAGCCATATTGAGTGGTGGTCACTCCCTGACAGCGTTCTTCCACCTTAAGTTCTCTCAAAACTCCCATTTGTCACCACAAGGTCAAGGTATTCCCTAACCTGGTTGGTTCACTGACCATTTGCAGCAGGAAGCTGTCCTGGAAGGCATCCGGTAGTACCTGCTCCTTCTATTCCTGGTTTTGGGGTAATCCAGTCCACTCTTGGCATACTGAAATCCCCACAATCACCACCTACCCTTCTCACAGGTCCTCCTGATCCATCCCACTAGTTCCCTGTCTAACTCCTCTATCTAACAGGGCATTCTGTACACCACCCATTCTGAGAATCCAATTCTGGAATCCTGGATTTGCATCCAAAGTGAGTCCTTACTACCTCCTCCCTTCCTCCCTTACATACTTCAGCCCTTTTCACATATAGTGACACCCACCTTCTTTCCAATCACCCTGCCCCTACAAAATAGCCTGTACCCTGGTACAGACTGGTCCCAGTCATTGTATTGGGTGGCCCATGTTTCTCGCGATGGCTGCAATGTCCACCTCTCCCTCTGCCATGAGCACCTGTAACTCTGCAGTTTTCCTCCACAGGCTCCTAGCATTAAGGGTAACCACCTTCCACCCTCCCCCTATCCTGCCCTCCTTTACTAGGATCACCAATAGTACTTGCCATTTGTCCTTTGTCACTGTTGGGAGTAAGCTCAAATGGTTTTCCAACCTGTGTCTCGCATGTCTCTTGCCCACTTGCCACCCGCTCCTAGTTTAAATTCCCAACTTCCTCTATGTACTCCTCCATCCTCCGTTTCAACACTTTCTTTCTCTCCTCACTCAAGAATAATCTGTCCTTGGCATAGAGACTACTCTCCTCCCAGGGCCCTCCCAACCCCTCCCCCAACAGCCCATACACTTTAGCATGACACCAGGTTCTTAACAATCCATTAAATTCTTCAATTCTCAGCTTTCTTGTTGTGCTTGCCTTGGGCACTGGAAGTATCTCTGAAAAAGTTGCTGATCTTCTTGTCCCCTCATAATTATCCTAGTTCCTCAAAACTCCTCTGGATTATATCTACTGTCTTGTCAGCTGGGTAATTCGTCCCAAGATGTATAATTAAATGAGACTTGTCCCTACCCTTCTAGCATATTTCAGAACAGATTGTCCCACCCTTTCCGCTGTTATTCATGGCATGGCCTCCACCCAAATGTGACTATGCCTCTCCCCTTGCTACCCCACCTGACTCCTCTTACTATTGAGTCCCCAGCACTAAGATTCCACCCCTCTCTCTGCTTGCTTCGTTCATCTCCATCTCTTATTCCCAGCTCCTCTTCTTCCTCCTGCAGATTATTTCACCTTTCCCCCATTGCAATTCTCCCAGAAGAACTCCCCGCTCTGGTTTGGTCCAGGCATTTATCAATTACTCCTCCAATTGCATCCTCCCTCCTCCTTCTTCCCTGTAGCAGTGCAAACTATTTTTGAAGCCCTTCACAATGCCTGCTTCCTCTCTCTTCATAGTAACCTGTTCCCTCCTTTGCACTCCATGGCTGTCTCCACTTCTTCTCCCCTCCCAAGTCCCTATCTCTTCCTTCTATTCTCTTTTGTCTCCTGGCCTGGTTTCCTAAGCAATCGTTCTTCCTGGCCTGGACCCCTTTGTCGCCGCTTCCCTTCTTCTGTCCCTCAGCCTCACCACTGTTGGCTCAAATTGCCCTCCATCATCTCCCTCCTCCTCTCTCCAGTATAGGACTAAACCCACCTCCAGCCTGCCTTGCCTGTCTTAGTTCCTCCTGCAGACCCTCAATCTCCTTTCTAATTTTCTCTGTGTGGTTGCATACTAAACATCCCCACCCTCCAGGCAATTTTGAGAAAGATTGGTGCACTGCAGTTGTTGCAGCCTCCCACCCTACCCATTCCTCTCATTGCCCACAAGCAATCCTCCAACCTTCCAGATGAAGGATACCAAACACTCCCCCAAGTCTTTTCTCTCCCCTGTATCAGTGCAAAACATTATTTTCCTTTTCTTAATATCCCTTACCCCTTTGTCATACATGTCTAGATATATTAAGCAACTGCTTTTACATTCCTATCCTTCCTGTCCATACCCAAAAGGAGACTTTAAGTAACTATTGCACAACCTTCTTCAAACTCCTACTCCTCCTTTCCACAATGCAAATAGCAATGCAAAGTAGTAACAATAAGCTCCTTGATTTGCAGTTACTTCCCTTGCACTGAGATAGCAGTCATCTCTTCACTCACTGCTGTTCCTTTCCTGGATGTCTGCTTCTGCTATGACAGGTGTGTGTCTTGGCCCATTTGGGAAGTGATGTTAAAACCCTGGTATAAAGGAAAGCCTGTGCCTTCCAGAAACAATCAGGTAGCTGAGGCCCTGGTCAGACCATTATCACCCTTCCCCCACTACGTACTAAACTTTACAGCTAGTGAAGCCAGCAAAAGCAATCACAAGTCTACTCAAAGCACAAAAAATAGGTTTGCTACCAAAAAACAGGTCTCCAATCCAAATAGCCTCACCAACAACACATCAAAATAGGCTTGAAACTAAAAGATATAGGTCTCAATTCAAAGAAACAGCTCCAATAAAATCACACCAAATAGGTTTTAAATCAGAAGAAATAGGCCTCCACAAACACAGCCTGCTACACAGAGAAACATCAAACAAATGAGCCCCTTATAGACACCAAAATACATTTAAAATTCCGACAGCCCTAAAACAATACCCTGCTAGCCCCTTAGAAGTAGTAAGAATGAAAAGGAATAACCTTCTACCAAGTAAAATCCACAGAAACAATGTAAAGGGCAAGAAGAAGCTACTGTAGTAGAACTGATTCTGATCCCTTCCCTTCTGGTTACTTCCCAGATCCTCCCTTCACACTGTCCCACCCTCTCTTGACCCCCACACTGTCTTTTGGTGAGGACCTCAGGTGGGAGTTTATTTTATCCTGACACCACTCTTTCTGCAGAGAGTGCCTCCTGACCTCCTTCCTGAATCTAGTTTATAACAATGCACCCTGGTGGTCTTGTTTTCACTGAGAAAAAAAAGTTTACATGATCCACCTTTTTATGCCTTTTAAGTACAGTACTTGAAAGTTTCGGTCATATCTACTCTCTTCCTTCTTTCCTCCATGCTTATGTAAGTTCCTCAGCCTGTCTTCTTATTCCCTGTTCTTCTGTCTCTGAACCATCTTCATTGCCCTCCCTTGAACTGCCTGAAGCTGGTTGATATCCTTATTCAGGAAGGGGCTTCTGTATTGTACAGCTACTGAAGGTGTGTTTGCACAAAGGATCTGTTCGGTGGCAGAACAACCTCCTCCATTCTGCTCATGAACCCCCTAGCAATACGTTCTAATACATCCCCACTTTCTATTTGCCTTAGCTGCTGCTTTTCTACACTGCATTGCTGTCACCATGTCCTTCGTTCTCTGATTCAGTGATCTTGACCCACTAAACTGTACCTGAACATATGAACATATGAAAAGCCAGTAGAAGAAAGTCATCAATCAGCACACTCCAAGTGTCCATCACCCTCTTTGTGAAGAAGTGGTTGCTGACCTCCTCCTAAACCTCCCACCCTCCAGCTTAAGATTTGTGCCCCTCATGTTATGATTGCCACACAGCTAAAGAGACTCTCCTTATCAATCTTATTTATCCTTTTCAAGTACTTAAGGTCCCTATCATGTCCCTCTCTCCTGTCTTCTAAGGAATACATGCACAGTGCCCCATCCTCTCCTCATATTCCTTTCCCTGCTGTCCCACTGTTATCTTTGTAGCCCCTCTGGACCTTCTCTGCAGGTTAATGTCCTTTTTGGGTGTGGGCTCAGTACTGAACTCCATACTCTAGATGTGGCCTTGCCAGTGACCTGTACAAGAGCAGTATAACCTCCTATCTCTTACTGCTGATCCCCTAGATATGCATCCTGCATCTTGTTTGCCTTTGTTGCTTCTTCCTTGCACTGTGTCAGGTGCTCAGGTCACTAATGATCATCACTCCCAGGTCCTTCTCTTCTTCTGATGCAGATACTCGTACTCCACTCAGGTAGTACTCTGTCCTAGGATTCTTGTCTCCAATATACATAACTTTGCTTTTCTTGGCATTGTAGTCAAGCTGCCAGATCTGGACCACCTCCCCAGCTTTTCCAGATCTTCCTCTAGGTCCTGCATCCTTCAGCTGTATCCACTCTCCTGCAGAGCTTGGTTTTCGTCCATGAATAGGCAAAGTTTGCCCTTTATGCCATCCCCAATGTCATTGATGAAAACATTAAAAACACTGGCCCCAGCACTGAGCCCTGTGGACCATACTGGTTACCTCTCTGGTGACAGATAACTCTCCCCACACAACCAACCTCTGGGTTCTGTCCCCAGACAGATTTCAACCCATCTGGCCATCTTTTCCCCAACCCCGAGATCCACCAACTTCCTGATCAACCTTTGTGGAGCACAGTCAAAGGCCTTGCTGAAATCAAGATAGAGGATGTCTACCGTTTGGCCCTGTCTGTCTTAGTGACAAAATCAAAGAATCAACCAGATTCATTTGACACTATCTCCCCACTATGAATCCATTCTGCCTCACATTCTGAGACCATGTTCCTCTAGAAATTCAACTAAAGGGTGCTAGCTGCACATTCAAGCAGACTTGATAGACTTCTAGGCCTTTATCTGCTGGCACCTGCATGTCCATATGTTCGTAACCTTTCCTTTAGTATGGTCTCTATGAGCTTTCCCACAATGGAGGTAAGACTGACTGGTCTGGTAATTCCCTGGGTCATCCATGGGACCACTTCTGTGGAGGGGCACTACATGTGCTGCTCTCCAGTCATGTAGTACCATGCCTGACTCTAGTGAACTATTAAATAGGTCTGCCAGTGGCCCTGCCAGCTCCTCAGCCAGTTCCTTTAGTACCCTTGGATGTACTCTATCTGGGCATGGTGATTTATCCAACTTAATGCCAGCAGCCCCTCCCTCACTCTATCCTCATCTATCACTACATCTGTGTTTCCCTCCCTCACTTCTCTTTTCCCTCCTGAAGGCACTGGTCCATCCTTCTCCCTGGTGTAGACAGAGCATAAGTATACATTTAGTATCTCTGCTTTCACCTATATTATCCTTCACCCACTCCCCATATTATCCTTCACCCACTCCATCCCTTTCTTAAGCCTAACAATCCCTCCTTCTTGTCCCTTTTCTCACTTATTTAGTGAAGAAAGCCTTCCTCCCTTCTCAGCTCCTTCAGCTATCTGCAGCTCCTTCTGTGCCTTTGCTCATCGAACTTCCTTACTTGCCTCACTAGTCAACCTTAGGTAATTTTCCCATTCCACTCTGTCTTGGTCTTCCTGAATTTTCTAAAGGCCAACCTTTTTCCCTTTTGCCTGGGCAGCTCCAGAACTGAACCAGATGGGTGCTTTTGCCCTTGTGTTCTTCCCTCTGAGCCTAACACACTCATATGTGGCAACAGTATTCCTTCCTTAATGATGGACCTTCTTGGTCCACCCCCATATCTGCTCTGATGCCGCCAGATGGCTCCTTAGTATTTTGTCCATTTTCCTGAAGTCTGCCCTCCTGAAATCCAAGATTTTAGTCTTAGTTGTGATGCTTTTCCCTGCCCATATCTAACTAGAACCACATTGTGCAATGGTCACTTCCACCTAGTGGCTCACTGACCTTTATTTCCTGTATATGCTCCCATTTGTCAACACCAGATCAACTATTGCCTCAACTCTTGTTGGTCCAGTGATGCCCTGATTCAGGAACTCACTCTGCAGTCCTTCCAGGATCACTTGACTCCTAGCACATGTTGTGGATGGTATGCTCCATTCCATCTTGGGCAGGTTGAAGTGCCCACATTTGCCACCTCTCCCTTCCTGCAGCTTCCAATATATGTGAGCTCAGCTCAGCAGAGGTTTTGGGGCATGCACGGTGGTAGAGTTTCAAGAATGCTTGGGACAGATACAAGGGAGCACTCAAACCCATGGGCAGTTAAAGCTAGGCTAAAGACAATGGGCAGACTCAGTGGACCTTGTGGTCTCCTTCTGCCATTAACTTCCATGTTTCTATATTTCTGTGTCCCTCTCCTCAACCTGATTGGGTGGTCTGTAAACAACCCCAAACTCACCTTTCTCCCTGTATTGGACCTTAACTAAACCCATAATGCCTCAATCTCCCCTTCTTCTAACTCCTTCCTCATGCAAGTTATTCTCTCCCTGATATAAACTGCCACGTCTCACTCCCGATTTCCTGCCATCCTGTATAGTTTATATTGAAGGATCTCAAGGTTCCAGTTATGGTGTGATGTTGCCCAAGTCTCAGGTACTGCAGCTGTGACCACCTTCTGTCTGCTAATAATGCTTGCAGGTCGTCCATCTTTTTGAAGAACTCTGTGCATTCTGAGACACCACCGTGACCTAGAATCTGACCTTCATTCTCTCCCTTTATTCACATTTATCCCCTCTGTGTGCACCCTCCACGTGCCCTTGTTATGTGTCCTCACCCACTCCACCTTTTGCTAACTGTGTTCTCACCCTTCCACCTCCTCCATCCAGACCTCTTCCATAACTCAGCCTTGGGTTCTTTCTTTTTATATGCATGACCTTTCACAACATCTTATTGAACCCAAGTAGTCATAAGGCAGACCACCTTTCCAGCGTTATTAGGTTTTCCTTAAGGTCCTCCATCACTTCATCTGTGTTCAGCCTCCCACAGAAATTGATGTCATCCTTAGAAAGGTGGTTTTTGCCTTTAATGGCTTTCACAATGTTATTAATTAATACATTACACAAAATCAGGCCTAGCACTAACCCTTCAAGATCCCACTATGACTTTTCTTTTTACCTGAGAGCTCCTCCCACCATCCTTTGTGTCCTACTAATAAGCCAGTTTACTACTCACCTTGTTAATTTGCTTCCCAGACCTAGGTCCCCAATTTTCTGACCAGCCTCTTGTGGAGTATGAAGTTGAAGGCCTTGCTGAAATCCAAGCCTAGAATATCATCCACCTCAACCTTGCCTGCTGTCTTTAATACCCAAAGAAGTTGATCAGGTTGGTTTGAGAGGACCTCCCTGACATTAACCCATGCATTCTCCTGTACTGAAGCCCATTTGCTTCAAGAATGCCAACTGGAATTTCCTTCATAATGGCCTCCATCAGCATACAGACAATGGAGGTCAGACTGACTGCTTGTAGTTCCCAGGGTCATCCCTTGGCTTACTCTTGTGCAGTTGTGCCAAATGAGTGATACTCCACTCCTGCGGTCAGACTCCCATATCTAAGAGCTGTTCAACAGATCAGCCTTCAGAACCACCATTTCACCACTGACTCTCTCAACACCCTTGGTGTCCATGACATCTGGTATCAAGGACTTGTTTACCTTCAGAGACAGGAGCTTTATCCTAACCTGTCTTTCTGTCTTCTGTTATCCTGTCATCATCCATGTCCCTCCTCCTCTTTTCCTCCCCTGATCCTCCCTTGCAACAGTGTTCCATCTTTTTCTTTAGTAAAGACAGAGCAGAAAAGTTTGTTCTTTACATATCTTTGTGTCTCTCTTCTCACTGATGTACAAGAAGAAGGCTGTCTCTCCTTCTTGATCCACTTTGCAATTTGCAGCTCCTTCCTAGCCTTGTCCTGCCTGACCAACCTAGTAGATTTTCCAGATTTTTCCAGGTAGTCCTTCTCATCCTCATCCCTTCAGAACTTCCTAAACCTCCTGTATGCAGCCCTCTTTTCCATCACACCCTGACCCACGTCCATAATGAACCAACATGGGCTCTTGGCTTTGGAGTTTTCCTGTTTTGCTTAAGGCAGGTATTAGTGGCAGCATATGTCCTTTCCTGATCGCTGTCCACTTTTGATCCCCTACCCCATGCCATCCTTTAGACTAGCTAGATGTCACTTTAGTATCTTTCCCATCTTCCTATATTCTGCCTTCCTGAAGTCCAGCATTTTCATTTTAGTGCTCACTGTTTCCCTCCCCAAATCAACTCATGTGGTGGTCACTGCTCCCCAAGTGCTCCTCTGCCATGATGCCCCTGACATGGTCTCCATTTGTTAATACCAGATCCAGGATGATATCTGTCATACAGGTTTGCTCACTCTGTTGATCAGGAACCCATCCTGGACTGCATCAGGGATCAATTTGCTCCTTGCATGGGAGGTGGATGGCACACTCTAATGCACCTTAGACTAATTGAGGTCCTTATTACCGCCACCTCACCCCTATCTGCTTCCATCCTAATGACAGTATCCAACATCCTGTCCTTGTGCAAGTCTTAAACAAAGCCTGAAGACTAGTCCTGGCTGTGGACCATTTAACTCACACTTGTGAACTATACTCAAGCACTGGTTGGTTAAAACTGAATAGCAGAATTCAGTACCAAGTCTGTCTATTAGCTGAAAATCCACCTAGGTCTTGCTCCTCCTGGGTGAGGCAACTGCTAAGAAACTCATCTTCCTCCAGACTAACTAGGGGATCGAGTAAAGCTGCCTTCATTGTACCATTCACTGGACCTCACTAGGAAACTGTCCTTTGAACCCAGGCCCCATGCTGGCTAAATTGCTTTAACTCTGAGCTGATGAGGAAACCAAACTACGCATATATGGTCAAGCTGCTGCAGTACCTGGCAACCTCAGTAACTGTGACTGCATCACCTGTGCCTAATCCTAGGTGTAATTGATATCTTATCTATCCTGCATAGCACCCATCTCCTCCCACTTCCTCCCTGCCTGGTGTGACTCACTGAGTGCTTACCCCATCCCCTCTCCCCCTGCCTTCCTGCTTTCTCTTCACAAATATTAATCTCCCCAAGTTTCACCCCTCCCTTGGGTCTTACCTCTATTATAGGGAAACTGATGGAGTCACTGGTCAAAGAGGACCTCATGGACTACTTGGAGAGGGATTGTCTCCAGAACAGTAAACATTCGTGGCAGGGAGTCTTATCTTTCTTTGATGATAGTTTTCTTTGACTGGGTGACAAGGGAATTAGATAGAACCTGTGCTGTGGATTTGCTGTACTTCCACTTCAACAAGACTTTCAAGTTGGTACCTCATAAATGTTAGCCAAAGAAGATGAAGGATCTGGGTGTAGCTAAGGTCATAGTAAAATAGGTAGAAAACTGAACAAAGGGGAGGCTGCAGATTGTTGTCATCAACAGAATTAAATCAGGAGAGATGGAGATCATGAGAGGGACACCACAGGCATCTGTCCTGGGTCTGGTCCTGTTCAATATGCTCATCAATGAAATTGGTGAGGGAATCCGTGGTGGGTTGTGTCCTTTGCAGATGATACTATGCTGTGTAGCAGTGTGGATAGTGATGAGGGAATAGAGGAAATGCACAGACACTTACAAAAGCTAGAGGGTTGGTTTAAGGTTTGGCAGTTGAAATTCAACACCAAAAAGTTCAAGGTAATGCACTTAGTGAACAAGAACCCCAATATTGTGTAGTGGATGGGTGGGGTGAGAATCAGCACTATGGATGAGAAAAGAGACCTTGGAGTTATCATCAGCGACTCCCTAAAGCAATCAAGTCAGTAGAACAAGGCATATAGCAAGGTAAATAGAACACTGTGATGTATCAGGAGGGGTATCGATACCAAAAAGGAAGAGGTAACTCTTTTCATAGATTTTTAGTGAGGTCACACCTGGAGTACAGTGCCCAGTTCTGGAGTCCTTATCTGAGAAAGTATAGGGCAGAGGGTAACACAAGTGATTAAAGACCCACATGACAGGTCCTAAGAGGAGCACCTCATGGCACTGAACATGTACCCTGGAGACTAGAAGGGACAGGGAGATATGCTAGAGTCCTTCAAGTTCCTAAAATAAATTAATAAGGTGAACTGTAGGGAACTATTTAGCTTGAATACTAGGTCACTGTCACATGGATGTGAGTGGAAACTAAAAGGAGAGAGGTTCAGGAGGGACATGAGGAAGTACTATTTTACAGAAATGGTGGTGGAACCATGGAACAGTCTGCCAGCCGAGGTTGTTGGTGCAATAACCATTGGTGGTTTCAAGGATGGTTGGTAGAGAATGAAGGGTCTAGTGGTTGCTCAGGGTGGCAGAATGAGGGAGGGGAATGGGGGTATGGGAAGGGCTTGGACCCTGGAGGAACAGTAGAATCCAGGGCTAAATATGGAACTCTGGCAAACTGGATGGACCATTGGTCTTTTTCTGCCATCACTGTTCATATTTCTGTGTTACAGTTTGTGGAAAACTGTGCATTATGACCCTCTGTATTACGCTGGTTTCCACGTAAGTGATCATTTACAGTATGGTTCTCAAAATGACTCTTGATGCAACTGATACATATTTAATCTAATTTATGCTTTCAATCAAGGAGCCACTGTTAGTATCGACAATTTCCAACTGAATGGAAAAGATAACTGACTCTGTAGTTTCAGAAAGTAACAATGCCCACTCCCTCTGTGTTCCCCCCAAATGTTCTCTCTCTCTCTCTCTGCAGACGTGGACGATTGAAGATGGTTGCCCTGATAGCCAGCCCCACTACACTCAAGTAAACTCAAAACAGTTTTTTATTATATGTTGGCTTGCGCATGTGCAAGCAACATCTTGTAGTAGTAGAACATTTTCAGAGATGTATCAGTGTTGTGTAAATGCAGGGATGTTTTAGTGGTGTGTCCTCAGTCTCTATCAGTGAGCATGCTGGCGATGACAGAAAACTTCAAAGAGAGCCAAAAAGATGAAAGCAATTTGTCGCTGCAATCAGGTGCAGTTTTGTCATTGCAGCAGAGATGACAAGACTCCAGCCATGTGCATTACAGTGCAGAGTGTGGCGCATGGCCGGAGTTATGAGCAAAATGTTTGCTCAGTGTACCTATCCTGGTGAAACATTTCAATAAATAACGTATCCACAGTGGACTTCCACAATGGCGGCTCCTACCACCCACCACACAGTCCCACAAAGATGACATCGGGGTACCCAATCCCCATGTCATCATATATTCCTCCCCCTGTTTTGGCCTCAAATTTTCAACACAAAAGACTGTCACAAATCTTTCAACACAAAAGACTGTCACAAATCTCTTTTCTCCTATATAAATAGTAAAAAAAGTGTATCAAGGACCATTGGTCCCATTATAACCAATTGCTCTTCTCTATCTGATATAGAAACCTCGAATCTCTTTAATAAGTACTTTTGTTCTGTCTTCTCTCAAAATCACCTATTAGTACATTTAAAGTTCACCACATAGATTGTCATAGGTTCTATGCAACTGACATTATACAGGCTATCAACAAACTAAAAAAAATACTAGTCCGGGCCCAGGCGGTATTCATCCATAGTTTCTGATCAAAACCTCTATGAAGTATTCTCTTCACCTTTGTCAATTATCTTCAACAAATCCTTACAAGAAAGCATTGTACCAAATGATTGGTGTTCAGCAATAGTTACTCCCATATTTAAAAAAGGCAATAGAGGTTCTGTGCAAAATTATCATCCAATTAGCCTGACCTCAGTGGCCTGTAAATTAATGGAATGAGTAATGAAGTCTCTAATAGATCAAGATTGTAAAAAATTTGGAATTTATGATTCAAATCAACATGGGTTTACTCCCAAGTATTCCTGCACCACCAATCTGATATCTTTTTACAATAATAGAAGTACTCTACTAGATGTGGGTATCCCTACTGATGTAATTCTTTTGGACTTTAGTAGAGCTTTCAATAAAGTCTCACATGAAAACTCATTACTAAAATGCACAATCTAGGTTTGTCACCTGATATTGTCAACTGGACTTTAAACTGGTTGACAAATCATTCTCAGAAGTCAGAATTAATGATATCTTGTCTGATTGGTAGTGTGACAAGTTGGTGTATCACAGGAATGGGTCTTGGGACCAACATTGTTTAATCTCTTATCAGTGATTTACAAACAGGGCCAAATAACTTCATGGTTAAATTTGCAGATGATACTAAATTGGGGGCAAGGTTAATAATCAAGAAAATATTTCTGCATTAAAGAAGGATCTGGAAAAATTAACACTTTGGGCAAATGAAAATCATATGCAATTTAATTAAGACAAATGTTTAGTAGTGCATTTCAGTGTAAATAATCCAAAAACGATATATTATATAAATGGACCACCACTTCACTCATCAAATTGTGAAAAAGATTTAGGGATATATGTTAATAATAAACTTACATCAAATGATCACTGTGTTAGAACTGCTTGCATGACCAACAGACTTTTGAGGCAAATAAAACACACTTTTTTTAATCGCACTGAACAATGCCTTATTCCATTGTATAGGGCATACATCATCTAAACTATGGCTTCCCTTTCTGGAATCCAAACCAAAAAAAAGACATATCAATTCTTGAACAGGTTCAAAGGAGAGTAACTAGAATGAATCCAAGATTAACAAACTTGGATTATCAGAACAGATTAAAAGCTACTGGTCTCTTCTCTCTTCAGACTAGAAGATTAAGAGGTGATATGCTTATGGTTTTTAATTTAATAAATTCACCAGATCTAATGGAAAAATGTGGTCTAACACTCTCTAAAAGGAGACATGTTCCCAGACTGCATAATAGACAGCTTGAAGTAAAAACTTATAAAACCAGCAAAAGGGGAAACTTTTTTCCGTTAAGAGCATCTATTGTAAGGAACACCTTGCCACAAGAATTGGTAGAGGCAACTAGTGCCACTGTCTTTAAAAACAAATTAGATGTTTGGTTGAGGGATAATAGATAAATAATGTCCCACATAGTGTGGGGAACAGTCTTGATGGGCTCTAGCCTTCTCCTGTTCTTTCATAGCAAGTAATACCAAGTAAGTAACATAGGGTTCTTGAAACCCCACCTCATGAACACTGACACTGTCATTTTGTTTCTCAATCCTGAAAGATGACTTCATGGTCGCTGTATGGAATCACCTTTCGGGACCGATTAATGAAATGACAGTGCCACTGTTCATGAGGGGAGGTCCCAAAAAGCCCATGTTGCAAATTTGGTGAAAAAAATCCACACAATAACTGCATTATGAGCATGCATTGTGCAGTTTCTATGCACATTCATAACTTCAACAGTTTTTAATATTTTCACTCCAAATTTTCAACATTGCCATTTTTTCACACCTCCATATGAATCGCACAGCTGTCATTTTTCACATCCTTCTCAAAATGTGTTTTCGCACCTGTGGCACAGAATGGTATGGTTGCTATGGAAAATCAACTTTTGGGAGAGATTAACACAATGACAGTGTCAGTGTTCATGACAGAAGGTCCAAAAATGTCCATTTTGAAAATTTGGTGGAAAAATTCCAAAACATGATTGCGTTACGGGCATGCTCTTAACTTCACCAATTGTTCATATTTTCATTCCAGATTTTCAACATTGCCATTTTTACACACCTCCTCATGAACAGTGCAACTATCATTTTTCACATCCTGCCCAAACTGTTTTTCCATGCCTGTGGTGCCTAATGATGCAGTTGCTGTGTGAAATCATCTTTCAGGATTGAGTAATGAAATGATAGTGACACTGTTCATAAGTTGGTGTCCCAAAAAGCCCATGATGAAACTTTTGAAAAATACCAATAAATGCCTGGGGCATTAGGGGTTTTCAACCATAACGCCCTACCTATAGAGACTGACAGGTGTCGTGGAGTGTGATTTGGGTTCATCGGCTGTAATGTTCACTGCATTCCACCCCAACCCCCACCCTGCAGCCATTGACAGGCATTGAGGTGTGTCTTGTGGTCTTCCAGCCCTATCGTTCAGCCCCATTCTCCTATACTGCATCCATCTCAGCTTATTTCCTTATGGAATGAGGTGAGTGTAAAACAAAGACCCCAAGGCACACCACAACACCTGTTGCTATCTGCAGGGTGGAGTGGGAATGGCATAAGTGTTATGGCCAGTGACAAAGGCACACCCTACACCTTCGTCACTGCTGGGGGTGGGGGTTGGTGTTAGTTCAGTATTTCACTGGCATTCCTATTATACATCTCTTAACTCCTGCACTACTAGTGCCAATGCCAGCAAGCCAATATTTGGCATTGATAAATGCTTGTTTAAATGTTGGCTTTCTGCAACTAATTTATTGTAATTACTCCAGTTTTAATTCTGCATTTCACTTGTTCTTATTTAACAGTTTATACGTTTTTGAGTTGAATAACTAAGTTTGTACATTTTTGCTTTAATATGTGAGTTATGAGTTACATGTACAGTAATGTAAGAAGAAGGATGTGCAATGAGAGTTTACACACACCTGAGATGTGTGATGTTACATAAACCCAAGAGCGATACTCAATGAGGTTTGTTAAAGCATCATAAACTGGGGGATGTTTGCAAAATCTCATTACACAAACCGTCCATACTTTATTTTTTATAATTACCAACTTCCCTTGACTGAATTAATGACAGCTGGATGCTGCATGAATCCAAATTTAACCATTTTGTTGGCTTCTGCTTGAGACAGGGGAAGACAAGTTTCTCACAGATGTCGCATCCACAATACAGAAATGGACTACATGTACTAAAAGTTCAAATTATGTTCTGCAATTCTACTCAGCCCAATCATTCTAATGGACATCAGAGCCACTTATGAAGATGAAGATGGTGGCTCTATTATTTGAGCCTTTGGCTCACCACCCACCAATGTCTCTTCCAACAGAATTTGAACTGGAAGGGATTTTGGCTGTTAGAGCCTTCCTTTCCCCTAATTGGGCAGGAAGCTCCCTTCCCCTCCCTGGCACATTCCTGGCCAAATGGCCAAATGTCCAAGCTGGCTTTGGCCAGGGAAGGGCAAGGGAGTGCTGGCTGTAACTGGCCTGAGGCAAGGGTGACAATGGCTAGTTATTTATGGGCAGTGGAGCCAATCAGGAATTGGTTCCAGGGCAGGCTTCCAGATAAGATGCAAGCTGTACAGGTGGTAGTAATCTCTGGCATCTCAGGAACCCAGTCTATCTGCCTGAGATCCTGAGAAGCCTGAGACACCTGCCTACAAGCCCTGAATTAAAGAAAGCAAGGAGGGGCAGAAGGAGAAGGACTCCCTGGTTGGGAAGGTGTAGGTAGACAGAGAGCAATATGGATGCAACCTTGCTCATGAGAGAATCATTGCAGGGTCATGAGGGAATTTTTACCAGTTTTTCCCCTTTAATAGTTTTTTTTTCTGTTTTTTCCCCCATTGGGGTTGGGTCCAGGGAGCTCCAATTAGTGGCACAGGAGGTAGGAACCAGTCATAGCCACTGTAAATGAGTGGGAAGTCTGGGTTGTGGAGGTGTCATGTGTTAAGTGGGATAGCCTGAGATGGTGCAGGAAGGGAAGGGGTATTGCTTGGCATGGCATGCTCCATAACCATGGCAGAGGAGGGAGGGGATATCACTATGTCTTCCAGGGTATGGTGGGCCATGACTCCTCCCTTACCCCAGAGGCCTCAGAGGTGGCATTTTGGCTTCACCTTCTGTATCAGAAGTAGGGGAGAGCAACTGAGGGACCCCATGGGGGGGTCCCCATTTGAATGCTCCACTTATCTTGGGGGTTCCTTTACCAGAATCCCCTCTGTACATGAAGCACACATGAGTACTACTCTTATGTTTTCAGTAAACATAAGGCTACAGCCAAGTAACACATTTCAAGTTATGGTCATTGTCTCTGGGGGGAAATGGGAATGGGATCTTAACCAGTTAATGACCCTTTTGAAGTTTTTCATGATCTGCTGCAAGACAGTGTGAAGTGGAGGTGGAGATTAAAACTTAAAAACTTAAACTGGTAGACTGGATCTCATAGTTTAATAGCAGATACAACATGGCAAAGTTTAGCAGAGTGACATAAGAGATTTTTTTAAGGGATGAGAGAGTGTAAGTGGACTAGTCCCTGGGGAGACTTCAGGGATATTTGTAAGGAGATCAGTCAAAACTGGCCATTCATGGGATGTAAAATTAGGGAAAGAGGTCAACCATGAGGCATCTTTGATAGACTCACAATTATATTGTGCAGCAGAAAGAAGATTAGTGAGCTCCCTTTGTGTGAAACTAGTGGTTGACAGATTTATTCTGTCTTGCGAGTGCTGTTACAACCAGCCATGTGTATTATACCATGGGTTATTGGAAAATGGTGGGCAGTTGGCTTTAATAGGGCCCAAAAGTGACAGCATCATTATGAGCAATTCCAGGGGGTTTCCGTTGTTCTGCCCTGTCCTCTGGGATATCAACAAGTCAGCTCATTGGAGTATGCATGCAAGCAAATGTTTACAGCTGCTCCAGAGCCCGTCAGCATGCCATGTCCCAGGTGCACCACCACGTGTGGTCACCCAGGTGTCAGTAGCACAGTGGAGTCAGGATCCCTCTCCTTGCAGAGGAGGAGAGTATATTCTGGAATGCTTGATCCTCCTTTCCCTTGCTAGTCCCCACCATATGGGGCTCAAATCTGAGCCCAGGTCACTGACTTTGTGCATGACAATCCTTTTGCTATGTCAATGGGCCAGCCTATCTCTGTCTGATTGAACACTTGTTTCTTTTTTTTATTTGAAAACATATTTTATGGAGTTTACCACAGCATGAACAAATAAAGACATGGCCCCTTGTACATTGCTTACAACAATATGCATAGCTGTTAGGAATTACATTTCTGATAGATTTAAGAAATACCAAAAACAATGTAAAAGTGAACAAATTAATTATAAGATAAGAACACATTTGTAATAATAAACCAAGTTAATACACTCTCTGAATCCTTTGCACATTTCATGGGTTAAAGACTCAGGGTATTCCAACTTCGTTTGATTTTGGTTCCTCTACTGGGATGACCGTGTAAAGGGGTAAACCACTCCTTTGTAGGTTTGTCTGTAACTAGTCTGGGGTACAAAGCTCTTGAGAATTATGATTTTTGGTGTGGAGGATAAAAATTCCTCAAATGCCAGCTAGTTCTTGTCATACGAATTTGGTTACCTCTAGTTTTGTATACCAACTTTTCTAAAATGGCACCTTCTCCTAGCTGTTTCAGCCATACTGAGTGGGTGGGAGGATCTTCATCCTTCCTACATGTGAGTATTCCTAATTTGGCAACTATCAATGCCATATACATATATATATATATATATATATATATATATATATATATATATATATATATAAATAATAGGCTTGTTATATAGAAAAAGTTGAATCTGTTTGAATTTCACCACATTGGTAACATACAACCACTGTTTAACATACCATCTCAGTCTTCATGGGAGATTTCCATGCCCAAAGTAGTCCACCATTTCTGTTTATTGTTATCCCATTTACCTGTAATGCCTGTCAGAATGTTCCACATAAAGAACAGAAGACTAGGTCTCTTATTTCCTGTGCATTGTGCATGATAATGGCAGTACCAGAAGACTCCTGAAGAGTGACTGCAGGGCTCAAACTAGAGAAGAAGAAGTATCTAATTTGAGAGTACTAAAAACTATGATGTCTTTGGATAGCTTATTGATTGACCTAGTCAGCAAACTACATAAGTTTGCCATTACTATATAGGTGACCTAAGAGACTTTCCCTTTTGTTCCAACACCCAGAATCCTGGCTCAAGAAAGGCCAGGTAAACCAGGTTGTCCCATAGAGGGGTAAGGTTTGTATGTTGTGACTTGATTCCCATTAGTCTGTGCACTTTGTGCCATGTTTTAAGTAAATGTGAGATAATGGCATTTCCATTGGCCACAGTGTCATTTGATTCAGAAGAGGTGTATAACAAGTCTGTGAGCCATTGCTTCCCTATCACCACTTTTCTAGTGCAGTGCCTTTATACTTACCACCCATAGTATACCAGTCTTTCAGGCCCACAACTTGTGCCACTCAGTAATATTTTTCAAAGTGGGGACCCTGAGCCCTTCCCATTCTCACTGGCAGAATAAGCTGGTCATAACTAATTCATGGGGTTCTGTTGGCCCAGAGCCACTCTAATAAAAGGACTAAAATTGTTTAAAAATTATGGGGGGCACAGACTGGGAGGACCTGGAAGGGATAAAGGAATCTTAGTAATACCATCATCTTCTGTACATTGGCCCTGCCCACTAAAGATAATATTTTCCATTTATGAAATAGTTCTTCAACTTTTGCTAACGCGAGTCTTTGTTCGAATGACTGTTGTAGGACTGCAATAAATCACCTGGACCAATCTGATAAATTTCTGCCCAAAACTCATACAGTTCATTGAATGCCAGAGGTGGTCCCACTTGATCTGGTCTTGACACTTGTTTCTTATTGCTAGTAGCTAATTGCCAAGTGGTCTACACTGTTTTACCCTCCAAGGTTTCTTTTCCTACAATTGCTATCATCTTAAAGTGTCAAAACAAATCCTAGAACACAGTCATCATTGCTGGCTATGGATTCAAGATATGTGTTGCTTTCTCACTGAGAACCAGAATCATTGGTATGTATTATTTATTTTACTGTAGCAAATTGAGGATGAAGCGATGTTAATTAAATAATTTAAATCTGAGATTTTCTTGTGTACATCATTATTCACTCCAAGGTGCATACAGCACTTCTTGTTTAACTACAAAGTCCAGAAATGTCACAAGTACTGGAATTGGAGGGGCTTCTTTAGAAGTTACTTTTGGACTTAATTTTCTATATGTCCTTTCTACATTATGTTCAAAGATTTATCTCCTGGAAGCCTAGATCATGTTTCAGAATGGTTTCCATAAATCATACCTTATTTTCTTTTTTCAGTCCCTTTTGGTACGCAATGATTTCTCTTGTTCTGCACTTCAGTATTTGGAATCAGTTTTGTATTAAATTGTAATCAATATGTAATCATCTTCTCTGAGACTTAAGGGCAGTCTTCCTTTCTACACTGTGAATTTCCTTGCCTTCAACATTTCACATCCCCTCTTCCAGGCCTTTCTCTAAATCAGTATTCTCCAAACAATTTATTTGGAGCCCACCAGCATAAAGACCCTGTTGCAAGAATCTTACATGAGGTTGGGTGTAATTATGACTATTATACCATTAAATCATGTTGTAGTTTCTAAGTTGTTTTTATTTTGTACTGGGTAAGTTTTAAGAATTTATTTATTACAATTAAATTTTTTTACTGTAACTTTTTTCTATGTGCTGAGTGAAGGACATCATTTTAATTGAGCTTGCTCAATGAGGCAACCCTTTCATCTACTTGTCCCATTTGGTTTTCATACTGTACTTTCATAATTCAATTTTACACTCATTCATATTTTTGCATACTTTCATGAAATGTGTTATTACTGTATATCTTTCACAAATGTTTTCATTTATGAGAGAACTAAATTCTTCCCCTTCTTGTGTCATATTCTAGTGAAGGTTTTGTTTAAATATGCAAGGCACCAATGATGACAGACTGTCCTCTAAATCATCTTTCTTTATCTTCATTATAATTTGCATGCATTGTAACCTATTTAGAGCTGCCTGTGTGTTTGCTCAATAGACATCAGTGGGACAGTTCTAAGACTGCAGTAAAACAGTTGCAGAACCAGACTGGGAGGGTGTCATGGACTAGACCCTTTTAAATAAGCTCTAGGAACATATTATATAAAATTAGTGGATATTTTCCTCACAAATGTATAGAATCTCCATGATGTGTCTCTATTCAACTGTTAAAAGGCAATACTGTACATAACGGAAATTATATGATAATGACATACCACAATACATTGGTTATACTATACCAAACATACTGTACAGCTAGGAACTGGATTTCATTTCAATGTCTGACCAACAATCCACCCACAGGGTTAACAATGTGAAATGATATAAGCACTTGTTACTTAATGTTCCACTGTCTTAAAAATTCTGGACTGTAAGTTATATATGTTGCAAAATAAATGGCACTTTGATTAATGTATTTATTTTTATTGGTTCATTTATTTATTTAATAATATTTATTTAAGCTTTTAAACAGAAAATCATACTAAGCTGCAAGCAACACATTTCAGGGCATGTCTTTGCCTGTAGTATGGTGTAAAGAGCATACAACCAGTGTAGTTAACTATAAAGATGTGTGTAAATGTATAAAGAGTAATGTAACAGGAAACACATAATGTAAGGAGGTAACAAGAGTCATTCAGTGAAAAAATGGAATAATGTATACACTGTAAAAATTGAAAACCTATATACATGTGCAAAACAGAATGTACAAAAATTGCAGCAGTGGTACAACCGTACAAATCATGCAAGACAAACTAAAAAGTAAAAAATAAATGTCACCATGACCAATAATGCAGAAAACCAAGAGGTCTGAAGTAGAAATCCAAAATGCTGTATGTAAGAGAGCAGTAAATTAAGGAAGTGAAGATGGAGAATGTTGTGAGAGGTGGAGGTGGGTATATGGAGGGAGGGAAAGAGAGACGTGGAGAAGGTCAGGTACAGGAACACATGGGAAGTATGGTCACAGAGAAGAGGTTTCAGGTCATTGTTGGAGGAGGGGGAGCAGATAGAGATGGATGGTAGACCAGAGAGGGGGCTTCTGTAAGAAAACACAGTCAGCCCAGCAGAGACCATAGCATGAGGCAAGGAAGTAGGAACAAGGGTCAGAGTTTTTCAGTTGGTAGGAGCAGGGAAGTGGACAGGACAGGAATGAGTTGAGGTAGCCATAACAGAACCAAAATCATAATTTAGAAATTAGGAAATCAGAAAGAGGTGTCTAGCCTCATGAGAAGAGGAGAGAGTGAAGAGCCATGTGAACAGGATGATGCATGGAGGGCTAACACAGGTGAAACAACAAAAGTAGTTGATGAGAGGGACCCAAATATCTAAGGTGGATTGGAGGCAGGACTGTAAATCACAACTTCATAGTCAAATGCTGGAATGTGCACTATCACAACAATCACATTGTGAGTGGAGAGGAATACACACTTTGTTCCCATAGAGTGCTCCAAGTTTGTGACAAAGAGCCATGTGGCTTGTGTCAGCATGACAGAAGTCAAAATGACTGTCCATCCAGACACCCAAGTTCTGTATTTAAAGGTAGACTTCCTGTAGCTGGGAACCACCCAATGTTATTCAGACAGGGGTGTGGAGTTCTAGCAGTCCCTGCCTAGCACTGAAGGTCATGGATACCATTTTCTTAGCATTGAGGATGAACTCTTTGTCACAGAACCAACACTGGACATTGTTGAAATGATGCTGACACTGAGTAGCCAGCTCAGCATGTAGGATCCATAGTCAAAGAACCATGGTATCTGCATAAATGTAAATGTATGAAGAGACACAGAAATTAAGGACATCTTTATGGAAGACTGAGAAGATCATGTAGAATAGACTGAGTTCTGGGTCATGCATGAATTGATAGGGAGAGAAACACTTATAATGACAGCCTGAGACATGTCCACCAGGTAGGGAGCTGAACTATCTTGCTGCAAGATCTGATAGACCAGTCACTAAGAGTTTGTCAAGCAGGAGATTATGAGCAGCAGTGTTATGGCTCTGGCCAGGTCAAACAGATATTGTTGAAGTGAATAGGTACTGAACCATCCCTTCCACAATGGTATTAATGAGGCTGAGTAGGAATGAAACAGTGGAGTGGATGTTTCTTGAAACAAGAGTTTTAAGAGCTGAGGAAAGAGAAAGCATCAAGGAAAGGAGAGAGCTTGGAAAGGATAAAGTGCTCTTGAAGTTTGTCCAGAATAGTGGTGAGGGTGGACGGGTGGTCATTTCTTGTGATGGAGGGTTCACCATCCTTATGGAGAGGAATCACATTTTCCTTATTCCAAACATTGATTACTGTACTTGAGAAAAAAGAAAGGTTGTACAGATAATAGCTGAGGAAGGCCACAGCTGGGGTAGAGAGTTAGAGGAGTTTTTTGGTGAAGTTTATCATAACTGTGGTATTTTGAAGAATTGAGAATCAGATATGCTGAGAGAGTAGAAGCAGGCAAAGTAAGGGAAAAGAGGTAATAAGTGGAAGAAGAGAAAGGGAGATGGAAAAGTAGGTGGAGGGGGTAAAAATGTAATAATGTAATAGAGCACAGGAGGTTGAACACATGATTAAAGGAGAAAGTGCCCAATCTGAGGACAGGGATAAATGACTGGATGGGGATGAAATATGGTGCGGAGTCCCCCCAAAACTTAGAAAAGTAGTTAACATTGTTCTGGAAGTTGGGAGCAAAATGTTTGGGCTTACACCCAGTAGCTTTTGTGTAATCATTACAGAGCTGTTCCTATCTTGGCAGATACACCACAGAGCCAGCGGCACCAAATGAAGTCCCATGCCTTGTGATAGTCAATGAGTTTAGCTGTAATAAAAGGCAGATGACAGCCTTTAGTGCAAAACCTCCAATGGGGTGCGATTAAAGAACATTTCTACTCTATTCTATTTAAATCCATTAACTGCCTCAGATGTTAACTGGAGCACCTTTGCTGCAGCCACATCCAAAAGCAGGGCCATTCTTGATGCCCTTCAGGTGGCATGCCTCAGACAGCTAGTTTTGGAACCTACTTGTGAGGAAGCAATCTTAGACCTCATACTCTCAAATGGGGACAGTGACAGGATCTCAGATCTAGAAGTGGGTAGCCATTTGCAACAAGTGACCACCAAACAGAGTGGTTCATGATAAACTCAGCTACAGAGTCAAGCCATACAAAAGTGATAGTTCTGGACTTCAGGAGGCTGACTTTGGGAAGATGGGAGAGTGCCTCAGAAAAGCACTAGCAAACAGGCTAGAAGGAGGGTGGAGCAACAATGGGGAAATATCAAACTGCCATCACAGAGGCAACAAGCCTTTGTGTGACGTAAATAAACAAATCAAATGAAAGAAAAGCCACTGTGGTTCGCAAAGAGGTGGCGGTGAAGGTTAGGGAGAAAAGATAGCATTTAGGAAGATAAGGAAACACAGAAGAAGCAGGACAGAGAACTGTACCAATTAAGGCAGAAGGAAGCAGAGAGGGTAGTCAGAATAGCAAAGGCACAAACTGAGGAAAAAATAGCTAACTCAGTTAAGAAGGGGGATAAAAACTTTTATAGATATATCAGGGAGCGTAGAAAGACAAAGGGAGGGATAGTGAGGCTGAATAGAATGGATGGTGGGTAGGCAGAGAGTGACAGTGAAAAGCAGGATACTGAATGAATACTTCTGTTCAGTATTCACAAAAGAGGAAGTGGGGAGGTGCCTAATCCAATTAACAGCAGCACTCTGGAGAGGGGGGTTGATCCCAGTCCTTTCACAGAAGAAAGGGTTCTGAAAGAACTCCTAAAACTGAAGGTGGACAAAGCAATGGGGCCAGATGGAATTCACCCAGAATTCTAAAATAATTAAGCACAGAACTAGTGACACCCCTGACTACCCTTTTTAACAAATCATGGGAGGATGGTGTGGTACCTGAGGACTGGAGGAAGGCAGATGTGATTCCCCTTCACAAAAGTGGGACCAAGACAGAAGCAGGAAACTACAGACATGTCAGTTTGACCTCTGTGGTAGGGAAAGTGATGGAATCACTTCTGAAGGAAAGAACTGTTGAATACCTAGAGGCCAGTGGAGCACAGGACCCAAGGCAACATGGGTTCTACAGTGGAAGGTCATGTCAGATGAATCTAATTGATTTCTTTGACTGGGTGACCAAAGTAGTAGACCAGGGAGAGGCTGTGGACATGGCCTACCTCAACTTTAGCAAGGCATTTGACACAGTCCCACACAAAAGATTAGTAGTCAAATTAACCAGCCTGGGAGTGGGTCCCAGGGTGGTAGCCTGGGTAAAACATTGGCTGAACAACAGGACGCAGAAGGTAATTGTAAATGGAGTCCACTCTGAAGAAAGAGGGGTTACTAGTGGGGTACCACAGGGCTCAGTACTGGGTCCAGTCCTTTTTAATATCTTTATAAGTGACATTGCAGAGGGACTGGAAGGAAAAGTATGCCTCTTTGCAGATGACACAAATGTCTGCAACAGGGTTGATACACAAGGAGGCGTGGAAAGGATGAGAAGAGACTTGGCAAGGTTGGAGGAATGGTCAGAAGTATGGCAGCTTGGATTCAATGCAAAGAAGTGCAAAGTAATGCACCTGGGAAACAAAAACCCAGGGGAAGATTACACAATGGGGGGAGGTAGTAACAACAACAAAAATGGAAAAAGACCTGGGGGTAATCATATCAGATGACCTTAAGGTTGGCAAGCAGTGTGAGAAGGTGGTAGGGAGGGTTGGGGGGATACTGGGATGTATAGGGAGAGGTATCACCAGCAGAAAACAGGAAGTTGTTATCCCCCTGTACAGACAGTTGGTGAGACCCCATCTGGAGTACTGCGTCCAGTTCTGGAGACCCCATCTCCACAAGGACATAGACAGGATTGAGGTAGTTTAGAGGAAGGCAACTAAAATGGTGCAGGGTCTGCAAGAGAAGCCATACGAGGAGTGACTAAAGGAGTTTAATATGTATACCCTTGAGGAAAGGAAGGAGAGGAGGGACATGATAGAAACGTTTAAGTACCTCAGTGGAATCAACAAAGTCCAAGAGGGTAGCATCTTTCAGAAAAAGAGATGAGCAGGAATACAGGGACACAATTTGAAGACAGAGGGGGGACAGCTCAGGGGCAATGTGAGGAAGTATTTTTTCACAGAGAGGGTGGTGGACACATTTAACAGCCTTCCTGAGGAGGTTGTGGAGTCTAAAACTGTGGGAGAATTCAAGAATGCATGGGACAGACATAAGGCAATTTTTGTGGGTGTAGGAAGAAATAGGCTGTTGGTTAAATAGGATCTGCACCTTATCCTCTAGGTAGGGAAATGGGCAGACTAGGTGGGCCAAGTGGTCCTTATCTGCCATCAAAGTCTATGTTTCTATGTTTCTATGTAAAAGTACTGGATTATTTAATATACAGCATGAGTACTAGAATAACTGAATCACAGTCTTAAACAAATTCCCTGATCACTCAGATATCTCACTAAAAAAAAACATATCTTAAAAGCATCCAACATGCCCAGGAATATATCAGACATCTGTGAGACTGTACAATCTGACAAAGCATTATTCATTTCTTAAGCTTTTTTGAAACTTCCATAAGAAGAAAGCCTCAATTACCATGCTGCTCTTACACAGCATTCAAAAGCATTTGATCTTTAATTATATGCAAATTTAATTAAACACAGACTTAGTTGCAGCAATATGTGTCCAAAACAAAGTTGTTTTCAATTCATTAGGTTAGCTGATGTTGTGGGAAAGAATTTTGTAGCATTTAAAAAAAAATCCCAAGCCAACAACACCATCTGACCGGGATCAAATTTTAGCTTTGCTGAAGGAAAATTAGTTTTTGTTGCACCTTATGGATAACATTGAGTACTACAAGGGCAGTGTTGGGGAAGTTACTTTTTAAGTGAAATATATTACAGATGCTAGTTACTCCCCTCAAAATGTAATATATTACAAATAAAATAACACATGGGTCCCTGTCTGTTACGGTACTGTAATATCATCGAGAGAATCCAGTGATATTATAAACATGAGAGTGTAACTTGAGAAGTTAATGATGTAACTGGAATCCAATGACAGGGATTCAGCACCATAATAGAGGCCTGTGTTGTTTTTTGTAATGCATGGGCTCTGTCTGTCACAGAAGGCTCTAGTTTAGTTACACTTGAAGCGTCCATTTCAATGTAGCTAATCATTAATTACATGCAACAGGGTAATTGCACTGAAGTTACATGTTTGTGGCATGCAACTACATTGCAATTGCAATGCAGTTACAGTGTAAGTTACACTATAACTACAGTGTAAACTGACACTTAAAGTATAACCAGTTTATTTTTTCACCTCACTCTGTTATCCATTTCCTTGAATTCATAATCGATAGGAATGGTGACACTCGGGGAAATAAATCCCCTCTCACCATGGCAAGAGCAGCCCTCCTGGAAACCATATTACCATGGCAGTGACAAGTCGTAGGAGGCACTCTGCCCCTCCCCACTGTCACCACATTAGTGAATTACTTTACCCCTCATCGCAACTCAGTCTTTGATCTCCTCTTAAGGACTTCTTCTGGGAAAAAGCTGTATATCTTTTGCTACACAGCAAACAAATACCTGCCATCTTTGTGGGTATGCTTTGGCCACTACAGTCAGGAGGCTCTGAATGTCCCTTTTCAAATGTTTATCACATCCTTTTGGCAGGATTCTAATTCATAATAGCAATGATCTGACATCAGATCAATAGTATTATTACTTAGAATCCTTCTAAAACAGAGAATAATGCCTGTGCAGGTGTGTATTATGAGGATTTTTCACACATCTGAGATGTGTGATAATCCATAAACCCCAAGAGTGAAGCCAAGGGTGTGTGACAATCCTCATAGCACAAATCTTGCACATGTATTATTTTTAATAATAATTGGTGCAAGGTTTCAATAGAGACAAAAATTGTAAGCTGTACTTGTATCAGGAGTGCACGTGTCTCTGAGCAGCTGCCATAGAGAGTGGCTTTTGCTTAACATTTTTCTTTTTATACAAAATGTGTTTTTAGGTGGCTGTAAAGTCTTGTGCGGTGCCCAGAGCCTTTGGGATTGGGCGTCTTTTTAAATAAACTTGCCTTTGCCTTTGCTGCTGTGATTGACAGAGATGGTTTTGCCCAATTCAGAAATGTAAGTGTGGTACTACACCTTTGTTGTGGAGACACAGAGTGAAAAACTGAGCTCCAGCCAGTGAGCTTTCTTGTGCATTTCAGTGAAATGAGAGTGCGAGGAAGAGAATGCCCTAATAATCTGCTATCAAGTTATTACAGAATTCAGTGGGTTATTACAGTGCTTTACCAGGAGTGCATATCCAGTCATTATAGGGGGTCATCAGTTATTAAAATTACTGTTACAAGTTTGCTTTCACCAGACTTTTTTTATACAAAAAATGCTACTTGTACAATTGCAGCTGTAGACATAGTCAAATATTTTCTGAAATAGCTGTGATATCTCTGGAGACATTCCCTGCCTGCTTGCAGTACTACTATGGGCAGTAAGCGAGAATCTCTTTAGATATATCATAAAATATCTGGAAATAGCTGAACATATCAATGGCTGTAACTGTATATTTATATTGCTTTGAAACGTAATATGTAGCTGTCATAGTAATGCATATACATTTTTATATTCATTTATATTACATTTCATTGCATGTCTTCTGTAAATCTAAATGTGAGTTTTACAGATAAAAAAATCACTAGGAGCAATGTTGAATACCAAAGAAATCTAAACTCTGGCTTTATCACATATCTACCTTTGGTACTGCTAATAAAGCATACAAAAATGCTGTACTTAACACTTTTTCTTCCACGTGATCTTTACTAGCTACTAAATGCATAACAAAATACAAGTAGTTAATTCCCAACACTGTCAAAGGTCAAGCTCTCAAAACATTTGCATCTTCAGTTTGGTTGCCCCACCAAACTAAACTCTTTTAGTCAAGAAACATGACTGCTGCAAATTTCTAAAAACATCAACTAAATTTGAAATGACTATACATTCGATGATGTGCCTAATAATTTGAATAGGTAGCTATTTCTGCCCATAAAATTGTTTAAAACATTATGGAGCAACCACACTGTACATACACATATTATGAATATCCAGCTCCAAATCTTTATCAGTCACTGAACTTCTGAGTGATAATAATAAGTGGCATCCCCACTTAATCATCATTTCTTATGTGGTACTGTCACAACTGCTTTTCTAAATGAAGTTTTAAATCTCATATAACCCTTTTATTAGTCAGTTGTTTGTCCATCAAAGCTGCCACCTATTCCTTCAGTTGGGTATTCTGCCAGCCAAACCAGCCTCATCAACTACTTCCACCACTGCAGAGGCCAGTGGGAATCTACAAGGAGTCGGACCTATGTGTGCCAGCAAGTGTCATTTAGATATCACTGAACACATCATTTTGCAGGTTTTATTCTCTCTTCCTTCCATCTCCTTGACATTAGGTACAACCACTTGTAGCATCAGATGGAGCGGATTTGGAGAATCCACGATGGTGAGTTGATGACTAACTGCAGGATGTTGAACTGGAGCAACTCCCCTGCTTGTCTGAAAACATAACCTTCTCTCTCAATTTTACTCCCTCGGCTTTTAAAAATGATGAACTACTGATAAATGAAACTCATGATATTTTGAGTCTTCCTATCGAATCTTAGTGATGGAAGAGGAGTACGTTTAAATATAGTCACTGAACAAAGGAGTTGCAGGAGTGGTCACAAGATCCCAAACACCGATGGAAATAAGCTGCCAGCCCCAGCACTGTTACAGGAGATGCTGCCCCCCGTTGAAAGACCCAGCTCCAGCAGAGACAGAACACATTTCCAAGAACAAAAAATCTACTTTTTTTAGCTCCCCCTCCACCTTCCCAGATAAATAGTTTTGCCCCCTACCTGCAGCACTTGCAGCAGCTTTAGAGAATCAAGAAGTCAGCTCCAATGCAGCTCCCAAAGAAGAACCAGATGAACCTGCTTATCTGACTGCGAATGAGGAAGATGAATCTAGCTCAGATTCTGAGCCTCCACAAATGTCTCAAATCTCACACCCGGTAGGAGACATTTTTTTTCTGGACAAGGTTGATGATTTTACTAATAATAACATTAATACTTCAGCACAGACTTGGGAAAAATTTAACCAATACACAAAATCAGGAGGGGGGTGAGTATACAGGGAACTTGATTATGGCCGAGGGAAAGGGCAATTGTAATTACAACAAGACTGAGCTGGAAAAGGAGGGAGGCACACTTCCGTTGCCCCCGGGGTACAATAAATAAAAACATCGAACATTTTGATTTCTCTACCCTATTGATGTTTAAGGTTGAGATTTGTCCAGAGATCCACTCTGGTTTGGGGTCGATAACTTTTTCGCTCATGGACCCTTAGTAAATCCATCAGTGAATTAGGTAACAAACTTGAAGTGCTTACTATTAGAACAAACGAGATGGAACAATGCATACATGACCTAGAAGACAAAAGCCACCCTTTTAATAAATGATACTACTGAACACAAACTCTTACTTCAGGAGCTTAAACAAAAAGTTATCTACCTTGAGGATGGATCCAGGTAGAACAAAGTAATATTGATTGGGGTCCCTGAAGGGTCCAAAGAGACAGGGGACCCCCTCCCATATTTTGAAAGGCTGATTACCCAAGCCTTCAACCTTAAATTTCCCTGAGGAAAAAATACATCTAGACCAGGCCCATAGATGTTGTAGCAGAGACATTAATTCATCTCAGCAATCTTCATTTTTCTCTCAATTTCCTCATCCTGTTTACATCAAACCTCATTGATATGTAGATAGAGAAAAGATCCTGTACACAGCTAGAGCCAATCGAGGACTAACAGTGGAGAATTTTAAATGTTCTGCATATCCAGATTACAGCCATCAAACAAATTAATCCAGGAAGTCTTTTGCCACAGTTAAGAATATTCTCAGAGAACACAATATTAAATTTTCACTCCTACTACCTGCAAGATTTAATTTTTTCTATCATGGCAAGACACATATTTTTACAGATCCAAAACAAGCTGAAGCTTTACTAATGCAATCTGAAACAAATGGCAGTTCCTTACACAATACTACAAGGGCAGACAGAATTCCTATGAATAATGCACTCAAAAGTCTCATGCCTCCACTATACCATTTCCACCTGTCTACCTAGCACTGCAGGAATGATGAAAGGTGTGCAAAATCATACCTCATGTTTCTCTTACAGTATCCACTAAGTAGCGCTTATCCTCTTCAGAATTTATAAAGATGGTGGAGTTTATGTGACTTTCTAGTCGTCTCCATTTTTAGCAACTCAGGTAAAGTAAAGAATGAGATGTTAATGGCATCTGTTAAAGAAAGAAAGAGGGCAGTGATGGAAAGGGAGAAAGAAGGAAAGGGAAAAATTAGTAATAAAAAAGAAATAGAGAAAAGGGGTACAAAACAGCAAGAAAAGCGAAATGAAGAAACAGTTTTTTTCTTCTTCCTTTTTTCTCTTTCTTCAAGAAAGCGAGGATCTTATATTTTGCTTACAATATTTACATATTATAATTAATAATTTATGGAAGGGGAAGGGGACTCCACAGAGGCGCTGCTGCTCTCATCACACTTTGATGTCTGCCAGGATTGATGTGGGGGGGGGATTAAGGGAATTTTTTTTTCAAATTTTTTAATTGTGAAATCATGAGTATTGTGAAATTGTGCTTGTCATAATCACATGGGGGGCAAGGAATAGGAGGAGTTTGTTATATTTTGGAGATGGAAGAGCTGTTTTTTCTGTACATCTGCTGTTGGTGGGGTAATTTGTATATTCACCAGAATGAAGCAACTAAGGACACGGTTAAAATACTTAACTTTCCTATAATTAAGTGCCATAAAGATGTAGCCTTGATACAAGTTTCACTATACAGATGTCAGTTGGACTGAGATTCATAACCTGGAATGTCAAGGGCATTTAAGATTGAATAAAAGGTACAAACATGTTTATAATTATATAAATACAATTTGTATCAACTGTATAAGGGCATTAAGCTAATTTACCCCATTTCTACTATAAAACACAAAGTCACTCAAGAGGGCATAGTGAAACTGCAACAAATGGTCATAATGTTGGCATTGTTTCATATTTTGACTGCAGATTTTCAATGTAGTCTTCTTATGACATCACCTCATAAACCACAAAGCTGAAAATTTTCAAATCTGTGCCAAAACACCATTCCATTTCAGTGGTGTGGAAACATGTTTCAGATAGGATGTGAAAACTGACAGCAGTTATGTTCATGAGGTGATGTGAAAAATGGCTATATTGAAAATTTGGAGTCAAAATATTGAATATTACCAAAGTTATGCACTTGCATATAAAGGTTTCAATGAACACACATAACTCGGGCATTTTTGATTTTTTCACCACATTTTAATATGTGTTTTGGGATCCCACCTCATGAACACTGCAACTGTCATTTTGTTAATCGGGCCTGAATGATGATTTCTCACAGTGATCATGAAATCACCTTATGTGCCTGATTAATGAAACAACAGTTGCAGTGTTCATGAGGTGGGATCCCAAAAAGGCCATGTTGAAAATTTGGTGAAAAAATTCCTCAAAATGGCAAAGTTATGAACATAAGTTCAAAATGCCATTGAAATACATTATTTGACACTTAAGTTGATTCCTCAGTTCGTGGTTTGGCTTTGAAGAGTGCAGATGTGCCCCAGTCAACAGAAGATAACAGCACAGGACCTCTAGTGGTAAGTATAGGGTAAGGGATTGTGGAGTGGTGGGTGCTCAGTGGGAGGGTTGGGATGGGGAGGAAGGTGGAGGGATGACAAGGACCATTTTCTTTTTCATGTTTTGAAACAAAAGGAGGTCAGGGAAGGTTTTCTTTTACAGGTTTACTTTAAATGGATATTTCAGGAAACTGAAGGTGGGATTGCCAGTGTCCCATGCTGCTGGGGGGCTTGTAATGCCAACATGGAATTGGATCCCCATGTCAGCACTTTTGACAAGACAATGGAGGTGGGGGCATCTGACACCAGGAATGGGAATCCCAGTGTTGGATACTGTAAATGAATGGACAGGGGACTAGAAATGGTGATCCGAGGGTGGAGAGTGCCTCTTGACACAAGGGAAATTAAGACGTTGGGACAGTGATTGGAGGGTGGGGGGTACCACTGGACGCCAGGGAATTTATATAGTGGGGTGGGGACAGCAATCAGAAGGTGGGGTATGCCACTAGACACCAGGGGAGTTGGATGAAAGAGTGAGGACAGTGATAAGAGGGTGGGCTGTGCCACTGGACACCAGGGAAATGATGCAACAGGGTGGAGACAGAGATCAGAAGGTGGGGGTGCCATTAGATATCAGGTAAATTGAGAAAAGGGGTGGGGACAGTGACTTGTGGGTGCCACTAGACACCAGGAAAATCATGCAACAGGATGGGGATGGCAATAATAGGGTGGGGGTGTCACTGGACACCAGGGAGATTAGAAAAAGGGGTGAGGACAGTGATGGTAAGGTAGGGGGTGCCACTGGACACCAGGGAGGGAAATACTGGAGTACCGGGGAGGGTAATGCAGAAGACAAGCAAGGATTTTCAAGTGATGAACAATGATCCTTTTTCGTGATTCATGATACCAAGGGGGATTCCATTTTCCTATCACGTGGTCATGAAGAAGGATTCATAATGTTAAAAAGGGCACATGTCAAGGGCATATCTTTAATATTGGGGTGCAGATTTCACCTAGAGGGTCCTGATCAGCCAGCTGGGTGTGATGGTCTTACTCTAGGATGTCATTTTTGTGACTTTTGAAAAACAATTTGAAAAAACGGAAAACAAAATGGTGGCTGGTGAAACAGGATTATTTCCTCACTAAACAGGGTTTTGTTCTTGCACAAAAGAAAATGCTCTCATGAGACTAAATCCTTTTCATGAGATCAAATCCTTTGTTCAATTTTATACATCTATCCTGAAAAATGAACTTCCCATATGATATAACGAGAACTTAAAAACTTAATGACTTTGCAACAGTTTAATATTTTTGCACCAAACTAACAGTGGCAGTTCTGTTACCGAGTTCTTTCTGCCATAAAAATCAAAACAAAATTTCACTCCATCTGGGTGCAAGGTGGTGAGGAAAAAACTGCAAACAATTGTGACTTTTTACTTTTTTTCACTATCTGGATCTCTGAATCCACACATCTGACCTGGACAAAACTTGCCAAATCAATAGATCTACCCACGGGATAGTGCATACCAAATTTTGTGCATATCTGTTAATCGGTTGCAAAGTTATTAAAGTGCAACATTTGAGGTTTGACATTAAACAGGCTAATTAACCCTAACTATAGGGGCACAACCATGCCTCTATAATATATATATATAGATATATAAAAGTTGCAAAAAACTTTGTTAATGGCTCCAGTTAAGGTCAAAGTGACAAACATTGGTGAAATCAGGTATAAGGGTTTCTGACCCTAACACCCCAACCTCCCAAACCAGGCAGGAGAGCAGGTGTGGGGTGTGCCTTGGGCTTCTCAAGCCTAATGCTTACCCTATTCCATCTGTAAATATGGTCAGATGTAAAGACTTTATAAGAATGGGGTGAACATTAGGCTTGAGAAGCCCAAGGCACACCCCACAGCTGCTCTTCTACCTGGTTTGGGAGGGTGCACTGTTAGGGTTAAAATCCCAATGCATCTTTCCCGACTTTTGTCACTTTGACCCTTACTTGAGCATTAAAAAAGTTTTTTACAAATATTTCTTTAGTTTTTGAGATAGTATAATAGTATCTCTATTTTACTATGAGTGCACAAGGCCAGGAACCTGTGCTTCCATCCCTCCATAGATGCGTACTTATAAAATGGGTAAGAAAATACAGTACAAATGCAATGTTCTGATTGTATAAAACATATCATATGACCGTGCATATATAATAGTGCGACCGCACACCTGCACTTTTACCCCCCCAAAGCAATTTTGCCATTTTATAAGATAGATAACCCACTCTAGGGTGTGCAGTCACACTCCGATATATGCATGCCTTGGGTGGTTGATGCACTCAGCCTGTGGTCTCATGCGTAAAAACGCACACCAAGGCATTCGTGATATTAGAGCATCACCGCACACCTCAGAGTGGGTTATCTATTACATATATATATATATATATATATATATATATATATATATATATAAACTATGGAAGCACAGGGCCATCTGGGCCCTGCACTTCCATTTATAGGACAACAGTGACCAAATTGTCAGCATAGCTACCGTATTACCCCACCTCATGTACCCGGTACAGGTGAGATCACGTGATGCCTCAACCAAGCTAACAGCTAGCTCTCTCAGCTCCTGCTCGTACCTGCCTAATATTGCAAATTCTACTATCTATAACTCTGAAATACAGCCTAAACATTCTAAGGGTGCTACATCAATGGGAATCTGAACAATATCCCTGCTATAGTCGCCTCTTCAGCGTATATGGAAGAAGACATGAAGCAGGCCTTACCCCAGCTCACTCCTGTGGTGATGCCAGAAAAAAGCTTTAAACATCCTAAAGGTCACATCATTCAAGCGGGACATCCTGGCACTTCAGCCCCAGCAGCCATACCCTTAACGGATGATTGTTTCCTTCAGGTTCTCCAGCCCTTCAAAGAATCCCTGATGGAAATCACAGCAGAGCTCAAGTCCCTCCGTAGTGATCTTGGGGACTTGGGAAGACAGATGACCAATTCGGAAGCTCGCACCTACTCCCTTGAACAATGGCGGGACAAAGCTGACTCCCAAGGTGATAAAACTAAAGCAGCAAGTGGCCTGACTGCAGTATAAGACCGAAGATCTAGAGGGAAGGAACCACTGTAACAACCTTGTCCTTTTCAGGCTTCCTGAATCCTCTGAGGGCACCTCACCAATCACTTTCATGCAGAAATTCCTCCAAAACGCAGCTGGTCACCCTTCAACCCGGCCTATTTGATCGTTCGGGGCGCACAGGCCCCTCCAACCTCAGCCGGCTGAAGGCTGTCCTCCGTGCCCATTCATCTTTAAATTTTTAAGTTATGTAGAGAAGCAGCATGTGCTTCAAAAGCTCTGGGATCTCCACTCCATCCTCTGGGAAGGCTCCAGTTTAAGAATCACCCAGGACCTCCCATTCGAGACCCGCAAGAAAAGAGCCAACTTCCATCCTGTGATCATGAAAATTATTGCGGCTGACATTCATTTCAGAATGGGCTACCCCGCTCACCTCCAGATCCCTATTAAAGATAAGTGGCACTCCTTTGATTCAACAGACAGCACTTTAAGAGAACTCAATGACCTGCTGCCAACACTTTTCAAGACCTCTGAATATAACGAGGTTCTCGATGATGTTACTTCTATTGAGTTTTCTTACCTAACTGGCTCTGGCTATTTACAGCTTGAATAATAATCAGCACAAACTTGTGAATTCTAGCAGTGTGCCCCATTTAATGCTACAGTTTGGTTGGTCAATGGCAGGGAATCCAAGAGCGAGCTACATTACTATATATTGGTAAAATGTGAGAGTCCTAAGGAACCAGCTCTGGACTTGAGTTCTATAAAGTCTTGATTGTTCAGTATATTTCTGCATTGATCGTTGTATTCTGCTGAAGGTTTAAGCCATTGTTCTTACTCTTTATACATATTATCATGGTGCATAATAGTATTCTAATAGATACTGCAGTGTTGGGCAGAGGAAGTGTTGTAGAGCTTCTTCTGGACAATGGTTCTGCAGCTTGTTTTCTCTCTGTTGTGAGTTATGGGCAACTTGTTGGGCTCGTATCTTTCTGCCTTCATGGGACTGAGCACAATGAAGACTCAGAGCTTTACTCCCCCTACTGGCTGCTTTAAATTACTACCACCTTGTTATGTTTAAATGCAATCAGTTAACTTGTTCCTGTTTGATGTTGTATTGCTGTTTACAGGTTAAATAAGGGACGTTTTGGGCAGGGGGATAGGGGCTGGGTGGAGGCTGAGCTGTAGCATGGATGATGGGGAGCATCACACACTGTATTAAAGGGATTAAAGTCTGGACCATTGCTGCAGTTTAGCACTGGTTAAAATTCTGGTATATCCCCAATGCTTGCCTGTGTAAGATAATTTCCTTCCTGATATGGGTGACTTGCTTCCCCATACTGATACTTAGGAAGGGGGTGGTCTCATTTACGCATAGTGACCCAATTCTAGGAATTTTTGGGATTTGTATACAGAGTACTGGGTACCATTAGCTTTTCAGACTGTACTTACTATTACCTTTTGCACTAAGTTGGGATCTGGGCTCTGGGGTATTTCATCCTCACTTCCCTCGAGCCTCACGGAAATTAATATCTCTGGTGGGATCTGGGGTGGGGGTCTGGTTAAATATGGGCTTTCTTTGGTGTTTTATAGTTGGGGAGTTTATTGTAAATAGTTATGATGGGAGTTGGGGGAGGGTATTTCCTACATGAGAAGTTACTCTAGTTATGGGGCACAAGGGTGGCTATGTTTACACTGTTGGATGCTTGTTGTTTTGCACTTAATAGTCTCCCTTGGCAATTTTATTACTTAAAGGTGGTACAGGTTCAAGTACAGTTGGGATTGGGGATGGGGAGGCGGGTTCTGAGGGCTGTCTTAATTCTATATTCCTTTATGGCAAGTACTCATTTGTTATCTAAGACTCAAGGTGGTTGGTTTTCCAACTGTCTGGTTTCAAGGTGGGGGAGGGGTATGGAGTGCTCCTAGTGGCAGTCATCATTCTGGATGCTAAATTGGCTGCTAGACAATTTATTTTTATTTATTTATTTGTGAAATCAGTTTACAACCTTTGAGCCAGAGGCTTGTTTCCAAAGGTACCTCGTCACATTAAAGACATACATAGAGTTTTAGGTTACATAGCATAGGTTTGCAAAACAATAGACGTCATCAGAGGCGCCACGTCACACTGAGGTCAGACAAAATACATTTAGGTTACAGGGTACAAGTAATTGAGAACAGGTGTTACAAGTTGGTATCAAAAATTGAGCAATCTAATAGGTATACAATGAAACAGCTGGCACTGGCCAGGTTAGACATAAGTCACGGTGTGCGCGGAAGAGGTGGTGGATGGCTAGGGGAGAGCCGCCGGTGGGCGTTGTCATGAGAAGTCGAGGTGGAGGCTACCTTCAGAGACAGGAGCAGCTACGAGTGTTGAAGAGTTGGTTTCAAAGGGTGGTTTTGAACTTGGAGATGGTGGTGGCATTGGTGATGGGGGCAGGGAGAGAGTTAAACCAGGATGGGGCTCTGTAGCAGAAGGACCTCTGGCCACAGCTGGTTCTTGATCTGGGGACCATTAGAGTGGTCTTGTTGGATGACCATGTTGCAATAGTGGGTGGGATCTGGTGGATGGATGCCATCACCCCAGGAGGGGAGAGCTTGAGTAGGGTTTTTTTTGTGAGGAGGCAGGTTTGATATCGGAGCCATTCATCCAGGGTAAGAAGTTTAGCCTCGTCATACAGCTGACAGGTGTGTGTGAGCCTGGGGGCACCAGTAATCAATCTGCAGGCTTTATTCAGGGTTAAGTGAATTTTTTTGAGTGCAGTCGTGTCGGCAGCACCATAGACTGGTAGACCATAGTCTACAAGTGACAATACGGAGGACGTAACAGTGAGCCGGAGCGCAGAAGGCAGGTTCTATGGCAGAAGAGGATGCCAAGCTGTGTGTATGGCTAGTAGCTTAGTTAATTTCCTTACATGGAATGTAAAAGGTGCTAGGGAAACGTCTAAAAGGTATCAGATTCTTAAATATGTCTCTTTTCTTTATGCTCATATTATATTTATACTAGAAACACATTTACTACCCCATGAAGTCCAGCTCTTCTGTAGACAGGAGATTGGTCAGGTCTATGCTTCAGGTGACTCAACACCTAGTAGAGATGTAGCCATTCTTGTAAACCGTAAGATCCCCTGACAAACAGATCAGATTATTTCCAACCCTAAGGGAAGCTTCATCATTGTGAAAGGTGTATTAGAGTAAAAATAAATGGTTCTTGGCAGTATTTATGGCCGGTGGGAGGGATCCAACCTTTCTTATGGAACTGATGGATAAGTTGACCCATTTCATCCCTATCCACTAGTTTTGGGAGGTGACTGGAACCTATCCCCACCCAAGACCTGGACCAGTCAAATCAATCACTCAAACCCCTTCAGTTGCCCAAAGGAAGCTATACAAGTTTATGGATACATTGGGGATCTGCAATCCATACAGAATCCTTAATCCGTTGTCTCACACCTTCTCTTTTTTCTCCACAGTCCACCAGACCTCTTTCAAACTTGATTACACCCTCATCAGCAGTTCCCTTCTCCCCAGCCCTAGTAACACCGGTATAGTACCAATAGTTATTTCCAATCATACAGCTGCAGGGGCCGCATTGGTCCCTGACCCTTCCTCGCAGCGAGACACGACATGGAAGCAAAATACACAACTCTCAAAGGCTCTCATGGTCTATCTACAATCTCTTTTCTCATTCAGTCTTTTATCCACTCTAATCAAAATTCAGTCTCTAGGGTAGATTATGAATGGTGTGTTTTGAAATGCTTCCTCCGGAGGAAGTTTATTCAGATGGCCTCTACCCACAAACACCAATAAAGAATCAGAAGCTCTTTTACTACTTGCACAAATCCGCACCCTGGAACAATTCTCTCTCCTACTTCCTCTTGATCTTTTGCAATCCCTGATGGCCCTCAAAGACAAATACTCTATCTTACTACAAAAAAGGTGGACTATGCTATCCTTAAGGCCCAGACTAAGTATATTGAACAAGGAGAGAAAGCAGGGCAACTACTCGCTCTCTACCTGAAGAAACTTGAGGCATCACAAATTATCCCATCCATTTTAGCATCAGGTGATTCCATTAAAACCCTCTCTAGAGATACTAACATACTAACATACTATTTGCCAGCAGATTAGGCCTTACGGTCTATCGAGTCTGCTCGAACTTTAGATCCTTAGTTGGGTGCCGAGACCCTCCCATCCCTAGTGCTCCAGAAACCCGTATCATCCATCCCCACCCCCCTGGGACAGGACATCATCTGATACATCCACTTTCTGTGTCTGTCCCATCCTCTTGAAGCCCTCCACTGTGGATCTCTGAACTAGCTCACCAGGCAGTGCATTCCAAGGGTCCACCACCCTCTCAGTGAAAAACCTCCTCCTCTTTTCCCCCTTACCCTTCCACCTTCCAACTTCAAACCATGCCTCTGGTATACCTCCCTGCTTTAGTCTAAAGATCCCTCCATGTTAACCCTATTTATTCCCTTGAGGTACTTGAAGACCTCAATCATGTCCCCCTGTCTCTCCTCTCCTCCAGTGAAAACAGGCAGGCGCTCCTTAAGTCTGTCCTCATACGTCAAATCCCTAGCCTCGTGTCATCTTTGTTGCCCTCCTCTGTACCCTCTCTAGGGCTGTATGTCCTCTTTAGTGTGGTCTCCAGTACTGTACACAGTACTCAAGGTGTGGTCTAACCAGTCCATTGTACAGCGGCAGAATCACTTCCTTGCTCCTAGAGGTGATCCCCTTACGATGTATCCCAACATCCTGTTTGCCTTGCTAGCCGCTCTCCTGCACTGCTCAGAGTTATTCATACATGCATCCACCATGACCCCTAGGTCTTTTTCCCCTATTGAGGCCTCCAGCGCCTCCCCTCCCAGGGTGTACCTGTGTTTAGGGTTTCCCCGACCAAGATGCAACACCTTGCACTTGGTGATATTGAAATTTAATTTCCATGTGTGAGCCCAGCTTTCCAGGGTGTCCAGGTCCCCTTGCAAGGCCAACCTCCCCTTCTCCCTCAACTACTGCTCCCATCTTGAGTCATCCGTGAAGAGACTCAATTCACACCCTATACCCTCCCTGATGTCCGATATGTGCATTAAACAGGATCGGACCAGGACCCGAGCCCTCGCGGTACCCCATACCAACCTCTCTAGGGTTCAGAGCTCCCCACAGACCACTACTCTCTGAGTGCATCCAGCTAGCCAGTTTTCAATCCATCTACCATCAAAGGCCTACTCCTAACCCCATCAGTTTCTCCACCAGACCATTGTGGGGACAGAGTCAAACGCCTGCTGAAGTCCAAGAATAATACATCCACAGGCTTACCCTGTCCAGTTCTGATGTTACCCATTCATAGAACTCCACAAGGTTGGTTTGACATGATCTACCTGGCACAAACCCATGTTGCCGACTATCCAGACCTCCCACCTCCTCAAGTACACCCCAATCGTTCCTTTAGTATACTCTCCATTAATTTTCCCACCACGAGGTCAAACTGATAGGTCTATAATTACCTGGTACTTCCTCGACCCCTTTTATGGATTGGTACCACATGTGCCTCTCGCCAATCCTATGTACCCTCCCTGTCTCAAGTGACCTGCTGAAAAAGCTCCTGAGAGTGCAGCCAGTATGTCTGCCAGTTCCTTAGTACTCTCGGATGAATGCCATCCGCCCAGGAGATTTGTCTTTCTTTAGGGCCTTGAGGGCTAACCACACCTTTTGGCAGAGATAGCATCATCCGTCCCCTCCACCTTACTGGCCTTTTTATCTTTACCCAGATGTGACACCCTGGGGTACCTCTCTCCCTCTTGCTCCATTTTGTTGCTCCCTGATCCCACTTACTGATGTTTCTATCCCCTTCGTGCCTTGCTTTGTAGATATCCCATCCCCCTCCCTAGTGAACACAGAGGTGAAGTACTTGTTAAATACCTCTGCCTGGTCCCTCACCTCTTCCACCCACCCTCCTTCTGATCTCAATCTGCTGAGATGGCCCTTAGTTTTTCTCCGCTCCCCAATGTACCGGAAGAACCCCTTTTCCCCTCCATGTATTCCCTGTGCCAGCCGCTGCTCTTTACTGGACTTTGCTCCCCTCACCATACGGGTGACTTTTCTAGATGCAAGCTGGTACATTTCCTTATCCCTATCCCCTCTTGTTGTTTTATATTTTTATAGGCCGCCTTCTTTTCTCTGACTGCTACCTGTACCTCACTGGACCACCAGCATGGTTTATGTGACCTTGCTCCCTTACGTTTCAACTTAGTGCAGATCCTGACTGCCTCATGAAGTCCCTGTTTTATGACCTCCCATCTCCTTTCCACACTTGTCATTGAGGTAATCCCCATCAAGTGATCCTTGAGAATATTTCCCATGCCCATGAAGTCTGCCCCCTGAAGTCCACTGCCAGTGTCCTAGATCTCACCCTCCCCCATGCTTATTTGAAACCAGACAGTATTGTGGTCGCTCCCAGTCAGGGGGTCTTGTACAACCATGTCCCTTACCAGATCCCCATCTGCCAGAACCACATCCAGGACATGCCCTCCTTGTGGGCTCCATCACATGCTGTGTTAAGAAAACATCCTGAAGCCATCCAGCAGCCTCTGCTCCTTGGCCACCTTAGAGGACATGGTTCCCCAGTTTGTACCTGGCATATTAAGGTCCCCCATCAACACCACTCCTTCCCCTTTTGGTCCACACTGGGCAATGATGTTGTCCAGCAAACCATCCTCTAGAACCTCACTCATCCCGGGGGGCCTATATGCTACACCCAGCTTGACCTTATTTCCTGCTGAGGATCGTAAAGTGACCCATAAGGCCTCCACGTTTCCCTCTGCCTCTTCTACCCTAGCAATTTCTATGTCATCTCTAATGAACATAGCCACTCCACCCCTCTGCCCTCCTTTCTATCCTTCCTGAGCAAGTGTGCCCCGTGCGTTTAGGTCCCAGTCATGGTTTTGTTGTACGTTTCATTGACCGCCCATATCCACCCTCCCTCGAACAGCATGGCCTGGAACTCTGGCAACTTGTTTCCCAAGCTCCTGGCATTTACTAACACCAACCCCACCCTATCCCTGATTCTCTTTGTCGAACCCCACCCAGATTCCTTTATACTTCCATCCTCCCTCTGCTCCTCCTGAAACCTCCATCCCCAATCTATTCCCCTTCCCCTTGGGCGTGAAGGCTACTCCCTCATCTGAGGAGAGGGCTCTGGTCAGCCCCTCCCTTATCCCTTCCCCCTCACAAGTTTAAACCCCACCTTTCTTGTATGTAGTCAACCATCCCCTGTTTAAGGACTTCCTTCTCTAATGGGGCAAGATGAAACCTGTCCTTGGCATATAGTCCCTTATCCTCCCAAACTCCATTCCAGTTCCCTAACACCCCCAACCCACTCTCTTCACCCCACTTCCTGAGCCAGTCATTTACCTCTGTGAGCTTCATTTTTCTCTCCACTGAGGCCTTTGGTACTGACAATATCTCCGAAAAGGAAATGTTGCATCCATTATCCCGACAGACTCTGGCAAGTTCTTGGAACCTTGCTTGGATTTCCAAATGCTATTTCCCTCTAGATCATTAGTTCCCAAATGCACCAGGAAATCCGGTTTCCTCACAATCCCTAACCATTTCATACACCATGAACTTTGCTCTGTGCAGTGTCAGCCCAGAGATACACACTACCTTCACCTGGCTATGGCATCCACCCCCCTGTCCCTCCCACTGCATACCCCTAATCATCGAGTCTCCCAATAACAGAACCTTAACACCGCCATCATCCTTATGGTTGCCTCCACTATGCCCTCTCAGCCCCCCTTCCCCCTTATTCATGATCTCAATTTCATGGGAGTCTTCCTGCCTTACTAGAGACCCCCTTGTCACCCTCCCCTTTCTGCCTCCCTTGCTATTTTGCCCACTTAACTCAAACTCCCTCTGAATAGGTGTCCCCTTTAACCCTCTCTTATCCGAACCATTTATCCTGGCCCTGATGGTTTCTCCTTCCCCCACACCGCCATCCTCCCCCCTTGTAATAGTACCCCTGCCTCCAGAGGCTCTCTGTGGGTCCCCTTTAGCTAGGGCCCTATCCTTGGTACTGACCCCCCTGCTGAAAGGGGGCGCCTCTCCCACCTCCTTGTCTCCCAGTTTCTCTCCAATCATGCTGTCCTCTCTCATGTCTGGAATATGTTGCATCTCCCCCGTTTGCTTATTTTATTTATTTTATTTATTTAAGAATCAGTTTACAACCTTTGAGCCAGAGGCTGTTTACAAAGGTACTTCGTCACATAAAGACATACATTGCGTTTCGGTTACATAGCAAAGATTTGCCAAAAATCAATAGGCATTCACCAGAGGTGCCACGTCACATTGTGGTCAGACAGATACAGTTGGGTACAGACAGATACAATTAGGTACAGGTACAGGGTACATGTAATCGATAACAGGTATTAAACAAGTCGGTATCAAGTGAGCATTCTGGTAGATAAACATTGAGTCAGCTTGGCACTGGCCAGGTTAAACCTAGGCATGGTGTACAGGAAGTGGTGGAGGGATGGTTGGTGGAGCTGCCTGGGGCATTGTCAAAAGAAAAGGAGGTGGAGGCTATGTTCAGGAGACAGGATCTGTTACGAGTGCTGAAGATGTGGTTCAAGTGCGGTTTTGAATGTGGAGATGGTGATGGCATTGGTGATGGTGGCAGGAGAGAGTTAAACCAGGTTGGGGCTCTATAGCTGAAGGACCTCTGGCCATGGCTGGTTCTTGTTCTGGGATCTTTAGAGTGGTCTTGTGGGAGACCGTGTTGCAATGGTGGGAGGGCTCTGGTGGATGGATGCCGTTACCCCAGGGGGAGAGCCAGCGAGGGTTTTTTGGTGAGGAGACAGGTCTGGTATCGGACGCGTGTCATCCAGGGTAAGCAGGTTAGCATCGACATATAGCTGACAGGTGTGTGTGAGCCTGGGGCACCAGTAATCAATCTGCATGCTTTATTCAGGGTTAGGTGAATTTTGTTGAGTGCAGTGGCGTCGGCAGCACCGTATACTGGTAGACCATAGTCTACAAGGGACAGAACGGACGATGTAACAGCTAGCCGGAGAGCATTTGGGGGAAGGCAGGTTTTATGGCGGAATAGGATGCCAAGCCGTGTGTTGGTGGCGGATGTTAGGCGTCGATGGGTGTGAAATGTGAGGCTGAATCGAAGGTAACCCCAAAGGTATTTGTAGGAGCAGACTTGTTCCAGTGGTTGGTTGGTGCTTGGAAGGATATAGAGTGGGTGGTTGCTAGCTTTGTTTTGGGGTGTGAAAAGAGCATAGTTTTGGTTTTCTTAAGATTGATGACGAGTCTGCTCCTTAAACCAAGCCTCAGCACTGTTAAAGGACTGCTGTAGGGAGTCCTGTAGGGAGATGGGATTCACGGTGGGTGGCAAAAGGACAGCGTCGTCTGCATACAGCAGAATTTTGCCAGAGCATGCACTGGGCAGGGTGTTCAGATACAGAGAGAAGAGATGGGGCCCAGGATGGAGCCTTGGGGACCCAGAGAGAATGGGACGAGATCGGAGAGTGTAAGTATTAATCTTGACACACTGGAATCGAGTGTCAAGATAGCTAGCACACCTGCCAGGGCCAGCCGAGAGACCAGTGAGGCAGAGTGCATTCAGCAGCAGTGGATGGGAGATAGTGTCGAAAGCCTTTAGCAGGTCAATGAACACTGCACCAGCTAGGAGCTGGTATCCAAGGAGGAGGGGAAGTTGGAGAATTCAATAAGGGCAGTGCTGGTACTGTGACCATGACGGAAGCCATGTTGCTCTGGGCATAAGATGTTATGCTTAGCAGATAATCAGTGATTTGAATGGCCACCACTTTCTCCAGGGCTTTAGAGAGGGAGGGAGGATGGAGATTGGCGGTAGTTGTTGGCCGATGACCTGTCGCCTCCTTTATGAATAGGTGTGATAATGGCTGTTTTCCAAGCTGTGGGGAATTGTCCCAGGCAGAGTGACTGGTTAATTAGGCTTGTGAGAGGTGCAAGGACCTCATCTAGCACCAGCCTGAGGATGCTGGGGTCCAGTGAGTCACTGCCGGGATTGTTGCCATTGAGAGCTTTGATTAGGATGGGTCTGGCTTCCCGGGTGGAAATCTTTCGCAGGAGGAAGCTGGGGTGCTGGAGGACAGGGGGAGTTTGGCTGGGGGGAGGGTCAAAGAAATTACTAGGGAGGACTGAGCTAAGGTCAGTGAAAGTGGTGTTGAACCAGTTAGCTATGGTGGCAGGCTCGGGGAGGTTGTGCCATTTCTAGTGAGCTGGGATGGGGCAGGGAGCAAGCTTTACCATTGAGTTGCTTAATATTATCCCAGAAGGTCCGGCTGAGCCCCAGGAGGAGGTGGTAAGGGAGGCCTGGTAATGGTCTGCCTTGGCTTTCCTGATGGCCCATGAGCATTTATTTCGGGCTGCATTGTATGCTTGCTTATCAGACACAGACGACCTGTTTCAGTGGCAAGGTGCCAGAGGTTATCCGGTCTCTAAGTAATTGTAGGAGGGCCGGGCTAACCCAGGGTGCGTTCTGTTTCTTGGACCGGGTTTTGGTTAAGGGTGCAAAGAGATCACAGGCCATGTTGAAGGTGTGAGTGAAAAAGGTGAGGTCAGTATCAATGTTGGTTGCCTGCTGAATGGGGGACCAGTCTATGTGGGTGAGGAGTGCCTTAAGTTTCTTCAGCCCACCAGGGCGGAGGCGCCTGCAGAGGGTGGTCTGGGCTTTGGGTTTGGGATTGGGGGCTACCCAGTGGAATAGGATAGGGGAGTGGTCACTCAGGGAGTCTGGGAGGACCTGGATGTTTTGGATTTTATGGAGTCGGTTAGTTATAATAACATCCAGCAGGGTGCTGGTACCACTCTTAGGGTTAAGTCTCGTGGGATGGGTGACGAGTTGTGTCATATCTTGGGCAGCAAATGAGTCTCTGGTGGTGGATGAGGAGGTGCTGAGCCAATTTACATTAAGGTCCCCCACTAGCTTAACATATATGTTTCCCCTTCTCCCTCTGAGACTATTTCTATCCTTTCCATTGCCGGTCTGTGATGCCCTATGGGTATCAGACTCCCTCCCCCCGGCTTTGTATAAGTTTTCTCATTTCCACCAACCCTTTCCTCCCCCTCTAGGTTGCTTAGTAGCTCAAATTTATTGCGACACTCTATGTCAGCCTCCATCAAGTAACCCGAGATTCCCCTGACTGCACCTCTAAACTGCCCCTCTACTTCCCCTCTTGCTCTGTTCACCTTAGGAGCTCCCTTCCCACAGTCTGCTGTTTTAGGCTTCCGCACAACAGCCCCTCCTGACTCTTCCCCCTCCACTATCTTTGTATTCAGAATGTTCACCCCGTACGCTTTCCCCTTAGCATCAACTTCCCTATCTAAGGGTCCTCTGTCCCTAATATCCCCCCTCCTGCTTGCTGTAACATAACGTCCTGTAATTTCAGAGCATTGCCCCAGCCTCCCTCAGCCCCACCCTTCTGCTGCCCATATCCACACCCCTTATCCTTGACACCCTCCCAGCTCCCCCAGCTTACTCCCTAACCAATATACCTCACTCCTGATACAAGATAACTGTCTACAGAGTGGGCAGCCTCCCTCTCTCCAGGCCCAATTTAGAATTATTGCCATCCCACAGCCTGTACAGCCTACAACCCTTCCAAAGATGCCTGCCATGGTGGAATATGGTCACCCTGTTTATCCCCCTCTGTTTATAATGGCACACCCCCTTTTCTCAGTCCCTTTCCCCTGGAATACAGTTTCTCTCTATACTGACTGTAGTTATTTACAACCCCAATTTCAACCCCCCAATAAAGTTCCAAAGTCTCACAAACACATACAGTCCAGTGTGTGTTCGGTCCCACTAACAGTGTGTGTAAGCAGACATCAGGTACCGTATGATGTCACAGGCCCACCAGCTGCTGTTGCTTCAAATTTCAGTCCTAAAACAGAAATGCTCAGCCTTTCAATCCCAACCCCCAGTGGCTTTTCAGTATTTAAGAAAGCCTACAAAACAGGGTGGGTGGGAGGGCTCTTACCAAACACCAGGCAAACAACACATTTAAATTTCCCTCTAATTAACCCTGACAAACAACTGTCCCCAAACCTCAAAAAGTTACAATATCACAGCCCAAGTAACAGTTCTAATTCAGGGTAATAATTTTTACCACATAGAGCTAATTTCACTTACAAACTATTCCAATATTTCAGTTAAAACAGAATATAAACCCAGACCTCTGTCCAACCAACCTGCTGCTCTGAATTCCCAAGTGAACAATGGAGGCCAGGGTAATTCCTGTTTAAAGACAAGGTAATTGCAGCTAATGTCCCTTCCCCCAAACACCAGGCAAACAACACATTTAAATTTCCCTCTAATTAACCCTGACAAACAACTGTCCCTAAACCTCAAAAAGTTACAATATCACTAGTTTTCAAACAATTCTATTCTGAACCATACAGCAAATGTTCATTTGCACTGGACATGTCTGAGACCCTCACATACTTAAATTCTATGTCCCTGCCCAGTCTCGCTGAACAACAACAAAATTATCTCTTAGCTCCAATTTTACTTACTGAACTACAGGTCACCGTAAACAATCTAGCTCCAGATATATCTCCTGGACCTGACGGACTCCCCTCCAATTTTTACAACAGTTTTCTTGCAGACCTAGCCCCCTTTCTGCTCCATCTGTACAACTTCATGTTCTCCTCAGACTTACTGGATTCTTCACTGTTGGAGGCCACCATAATTCTCCTTCTCAAGCCAGACAAACCACCTAACAATCCTGTAAGTTATCGACCCATTTCCCTATTGAAATGCAACTTCAAAATACTTGCCAAGATACTAGCTAAACGTATTGAGAATGTATGGCTAGGCCTCCTCTGTCCAGAACAGGTGGAATTAATCTCCGGGAGATCCTCGACTGATCACATTTGTAAGACACATCATTTCTTTCAGGCAGCTAACTCCTCCCTTTTTCCTATGACTCTGATATCCCTGGACACTGAAAAGGCCTTTGACAGGGTTGACTGGTCCTTTCTCTGGTCAGCCTTGCAGAATATGAACCTTCCTTCTGGCTTCATACAATGGATCCAGGTTCTCTATTCTTCCCCTACAGCCAAAATGTACTGTAATGGGGTTCTCTCTTCTTCCTTTTCCTTATACACTGGAACCAGTCAGGGCTGTCCTCTTTCTCCCTTTCTTTTTAATCTTTATCTTGAACTGCTCATTAGAAGCATTAAAGCTAATCCAAATGTACATGGTATCCAGGTCAGTAATCTCACTCTGTCCCATTCTGTTTATGCAGATAATATTTTACTTCATCTTTCAGATCCTGTACCCTTCCTTACTGCGTCCTTACAAGTCATCGAGAAATTTGGCAGTTACTCCAATTATAGATTGAATCTCAATAAAACTGAAATATTACCTATCAGCAGTCTAGTTTATAGTCAAGACTTTTACCCTTTGGCATGAAGTGGTCCCCGCAGTATTAAATACCTGGGTATCTACTTAACGACGACCTGTCTTGACTAGGAAGCTGAATCTGGAAAACTTGGTAACTATTCTACAGCAGGACCTGACATGCTGGAAAAGCCTTCCAATATCCTTATGGGGCAGGATAAACATTACCCTTTGAATATGCTCAATATTTGGCTTCCCCTATCCTTTTTTAGATGTGTCCACTCCTATATTGCTTCCTTCATCTGGGCAGATAACTCTCCTAGATGGTTCTATTCCAAACTTAGGTTACCCAAAGATTCTGGTGGCTTATGACTTCCTGACTTCCTGTTGTATTATCAGGCCAGCCACCTTCAAAAATGTGGCAAATGACTCTCGGCCCCCCAAAATCTCATTGACAGTGTATATACCCCGGTCTGGTTGCAAATTGAATCGCAACCAATTTCTGATTATAAGCTGTCTCCCGCTTCCATTCTTTTCTTTCCCCAGAAATCTTTGTCAGAGTCCCTACAGCCATCTCTGATTGAAATGTCCATCAAGGTCTTCTGGCAATTATGCTCCTACCTTAAAATTCTTTTGTCTAAAGACTTCTCTCAACATAACCTCTATAACTTGAATATTAAGGTGGGGAATTCTTCATCACTTCCTACCTGGCTCTGTACTGCTCCTGACCAAAAGATCTCTGACTTTTACAATTTGACCTCCATTCTTACCTCTTCAGAAACACTAGAAAAGTTTAATTTAAGTCCTAATCAAAGTTTTAAGATCTACCAGCCAAGACATTTGTTAATACGACAATTTGGGCTTGACCCACAAGTCTCAATTCTGGGGGGTCTCCTTCAACAGATTCATGACATAGTATTCAAACCCAATGGGGTATCAGCTCTTTAATGGCGTTTACTAACTTCACTCCTCACCCACCTATCCCAAGTGGATCCAAGGTTTGGGAGTCTCATACTTGAGTACACTTTTGACTGGCCTAAACTATGGAACAATCTCTACACATACCTGACTCAAGACTGATTATGCCTTACCAATATCATATTCTAAACAATATGTATTATACCTCTATTAAACTAGCTAGAATGGGTCACCTTCCCTCCCCCTGCTGTACCTGGTGTGGTAAAGCAGATGGCACCTTATTGCACATCTTTTGGTCATGTGAGAAGGTCTCTCTCCAAGGGCAAGCATAAAGGATAGCCTAGACCATCTCTTGGGGCTACATGGCTTTTTCTCCCCTGAGGTCTGCATTATTGGAGACTTTTCACAGATTCAGGTTAAAGAAGGAAGATACCACATGGCTCTTATCTCATTAGTGGTTAAAAAGCTAGTATTGAGGCATTGGCTTGACCAATCACCCATCACCCATACTGAATGACTTAATGAACTCTCTTCTCCTTAAGAAAAGAGCATCCAATTGCTGCCATGTGTAACTACATGCCCCTATTCAACAAGATGTGAGCCAAGTTATTTGCCCTATACTTGAAGTAGTTAGTATCATATACCTTGCACCTCATTAGCTTTCCTATTGATTGCTACTGTTCTTAAAGTTTACATCCTGATTACACTATCCTCTATTGTGTTGTGTTGGGAGGGGTTGGTGCACTCCACTGGGGTGGGGGAGCTGGGAATAGGGGGGAGGGGGAGTGGGGGATGAGTACTAATTTTCTTTATCCTAACAGTTTCCTTGTTGTAATACATTTTTTGTTATATATGGTTTTATTAAAACAATAAAGCTTTTTCAATTTGAATGTACCTGGTACAGAAAAGTTTTGAACCTCCACAAAAATGTTATTCTGCGCAATTGCAATGCCATTCCATCCCACAGGTGTGAAAACACATTTTGTAACATACATAAGGTAGGGTAATAACTATGTGGAAAACCTGGGGTCAAAATATTTAAACTATCCAAAATTATGAATGTGTGTTGAGAAATTGCAGCAAATGGTCATAACTTTGGCATTTTTTCATATTTTGACACCAAATTTTCAATATAGTATTCTTATGACGCCACCTCATAAACCCCATAGGTGAAAATCTTCAATTCTATGCCAAATGCCATTCCATGAAAAACACATTTGGGACAGAATGTGAAAAATTACATCTATACTGTTCATGAGGTGGATAAAAGAAATATGAACACATGCCCGCCTAGATTTTATTTTTTATAATTACTGGTGCTTTTTACTTTAGCACTGCAAGAGTAGTTAATCACGATCAGTTGCCATTGCTAAAGCCTGAACCAGAGCACGAGTCCCCAGTGCAAGTACTGCAGGATCAGCCAGATATTTATTTCATTACTCTGAAGGCAGGATTAACTAATTTAATAGTTTAAAAATACTTTACATCTGTGTTGATTTGTTTCCAGATAGTCAGTATGCGTGTTCCGGTACTGGAAAAATAGAGCCGCCATGTTGCTCGTGTTGTGCGTCCTTCCCACAGCCCAAGTGACAGCCAATAAGGTGGCGCGCTAGCATTGAGTGACAAGAAACACCAGGGAACGGAAAAGATTTTTAAAGCAAAATGCCGTAATAACCCATTTTCGAGTTATTATGGCGTTTGACAATACCTGTATTCAGGCTGATAAATAGGGTCACCAGTAACTATATAGAATAATGGATGAGAAGGGGTTGATATGAGAATTTAATACTTCAGAGTTGTGGATGCTACATAAACCCGAGGCGAGCCGGTTCAAGCATCCCACAGCAGAGTGTGCGATAAATTCTTATACCCTCCCCATCTTTTATTTTTTTATAATAACAGGCCAGCAATTTTCTCCAGCAGTTTGTGAGATTGTTTGGCCCTGCCCACATACAGAATGTTGGCCAATGAGGCAGCAGCATAGTTTGACTGGCATGGCTCATGAATGTCATAACAACCAGACAGTTGTTATGGAAAATATCAACCTGGTCAGTACATTGAGAGAAATTGCTGACCAGTTATTATATGTATATACTGTAAATATATGTATAGCTATAGGTGAGTACACTGACATCATGATAAATCTGTTTATCGGCGCAACTACTGTATATATAAACCAGGCAGGTCCAACTTATACATATAGTTATTACGTCATCCAAAATTTATACAGTTAGTAAATATGTCACCAATGCCAAACTATCAAACTACATTCCTTTCCAAAATTAAAGGTACTCTGTGCCAACTAAGCCACCTGTACCAATACCTCATGCAAACACCTGCCCAGTTTGCCACATCAACAGGCCACACAGTAGTAAAGTCAAATAAATCTAAAAAAACAACAACACAGCAGTGTTTATTTTCTGCAACACAGTTAAGGTTTTTGATTCCCTTTACAATTAGAAAGTCCAAAAAAGAAATGACAGAGCAACCAACTGACAATAGTTTCCAACTGGAAATAAATAAAATCCTAATGCAAGTCAAGTAGGACACAGAACCACTTGAGGACCCTGAAACAGAAACCACAGGACACAAAAAACAAGCACAAACACTGCTACATTACTAAAGCAGACTGCCATAGAAAAATTCACAGGGGTAGGGGAAAACCCAACACAGTATGGAAACCCCACACTGACATAAACATGTTCACCAGCTACCTGACAGAAAAATTAAATGTCATGCATTGCTACAAGATATACTACCTGCAGACCCTTGTAGAACTTGTAGTGTGTCCAAACCGTCCTACCTTGTCCCCTTCTGTCCCCTTCAGCTGAACCACTCAGGCCCAGCATACATTCATGTTCAGGGCCCCAACTGGGCTTAATGGCCTCCCATCTGACATCATTGCTGAACCTAAGCTGGCTCTTTTAAGTTTAAACTTCTCCAAACACCTTATTGCATTCTGCAGCTGTGACTGTCCTCCCTCAGCTATCCTCGCATAAGGATCTTATCCACCTCCATCGCCTACAACCTCCTTACACCCACACACACTGCCTAGCTATCCTACATCCACCCTTCTCCTTGACTGGTGATATTCACTTCCACCTAATCCATTTCATACGCCTCTTTCTCCCCAACTCACCTCTCCCTAACCTTGACTCCTCTGAATTTTACTGTTTGTTTTCCTTACCCTCCACCAACACCCAACACCTACCCTCTCTGTCTTCCTCTGTTAATCACTCTTTCTGACATTCTCCCATCTTAACTATTCTCCCTAAGTTATTTTGAAAAAGTCACTCACTGACTGCTATATTACCTTTTGTGAACTCATTGAGTTGTATCTACATGATACCTACTCCTCCCACCTAACACCTATCCCCTTCCTCCTCCCCTTATCACCCTTTCTGTCACTTCCATTTTAACTGTTCTCCACTTACTCCATTCTAACTATTCTCCCTTCACAAGTTAATTTGACAAAGTCACTTACTGGCTGCTATACTACCTGTTTGTGAATGCATTGAGTTGCTGCTTGCATGATTCCATACATGTATTGATATTGCAATATTCACTTTTTCTTCTCATTATGTCAACTGTTAGTACTTTCTTGATGTGGAACCTTTGTAAAAGAGCCACTGGAAATGGGAAACATCAAAACTGCCATCACAGAGGCAACAAGCCTTTTGTGTGAAGCAAATAAACAACTTAAATGAAAGAAAAAGCCACTATGGTTCCCAAAAGGTGGCAGAAGGTTAGGGAGAAAAATATAGCATTTAGGAAGTATAAGGAAACACAGAAGGGGCAGGACAGAGAACTGTACCAGTTAAAGCAGAAGGAAGCAGGGAGGGACATCAGAATAGTAAAGGACCAAACTAAGGAAAAGATAGCCAACTCGGTTAAGAAGGGGATAAAACCTTTTATAGGTACATCAGGGAGTGTAGACAGACAAAGGGAGGGGTAGTGAGGCTGAATAGAATGGGCAGTGGGTGGGCAGAGAGGGACAGTGAAAAAGCAGGGATACTGAAAGTGAGAAGTTTGCTTGTTTTTTCTCGGACAGGGTGTCCTTGATCCGGTGGGAGGTTTCTTCATCCAGCAATACCATTGCTGACAGTGGTCGCAAGATGTGTTCTGAGTGCACTCCACCTAGTTGGGGGGAGTTTAGGCCAGAGGACGTTCATGAGGTTATTGAGGTGGCAGTCAATTTGAAGCATACCTTTTGTGAGCTGGACCCAGTGCCAACGTGTTTCTTAATGAGATGCATTGACTCTGTTGGCCCAGTGTTTGCCTCAATTGTACGGTGTTCCTTGCTTCAGGGTGTCTTTCCAGATGCCTTGAAGGAGGCTCTGGTGAGACCCCTTTTAAAGAAATCTTCTTTGGACCCGGAGATCAAGGCAAATTATCGTCCTATTTCCAATCTCCCATTTCTGGGGAAGATTGTTGAGAAGGTGGTATTGCTTCAATTGGAAGAACACCTCATGACTCACGAGTTGTATGATCCCTTCCAGTCGGCTTTTCGGGCTAGACATAGCACGGAAACTGCGCTTGTTCGGGTGCAGAATGATCTCCTCAGGGCTAGAGACTGAGGGGACAGGACAATTCTTGTTCTCCTTGATCTCTCTTCAGCATTTGACACTGTGGACCATTGCGTGTTGCTTGTCCACCTTAGGGAGCTGTGCAGACTCACCGGTACTGTCATCAACTGGTTTGAGTCCTTTCTTACCAACAGGAGGCAATGGGTTGTGATGGGAAATTTCTCATCTACACCCTGCCTCTTTTTGTGCAGAGTCCCTCAGGGTTCGGTACTGGCCCCAATGCTGTTCCCAGTGTATATGCTGCCCCTGGGAGGGATCATTAGGAAGTATGGTCTGAGTTTTCATTGCTATGCTGATGATACTCAGCTATACTGTCCTTTCTCCAGGAACATCCAATGCAGTGGATGTGTTAAATATCTGTCTGGCCGAGATCAATGACTGGATGGCCTCCAGCCGGTGCGACTGAACCCTGACAAGACTGAGGTATTGGTAGTGGAGTCAACAGAGTTCGTGATAGGATGGCCTCTGACCCTGCAACTGGACTTGTGCTGGGAGCTGTGTCATTGATGGCCTCCTCTTGGGTGCAAAATCTTGGAGTGATTCTGGACCAGAACTTGACCGTGGAGGCTCAAATATCTTCTGTGGTCCATACCTGTTTTTCCATCTCAGAAACATTACCAGGATTAAGCCCTTGTTCCACCTCTGGACCTCCCTACCTTGATACATGCCTTAGTCACATCTAGGCTTGACTACTGTAATGCCCTCTATCTCGGGGTCTCTGGGGGTTCTCTTCATAGACTGCAGCTGGTGCAAAATGCTGCTGCCTGGCTTTTGACTGGGCAAAACAAATTTTGTCATATTACACCTGTATTTCGCGAATTGCACTGGCTGCCTGTTGGGTGGAGAATCCTCTTTAAGGTGGGTCTTCTCACCTATAAGACCCTACACAGGCAGGGCCCTGGTTACCTGTCAGTGCTCCTGGTACCTACTTCCTCTACCCGCCATCTCCATTCTTCCAGCGGTGGCTTCCTGACTGTTCCTAGAGTGAGGTTAAAATCAGCAGGCGACCGAGCTTTAGAACTCATTACCAACTGTAGTCAGGGAGGTCCCCACCGTAGCCATTTTTAAAGTCTGCCTGAAGACACTCCTATTTCTACAAGCATTTTGTGTTTAATGTTGATTATTTATAGGATGTTTTATTTTACTTTTAAATGCTTATGCTGTATGTAATGTTATAAAATTTGTATGGTGCCCAGAACCTCTGGGATTAGGCGTCTTTTAAATTAATTTGCCTTTGTCTTTACTTCTGCTCATTATTCACAAAGTAGGGGAGGTGCCTAATCCAATCAACAGAAGCACTCTGGATAAGGGGTCGATCCCAGTCCTTTCACAGAAGAAAGGGTTCTGAAAGAACTCCTAAAACTGAAGGTGGACAAAGTAATGGGGCCTGATGGAATTCACCCCAGAATTCTAAAAGAATTAAGGGGAGAACTAGTGACACCACTAACTACCCTTTTTAACAAATCATGGGAGCATGGTGTGGTACTGGAGGACTGGAGGAAGGCAGATGTGATTCCCCTTCACAAAAGTGGGAGCAAGACAGAGGCAGGAATCTACAGACCTATCAGTTTGATCTCTGTGGCAGGGAAAGTGATGGAATCACTTCTGAAGGAAAGAATTGTTGAGTACCTAGAGGCCAGTGGGGCACAGGACCCAAGGCAACATGGGTTCAAGACCGGGAAGGTCATGTCAAATGAATCTAATTGATTTCTTTGACTGGGTGACCAAAGTAGTAGACCAGGGAGGGACTGTGGACATGGCCTACCTAGACTTTAGCAAGACATTTGACACAGTCCCACACAAATGATTAATAATCAAATTAACCAGCCTGGGAGTGGGTAACAGGGTGATAGCCTGGGTAAAACATTGGCTGGACAACAAGACACAGAAGGTAATTGTAAATTGAGTCCACTCTGAAAAAGAGGGGTTACTAGTGGGGTACCACAGGGTTCAGTACTGAGTTCAGTCCTTTTCAATGTCTTTATAAGTGACATTGCAGAGGGACTGAAAGGAAAAGTATGCTTTGCAGATGACACAAATATCTGCAACAGGGTTGATGCACAAGGAGGCATGGAAAGGATGAGAAGGGACTTGGCAAGGTTGTAGGAATGGTCAGAAGTATGGCAACTTGAATTCAATGTAAAGAAGTGCACAATAATGCACCTGGGAAACAAAAACCATTCGGAAGATGACACAATGGGCGGGAGGTAGTAACAACAACAAAAATGGAAAGGGACCTTGGGGTAATCATATCAGGTGACCTTAAGGTTAGCAAGCAATGTGAGAAGGCAGTAGGGGGTGCTGGGGGGATACTGGGATGTATAGGCAGAAGCATCATAAGCAGAAAACAGGAAGTTGTTATCCCTTTGTACAGACAGTTAGTAAGACCCCATCTGGAGTACTGCATCCAGTTCTGGAGACCCCATCTCCACAAGGACATAGACAGGATGGAGGTAGTCCAGAAAAGGGCAACTAAAATGGTGCAGGGTCTGCAAGAGAAGACATACGAGGAGAGACTAAAAGAGCTTAATATGTATACCCTTGGGGAAAGGCGGGAGAGAGGGCACATCATAGAAACTTTTAAGTACCTCAGTTGAATCAACAAAGTCCAAGAGGGTAGTATCTTTCAGAAAAGAGATGTACAAGCACAAGGGACACAATCTGAAGATAGAGGGGACGTCTCAGGGGCAATGTAAAGTAATTTTCACAGAGGGTGGTGGATGCATGGAACAGCCTTCCTGAGGAGGTTCGGGGTCTTAAACTGTGGGAGAATTCAAGAAGGCATGGAACAGACATAAGGCAATTCTTGTGGGGTGTAAGAAGAAATAGGCTGTTGGTTAACTAGTATCGGCATCTTATCCTGTAGGCAGGGAAATGGCAGACTAGGTGGGCCAAGCGGTCCTTATCTGCCTTCAAAGTCTATGTTTCTATGTTACTGGTTGAAAGGTGTTTGTAATCTGAGATATCAATACATAAATAAAAATAAGACCTAGACAAGTACCTCTGCCACTACTTTAACTGTAAAAAATGTGACAGAACAACATATGAACCCCTGAAATTATGAGTCACCTTTCAAAGCATAAAAAGCATGTAAAATCTAAGCAGTACTCACATCACTGTCTCCCACCACCCCAGCTTTTGAAAAAGCATGGCAAGTACTGGTTTGCAAGAGAAAAAACTAAAAAGTACAGGAAAAGGCAACAAGCCTTGAGCTGCAGACAAGCTCATCTATTCCATAATAAACAAACTATACAAGTGAAAACAGCTCAGATCACACACACATCAGACAGTCTTCACAGCATGATGTGGCTTATCCTAAGCCTATACTTCAGAGTCAGAGTAAACATGGAAATAAGAGCAGTGGGGGGAGAAACACTGAACCGAGAACTGATGAAAACAACCAAAGCTACCCACTACAAAGAAACAAGAGACAAACAAAAACAAGGCCAGGCTCTAATCTCAAAGAAACAAGAAAATTCAAGTCAAGAGCATACAAAGTAGACAATGATCCAGGACGATGACCAGTAACAAATTATCAAATCTACCGGAGTCAACAACCACAACAAAGCAACCACCCTGATGCCCCTTTTCTTCCTGGCAGTAAACATCAATGCCAAAACAGTAATGCAATGCAAATATTACAAGATAGGTAAAGAGCACAAACAATGTAGCTCAAGTCAGCATCTGGAAACTGGAGCCCTACTACAATAAATCCAATGTATATAAATGAAGAAGCCAGGCTCTACAGCTGTCAGCGAAGAACAGTCCACAAAGTTAGGACACACTAAAAACTGCTTTTTATTATTAAAAAATGCAGTAACAACAACTGCTTTGAGATAAGGTACAAAAAAGTGGTAGCAAACCCCAAAAAACACATCAGCGTTTCACGTCGTAATCAGATGCTTTGTCAAGACGTCAGCAGCTAATCACAGAATTACTTAAATAGTGCTCATATACCCTCTCACCCCCCCAACTACGAACACACAATCACAACAACTAGTTAATCAGTATAAAAACACATCAATTAGAACTCATAGCAACAGAAAACTAAATATGTTCCTACCATAATTACAGCTAAAATATACAATCCTATACAGAAACAGCATAATTCATTTACGTTTAATCTTCCCAACACTGACTTTTGGAGATTTCTCTAGATACACAGCATTATCAATGATCTCTCATCTCAGTATAGTCTAGACAGTAAATGGAAATGGCTGGCCTCCCTACACAAGTACTCCTCCTCCCAGGGTCGCATTGGCAACTTTTATGCTACATGGCTAGACTCTCAATCTGACCCCACTGAGAGCTGCGGTTCCAAATGGGAAACTGACCTGGGCATGTCTATTTCTGAAGACTCCTGGTCCCGCTGCCTTAAAGACTCGCACACAGGGTATAGAGACACAAAAAGCAGATTTCTACAACTTAAAATTCCCCTGCAGTTATACAGAACCCCTGCTGCCCTTCACTCAGTGGGAGTCTTGACTCACTCAAGTGGTTGGAGATGTCAGCAACCTGATGCCCACCTGCTCCACGTATTGTGATCATGTCCCCAACTCTTAACATTCTGGTCTACCATCTCTTCAGAGTGTTCCAAAATCCTTGGCACCAAGGATATACCCCTTAATCCTAAATTGCTCCTGGGTGACCCCTCTAAACTAGCCTTTCTGCCTAGGTCCCATCGAGAATGGCTTATGCTGGCACTGCTGGAGGACAAGACTCTGTTATTAATGCATTGGAGGCAAAGTTAATAATCCAGCTATAAGCATGTGGCATGCTGCCATGGTCCAACTGGTTCTTTTAGAACGACTCTCCTACTCACACCGAGGTCAGTTGTACTACTTTCTTGTGAAATGGGGAGTCTATCTTCACTTGTCACTTTGCAAGATCTCTTCCCCCCCAGGAAACCCACTTTGTAAGGCTTGTGTGGTTAGGTCAGTGATTTTACCCCTGGCTACTGCTAAATGGGAAGTTATAATCAGTACTGCCATATTACTTATCTTATTTAGACTCTTTCTTTTTTCTACCATTTGTTTCTCCTGTATTGGAAATGACATATCTATAAGTGGTGTTAAACGTACTTGGCCTGTACAATTTCTGCTTACTTGGGTTGTAATATATGTGATGTATGAAGGTGTATCACCCTATGAAAAATGTAAAATCTTAAATAAAATTTTCTATGACAAAAAAAAGAACCAACCAGTGGCTGTTAACAAACTGTCATATATACTGTATTAAAAACAATGATAGCAATTCAGGAATTCAAACAGACAAAAGACTTATGAACCATTCTGTAAGAAAACACCTTTTTTCAAAACTTACTGACAGTAGCATAGCTCCTACAGAGATTATTGAAATATCAGGTCTCAAGCAGGTGCAAAGCCTCAATGAATAATCAAAAATAAATTAATCTAAACTGCAACAAATCAGAACCCTTGCTCAGTGGTCAAAGCATTGAACATGGTCAATCACAGCAGAAGCCAGAAGCCATCAGCACAATACCTCCCAGCTACAGTGAACTCTTGGGTACCTGCATCAGCAACCACAAAATCCATGCAAAAAACCCCCATAAACTTCAACATAATTCAAGATAAGCACAACTGAAAAATCTCTCCTCAAAAAAAACCTCCCCCAGCCACTACCCTACCTCACCCCCAATAACACTTCCTGATCTCCCAAATCTGAACCATGAACCCCCCAAAACAAAAACCAAAAAATACTTAACATTGTTTTCTCTTTTCTTTCTCGTTTTTCTTCTTATTCAAACATGGCACAAGTATGACACAGTAACAAGAAAATGACAAATGGTGCTCAATTCAGATACAGACTCCAATTAGTAAGTAAGCACCACAGCAAAATAAATAAATAAGTAAAATACACCCACTATCCCAACCAAAACCAATAAGTAACCAGAAATATTAATCCTCACAGAAATACAAAACACACACACACACACACACACACACACACACACACAAAGAAAACTACATACAATTACTAAATGACACTACAGAACCCTACACTGAGAAACAAACATGAACTATGGAAGCTTCCAAAGGATAAAACAAACCTTCCAGTATGGAAGCCTGCAGTAGACAAAAACATCTAAGAGAGCACCATTTACCTCATAGCAAACCATTTCCTTAAACAACAACAACAACAAAAAAAACAAACATAAATGCAGCAGAAAGGGCAGTAATAATATTTTCTTCCAGCAAGACAGAGAGAGAGAGAAAACACAGAAAATCAAGTATTAATATGCACTTTTTTAATTTCTTCTTCTCTTTGCAGGTCCAGATCCTAGAGGAAATAAAAAAAAAACACTGTAACAGCAGAATGACGTGATGAAATTTAACTCCAGAAACCTGAAATGGAAACTCCCTGCACCCAAATCCATACAATCCTTTCTATCTCAAACAGTAAGGAAATGATGAACCTAAAAAAGAAAACTCTCCAAACTAAAACCATAACCACAGTATAACTAAAACTTTACAACAGCATTTCATAATCTTCATCTTTGCTGTTCTTTTTTTTAAAAAAAAACTAGCACATTCACCAAACCCTTACTTTACTTTTCTAACATTTTCTATAGCTACAGTACATAAAGAAAAACAGTAAAACCTATAAAAAAGTTACATTCCTTTCCAGTTATTCAATAAACAATTTATACAACTCCTTACCTTGTAGTCGATGTCTCCAAAAAGTAATAACACATCATGTAATCCACATCAAAGCCTCTCCCTTAGAAAAACCCAATGAAAAGTAAATGAAGACAAAAACAAGAAAGGAAAAAAAAAAACACAAATACAATAAGGAAAGGGAAAGGAAAAAATGTTTAACCAGGAAAGGCACACTAAGCCAAAGCTTGTTTCCAGGTGTGACCTGGGAGCACAAGGAAGTTACATGACTTACTCAGGGTCACACAATATGCAAGTGGATCCAAGAAAAGGTAATCCAACAATCCATATATTCAGTAATCCATATGAACACCCAGGAAGCAGCAATCCATGTAGTAATCCAGGAAAGCCAAGTGTGACATAAAATAAAAAGCCCTGAAACAAACCAACAAACAAAAAAACACTCCAAAACATTGTTGATTCTTCATGTCAAAATTCAAGAGTCTTGAAGACAGCAGAAAAATTCTGTATCCATTCCATGAAGATAGATTCTAGAAATCCCACCACACTGAAGATACAGACCACAGAAGACCTCCACTCCAGCTGGTGAATCCCAGTAAGTCTCCCTGATAGGAGACACTCCTCCAGCCGAAGACTTCAGAACTCCACTGCTGAAGAAATCCAAAGGCCTGGAACACTCCTCAAAACTTCCTCAGCACCTGAAGCTCCTTGTTCCTGACAGTCACTTCCTCTGCCACCGCTGAATGTCCCTTCTATCCACATGTCTGATCTCCAAAGATCTGTACCATCCAGTGACTCTCCATTACTCTAGTCCCCAACATCCACAAAACTCTCCTCCACAACAAAATAGGTTTCTCCACCACCAATGCTACACTGAACATGCTGAACACATCAACATGACCTCAAATAACCTCCTACTATGATGCCACCTGCCTGACTGAACATAAACTATGCAATCAACATTGCCCATGCCCCTATGCACTAAGCCACACCCATCAATCAATCAGAACTGTTTTCCCATGGTCAACCACCCAATACGCCACACATATGTCACCCATTCACAGAAAACACCCAGTCACAACTCCCATTCACTCCTCATAGGATACACATACAAACACCCACAGATGTTTAAACAAAAACCAAAAAGTCTCTCACACTACAAGAATAAAAAAAAAAACTACTAAAGCACATGCCAAAAAAACTAACACTGCACAACAATGACTCCCTATTGCACTAATTTATTATGTGATGATGGCCCTGCCAGATAAATGATTTCTTTTTACTTGTCCGCAGTGAACTTGGGACCATCACTCATGGCTCCACTTTGCTCCGCCAATCATGAGGTTACCCGAGTTCATGGTGAACTCATTAAAATAAATCTTTTATTGGGTGGTCCCATCACATATCCTTTATATCTCTCTTTCTATATATATATCTTTATCTATAATATATATATTTATACAATGGGGTGGGTGATAAACGTTGCAAATAAAAACATGTATTTGCACCCCAGTGAGATAAATGACTGGTGACGTAGACACTGTGGAGATATTTACATTTACACACACAGTGTCTACGTCACCTGCAGATATTTCCACTCTGGTTACCTCACTGCAGTGTATTAGGCTGCCAGCACTAATTTGAAATCACAAAAGTCAAACTAAACACACCTGATGCATCACAACAGTACCAAACTTGTTTTTCTTCTACTTCTTTTAAAATGCCAACATGAAACAGCTGACTACTGTATCTCTGTTTCTGTTTTCCACAACCCAACAGAAACAAAGCCCACCCTCCAAAAGACCACATCCCATATCCAGTGATAATGACTCACAGTAAATAAACACAAGACTGTTCACCAGTTGGTGAAAATACCTGTTTCCATTGCAGAGGGAGAACAAATTGGAAACGTTTAAGCCGAAATCCCGTGTAATCCTATATTTCACTCCAGTGATGGTAACCGGCAGAAACCCCACAAGCACCAATACCCATATAAAATACATTAAAAAAATACACTGAAATAAAGAAACTTTCTCACACAGTAACCACTAAATGACTAAAAAAATAAAGCATTTCACACGACTTCGCAAACTCAGTTCCCTGAAATTACTGAATATATAAAGCCCCACCCACAAAGAGAACTACACCAATCCTCACGTCCATTCCAATGACTGACGTGAAGTGCCAAAAATCTTAACACAGAATATATCTCGTAACCTAGGAACATCTGCCTAAGGCCATCCTTGCCACCAATCTCGAAGTATGAAACACCACGATTCACAAACAGAAAGGAAACCATTGATAAAACAACACACCAGCGGAATACCACATAAAAAGTAAATAATTTGTTGACAAAGACCCCAAATCACAAAGAAACAACCTGTAAACCTACTCCTGCCCTATTGTATAAATTGCACACATGATGGGCAGGAGTGAGATATGGAAAATATTCTCACTCCTGCATCATGAGGCATAGATATCTCACTTGTACCTTTGGCACCTGTGAGATACCCATGCTTTACTCTGCAGGAGTGAGAATATTTTCCATATCTCACTCCTGCCCATCATGTATCCCATCTATATATATATATATATATATATATATATATATATATATATATATATATATTCACACATACAGAGAGAGAGATATGGGATACATGATGGACATGAGAGTAATATGAAGAATATTTTCACTCCTCTAGAGTGACCTCTGAATAGTCACGAGTGGCGAAGCCATGAGTGAGGTTTCAGAGGTCACTGTACAGGACTGAACATATTTCCCATATCACACGAGTGCACATCATGTATCCTGTTTATACAATGGGGGCCTCACTGTTGCAAAATGTACAATTTGCGCAGCTTTGTGTGGCTTTGCGTGACTTTGCACAGCTTTGCGTGGGTTTAGCGTGGGTTTTGGGGTGTAATACACAACATTTATTTTAACTCTGCTGATGTCATCAGGATTTATTTCACTGCAGTGAAAATAACTTGTTTTATCTCACTGGAATATGTCTCACCCCCATTGTATATATACATACATATATATATACACACACACACACACACACACACACACACACACACACAATACTACATGGGGGTGAGTGCATAATGAGAAATGATGTGCTCCTGAGGAGTAGGATGCTACATAAAGCCCAAGGGGTTTATATGAGCATCCCACACAAAGGGTGCACATAATTTCTCATTTATGCACTCATCACATGCATTGTTTTATGTAATTGCTGACACATCTTTTTTTGCCACACAGTGAAAGGAAGATTTATAGTGATGTTTAACAGGAAATATTTTTATTGAAGGAACACTTCAAAAACATTGCTGTATCTTCTGTGATACATTAAAGGAGCAGAAAACTAGTAGCTTTTAACTTTTTTTTCAATTCAAACTTTATTAGGTTTTTAACTATACAGAGAACAGATCCGACAAATGAAAAGCAGAAGAAAACAAACATTAATTCAGAACAATGTAACGGAACTGTTCCCCTACCCACTCACCCACCCCAACCCTTCCCTAACCCACCCAACACCGACACAACACTGTAAGTACCAGATGAGACCCAGAGTTATACATCTGCTGGTATAGGGACTTACACAGAATAAAGAGTGTCAAGGGGATCCCAGACATGTCTATACTTCTTTAACCTATTATTAAGTCTGGCAATGGCCTTCTCAGTTCTAAGATTAGCAACGAGTTCCTGAAGCCACTCAGAATAGAAGATGTCCACATCATCCTTCCAGTGACACAATATCACCTTCTTGACAGACATGGAAATAAGGGCCATGTGGTATCTGTGACTGAGTACCATTAACTCTGAGAAGTCACCTAGTACACATATCTCTGGGGTAAACAAGTCATTCAACCCCAGCAGTGGGTCCATTTTTGTTGAATGGTAAGCCAGAGCATTGAAGTCTTGGGGCAAGACCAAAAAAATATTGAACAGGGAGCCTTCTTCTTGATGACACTGGACGCAAGTAGGGGCTGGAAGAAGACCAAATTTAAATAACCTTTATGGAGAATAATATAGGTTATGTAAAATATGAAACTGAGTGATACGCAACTTATCTTGGGTGATATATCTATGACAACTGCGCCAAATAGCTGGCCAATCTAAATGTAGCAGACCAGTATGCTAATGAGACAAAACAGTCCATCCTAGAAGGGCAAGAATAGCTCTCCGGCCCCCTCTAGCTGCTGGAGGTATGCCTCTGAGCAAGTAAGTGGTCTACTGCGAAATATAGGATATTCTTGTCTCAGAACAGGACAATCAGGAGCTTAAAGGGCACACAGGCAGAAAGTAAGGAGAGAGAGAAAAAAAAACAGAGGAAAGAGTGAGGATTGCAAACAGTTAAGGGGCCAGAAATAAGACATGATTGGAGTGGTGCAGTGCAGTGGCTGTGGAGCAGCAGTCTTCCGGGAGATGTTCTGGAGGATGCAGTGTTGTCCCATCTGCAGGCACCTCTCTGGGCTGAGGGAGGAGGTTGCTCATCTCCAGGCTGAGTTGGCCAGGATTTGTGGGACCTCCTCTTCCATACAGGGACCACCAGTGCCACTGCCGTTGCCTCAGAGGTTGCCAAGAAAGAGGAGCGGTTGGACCACAGTGGGCTCAGGGAGGGTGAGGGTGGTGGAACAGAGGTGCATCACTCCCATTGTACCTCTCCACAATTCCTATGCCATTCTGGCAAAGTGTGGTTCCTTTATGGAGGCACCCACAGTGGAGACCAAGGAGGATGCTGGGAACCTCCACAAAGGAGACCCACAGGAGGATGGCAGGGGACCCTGCAGGGGAAGGAAACAACTCCTGGTGGGGGACTCCATTGTTAGGAAGGTAGAACTGGGGGAGGAAGGGGAGAGGGAGGTAAGGTGCCTGCCTGGTGCCATGGCTTGCAGGGACAGGAACCGAATCCTCAGGATTGCTGGAGCAGCTGCACAGGGGAGGGAGCTGGATGTCATTGTCCACCTAGGGACAAATGACCTGGCTAAGAAAGGGATTAGAGAAGTGCAGGAAGAGTTTGTGGAATTGGGAAGGGGCCTTAGTCAAGTAGCATGCACGGTAACCTTCTCAGGAGGTGCTACCCATCTATGGCATAGGAGGCTAGGTGTTCAGCACCATGGGATTCAGTCAGTGGTTGAAAAACTGGTGTGGAGGCTCAGGATTTGGCTTCATTGGGGACTGGGGGTCCACCTGGGTGATGCAAGCCTATACTGGCATGATGGGCTGCATCTGTCGGGACGGGAACCAGGATCTAGGTGATAGGTTTAAATGCTTCATTGGCAAGCTTTTAAACTAGCCAAGGAGGGAGGCACTGGAAAGGAGCAGGAAAATCCTAGCCCCCCCAAATAATCACGGTAGTAAGTGCGGCAAACACCAACATAGAGGTGTCGATAGGGGAGAAGGGCAGGGGTAAATGAAGAAAGTGACAAAGGCAAGAAGGACAGGGATGGGGCAAAAGGGAGTAAGGCCATCAGGAAATGGAGGGTAATGAGTACCAATGCCCGTAGTCTGGGCAACAAGCTCCCTGAGCTGATGGCCTTAATGGAAGAGGGATGCCTGGATATCATAGCAGTCACAGAAACATGGTACACAGAGAACCATGACTGGAATGTTAACATACCAGGGTACATAACCTACAGGAGAGACAGGCAGGGGAGAAGAGGGAGAAGTAGCTCTTTATGTAAAGGAAGGGATAAAAGCAACTGAACAAAAGAGTAAACAGAGAGGAGAGGGAGGCACTGTGGGTCACCTTGGAGACTGAAAGGGCACCACAATCTGCACAGGGTTGTGTACAGACCCCCATGTCAGGGGAAGGAGTGACAAGGATATGATAGAAGGCATTCTTAGAATGGCAGAGAAAGGGGAGATACTGTTGATGGGAGACCTGAATATGCCAGATGTTAACTGGAGCACATTTGTTGCAGCCACATCCAAGAGCAGGGCCATTCTTGATGCCCTACAGGTGGCAGGCATTAGACAGCTAGTTTCGGAACCCACTCATGAGGGAGCAATCTTAGACCTTGTACTCTCAAACGGGGGCAGTGAGAGGATCTCAGATCTAGAAGTGGGTAGCCATCTGGGGACAAGTGACCATCAAACAGTGTGGTTCACGTTAAACTCAGCTACAGAGTCAAGCCATACAAAAGTGAGGGTACTGGACTTTAGGAGGGTTGACTTTGGCAAGAAGGGAGAGTGCCTCAGAAAAGCACTAGCAAACAGGCTAGAAGGAGGTGTGGAGCAACAATGGGGAATTATCAAAACTGCAAACACAGAGGCAACAAGCCTTTGTGTGAAGCAAATGAACAAATCAAACAAAGAAAAGCCACTATGGTTCTCAAAAGAGGTGGCTGTGAAAGTCAGGAAGAAAAAGATAGCATTCCGGAAGTATAAGGAAACACAGAAGGAGCAGGACAGAGAGCTGTACCAGTTAAGGCAGAAGGAAGCAGGGTGGGAAGTCAGAATAGCAAAGGCCCAAACTGAGGAAAAGATAGCCAACTCAGTTAAGAAGGGGGATAAAACCTTTCATAGGTACATCAGCGAGCGTAGAAAGACAAAGGGAGGGATAGTGAGGCTGAATAGAATGAACAGTGGGTGGGCAGAGGGGGACAGTGAAAAAGCAGAATACTGAATGAATATTTCTGCTCAGTATTCACAAAAGAGGAGGGGGAAGTGCCTAATCCAATTAACAGAAGCACTCTTGTTAGGGGGGTTGATCCCAGTCCTTTCACAGAAGAAAGGGTTCTGCAAGAACTCCTAAAACTGAAGGTGGACAAAGCAATGGGTCCTGATGGAATTCACCCCAGAATTCTAAAAGAATTAAGGGAGGAACTAGTGAAACCACTGGCTACTCTTTTAATAAATCATGGGAAGATGATGTGGTACCCGAGGACTGGAGGAAGGCGGATGTGATTCCCCTTCACAAAAGTGGGTCCAAGACAGAGGCAGGAAACTACAGACCTGTCAGTCTGACCTCTGTGGTAGGGAAAGTGATGGAGTCACTTCTGAAGGAAAGAATAGTCGAGTACCTAGAGGCCAGTGGAGCACAGGACCCAAGGCAGCATGGGTTCTGGCGGAAGGTCATTCAGACAGATCTAATAGATTTCTTTGACTGGGAGACCAAAGTAGTAGACCAGGGAGGGCTGTGGACATGGCCTACCTAGACTTTAGCAAGGCATTTGACACAGTCCCACACAAAGATTAATAGTCAAATTAACCAGCCTGAGGTGGGACCCAGGGTGGTAGCCTGGGTAAAACATTGGCTGGACAACAGGACACAGAAGGTAATTGTAAATGGAGTCCATTCTGAAGAAAGGGGGTTACTAGTGGGGTACCACAGGTTCAGTATTGGGTCCAGTCCTTTTAATGTCTTCATCAGTGACATTGCAGAGGGACTGGAAGGAAAAGCATGCCTTTGCAGATGACACAAAAATCTGCAACAGGGTTGATACAAGGAGGCATGGAAAGGATGAAAAGGGACTTGGCAAGGTTGGAGGAATGGTCAGAAGTATGGCAGCTAGGATTCAATGCAAAGAAGTGCAAATAATGCACCTGGGAAACAAGAACCCAGGAAGAATACACAATGGGTGGGAGGTAGTAACAACAACAAAAGGAAAGGGACCTTGGGGTAATCATATCAGATGACCTTAAGGTTAGCAAGCAAATGAGAAGGCAGTAGTAGGGGCTGGGGGTATACTGGGATGTATAGGAGAGGCATCAGCAGAAAACAGGAAGTTGTTATCCCTCTGTACAGACAGTTGGTGAGACCCCATCTGGAGTACTGTGTCCAGTTCTGGAGACCCCATCTCCGCAAGGACATAGACAGGATAGAGGCAGTCCAGAGGAGGGCAACTAAAATGGTGCAGGGTCTGCACGAGAAGCCGTATGAGGAGAGACTAAAGGAGCTTAATATGTATACCCTTGAGGAAAGAAGGGAGAGGGGGACATGATAGAAACTTTTAAGTACCTCAGTGGAATCAACAAAGTCCAAGAGGGTAGCATCTTTCAGAAAAGAGACTTGCAAGAACAAGGGACACAATTTAAAGATAGAAGGAGTGGCGGTTCAGGCCAAGTGAAGTATTATTTCACAGAGAGGTAGTGGATGCATGGAACAGCCTTCCTGAGGAGGTTGTGGGGTCTAAAACTGTGGGAGAATTCAAGAATGCATTGGACAGACATAAGGCAATTCTTGTGGGGGGTAGGAAGAAATAGGCTGTTGGTTAACTAGGATCTGCGGCCTATCCTGTAGGTAGGGAAATGGGCAGACTAGATGGGCCTAGCGGTCCTTATCTGCCGTCAAAGTCTATGTTTCTATGTTTCCAGGTAGGCGCAGTTGTAGAAAATCCCATAGATCTTGGATACCACATGTGGGTGCATGCTAAGGGCTGCAGATCTAAAATAAAGGAAATACTAGCCCATTGAGGGGAATTAAACCAAGTACCTTCAGAATTAAATGTCTTAATTGTAAGACTTTGAAGCTATTAAAGGTGGAATATTAAGTTTACTGATAATCTCAGTACTGGGGAGCCAAGAACCTTTGTCAGAAATAAGATGAGAAAGGATGCCATCCCCCAGGTGTGGTAACCAAAAAGGCTGAAGCATTTTTTATCAGTCTTAAGCTTGGGGTTGCCCCATATGGATTGTGCGAAGTCATGAGTATGGTTATACTTAAGGAAGGAACATAACTGCATATGAACCCTTACTGAGATGGCTATAGGGGTAGATTTTAATTTGGGCGGGATAACCTTGGGATTAACATGTAAGAGATTTGTTGGGGACACCCTACAGACCCAGAAAAGAGCAAGCTCACTTCTAAGCCAGTGGGGTAATGAATGTTGATCGGATATCTCCTCAGAGAGAAGTGTCCATTTAAGATATTTAGAGGCTTGACTGGCCCAGTAATAGACAGCTAAATGCGGTAAACGAATCCCTTTAGCCTTTGGGGCAGTGCGAGTTTGTATGCTAGTCTGGGTTGCTTGTTGGACCAAATGAACTTGGTAATGATACCGTGAATATTCCAGAACCAAGTTAAAGGTTGCCATATATCAAGTAAGTGAAGGGGATAGAAAAGCCGAGGGAAAACATTCATTTTCACTATATTAATCCTGCCCCACAGAGAAAGCTGTAGTTTGGACCACCTTTCAAAGTCCCCACTGATAGTTTTTGCTACCGAATCCAAATTTAGTTTCTGGGTAAGTATTGGGTTCATGATATCTCTGTACCAAGATACCGGAATGAATCCTGTTTCCAGGAGAGACCCATTGCTGTAATAGAGCTTTTAAGGGTCTTATAATTAAGAGGGAATACAACAGTTTTATCCAAATTTAACTTATAATTGGACATTTGCCTGTACTTCCCAATGAGGGAAAGCTATAGGGGAATTGACGCCGACTAGGTGTGATATTTGTAAAGAAGATCGTCTGCATAAGCTGAGACCTTGATTTCATGGTTTAAGATAGAAATACCTTGAATTCTGTCACATGATGTCAGTAACCGGATAAGGGGTTCTAGATATAAGTTAAATAGCAACGGGGATAGGGGACAACCTTGTCTGGTGCCAGAGTGTTAAGGGAAAGGCTCTGATACTTCCCCATTAGCCATAACCCGGGCTATTGGGGATTGATATAACGCTTGTATCCAAGATTGGAATTGTCAAGGGAACTTATAGGTGTGAAGCACACGAAACAAAAAATTCCAATCCACTCTGTCGAAGGCCTTCTCGGCATCCAGAGAAATCAAAACTGCTGGGAAAGGAGCGTCTCTGGATGCTGAGAGAACATGAGACAGTACACAGAGGTGATCGACTGAGGAACGTCCCCTCATAAAGCCTACCTGTTCTGGGCCAATAAGCTCGGGCAGTATAGTGTTAATACACTCCGCAAGCAACTTGGTTAGAATTTTAATATCATGATTCAATAAAGAGATGGGGCGGTAACTGGAAACAGATTCTGGATTCCGATCTGCCTTGGGCAGTAAAACTATTAGTGCTTCAAACACACAGGGGTCTACCACAGCCCCAGACAAAATTTAATGAAATAGAGGCAATAGTAGGGGAATCATTTCCTTGTGGAATTTTTTATAAAAGTTGTCCGAAAAGCCATCTGGCCCAGGGGACTTGTTCGAAGGAAGAGACTGAATGCTTCTAATCAGTTCCACAGTAAAGATCTGTGTTGTAAGGGACTGTACTGGTCTTCAGAGATGGATGGAAGGAAGCTTTGCTATAGCCAGATAGTCATCCAGAGTTTGAGTGGGAGAGGATCAATCATAGGGCTATATAAGTTGTTATAGTACCTACAGAACTCTGTTACTACATCCAACGGCGATGTTTTAAGGGATCCATCAAGTTGGGAATGAATGGATATAATGTATCTATCCGACTCCATCTGTTTAATCTGAAGTGCCAAGAGCCACCCAGCCTTTTCACCCTGATCAGAATCACTGCCTTAGTCCAGGAAATTGCAGAACTCCGTTTTCTCTTGTAACATTTCTAAATAAGCCTCTCTTAATTTGATTAGTTCCTGTCTGACCGTGTCAGGAGACTGAGGGGATAAAATAGCTTCTATTATACAAATCTGCGAGAGAAGACTGGATATCCTTTGTTCTCTTTGTTTTTTCCTCTGGGCACATAAACTAATAAGAATCCCTCTAATATATGCTTTGAAAGCACACCACTCTAAGTCTGGCCTAGCAGTGGACCGAAGATTGGCTTTTATAAACTGTCCAATATGTTTAGAAATGGTTGCAACCAAATCAGGGTCTTTCAACACCTGGTTGTTGATCTTCCAACGTGTGACTCTCTTAGACGAGGGTGATAGGAAAAGATAGCAAGTTACAAGGGAGTGGTCAGAGGGAGGACTTGGCTGAATGAAAGTGGCATAAACCCCAGATATTAACATGTGGGAGAGCAGAATATAATCAATGCAGGAAGCAGTGTCATGAACTGGTGACCTGAAAGTATAACCCCTTTCCGTGGGGTTAAATACCCACCATACATCACATAAACCAGTTTGATCAATGAGCTCCCAGAAAGCCCTTTGTGCTGGTGAGAGCCCCTTACGGGAGCAACCAGAACGGTCCAATGAGGAATCAAAAACTAGATTCATGTCTCCACCTAGTATTATTGGTAAAGAGAGAAAAGGGGTAAGAGCCAGAACCAGCTGCACGAAAAACCCTGGTGAATCCAGGTTTGGCCCGTAGACACTGCCCAAAAGAATCTCTGTTGCATACAGGGTACCATGTATTAGAACAAATCTGCTCTGTGGATCTTTAACTATCTGTATGAGAGTGAATGGTATTTTTCTAGCTATTAAAATCATAACCCCATGGCTTTGTGTGGAGCCCTCAGCCGAGAACACCTGCCCCACCTGTAATCTCCTGATTCGAGTGGCTTCCGAGTCCAGTAAATGCGATTCCTAAAGGAATACAATTTCCGCAGATAATAAAGATAAATGCTTCAGTATTTTATATTGCTTCAACTGCTGCCTAACCCCTTCAAATTCCGGGAAATGAATTTAATATTCTTCATTGAGCAATATCACAAATATGGGACAAACCCAGCAACAGAAGGAGATTGAAAATACCAGCAGTATGATCAAGCCAACATATGTTGTGTCTCCTCCTCCCTCCCAGCACCCATACAATTGTCCCCAATCCCTGATGACAATGAAAGGAACATATAGTACAATAACATCAAACAAACCCACCCGCCCCCTTACTAACAAACTGCGTTCTGCAGGCAACCTTTCCGTTGCTCCTCCTCCAGCCACCCTGAGAAGTGACTAGCTCTGATTCCCTTAAATGGGAAGTCAAAGGGTGAAAGGCAGTCCAAACAGAACCAGCCTCAAGCAATAAGAGATTGACTGGTAGCTTTGAAACATTAAAATATTAAACTTTAAACAGTAAACATTGTGCATGCCACATACCTAATTACTAATGACAAAGAGAATATATAGAGCACAAGCCCTATACGTCACTTCCCACCCAAACCAAGTTCTATCCCAATCAGATATTATAGTCAAGAACATTGAGTTAACTGTGACATTATACAGCTAAAAAGAAAAAGGTGAGACCCTCCTTAACTTAAGGAGCAATAAAGCAGCCCACAGAAACATTAATGAGAAAGCATTGCAGAAGTTTACAGAGCCACAGTGACCAACACCTTGAACAAGAAAAGAACTAGTATACTATTACACCAGTGCTACTCTAACTAAAGTAAATAATGTCATAGTTAATCAGAACAGAGAAACAAACTAGAATATGTCCATATTACCCATTATGATTTATAGTCATTAAACACCAAATAAAAACGGAACTCCATATTTGTTTAAGACAAACCAGATGGACCTTTCTCCCACTATGTAGATCTTTTATGCCCTGCAATAATACTTATTAAAAGGTAACTCATTAATAATAAAGATAAAAAAAAAATACCATTTCAGAAAGGACAGCTGGATCCGACCACTGCCTCAGCCAACATTGCCAGACACAGGCAATTCCCAGACCCAAAGGGCGTGTGCCTCTACCGAGTTAGCCGCAGAGAAAGGATTTCACATAAATGGGAGCCAGCATGAAAATACCCTGGTATAGGAGCTACAATTAAAACCTGCTTTGGCTCCGTGAAAAGTCAAAACCTTAAGCTCTATTACGGGCTGGAAGCAGGGAGAGTTTACTGCAGGCAAAGCAAACAATGGGGCTCCACTGCTCCAATACCCAGCACTAACATTACGAGTCTATTGTCTTACTATCTGAGCTGCATTTTTAGTCAGAACTGAGAAACCACCTACGAGATTGGCATATTATCCATTTCGGTTCATAGACATTTAACACAAATTGAAAATGGAGCTCCATGCTTGTTAAACAAATCAGTGCACCTTACTCCATAATGAAAATCCTTTATGCCCAGCAAGCATATTGTGTAAAAAGGCAGCTCATTAATACTTATAAAAATAAAGAAAAAAAAAAGAAAAGCATTCAGGGAGGACAGCTGGAAATTAACCACTGCCTCCGCCAACCTTGCCAGACCCAGTCAAGTCCCAGAAACAAAGGTACCATGAGCCCTCTAGCAGTATTTGCCAGCAAAACAAAAGGGGGAAAGGTGATTTCACATGAATGTGCTCCAGCATGAAAATAGTCCTGCCGTAGGAACTAAAATTCAAATCCACATTGGCTCAAAGGAAAAACAAAATTTTAGACATTATTATGGTAGAGACACGGAGAGTGTACTGTTGGCATAACGACAGAGTGGCTCCGCTGTTCTGTACCTAGCTCTACCACTAAGAGCCTTTGCCTTATTGTTTAAGCTGCATTTCCTGACAAAAAGGATTGAACACCTTAAATTTGCAATCTATTGCTGAACATTTACCCCAGTCCAAATTCAGGTGTCCAGAAGAGATCGGAGCATAGCTTTCTTCAGATCTTTACTTGCCACCTTGGGATCCTGAAGCTGAGCCAGGCGCCTTTAACTGAGTCTTGAAGCGTCGGGTGGGACATATGAAATGGATTCCAACAGCGATGATTTTGGACACCAGAGGATGAAAAAGCCGTCCCTGATGGTGGACAGATGCCGGCAGATCTTGCACCACACAGATCCTGTTGTCTTCCCAACGAATCTCTTGGATTTCTTTCACCTTCACTAAAAAATGTTGACGCTCCGAAAAGTTGAGGAATTTAAAGACGAAAGGTCTTGGGGGGGATCCAGTCAGTGGGACTGCTCTAAGAGCCCTGTGCAAGTGTTCAGTCACATATTTGGGGCCACATGTGGGGGCCAGCAATTTTTTCCACAAACTTTTGCGCGAAAAGAACTGGATCCTGTCCCTCTTCAGCCTCAGGCAAGCCAATGAGGACGGCATTGTTCCTGTGACTGCGGCCCTCTAAGTCCTCTATTTTGAGCTCCATTTTGAGATCTTTTCCCTAGTAGCTATGATTTCAGGGTCAAGTTTGTCACAGCGTCTTTCTGACGAGGAGTTTTGGGCTTCAGAATCAGCTGTACGTCTGGAAATATCCTCCTAGGCAGTCGAGATAGTTTTGATCTCTGAGGTAATTGTTCGAAGCTCATCCTGGAATGGTCTGAACTCTGCCAGAAAGCCTGCTAAAGTGAGTGGTTCGAGGTCCAGAGAATGAGAGCCAGTATCCGGTGATTCAGTAGGGTGAGAGGCCTTGTGTTTTTTTGGGCCTTTCTCTGGCATTGCAGGCGGCGTGTGTTTTGGTAGAGTCTTCCTCATTTCGACCTCCATGCAGGAAATTCTTACTAATTGAATAAAGTGCAAGAGTTCAGAAAACCCTTACTTCAGGTTTAAACAGTAAACACTGTTTTTGAGCTGTAAATATGCCAAAATTGTGCTCAGGTGGCTGGAGCTAAAGACTGGAGCTAGCACCAGGCTGTCTGCATCACGTGATCTCAGGTTTTAACTTTTTTAGCTAAAGCATTTTTTTTTACCTTCCGCAATATCCTGCAACTGAAAGGTGAACTCAGGAGTGCAAACCATGGGTTAAAGTGAAAGGGAAACTCAGTAGTCAGAACCACAGTTGAACAGTAAACTTTTTTTTAAAACTATTGCTGTTTTACTACTTTAACAAGGAGTCTGGAAAAGTCCATGAAGCTGTTCACTTTTGCTTTTTGTTGTTCCTGAAATAAAAACTGTGGTAAGGTTTTTAGGGTGCCGTTCATTTGCCCGCCGTGACTGAGCAAGGACAGGATTTCTGTCAGAAGTGTTTTCCTTTGGTAAGTGCACCCACGTGGCAGTGTGAGTTTGGAGGAGCAGGAGATGTTGCGTGTTTCCATTATAATTCACAAGTTATAATGACGAATTATGACTTGCTCTTCCTATGCAAAAAAAAAAGATGTAATTTTCTACATAATATATTATATATATATATATATATATATATATATATATATATATATATACACACACAGTGGAGCCCTCTTAAGCACATCGGATAAGTGCACATCCCGCTTAAATGCACATTTTTCCATATCCTGATTTTTTTCCTATTCAGCCAATATTAAATTTAGCTCTTAAGTGCACTACATGTAAGTGCACATTTCGGTTAAATGCACTTTTTTTTACTTTTACTATTGATGTTCAGTCCGTCCAGGTTTTAAGTGCACATTTTGTACATGTATCACCTTAAACAGTCCACCTTAACATCTTAATTGGTCACAGTACTGTACTATATAATTAAGCTGGGTTCACATTACACAAAAATGGATGCCAATTTACCACAGGAAATATGTAGGGATATCAGTGGGGACTCAGAAGAGAATGAACAGGAGGACAAGGATGAGAGGAGTCAGGAGGAGGAGCCAGTACAGTAACTGCAGCATTGGAGCTGACTAGCATGGCCACAGTAAGAACATTTTTCTTGTCAAAAGAAAAGACTGATTTTAGTCTTCTGTTTAACTTTGAATCCTACACTGAAACACACAAAGGAGAAGATTACTGATTTCTTTTCAAAAAGTACTGTGCCGTAGAACTATGCAGTAATGTCATTTTAACTTGAGTACTTGGTATTTAATAAAATGCATTACAGAAACAGTGAAATCTGCCTGGAAGTGATTTTCTGGTCAAATGTACAGCCCACTTAAGTGCACGAAAACTTTTTATCCAAGGGTGTGCACATAAGAGGACTCCACTACATATATATATATATATATATATATATATATAGGATATCCATAGCCCCACTGAAAATATCAGATATTTTCCCGAGTGCAGCTTGACCTTATGACATCACGAGTGGCGAACGAGTGATGTCAAAAATCAAGCTTACACAAAGAAATATCTAACCCTGAGTGGGGGCTCCTCTTCCTATTCAATTATGCAAGGATGTGATTTTATATTTTTATTTGTAATTATTTGTTTTTCTTATGAGGAAGGACATTTTCCCAAAATGGAGAGGTGATTTTTTGGGGGCAGGGAGACTGGCGTTTTTGGAGCACAGAGGAGATTCTTTTTTTTTAAACTGGAACGGACATTTTCAGAGTGATTTTTAGACTTTTTGCTGTATTTGGTTGTTGTTGTTTTTTTAGTCCTAACGGATGTTTTCGGACAGGAAACAAAGTGTGTTGGTCCTACTGGTAAAGTGGCAGTTGTACGGGAAAGGGCAAAAGAGCCGGCATGTGCCAGGTGGTTGTGGCATTTCTACACTGAGCAATCTTAGAGATATCATAGAGGAAGGGCATCCGTAGACAGTGCTGAAACTGAGAAACTGCTCTTTGGAGGTATGGAGGGTGTCGACTAGCTTTGGGTGGGGGTTGGATAATTTTTTTATGAGGAACAGATGTTTTCCTGAAACAGAGAGGTGATTTTTTTTGGGGGGGTGGAGACAGATGTTTTCAGAGCAATGAGGAGATTCTTTTTTTTTTTAAACTGGAACTGACGTTTTCGGAGCATACGTTTTAGACGTTTCGCTGTTTGTTTTTTTTTAAAGTTGGAACAGACGTTTCTGGAGAGGAAACAAAGTGTGTTGGTTCTACTGGTGAAGTGGCAGTTGTGCGAGCAAAACAGCCACCATGTGCTAGGAGGTTGTGGCATTTTCTGCACCGAGCAGTCTTAGAAGTGCGATCCAGGAAGGGCGACTGTAGACAGTGGTGAAACTGAGAAACTACTCTTGGGAAGTATGGAGGGTGTCGACTGGCTTTGGGGGGGGGATCAGATCATGAGAGTAGAGAAAAGTGTTGTGTTGATTGGGAGTCATAGAGAGGGAGTGATAATGAGAGTGGGGAGAGGATTGTGACGGTTGGAAAAGTGGACCGCCTCAATGGAGTAGTCTTGCGGAGTACAGGAATTCAGTTTCAGATCACAGTGTGAGTGTTTAGAAGGTCATGGTGGTTGATGATTTGTTTTGGACTTGAGACTGTTGAGAAATAATTATAATTAAAAAGAGCAAACATGGGGAGTGTGGAAACCCTATGGGAAGAAAGTGAAAGTGCTTTGTGTGCTGCTGCAGAGAAATGAAACTGCCATTGGGAGCTGGCATGCAAGTGAGCAGGTGGATTCTGATTGTGTTGCTTATGTTGCCAGCTCCCACCAATCAAAACGTGTGTGAGGTGCTGTGGTGAAGTGTAGATAGTGTCTGGTTATTACCTACAGTTAGAATAAATGACCTAGAGTGAGAATAAATGTGATATTCTATTCTCACTGTAGGTCTGTGCAGGCAAAAATACTGCTGTTATTTGCCAGTTTTATCCTCACCCCACTGCATGCATATATATATATTATATATATATATATATATATATATATATATATATATATATATATATAATTATGTGACTATAATATCAACTGGATTTCAGGGTATTATGCTCAAAAGACAATAATAACCTGAAATCCAGTTAATATGACACTTCATAATAACCTGAAATCTGGTTGCTATGACATTCCCCAAAGAAACTGTTACATTCCATTGTTTCACAAAAAGTATTTCAACTACAATATTTTCAACTGTGTTTTATTCCTGTACAGTTCAATTTCTCCAAAAAATAGAACTGCACTCTACCTAAAAAAAGTATTTTTCTTTCACGCTGCTAGAAATACAGTCTAAACCTCCACACCAGCAATTATAAAAAATAAAGGATAGGTAAGTTTGATGTTATGGATTTTTTTTCACACACTCTCGAGGTCTATGGGTCATCACACACCTCAGGTGTATGAAAAAAACACGTAACACACACTTACCTTTCCATTATTCCCTCTGTATATGCTATATTGGTGTGGCAGCACCAGTATAGTACTGGTGAGTGGAGTGCTCAATGTTAAACCCAATTTTTGCATGTTAAGAACTTTGGCAGTTTGACAGAGTAGCCCAAAATTTGGCATGGGCAGTCTGGATCGCAGAGTTCCAAGATGTGAAAAGTTTTGTGCTGGCATCTTCTGCAGTTTCTGAGATCTGGAATGCTGATTTTTGGAAAAGTGAAGATACTGTTCCTATCATTAACATAGGTTATTTTATTTTATTTTTTGCTATCACAAACAGCCTAGCAGTATGGAATTTGTTCATGAAACATTCTGGTAAAAGTGGCCTATGCCAAAGTAATGCCATTTGAAGGTTTCATGAAGAAAAATATTAAATGGTTTCAGAGTTATAAGAATTTTAAGTTTTTTCCTGAGCTGCTTTGAGCATGCTCAGTAGAGTTTTTGAGTTAACTCTGTTATATGAATGATAAAAAGCATTGACCGTGAGTATCTATTGTTAGTGATTTATCAGCTACGAGAAAAAAAAAATATTGATCATGACAGCCGTAGTCTTGTCTTTTTTTGTTTTCAACCAAAAAACCTGGAAAATACCTAAAAATGAACTGAGTTTTAAACAAACACCTGAACCTACTTAAACAGACCCATTTAGCTAGGTTCAGGTGTTTGCTTTTAAAAAGTCAGAAATACCTTTTATGGGCACCCCAAAATCCCGGGTGTCCAGGTTAGAAAAGCAATTGTTCACCTGCATTCTCTGCATGGGAACAACAGTCTGCTTTTAATGTATTTCAAAGGATTTTTAACTTTTACAGACAACTTTGTCATTTTTCAATATTTTTACACCAAATTTTCAACATGGCTTTTTGGGACCCACCCCATGAACCAGGTAGCTGAAATTTTTCATATCCATCCTGCATGGTGATTTTGTGGTTGAATGACAAAATCATCATTCAGGTAGAGTTGAACATTTTCACCTACCTGGTTCATAAGGTGAGGTTATTAGAAGACTGTTGAAAATTTGGTGTAAACAAACATTGTAAAACAACTCAACTTTCACTAGTTTTTTGTATTTTTCCTGCTAAACTTTCAACATAGTCTTTTTTGGGACCCCACCTCATGAACAAGGCAGTTGAAATTTTTCAAATATTTGACCAAAGATTATTTTGCAATCACAACATCAAATCATGTTTCTGGTACTGGGTTAATGAGGTGGGGTCATAAGAAGACTGTATGGAAAATTTAGTGTAACAATATGGTAAAATGACCAAGTTATGAAAGAATATTGAAATATTTCAATGTCCACTCATAACTTTGCTAATTTTCAATATTTTGGCACTAAACCCTAAATATAGCCATTTTTTCACATCACCTCATGAATGTGACGTGTAATTTTTTTTAATGTGGACAAGACATGGTTTTGAAATTGCTGTATGAAATGATGTTTCACCATTTCCATAAATTCCACATGTCATGTTTATAAACAGGAGTCATAAAAGGACTATCTTGAAAATTAGGGGTCAAAATAATAATAATAAAAAAATAATTATTATTAGGAAATGTTGTGTGTAGTGCCAGTCTTTACCCCAGTGAATAGTTCTTTGTGCTTTCATGCTGGTGAACTGAGCATGAGGGTGAGCTCAGTCAGACAGCTGATGGTCCAAGGCTGTGGGGGGGGGGCGGTAGTGCTGCCATGCAGCACTTCCCCCCAACCTGGGAAAGGAAGATGGAAGGTTTCCTATATGGGCCCAAGTACTACATGATGAAGAGAACTCCTTTCTTGGCATAGGGACCAGGAGAATACCATGTGCTTTGACTAAGAGATGGACTCTTTGCCTGTGTGTCTGCATTAGAGATGCAGTGAAGTTTAACTCCACCAGCAAAGCTGGGGCCAAAGCCACCCACTCTGCATCGCTAAACACTACGCAAAGTCCCCATAGAATTACACTACTTCACCTCATAATGATGTCACCCCATTATGACTTTACATTCACTTTGCTTTGGTTTCTGTTCAAAGTGAAGTGAGTCATAATTGAAACAGCCCACATATGTGTTACAGTCTGCAGGTCACATGGCTCAGGCAGGAAGTTAATCAGGCAAGACAGTGAAAGACTTTCACTTTCGTCTTACCTAGGGTGGGAGAAAGAGGTTTTGTGAGAGAGGAGATAGGAGAGATATATATTGAATCTGCTAACATTTTACTTTTCTTGTTTATTAGGTGTTTTTTTTTTGTATTTTCTGCCTCTAGTGTTGAGTTGTGCACCTTTTCAGTACTGTAATTAATTGTTAATTTTTTGTGTGTGTGTGTGTGTGAGAGAGAGAGAGTAAAATGGAGAGGTGCCTTTGGTGCATGGACAGGAGAGCATGAGGGGACTGCAAGCATGGTGGCACCCTGCTTAAACAGGAGCACCTTATATCATATGAGGGTCCCCTCCTGAAGCAGGAGGTAGTGGTGCCATGGAAGTACCCCTACTGGTGGCACCACCTACTACTAGTGCCCCACCACCACCACCACCTGCCATGGTCCCTGTGCCAGTGGATCAGCAGCAGCAGGAATTGAAAGAGGAGCCACAGCAGTCTCATCAGCAGCAGCAGCAACAGGTTGTTCCCCCAATTGCAAGGGCATAGCCACCGACACGTCAGACATGGCGTGCTAAAGATCAGTGGGCGGGTCGTGGGAGCCGACTGGTGTCTAGGTATTTCTTTTTTGTTTGTTTGTTTTCTTCATGGTTTTCCAGCCACTCAAGCCTTTTCATTTTTAAAGGTGGAGGTGGAGTCTAAACATATGACATGATCGGCGGACCTGATTGAGATATATTTGCTGTCTCAATCAGGTCCGCTTAAGAAGAAGGAAGGCATGGCTAGTAAGGGGCGGGTCACGTGGGCTCTTCAAATCCCCAGGTGAACCGCGAGTTTGGTCTGTTCAATGTTCCTCTTCTGGAACTGAAAGTTGAGGCATGGAGCGAGAAATCGAAGGCTTTCCTTTTGTGGTGCTACTTGGTGGCGAAGTTGGAGCCTTTTGAAGCCAGAGTGGGAGGAAGAATCATTACAGCAGTTCAGCAGTAGAACTTAGTCACTCACAATCTCAGAGGGTCGGTCAGTGAGATGCTGAAGTGGGAAACTCCATGTAGAGAATCAGCTGGCTGCCTGGGGACAGGTGTTCAGTCCATCACAGTCAGGACAGGGCACAGTCCAACTCCAGCACTGACCCCAGGCTGTTGTGGAGTGAAAGAGCTGTAAATCACTCACTGTAGTCTGTGTGTGGAGTGGAGGATGCCTGGAGTGGGACCGGAGTGGGATGGATGTTCCTGGCTTGTAGAAGACAGCACAGCTGAGCCCCTGGCTGGCACTGGCAGGATTCAACAGGAAGTGCAGTCGCATCGGGTAGGACTGAGGACACAGAGCCACTGTAGCCCACAGGTGCTGAGAGACTGAGGTAGCATGACTGACCGTCTCTGTGCCGTGCTGCCCACTAGTCAGTTGAGTGGAGTCAAGGAGGAAGCTTTTGCATGCCTGCATCCCAGAGACCAAAATCTAAAGGAAAAGAATGGGTCAACTCAGGTCGGAGATTGAAGACTACTAAAGAAGGAGCAAGCAGCAGCAGCACGGTGTGGTGAGTAAAGTAAAGGAGTGGTGGGATGGGGCTTCTCTGCCAGACTGCTGTGCCACATAACATTACACTGGGGCAGGACAGGTTGTATGTATGTATGATGGTCACCTCACAGTCAAAGTGATGGATTGTTGTGATTATGTCTTGCATTGGCATATTATGACTTTATGCTTTTAAAGCCTGAATTGACGTGCTGGTCTCTGTGATGGATTAGGGCCATAGGCAGGCAGTTATTGCTTTCTATTTCCTCCAAGGGGTGAAATGGCGAGGGTCATTCCTTGTGTTCCTATGCTGCCTGTGTGCTGCTGGGGTAAATATGATCAGAAAGTACTACAAGTAGCACTAGCACGCTTGGATAGGTGAGCATTGCCCTTGATTTCTGGAGTTTATTGTGATTTTTCATCCAAACAGCAGGAGACTGTCTGACAGCCAGCCTCTATTTATCAGGAGGGAAATATCTGAAAGGGTTAAAATGTAATAGCATAAATTTTTTTTTGCACTGAGGAAGAATAGTCCTCTTATACAAGTCATACAGGATAGCAACTTGCCTTTATTTATTGATTCAACACTTGAAGCACTACTAAGTTGCCATTTACAAATATCAAGTTTAAAACATGTTTTGTGAAACATTTGGGAAAGGCAACCAGAGAATAGTCTCCCCTCCCCTCCCCATATAATGAATGTACATTGGAATTAATCTAATACATCTTATGAAATTTAATTTATTTGGTGATGCATATTTGGAAGCCCAATCGTGTTACTGTAGTTATTATCAATACAATGCAGAACAATGGTTAATATGTTCTTGCTCAGCAAATAGGTGGCTTTTTACGATGTATTGTGTTTACTTTAAGGTTCTGTTTGGGTCTTTGAACCACAGATGTGGCCAGATAATCTTTTTGGTGCACTGGTGTGTTCTGTATGTGTGTGACTGCTGCTTCTGTAGTGTAATTGATGTTTAATTTAGCTGCATTTTTCAGCATCCAAAAAAAAATTGCATTTTTATTCAGTAGTATTTGCTAGATTGTTTCATTGTACATGATGAGAATGTAGGATTTGTTATAAATGGTGATGTCATTCGGTTGCATTGCATCTTTGTTTCCAGAAAGCTGATCTGCAGGATTGTTTCCTTGCTAGGGACAGAGTCAAGTTATGATGTCAGTTTATGCCATCCCCTCACATTAAAATTGTCCGCTTGTATTGTAGATGCATGCCATGTTTTTCTCATGTTCTTGGTTCACTCCTTTCATACCTTCTAGGAACATAATTGATGGCACAAATTAATCACAACTGTTAGTGACTGTGCGGAGAAAACAAGACATTCTCAGCTGTATAATCATCATTGGTATTTCTTAATTCGTGTGACCTCTTAGCAACAGTCCCTTTTGCAAATGTGAAATGGACTGTGGAGAAGCAGAGGAGCTGAAAAGTATTTTTATTGCAAAACGGCAATTCTGCACTGGTGGGGCTGCCTGGATCCTCCCAACTCCCAAGGTTGGACTGGGACTGGCACTGCAGAAAATGGTTCTGTTACTTTGTTTTGCTTGTATTTTTGTTTTGTTTTATAAAGCAAATTTATTTTGAAAAGCAACTTACTTGGGCAAAATATTTTAAATCTGTTTTAAGCTCTAATTAATTGGTAAAGACTAGCAGCTGAATTAAAAAGCTGTAATATGAGTTGTTTACATATCCCATGGGTTTCCCGTGTCTTTAAGGCTGGGGTTCTTCTAGGTTCTTGGTGTTGCCTTAATGCCTTTTCATCAATTAATTAATTTTAGGACTTTTAAGACTTTGGCTGTAAAAAAAAACTAGGTCTAATTAAATAACTGAGGCACACTTTTTGTCCAGCATATAGTGCTGGAAGACATGGTGTTTAAATTATTTCTTTACTAGGACAGAACTTAAACCTGCTGCCACAGTGCCACTCAAACTTTTCTCCCTGCTAGCAGACCAGAAGGCAGATGAAGGCATTTTGGGCTGCAATAACAGAAACATGATACACTGTGGAAGGCTTGAAGCTGGGAAAACGTAATCCTTTTCTTGCTGGCATGTAGGTTAGCTTTTAGAATATTACAGTATTTCTGCCAGTTGATGGCTGGGTTTTTTATTCCTTGGGTCCCACTAAGTCATTAGTAGTGATTTTTAGAGAAGTAAGCTACTGTCAGTTGTGGGGATGGGCGAGTCTCTTCACATACTCTGGGTGGAAGAGCTGTATTTTATAGGTTGACAACAGAAGGCTGTAATTTTTCCATTCCTTCTGCCAGGCTTTGTGCTTTAATATACAAAAAATACAAAAACAGTAAGCCAAGATTATAAAGTAGAAGCTTCTTTACAGAAGCTGCAGTGTAAGGCTGAAATGAAAACAAAAACAGCTCCACTGCTGTAGGAGGTGCAAGAGATGAAATCTCAAATATATACAACAAAATCAGCACACCTTAACTTGGCGTCCACACAGAGCATATATTTATGAATACAAAAAGCAGACACTACAATCAGCCAAAAACAGGATAGCACAAAAGTCCCGACCAGTTTCTTACTAATGGTACATACCATTAGTATGAAACCAGTCGGGACTTTGTGTTGCTTTTCCTGATTTTTGGCTGATTGTAGTGTCTGCTTTTTGTATTCAATAAATATATGCCCTGTGTGATGTCAAGCGGAGGTGTGCTGATTTTTGTGATACATTAGTGTGAGACTGATGCATATTTCTATACTCTGCTCAGGCTGTCTGGTTGTGGGAGAGGGAGACTGATAGGAAAGGATGCAGGAGCAGGGGTTTACTGTGACCGGAAGACATATGAAGAGAGACTTAAGGAGCTTAATATGTATAGCCTTGAGGAAAGGAGGGAGGGAGAGGGGGGACATGATAGAAACTTTCAAGTACCTCAAGGGAATCAACAAAGTCAAAGAGGTAGCATCTTTCAAAAAGAGTGTGCAAGAACAAGGGGCACAATTTGAAGATGGGGGGTAGGCAGAGGTAATTTAAGGAAGTATTTTTTTCACAGAGAGGGTTGTGGATGCATGGAACGGCCTTCCAGAGGAGGTTGTGGAGTCAAAAACAGTGGTGGAATTCAAACATGCATGGGACAGTCATAAGGCAATTCTCGGGGTGGGGGTAGGAAGAAGTAGGCTGCTGGTTAACTAGGATCTGCAGCTTATCCACTAGGCAAGGAAATGGGCAGACTGGGTGGGCCAAGCGGTCCTTATCTGCAGTCAAATTCTATGTTTCTATGAATGTAATCTATTTGATTAGAGAACCAGATGTGGAACCAGGATATTCAGGTTCAAACAAATCCCACTATAGACACGTACTGATTGTGATCTGACCTAGGTAGAAGCAGGAGTAAATGAAGTTAAATTCTGTATTACAGCTAGGCTAGCCTGAGTAAGTTTAAAAAAAATGGCACTACTAAATTAATGCCTTTCGGTGCACCAAGTAGGTCTTACTGTGATCTGTTGATTAGAGCACCAGATTTGGAACCTGGAGATCATCAGAGGTTCAAATCCCACTATGGAAACTGACTGTGATCATGGGTAGAACTGAAGCAGGAACCCACTGGAAGTGGAATGTTGTATTAAAGCTGCGCTAGTCTGAGTAAATAAGTTGGAAAGAAAAAATCTGGTTTACTATGAATGCCTTTTGGGCAGCACCAATCCTGGCTATCTCTGTCCAGCCACTATGTGTGTTTAGCTAAATTTCCTTCAATATGTCCTCGGTGTCTGTATGTTACTTAGTTTGCTTAAAATTCTAGTTTAGCTAAAATCTTCACTTGCCCGCCAGCCAGCCCAACAGTAGTGGCAATATTTTCTAGTCACAATTTTGTTTTGTCATCTAGCTGTTTGGCATCCTGGTGGTTTGCCACATGCTGCTTCTACTTAGGTATCCTTCTGGTGATCTCCCAGTCCCATCTCCCCCCTCCACTCCCAGTTGATACCAACAGGGATACAAATGGGACAGGATTCTGAAAGGTTGTTGGCATTTGGTAATTTTTAATTTACACCCCTTACTTCATGCAGCCTTCTAGGGTGGGGGTACAAAGTCAAACACATGTGTAACTCTGCTCAGCCTCCATCAGGTACTGTGGGGGTAATATTCATTCAGTGTTACTGTGGCAGTGGCGGGGGTGCTTACCAAGTCCAACATGTTCACTGACTTACTGCTGGCAAATGGCTTACCATTTCCAAGTCTGAGACGTATGTTAAAGATAACGATACTAACTACATTGTGGCAGCCTAAATTTGCAGTTGTCAACACCAGGATAATGCCTTACTGTAACTATTAAAATGAGCACTTGATGATTACAGGGCCTATGATTAAGTGCTGCTACTGTTAATGCTGACCATGAAAAGCAGGTGATGTGCCTATATTTGATAATGTAATTTTATTATGAAATAAGTGCCCGTTTTAATACAATTACACTAAAAGCATTATATAGGTGGTGCTAACTGCTGAAAAATTAAGCAGCCAAAATGTGCAGATCATTATTATCTTTCAATAAAACTTGGAAATGGAGACTTTTTGGGATTAATGTATTGTTGTAAGGGTCGCTGTATGGTGGTGTGGGTCAGGGGAAAAGTCACACTAAGCTGAAATTTATTTTCTACAAGGTATGGTTAAAATAAAATTTGTCCTTGGGCTCCATAAGCTGACCAGATGGGGTAGGTGGTCATGATCTGAGACCTGCTCAGAGAGATTGAAATCATTAGTTAACTGAGTGCATGCACCCTAATGTTACTGTTGGCACTGTGTACACTTCCAAGAAGTACATTAAAGATAATGATAAACTAGACACTGTGGCAGTCTAAACTTGCAGTTGTCAGCACCAGGATAATGCTTTACTGTAACTATTAAAACAAGCATTTAATGATAAAATAATACCATAGAGCCTGACTGAAGTTGCTGCTGCTGTTACTTTTGCCATGAAACGCAGGTGATGTGCTATATTTGCTAATTATTACTTTCTATTATGAAGTAGTGCTTGTTTTAATAGTTACACTAAAGCATTATCCAGGTGCTGACTGCTGCAAAGTTAGGCAGCCAAAATGTACAGTTATTATCTTTAAATACTACTTTGGAACTGAATTGAGACTTTGGGGGAGGTTAATTTATTGAGTGTCACTGTCTATGTTTGGCAGTTGTGGTGGTTAAGGGAAACAAAGTCCAATTAAACTGAAATTTATAACTTCTACAAGGTATGGCAAAAGCAAACTTTGTTCTTGGGTCCACGAGCTGACCGGGGAGGGGGAGTGCAGTGGTCATGGCATACATAGACAATGTCGGCAGATAAGTGCCTACAGCCCACTCAGTCTGCCCATGATTTGAGCTTGTAAGTTGCCATTGGGTTGTGCATTTCAGTATTGTGCTGGACAGCCCAGGTTCCAGACCAGCGGGGGTTTGGGCCTTCGGGTGAACTGTTGCATTACATTTATGACTTGACTAGGTTGGGTAAACCTTTGTCTCATAGCACAGGAGTGTGGAGTGCATATTTATGCAACACTTAAAGTAGACTGTGCTCCATAATATGCCCAACACTCCTGTTACAAGTAAATATTTGTTCAAGGCATAGCCTGCAGCCCTAAACATTTTGATTGCAACACCCTGGCCTGGTTCTGTATGATGTACATAGACACTCTCAGCAAATAAGTGCCTACAGCCCACCCAGTCTGCCCATTTGAGCTTGTGTTAACTGATTTCCTAGATGTCTGCCCTCGCCCTCCTGAATTCCCTATGTCTATCCCATGCATTCCTAAATCCTGTGATTTTTTCAGACCCCTACTTCCTCTTGGCAGGGTGTTCTACTTGTCCACCACCTGTTCTGTTAAATTCTTCCTCATGTTTCCTTTGAATCTCCTCCTTCATCCCATGCCTCTAGTCCTGGAACTTCTTTTGCTTAAAAGTGTTCTGGCACCCTGTTCTCCTGTAAGATACTTGTATGGCTGTCATATCTCCTCTGTCTCCCTTTTTCTCCAGGGACAGGAGTACATATTCAAGTCCTTCAACCTGTCCTCATGGTATATGGATTGCATCACAAGTCCTATCTTTGTTGCCCTCCTTTGAACTTTCTCTACCCTGTATTATCCAGTTATAGAGCTTTCTCATCAGCAAGCCAGGAAATTCGCCTTCCAGGTCCTGTACACTGTCACTGAAGAAGTTTTTCATTTTGATTTCAGTTTTTATTTTTTATACTTGTAAGTTAGAAGAGCTAAAAGCCCATTTTCACCTACATCAGATAAAACCACATTGTCTGCATGTAATGTTATCTGGGACTCAATACATACCTTTGGTGCAGATTTTGTAAATGATGAAAACAGTAACTGGCCTAATTGAGCCCTGTGGTACAGGTAATTAACCCCAGGTCCGGATATTCCCATCCAATAGCTGTCCTAAACTCTCTATGGGACAAATACCTCTCAAACCAGGTTATAACTTCCCCGCAAAATAAAACTTACTCAAGATTCCAATAATAGCGGATGATCAACCAAGTCGTAAGCCTTGGTGAGATCCATAAGCACCCCGACAATGGAGTGCCCTAAATCAATGACACCATTAAGCCATTTACAACTCCACCAATGCTGTCTCTGTATTATGTTGTGATATGATTCCATGCTGTGAACCAGTTTGTAAATTGCACTTAAACAAAAATGCCTGAATTTGATCAAATACCATTCTGTCCATAATCTTTGATAAAGGTGCCAAATAAGAGATTGGTCTATAATTCAATGCCACATTTTTTAACCAGTTTTATGTACATGCCTTATAATAGCAGATTTCCAACATTTTGGAAAAAACCCTTGACATAATAAAAATTAAAAAATCATTGTTAATTGTTTAGCCAGGGCATCTATCCCTAATTTCAATAATGGAATACAACCAGTCTCAGCTGTGATCCCTGTCGTGTCACACTGGTCACTGTGCCCTCTGTGGAGTGACTGCCATTTACCACCACCCTCTGTCCTGCCACCCAGCCAGTTACCTACCCACCACACTACTGTCCTGCCAACACACATATTCCCCAGTTTAATTACCTTTGTGGCAGTGTCACAGACCTTGCTGAAGTCCAGATAGGCAACATCCACTGCCCTCTGCCCTCCCCTGATCTACCTAGTCACCCATTCCAAATTCAATGCAGTTGGTCTGACATGACCTTCCCCCTGGTGAATCCATGCTGTCTTGGGTCCTGTAGTTCATTGCCAACCAGATGTTCCACCAATCTCTCCGGTATTGCATCCATGATCTTCCCCACTACTGAAGTGATGCTAACTAATCTGTAGTTCCATGCTTCCTCTTTATTCCTGCGTTTCTATAAGGACTGCATCTGTTGTCCTCCAGTCTTTGGGTACCTCCCCAGTTTCCAGTGATTGGCTAAACAGATTGCCAGAGGTTCAGACACCACCTTGTTTAGTTCTTTAGGACCCTGGGGATGCACCCCATCTAGCCCCATCGCTTTAACAACTTATTCCTTCCAGTTCCTTCAGGACCTTTTCTCATTTAAAGAGACTTGTGTCTATCTGTGCACCATTCCCACCACTTGTTCTCCTTTGGGGCCATTACCCTCGTTACTCAATATGGTGTTAGTTCTAGTTCCTCCCACTGTCTGCTGCAATATGTGCACAAGTGAGCAATATCAGTGATTATGAAAAATGTAAACCTACGTGGGCCACATTTTCTTACATCAGTCACAGAGGGTGGAAGGACTATTGCATTTCCACCCTGTTTCAAAATCCCCATTAGTGAGGAAATCCCCATTCGTGAGCTGACAAGAATCCCCATTCACGAGCCAATCCTCATTCATGAGATAGGGACATCTGGTCTTCATTTCACAAATGGGGATTTTGCTAGCTCACGAATGGGGATCCCTGTTCACGAGACATAGCCATCTGTTCCTCCTCTCATGAACGGGGATTCAGAATCCCCATTCGTGAGTTGAATCCCTGTTTGTGAACTTTCAGAATCCTAATTCATGTGGATGTGACCAGATGGTCCTGTCTCGTGAGCAGGAATCCCATTCGTGAGCTAGCAAAATCCCCCTTCGTGAGCTGATCCCCATTTGTGAGATCTGAGTGAGCCATCTGGTCTTCCTCTCATGAATGGGATTTTGCTAACTCACGATGTGTGATACCATTACCATTTTTTCAGATACAAAATAACAGTAGTGGTCTTTTTAATCTTGTTTTTAACTGTTGTTTTAATCAGTTTTCCCAGCTGTTTTTGAACACATACTGCTCCGTAATGTAATGGCAGTGCACCATGTCCTGCTGGATTGCATGCTACTTCATTTGAGTCCCAACAGAAAGGATTTGAAATGACAGATGTATGCTGCCATAAGCAAGGTTAAAAGTAATGCTGTTTATTATGTCATATGTGAAAAAACCTAGTCCAGCAGTTGTAAATTGTGGAAATAAGGGTATCATATAGACAAGTCAGTAGATAACTACTAATTGCAAATCGATAGAAAAATATTGGTAAAATTGTCAACAGATTATTGCACTACTGCAGTACTTGTCATACAATATAAATTTTGGGTACTGGTGGTGACTGTGTTCTGTGTTTTTAGCATACCACAACAACCACAACAAAATACCTACCATCACCCAACATAACATAATTACTGTACAATCCCCATAAAAGTAATTAATGTGATATGTGAATGTAACATGCTTATACTGCTGTCTTACTACATCATTCAGCATGCAGTATTAGTGTTCCTACTCCTGATAAAGAAAAATCACATGATAAAATGTTCTGAAAAGTCACAATTAATTCAGGACTCACTGACTGAAGTGTGCACCAACAGCCACAAGTCTTGCGTCTGCTGCGTCTGCTGCTGCTGCTGTTGTCCTTCTGCTGACTGAGCTGATGTACAGAGTATTGCCAAATGATGATAGCCACAGACAGTCCAGATTGACCATTGGGTGATCCATAATGTGATGTTCTGGAGGACTTTTAATCTGCTGCACTGAATGAATCATGCTGCCCTATGTGTGTATATTCATACCACCATTGGTAAATTACTGTATGTTTCATGCTCAGGTTTTTCAGAGACCCACGCATTAACTTATTTATATATATATATTTATATATATAGGGGATATGACATGGCTTGACTGAATATATCATATTTATCTTCACGAGAGGCCAATAATATCATAATATCTCACTGCATGGCAAAGCCACGGTGAGATATCATGATGTCATTGGCCTCGAGAGGAAGATAAATAATGATATCTTCTTGGTCAGGCCATGTCATGTTCGGTTTATACAATGTATGCTTTAGCCCCACTCAACACAACCCCAAATGGCCCTTTGATACAATCCTCATACAGAAGTAATGGCCATTTCATCTCAACTGTGCATATCTGTTGTAACACAACAGATGGCATATGTTATTTAGAAAAAAAATGTGTGGGGTTGATCTTGCCACTTTAAAATAAAAAAAAGCATGTTTTAGATTACCCAAACACAACTCTTCATACCCCTTCCCCACACACCATCACCAATCCAACAGATTACGTATACTAAATGTTAAAAAATGTCTGGTCTTGGCACTGTAAAGGTATTTAATAAATCATATCTGGTTGATCCTGCCTGTATGTTAAAAAAATACTTGGTAAAAAAACATATCTGGTTGATCCTGCAACTTCTGTTTATGTATACTTCTTCATGGAACATAACGTGACCAAGCAGCTATTCCCGGGAAGTGTAGCATCGACGAGCGCTATACACATGAAAACCTGAGGCAGTGTCTGATTTTTACAATGAGGGAGTCAGCACTGCCACGCTCAGAAAAGTGTTTTGTTTTTCTTATTTTAGCCCTATTTCCTCAAAAGAAGCTGCCGACAGTACTGAGAGGAGAACGAGTGAGTCGGCAGCTTCAGAACACCAGATGAATGCGCGAGCATGTGTTGCTATGGCAACTGACGCTCTCACTTTCGTCTGGTAGCCCTGCTGCCGGAATTACCGCTTTCCTTTCCCTCAGTACTGTCAAAATGGCAGCTTCTTTTCCTAAAATAGAGGCAATATTAACAAAGGGGAACACCTTTCTACAGTTTATAGCACAGGCTGCAGAATTAACACTTTCTGACAGTACTTCAGATTTGAATCTTCTAGCGCTCAGTCACTCTACATTTGACTGCATACTGATTGGTCATGCTTCATTTTAGTTGGACGTGGATAAAACAAAGTCGCAGGATCAACCAGATATTTTTAAAAATAATTATTTGTTTAAAGATGTAGGCAGGATCAACCAGATCTGAGAGATGTGTGTGTTTGGGGGGAGCTTGCTTGTACAGTGAGACAGGAGAGAGATAGCCAGATGATGAAAAGTGAAAACTTTCACTTTCATCATGATGACGATAGGAACGTGAGATAAATGAATGACGATAGAACATGAAGATAACAATGTTATCTTCACTGGGCAGCTAAGATATCATTTTTATACTGTTATTTATCCCCAAACATACATTGTATAAATATATATATATATATATATATATACAGTATATATATTATGGTAGCACGTAGTGCTATCATAGTTAGGTTGAGGAGCCATTTCTATGTTAAACCCCAAAACTTTGCACCTTAATAACTTTGCAACCTTTGACAGATTTCCTGAAATTTGGAATACATGATCAAGAACCATAGGCCTTGGGATCTGCCAAGTTTTGTACCAGTTAGATATACGGCTGTGGAGTTAATGGCGTGATTCTGCACGCGTTTACGCTTTTCTGGAATTCTACGGTCGTGCCTACAGGTCGTACGGTTTGCGCGACTGGCCCAAAATCTTCAGGGAACATGTGGCCAGGGTCCCCGATGTGCCTTTTGAAGATTTCGTGAAAAAATATTAAACGGTTCAAAAGTTATTCAAAAAACAGTTTCCCATTATAAGTCAATGGGAAAAGTTAACAAAAAGTTCAACACTTTCGCAAATGCATTTTTACTTTCGCAAATGGGCCTGTTACTTTCGCAAATCGGCCATTTTGTTTTCAGTTGGTGATCAGAGAAATGGTTGGCATTTAAATTTGGGACCATCTAGCAACCTAATTCTTTTGTATTCACCTAGTCGGACCCTGAGGATGCTTGCCATGTCTTTATTTTGTGGTAAAAGACCCCAGAAATATGTTTTCAAATTTCTGGAAAAGTACTTTCACAAATTACTTTCATGCTCATGAAAATGTCGAACTTTGTGAAAGCTTTATGAATGCGACAGTAGTTTTCCATCTGTGGGACAGTAACACTGATTCTTTGGCACTGCGCTGCAAAAGAACCATTGGGAGTTTTGTGCTGAAATTTGGAGGAATGGAGCCAACATCTCACAGATGTGCCTTTCAGTGTTGTATTGACAAAATATTACATGGTGGCAAAGTTACGGAACTCCAAAGTTGACAGTTTTCCCATAGGATAACATTACGAGCCCGATGCATTACAGAAGTCCTTTGGATCCCTGCTGCAAAATAACGGTTTGGTCTTTTTCCTGAAATTTGAGGAAGACAGCCAACAGCCCACAGATGTGCCTTTCAGTGGTTTGGTGAAAAAACATTACAGGAGGGAAAGTTATGGTGCTCAGAACTTTTCTTTTTCCCATAGGATAACATTACGGCGTTACGTCGCCTTTCAGGGCCCGTATCTGAAACGGTGCTGAGATACGGACTTTTTGTCTGAAAATTTCTTAGCCCCCAACAGGGGTGAAGTACCAAATTAGCCAGGACAGTTGTAAATAATATGGCTTTACATTTTTCTACGTGCATTGTTCCTGAGATATAACGTATTTAGTATTCCAAGTTCTCATTTTCTGCTCCGATACTCATTATTATGCATACATTATTTGTACTCACTGTCTTTCTCTATGCAGGTTTTGGGGAAAACCAGCCTGCGTGCTTACATTACTGTTACTGTTGCCCTTTCCGCTTGCGGTTCCGTACCCGTTTCATTTACCGTTGACGTCTGCGCCACCATGTGCGTTATCCTTTGCATTTTCATCTGCGCTTGCATTTCTGTTATTTTTTGCCATTTCTGTCTACAGTACTGTTTATCTTTCTGTTTCAGTTTACATCACCATGCCCATTGACATTTCTGTTTGCAGGCACCATGTTACTATGTGACAACACATCACGTGGCAGACCGTTCCCGTCTACGCCACCATGTGTGTTACCCTTTCTGTTCTCATTCATGCTTGTGTTACCATGTGCGCCACTGTTAGCATTTCTGTTTGTGTTGTTGTCCCTGTTAGTATGCTACAAGACCATCGTGGTGGCGATGATGAAGATATGAGGGGAGCGCGGGTCCGGAGGGCCCCATGCTCCCGCCCGCTGCATTACATTCACTATTTCTCATCATTATTCCCAAAAGAAGGGAAATTAGAGGCAAAAACTCTGTTTAATGCATTAGTTAGGGTTGTTCCACAGTGACAAAAGTGAGGAAATTCGCTGTTAGGGTTGGAAACCCTCCTTGACCCCGCCCACCCCCCAACCAGCATTGGGGTGTGCATTGGGATCGTGGGTCCTAACTCTCACCCCATTCTCCTATACTTCTGCTGCTTTACACATGTCATGGGGTGAGGTTAGGGCTGATGATCCCAATGCCACCACGCATCATCCTTTTTGCGTCACTTAGCTATGCTTTCTGTTACTTTTTTGCCATTTGTGTTCACTGTACTGTTTCTCTTTCTGTTTCACTTTGCGTCACCATGCCCATTGACATTTCCATTTACAGGCACCATGTTACTATGTGACAAGACATCATGTGGCACACCATTCCCGTCTACGCCACCATGTTCATTACCCTTTCTGTTCTCATTCATGCTTGCGTTGCCTTGTGCGCCACTGTTAGTGCTTCTGTTTGCGTTGCTCTTCCTGTTACTATGCCACAAGACATCATGTGGTGGGAGGTGGGTTTTTAGTCTGCGGTTCTGCTGCTGCATTACATGCCGGAGCGAGGGCCCTATGTGTGTTATCCTTTGCGTTTTCATTTGCGCTTGCGTTTCTGTTATTTTTTGCCATTTGTGTCTACAGTACTGTTTCTCTTTCTGTTTCACTTTGCGTCACCATGCTCATTGACATTTCCATTTGCAGGCACCATGTTACTATGTGAGAACACATCACATGGCAGACTGTTCCCGTCTATGCCACCGTGTGCATTGCCCTTTCTGTTGTCATTTGCGCTTGCGTTACCATGTGCGCCACTGTTAGCGCTTCTGTTTGTGTTGCTCTTCCTGTTACTATGCCACAAGACATCATGTGGCGGGAGTGCATTGCCCTTTGGGCCCCGTGCTCCCGCTGCTGCATTATGTGCCAGGAGCGCGGTGCCCTATGTGCATTATCCTTTCCGTTTTCATTTGCGCTTGCATTTCTGTTACTTTTTTGCCATTTGTGTGTACCGTACTGTTTCTCTTTCTGTTTCACTTTGCGTCACCATGCCCATTGACATTTCCATTTACAGGCACCATGTTACTATGTGACAAGACATCATGTGGCACCCCGTTCCCATCTACGCCACCGTGTGCGTCACCCTTTCTGTTCTCATTCACGCTTGTGTTACTATGTGCGCCACTGTTAGCATTTCTGTTTGCATTGCTGCTCCTGTTACTATGCCACAAGACATCAGGTGGCGAAAGGGCCCCGCGCTCCCACCGCCACATTACATTCACTATTTCTCATTATCATTCTCAAAAAGAAGGGAAATTAGAGGCAAAAAACTCAGTTTAATGCATTAGTTAGGGTTGTTCCACAGCGACAAAACTGAGGAAATTCGCTGTTAGGGTTGAAAACCCCCCTTGGACCCCGCCCAACCCCCAACCGGCATTGGGGTGTGCATTGGGATCGTGGGTCTAACTCACCCATTCTCCTATACTTCTGCTGCTTTACATGTCATGGGGTGAGAGTTAGGGCTGACGATCCCAATGTGCACCAATGCCGGTGGTGGGGTGGTAGGGAGGGTCCAAGGGGTTTTCAACCCTAACAGCAAATTTCCTCACTTTTGTCATTGTGGAACAACCCTAACTAATGCATTAAATGGAGTTTTTGCCTCTAATATATATATATATATATATATATATATATATATATATATATATATATATATATACTACATACAATATATATTCATGACAAAAAACTGCATTTAATATATTGGTTAGTGTTAAAGCAACAAAAGTGAGGAAATGAAATGTTAGGGTTGAGCCCCTACCCCCCACACAACCACATATCCATCCTTCACAGACTGACAGATGCCGGGGTGTGCCAAGGTGTTGTGTGGCCCAACTCTCACCCCATTCCATGTGTAAACAGGTTGACATGCAACAGTAAAGGAAAATGGCATGAGAGTTAGGCCTCATGACCCCATGGCACACCCCAGTGTCTGTCAGTCTGTGGAAGATGGGTATGTGGGTTGTGTGGGGGGGTTAAGGGCTCAACCCTAACGTTTAATTTCCTTACTTTTGTTGCTTTAACCCTAACCGATGCATTAAATGCATTTTTTTGCCATGAATTTCCTTATTTATTGAAAAACTGTAATGTAACTAGTAAAAAACATGTATTGGTGGGAGTGCAGGGCCCCAAGTTGCCCATTTCTGCATAAAAATATGCATCTGTGGGGCAGCCCTATATGTCAAGGAACCCTTGTAACACTAATTTGCCAATATCTCAGGAACCGTAGCAGGTAAAAAAAAAAATTCAAGTGTCATTGTAATCATCACAGTGAGTACTATATGCAACAATGAATGACCAAACCTGTATCTTACATCATTTATGAGATATGGGCACTGAAATGCACTGCGCAAGGCACTCTTTGAACTCTTGTGACACTAATTTGACAATATCTCATTAACCCGTGCAACCCACAAAAGAAATTCCACTGCAGGTGTCATCTATGATTTCTAAACTCATTTTAACAGCTTGGTTCACTTGAAGGTGAACCACGCTGCTAGTAGTGCAAACTGCGTATCTTGCTTTGTTTTCAAGATACAGGTGCTGAAAAGCATCATTGACATCATAATGTTATCCTATGGGAAATGTCAAAACTTTAGAAGGTCATAACTATGTTACCAATGCGATTGTTTACAACAAGTATATGTCACATCTGTGGAACATCCCCTTTGCACCCTACAAATTTCAGGGCAAAAGTCCTTACCGTTTCTTAGCAGTGAACTGGCAAAGTATTACAAATCCTTGTTCATGAGCTGTCAAAATTCCCCATTAGTGAGGACATCCCCATTCGTGAGCTGACAAGAATCCCTGTTTGTGAGCCGATCCTCTTTCATGAGATGGGGCATCTGGTCTTCCTCTCGCAAATGCGGATATGGCTAGCTCACAAACGGGGATCCTTGTTCACGAGGCATAGCCATCTTCTCCTTCTCTCATGAATGGGGATTCAAAATCCCTGTTTGTGAGTTGAATCCCATTTGTGAACTTTCAGAATCCTTGTTCATGTGGGCGTGACCAGATGGCCCTGTCTGTGAGCAGGATCCCCGACCGTGAGCTAGCAAAATCCCTGTTCGCGAGCTGATCCCCATTCATGAGATATAGCCACCTGGTTTTCCTCTCATGAATGGGGATTTTGCTAGCTCACGAATGGGGATCGGCTGACAAATGGGGTTTTGGTAGTCTCATGAATGGGGATCAGAAGCGAGTCACGTACTGGGATTTTCAAATACAAAACAGCAATTTTTTTGAATTATCTGATGGAAGCCAAACACATAGTTTTGTAGAGGGTATCACTCTGAACAAAACGGTTCCATGTCATATGGACGAACGAAAAACAGTGACTCATCAGAAGGGCCCAGACCCCAAGGCGACAATATGTGGGAAAGTTGTTTTATATGGGGGGCATCACTCTCGCACTCCCCTTTGTGGGGGACTTTGCCCCCCACCACCTTAGTATAGATTCTACTCCAGGGGGACATAATCGGGAAGGGGCAAGCCCATGTTGCCCAAATTGTCGGTGCCATTATTCCTTCACCTTCTGATGGGTCGACATTATTCAGTCAACCTCTTGATGTGTTACCAACAAAACCCATGCATTTGTTTTTTCAAAATGCATCTGTGGGGCAAGTTACAACATTTTGTTTGGGCTAAAATGAAAACAAGATGGCGGCTTATGAAAGGAAATTTTCCTCATGAACAAGGATCCCATTTGTGAGAAATAAATCCCCATCAATGAGCTCAATTCCTTGTTCACAGCTGTGCATCTAACCAAAGACTGAACTGAGCATGCTCAGAACCCGAATGTCCAAAATTGAATAACTTTTGATCAGAATAATATTTTTCACCAAACCAATGGTCTGTTCCTTAAGGTAAGCTCTATCTACCCTGAAAATTGCAGGCTACAATGGTGTGAGTGCAAGTGATGAGGAACATTTTGGAAAAATTGGCAAAAAAGGCAACAAATACACTTTTTCCATAGGTGTTGCACAAAATCCGCACATCTGATTGAAATGAAACTTAGTAAATCAAGAGATCTACCATATCTGACCATGCATTCTAGATTTCAAGCAAGTCTGTTGAATGGTGACAAGAAGAAGAAGAAGAATCTGCATTTATATAGCGCTTTTCTTACATCCAAAGCGCTTTACAAGCAATGCTAGACTGGTAGTGAAGTGACTGAATGTGTGGTGGCGGCCATATCGCACATCATCACCCACACACAGCCTGGATAATTGCATGAACTGGCTTATGGGAAGGGGGAATGTTGGCCAGGACACCGGGAATGTTCCCTACTCTTTGCGAAGAGTGCCCTGGGTTCTTTTACTTCCACCTGGACACCCACCAGGACAACACCAGGATGGGTAGAAGGGACCTCGGTTTAACGTCTCATCCGAAGGACGGCACACCCCAGCAGTACAGCACCCCCCAATACTGCACTCAGATGCCAGCGATTTTTTAGGTGCAAGTCCAATCCCGGTGTGGGGCGAGAACCCACAACCTTCTGGTCCAGAGGCGGATGTGCTACCAACTGAGCCACGCTGACACCTTGACAAAGTGACAAAGTTGACAAAGTTATTAAGGTGCAAATACTGAGGTTTAACATTAAAATGCCTACTCAATCCTAATGATATGGGCATGACTGTGCCCCTATAATATATATATATGTAAACATTTATTTATTTTTTCCTCACAGGTCCTACAGTCATACTTTGGTTGTGCACTTTTTTGCTTGCTGATGACTTTTGCCATAGGAAAATTGTCAAGCCATGAAAGATAAGTACAGTCCCACCCCGTTTATTCAAACCCCGCGGAGGCACATCCAATTCATTCGGATATGTGGGCGGTTGGATAAATGGGTGCACTCGCAATATACTCTACTGTAAACACAGTTACAGTATTAACAAAACATCACAAAAGCAGTTAAGTGTTTGTGGATCACATCTTTATTAAGTGCAATAGAAGAAAACAAAAGTAAGCTAAAAAAATTTAAAGCATTAAACAATACAATGTACATAACTTTAAGGCACGCCAGATTTAGCAAAAAATCAGTGACAGAGATTTGCTTTAAAGAATCAAACTTTTTCTAGCAGCTTGCTGTCTTAGCTGCTGTAGTAGCATTACCTGTACTGGATCGCAGTCTACCTGGCTCTCCGTGTACAGAATGCATTTGTCAAAACAATCGAATGCCTCCGAATGAGTTGGCAGTACTGGAGTTGCCTCTCCACTTCTGAGTTGTTTTCAGCTTCTGACTCAGACTGTGAAGACTTTGACACAAGCTCTAGGATCCCATCATCTGAAAGCTCCTCATGACCCTGTTCCTCTTTGTCTGAATTGAGCCATAGCAGCACTTCCTTTTCAGATGGAGGGTCAGATAGAGTAGTAGCTAGTTTCATAATCTCAGCCGCTGAGATGTTGCTATCAGGAAAGTCGGGGAGGTCAGAAGTGTCAGAAACAGCCGGATCATCATGAGCTGTTTTAATCCCCGATTTCTTCCATGCCTTTTGTATTGACTCAGGACCGGATGAATCCCATGCCTCAGCTGACATGTACACCACATCCTTAAGTGTGATACCCCTTATGATGTCACACAATGAGGACTGGGCATTGTCCTCAGCCAAAATGGTCTGCAGCAATTTTTTCTGTAGCACCTTTTAAAAATCTCAAGCACTCCCTAGTCACAGGGTTGCAGCTTGGATGTTGTATTGGCAGGCAAAAATGAGCACTTGATTACTCCATCCCGTGTTTGGACATCAGAAATATCAGGGTGTGCCGGTGAGTTGTCAACCAGGAATAGAGATTTGATTAGCAACCCTTTGGACCACAGGTACAGCTTCACTTGTGGCACAAAGCTGTCATTAAACCAACAAGTAAAAATGTTGTCTGTCATCCAGGTGCTACACTGTGCCTCATACTACACTGGCAAAGTCTGCATATTGAGGTGCTTGAAGCACTGTGGTACCATTGATTTACCCACCACAACCAATTTTAATTTATGACTGGCCGCACGAACACAGCCAAGCACAGTAACACTGTCCTTCTGCTTTTTATGCCCTGGGGCATCTCTCTCTGCACCATGGTCTAGTGTTCACCAAAGAAGTCCTCTCCAATATAGACCTGTCTCATCTGCATTGAAGACTTGCTCCAGTAACAACCCCTCAGCCTTGATAGTGTGTAGCAGCTTCTGAATGTAGGGCTCAATGGACTTGTCAGCAGCACTTAGTCACTCCCCGCACAATTTCAGCTGCCGTATGCCATGTCGGCGCTTGAAGAGAGTTAACCAACCTTCGTTGGCAGAGAACTGTTCTGAACTCTCAAGGCACAGGTGATACTGGAGCGCCTTCTCCTTCAAAATTGGCCCTGATATCGGGGTTCTTTTTTCCCATTCCTCTGGGAATCACATGTACAGAGCAGCATTATGCTGCTCATCCTTGCAAGCCCTCATGTTTTTCCATTTCTCTGATCCCACTGCCATGTTCATGCTGCTGGCAAAATCACGAAGCTTGTCTTTTGCAGACTTGATATTGCTAATGGTAGACTTTCCTATGCCATACTCGTCTGCCAAGACTACTGCCTGCTCGCCACTCTCCAGCTTCTTCACAATCCGTATTTTTGTGCAACACTTAGCACCACCCGCTTCCGTTTTCCTGAAGGGGATTCCATTGTTGAACCACAACTGATTCAGTGAGCAGAATGTGTCATTTACGAGCAGTTAACAGCAGCTGCACCTAATTAAGACAGTGATCCACACTAAACAGGTATGCTAATTAGAACTGTGGGGGACATGATCAGTGTTCGTGAAGAAAGGGAGGTCAGATAAAGGGTGGTCGGATAATTGGGAGGGACTGTATTCATATTTTGGGGGTGGGGTTGGAAACTTGGGACATCATTTGGGAAAAAGTTACAGTAATGGTTTTGTCTTCTTTACAGGTTTTCTGTGTATCCTCCAGATCCAGATTCCTACAAGTTGCATGTGTTCTGATTTGAAAAGCACCGATGGCAGCACACAGCACTGAAATGTTACCTGCAACTGCAAGCAGAGCGAAGAAGAAATTATTTGGACTTCATTGCACTAACACATTCTGTTCAAAGGTTGCTGTTCGTGTCTGTTATATCCAGCTTAACATACCAAGCTATTATTAAGCTACCACAACAGACCAACTAACAAGTTTAGTTCGTGTGACATGCACTTGCCCACTGTCTTAAGTTATATTACAAGACATCTTGTCATCATGACCAAGATAAAACTTTGTGCAACCCATGGCTGGCTAAAGTAAGCCAGTTACATATGCATGAAAATATATTATCTGATGTATATCACCTCCATTTTATACTTCACACCAACTTGACAAAAGAAAGACAAAACAGAACAGATGAAAAGACTGACATACTTATCTGAAAATGATATCTTATAGGTGATTGTAGTACTACAGTACTCCTGACCTCATGTCTTCTTACTCTGTTTGAAACTGGAACCTGTTAAAAAACAGTTGCCAGTATTTGTTGACAAGTGCATCTATAAATTGGTAAAAGCATTCACGCTCCAGGAAAAACCATAGTATGACAAATTATTACATACTCACTGTAAACTACCAATAATAAAGTGTGGTGGCTGTGGCTGGCTGCGGGTTCCTTCAGGCATGGGCACTGAATAATATTCTCTCTCACTGTCATCATAGAGATGGGTGGTTTTGGCTGGCTGCGGTTCCTTGTGGGCATGGGCACTGAATAACATTCTCCTCACTGTCAAGACGGGTGGCTGGATATGGTGTGTTATACTCTTTCAGTGTCACTCAGGAGGAAGATTTACCAAGGAACAGCACTGTACATTTTGCACCACATTTAGTGGTGCATTACCCCTCACAACAACAATTAGCTGAATATGGTCTGCAAAATAACACAGCAGTTTTGCTGTAAAAACACTCATAAAATTGTGTTCAATGGGTCTTGCTTACTTCCCAGTATATAGAGCCTCCCATGCAACACCCCCGTGCACAGCCACATTATGATGTAAAGACAGGGAGTGCACTGGGATGCATTCCATTATAGCCTATGGTGGGCAGCTTTAATTACAATTAGTTTTCTATTTTGTAATTGTCAAATGGCGATAACTCAAGGGCACTGATCAATTAACAAGGGCCTTGTTTGTCGATCAGTGCTCTTGATTAATCACCATTTGACCATAATGGAGCGCATCCCTGTGCACTCCCTGCCTTTCCATCATAACATGGCTGTGCATGGGAGTGGGCCGTGGGCAGCTCCATATACCGGGAAGTAAGCAAGACCATTGAATACAACTTTATGAATGTTTTACAGCAAAAATACAGTGTTCTTTGGGGACCATATGCAGGAAATGAAGTTTTAGGGGTAAGTTACCACTATATGTGGTGCAGGGCTTCTCGTAATTCTATTTAATCAGCAGGATTAAACTGGCTACAGCAAATGAACAGTTGTGTTTAAGATGCTAACTGTATTTGCTAATGACAGCATACATTCTGTTAAGTGTACTCAGAAAAACCTACCAAGGGGAAAATAAAACAATGATGGTGAATGGATCATTATTTGGGCAGATCTGGCAGATGGAATGAGAGTCAGGGACACTTTTTTATATTATGAAAAAGACAAAGAATGTTAACATTAGTGCAATGTGAATGCCTTTAAACCCATTAACTTACACACTACCAGCAACATCCACCTCATCCTTATCAAACAGGAAGCTGCCTCTCAGTCATCAATATCAATTTCAGAATTGTGCCCACTAGGAATTCTTTTTCCATGACAGAATCATCAGTCTCAATGGTAGGCCATTTGATGCTGCCACAAGGATGGTCTTCTTTGCCCACATCATCAGCATGACCATCAGTGTGACGTGGACCGTGTACAAACACAGATGTGATAGTTTGAGTTGGTATGTGACCTTCATTCATTTTTATGGCTGTGAGCAGAGCCTACAGCTATCTTGCTATCTGTAGCTGGAAAATGGAGTATTGTGGAACACATGTGTTGGACTTTTCAATGTATTGTTCCATGTCAACTGAAATAAAATACTCCCTTCTTTCTGTTAAGAATGTTGGAGACGTAACTCCAAGCTGCTTATCAGATGCCATTAGGAAACTGAAACAGCTTGTTAAAATATTTGTTAAATATTTGTTGCCTATTAAAATAGATATTTGTTTAGCCCCCAGAATGCAACAACTTGCACATTTAAATACTTATCATTTAAACATCTTCTTCCTACTAGTTTCACTTGGGAATGTATTGTCTTTCAAGAAAGATTAGTACCTCATAAATGTCATCCCTTTCCCAGCAAATCTATAATTTACACTGTTTTTAACCTCTAAAGGCACTATCTATTACGCACTGTCTCAGACATATGCCAGGTCTTCCATGAACTACTCATACTAAATATGTAACAATTAGTAGGCATTTTCTACTATGCTTTTTGGAAGAAAAGATATTGAGCTACAGCAAACACACACACACACACACACACACACACACACACACACACACACACACTCTCTGTACACACCATCCTCATGGCCATAACATTCAAAATAAATACTGCATTCTAATATGTTATGAAACAAGAAATTCTCTCTTTATGTCAATGAAAACAGTGAAGTTCAGTTTAGAGTAAATTTCCTTTGAATATTGCTTATCCTATATTTTGTATCCTGGAGATACACACACACACACACACACACACACACACACACACACACACACACACACTCTGTACACACCATCCTCATGGCCACAACATTCAAAATAAATACTGCATTCTACTATGTTATAAAACAATAAAGAAACTGTTTGTTTATGTCAGTGAACACAGAAAGTACAGTTTAGAGTAGATTTCCTTTAAATATTTCTTATCCTATATTTTGTATCATGGAAGCGAAGGGAAAAGCTACATCTGATTGTAATGGGGATCTTCATTTACACATTTTTGCATAATTTTACTGTCCCAGATTAGATGCACTATCTTGTTTTCAGTGGGGTCATGATTTTGCCATTTTGATAATGCATTTCTTCAGGGTTGCCTACTCCATGGCCCCCCTATTCAAAGGAGATACATGACGCATCCTGGCAGAAAAGGGAGTTGTGCTGTGCATTTCCAACAATGTGCCACAGCATGATATTCAAATGTGCGGGATGTGCTGGCCACAGGGAAATGGGCCAGGGTGCACACAAATAGTATGCCATGCAAGTCGAGGGTGCGTTCCCATGCATATGCCGTGCTGCTGCATACTCAGTGGGAATGCACCCCCTCACAGTCCAGAGCAGCATGGCCCACAGTTAGGCCATGAATAGCTGGCCTAACCCAGCCAGCCATCCACAGGTGGGCTGCAGAAGTGCTCCAGGTGCACAGAAGCCTGGCAGCCCTGGTGGACTAGAGGTACTCCCTCCCATCCCCAATCAATCCAACTCCATCCACAAAGAGCTCTATAGTGTAGGGCCCCCCAGACCCAATTGCACTAGAGGAAACCACAGTCAATATCCATAGCATAGAGGACCCCACCCACTGCCTTGGTATGTAAACACCCCTCTCCTTTACCCGAACTGTTGTGGAGACCCTGCCAGGGCCAGCCACCAACTGCACTGGACCTGGGCTGGGGATCCGCACTCCAGAATGATCCAAGTGGCTATACCATGCTTTGGGGAACTACGCAAGCTGTGGACTCACCAGTGTATGCAGCGTGTGTATGTCCCTGGCAAACCATAAGAGGGAATTGACATACCTCCAATGCATGCCTGGTCGATGCTGTATCTTCCTGCTGTCATATACCACTACAGGCCCACACTCTCCCCCATTCCCCTGTGTAACATGCCACCGTCCAGACTGCTGAGGTATCCTGGGTGCCATGGGGTGCAGTATCCTGCAATGCCATTTGCAGTCTATGCACCAGGCTATGGATAGTGCGTCTGCGGTTCCCCGATTGTACAAACTAATTGAAGGTCAGCTGTAACATGCCTGTTCTGGGACCGGTGTGACAGGGTACAGCATTGGCTGTCACCCACAATGAGCAGTGCAACAGCACTGGGATGATGGATCCACATGAGGCGCCTGAGGTGTATGGCCACTGGGCATTATCACCAGCACACAGCTCATGCCTGTTTGACACATTCTCACATCCTACTGCCAGTGCTCTGCCACCTGAAAATAAGATGCCATTTCTTCTGTGAACTATTCAGGCCAAATATATAGCAATCAGCAGGCATATTCTAAAATACATTGTAAAATGTAAAATGGAGACCACATTGAAACTGCCTCTCAGCAGATCTGCATTGTGCAAATTAATTAGAAATAATGGGTAAAAACATCTCAAAAGCTCTCCACAGTCATATCGACTCTGATCACAATTTGTTATAAATGTCAGCATGCTGACATTTGTAGAGTGAAGGTTGTCACTGATGGTCACACACTATTGCCCCCACAGAACTGAATACCCTCTCCACACTTACACAGGAGGGTGGGCTGGTCAGGTACTTCAGTGCTACTGAAGTCAGCTCTGGCCATTCACTCACCTTGCCACTCTAGTAAAGCAGAGGATCATCAATTTCTGACAGATGCCTGTTTTCAGCAAAATATGCATCAACCATTCTCTGTGCTGCATGCAGTCCTGATGTTGAGTCATCCAGCTCTGGTTCACATTATTCATCAAGATCTTAGATTCTGACTTGGGACAAGGCACTACAAAGTGGGTTAATGGCAACCTGTTTTGCTGACACACCACCTTTACCCGCAGCCACCTTACTTGATGTGCTTTCTACTCCACATTGACTTTGAGCCTTGTTATGCTGTGGTGTGCTGAACTTGGCAAGTGACTTCTCTGCCCCATGAACCAATCATTCCAGCTGTCCAGTAAGATTTTGAACCTGATCAGGCCCTCCCTCCAGTAAGGATGCAATTCCACATTAAAAGCGTGGGTTCAACATTGTTGCTATTCCAAATTTTGCACTTTTCTGAATACTTGCGATGTGGCGATTGCAGTCGAATATTGCCAGCATGTGTGTAATTAATGCAATGCTTGACCTATCTCCTGACACATCAAGGCTATGCTGAAGATTCAACAAAGTCTGCCTCAGCACCCACTGAAGTGGAATAACGGCTAATGGAGAAAGTGTCACTACTCACTGCCTGTGTGGCATGTTCATATGGCCTCAGAATTGATATCACTGAGTCCATGAGGCGACACTGTTCTGTTATTATAGGCATCGATGCCGCTGAAGTGTCACAGCTAGTGTGCATGATAAGGTATTCTGAGATGGCTTTGTTCTGTTCATACAACTGTTCTGCCATGTAAAGTGTTGGAGTTCCAGCACGTGAAAACTTCCAGCTTGTGGTGGTGGTGGTGCTGAGGGAGGCTGTTTTGAATCTGCAGCTGCTGAAGTTGGTAACTGGCCTTTCCAGAGCATCAAAAATGCGCACATATGTGGTGTGCAGGTATTAACATTTGCTTGATGTCAGGGTGCTGCAGAAACTCCTGTACCATGAGATTTAAACAGTGGGTCATGCATGGAACCCGCACAAAGCCTCCATTAAGGATACAGTTAACAACATATGAGCCATTGTCACTGGCTATAAAGCCAGCTTTGAAGGGCAGGAGGTTCAGCCAATCATCAGTTTCTGTCAGTAACAGGTCGAGCATGTTTTCACCAGTGTGGAACCCAGCAGCACTGAGCATTGCAAGCTTTGCATGCTGTCTAATTCTCTGAAGGTTGCTACCATAACAGTCTGCCTTACTACACAGATTTCCAATCCCGTCAGCACAGACAACTCCTGGTACCTGCATCCAATGTGCAGTAATACACAAATATGAACTACCTGCCGTTTTGCCACTTGTTCACATATCCATGCTTAAGTAAATGAATGGTGAGGAGGAATGTTGAAGGGCATGTCTTACAGACTCTGTCACAGTCCGGTATAACTCAGGGACAGCATGGGTGGAAAAGTATGTCCTGGATGGGACTTTCCATCTGGGACAGGCATGAACTCTCCACAAAGGAGAAGGGCAAAAGGTCAATTGCCAGCATTTCCACTACAGCATCATTCATTTCAGGTGACATTGCATGATTTGGTGGGTATTTCATGGTTCAGGCAGAAAGACTGTACAATGTGAACTGAGTTGTTACCTGTTTTGCATGTGGCATGCAAAATGACTTGGCTCTGCGAACGGCCATATGTGGGGTGCATTTGCTGTGGGATGATGAGGGTGCACAGGTGACAAGACCACAAAGATGTTATTTTCCCCGTTTTAAGCACAGGATTTAATGTTGGACTAGAAATACTGCTGCATAGACCACTACCACTGCTGCTACTCTAACCACCACCACATGACAACAATTCAAAATCATCAACGTCCTCATGCCTGTAGTAATCTTCAGGTGTTATTTCACCACTACTACAGACATGGGATTGGCTACTTAGGCCACTTACAGTCATGGAACAGAATACCATACTCAATAAGGTGGATGACGACGAGCGCCCCACTATGGCATTACCTCCCCTCTGGTGCTGAGTCCACAGTGCTTTGTGCCTGTCCTTCAGATGTGTATGCAGGCCCCTGGTGCCCAGATGACTACCCTTTTTACCATGCCTGACATGCTGTTGACAAAGCTGGCATATTGCCACTGTTTCATCAATTGCATGTTGTACAAAAGAATCCCAAATGAGGGATTTTGATGCCCTACTTTTCACATGTCCCTGATGCTGCAGATTGGAATCCAATTTTTTTGGCACTAAAATGTTGGGTGTACTACATGATTTCTGTTGCTGGCCACACTTGGACTCTACATGACCATCACTATCTATGACTATTACTACTGGGTCATCATCATCAATAGAAACTGGTACATTAGAACTTTGAGGAAGGGTGTGATTTAACACCAACAGATAGTCTGTTTACACACAGTCACCTTTATTTTCTTTTTCTTTCTCCGGTTCCTAACTGGGATCACTGAAATTATCATCATATTCATCATCCACCTCCACAATTTCATCTTGGATGCTGTTCTGTGGAGAACATGTAGCAACCACAGCATCATTACAATCATCCAATATTTTTTCTACACCATTTGAATGGTTGGATGGCACAGGCATGACCTCTACAGTGCTGGAAACATGACATTGTGAGTCATCGTCAGGGTCAAAATTATGTTCAACTACTGTGTGGACAGGGATGGGGAGGACGTTGGGGAGTATGACATCAACTACACTCTGAGTTCGACTCATGGCTTTAGACTCAACAATATTTTGGAAACTGGTTACATTGTCATGGGTTGAACTTGGGGAAGTACTCATGCCATCAGCAACTTCACTACCACCACCAGCGGGGACAATAGCATCTCCAACCATCACTGAAGCAACTGATTGCGCTGTGCAAAACAGAGAAATCTCTTTACTGGCATCAACTGTGCACTTATGCTGCATACTACCATGCCCACAGCCACTATTACCAGTCACAGCAGTGCCATGGCCAGAAACATATTTGAATCCACGTCTCTTTGCAGGTGTTATTTTGGATTACACAGAAAATTCACAACAAATTTAGATTTCTAAATGTTGGGGTGGATGGAAGCCAAAATCAACAACTGTGGCTTACAGATGCAGATTGAGCCCTAAACAGATGCAAACGCACAGACAGATGGAGATTGCACACTCAAGAAAAGCAGCCGCACAGGCACAACAACACCGCCTTAACCAGTGATCACATAAATCAAAAACTGGAAAAATAATACATTTTGTGGATTGGGAAGCACTGCAGTACCAGTCCACTACCTAGATAGAATGAAGCAGTAAAAAATACAGCAGATGGATAACAGATTCAGAGTGCTGCGATTACTGTGTGGCACAATAAAATGCATCTGACTTGATGGCACGCGTTGCACACACACTACAGGTAATGTGCAGAAAATTTAACAGTTCAATACACTATATAACCAAATCTTTTAAACAGAATGAAAATGTATGCACTGCACCACAACAACCAGAAAATAATTATAAAAATTACTTCAAGTATTACTGTGTGTACATAAGCACACAAATACTCACACACACTACTAGTACAAAACAATTACAAAGACTGCCTTTCTCACATGAATCTCACTCTACCACCTATACGACTCTCCCCTGAAGTACATTTCAATAGTGTCTGTCAGTACACGGACTGAATGTTCTAAATTAACATTCAAAATGCACAGAAAAATAATCAACACTTGATGATCTAAGCACAGGAGGGTTCCCTGTAATCGATGTACTAAATTTGGACCAAAATAATTGGATCAGAAGTGATTTCTGAAAGCTTTTTTAATGGTTTGATTCTCAGAGCTCTTAGAGCAAACTGTCTCCAGCTTTCCATTACACACACTATGCAGAACTGAGGCTGTGCAAGACAATATAGAGCCCATCTGACCTGCCATCCCATGAATCAATGCAAAATTCACCTCAAATAGCAATATAAAGGTGAAGTAAGGTGAAGTCCATTAAAATCAATGGCACTTCACGTTAAAATTAAGGGGAAGGCAGTAAAACAAGGTGAAGTAGCACGAAGTTCATTGGTTTCAATGCACTTCTTGATAAAAATTAAAGGCAGAGTAATATGCTTCACATTGTGGAGCACTACACGAATTGGGGGTTAATCAGTAAAGTGCTCCACTTAGCAAAGTGAGAGCACTTCTTCCACCTCTTGTCTGCATCTGTGGCTACATGGAAGAATGGGTCTCAGAGGCCCTGTGCTTCTGCAGCCCACTAGACAGCTTCATGAATTCTTGACATCTCTTGCTGGGCTGACCTAAGTAAAAACTGTTTAATTTTCATAGCCTTTTCATACTATGGCTGGTGGTATAATTGATGACATGAAGTAGCAAAGTTACATATTACTGTTGGCCTGGCTTTTAATTTTTGATGCATTTTAGGGCTCACCTGTACTCACTGTATATGAAGTGCATTTTCAGTCTCCTGTTGTCTTGTATTAGATAGAAACATAGAAACATAAAGTTGGCAGATAAGGACCGCCAGGCCTTGATCTACCCATTTTCTTTTCTACCTTATAAATGTGCCATCGGCCTTGCTCTGTCAGTGACCCTATCTATTCATAGTCATTTGTATTGCTCCCTTATGCCTATCCTATGCCTTGTTTGAGTCCTGCACTGTATTCATAGCTACCACTCTTGTGGTAAGCCATTCCATGCATCTACCACCCTTTCTGAAAAAGAATTTCCTCACATTCCCCTTAATCGGCCTCTAATCTCATGCTGTGTCCTCTTGTCCTGCTATTTTCTTATATTTAAACATGTTGAACTCTTTCACCTTGTTTATGCCCTTAAGGTGTTTTAAATGTCGATCATCATCCTCTCTCCTCCTTTGCTCAAAAGGGCCCATACATAATGAAGCTCCGTTAATCTGTCCTTATATGTCTTCTGGTGATCCCTGCACCATTTGGTGCCGCTTCTCTGGACTGCCTCGAATTTAGTTAATGTCCTTGTAAGGTGTGGCCTCCAATACTGCACGAGTACTCCAGATGGGGCCTAACCAATGTCTTGTACAGAGGTTATTACCTCCCTCTTCGACTTGTGATACCCCTACTAATTACACCCTAACACCCTAGCCTTACCTACTGCTTTAGAGGTCTGCTTGGATGATTTTAGGTCATCAGTGATGATGATGCCCAAGTCTCTTTCTTCCTTTGTGACTGCTAGCAACTCCTCCCAGCCTATAAGTGGCTTCAGGGTTTCTCTTCCCTATGTGCATGATTTTGCACTTCTTTGCATTAAATCCCAGTTGCCACTCTTCTGACCATTCTGCTAGTTTATCCAGATCTCTTCTCATTCTGCCCACCTCATCTGGATCATCTCACTCTGTTGCAGATCTTGGTGTCATCTGCAAACAGACAAGCTTACCTCTAGTCCATCTAGAGGTCACTAATGAAGATGTTGAATAGACTGGCCCCAGGACTGATCCTAGAGGTACCCCACTTGTGACTTGTATCTCTTCTGACTGTATACCATATTTACCACCACTCTCTGTTTTCTGCCAGTCAACCAGTTTGCCACCCAGTTGACCACAACTCTGACCCACCCTGAGCCTACCTAGCTTATTTATCAATCTTCTATGTGGAACAGTGTCAAAAGCTTTGCTGAAGTCAAAGTAGGCGACATCAACTGCTCCCCTTGGTCCACCCACTGGTTACCCAGTCAAAGAAATCTATGAGATTAGTTTGACAGACCTTCCTTTGTAAACCCATGCTGTCTTGGATCCCAGCCCTATGGATTCCAGTAGTGTTGCACTATCCTTTCCTTAAGGAAGTGCCTCCATAATCTTGCCCACTACTGAGGTAAGAGACTGAATCGGGTCTGTAGTTCCCCGCTCCTCCTCCCTGCTACCACTCTGTGGAGTGGGATCACATGAGCCTTTCTCCAGTCTTCTGGGACCTCTCCTGTGCTCAGAGACTCACTAAACAATTCTGCTAATGGCTCTGCTAGTTCCTCTTTGGCTCTTCAAGTACCCTGGGATGTGCCATCAGGTCCCATTGCCTTATCCACCCTGAGCTTAGCAGCTTCAGTAGGACCCCTTTTTTTGTGAGGAGTAGTGCTCACCTCCCTCCCCTGTGTCCATGATGCTGAGCTGTGGCCCTGCCCTACCTTCTCTTCAGTAAATACTGAGCAAAGTATCTATTTAGGATAGATGCCTTTGGGTCCTCCTCCTCACATGCTCCCTTTTCTCCATTAAATAATGATACCCCTCTGGACTTTTCTCCTTTCACTAATGTATCTATAGAAAGTCTTGTCACCTTCTTTACTGTTCGTGCTAGTGTTTCCTCAGTTTGGGACTTGCTTGCCTTACTGCCTACCTGCTTCCCTTAGGGCAGTTTGGTATGCCTCCTATCTTCATCCCGCTGTGTTCCCTTATATTTTCTGAAAGGCCAGCCTTTGGCTCTGACCTTTTCTGCTACTATATTTGAGAACCAAAGTGGTTTCCTTCTTCTTTGCACTTCCTTTTCTGTCTAACACAATGGGATGTTGCTTCAAGTATTGTATCCTAATGCTTGGCCACTTTGCCTGTACCCCTCACCTGTGTTTCTTTTGCAGGGCCAGCTTCACTCTGTTGGCCATCTTATCAAAGTCAGCCCTCTGAAGTCCCATATTTTTGCCTTGGAATGGGATGATTTAGATGTAGTAGCCAAATTGAAACCATTACCATGTGATGGTCACTGGCCCCAGGTGACCCTTCTACCTGGAGATCTGTGATCCCTTCTTTGTTAGTCAGTACTAGATCTAGGATAGCTCCTGTCTCTTGTGGGTTGCTGTACCAGTTGTTTGAGGCCCTCCCCTGCAGGAATCCACTATGAGTCTAGTTCTGGCAGATGTTCCTGCTGTATTGACCAATCTGTATCTGGCATGTTGAAGTCTCCCATTATCAGAACCTCCTTTAGCTGTCATGTTTGTATATCTTCTAACAGTAATGTGTCTATGTCCTCCCTCTGGTCTGGGGCCTGTAGACAACCCCAGTTCTTATGGCTGTCCCATTACCTGTTTCAGGGTGACCCACAGTTCTTCTGGCTCCTTATGTGTATTCTGAATTTCTGTAGCTTTGATATTTTCATTAACATGCAGGCCACCCCTCCCCTTTTGCACCTCGGTCTCTTCTGAACAATACATATCCAGGTACTGAAGTCTCCCAAGTGTGGTTACTGGTAAACCACGTCTCACTAATTGCTACTATGTCCAGTTTAGCCTCTGACATTATTGCCTGCCAGGTCTGGGATCTTATTTCCCAGGCTGTGAGCATTGTGTACATGATTTTCCATTGGCCAGATTTTGGTGTGTTAGTTGTTGGGTGAAGTTTGGCATTACCCCTGTTCACGTATGGGAGACAAACCTTTTTCTTACCTGGTGATGCAAATAGGATGGCAAACACGCTTGAATTCCTGTTTGACCACCAGCTGAGGGGAGGGGTGTTCTTCCATTCGACGATAAGTGCTGCACCTCTCCCCATTTGCTAGTTTAAATATTCTGCAAAGACGCCAAACTTCTGCCCCAATGCACTGACCTCTTTAGTCAGATGCAGTCCATCAAATTTAAAGAACTTTCGCCCCAGAACTGTTGCCAGTTTCCTACAAATCTGTGTCCTTTTTCCTGGCACAGTCCGTAGAGCCACGTGGTTTAGCTCCCCTATCTCCCCTTCTTCTGACCTTCCATTCATCTGCTCCCCTTCTCCCAGACTGGCAGGATCTCAGAGAAGGAGATGCCGGACAGAAATAGATGATAGTTTGTCACCCAGCCTAGTCAGGTGTTCCTTGGTCTCCACAACTGACGGCTGGCGAGATCATTAGTCCCTATGTGTACTAGGACATCAATGTTTTCTCCTGCTTTGTGAACACTTAGCAATGCGGTCAGTGTCTCTCCATGCTGATGTACCTTGGAGACATCTGACCATCACCCTGGCTGGAGATGGGTATCAACTCCCCGAATCATGGAGTCTCCTATGATCAGAAGTTTTTGGATTTCCTTTGTGCTTGTTTAGTTTTGGTTCCTGATTTGGGTGAGTATTGTTGTGCTAGCTCCTGTGCATGAGTGTCCTGCTCTGCAGTGTCTTCTGCCTCTTTATTTGATTTCAGAGATAGAGGCAGATACCTGTTTGTAGTGTTTATATGGTTTTGGGTGTAATGTGTTGAGACAGAGAGTGATGGGCACCTGGTTTGTTTCCTCCTAACCACCTGCCAACCTCCTCCTGACCAACTACCTCTCATGGTCGAGGTTTTTCTGTTGGATGCTGGGGAAATGGTGGTGGTTCTTATAATGTATTTCCTCTTCAATATGAAATTTGAGCGTGCAATCCTCTGCCCATGCTGCCGGAGCTGAGACCTAAGATCTCCAAGGCCTGCTATGTAGGACAGTGTCCTAAATCCTGTAAGACTGTCCTTCTGAAAATTGTTCCACAGTACCTGCAGTTAATGAAATCCATTCCAAATAAGTTGCTGGGTTTGTAACCTAGTCAGAGTAATTAGAAGGAAAAAAAAAAAAATGCAAGTAATGGTTTAATTGTGCTTTGTTTAACTTCTATGTGTAGAAGTTTTAAATGTGTGTATCTTTTAATGGTACTGTATTTCCTTAAAAATAAAAACATTATTTTAATTACATTTGAATTATATTATTGTCCTAGTATGACATAATGGTAATGGGGATAGAGACCAATAAGAAAACTAGCATAGAGGGTACTATTAGGAGTACTGTAAACAAAACTGAATTTTTACTACACCCTGGTCTTAAACCCTGAAGCTGGAAACACTATCATGATTACAAAATCCCATACATACAGTAGTTTTGGGAAGGGGCTGACACTGTGTCTTGTGTTCGCTGCTTTTGTGCAGGGTAATCAATAAGTGTGTTCATGATAGGTGGTTAGATTCTGCAGCTTGTGTGAGATGATTTACATGAGGGATCTCACTGCACGATCAAGAGAAGAACTGGTAAAAAAGTATGCCACTCTGTCAAAGTTCTCCCCTGATGGCACTGTATGAAAGATTTCTCTGCTCCTTTTACTTTTATTTATTTTTCTTGTTCAAACATAAGTCAGACATTGTGTACTGGTAAGAGGAATGGATAGTTTTGTAATACAATATTTGTAGTAATCTTTAGAGGTATACAAACATATGAAGAAGCCAGCAGAATAAGGCTATTTGGTCTATCTAGTCTGCTTGTAATGCAGGGTCCAGAACTTAAGCTACTTACTCTGCCCCCACCCAATCCTCCAACCCTTTTCATCCATCCCTCCCATGGCCATTACTTTCCCTTTATGTCTATCCCAACCGCTCTTGAAGCTACCCACCATCTTCAGCGAGAACACCTCTTCCAGCAGCACATTCCAACTGGCCACCATCTTCCCCGTGAAGAAGTGCTTCTTATCATCCCCCCTAAACCTCTCCCCCACCAATTTAAGACTGTGCTCTTTCATGTTTTGGTTGTCACTTAGCTTAAAGAGACCTTCCTTTTCCACCCTATATATCCCTTCCAAGTACTTGAAGGTCTAAACCAAGTCCCCTCTCTCCTTTCTCTCCTCCAGGGAGTGCATGTTCAGGGCCCCCAACCTCTCCTTATATGCTTTACCCTGCTGACCCACAGACATCTTTGTTACTCTCTTTTGGACCATCTCCAGCAAGTTGATATCCTTTGAAAGGTGTGGGCATTAGTACTGTACAGTACTCCATACTCTAGATGTGGTCTCACCAGCGACCTGCACAAGAGTAGTAAAACCTCCTCTTGCCTACTGCTGATCTCCCTTGCTATGCGTCCCAACATCATATTTGCCTTGCTGCTGCTTTTCTGCACTGTGTGGAGTGCCTCAGGTTGCTAGTGGTTGTCACTTCCAAATCCTTCTCTCTTCTGTTGCAGATACCCTGTCCCTCCCAAATAATACTTTGTCCTGGGATTCTTGGTTCCAGTGTACATAGCTTTTCATTTCTTGGCATTGAAGCCAAACTGCCAAATCCCTAACCACCTCTAAAGCTTTTCCAAATCCTCCTTTAGGCCCTGTATCTCTTCTGCTGTTTCCACCTTCCCACAGAGCTTGGTGACATCCATGAAAAGGCACATTTTGCCTTTAATGCTATTCCCAGTGTCATTAATAAAGACATTGAACAATACCAGCTCTAGCACTGAGCCCTATGGGACTCCACTGATGACCTCCCTGGTGTCAGATAATTCTTTCCTGATCACCACTTTCTGGGTCCTGTTCCCCATCCTGTTTTCCACCTATCCAGTTATCTTCTCCCCAACCTCAAGATCTGCCAGCTCCTGATTAATCTCTTGTGGGTGTATTTTGAAGCCATTGCTGAAATCCAGGTAGAAGATGTCCACCACTTGTCCCCGCTCTCTATTGTTTAGCGGCCCAGTCAAAGAAGTCAATCAGATTCATTTGACTCAAGCTCTCTTCCATAAACTCGTGCTGCCTTGCATTCTGAAGGTTATGCTATGCTAGATATTCTACCAACCTTTCCTTAAGTGTGGTCTCCATGAGCTTGCACATGATTGAAGTCAGACTAACTGGTCTGTAATTCCCTGGGTCATCTTTGGGACTGCTTTAATGATGGGGCATCACATGTGCTATTCTCCAATCCTGTGGTACCATGCCTGACTCCAATGAACTATTGAACAGGCTCTGCCAGTGGCTCCATGATTTCCTCTGTCAGTCTCCTCAGCACTCTTGAGTGTACTCCATATGGGCCTAGTGATTTGTCTACCTTCAATGCAAGCAGCTCTTTCCTCCTCTATCCCTCTACCACCACATCTGTGTTTCCCTTCCTTTTGCTCCTCTTCTCCTCCTTGTTGGCAGTGGTCCATCTTTCTCCCTGGTAGATGGAACAGAAATATTTGTTTAATATCTCTGCTTTTGCCCCATTCTCTCCACCCATCTGCCTCACTTGTAAACCAAACAATCCCATCCTTCTTCTCCTTTCCTGCTTATATAGTAAATAAAGGCATTCTCCTCTAAGTCCCTCAGCTAATTGCAGTTCCTTATGAATCTTGTACTCACTGACTACCTTATTTGGCCTTCTAGCCATCTTAGGTAATTCTCCTGTCCTTCTTTGTCTTGGTTTTTCTGAATTTCCTATAGGCTAACCTCTTGTCCTTACTGCCTGGGCAACCTCAGTACTAAACCAGCTGGGTGATTTGGCCCTTGAGTTCTTTCCCCACTGAGCCTATTGCACTCCTTTGTTGCAACCATTATTCCCTCCTTAATGATGGACCGCCTTTGGTGCACACCCATATCTGCCCTGATACCCGCCAAGTTTTTTCTTAATAATTCACCCATCTTCCTAAAGTCTTTTCATCCTAAAGTCTAGCATTTTGGTTTTAGTGGGGATGTTTTCCCTGCCCATAAACAATCAGAACCACACTGAGTGATGATCACTTCCACCCAGGGGCTCCTTGACCATTATATCTTGCACATACTCCCCATTTGTGAGCACCAGATCAAGGATTGACCCCTCCTGGGTGGGTTCTGTGACTCCTTGAGTCAGGAATCCATTCTGCAAAACTTTCAGGACCACCTGAGTCGTGGCACATATAGTTGGTATGCTCCAGTCTACTTTGGTCACCACCCGCAATCTCACCTTCCTCCCTCTGTTGGACTATAACTGAACTCACATTTCTTCCACCCTCCCCTCCTCCGACTCCTATCTTGTGCATGTTATACCATCCCTGATGTAATCGGCCACCCCCCTTTCCTTACCACACTGTCCCTTCTGTATAACTTATACTCTGGGATCAAGTGGTCCCAGTCATCATCTGGTGTGGCCCAAGTCTCAGTGACTACTGTAGTGTGCACCCCCTTCTGTTAGTAATGTCTGCATGTCATCCATCTTGTTACTGACACCTTGTGCATTCAGGGACAACACCTCCACCCAAAATATGAGCCTCCTTCCCTTCACCACTTCTTTCCTTCCTCTTTCTCCCCTCTGTGTGCTCCTTCCACCACCCATTGCTGTCTGCTCCACTTCCTCCTAACCCTCCAGACCCCTTCTATTGGTATAGGGAGGTCTTTTGACCTCCTTCTCTCTGTGTCATTGGGCCTGTAGGCCCACCTGCCTCCAATAGTTTAAATTAGGTTTATGGGTTATGTACCCCCCAATTTGTCCTTGAGTACCCTTGAGCCCGCTCACCTGAGGTGTAGTCTGTCTGGTGCATGAAATGTTTTATTTAACCAAGTCTCCCTCCAGTCCCCACTACAGATGAACCCTTCTTCCTGGTACCATCCCTGCAGCCAGACATTAAATTGGCCCTTGGCACTAGTAATACTTCTGAGAATGGCAGCAATCTTGTTACATTCCTGCAGGTCCTCCCTAACACCCTGAATCAACTTTGTACTACCTCAACCTTCTCCACAGCTCAGTTGTTCATACTAAGTTGCATAACTACATTTGGTTCCCCCATTCCCTCGTATCATTTAACCAATGCTTGGGCACACCTTCCCTACAGTCATCCCTGGCATGCAAACTGTCTTCCTGCTTGAATTTAGGTCCCCTTCTTCCCCAGTCTATGTCCTTACTTACGGCATCCCCTAGAATTACCACCCTTCCGTCTCCTCCATCCATGCCTCCTTTCCTTCCTTCCTTGACTGCTATATGAGCTCCCCCACCTAAAAGATCCCCTCCACCCTGGTTAACATCCCACTGCAACCTCTACTTATCCCTCTAACTATGTCACCATTCCCCTCTATGCCCTTCCATTTTTGGCTAACTGTGCTTGCCTCCACTTTACCCTCTCTTCCTCCTCCCATATCGTTCCCCTCCCCCAATGCTCTGCTCCTCTTTGCCTGCTTCTTCTTCTTCTCTGGCACCTTGACTACCTTGCAGAGTCCCACCCCCTCTCCTATCCTTCTACTTCCAACCTCATGGTTTTAACCCGGCCTCCTAACCCACCTCTTGTTGCGCCCCACTCTTTCCAGATAATGAATAAAATCTATTCTCTAAAGGCACTCCTTCAAGAAGTTCCCACTCCTGTTGCAACTTTTGCAGTCCGACCTTGCCCCTATCATTTTGTAAGACGTTTTAATGAAAGATAAAATGAAAAGATAAACTGTGAATGGAAAAGACAGTTAAAAGTCTAAATATCTAACAATCACATGATTTACAACAAAAGAACAAAACTAATGCTGTCCTCAGTCAACTAGCTATTTAAATATCTATGGCAAATGCTAATTTTTCAGTGCCCAAATTAGCTGTGTTTTCATGTGTTTGTAGGTTGCAGTTCATGGTACAGCAGCAATTGATTCAGTTACAATATATAAACTGTTGAATAATTTTGCCCAAAGCTGCACATTTTGGTAGGATGTTATTTGGTCTATCACCTAGCCAGTTCATGTGCCTAATACTGTGAGTTCATGGGATCATATGGAAAAAGGAAAAAAAAAAAAGAAAGGCCAATATTTCAGTTTGAACCTCCCACACTGACACCCACACCCACCCCATACTCACAAATAACTCAGTATTTCTTGCACTGTGAATGTATTATCTCTGGCTGCAGAAGTGCTGGCCTCACACGGGCCAGCACTTCTGCAGCTGGAAGTACTGTCGTAATTTCAGTTTATTGACTTTCTTGAAAAGAAAGGAAATGTATAGCAAAAAATCTGCATTAATGAACCAGTTAGGGTTCAACTTCATACCATAAAAGTTGAGAAATGCAGCATTATGATTTCCAACCTTAACATCCTACCCCCCAAGCAGCAAAAGGGCAAGACCACATGAGCAACCACAAAGAGTTCTCATCAGATAAGACAAACAATATACAGTATAACAGCATCTAGATGGCAGAGATGCAGGAACACTGATGTGCTCTGTTGATGGATTTGTATCTGCAGACAGAATCAGTGTTGTAATTTGAACAGCATGGATTTGTATTTAAGGCTGCAGAAACATTCTGCTGCCAGAAATGGGTATGTACATCTTATAGTGTGCCTGTGTACCCGAGGCTTCAGAATCTCTGGGCCACAGGGTCCTGTGCTTCTGCAGACAGAAGTAGTTTTGTCATTTTGGGTAGTGTGGATTTGTATCTGATGCTGCAGAAGCACTGGACATGCAGGGGCCCATGCTTCTTCTGTCAGAAGTCAGTGTGTATAACTTCACTGTGAATATATATCTGTAGTTGAAGAAGCACCGGCCCTGCAGGGACCTGCACTTCTGCAGTTAGAAGAGCTCTACAATTTGGGTATTGTGGATTTGTATCTGTGGCTGCAGAGTACCTGTGCTACTGCAGACAGAAGGAGTGTTAGCTTGTGTATTTCTATCTACAGCAGAAGTGAGTGTTTATTTCTTGCAGTGTGCATGCCACAGATACAATCCATGATGGTAGTACATCAGTAATCAGATACAAATCCACGATACCCAATTTACAGCACTACTTCTTTCTGCAGAAATGCTGGATCCCGTGGGGGCAGCCACAGATACAAGTCCATGAAGGTAGCACATCAATGCTACTGCATTTGTATCATCTGGAAATGGTTGTAAGTCTTACTTGATGCTGGCTATATGTGCTTGCTTGTGTGAGCTTAACATTTTGCTACTTGGAGGGGTTAGGGTTGGAAACCCTAATGCCACATTTCCCTACTTTTGTGGCATTAAGTTGAACTTATATAGTATTATACTGTTGCGGTAGCGCCACTATAGTTAAGGTTAAGTAGGCAGCTTAATGTTAAACCCCTTACTTTGCATTTTAATAGTTTTTCCCTCGTTCCATGGATTTCTACAAAATTTGCATGTGTTGTCTTGAGGTAAGATCTTTTGATGTACCAAGTTTTGTTCCAGTCAAATATGCAGATCCCACAATCTGGACAGTGAACAAGTGAAAAAAATATGGGGTTTTATCTGCATTTTTTTCATCACCTAGTGCCCAGGCAGTTTGCAATTTTGGTCTGAAATGTTCAGAGTAGAAAGGGCTTGCCCAGAATGATGCATTTCACTTGTGTAGGGAAAAAATATTAATCCATTCCAGAGTTTTAAGGATTTGAAATCTGGGTTCTGAGCATGGTCAGTATGGTCTTTTGGATAGCTGTTTCATACAAAACAAGAATTTGGCCATATGAAGCAGGATTCTGTTTCATGAGGGAGGTAATCCTGTTTCATGAGAAAAATTCTTCTTTCGTATGGTGGCTACTGTGTTTCCATTTTTTAAAAAAAATACAAATTTTTTTGAAAACCCATAAAATCATATCCTGCAGAGACACAAACACATGTATCTTGCTTAACAGGACCCTATTAGGTGTATTCTGTAGTTAGTTTTTTGAAAAAGGCCCCAGGGATGTGTTTTTAAAACATTTTAAAAAATCTTTGTTTTATGAAATGATTTTCTTGTTTCATATCACCTCACGAAATAAGAATAGTACCATATGAAGCAAGATTAGATTCATACAAAACAAGAATTTGGGCTTAGTTTTTTTCACATTCTTGTTTTGAGTGAACCAATCCTGTTTTGTGAGAATGATATAACCTCATGAAACAATATTGATTCATACAAAACAAGAGTATTTGGACTTTTTTTTTCCATTCTTGTTTTGTAAGAACCAATCCTGTTTTGTGAGAGTGACACAATCTCATGAAACAGGATTGGTTCAAGTGTAACAGGAATTTGGACTTTTTGTTTCATATTAGAACTTTAACAAGCCATAATGGACAATCTCAAACCTCAATCTCACTCCTATGGAATGACCTCCCTAGTAATCTACAAGAATGCTTCTGCCTTTGTGGCTTCAAGAAAGGGCTGAAGGGCCTCCTACTGAAGCGTAACCTATGCAGCTGCCATCATTGATGGGCTCTCCCACATCATGCTTGTTTGCCATTCTGGCCCTGACACCCATTGTTTTTTCTTTTGACTAGGATTTAGAGTTTTAGCCTAGCCATTCTTTCTGAATTCAATTCTGCCTTGCTATGTTTAATGCTTGTACCTTTCTTCATTATGTGAAGCAGATACATGTAGATATATTCACCTTCACTGTGTGAGCTGATTCATATGTGTCACTGTACCTTCTGTAACTTACCAACTGATATTGTATGTGTCTTGTCTTGCTGCTTTCTCTTTAATTAATCCCATGTTGCCCCTGAAAAGGGACTCCTGTGGTCCCAGTGGGCCTAGCCAGTCAACAAAATGCAATAAATAAAAAAACATAGAATGCACTTGAATGAATGAAGTGTGGTCAGCAGCTCTTATGTGTCTTTCATTCACTATTACAACTAGATGGTTATAATAGTGTATTACACCACAGTTGTCCATGTGTAATCAAGCCTGGTCAGTAATTATTAAACAATTATTTTTGGTTGGTGTACAGTAAGGATAAAAAGGAACTCAAATATTATGAAGTTACTGGGACTAAGAATCCAAAGGGCTGGGACATAACAATAGTGGTTGTTAAGTAGACATGAACAAAACTTAATATTACTGTCAACAAGTCAAGATGAGAGTCAGCCAAGGGTTTTGAGGGAGATGGCAAAGAAAATGAGATGGTAGATTGCAGATATTTTCACTAAATCCATGAGTTAAGGCATAGTCGATACAGACTGGAGAGATGCAACAGCAGTGCCAATTCATGAAAAGGAAAGTAGGGTAGAAATTAATAACTATCAGCCAGGCAGCCTGACATAGATTGTAGGTGAAATGATGGAGAGCTTATCAAGTAAAAACACTGAACATTATTTGAAGGAGAATGAAATTAGTGCTAAAACACAACATGGGTTCACTAAAGTGAGTTCACACTTGACCAATCTGTTCAGCTTCTTGCTCAGTAAACAAAGCACTGGATGTAGAGAACCAGTGGGTGTAGAGTATTTTGGTTTCAGCAAGGCATTCACTGTGGTGGCATGCAAGTAACTGCCAGATGAAGTAGATGCATCCAAGACTGATGGCAAAATAGTTAACTGGATTAGAATCTGGTTATGGAAATGAAAGCAAAGAGTTAGGGTAGAGGGTAAATGATTTCACATCTTACTGGAGAGAAATGACCAGTGAAGTCCCACAGAGTTTGGTGCTGGGATCACTGCTATTCATTGTGTATGTCAGCCATACAGTAAGGGTATGAATAAGAAGTTTAGATAGACATGTTTATTGATGATCCCAAACTAGGGGCCTGATTTTCAAAAGGGTATGTTTGATGCAAGATGCCTGTACCAAATGGGTATGACGAAAGTGACAAATTGCATCAAACTTTGTGGCAATCCTGATTTTTGAATTCAGGCTGTGTTGAAATCAGGATGACTTACGCACATGCCACCCTGTGCCACCCTTGTGACAGAAGCATCATTATGCCAGGTCACAAGGCAGCTTGCACCATGGCAGGGCTGCACTGTCCCCTTATTTGTAATTTTCGAAGCCCTGCCATGGGTGCAACAGAGGGCTCCAAATAGACCAGCCAGGAGGTGGTCTAAGGGACTTGTGCCAAAAGCACACATTGTGGGGATTTGGGAGGAGCTTCCAGGAGAGGCGCGGGGGACAGAAGGAGAATGGGGTGCCCTAGGGGGCATTGGTGAGACAGCAGCACTGCCAGCACTGTGAGATGGCACCTGGCATGGTGCCATGTAGAAAGTCACACAGTCAATAGGATGGGACTGCTTCCTGGGGGGGTTGGCAGGGACTGACACTGACATAGCCCTACATGGAAACAGCCCTGGCACCTGCCCCATAGGTGAAACATGCACAACCCTGTAAGCAGGAAGGTGTAGCTGTAAGTTGAGAGCTGTCAGTGGTGGAGGAGAACATTCTCCAGGCATTGCAGCAGTCCCCTAGTACCCACCCTTCTGCATTGTGGCAGGCAGCCTCCTTCCTACAGGGTTGTGCATGTTGTACCTGTGGGGCAGGTGCAAGGGCTGTGCCCACCTGTGGTCATGCCAGTGTCCATCCCTACCGACCCCCCATGAAATGGTTCCATCATATCAGTTGTGTGACTTTCCACATGGCATCCCTACCAGGTGCCACTGCACAATCCTGGCAGTGCTGCTGTCTCCCGACACCCCCAGGGCACCCATTTTGCTCCTTCTGCCTTCAGTGCCCTCACAGCATGCAGATTCACCCCCCAACCCTTGCAGCCCCTCTAGTGTTGCACTGGGTGGGGGGGCTGGATCTCTGCATCAATCGCCGCAGGTACAACGAATGTTTGTTGCAAGCCTGCATCTGTGGCAACTCCTGGGTATTTGGCACAAGGACCCCTCCTTTTATAAAATTAGGCACAGGGTCCCTAATGCACCCAGAGTTTTGCCACTGCCCTAAAGCAACACATCTTGCATTGCTCTAAGGGCAGTTTTAAAATCAGGCCCAACGTGTCATAGTTGAAGCTCAGTGTCAAGTAGATGCATTACAAAGAAATTTAGATAGACTGCAGGGATGGACAGACAAATGTAATATTAATTTTATTGTGATTAAATGAGCTGTAGTACATTTTAGAGAAAAGAAGACAAAGGTCAAACACTAACTGAATGGAAAAGTGATCAGGGAACCACAACAGGAAAGGGATCTTGCCAAGAATAGATCACCCCTGATCTTCTCAAGCTAATCAGGGATAGGGACTATGCCTAGAGGTTATACCGGAAACAAACAAAAACATTTCCTCCAAAATTTCAAATCCCTCAGGAACATGTGAAAATTCTCCACAAGATCTGCTAAATCCTCCTTCATCCAGGAAAAACAACGTGCTGCCCAGGGGGACCCAAAGAGGACTTGGAATATCCTCAGCAACCTCATTGGGAGGGGACTTTCTAATGAACAGTTCTGTCTCACCTCCGATGGGACTGCCACCACCGAGACAGGTGAAATAGCCTCCCTTTTCAATAAATACTTCAGTGACTTAGAACAGTATGAGCTCAGCTCTACTCCCATCCCACCCCTCTTATCCCCACCGGTATTACATTGCAACAATGATGGGAATACAGTGAAGATCATCACAGTGACATTTTCGGCAGTTCACTGTGATTGTCTGCTGGGTTCCCAACACTGTTGCCTCAGAGGTGATCGCTCCTTCCCCGAACCAACTCCAACTTGGAGTTGATTATTTAAAGTCTGGGGGATCTGTGGGCAGAGGCCCCACATGGGGGTGGGGCAATGCCCCTCAGAAAGCACTAGTTCCCCACGGCAGCACAACACCAGTTGGTGGCGCCAGCCATCACTTGCTAATGGTTGGCAAATTCCATGTTGTGGCAGCAAGGATGAACCATCCCCACCATCCCTGAAGTCTCCCACCCTTGGTTCCATTTCAGATACCTATCCCCTGCCAAAGTAGTCAAGCTAATCATGACTAACTACCCCAGACCTTCAATGGGCACAGACAACATTGACTACAGAGTTCTCTGTCTTGTCTGACTCCCTGGCCATCCCACTAACAAACATCCTCAACAACTCCCTCTGCATGGGATCCTTGCCCAAGGCATGGCAGTGCACTGTTATTAAATCTCTACATAAATCTGGTCACAAGGATCTAGTATCCAACTACCAGCCTGTCTCCCTTCTCACCCCACTTGCCAAAATCCTAAAGAAAGTGGTCCACAGGCAAACCACGGAATTCAACTCCAGGTACAACCTGCTCATGGATGCCCAGTATGGGTTCCATGCTCACAATACCAAAACAGTCCCTCATCGTGTTCCCCACTCCATAGACAAGCCAACAACGAAGGCCCTTCACCTGCACTGTGTTCGCGGACCAAACCGAAGCCTTCATCTCATTGTTCATGAAATCCTCTACCCTTGGCTAGTCTACATTTCTCATCTGAGGTCTGCCTCTGTTTCAAGGATTACTTAACTGGTAGATCCCATCGCACCTTGATTAGCGGTGTCCTCTTTGAATCCTGCCCCATCAAATTCAGCATTCCTCAAGGGTCTATCCTTGACCCTCTTCTTTTCACTCTGGTCATCAACTCCCTGACAGACATCTGCACCTCCACTGAACTCATTCTGTATGCTGATGACGCAGCTGTATTCTGTCAGGACAAAAACCCCACCACTCTCATTATCAAACTCCAATTCAATTTCAGCAGACTTCACTCCTGGTTCACATACAAAGGTCTAGTATTTAACTCCAAAAAAACTAAGGTCATGATTTTCTCCAGACCATGTAAATCCTTTGGCCTTCTCCTCTCACTTTATGACAACCATGGCAACTCCATAGAAAGAGTCAATTAATTCAAGTACCGGCTTACTCCTGGATAGCCACCTCAATTTTGATGCCCACACTAGCTTCACAATCAAAAAGTCCAATAAGTTTGGTATCCTCCATAGAACTAAGCAGTACCTTAACAGGAATCCAGATCTCTCCATGTTTCCAGCATCCTCCTTCCTGTTTATGACTGTGGTTCCCTTGTCTCCCTTCTCCACCTCTCCATCAAAACTTCTCAGACTCAGGAGCTCCTACCATAATGCTATCCACTTTGCCTCTGGTCTCCCTAAACTCACTCACCACTGTGACTTTTATAAGCTCACTAGTTGGCCCTATCTTGAGGTCCACCTCAACTGCAAGATGGCTACCTGCTTCTTCAAACTCTCTCATGGGCTGCTCCCTGATTGCCTAACTACCTTCTACCACTCAACTGCCCCAACCAGGACAACTAGACTGTCCTCCACTCTCACATTCACTGTTCCTTTCTGCAGCACCACTCAAGTCCAGAAAACTCTCTCCTTTATGGGACCCAAGCTCTTCAACTCTCTCCTCCAGAACTAAACTCTGTCCCTCCACTAATGCCTTACACACATGGTCAGGAGATATTTCTCCACTTTCTCCTGCACTTGCATCAGCCTTAGAACTGACTCCCCTCCTGCTCTCTTTTCCCTTATTCTCCAGTTTATCTCCTCTGGCACTTACCCTCCCTCCTGTTTAGCACTTATGAATTGTTAAGTCACCAGGCTAGTTTTGATTGCACTTAACTCCATATTTCCCAATGTTATAATGTAAATTTGTACAAACCTCTTGCATACTACACCACCTGTTGTATTGTTAATTCACCTAGGCTATTTTCTGAGTACCCAGAGTCTTAGTCCAGACCTTATTGTACTTTTGTTTTAACTGTTGGCTAATTGTTTGGTCCCTTTCTGTCTGATCCCTTCAGTATTGTATGACCTCCACTTTGTCTTGTCTTCATCCACCTTTTCCCTTTGTTTGGGACTGTTCATAATTGAGTTTATACCCTCCTGCAGGTCTAAAACTGTCTCCTAATTTCCCTCAAATCACATTAGTTATTATTTTCCCTTCTGTAACCATTTGATTCTTTGGTAGATTTTATGTTTGCTTTAGCATGCACAAGAAACATTATATGGCAGCTAGGAGAGAAGCAGGTTGTGGAGGTGCAGCACTGTGGCAGCCAACAAAGGCACTGCATTTGGGGGCTTGGCACTGGTGGACCAATGGAGGCACAGTGTGGTGATGACACTGGCTTCAAAGTGACACCAAGCTGCAACGTTTTCATCGCGCAGCAATCAGGGGCTGCCTCGTTATTGCAGCATCAGCCATTCCGCTGCAATGAGGGAGCCGACCCGTCATTGCAGGGTGGAACATTGCATACTGTAATATTGTTTGTGAATCTACAAACCTCACATCGACTCCATGACTCAGTCCATCCATCAAAGGCTTGGCCTTCTCTATTGCCTGGGCAGCTCACTTTCCAGTGAGGCATGTCGAGCCATTGCCTACAGCAACCTCCTCCCTACCATCCTATATGGTGCCCCTCTACTGCAGTTCCTCCGTGAGTCAGAACTCAATAAACTCTCCATGCTCTACAACTGGTGGCTTGCTCGCTACCTATTCCTCCCTAGGAGGCACCACTGCGAGGCCCTTGAGGACCCTAAACTGGCCACTCTGCAGCACAAACTGAGCTTACCCGACCGCCTGCCTTGCCTACAAATTCTCTACCCTTGGCCTCCTCCTCACCTCTGGGACTCCTCACCCCCAAAGCCCAGGCCGAACCCTCGATCCTCTGCTAATTGCCCCCTAGACATCCCTCGGATCTGCTCTAACCATGGCAAATGCTCCTTCCAATACGCTGCCTCCTACCTATGGAGCTTCCTCCCAGCCAGCCTGATTGACAAACCTTCCCTCACCCAGTTTAAGTCTGGCCTCAAAACTTACCTCCTCAAACTCAGCCTTTGTGGCTGCAACCGCTAGCCCCCTAGTCCGGTCTCCTGCCTACCTCCACTGCCTTAACCCCGCTTGCCTTCCTGAAGTATCTCCTGTGCTAGGCTGTTCAATAGACTGCTTACCAGTTCTCAATTCCCTTTAACTTTGTGTATCCTGACATCTCCGAAATGTATGTATGAGCCTGATTTCAGTATGCTGTAACCTATGAATATTGATGTATGATGTATTTTTGTATACCTGTTATAACAACTGTAAATGTTCCTATATATAGTATTCTCTGTAACTGTGAAAAGGGACTCCAGGTCTCAGTGAGCTCACCCGGTTACCAAAATATAAATAAATAAATAAATAAAACGTGGTGGAAAGACACCACCATGTTCTAAATAATGTTACAGAGGCCCTACTGCCGAGAGGGGGTGCCCAATCCTACTCGGCATCATGCACCCTCCCAAAAACTGTTTGTTTGCCAACGGGTGGCTCAATCTCGTCGACTTCAGTCTCCCCTTACCAGTTTAATTTGCTGATGGGGGCCTACTCCCCATTGGCATAATGTCCCCCAAAAACATTGGCTTGTGCTGAGGGGTGCCCAGTCCTCCTCAGCTCTTGCCTATATATATGCTGAGGGGTGCCCAATCCCTGTCAGCTACAGTCCCCCAAAAATACTCAGGTGGCATGCTGGAGCCCACCCCAGCATGCCAAATGTCCTATTAAAAAAAAAGTCCTGCAATGTTTTGTTTTTGTTTTGTTTTACCTGTAAATCTGAAAATGGTCCCACGTTGAGTTTGGTTGCCCCACCCCCAACCTGCGCCCACCCTCTGTGCACCCTGCCTCCCCACACACTCCTCACCCCATACTTACCTCCAGAGCCCAGCATAATGATCTTCGGTGGATCGTGAACACGTCTGCACTCTTCAAAGCCGACCGCAAACTGAAGAAATGCCGGTAAGCTGTATAATGGCATAAATAGGGTTTTTTTCAAGTTTGATGCATATCTCAGGCATTTCTGGGAATTCTGACACCAAATTTTCAACATAGGGTTATTGGGACCCCTCCTCATGAATTCAGCCACTATCATGGCGTTATTCAGCCCTGAAAGGTGATTTTGTGGTCACTTTATGGAATCACCTTTTGGGACCAATTAATGAAACAACAGTGTCAGTGTTCATGAGGTCTGCTCTCAAAAAGTCTATGTTGCAAATTTGGTGGAAAAAATCAAAGAAATGACTGTTTTACAAGTGTGCGTTATGCAGTTGCTACACCGCTCGTAACCTTCAATTTGCAATATTTTCACTCCAGATTTTCAACATTCCATTTTTCTGCACCTCCTTATAACAGTAAAGCTGTCATTTTCACATCCTGGCAAAATGTGTTTCGCATTTCCAGCACAGAATAAGCGAGTCTCTGTTGGAAAATCAGTGTTCAGGACACATTAAGAAAATCACAGTGACACTGTTCATGAGCAGAGGTCCTAAAATGCCTATTTTAAAAATTTTGTGATGAAAGTCCATAAAATGACTGTGTTATGAGGATGCATTGCACAGTTTCCATGCATGCTTGTAACATCGCAAATTTGTAATATTTTCCTCCAGATTTTCAACATTGCCATTTTCCACACCTCCTTATGAGCAGTACAGCTGCCATTTTCACATCCTGGCAGAATGTGTTTCTGCACTTCACAGCAGAATAGCATGGTCTCTGTGGGAAATCAGTGTTCGGGACACATTAAGAAAATCACAGTGACACTGTTCATGAGCAGAGGTCCTAAAATGCCTATGTTGAAACTTTGGTGATAAAAGTCCATAAAATGACTGTGTTACGCACATGAGTTACGCAGTTTCCATGTATGCTCGGAAGTGCGAGCATTTTTAATATTCCCACTATAGATTTTCAATATTGCCATGTCATCACACCTGCCTATGGATGGTACAGCTGTCATTCTTCACATCCTGCCCTCTCTGTGTTTTTGTACTTGTGGCGCAGAATGGCACGGTCGCTGTTGAAACTCAAAGTTTGGGACATATTGATAAAATCACATTGCAACTCTTCATGAGAAGAGGTCCCAAATGCTTTTAAGAGCTGGGGTCACAAAAAGGCCATGTTGAAAATTTGTTGTGCAAATACCAACAAACACCCAGGACGATAGGTTTTCTAACCATAACATCCCACCCTGTACAGACTGACAGGCATCGGGGTGTGCCTTTGGATTGCTGACTGTACTGCTTATGCCATCTCACCCCCATCCCCCAGCCACTGACAGGCATCAAGGTGTACCTTGGACTCTTCAGCCCCAGACTTCACCCCATTCTCCTATGCTGCACCCATTTCAGCATATGTCCTTATGGAATGGGGTGACTGTAAAGCCCAACACCCCAAGGCACAACTCAACATGTGTCGGTGTCTGCTGAATAGGGTGAGAAGACACGGCATGACCATCATGGGCACGACCCAAACACTTACGTAATACCTGTCCATCTCTACAGGATGGAGGTGAGGTTGGTGTGAAGTTCAATACTTCACTGCCAATCCTATTCTGCATCTGTCTCACTCTTGCATTTCCAATGCTAATACCAGCAAGCAAACATTTGGCATTGACAAATGATTGTTTTGATCTTGGTTCTCTCTCAGTTGCAGGATCAGACTTTTTTTCCCCACAAGACAACCCCTCCTCCTCATAGTCCTTACAGTCTCTCTGAAATTTAGATGATTTCTTTGTGTCACTTCCGTCTTGTTTTTTTTCTTATATTTTTGTCTTCAGTGCTTTATAAAGTTCCTGACAATCAGGATTCAATCTATCTTGCTGTAGTTCCACCCTTAGTTCCTGTAAGTTATGTTTGTTTTTTGTTTGTTTATTTGTTTTTTTGCACAGTTTCTTATGTTGTTCAATTAGTATTTAGACCGGTTCTTAAAGAAAGTATGCCAGGGCTTCCTTCCACCTCTCTTTAAGGTCTTCATCAGGGTCCCCAAGAAAGCAGCTTCATATATTTGCAGACCAGGTGGGACTCGGTCTAAATCAGCATACTGCTATGGGCCAGTTCATCAAACCACTGATTCACTGTGATTCGCTTCTTGGCTTGATCTTTTCTCTATTTTGAGGAATATGGAATAGCTCTTTCAGTTCATTCAGTTATGAGGTGTTACTAGTTCCTCCTGAAAAGGTTGTGTAAGGCCCTCTCCTACACTCACTGTTAGCTGCATCTGTGAAACAGAATGGCTGCAATGTTGTAAGAGGCAGCTGTATTGCCTTTGTTCTTGCTTCCTGTAGCACTTGGGCTGGGGACACTTGCCTCAGCCACCCTGAAGTTTTGTTCCTCTTGGAATTGTTTGTTCTGTGTGCACTATGCATGCACACCATCAGGATTCAAACTTGGGCTGCGATTTTCCCTCTTTGCCATGTGCAGAGATTGCATGAGGCAATGCATGTTTCAATTCTAAGAGTTCAGCTGCTCTGGAAAAAGCATGAACAAATCCACACCCCTCTCGCGGTGCTCTCGTCAGTGTACTAATGTCAGTGTAACCCCTTGTTACCGGAGTTACTAGAATCCCAGTAAGACCTAGTGGTAGGCAGGAAGGCAGCTTGTGAAACTTCAGTTAAATGGATTTCACACTGTCCTCTGTTCTCAGTCTCAGCTGAGACTGAGGGATGACATCACCATAGAACTATCACAGCTGCATGAGCCACAATGGAATCTGCAGAAGGGAGTTAGAGTAAAATGTTGGGAGGTTTTAACAGTCAGTCTGTGTTCAGTTGGAGTTTGGTGATTGTTGTGAGAGGAGCACAGCAGCTCTGTGCTCAGGGTCTTGGAGCCTCAGCCCTGAAATAGGGCTACATTTAGGGAAAGGTGTGTGTTTCCGCCTAAAGTGAGACACAGTAAGCTATTTTTAAAGTGGTGGAGACCACTGATTCGGGTCTCTGTGCCCCATCCCTCAGGGGATGGGGCAGGAAGGTTTGCCTGCTATTCCAGGGGCAACCCCCTGGCTACTGCTGGAGAAAGAAGATGCCTTATTTGGTCCACGTGTGTGGGTACAAGAAGATTTCGTGATTCACCTGTGGGACACCTGCAACTGAAGGGTGAGTTCTGCTCTTTCTAAAAGGCCCATATTTCATTCTGAACTGTGTTAAAGTGGGGATTGACTTGAAGTAGGTGGAAGGCCTAGAGTAATAGGCTTAGCCAAAAGTAAAAGTATGCTCAAGTCCAGCACATAGGGAAGTAAAGATATGTAGAGGAGATGTGACATACGTCTACCCAGTAATCTACTGCCAAGCTTTCAGAAAAGAGTTATTTAGTTTCCTCAAGAAATGGCCAGGTATGGATTGTGGAGAGCGTAGGTGGGAGACCCCCCATCTTTAGTAACCAGGTCCACCTCTCCGGATTTGCTCTGTGGTTTCTACTTTGCTCTCATGCACTTGGCCAGTGATGAGGGAGTACTCAGACTTGGGATGGAAGAAAAATTCCTCTAGGAGTCAAGGCTGTAATGTGGTTGTGAGAGCCACAAACAGGAAAACTGGTTCATTCCCATAATGGACCGTGGGATCAATGGCCAGCAGGGAGAGCCGGGCCAGTGGGGAAAAACCTACAGTGTACAAGTCGGCTGTGTACTCCAAAGCTGCATGCAAGTCCAGGCTGTGTGCCTGGTGGGTTTACAGCCTGAGGGCTGGAAATGTGAAGAAGTGTTCTGTTATTCTAATCTGCATTACCAGGAATGTAGCCCCATGAGGGTCCATCTATGCTTTGTTTGTTCAGTTTGGACGTGAATAAAAGCCACACTGTAGAATCCATTCCTGGTTTTGGACATTACAGTTATTGCTTCCTGTGTTCAGATTTACTTGGGTGCCCCTGTGCAGAGTAACCAAACCTAGGCCCCTGTGCCAAGTAACCTAGACCTCCCTGAACTCAGTCCCCACCAGGTACTGCTGTCAGCTTCAACAGCATGTCACCTGTCATTTTGCAAAAGGTAGGGTCCGGGTTACATCATATCTTGAACAAAAATAAACCTCACTACTGAAGCATACTTATTTTATTTTTAAAGCCATAAGATGCAGGACACAGTGCAAGCTACCCTATACAATTTCCTTCATAGGGGCTTCATCAGAAAACTCACAAGACAGTGCTATTTAACTTGATAAACATACATATTCATGAGCTTATTCACAAACATCACATTAACCTAAAATGTATTTTTTTTCTGTTTTTCTTTCCTTTGCTTTACCATTTCTGCTTTTTGTTTCACTACATATGACTTGTCCTCCTCCTACCCATTTTTATATTTGCTTATGCCCAGATGTGCAAGAAATGCAGTGCCACCATATGACTTTTTTGGAGGTGTGCTGCCTGCTCTGCCAATGCCCCAATCCATTTCGCAGGCATGAGCACATTGCACCAATGAGAATGGCTAAGCTGTCTATGACAGCAGTTCAGATGCAGTGACGGCAGTTGAAAGAAGAAAACTACTGCTGCAATCAATGGCAGTAACTGTGGCACTCGGACAGCTGGTTCCTGATTTCAATATGATATTTTTTCTGCAAAATAAAATATGTAAGGAATGTCTGTCAGAGGAAATACTGTCTTGCTGAACTTGACACATCAAACTCCCCAGGGATAAGTCTCAAAGGACAGGAGGTAGCTTAACTATAGATATCTGAAGTGCAATTACTTTGCTAAGTTTTCTTTGAAGCCGCTGAAATAAATATCCATTCATGACATCCTCAGGAAATCTTTGATTTGCACTAGGTGTCATGGAGGAAGGAGAATATGTATGTGTTTGGGTGTCTCCCAAGACAGCCAGTAAATACATCAAAGAGACTATGATGTCTGGGTGAAGCAGGTCCCAGACTAAATTAGGAAGTCCAATATGCATTTGCTTGGGGTTATCCAGTGAATTACGTCAAAGACGCTTTGATATATGTGTGAAGCAGATCACAGGCTAGTTTTGGCAAGTCACATTTATGTCACCTATTATTTTTTTAAATATCTTAGTAGGACATCCTGTGTTATAAAATATAAATTGTAATACACCAAGGCGGAGTTAGATGACCTCAGAGAGAAGGCCGGCTCAAGACTGCTTTTAAAAAATACTGAGCAGACCTTACACAGTGACATTCATTTTCTGACTGAGAAAAGAAGAACAAAGCACTGAAAGATTACGAAGTAAGTGAGACCTTAGATAAGACCAGTCTGAGTGTATGTACTGTAGGAATTTGCACTTTTAAACCTGTTTTGTTTTTAAGGCTGTATGTGTTGGGATATCTTGTTCTGTATTTTACTGTTTTCCTATTTTACCTATTTTAAAGTAAAGATATATTTTTAAAACAGAAACGCCTGGTGTGCCTTGAAACTTCTTTTATATAGTGAAGCTTAGATGGTTATAGTTGACACTGTGCATGGGCTTATTGTGATACCAAACTAGGAAACAGGTCAGAGTTCTCTAGGTCTTGCATAGAGTTCTAAGGGTTCCTTTGAAATACTGGTTAGGTGCCTGTAGGCAAAAGATATCTGGCCCCTGAAGACAGGAATTATCTGAGCCTGAAATTGGGTATGCTAACAAGAGGTTATCAATTTGAATCCTCCAGAACTTGGGACTAAGGTGATTGGTACCTCTAAAACAGACACAAGAGGGTTACCTTGTTCTGTTAACTGTCTACAATTCTACGCTCAGAGGTTGGCACTTTGGGGAGTAGAGGGCTGATCTGCTGAGTGGGTTTGTGACAGATTGTGGCAGCGTGTGGCATAAAAAGTTTGGTGGTATGCTTTATTGTTCAGTGTGTCAGTTTGAGACTTTTCAGTCACTTGGAAAAAAGGTGTGTTTATTTCAAAAGGAAACATAACTATATCCTTGGCTTACAGTCAAGTTCCTACCTGTTTTATTTTTTTCCTAAAGTGCAGTCAGAGTAGCAGTAGTCAGGAAAGATGGCTTCCAACCACAGCAGGCACACTGTAGAATACTTAAAGTTGTGCAGGGACAGAGGAGTCCCATTTGAGGTAACAGATGAAAAGCAGAACTTATAGATGCCCTGATGGTAGCAGATACCAGAGCAGTGAGTCACCAACTCATGACTGAAAAGGACAGCAGGGCCATTGTCAGTGAAGGGCCACAGCAGCAGGGGATGGTCAACAGTATCCTGAATCTGGAAGTGCTCAGGCTGCAAATTGAGTTGTGCATGATGGAGCTGGAGTTCCAGAAAGAGAGGGAGTGAGAGAGCTGAGAAGCAGAGCGGGATAGACGAGAGGCAGAGAGGGAACAGCAAGAGGCAGAGCAACAACAGAGGGAGACAAAGCATAAGGAGCATGAGCACCAGCAAGCTGCAGAAGAGAAGAGAGAACAAGAATGCCAAGATGCAGACCGTGAGGAGTAGGGGAGTAGGAGCGCCAGAGGCAACACTTAACTGAAAAGATATTTACCTGACCAGCAGCAATTGTGACCAGGTAAGGCTTGAATTCTAACTGGACTGCAGGACTGGGTTACAAATTGAAATCTACAAATTAATAGCCGAGCTTAAAGAGGGGGAGGATATTGATGCCTTTTAAATTCTTTTGAAAAGTTTGTATTCAGGCTAAATTTAGAGAGTCCTGAAGCTTCCAGCTATCCCCGCTACTTACCGGGAAAGCCCAGGATGCATTGGGTCAAATGGACAATGAGGACAGTGAAGATTACAGCAAGTTAAAAGTCGCACAGTTAAAAAGTTTGAATTAACTGCTGAATCATACAGAGCTAAATCTTGTAAGCTCAGGAGAAGCCCTGACATCAGCTACGAGATTTAGCCATGAACAACGCTGTTCTTAAAAATCATTGCTGGGAAGGAATTGAGGCAAACTCTGTTGATAAAATTAAAATGTGATTTTGTTGGGAACAGTTTTATTGGCTGTGCCCAGCAGATCTAAAAACCTGGCTAGAGGACCGAGATCCCAAAACAGTGCAAGAGGTTGGTTGAACTCAGACTGGATGCCAAGAGCAGACCTGTTTCTGAGAACGTATGGGGCGGAGTGGCAGTGCAGAAAGGGAAACGTGCACCTTCAGGGGGCAGCTAAAACCCCCAGTGACTCCAGCAAAACCAGTTAGTTCCCAGGTTTCAGAGAAAAGATTTCTGAGAGAAGAACTGAATGTTGGTTGTAAGGAAACTGGGCATATTGGTCTCTCGCCTTTCTGCTCTGAAGGACAGACAGAGCACCAGGAGGAAGGATCTACTGGTATAAGTAAAACTTCTCTACTGGGCCAAGAACTAGATCTCTTGTACTGGGACCTTCAATTAAGGGTAAAAACAAAAAAAAACAAAAAAAAAAGGAGTTGGTGTGTTTGTTCAGAGGTAGTTGGGGTAAATTGTTATCTGTTATCTGTGTTATCTGTGTACTTATCTAGGTGTCACAGGTGTCAGAAGGAATTGTTATCTGTGAAATTAACTAAGTGTAGAAAGATTTACAAAGTAGGGGAGTGGCTTAGCTAGAAGAAGCCAGGTTAAGACCAGATATTAACACTGCCCCTAGATAGCTTCTACCAGAGGACAGACAGAACACCAGGAGGAAGGAGCTACTGGTATACTAAAACTTCTCTATTGGGACTATATTGCCTCTTCCCTCCACCCCACCCTAAACCAGTTCTACTTTTACAGGCACAGTGTTTTTCTGATAACAGGAACTCCTGTTTGGGAGCAGGAAGTGAGGATCACAGAGCCACCAAAGACCTACCATCCTAGAAGGACAAGAGTAGACTCCATCCCCCCAGCAGCTGGAGGTCTGACCTGCTAGCAAGGAGACTACTGAGAAATATAGGAACCCTGTCTCAGAACAGGAAAACCAGGAGCCAAACTGTGCAGATGCAGAGTAAGTAGGGAGAGAAGAAAAAAAGAAATAAACAAACAGAGGAAAAGAGGTATTCCAAATAACAGTAGTGGGGGCCAGAAAAAAAGACATGATGGGAGGTGGTGCAGTGGCTGTGGGAGCAGCAGTCTCTGGGATGTTTTTGAGGATGCAGTGTTGTCCATCTGCAGACACCTCTCTGGGCTGAGGGAAGAGGTTGCTCATCTCCAGGCTGAGTTGGCCAGGATTTGTGGGACTCCCTCCCACCCAGGGACCACTGGGTCACTGCCATTGCCTCGGGAGGTTGCCAAGAAAGAGGAGTGTGGTGGACCACAGTGGGCTCCAGGAGGGTGAGGTGGTGGAACAGGGGTGCATCCCTCCAGCTGTACCTCCACAGTTTCGATGCTGTTCTGGAAAAGTGTGGTTCCTCTATGGAGGCACTTACAGTGGAGAACAAAAAGGGTGGTAGGTGCGTGAATAACCTGCCACAGTACGTGCTAGAGAGCAAGCACAGTGGAATTTAATCATGCATGGCACAGGCATAAAGGAAACCCTAGTGGTAGGAAGGAGAATAAAACCGATGTCCAAGGAGGGTCAGTGGCAACTAATAAAGATAAGGATATAGACGAAGACTAGATGGAGCTAGCAGTCCTTATCTTCCATCACTTCTATGTTGCAATGTTCCATGAGTCAGGCCAAAGTAAAAGTATTTTCCCCATATCACTTGTTTAGCCAGCAATTGAAAAGGGTGTATGATTTTAGAAAGATTTTAAGTTGGCTGCTTTAGTCTGGGGTTCCTATATATTGATTAAGAGAAGTTGTAACATATGCAGGCATATGTCAAACAATAATGGCCATCACAGAATCAATATCTAATCATTGTTGTCCTTTATACTAATTTGATGAAAAACAATGCCATCTCCAGAGCATATGTCCTCCCAGTTGACCAAAGAGAGTCTTCAGGTGCGAGGCCAGTGGGCATTCTCAGTATCTGGAGTAGGACCATAATCTGGCATCTTGTAGAATAAAAGATATCTAAGCCAAGTTTACGAAAAAGAGTAAAGGTGCTAAGCTGTCGAGTAAGATTCAGAATGTTATTTCAACTCAGGATAGAAAAAGAACACAGACTGACTAACTTTCCATTACAAAAGTGGGAAAAATAGAAATAAATCAACACATCCTTCGTTCTTCCACCCTCCTGAGTTTGATCTGTTTTTCATAAAGAATGGGATTCTTCTCTGGTACCCTGACTAACAATTCCCTTTCACATAAACCGACTTCAGGCAATTGCCTAAGGCTATACGTGGATGTCAAGAAGAATGCTGCCAAACATGCTTACAGTCACTATATTACTAGATGGAATACAGTGCTTACAGACTATATTACTAGATGGATATCACAAATTGCTTACAGTCACTATAATTAGATGGATATCACAACATGCTTACAGTCACTATATTACTAGATGGATATCTCAAACTGCTTACAGTCACTATTTTACTAGATGGTTGCCATAACATGCTTACTTTCACTATATTACTAGATGGATATCACAACTTGCTTACAGTCACTATATTACTAGATGGTTGCCACAACATGATTACAGTCACTATATTATTAGATGGATATCACAAATTGCTTATATTCACTATATTACTAGATGAATATCACAAACTGCTTACAGTCTCTATATTACTAGATGGATATCACAAATGAGCAAAGTCACTATATTACTAGATGAATATGCCACAACATGCTTGATCACTGTATTACTAGATGGTTGCCTCAACATGCTTACAGTCACAATATTAATTACTAGATGGATATCACAACATTGCTTACAGTCACTATATTACTAGATGGTTGCCATAACATGCTTACAGGCACTATACTACTAGATGGATGTACAACATGCTTACAGTCACTATATTACTAGATGGATGTCACAACATACTTAAAATCACTATACAAGATAGATGGTTGTCGAACAACATGTTTACAGTCACTATACTACTAGATGGATTACGCATAGCATGCTTACAGTCACTATATTACTAGATGGTTGGTTACCACAACATGCTTACAGTCACTATATTACTAGATGGTTGCCACAACATGCTTACAGTCACTATATTACTAGATGGTTGTCACAACATGCTTACAGTCACTATGTTACTAGATGGTTGCCACAATATGCTTACAGTCACTATATTACTAGATGGATATCACAAATTGCATATAGTCGCTATATTACTAGATGAATATCACAAATTGCTTACAGTCATTGTATTACTAGATGGATATCACACCTTGCTTACAGTCAATATATTATTAGATGATTACCACAACATGCTTACAGTCACTATATTACTTGATGGATATCACAAATTGCTTACAGTCACTATATTACTAGATGGATGTCACAACATGCTTACAGTCACTATATTACTAGATGGTTGCCACAACATGCTTACAGTCACTATATTACTTGACGGATATCACAGATTGCTTACAGTCACTATATTACTAGATGGATATCACAAATTGCTTACAGTCACCATATTTCTAGAGGATGTCACAACATGCTTACAGTCACTATACTACCAGATGGTTGCCACAACATGCTTACAGTCACTATATTAACAGATGGATGCCACAACATGCTTTACAGTCACTATATATACTAGATGGATGCGATACACAATATGCTTACAGTCACTATACTACCAGATGGATGCAACAACAAGCTTACAGTCACTATATCTACCAGCTGGATTGCCACAACATGCTTACAGTCACTATACTACAAAGATGGTATTGCCACAACATGCTTACAGTCACTATATATTACTAGATGGTTGCCACAAACATGCTTACAGTCACTATATTACTAGATGGATGTCAAAACATGCTTACAATCACTATATTACCAGATGGATGTCAAAACATGCTTACAATCACTATATTACCAGATGGATGTCACAAAATGCTTACAGTCACTATATTAACAGATGGATGCCACAAATTGCATACAGTCACTATATTACTAGATGGATGTCACAAAATATTACAATCACTTACATTACTAGATGGATGTCACAAACATGCTTACACTCACTATATTACTAGATGAGATCAAAACATTGCTTATACACACTATATTACTAGATTGTTTGTCTCCAACTTGCTTACAGTCACTAGTTATATTACTAGATGGATGTCAAACATGCTTACAGTCACTATATTACTAGATGGATGCTACAACATGCTTACAGTCACTATATTACTAGATGGATGTCACAACATGCTTTACAGTCACTATATTACTAGATGGATGTCAACATGTTTATAGTCACTATATCTACAGGATATCACAACATGCTTACAGTCACTATATTACTAGATGGATGTCACAACATGCTTACAGTCACAATATTACTAGATGGATGCCACAACATACTTACAGTCACTATACTACCAGATGGATTGCCACAACATACCTTACAGTCACTGTACATAACTAGATGGATGCTCACAACATTGCTTACAGTCACTATATTACTAGATGGTTGGTTGCCAACATGCTTACAGTCACTATATTACTAGATGGTTGCTCACAATGTGCTTAATAGTCACTATATTACTAGATGGTTGCCACAACATGCTTACAGTTACTATATTACTAGATGGTTGCCACGACATGCTTACCGTCACTATATTACCAGATGGTTGCACAGCATGCTTACAGTCACTATATTACTAGATGGATGTCACCGCATGCTTACAGTCACTGTACTACAAGAAACATGTCACAACATGCTTATAATCACTATACTACCAGATGGTTGCCACAACATGCTTTCAGTCACTATATTACTAGATGGATGTCACAACATGCTAACAGTCACTATATTACTAGATGGATGTCACAACATGCTTATGGTCACTATACTACTAGATGGTTGCCACAACATACTTACAGTCACTATATTACTAGATGGTTACCACAACATACTAACAGTCACTATATTACTAGATTGATGTCACAACATGCTTACAGTCACTATATTACTAGGTAAATGTCACAACATGCTTGCACTCACTAAATTACTGTCACAACATGGTAACAGTTACTGTACTGTACTACCAGATGGATGTCACAACATGCTTACAGTCACAATATTACTAGATGGATGTCACATCATGCTTACAGTCACTCTATTACTAGATGGATGTCACAAAATGCTTATATTCATTATACTACCAGATGGCTGCGACAACATGCTTACAGTCACTATGTTACTACATATATGTCACAACATGCTTATAGTCACTATACTACCAGATGGTTGCCACAACATGCTTACAGTCACTATATTACCAGATGGTTGCCACAACATGCTTTCAGTCACTATATTACTAGATGGATGTCACAACATGCTTACAGTCACATATATCACTAGATGGATGTCACAACATGCTTATAGTCACTATACAACTAGATGGTTGCACAACATGCTTACAGTCACTATCTTACTAGATGATTGTCACAACATGCTAACAGTCACTATATTACTAGATGGATGCAACAACATGCTTACAGTCACTATATTACAAGAGGAATGTCACAACATGCTTGCAGTCACTATGTTACAGTCACATGGTAACAGTTACTGTACTGTACTACCAGATGGATGTCACAACATGCTTACAGTCACTATATTACAAGAGGAATGTCACAACATGCTTGCAGTCACTATGTTACAGTCACATGGTAACAGTTACTGTACTGTACTACCAGATGGATGTCACAACATGCTTACAGTCACTATATTACTAGATGGATGTCACAACATGCTTACAGTCACTATATTACTAGATGGATGTCACAATATGCTTATGGTCACTGTACTACTAGATGGTTGCCACAACATACTTACAGTCACTATATTACTAGATGGTTGCCACAACATGCTTACAGTCTCTATATTACTAGATGGATGTCACAAATTGCTTACAGTCACTATATTACTAGATGGATGTCACAACATGCTTACAGTCACTATATTACTAGATGGTTGTCACAACATGCTTACAGTCACTATATTACTAGATGGTTGCGCAACATGCTTACAGTCACTATATTACTAGATGGATATCACAACATGCTTCAGTCACTATATTACTAGATGGATGTCACAACATGCTTACAGTCACTATATTACTAGATGGTTGCCACAACATGCTTACAGTCACTATATTACTAGATGGATGTCACAACATGCTTACAGTCACTATATTACTAGATGGTTGCCACAACATGCTTACAGTCACTATATTACTAGATGGATGTCAAAACATGCTTGCAATCACTATATTACCAGATGGTTGCCACAACATGCTTACAGTCACTATATTACTAGATGGATGTCACAAAATGCTTACAGTCACTATATTACTAGATGGATGTCACAACATGCTTACAGTCACTATATTACTAGATGGATGTCACAAAATGTTACAGTCACTACATTACTAGAGGGATGTCACAAAACATGCTTATACTCACTATATTACCAGATGATGTCACAAATTGCTTACAGTCACTATATTACTAGATTGTTTGTCCTAAACTTGCGTACAGTCGCTATATTACTAGATGGATTTCACAACATGCTTATAGTCCCTATATTACTAGATGGTTGCCACAACATGCTTATAGTCACTATATTACTAGATGGATGTCACAACATGCTTACAGTCACTATAATACTAGATGGATGTCACAACATGTTTGTAGTTACTATATCACAATATCACAACATGCTTACAGTCACTATATTACTAGATGGATGTCACAACATGCTTACAGTCACTATATTACTAGATGGATGCCACAACATGCTTACAGTCATTATACTACCAGATGGTTGCCACAACATGCTTACAGTCACTATATTACTAGATGGATGTCACAGATTGCTTACAGTCACTATATTGCTAGATGGTTGGTTGCCACAACATGCTTACAGTCACTATATTACTAGATGCTTGCCACAATGTGCTTGCAATCATTATATTACTAGATGGTTGCCACAACATGCTTACAGTCACTATATTACTAGATGGTTGCCACGACATGCTTACAGTCACTATACTACCAGATGGTTGCACTGCATGCTTACAGCCACTATATTACTAGATGGATGTCACAGCATGCTTACAGTCACTGTATTACTAGATGGATGTCACAACATGCTTATAGTCACTATACTACCAGATGGCTGCAACAACATGCTTTCAGTCACTATGTTACAAGATACATGTCACAACATGCTTATAATCACTATACTACCAGATGGTTGCCACAGCATGCTTACAGTCACTATATTACAAGATGGTTGCCACAACATGCTAACAGTCACTGTATTACTAAATGGATGTCACAACATGCTTACAGTCCCTATATTACTAGATGAATGTCACAACATGCTTGCAGTCATTATATTACTGTCACAACATGGTAACAGTTATTGTACTGTACTACCAGATGGATGTCACAACATGCTTACAGTCACAATATTACTAGATGGATGTCACATCATGCTAACAGTCACTACATTACTAGATGGATGTCACAACATGCTTATGGTCACTACACTACTAGATGGTTGCCACAACATGCTTACAGTCACTATATTACTAGATGGTTGCCACAACATGCTAACAGTCACTGTATTACTAAATGGATGTCACAACATGCTTACAGTCACTATATTACTGTCACAACATGGTATCAGTTACTGTACTGTTCAACCAGAAGGATGTCACAATATGCTTTCAGTCACTATATTACTAAATGGATGCCACAACATGCTAGCAGTCACTATACTTCCAGTCTCTCTTTTGCTTGCAAAACACTTTGGCATTCACTAGGGGAATCCGAGTACCTTTTTCAAATCCTCAATGAGCTTTTTTTAATCAAGACTCCTGGATATAGTGTCAGTGGCTCAGTAGGTAGCACACTCACCTCAGAGGCCAGAAAATCAGAAGGTTGTGGGTTCTATCCTCACACCAGGCACTTGGGTTAATATCCCAATACTGATTGGGGAATGCTGCACTCCTTAGGTACCATCTTTTGGATGAGATGTTAAACTGAGGTCCCAACCTTCTGTTCTGGTGGTAGTTCAGGTGGATTTTAAGATCCCATGGCACTTCTGGAAAAGAGTAGAGGAATTTCCCCAGTGCTCTGGCCAAAACTCCCCCCATTCACTAAAATACCACCAATAGCTTAATCTGTTTCAAGGTCAGTTGACTTTCATCTGCATCCCCCTCCATCCAGGTTGTGCCTGCAAATAGACAAGAATTTGTCTAGTGCCCTTACCTGGTCAACAAAAAATAAATAAAATTATTCATTGTTTTGCACTAAAAGTAAAGAACCTCCTTTAATAATAATAAAAAACAAAACTGTAGCCCTCCCCAGGTAGCAAACACAATCCCCAATGGTCACCCTTCCACCCTAGTTAACTCTCACCTTGCATCTTATCTTACCCTTCCCACAAGATTCTTTAATACAAATGTTGACATATTGCCTGGGGCATACTGTCCTATTACTGTGCCCCCACCTTTGCTTCCATTGCCTTCTTGCCCCAAACCCTATGTGTCATTTATTACAAGCCTTCTCTGACCCCACTATATGATCTTGGGAAGGGTGAACAAAGTTCTCATAAAATGGCCTAACAGTTGGCCCTCAATCTTAACCCACACTGTCTTGTTTCAAGTCAGATATATTGTCATCTGCAGCTGTGCACCCATCTGGGAAAGGAGAGAACAGCATGCATCACTGATGAGTATAGGCTGCCGGTCCAATCGTTATTCAGGAAATTCAAGAATTAATATTCTTCACTCGTGTCACCCTAGTGTATACAGTGTATAAAAAGCATTATATAAATACGAATTTTTTCCTTTTTTCATACTCTTATTCTGACAGTTGATATTATATGTCACAATATATCATGACTTATTCAATACAGCAGATCGGTTAAACCATCTGAATATTCTAAGTTAAATTTCACTACAGTAGCACACAGTACAGTGTTACAGATGACAAAAAGGGTTAAACCTAACCTCCTAGGTTCAAAAGAGAAGTGCAGAACTCAGGTACTAACTTCCATTTCCCCAAAAGAGTCCTGCAGAATATCCAAACATTTCATTTAATTGGCCTGCCAGAATTACTTCAGTTCTGGTGTTTAGATGGATGTAGATGAATTCTGACTATGTTGTGACAAGCAAGTTTCAGCAAGTAAAAACAGGTCAACAGGATACCCACGCGAGGGTGGGGATGAACTATTTGGACCAAATGTCTCTTTTTATTTCCTGAAATCAAATGTTTAATTAAATGACATAACTGAGAAATAATCCCAGGCCACTCACCATATACCTACTAGGCCAACAGGGTTATCTTGAAATCCCATGAGCCTTTTGTTTGGTTAGTACAGTGCCCCTTGAGGGGATTCTGGGGTGTGGGTTTAGTTCTGAATTAGGACAATATTATTTCTTTATCACTACTGTGGGGCTTTGCAATGCTGAGAAGTGGCTAATAATGTGCTAAAAACATCCTTCCATCATGAGACTGACTTGTTACATTGTAAAACATTTATCAACCTCAACTCTACTCTGCCCTTCAGGCGGATACGTTAGTTTCAGTCTTATTACTAGTCACTTTAAAAAAAAAAAGCTTTACAGAGAAGATTATTTCTCCTTAAGGAAGCAATTTGACCTACTGGTTAAGATCACAGTCTTTTTGCACCTGGAAACCCAGGTTTGAATCCCATGACTGCCACTTGCTTAGTGTGTGACCCTGAGCAAATCACTTAACCTCTCTGTAATCTCTCTCTTTGCTGTTTGAATTTCCCTGTGCACAGAAAACTAGATCAGTAGTCTCTCCTGGATTGTCAAGTGCTTTGGGATACAGTTTGCATAAAAGGCACTATATAAAAAATTAATTCACCTCCTCTCTCCTCCTCTAAGGAACTGCACTGAAATATAAATCCCCTTAATAATCTGCTTTTTCTGTAACCACCAGAAAAAAAAGTTTTCTGTTTTTAGTACTTGCAAGCAGCTTCCATTGGCAGGATTTAAATTTACATTATTTATTTACTAAAACATCTGGGTGCCATTACTCAGATCTTGAACACGATGACTGTAGTGAACAGCCCATAATCACGGTCACTCTTTGGATTTGTTTTTTCTCCTGGAGATTGAGGCCTCTGATTTGGTGGTGGAACCTGTCAGTTGGTCTGATCATTACACAGTGGTCTTCAATTTTTGTGCTCCCCTTCGTAGGTCTGCCCCATGGAGATAGTTCGATACCGCCCTTTATGGGATGTGTGCCCTGAAGACCTGATGGCGATGTTGAACCTCTCAGAGTTTCCTGTTGCCAGGATTAGCCTGGAGTCGATGGTTCTGGCTTATAATCAGACCATGTCCTCGGCTCTTGACTCAATTGCTCCTATCCATGTTCATCCCTCTCTCTCTCCGCCCTCAGGCCCCATGGTTTGATGGGTCCTTGGGGAATTCGACGTGTGTACTGGCCAGTTAGAAGCGTGTTCAGGTGAAATCTGCTCTGAAATCGACCACCTTAGTTTGGTGGGGCATTATCAGCTTTACCAATCCAAGATCTCCCATAAGAAGGCAGAATTTCTGTCCAAGGAGATTGCTGTTGCTCAGAATAGACCGCTCAGCTTTTCAGAACTGTGGACAGGCTGTGCAACCCAGCCTGTCTCCAGCTCCATCGAGCTTTTTCACAAAAGGAGAGTGATGAGATTGCTCAATTCTTTGCGAATAAGGTGGCCGACATCAGATCAGAGATCCACCAGACACAGTCTATGGGGGATCCTGTTGGTCGGCATTTGGCAATGGTATCCCGGGCCTCCTAGAGTTCCTTTGACCTGCCGAAGTTCAAAGATGTTATGTGGATTGACCGGGGGATGCACCCTATGTGCTGTAGTTTAGATCCGGGCCCAACCTCCCTGATTCTGGGTTGTGGTGAGATCGTAGGCCGGTTTCTGGCTCAAATAATCTGGTGCTCCCTAGAATTGGATGAGTTCCCTAGCTCCCTGAAGGAAGAGGTGGTGACTCCCCTTTTGAAGAAAGCTTCTTTGGACCCAGATATTTTTGCCAACTACAGACCTATCTCTAACCTTCCCTTTATTGGGAAGGTTATTGAGATAGTGAGTGGCAAATCAACTGGAGGACCATTTGACAATCCACAATATCTATGAACCTCTCAATCTGGTTTCGTAAGAGACATAGTACTGAGACTGCTCTGGTTCGGTGCTCAATGATCTCTTGATGGCGAAATCGGAGAAAACATTCTATTTTGGTTCTCCTTAATCTCTCCTCAGCCTTTGACACTGTAGACCATGGGGTTTTGCTCAAGCGCCTTAGGTTCATCTGCGGACTGTTGGGTACAGTTCTCAGATGGTTTACATCTTTCCTATCTGGAAGAACACAGAGAGTTGTGTCGGGGATTTATTCCTCTGACCCTTTCTCTCTGCAGTGTGGGGTTGCTCAGGGCTAGGTGCTCTCCCCCATGTTGTTTGCAGTATATATGTGGCCCTCAGAGACATTGTAAGATGGTATGGGCTGAGGTTTCACTGTTATGCTGATGATACCCAGCTCTACCTGTCTTTTTCCCCCAACCAGGTTAGTGCTTTCTTGGTATTTAATAGCTGCCTCACTGAAATCCATGATTGGATGAATTTGAGCTTGTTAAAGTTGAATGCTGATAAGACTGAGGTTATGGTAGTGGAACCAAGTCACAGGATGGAGGGGTTGAGGTCTGTTCAGCCTTCTGGTTTATTCCTGGGGGGGTCAGATCCTTACCTCTGATTTGAACAGATGGTAACCTGGGAGTGGTACTTGATGATGGGCTGACCTTCATCATTATGGGTGTCAGCAGTCATTAAGTCTGCTTTTTTACCATCTTAGAAACATTGTGTGGGTGAAACACCTTGTTCTGTCTGGTGATTTACCTGTATTGGTCCACACCTTAGTGACCTCTCACCTTGACTACTGCAACTCCTGTGTCTGGGGCTTCCTATCTGTCTGTATCTGCTTCTGCATAAAGCAAACTGTAAATCTGGGGCATTTGCTGTTTTCAATATAACAGTGGAATGCATGGCTCTCTGGTCTAAATACAGAACAACATAAAACAGAACAAAGACTGGTGTTAGACAGTAAGCATGTAATGCTTTAATAACCTACTGTTGCAAGCCTAGGCTTGAAGCCAAACACAGGTACAGTAACTGTACTTGTGATGGGGGTGGCAGAAAGAAGGAGAGGCAGGAATGGCATGACCAGGACAGAGTCCGGGGCATCGGTTGTTTTGCAAATGGGCTATATCCCTTAGTCCACTGACCACTTTGTTTTGGTATCCCATAATAATCACAAATGAACAATAGTGACTACATAATAGCGAGTTAAATATTGCAAATTTGTAAAGGGCGACCGTTACATTACAGCTCCAGAGCATAATAGCAATTATTGTTGTGCAAAAACCATGAATGTTGAAATAGCTAACGCATTACACTGAACTGCTACTACTTCCAGTAGTCTCTGCTTCCTACTTTCTCTGTATTATTTATTTTGGTGCTTCAGTGACACTTTCTACTTAGGGTTGCTACTTTCGCATCAGCCTTTACAAATCAAATTCCAGAAGTGCCAGTGCATAATAGAGATTATTGCTGTCTGAATGTTGTCTTGTTGTGCCACTACTACTTCCAATAGTCATGCCTATGCACTTCTATCCTTGTCATGCCTTCCACATCAGGCTGCAAAAGTAAAGAACAGCTTATGCTTACCTTCACCTGTGTAAAAATAATGATCCTGCCAGAATTTAACAGCAAGCTACAGAACAAGTGCTCATTGTAAACTGGACAGCAGGTTACAGAGCAATCCTCTTTGTACTTTAAGTTTTGCAGCCTGATGCAATAATTGCTATTATGCACTGGTGCTTTGGGGCAGGTAAGCGAAAGCTTTGCTTTTATTTGTGAAGGCTGATGCAGCAATAGCAACCCTTAATCAGCATAGTGTAATTGAAGCACCAAAATAAATAACGCAGAGAGACGAGGGAGGGGAGCGCATCAAGTTGTAGTTCTGCGGTATACGGTAGCTATTTTAACCTTTGGACAACATTTGGACAGCAATTATTGCTATTATGGTTTCACACAGCAGGAGAAATGGACTGAAAGAGAACACTCAGAGGGGTTGAAGAGGTGGATTGTACTTCAGAGCGGGCCTGAACAGTGAGAATTCTAGGAGTGAGCGAGCGTGGAGTGGACATGCCAGGGCACAGTGCTACAGTTGGGTTACAGGCCCTGCTGCACACTGAGGTGACTGGGAGTCTGGTCAGGTCAGTGGCTGGCAGCTGCAGGCTGAGGAGAGAAGAAGAAGATGCGAACACATGGTGTGGCCCTGGAGTAAGACAGAGAAGTGCAGTGTGGAGAGAGTCGGGACCACTGGGTACATGACAGGAGGTTTGACACAATTTTAGTTTGAGAAAAATAAAAGTAACTAGGCTGAGAGACCATCGCACCATGTTTAGGAAAATGAAGTAGCACTCAGGTGGCTACAACAATCAGGGACTGCCTGCCATCACACCGTCATCTTGCCGTTTGCACTATTCAGACCCAACAGAGAGATGAATGCCTGATGCTGCAATGACGAGGCACCCCCTGATTTCAGCGGCCAAATCATTTCAAGTTGGTGGCACTTCTGAAGAACTAGTGTCAGCAGGACAGTGGGGCTGCATTGGTTACACAGCGGCAAGCCCACAAATGCAGTGGCTGCCACAGTGCGCGCCTCCACAACCCACTTCTCTCCTAAGCTGCCACATAATGTTTCTTGCACATGCATGCAAGCAAACATAAAAATAAAGGATAGGTAAGTTTGATATTATGGATTTTTCTGCTCTGCTCTCAGGGTTTATGGGTCCTCACACACCTTGGGTGTGTGAAAAAAAATCCATAACACACTTACCTATCCATTATTCTCTATATAACTATATAAATGTTTATATTGTGCTTTATTTCATCATACTCAATGTCACTGACATGTGAAGTCTCTATGAGTTCTACAGTACAATGCTATAGTGTATAATAGAATGCAGTTGTGCATGGAAATCCATACACCACAAAAAGTCATTCTGCTGTAGTACTGATGTCCTCAAAAGCACAGGACAACTTTTTGTTCTGCGTTAGTGAGGACATCATAATAAAAGGGACTTTTGCAGCAGTTATGATTCATCCCTTGAGCTGCAGTGCGAAAGTCATGCATGTGTGCTAGGCAGCAGCAGTTACTCAAGGACTGACAACAGAGGTGAACTAAAATGGGCAAAAGTTAACTTTTTCCTTTCCTGTCAACATACACTATATTGAACAGTGTTGGGTAACCATACCCTACTTGGCTATTCTTCCACCTAGTGCATACAATGTCGATTTAGGAACCTCATCAGTTGGCATTGTATCAACTGAATAGAAGAATAGCGTTGTAGTGTATAGTAACCATACAATATCCAATGTGTTATAACACATACTTACATAAAGGAAGCAACTAAATGCAATACCAAATTACTTTGCATTATATAGTATAGCCACACAACAAGCATATTCCAAATGTACATAACATCATTCCTCAGTACACTATAAGTGTAATAAAATGCAACTCCAAACAGATAACCATGGATTGTGGTAAAGAATATGGGATGGGGAACTGCACAATGTCACAAATAAAGTAATACACCTAAAAGATATCAGTTGTACTAACCTGCAAGTATGTAGCCAGATTAAAATTAATGCATAATGGGATGTCTAGGACTGTGTGCTGGTGCATCACTACACCCCTCACATACATAATAAATGTCTAATGCACACACCGTCATTTGTTGTTGCTTGCATGAAACAAAATGGGAAGTTAACTGGTGCTTATGGCTCCCTCATACTCACTGTTAGGATAATGCAGAATTTTGGTGGTGGGAGGGTGGGTAATTTAGGCTAAATTCATGCTCCCTGGCATGCATAGACAACATTGAGAACCATGATACTGACTTATCAGCCTCTAAAAAGCAGCATCTATTATAGACTGTGTGGTCTACTAACCACTTTTAATGAAAAGCAGCTACTAATTACCATTCCAAATACTACTGGTTTTATGAGTCATAGGCCATCTGTTTACAAGATAGCAAGTGCAGAGTAAACAGAAAAGTCACGATGACAGAAGAATACTCACACTGAAATGGACTGGAATTGTGATATTGCTATATAGTGTATGGTAGAATGATGTTATGGAATTCCATGCCTGGAATATTACAGGATACTAGATGGCAACTATGCTCAACCAGTGTGTTCTCACAGAGGGGTCCTGATTCCCTGCACCCTCAAAAGCAAAGCTCGAGAGGTCCATGGGAATCAGATCCCATCCACTATTCTGTATAGTGTATGTGCATCCATGCCTGTTACACACATTGCACTTTATTTCAGTGAACTGGAGGTTTTTTTGGGGGAAAGCATTTGAGGGTTGGTCGTTCTCTCAAATTACTTACACAGTGTGATGCAGACATTTCTGCAAATTCAAGTTAAAAACTCACAGAATCTTCTAGATTAATTGTATTGGGTTAATCAAGTATGTGGCTTCATTGCAAGTTGCTCTGCTGGACTAGTTACATCACTGCTGCAGCAGACCAACATAATGAAGCCACTACTGTGGCAGAATAAGGATATTCCAGGCATGGAATTCCATGCATAATAGCATTCCACCATTCACTATATACTTAAGAATTTACCACTTCATCGATGCGGTGATGGCAGGATTTACTCATGCTTGGTGTGATTTGCTCACGAGGTGCAGCTGAGTGAGGAAACCACAACAGAAGGGGTAAATCTTGCCATTACCTCATACCAGGTTATGGCATATTACTATTATACAATGTAGAAAGAAGAAGAGAGAATTTTTTCCTCCACTTACTGGGGAAAAACAATATGGCGGCTGGCAACTTTAAAGATTGCTACCCTGATTAACTGCCATTTCTACCATGGGTAATAACACAATTTACAACATGTAAATCATTCCAGCCAGCCAATCAGGAGCTGGTATTTTTGATGGCATTGTATAAATGTTATTCTGCAGTAGTGCCATCATTATGTTGTTCTGCTTCAGGAGTGATGTCACTAATACAGCAGAACATCTTGGAATGCATCCACATATTTGATTTCACCTAACCAAATAAGCTTGAAGTTGTTGCTTTGTAATTTTCCAGTTTAAAGTTTATTTGTTCTGTCAAAAGACCATTACAAACATATAACATACAATACAACACACTTCCCTAACATTATACAGAGTAAAATAAATTATTCTAACCCCTATAATACAAGAATAAAATGTATTACATTTAATTTCACACTGTACACTTTTAATCAAATGTTGAATGATTTTTACAATTGCTCTAAGATATTTAGTTACCTTCTTTCTAACAATTTCATCCTCTGACAATAACATAAGGCTCATAAGTGTACCCTTATCTGTTAGATCTATTTCAGCCCAGAGCGGTTCCAACCAGAGATCTTGGTTTAATATATCTGGGGCAGGAGAAACGACATGATTCAAATTTTTGGCTCTGATTTCTCAGTCACATAATTTTACATCCAGATCTGTTAATTTAGCATATCTTGCCTTCAGACTATTACTTGTAACTTGTTCCATTCTAAACTTTATATAGATTTTTCTCAAAGGCTCTTCAGTAAGCACTTCTAAATAATATCTATAGCAATGCACATTATCATTTATAGGTAACTAATGATTTGCTTTTAACTTAGTTATCATGTTTAAATCTTCAGCTTTATTATAATCAACTATTTTCTTAGTACAATAAGCTTTATACTTAAGACTAATTTTTACGTTCTTTTCAACATGTTTTTAAGAAACTCAGATCATATTTATCTAGAATCTCAGTCAAATTAGTACACCATTCAGAAGTATTACATTTCGTCTGCTGCCACTTGTTTTTTTCGATTAGACATTAATATGGTAATTGCTCAGAATTCATTCTAGTAACCTTTATCCAATAATTCAAAAGTCTAACTTCTGCTAAGGCCCCCAGAGTTGTGGATCCTAACTCTGCACTTACTAATGCAGTGGTGTTGACTTCCTACACCCAGGGCAGTACAATATAATTTATTCAAAGGAACCTCCAATAGGTTCATTTTACCAAACCCCAAATTTCAGCTTGGTATAATGCTTGTGGATAGTATTTTGCCTCAGCTGCTTTAATTAATGGGGCAATAGAGTTACCACCATACTGATAGTTGAACGTATTTAAGGCTCCAGCCATCTGTTTTAACTTAATTAATTGTGATTTAATATGACCATTCCATTTCCCATTGTTAGATAATCTTACTCCTAAATAAAAATAAGATTGAAATAATGGAGGGATTCAAAAGGGCATGGGACAACCACAGGGGAGTGTTGAGGGTGGGGGTGCATGTTCTAGCAGATAGCTGGACAAATGGGTAGACTCGGTGGGCCTTGTTGGTCCTTTTCTGCCATCACACTTCTATGAATCTATGAAACTATGAAATATATATTTTTTTTGTTCCTACTTTCCATGTTTTATTAGTTTTATTAGACCCAAATATTACTATCTGACTCTTATTTTCATTTATCTGTAAATTAAATTTATTTGCATACTTATTGAAAATATCTAACTTTTTTTGTAATCCAGAGTAAGTTAAAGAAATAAGAACCAAATCATTGACATAAGCCAATGCCGGACATGTTTGATCACCTATTTTAGGAGAATCTGATATGGAATGGTCTAATTGATTTAGAAGTCAGTCAATGTAAATGCAAAATAAGGGTGCGATCACGCAACCCTGTCTGACTCCTTTATTAGTATGTATTATGTTGGACATTTGTCCCATATACTCACTCTAATTTCTGCTCAAGTTTTATTATATAAATCCTTTATATTGCTCACCAGGAAGGGCTAAATCCTCTTTTCAGTCATGACCATTCCATTTCCCATTGTTAGATAATCTTACTCCTAAATAAACATAAGATTGAAATAGTGGAGGATTCAAAACAGGCATGGGACAACCACAGGAAAGTGTTGAGGGTGGGAGGGTGCATGTCCAAGCAGATAGCTGGATAAATGGGCAGACTCGGTGGGCCTTGTCTGCTACTTGGTGGTATGCCTCCCTACCTCCAATCAGGTGCGTAATCTGGGCATTATTTTTGATGAGGGACCTAAAATCTCAGGTATCAGCTGTTGTGAAATCCTCTTTTTACCATCTGAGGAATATCGCCCGGGTGAAACATCTGGTTCCGTCGGGCGATCTTCCAACATTGGTCCATGCCTTTGTCACTACCCGCCTTGACTACTGCAATTCCCTTTACCTAGGGCTACCTGGGGTTGATATCCGCCGCCTGCAGCTAGTACAGAATGCAGCGGCCAGCCTTTGACTGGGACACCTAGGACCAGTCATATTACGCCTGTGCTCCGTGAACTGCACTGGCTGCCTGTTAGGTGGTGGATCACCTTTAAGGTTGGTCTACTAACCTTTAAAGTCCTACACGCCCAGGGACCTGGCTACCTGAAAGATCTCCTGATTCCCTACTGCTGCCTCCGCCCTCTCCATTCCACCAACGAGGGATTGCTAGAGATTCCCAGGGTTTGATTGAAAACATCTAGTTCACATGCTTTTGCTTTTTCAGCACCAACCCTGTGGATTTCTTTACCTCGTTGGTTGAAAGAATGCCCAACCGTCGATAGTTTTAAAACTGGTTTAAAAACATATTTATTTAGTTTAGCTTTTATTTAAATATAGTTGATATATTATAATTCTGTTTTAATCTATTTATGTATATGTTTTATGTACAGTGCCTTGCTTGTGAAAGGCGCTATATAAATAAAGCTGATTTTGATTTGATTAATGTCCATGGTATAGATCTTGTAATATTATCAAAAGCGGCACTAAAGTTGATGAAAGCCACATATAACTTTTGCCCTCTTAGTACAACATATTTTTCAATTAAATGAGTCAAAATATAACAATTGTCTGTTGTACAATAATTTGATCAAAATCCTGCTTGATATTCTGAGAGATTACCACATCTGGACAGTTCTTTTAACAGTCTGTTCAAGATAACCTTGGAAAAAATGTTTCCACTAATGTCCAATAAAGAGATTGGCCTATGCGTTTGAGGGTTACTTTTGTCTCCCTTTTGAATACAGATATAGTAATTGCACCTTTCCATGACTTAGGAAATACCTTACCTTTAATGCATTTATTGAAAAAAGGGACAACAATTTGTATAGTGCTTGATCCACTGCTCCATTGTCACATATGTATCCAGTTGATACTTAGTATTCTTTGTACCTTTGGCCACCAAGTGGCAGAGATTTTGTTGATCGTTTTTATGTATTATTTCCATCACTATTTCCCACATTTTACCCTGATATTCTTTCCATTTAACTTTAAGAAAACTTCTCCCTTGCCTTATTTAAAAGTTTCAACAGATCCTTAATCCGAACCAATTATGTTAATAATTTTTTTTGTTTACAGCACTCTCTATCAAACCAGGTTTCTGAATCTCTCTGCTTTAATCTTATAGGAGCTGAATAACTTATAAGTTCCTTAATATTATTATAGCTATCTGTGAGAACTTCATGGAACATCTCATATGAAGAATCCTTTAACAAAAGAGTAGTCATTTGTTCAGCTGCTGTATGTAAATATGGAAGGATTAATTTAACATTCTTTGTTTCCCATTTAATTTTAATGTCATTTCTTATTTCAAATCCTATGAGAAGATTTGATTTTAGTCCTAAACTAAGACCCCATTTTAATGTCAATGGATAATGGTAACTTTCAGCTCTGGTCAAAATTTCAAGGGATATCCAAACATCTAGTGAACCAGACCAAAAGAAAAAGTTAAAAATGGATGCATTTGTTACATTATAGTGGGTCAAATTTTTTCCTCTTGGCCCCTTCTATGCATCCATTAAGAGGTACCAATTTAGAAGTAATTAGAACTTCAATCAGTTTTTTTATCTGATAAATTAATTTTGGAATCCAGAGTTGACCTCAGGTAGTAATTTAAATCCTGGCCAGAACAATCTAAAGTCCGCTAATCATCTATGCCATTATGCTTTCCAATTCTTGCATTTAAATCCCCACACATCAATATCTCAGCTTGTAAACTTGAACTTGCAGAAACATCTGCAACACACTAAGTCAGTAATTTGAGACCACAACCAGCCCTCAGGGGACCCCCGCCTCTCATACCACCAGTTCACTGTAAGAAAATGGAATGTCAGAAACAGGCATGGATTTGCGTTATTACATGACTGGTGAGCACATTGGTTTTCTCATATGGCAATGAAACGTACGCTGCAGCACAAATGTACCATAATCAGTTCCTGTCAACTTCAATTCTTGAATGAGTATTGATTCCATGATATACAGTAGTACAATCCACATCACTACATACTCCTGTGTACACAGCAATATATATAGGATAGCAAACAGGCAAAAATATGCACAATCAGTGTGTTGTACAACATCAGTGATATGATTACCATGAATATCACGAGCTTCAATCTCGAGGTCACATGGAAACATAACCCATTGGTGTCACAACACACACTGGTTGTGCATAGTATGCCCATCCACCATCCTATATATCTTGCTGTGCAACCAGGAATATGTGTGCAACGTGAAATGTACCTTATGTATCATGGAATCAAGACTCATTCAAGAATTGAAGTTGACAGGACTTGATTACATATGTGCAGAGAACACATTTTCATTGCCATATGAGACAATCAATAGCTCCAGTCATGTAATAATGCAGATCATACTGAGCAGAGTAGAGATGCAAGGGACATGTGGGATGGGGTACACTCTGACATACATAGCATACAGCATATTGTGATATTCAACACATATGAACATATGCAGCATGACTCAGCTCATATGCAATAAGACATGAAGGCATGTGCATTAAACAATTTAATACACTAATAGCATACATAGTAAGGCACGAGGTCACAGGCTGACTGTGCTCAGCTCCGTAACCATGCATTACAAGTGCTTAGTGCACATCCCCAGAGAGGATTACTGCACTTATAAAATGTGTATGTGAATTCTAGGCCTGGTTTCTAGTTGTTGCTGTGCGTTACACACTCCTATATACTAACAACCAATCTGCTTACTTTACATCCTTTGCCCATATAATAAATAGGTACAATAACCTTCAGTGACCAACAAGATCCATCAAATGAGAATGGACAGATCTGCGCATCACATGCGGAACTGATTTTCACAGCACACTGTGATGTTTGGGAAACAGTGCTGTATAAACCTTGCATCTACCAAGGTGATGGTTATGGAAATCATAGCATCACATAAGATGATGGCAGAAAAGGATGTCTGGCCTATCCAGTCTGCCCCTTACTCCCTAGTCCAACCTACCATATCTTGAGACACCACTCCTTCCCCTTAGCACCATGAGTTTGTCCCAAGCAGTCTTGAATCCCTCTAAAGCCTCCGAATTCACCACCACCTCCGGAAGCCCATTCCAGTTCTCCAGAGGACAGACAGAACTCAAGGAGGAAGAAGCTACTGGTATAACTAAAACTTCTCTACTAGGACTAAGAACTAGATTTCTTGTACTGGGACCTTCAATTAAGGGTAAAAAACAAACAAAAAAAGGAGTTAGTGTGTTTGTCAGAGGTAGTTGAAGTAAACTGTTATCTGTGTTATCTGTGTACTTATCTAGGTGCTTGTCACAGTTGTCAGAAGGGAATTGTTATCTGTGAAATTAACTAAGTGTAGAAAGATTTGCAAAGTAGGGGGAGTGCCTTAGCTAGAAGGAGCCAGGTTAAGACCAGATATAAATACTGCCCTAGATAGCTTCTGCTAAAGGACAGCAGGGAGTGGCTTAGCTAGAAGGAGCCAGGTTAAGACCAGATATAAATACTGCCCTAGATAGCTTCTGCCTGAGGACAGACAGAACTCGAGTAGGAAGGAGCTACTGGTATAACTAAAACTTCTCTACTGGGACTAAGAACTAGATTTCTTGTACTGGGACCTTCAATTAAGGGTAAAAAGCAAACAAAAAAGGAGTTAGTGTGTTTGTCAGAGGTAGTTGAAGTAAACTGTTATCTGTTATCTGTGTACTTATCTAGGTGCTTGTCACAGGCGTCAGAAGGGAATTGTTATCTGTGAAATTAACTAAGTGTAGAAAGATTTGCAAAGTAGGGGGAGTGGCTTAGCTAGAAGGAGCCAGGTTAAGACCAGATATAAATATTGCCCTAGATAGCTTCTGCCAGAGGACAGACAGAACTCGAGGAGGAAGGAGCTATTGGTATAACTAAAACTTCTCTATGGGGACTATATTGCCCTCCTTCCTTCCCCTCCACCCTCCCACCCTAAACCAGTTCTACTTTTACAGTCACAGGATTTAACTGACAACAGGAACTTCCTGTTTGGGAGCAGGAAGTGAGTGATCACAGAGCCACCAAAGACTCACCATCCTAGAAGGGCAAGAGTAGCTCACTCCCCCAGCTGCTGGAGGTCTGACTCTGAGCAAGTAAGGAGACTACTGAGAAATTTAGGAACTTCTTGTCTGAGAACAGGAAGATCAGGAGATAAAAGGTGCAGAGGCAGTAAGTAAGTAGGGAGAGAAGAAAAAGAAAAAAAAGAAATAAACAAACAGAGAAAAGAGTAAGTATTCCAAATAACAGCTAGGGGCCAGAAAAAGACATGATGGGAGTGGTGCAGTGCAGTGGCTGTGGAGCAGCAGTCTTCCAGGAGATGTTTTGGAGGATGCAGTGTTGTTCCATCTGCAGATACCTCTCTGGGCTGATGGAGGAGGTTGCTCATCTCCAGGCTGAGTTGGCCAGGATTGTGGGTCCTCCTTTCCCACCCAGGGACCACCAGGGCCACTGCCATTGCCTCAGAGGTTACCAAGGAGGATGCTGGAACCTCCACAAAGAGACCCCAGAAGGTGGCATGGGACCCCACGGAAGGAAACAACTCCTGGTGGGGACTCCATTGTTAGGAAGGTAGAACTGGGGAGGAAGGAGAGGGAGGTAAGGTGCCTGCCTGGTGCCATGGCTTGGAGGGACAGGGACAGAATCCTCAGGATCAGAGGAGCAGCTGCACAGGGAGGGAGCTGGATGTCATTGTCCACCAGGGACAAATGACCTGGCTAAGAAAGGATCAGAGCAGTGAAAGAAGCATTTGTGGAGATGGGAGGGTCTTAGACAAACAGCACACGGTAACTTTCTCGGAGGTGCTGCCTGTCTATGGCACTGGGTGAGGCTAGGGTGCTCCACACCATGGGATTCAATCAGTGGTTGAAAAACTGGTGCAGAGCTCAGGGATTTGGCTTCATTGAGGACTGGGGTCCACCTGGAGGGATGCAGGCCTATACTGGCATGATGGTCTGCATCTGTCCAGGAGGGGAACCAGGATCCTAGGTGATAGGTTTAAATACTTCATTGACAAGCATTTAAACTAGCTAAGGGGAGGCACTGGAAAGGAGCAGGAAATCCTAGCCCCAAAATATCAGGGTACTAAGTGAGGTAGACACCAACATAGAGAGTCAATAGGAGAAGAGCAGGGGTAAATGGAGAAAGTGACAAATGCAATAAGGACAGGGATGGGGCAAAAAGGGGTAAGGCCATCAAGAAATGGAGGGTAATGAGTTCCAACGCCCATAGTCTGGGAAACAATTTCCCTGAACTGGTGGCCTTGATGGAAGAGGGATGCCTGGATATTGTAGCAGTCACAGAAACATGGTACAAAGAGAACCATGAATGGGATGTTAACATACCAGGGTACACAACCTACAGGAGAGACAGGGAGGGCAGAAGGGGGGTAGCTCTCTATGTAAGGGAAGGGATAAAAGCAACTGAACAAAAGAGTATACAGGGAGGAGAGGAGGCACTGTGGGTCACCTTAGAGACTGGAAATGGCACCACAATCTGCACAGGGGTTGTATATAGACCCCCATGTCAGGGAGGGAATGGACAAGGATATGATAGAAGGCATACTTAGGATGGCAGAGAAAGGGGAGATACTGTTGATGGGGGACCTTAACATGCCAGATGTTAACTGGAGCACCTTTGCATGCAGCCACATCCAAAAGCAGGGCCATTCTTGATGCCCTTCAGGTGGCATGCCTCAGACAGCTATTTTTGGAACCCACTCATGAGGGAGCAATCTTAGACCTCATACTCTCAAATGGGGACAGTGAGAGGATCTCAGATCTAGAAGTGGGTAGCCATTTGGGAACAAGTGACCACCAAACAGTGTGGTTCACGATAAACTCAGCTACAGAGTCAAGCCATACAAAAGTGAGGGTTCTGGACTTCAGGAGGGCTGACTTTGGCAAGATGGGAGAGTGCCTTAGAAAAGCACTAGCAAACAGGCTTGAAGGAGGGGTGAAGCAACAATGGGGAAATATCAAAACTGCCATCACAGAGGCAACAAGCCTTTGTGTGAAGCAAATAAACAAATCAAAATGAAAAAAAGTCACTATGGTTCTCAAAAGAGGTGGCGGTGAAGGTTAGGGAGAAAAAGATAGCATTTAGGAAGTATAAGGAAACACAGAAGGAGCAGGACAGAGAACTGTACCAGTTAAGGCAGAAGGAAGCAGGGAGGGTAGTCAGAATAGCAAAGGCACAAACTGAGGAAAAGATAGCTAACTCGGTTAAGAAGGGGGATAAAACCTTTATAGGTATATCAGGAGTGTAGAAAGACAAAGGAGGGATAGTGAGGCTGAATAGAATGGATGGTGGGTGGGCAGAGAGTGACAGTGATAAAGCAGGGATACTGAATGAATACTTCTGTTCAGTATTCACAAAAGAGGAAGTGGGGGAGGTGCCTAATCCAATTAACAGAAGAACTCTGGAGAGGGGGGTTGATCCCAGTCCTTTCACAGAAGAAAGGGTTCTGAAAGAACTCCTAAAACTGAAAGTGGACAAAACAATGGGGCCAGATGGAATTCACCCCAGAATTCTAAAAGAATTAAGCAGAGAACTAGTGACACCACTGACTACCCTTTTTAACAAATCATGGGAGGATGGTGTGGTACCTGAGGACTGGAAGAAGGCTGATGTGATTCCCCTTCACAAAAGTGGGACCAAGACAGAGGCAGGAAACTACAGACCTGTCAGTTTGACCTCTGTGGTAGGGAAAGTGATGGAATCACTTCTGAAGGAAAGAATTGTTGAGACCTAGAGGCCAGTGGGGCACACGACCCAAGGCAGCATGGGTTCACACAGGAAGGTTATCCATACCTACATACTAACATACTAAAATGCCAGCAGAAAAGGCTTAATGGTTTTCACGTCTGCTCATTTGGTCAGCCCCCACCCTCAGAGCTGACTTTTGTTGCCCTCGCCTTCTCTGGCTTCTTCCTTCCCACTTCCAGATATTCTCGCTCATTGGATTTTGCTTCCAGAACCCTTCCCTGTACCTGTCCCACCCTCTTGAACCCCTCCACCGCCTCTGCCTCCACCAGCCCCCAGGCAGCATTCCCATGGCTCCATCACCTCTCAGTGAAGTAGCACCTCCTCCTTTCTCCCTGAATCCTCTCCAGCTTCCACCCATGCCCCAGTGGCCCCTCCCTCCTTCCTTCAAGCACCCTGACTGTTCCTCCCTATTTACCCCTTCATGTACCTGAAGACCTCTATCATGTCCCCCGTCCCTTCTTCTTCCAATTCCAGTACATATTTAGCTCTTCGAGCCTCTCCTCATAGGTCCTGTCCCCAAGCCCCAAATCATTTTGGTGCGCCTTCTCTGGACCCTCCAGAGTTTAATGTTCCTCTTCAGTGTGGCCTCCAAAACTGCACGTCAGTACCCAGGAGCGGCCTCACTAAGCAGTTATACAGAGGAGTGTCACTTCCCTTCTGAGGTGATCCCCAGCAATGCATCCCAGCATCCTGTATGCCTTGGCTGCTGCCTCCTACAAGTCTCTGAGTTGTTCACCCTGGACGTCCACCACCACCCTCAGGTCCCTCCCCAGCCATCGAGACTTGCAGCATTCTCTCACAGGGTGTACACATGGCCCAGGTTTCTGGCCCCCAGGTGCAGTACCTGCATTTCCTGCATTGAACCTCAGCTTCACTTTCTAGACCATCTTTCCAGAGCCTCCAGGTCCCCTGTAGGCCACCCTCCCTCCCTCCCATCCACCACCGCCCCAGTTTTGAGTCATCCGCAAAGAGAATCATCTCTCCTGATACCTGTCCTTATGTCAGAGACGAGGCGTTGAACAGGAGGGGCCCAGGACTGATCTCTGTGGGACCCCACAAGACCCTCCTTGGGGTGAGACTATTCCGCTAACTATGACCCTCTGGGTCAAGTTCTAGAGCCAATTGCCTATCCATCTGATCATCTGTTCCCACCCCATTTCTCCCAGCTTATCCAACAGGCCTACATGAGGAACAGGTCAAATGCCTTGCTGAAGTCTGACAAGAGGATGTCCACTGGTCTATCCAGGTCCAAGGCATTCATCACCCAGTCATAGAACTCCACAAGGTTTGTCTGACACAATTTCCCGGACAAATCCATGCTGTCTATCGTCCAGGCACCTGTCTCTTCCAGGTCCCCGCCTCTCTCTTGACAATGCCCTCCATCACCTTACCCACCACCGATGTCAGGCTGACAGGCCTGTAGTTCTCTGCCACCTCTTGATCCCCCTGTGGATAGGCACTATATGCGCCACCTTCCAGTCCTGGGGCACCCACCCTGTCCTCAAGAGATGGTGAAAGCTCCGCCCAGGTTTCTCCAGGACATCCCGAAGTTCCTTCCAGCACTCTGGGATGTAATTTATCCGGCCCCAATGCTTTCTCCATCTTGAGGGACCTGAGGCTTCCTCACTCTCTCTGCTGTGATTTCCACTTCCCACTACCTCTTCTCCTTGCTTAGCCTTCCCCCTCCTGCCAGTGATGCCTCTCCTCTCCCTCTCCCCGGACCCACCGATCAGTAAGGGTCCCCCTTTCCTCAGTATCACTATCTCCTCCCATGTATGATGCAGCACCCCAATTTTTCTTGGTGAAAACTGAGGTGAAGTACTCATTTAGTACCTCAGCCTGCTCCCCCGGGTCTTGTGCCCATCTCTCCCCTGTTTTAATCGTGCTAATCTGCCCCTTCACCCTTCGTTTTTCCCCAATGTATCTAAAGAACCCTTGTTCCTCTCCAATTTCCCTAGGCCAGGTTCTGCTCCTTCCTTGCCTTCTTAGCGCCCTCATCACTCTAGTGGCCCTTCTAGCCATCAGCTCATACTGCCCTCGATCCCTTTCACTCTTTGAACACCTTGAATTGCCTATAGGCTGCCTTCTTTCCCTCACAGACCACCTCCTGGACCTCTCTGGTCCACCAGCAGAGGTTTTCGGCCCCACCGAGATTGCCTTCCTACTCTTGCACAGGTGCTGGTAGCATCCTGCGCCCCTCCTGATGATTTCCCACCCACTATCAGCATCCATGTCTGACCCAATCCCATCCAAATGCTCCTTACGGATCCTTCCCATTTCCTTAAAATCCGCCCCCTGAAGTCAATTAACTCTGTCTTTGTGCAGCCTTCTACCCTCCTAGGTCCAGGCAGGAACCAGACTGTGGCATAGCCACCCCGCCAACAGGTCCCTTACCTCCAGGTCCCCAATCTGGTCATTGTCTGCCAGGACCACATCCAGCACCAAGGGCCCCTGGTCGGTTCCCCACCTGCTGGAGTTAGGAACACGCCTTGAAAGACATCCAACAACCTCTGTTCCCTAGCCAACAGGGATGTCATAGTCTCCCAGTCTGTTCATGGCATGTTTAAGTCCCCAACACCACCACCCTTCCCTGCCCAGTCTGCAGTGTCTCCCAACATCTGCCACCAGACTCTCCTCCAGCTCCTCCGCCAGTGCAGGGGGTCTGTACACCACTCCTATTTTTACTCTCCTGCCCCCCCTTGTTATCAAGGTGACCAAAATCACCTCCACAGTTCCCTCCACCTCTTCTCCCCTATGCCAATGCAGATTTTGACTATCATTAGTACCCTCCTCCCTTCCTCCCCGTCCTTCCTGAACATAGTGTAGCCCTCCAGGTTCAGGTCCCAGGCGTCGGTGGCCCAGGTCTCAGTGACAGCTGCCACATCCACCACTCCTCAGTTAGCATCACCTGAGCTCAGGCATTTTATTGCCCAAGCTCCTGCATTTAGCAGGACTACCTTCCACCCTTTCCCATACTTCCATTTCCTGCTCCTGCCTCCCATGGGATTCTGTTTTCCCTGGTCTGCACTCTTTACCAGTCGGCCTTTCTCGATTCCTCCAGCTCCCCAGGGGTGGAGACAGAGTCTCTCCTTTATCGGCACCCTCTCGACAGCCTTTTCTCCCATCCCTCCCCCCTTCACAAGTTTAAACCCCAAATGAACCCCTCTATTTTCAACTTAAGGATTCCCCTCCCCTCCAAATTGAGATGGAGCCTATCTCTAGCTTACAGCTCCTTATCCTCCCAGGTCTCCCCCCAATCCCCCATCAACTCATACCATCTGGCCTCACACCACCCCTGAGCCACTGGTTTATCTCCCTAATCTTCTTTTGTGTTCCCCACTAGCCCTTGGCACCAGCAGGATTTCTGAGAAGGAAACTGCATGCTATCCTATGTCATGACAGACACTGGCAAGCTCCCTGAATCTTGCCTGTATCTCTAGCTCGTCTATTTCCTCAATGTCATTTGTACCCAGGTGGACCAGTATGTCTGGAGAACCCCACAATCCTTTGCCAGCTGATATACCTCATGCTTGGCCCTGTGCACCATTAGTCCAGGGAAGCATTTTGTTCTAACTGGCCAGGCTTCTCCTCCCTATCCCATTTGATACCCTGATCATAGAATCCCCAACAGGAGCACTCTGACTGCTCCTTTTCCTCCATTTCCCCTTCCATGTCCTCATCCTTTCTACTGGCCCTCCACCCAGCAGGCTCCTTCTCCTCCCCTATCTGGGTGTCACATGCCACCCCCTCCCCTCGATCCAATGCCTCTCCCTCCTGCAAGTATCCTTCTGTACCTCGCTAACTCCCCTCACTGCTCATGACTGGTCCTTCTCCCCATCCGCTAAACAAGCCTGGCTCATCCTCCCTTCCTTCCTGTCTCCATTTAGTCCCTCCTTGCTTGTCGTGCTCCCCTGGCCTAAACCCTCAGCTCCCTTTACTGTATCCTCCTTGTACTTGGTCCTTCTCCTTGCCCTTTCCTCCCAACTGGTCCTTCTCCTTGCACTTTCCTCCCTCTTCCCTGCCCTCCTGCTCTGATTCACTGCTCCCCATTTTCCTTCATTCCAAGTTCCCCCTTTTCCTCCTGCTATCAAGCCCCTGCCTCCTGCCCCCACTCCTTTCCATCTCTAACCACCCTGTCGTGGCTACATCACCCCCTCATTCTCAAGCAGAAGAAGAGAATGACAGCTTACTGAGCCGCAAGGTCTGATCCACCTCCCCGACTTGCTTCGTTCTGTCCAACCCCAGCCATCTGCCTACTTCCCTGAGAATGTTGTCCCTCAAGCCCCCTTGTGAGGGTCCCCAGTTACCTGCCTTCTTCCTTGGCAGTGTCCTCCTTTTGGGCCCCCTCTGCCAGGGTCCCAATGTGACCCTCGAGTATTCTCCTGCACTCCTTTTCCTGTGCCCCCACCCCTAGTGCTTGGTGCAACCCCGTGGGAGATCCCCTGCCCCCTTCCCCAACCATACCCCCCCCTTTCCCCCAGCTGTCTCCTAATCCCCACAACCTCCTCCCTAAACTGTGCCAGCTGGTAGCATACTGGGCAACCACCGAACTCCCAAGCCCAGTCCAGTATCATGGCTGCTCCAAACCCTGTGCACCCCACCACCCTCCCAAAGATGCTGGCTCTAATGACGCATGGTCCTATCCCCCCTCCAAGTAGGTTTCCTTGGTTGAGCCACCAGGTTTCCCACTAGTCCAAGATACACCCCTACTGCCTAATCAGGTCACCCACTAATCCTAGATACAGTCCCACAGTAAACCGGTAAACCTGTTACTAGGTGCAGTACAACACAGTAAACTTACAAGGGAAGTGAACAACTCCTAAGCTCCTCTCTCCCAGCCCTTAAATCCAACCCCCAGTGGGTAGAACTACATGAGCAGCACCTGCAGCCTTTTCCTCCAATTGCAGGGCAGGTGTTCCCCTATAAATTGGCAGAGCTCTGGGAGGAGGGTGGGAGAGTGGGTCTTGGGCCTACACCTGACTCTCTCGAGAGTGTATCAGCCCTGTGTCTGCCCCTCCAAGCCCGGCAGCCAAAGAACCAGCCCAAAGCAAATCCCACCAAATAGGTTTTAAATCAGAAGAAATAGGCCTCCACCAGTGCAGCCTGTTACACAGTGAAACATCCAACAAATGAGCCCACTTACAGCCACCAAACCAGTTTTCAAACTTCCAAAAGCCCCCAAAACAATACCCTGCTAGCCCCTTAGAAGAAAGAAAGAAAATAAATAACCTTCTACCAAGTAAAATCCACAAGAAATCCTGTAAAAACAAAAAGAAGCAGCTACTGTCCTGGAACACAACTGATCCTGTCCCCTTCCAGTTCCTTCAGACAAATCTAATTAATTTCTTTGACTGGGTGTCCAAAGTAGTAGACCAGGGAGGGACTGTGGACATGGCCTACCTAGATTTTAGCAAGGCATTTGACACAGTCTCATACAAAAGATTAGTAGTCAAATTAACCAGTCTGGGAGTGGGTCCCAGGGTGGTAGCCTGGGTAAAACATTGACTGAACAACAGGACACAGAAGGTAATTGTAAATGGAGTCCACTCTGAAGAAAGAGGGGTTACTAGTGGGTACCGCAGAGGTTTGGTACTGGGTCCAGTTCTTTTAATGTCTTTATAAGTGACATTGCAGAGGGACTGGAAGGAAAAGTATGCCTTTTGCAGATGACACAAGATCTGCAACAGGGTTGATACAAAAGGGCGTGGAAAGGATGAAGAAGGACTTGGCAAGGTTGGAGGAATGGTTTGAAGTATGGCAGCTTGGATTCAGTGCAGCAATGCACCTGGGAAACAAAACCCAGGGAAGATTACACAATGGTGGGGTAGTAACAACAACAAAATGGAAAGAGACCTTGAGGTAATCATATCAGATGACCTTAAGGTTGTGGCAATGTGAGAAGGCGGTAGAGAGGGCTGGGGATACTGGGATGTATAGAGAGAGGTATCACCAGCAGAAAACAGGAAGTTGTTATCCCTTGAACAGACAGTTGGTGAGACCCCATCTGGAGTACTGTGTCCAGTTCTGGAGACCCATCTCCCAAGGACATAGACAGGATGGAGGTAGTTCAGAGGAAGTCAACTAAAATGGTGCAGGGTCTACAAGAGAAGCCATACGAGGAGAGATTAAAAGGAGCTTAATATGTATACCATTGAGGAAAGGAGGAGAGGAGGAACATGATAGAAACATTTAAGTGCCTCAGTGGAATCAAGAAAGTCCAAGAGGTAGCATCTTTCAGAAAAGAGATGTGCAAGAACAAGGGACACAATTTAAAGATAGAGGGGCAATCAGGGGCAATGTGAGGAAGTATTTTTTCACAGAGATGGTGGTGGACGATGGAACAGCCTTCCCTGAGGAGGTTGTAGGGTCTAAAACTGTGGAGAATTCAAGAATGCATGGGACAGACATATGGCGATTTTTGTGGGGGGTAGGAAGAAATAGGCTGTTGGTTAAATAGGATCTGCAGCTTATCCTCTAGGTAGGGAAATGGGCAGACTAGGTGGGCCAAGCAGTCCTTATCTGCCTTCAAAGTCTATGTGACTCCATGAAAAATTGACCTCTTGCATTTTTGTTGAAGTCCCCCCCCCCCCGGGGTCTCAGTCCACGCCCCTTTGTTATGTTTCCTTCCTTCCTCTGGAATAACTCCCCTGGTCCTTCCTTGTTCATCCCTTTGATATATTTAAAGATCTTGATCGTGTCTCCCCTCTCTCTCCTGATCTCCATTGTATATAGCTCCAACTCCTTGCATCTCTGTTCATATGGTTTGTCCTTCATCCACTGCACCATCATGGTTGCCCTTCTCTGAACCCTTTTGCACGAGTCTATAGTCTTGCACAGGTAAGGTCTCCAAAACTGGACGTTATACTCGGGTGTGGCCTCACCAAGCTTGATACAGTGGCACCAGAACCTCCTACATCTGCTGGTGATCAGCTTTACCACGCTGGTTAGACATCTCTAATGTTGACCGGTGTTACAGTGACAGGAATCATGTCAACCGCCAAAATCACATTCGGCATGATTCCTTGCATTCTCAGGTCCTGTTTCTCTAAAGGAGGCCTTCGCCCCAATTCCCATGTGAGGCTCTACCCCATCACCCCTCAACTAATGGTATGTTAACTCCAGTCGGAGTTAACTCAGGGCAGGGGTGCAGGACCGGGAGACAGCTTGCCCCTGTCTCGGGCGCACCATTACAGCGACCTGTCGGCAAAGTGTTGATTTTGCCAACAGGGGCGTAGTTCGCTGTGTTGGTGTCATCATACGGGGGGGGCATACCCAGGTGATCCCCTTCCAATACTCGCCATCATCCCATATGCACTCACCACTGCCACTGAGCATTGCTTCCCTAACTGGAGGTTGCAGGAGACTATTACCCCCAGATCCCTCTCATCCTCTGACTCTCTCTCCTCCCAGCATGTATTCAGCACTTTGGTTCCTGTGTTCCAGGTGCATAACAGCACACTTCTAGATGTTGAATTTTAGCTGCCAGATAACTGCCCACTCCTCCAGTACTCTCAGGTTGCTTCTCATGTCCTCCACCCCCCCTCCCACCATCACCCTGGAGGACTCAACTCTGTTCCAGATTTTTCGTGTAATCACAAGAGGCCACCCTCCTTTCAGTCAGTCTGCAATGTCTTGTATATAGATATTGAACAGGAGGGTCCCAGCACTGATCCCTGAGGAACTCCACTCCTCACCTGCCCGATCCACAGTACATCCCATTCAACTACCTTCTGACTCCTATGTGCCAACCAGTTTTCTACTCATCTTGTTATTTTGACCCCTACTCATAAGCTATCCAAATTGTTGACCAACCTCCTATGGGCACGTGTGAAGGCCTTGCTGAAATCCAAATTGGCCATGTCCAGTGCATTCCCTCCTTCCACTACCTCGTCACCCAGTGGAAGAATTTGATCAAATTAGACTGGTGTGACTTGCCCCTAGTGAACCCATGCTGACTGCCATCCAGCAGTCCGTTCACCTTCAGGTACTTCATTACCTCTTTACGATTAGTGCCTCCATGACTTTCTCCCCTACAACGAGTTAGACTGACAGTGTGATACTTTTCTCTCAGCCTGCTCCCCCCCTTGTGTATAGGAACCACTGTTGCCTTTTCCATTCCTCCAGCACTCTACCGGTTTCCAGGGACAGGGTGAACAGCCTCCACAGTGGGGTAGCCAGCTCCTCTCTTAGTTCCTTCACCTGATCCTTCTTCATTCCCCTGGCCCTTGCATTACTTTTTGACCCTTATCCTTGTCCTTTCCTTCACCTGCTCCTTGTACTCCTTCTCCTCTCTGCTTCCCCCCTGGCTATGGATCTCCTGATTCCACCCCAGCCACAATGTCCCCAGTGCCTTCTCTCTTGATTATCCAGTTCACTTCCCCCCTTCCCTCTGACTCACCTGCTCCCAGCCGCTACACTTTCCTACCCCTAGCATGTGACTCCATCTCCATCCTTGCAGCATAGATATCCTCCTCCCCTCCTTAATTGCTGCTTTTCTCTCCCCAGTGGCTTCCCTGTGCTCCCTCCATACCTAGATGGACCCTCCCTTCTTCCTTGCCCTTCTCCAGTATTTCACCCTTCCCTGTTTCCCTTGGACTCCCCAATTTGTTGTTACTTAGCTCCAGAGTACTCCCCCATTGCTGTCCTCTTGCACCCTCCTATCAAGGTCCTCTCTGGCCATGGACCACCCACCACAGTCCGATTCCCTACAACTTCATCATCCTACTCCACCATCTCCATGAGGTCCAATACCTATTTGAGCCTGATGTGTATCTGTCCCCCTTTCATTTGCACTCTTTCCAACTGTACCCTGTCTCCTATCCTGGTATCCTCCCCCCAACCCCCAGTGTGGCTTGCTCTCACCCCTTCATCCTTCTGTCCTCATGCCTCCAGCCCTCCTCCTGAACACCTCCAGTGGTTTCATTTCCATATCTCTCCTTGCCCAACATACTTCCCTCATAGCATTGCCATCCGATCTCAGCCTCCAGTCCCCTTAGCCTCTGACAAACTGGGCACCCCAAACTCCACAAGGTGCTCACAGAATACAGCTGCTCCACAGTTATTACACCCACGATCCTCCCCCACCATTTCCCCTTCTGCCCTTTTCCTCCCCTTTATTTGGCCACTACCTCTTCCCCACTACCCCTTCCTCTGTTGTGGTCCCCCCACTGACCTTTCCACCACCTGCCAATGTATCTCCTCTTAACCCCCTCCACCACCACCTGTTACCTAAGCCCCTCATACATCATGTTTCCTGGTATGTAACCACTCAGCGACCTAGCTAAAAACTCAAGGTCTGCTTAGCCCCAACCATTCAGATTGGACCTAAAACCAGTGCACTGGTAAAGTTGTTTTTTCCTTTTTCTCTACAACAATCAGGCTGTCTCCTAAGTGTTTTCAACCTGCTTAGGCCCAACTATTCAGATTGCACCTAAAGCCAGTGCACTGGTAAAGTAGTTTTTTTCTTTTTCCGCTACGACAATCAGGCTGTCTCCTAAGGGTTTTAAACCCTGAGGACACTAACAACATCAACTGTCAATATTCAGACCATTGCCTGTGGCCTTTAACCCCATGCTCTGTAAAAAGACAAGCACATACTGTAATAACAATTAGATATCCGGCTGTGCTCAAAGTCACCAAAGCCTAATCTGTCACGTACAAGCCAAAAGGTGACGTTGGCATGTGCAATGTGACTGATATATGGGCTGGAGCTGTTTGGTGGATACTCTTCAGTCAGTGACTATAACAAAGGGGCTTCAGATATAGCCCTTCTGATAGTTTGACTGTTGTAAAAGTAGTTTATACTTCCTTTCTGATTTGTGCCCATGTGATTCCCCAAGCTGCAGCATTACAGTCCTGGTTGTCATACAAAAGGAAAATGAAGGGAGACAGGCATAGTAGCTCTGGCTTGAAACTGTCTATGGTCGGGGACACAGTGAAGGAGGAAGCACACCGATGCAAAACCAAGGCTCCTTTCATACTTTTACTTTTAAAATCATGGCAATATGATGGAAACAGTTTAGAAGTATAAAACCTAGCATACAGATTGTTATAAAGTGCTGATCCTGAAATATAACTCAAAGAACATATTCTCTTGTGGCCAAGCTCAAAATTTGAAGTGAAACACCAAGCTTGCACTTTGGATTTCTCAGCTTAACCACAATGCCACACAAACTTCCATTTATACCAGGGATTGCACTTGTTGCTACATGTTGGGTTACTTTTGCATGTACCACAATACAACACTTTGGGTTAAACTTCGTGCTGCACTTCTGATTTGGAGCTTGGCTGCAAAAAAAGACCATGACTGACTGAAAGCAAAAAAAGTGAGGGCAGTTACAAGGTTTATAAAATTCTGCAGTAAACAGGATATGTACATTCAGATACAACCTCCCCAAAGGCACACACACACACAGACAAATCCACTGCGGATATTAGGCGTGACTTCTCCCGGACAACACTGTGACTGAGGTAATGTAAAAAAATACATTCAAAGTGATGAAAACAGTAGAGCTTACACACAAGGCAGTTGTATGTAAGACACCAAAACTCTTTGACATACTAACAGCAAAACAGTGGCATGAGACTCCTGGCATTCATTCATTCAACTCAGTCACCACAAGTTTTAAAAAAAAAGCTGCACAACTCTCTTTCACTGCAACTGACAGGACTTCACAACAAGGATAGCAAAAAACGCACAGACACAAGGAAAACAATAACAGAGTCTAGCATTTATTCAAATATGAGCATCTACAGACCCACCAAGATCTGACAGGTTTTGTCGGCTGACATTTGTGACACACCCAGCCCCTGAGATGCCATTTCCGGTCACTGTTCCCATGCGGACGTGCTGCTCATAATGAAATGGGACCGCAATAAATGGATGTATACAGCCATACCCTTTCAATGCACCTCTTGACTCCTCGCTGCTTATACAAAGAAAGGTAAGTACATCATCAAACCTTTACATTACACCGAACATACTGCTGGTCAAAGCGCGACTGTTCCAGTAGCTCTTTAAGTATCAAGTCCCCCAGAATAATGACCTTCTCTCCTTTAGCCTTTTCACTCCCTGCTGCCTGCTAATCTCTGTCCCCTGTCTTGATCTCCTCCTCCTTCCTCTCTGCCTCAGTACCCCTGTGCCTTCCCCAAGCCATGTCTGTCCCCTTTTCTTTGCCCCATCCTTCCCCTGTACCACTTGTGCCCAGACTACCTGATTCCACCCTCGTACCTTTCCTCTCCTGCTCTACCTCCACCCTTTCTGTGCCTGCCTTTCCACCCCCCTTGCCACTGACTCCCTGTGTCCCCACTGACCTGTTCTCTTCCTCTTCCCTGTTTCCCCCTTCCCCCTGTGCTATTCTTTCCAGGGCTGCCTGCAGCACCCCCCTGTCTGATCTCTACCTGCCCCTCCCTCACTTCTCTTGTACCTGCTGCTTTGCCATCTTTCTTCTGCCCTGCATTGCATCTGCTACTGCCTGGGCTACCTCTTTTGACTTCCACCTCACTGTTGTATCCCTTACCCATCATAGTGCCCTTGACCATTCTGTTCTCTAGTTCCCCACCACCCTTCCTGCTCCCCACAGGCTAGCCAAAACAGAGAATCTGCTCCCATTACCATTCTCCTTCTTTGAGCTCTTCCAGCCACCCTCACTGTGACTTATACCCTGCCCTGCTGCTGTTTTTATCTCCTCTGATGCCTGACCACCTCCAGTCACTGGTGTCTGCCTCCATCTGCTCCTGATTAACTGTCCTCTTATTCCCCTACCTTGTCTATCATTTCTTTTGCCTGCTGCAACCTCTGGTGACAGCCTCCTCAGGTCCTCTTTTCCTTGGTGTCCCCCCACCCCTACCCCCCCTCACTTGACCCTAATCAGCCATCCAAGATCCTTCTTCAGTTATCAACTGCCCACACCATACACCTCCTGCCCTCCTTGCAATCCCCAAGAATATGGCTGCTCCGCATCCATTACAACTTACTACCAGTTCCTCTTGGCTGCCCATAAAATAGCCTCCTCCCCATGCCTGCTTACTGGCCCAATCCCTGGGAATCCCCCATCCTCCTTGGGCTTCCTGCCATATGGTATATTTCTGAGCTATACCCAGTCAGCACTCACCTTCAAGACTCCTATCCCTGTGCTCTCTCTCCCTCCCCAGTGTGGCCTGCTGTCTGCTGTCCTCCCTACTAATGCCCTGCAGACGCTACTCGAGATGCTACACTCCTGCTTCATGGTTCTCAAGCTTTAGGGTCACTCACGCTTCAGGATCACTTGGTCCCCCTTATAATATAAGTGGATCCCAACCCTGCTATTGGCTGGTCAGAGTCACATGACCAATTCTCCCCCTCCTATGTAGTCCCAACCTCTCTCTCCCACAGTCAGATGCCCACCTCCTTCCAGCCAAGAAAAAATTATTTGTTTTGCAGTTACACAGTTGAAATCACACAGCACACATTGCCCTCTCAGTAAATGCTACCACAAAACTAAAAGAAAACAAACAACAGCACAGAGAAAGTACTTCCCTTTCGGCTCCTGCTGCCTGCCTCTACAGGTTTCCAGCTCCAACTGAGACCAAACAATTCAAATGGTTCCTTAACAATTAGTTCCAATGGTTCCTCAGTCTCAGCCCTGTTATTGGCTGATCCGAGCCACGTGACCACCCTCCTCTCCTGTAGTCCCAACCTCTCCTTCCCTCGGTCATATGCCCCTCCTCCCAGCCCAAGACAAAATCATTTGTTTTGCAGTTACACAGTTGAAATCTCACAGCACACATTGCCTCAGTAAATTCTACCACAATACTAAAAGAAAACAAACAGCACCATAGAGAGTACTTCCCTTTCAGTTCCTGTTGCCTACCTTACAAGGTCTCTAGCTCCAACTGAGAGCCTCTAGGCAAAGGGAACCCAAGTACAGTATACTGGCTTAACGGGGTCCAGCTCAGTGCCTCACAGAAAGAATGAGACCAAGGAGTCATTTGTGACACCGTAAACAGGCCAGCCAGTGCAACACAGCTCACAGCAAGACCAACAAATTATTAGGGAGCATAGGGAGGGGATTTGACAGCAGGAGCAGGGAGGTGATACTCCCATACTATAGGTCCCTGGTAAGGCCCCATCTGGAGTACTGTATCTGGTTTTGGAGTCCATATCTTAAGAAGAATAAGAATAGGCTGGAAGCTGTCCAGAGAAGGGCGATCGAGATTATCCAGGGCCTGCAGGGACTCTCATATGAGGGGCGACTTGAAGCACTGAATATGTTCTCACTGGAGACTAGGAGGGAGAGAGGGGGCATGATTGAAATGTACAAGTTCCAGAGAGGAATAAATAAGGTGCACTATTCTGAACTGTTCAACAGAGTTGCCAACACCAACATTAGAGGCACGGGTGGAAATTGAGGGATGTGAGCTTTGAGGAGCTCAGGAAATACTATTTTCAGAAAGTGTCATGGAACCATGGACTAGGTTGTCCATGGAAGTGGTAGAAGCAAGGACAGTGACATCATTCAAACTGTGGTGGGATAGAGCAAGGCACAAGTCAAATCCATGAGAGCAGTAGGAAGCAAAATCAGAAGGAGAGATACTGTATGTCCTGGGATCTGAGTAGGTCCTGAGAACTCATGGACAGACTTGATGGACCCTTGGTCTCCTTCTGCTTAATTTTTCTATGTTTCTATATTCTCCAAGAAATATAGAAACTTGGATTAGGTACCTAACTGGAAGATGTCAGCAGAAATCAATACAGACATTTACAAAATGTAAGTTAACCTTGCAAATAGAAGACTGAAAATGTGTGAGTGTGAAATTCTTCATACTGTATGTTGCACAGAGTCAGAGAGTAGCCCCTAGCTTTTACAGTTTTGTATGCTACATTTCAGTGGAAGAAACAAAATGGTGACTGGCATGCAACAGAGCACGAATGACATGAGAGACAGGCTGAAGCAACATTCCCTTCCCCAGTAGTACTATTCTTCTTCAGCATCACTGCCAACATGCTGACCATCACTATTGTCTGAGCAGTGTTTTGAAAGTGCAATAGTAAAGGGCTACTTTTTGTAATGCTGGCAAGACCATGCCCTTTTCATGCCATTACTGAAGTGAGTCATCTCGAACATTTATCTTTGTGGGATCCTTTAAGAAGTCATCCACCATATTGCTTGCTGAATAGCTTATGATGGGAGAAGTAACAGCACTGTCTTTCTCTATGTCATCCAGTCCTGCCTGAATGTTGTCCGTGGAGTCACCATACAAAATTGGCCATGGGTTCCAATTCAAAATCTGTTGTCATTTTGCACAACTTTATTAAAAGCAGTTCTTCATAATGGTTGAGGTCTAAGCTACCAGATTGAGAAGACCTGGCAAACTAGATTTGAAACATGGATCCAATATTGTTGCTAACACATAATGTTCAGATTCCAAAATCGTGGCAATCCTGCGATCTGTTTCCAAACACAAAGACAGTTTTTCTGCAAAAGTTACAACTGTGCTTGCACCTTGTCTTCTCAGAATCTCAGAATCCTGTCTCAAAATCTTTCCAGTATCTGCATGAAAAGGCACATCAATGGAACAACTTGACCTATGGTTGTGCTGTCAGCACTCGCTTCACATGTTGCTTCTTCAAATGGCTGTAGCAACTGACATAAATATGATACAAGATTCCACAACCCAGAGGTGAGTGTAACATCCTCTTTCCCTACTGCATGGTCCGTGGTGTACTGGTACATTACCTTGCATTGTTCTTGGAGCCTCTGTAACATGTAAAAGGTGGAGTTCCATCTAGTGGCATTTTCTTGTTTTATCTAGTAAATTGGTAAGTTATTGTGTTTTGCAGTTATCACAAATTGTACAAGCCTTTGCAGAGTGCGAAAAGTGGCCACATATCTCACCTGCAGCACCCAGCATATTCTGTACACTTCTGTCTTCACTGAGGAAGTCCTGTACCACTAAATTGACTGTATGTGCAAAACATGGTAAATGCAGAAACCCATCAGCCCTTAGTGCTTTCATCACGTTAGCTAAGTTGTCTGCAACCACAAATCCCGGGGAAAGGCCATTAGGAGAAAACCATTCTGAGAACTGTTTTTAACCCCTGTAAGATGTTCTCACTAGTGTGATTTTCTTTGTTGAAGCTTGCAGTACAGAGGACACCTGTTTTTGAGAATGTTATTGATCCCTGGTTGTGCCAGAGGATGTTGCAGAGAAACTGATACCCAGTGGGCTGTGACAATAATGTAGTCTGCTGTTTGACCACTCATCCACATATCTGTTGTTATATGTACTTCTTCAATAGTCGATGACTGCAAAGCAGTTCCATGTCATGATAGTGATCGCAATACAGCGATCATTATCATAGTGAATGTATATCGCTGGAAAGTATTTCGACGATATACAAACCCAAGTGACCCGACTTCTAGTCCTATTTACTGTTTTTGTTGGGGGACTGCACGGTAGCCAGCCACCCTCACCACCACACCACAGAGCTGGCTCGGCTGCAGCAGGATCCCCTATCCATACAAACCTTCCCTCCTATCCTTCCCCATACACCTCCCTCTCCCTCCCGTTCTGGTCGCTTTCCTCGCTACAACATCGCTACTCTTGCAGGGTAGCTGATGATGATCGCGCTATAAATGAGTCACTGTTTTAACAGTTACCCACTTATAATCACTATCATCATGGTATACCCAGCAGGGCACTGTTTACCTTCTTGCACAGTTCCTTATAAAGAGTTGACACAGCCTTGCTGGAGAAATATGTCTGTGACGGCAGCTGATACCAAGGGGCAGTAAATGTTATTACCTTGTGAAACCCAAAAAAGTTGGCAATAGAAAATGGGTGCATGTCCAGTGCAATCATTGCAGATATTGTTTTATTTAACTGCTGAGCAGCTGGATGGCTTTGATCATATTTAGTTCCCCATTCAAAGCCTGCTGCATCGTTAACTGTTTCTGAAGTGTGACTGGCACACTAAAAACGACTAGAGGAGCAGAGAAGATTTCATTTTGTTTTCAGTTGTGAGTTTTATGATTCTGAAAATGAGCTAGCAGATAAAGGGCGATGCAGTTAAAGTCCTGCTTGGTGCATGAGGGTTTATGCTGTATATGGAAACATTTAGCTATGTCACCAGTGTGAGTACTAGCATTGACCTGTACAACATCCTCTGCCATGTCACCTTGTGGCTTATTCCTGGCCCACTGAAGTGGATGTGTTTGCTGTAAGTGTCTTATTAAGGTTGACGTGCCATGGTTCCTTGCCTGTCTTCCTTTGCTGAAAGAGGTCTCACATAAACAGCATATTGCCCGCATATTGTTCTTTGGGTCAAGGTGGAAAAAAAAACTCCAAATGGAAGAGAATGCCTTTTTTATTTTTGTCCCTGAATTGCAACTTCTGAACCATAGAAACATAGAAACATAGACTTTGATGGTAGATAAGGACCACTTGGCCCACCTAGTCTACCCATTTCCCTACCTACAGGATAAGCTGCAGATCCTAGTTATCAGGCAGCCTATTTCTTCTTACTCCCCCACAAGAATTGCCTTATGTCTGTCCCATATATTCTTGAATTTTCCCACAGTTTTAGACCCCACAACCTCCTCAGGAAGGCTGTTCCATGCGTCCACCACCATCTCTGTGAAAAAATACTTCCTCACATTGCCCCTGAACTGCCCCCCATCTATCTTTAAATTGTGTCCCCTTGTTCTTGCACATCTCTTTTTTTGAAAGATACTACCCTCTTGGACTTTGTTGATTCCACTGAGGTACTTAAAAGTTTCTGTCATGTACCCCTCTCCCTCCTTTCCTCAGGGGTATACATATTAAGCTCCTTTAGTCTCTCCTTGTGTAGTTTCTCTTGCAGACCTTGCACCATTTTAATTGCCCTCCTCTGGACTTCCTCTATCCTGTCTATGTCCTTGTGAGATGGGGTCTCCAGAACTGGATGCAGTACTCGAGATGGGGTCTCACCAACTGTCTGTACAGAGGGATAACAATTTCCTGTTTTCTGCTGGTGATACCTCTCCCTATACATCCCAGTATACCCCCAGCCCTCCCTACTGCCTTCTCACATTGCTTGCCAAACTTAAGGTCATCTGATATGATTACCCCAGGTCCCTTTCCATTTTGCTGTTGTTACTCCTCCCTCCCCCACTGTGAAATCTTCCCTGGGTTTTGTTTCCCAGGTGCATTATTTTGCACTTCTTTGCATTGAATACAAGCTACTGCACTGACCATTACTCCAACCTTGACAAGTCCCTTCTCATCCTTTCCACGCCTCCTTGTGTATCAACCCTGTTGCAGATCTTTGTGTCATTTGCAAAGAGGCATACTTTTCCTTCCAGTCCCTCTGCAATGTCACTTATAAAGACATTAAAAAAGACTGGACCCAATACTGAATCCTGTGGTACCCCACTAGTAACCCCTCTTTCTTCAGAGTGGACTCCATTCACAGTTACCTTCTATGTCCTGTTGTCCAGCCAATGTTTTATCAGGGTTAATTTGACTATTAATCTTTTGTGAGATTGTGTCAAATGCCTCTATAGTCTAGGTAGACCATGTCCACAGCCCTCCCTGGTCTACTACTTTGGTCACCCAGTCAAAGAAATCAAGTAGATTCATCTGACATGACCTTCTGCTGTGAACCCATGCTGCATTGGGTCCTGTGCCCCACTGACCTCTAGGTACTCAACAATTCTGTCCTTCAAGTGATTCCATCACTTTCCTACCACAGAGGTCAAACTGACAGGTCTGTAGTTTCTTGCCTCTGTCCTGGTCCCACTTTTGTGAAGGGGAATCACATCCACCTTCTTCCAGTCCTCAGGTACCACACCATCCTCCCAAGATTTGTTAAAAAAGGTAGTCATTCTCCCCTTAATTCTTTTAGAATTCTGGGGTGAATTCCATCAGGCCCCATTGCTTTGTCTACCTTCAGTTTTAGGATTTTTTTCAGAACCCTTTCTTCTGTGAAAGGACTGGGATAGACCCCCTATCAAGAGCGCTTCTGTTAATTGGATTAGGCACCTCCCCCTCCTCCTCTTTTGTGAATACTGAGCAGAAATATTCATTCAGTATCTCTGCTTTTTCACTGTCCCTTTCTGCCCACCCACCGTTCATTCTATTCAGCCTCACTATCCCTCTCTTTGTCTTTCTACGCTCGCTGATGTACCTATAAAGGTTTATCCCTTCTTAACTGAGTTGGCTATCTTTTCCTCAGTTTGAGCCTTTGCTATTCTGACTTACCTCCTGCTTCCTTCTGCCTTAACTGGTACAGGTCTCTGTCCTGCTCCTTCTGTGTTTCCTTATACTTCCTGAATGCTCTCTTTTCTCCTGACTTTCCTTGCCACCTCTTTTGAGAACCATAGTGGCTTTTCTTTCATTTTGATTGTTATTTGCTTCACACAAAGGCTTGTTGTCTCCGTGATGGCAGTTTTGATGTTTCCCTATTGTTGCTCCACCTCCTTTTAACCTGTTTGCTAGTGCTTTCTAAGGCACTTCCCATCTTGTCAAAGTCAGCCCTCCTGAAGTCCAGTACACTCAGTTTTTGTATGGCTTGACTCTGTAGCTGAGTTTATCATGAACCACACTGTTTGATGGTCACTTGTTCCCAGATGGCAACCCACTTCTAGATCTGAGATCCTCTCACTGTCCCCATTTGAGAGTATGAGGTCTAAGATTGCTCCCTTATGAGTGGGTTCCAAAACTAGCTGTCTGAGGCATGCCACCTGTAGGGCATCGAGAATGGCCCTGCTCCTGGATGTGGCTGCAGCAAATGTGCTACAGTTAACATCTGGCATATTCAGGTCTCCGATCAACAGTATCTTCCCTTTCTCTGCCATCCTTAGGATGCCTTCTATCATATCCAGCATATCATCATCCAGCACGTCTACGTTCATTTCTATATTTTGATTATTTTCCTCAATGTCCTCTCTAGATGATTGGGTGTAAGGCCTGCCCTCATCAGAGGAGAAAGGTAAGCCAGGTATGCCTTCCTTTTCACTGGCTCCTAATGACCTTTCTGGAGGGTTCTTGGTCTGGCATCTCATATGTTCCTCTGGCTCCAACCCTCATCATCAGAGTCCCACCGTTGCACCTCTGTTTCAGGAGCATGTACTCACTGCCACTGCTGTCTACATGGTCTGACTCTGAAGGCTCACAGAGGAATGAGAAATGGTAGAATCCAGTGTTCCATTTACCCCCAACTGTACCTGATTCAAGTACAGATTATGAAAGTGAAGTGTGTTTTTGTGTGAAGGGGGTACACTGTACCCCTATAATTCTGTTTGCAGTATATGAAACCCCCAAAAATGTTGCACAAATGGTAAAATTAACCCTTATTATTTAATTTGTACCCCTGAACATTTTTGGAGAGGGTACAGTGCACCCCCAGATCTGAAGCCTTAATGGGAACACTGGTAGAATCTAAAGAAAGTGGCACAACGAGCATGTGCTTATTCTTTTCTTTCCACTACATGTAATACCTGCAACTGCCTTTATTTTTTAATAACTGTACCTTTGGTAAATCTACTCTCTTAGCTGCTGGTTCATCACCCAAACATTTCTTGATGCCTTTTACTTGGCCTGTATTTGTTAACTGGCTATCCTTGCAGCAGACAAACATGATGGGATCTCAGAGACAAGGACTTGGAGCATGAGGAAGCTTCAATCAGTAAAGAGGATGCACCTACTGCAGTAGAGGAGCACTTTGTGTGACTGTTTTTTTCTTCTGAATTGCTGGGCCTGATTCTCAAAGCATCGTCTTTGATGCAAGGTGCCTGCATCAGACAGCAGTGATGCAAGGCACTTTGTATCAAAACATGCAGATTTTGCCATTCTCAAAGACCCCCTACACCACACCAAGACTCAGTGCACCAAACTGGCCCTGCACCAGGTCTGCACCATGCAGCTGGCTGCAGCAGCATGCTAGGGGCATGTAGCAGATGCTAGCTACCATATCCCCTAACTTGGGATTCTCTAAACCCTCTCAGAGAGCACACTTCTAAGTACTGTTAGATCAGCCAGGGTTGGTCTCAATGGTACTTAGAAGTGTGCTCTTGGAGGGTTTAGAACTGCACCACACCCAAAGCCCTCCCTGGGCAGGAGGGAACATGTGCCGTGATCCCCACTTGCCAATCCCGATCTGTTCTTGAATAAAATAAAACAGTTCTCTGGAGGCTAGCATCTCCCTCCCCCGATCCTCGATGTTGCCTTTATGCATAAATAAAGAACTCCCTGGTGTCCAGTGGTTCCCCCTCCCAAAGTAGCATATATAGCATTCCCTGGTAGCTAGTGGTCCCCCTTCCTCATCCCGCATGCCCGTCCAACAATACCCAACAGTCCTGGTGTCTAGTTCTGTGACTCAAGCTCCATTATGATCACAAAGCAGAGTAGCAAGTAATTAATCACTCCTGCAGATCCCAAAAGCCTTAAGTTTATGGGCATTGAACATGTGCCAGTTCTCAAGTTTGGAGGATAGAACTAACACTGCTGCAAAAGAGAGCCAAAATGATTTTTAAACTCTGCAGCATGAAACCCATTGGGCTCAATGATGATTGGGACCTGAAATCATTTTTAAAGAAAAATAAGTCTAGCAGGAGTAGTTATGTGTTACTCTGCTTTGTAATCCTAATGGAGTTTGCTTTGGTCTTTGATTCTATTTTTTGGCAAAGTTTAAAATTGTTGCAATATTTGTTTCTAAGCTCGTTGAAAAATTAGCAATGAGCTTACTAGAAAGCAGCTTAAATCAACATCTAGTTAAGACCTACTTATAAATATTGAAAAATCTATCTGGCCCAGCAATTCAGAAGAAAAAAAACTGTCACAAAAAGTGCTTCTTCTACTGCAGTAAGTGAATAATTGAGTTCTGGAAGAACTCACAAAGCTGAAGATGGATAAGGCCATGGGGCCAGACAGTATCCACCCGAGGATATTAAGGGAGCTGAGACGGGAACTAGCAGCACCTCTGGCGGCCCTGTACACAGAGCCACTCAACACAGGTGTGTGATTCCAGAGGACTGGAGAGGGCACATGTAGTCCCACTGCACAAAAGTGGCAGTAGAGGAGGAGGCAGGGAACTACGGTCAGTCAGCCTCACCTCAGTGGTGGGAAAGATCATGGAGACACTGCTGAAAGAAAGGATAGTGGCACATCTGGAATCCAGGGTGCTCAGAATCTGAGGTAACAAGGATTCACTGCAGGAAGGTCATGTCAAATGAATCTAATAGTTTTTGGATTGGGTGACTAGGGAAGTAAATCAGGAGGGGTGGTAGAGTCACCTACCTAGATTTTAGCAAAGCCTTCAGCACTGTTCCACATAGGAGGCTGATTAATAAGATGGGTAGTCTGGGCACGGGAGACAAGATGGTGAACTAGGTTAGGAACTAGTTTACAGATAGGAGACAGAGGGTGGTGGTAAATGGGGTACAATCTGGGGAGAGGGGGGTGACCAGTGGGGTACCACAGGGATCAGTACTAGGACCAGTCCTGTTCAGGGTCTTTAGTGACATTGCAGAGGGGTTGGAAGGAAAGGTCTGCCTGTTTGCAGATGACACCAAGACCTGCAATAGGGTGGATACTCCAGAAGGAGTGTAGAAAATGAAGATGGACCTGGAGAAGCTTGAAAAGATGGTAGGAGGTATGGAGCTGAGGTTCAATGCAAAGAAGTGCAAAATAATGCAACTGGGTAGAGTGAACCCTTGGGAGAGCTACGAGGTTGGGGGTGCTGACTGTCACCAAAGAGGAAAGGGACCTGGGGTTATCATCCTGATGACCTTAAGGAATCAAAGCAGTGCACAAAGGCAGCAGGAAAGCCAGTGGCATGCTGGGGTGCATGGGCAGGGGTATCACTAGCAGAAGTGGGAGGTGGTGATGCCATTGTATAAAACATTGGTAAAGCCTCACCTGGAGTACTGTGTGCAGTTCTGGAGGCCACACCTGCACAAGGACATAGATAATGTGAAGACTATCCAGAGAAGGGCAACAAAGATGGTGCAGGGCTTACACAACAAAACATATGAGGAGAGACTAAGGGACCTCAATATGTACTCACTGGAGGAGAGGAGAGAGAGAGTGAGGGAGACATGACTGAAACTTTCAAGTACCTCAAGGGCATAAACAAGGTGCAGGTGGGGGTCCTTTTCCAATGTAGGAAAAGTACTAGAACAAGGTGGCACAATATGAAATTGGAAGGGGGTAGATTAAGAGGTAATGCAAGGAAGTTTTTGCTACACAGAAAGGGTAGTCAACGCTTGGGATAGTCTGCCACAGGAGGTAGTGGGGGTAAGCACAGTGGATGAGTTAAAGCATGTCTGGGACAGACACAAGGGAAGCTTGAGAGGGGAGGGAGTGATGAAAAGGCATTGATCAGATAGGGTCAGTGGCCACATACAATGTATAGGGTCTATGGGCAGACTGGATGGGCCTAGCTGTCCTTATCAGCTGACATTTTCTGTTTCTATGTTTCTAACCCCTTTGTTATTTCTTTGCAGCTCTATGTTGGCATTACAGTACCATATCAACACATTGGAGCTGTAACACACATAGTTATAGCAAAAGTGCAGCAACAGGCCAGAGATATACACAATCGCCCTAGATCCCCCACCCTGCTGCCATGTGTGTGTGTGTTGGGGAGGGAGAATAACCTGAGTGTTACAAGTGACCTTAGCAACAAAGGGCTGTACCAGTGTTTAGGGATGGAGTGTGCAGGATCACAGCAGTGACCTAGAATGACTTTATCAAGAACCAGCGGTTCCGGTTATGGGGGTAGGTTAGATCAGCAGCTTTAGCAAGAATTGGCAGTGCTGTTGTTCTGTGATACCAGGACATTTGCTTATTCACCTGCCAAGCAAACTTAAACATCTGCAAATTAAAGACCTCTTGATAAAGCACAGAAATGCCATACCAAATGTTCTTGCAATTGCTGAAATGTTATGCTAGAATTTTACTAAAGTAAGTTCACATGTGTGGCACTCAAAACTAACAGAGAAATAGCCTGAGTGGCACTTAGTCATGTGGTGCTAGAAATTGTCTGGAATGGGTTCCATAGTTTTGGTCAACCCATAAAAAACTATGGCAGAATCAGAAGGCAGCTGTTACTTTAAAAAGAAGGATGGGTATCCCATAGTTTAACACCAGAGGTATGCACTAGCTGTATAATCTATAACTGCACATGGTTTGTGTCACTGTCATTAGAGGAGGTTTTTGTTATGGTCTGTATCACTGTGAGAGGATGCTATTATACTGTTGACAGTAGTAATCTCCAGCATCTTCTGCCTGAACATTGCTGATTGTAAAGGTGTAGTCTGTTCCAGATCCACTGCCACTGAACCGATCTGGGACTCCAGAGGGACGGGTACTAGCACTATAGATTAGAGCTTGGGACTTTGTCCAGATTTCTGCTGGTACCAGGCTATGTACTGGAAATGCTTGAACTGGCTTTACAGGTAATAGTGACGGTTTCTCCTGGTAACACAGATTTAGAGAGAGGAGACTGAGTCATCACAACGTCCCCTTTGGAATCTGCATAGAAAGAAAAGATAAAATACTGTTGTTAACACCTAAACAGCTGAGCACATGAACAGGAACTTTTAGTATTCTGGCTACTTAAACAGTACAGTACTGTAATTCCACCACATTCTCAAGATTAAAACATATAACTATATTAGAAATAAAGTTGTTTAAGACAAGCTTCAATTTAACCCATGAATGATATTTGTTTCTGTTCTTACCCTGAATATACATCAGCACTGCCCAGGCAAAGTAAATGAAGGAGATCATTGTGTCTTCTCTTGTAACCGGTTGAGTAAACAGGGACTGTAACAAGCTGAATGCTTTAAAAATCCTCCGAGCAGAAAAATGAGGGCTGTTTATGCAAAGCAGATTGTCTATTCAAATTGTTGTTTTTAATTTGGGGGTGGGACTTAGAAGTCAAGATTTCTTCAGCCTGTGCCTTAGGGTCAAGGCACACTCCTTGCAGAAATGTATTCTGTCCCTTCTGCCCAATCATTTGTGATAATTGAAGAAATTTCTAGTTAGGAAACTTTTTAATGGCATTTCTAAAACATGTTTTATATAGTAATGTAGTTTTTATGATTTCTATAAATAGCATGTGTTTTAATAGAATGCCCATGAAATGTATCCTACACATTTAAACTACAAGAAGGGGGTGGTCTCCTTTCTGGAATACCACACATGTATTTCAGTGCAGTGGCTAATATTACAGCAGCCATTGTCTCCCTCCATGACGTAATTTAGAAATGTTCAAACCCCTTGGAAAACTGTCATTCATACTAATTTATGCTTGTGAAATAAAAGTTGGGAAATTTAAAAAAACACTATTTACAAAATATTTAAATATAACAATATGTTAAAACAGAGAAAACAAATGACCCAAAGCTAAGAAGACTGAACCAAGCACCTGTATCAATATACAGTAGCTTACTGCTGCTTATTGTATAAAAGTGCTATAAAATGAAAAAGATATATCAACTCACAAGTCCATCACATCCAGTAAACTTCATGCCAGCAGTGAATGAACTATGTCACACCAACATGGTAAAAATATCTGATGTATTTTATTATTTTTGTTTGGTAAATGGTTAAGGTCCACTGGGCACAAAGCCCATTACAGGGGTGAACTGGGAGCACAGGGAGGAAAATCCCCATCTGTTATGATGTGTTGTGCAATGGGACTCCCTCACCCACAAAGGAACATACATTCCTCAAATTTATGTGGCCATCCCTTAAAGAGGGGCTTATGCTCATTTAGGCATCCCTTTCCCCTCCTTCTAACCCCAAGAGCTAGGGAATGTGTTAGTGCTCTGAGGATATTGGCTGCTGGATGCCTCAAGGTGGCAGAGAGTAGGTTTTAGGGAGTATATAAGGGAACAGACAGGAAGTATTGGGGCCTTTCAAGCCCGGGCATTAGGCCTAGGGCTGGAGAAGGGTGGCTGGAAGTGCAGAGTAAGGAGCAGAGATTAGGTGGGCAAGAAAGGTAGCTCAGCGGTCCGGGAGGGCCAGTGGGGACCCCCCCAGAGTAAAGTCAGGATGGCCTTTTTTAGCATCACGGTTGACGAGGAGCTGGGGGAATGGAGCTCTGTGGGGGAAGGATGTGTAGCCAGGTCCTACGTCTTTTGGGGCCAGGGAGTGTAGGTGGCTTGTAGGCCAGGAGGAGTTAGGAGCCCTTAGAGACCACTGTAAGGTGTTCCCACATCACCAGGGCTGTGGGGGCAGTGGCAGGGCCCCCACAGGAGAAGCCAGTGGCAGTGGCTCCCCTCATACCTGGCGTGGTAGGGCAGCCTGGGGATGAGAGGGAGCTAGGGGGCCCTTCACAAGATATGGGCCTGCTTTGGAGGGGCAGGTCCTGAGGCACTGGAACATTGAAGGCCTGGCGAGTCACAGGCCATAATGGCAGGCCTTGGAGGGTAGCCCTCATGCTGGAGCTTAGTTCAAGCCAAGAAGGTGACAAAAGAGGATGTAGGCCTGGGAAGATGAACAGCAGAATCCGGAGCAGTCTGGGCCACCAGTGAGAAGGCAGGTTAATCTGTAGCATAGGGCCATGAGTACTGGAGCAGGGCTGGGTTTTGGGGCTGCTGCGCCAGGTGGGCTGATTAGAAGAGAGGCTGAGCTGAGAGAGGGTGGCCAGTGCTGAAGTAACATCCATACAGAGCCAAGCTTGAAGTGGGTTACAGGGCTTGGGTCATCAGGAAAACTTCCTGGAAGCCCCTGTGGCTTGGGTCAGCACCCAGGGGTCAAGGTGGGGGAAGCAGCCCGCTTTTTCATGCCAGTGTTTGGGGATGACCAGTGCCATTGAGTGAGTAACCCAGGAGTAAGGAAGAAAGAAGGTTGGCTTACCAGATCCAGAGAAGCCAAGAGAGTGCAGGGATCTAAGTTCAAGTAGGTCTTGGGTAAAGCAAGAGAGAGGGAGGAGGGAGAGAGAGAGAGAGAGAGAAATCCTTGCTTGAACTGCTTTAAGAGTCATCGTTCTGCTGCCTTAAAATGTTCAGCCAGAGTCTGTAAAGTTGAATTAGCCCCATGGAGCTGCATTATCTGTTTGAAAAATGAAGGTGTGACCCCTGTATTTCTGGAATCATTTGCAGTGCAGGAGCAGAATAAAGAAGCCAGTTTGGGAGGAAATAACAGTGATGTACCTTATTTAAACTGAGAGGGGAAGCAAATGAAATGAAATCCTTCTTTTCCCTTTATGTTCAGTCAAATTAATTTCTCATGAGTTTATTCAGATACAGTTTCATCCGCCTATGGCAGGTCCGAAGAGCTCAGGGGACTCCGGAGACAGTAGAGGTACAGCGTGGAGTTCCTGGTCTGGTGTGCAGCCTTTGGGGTGAAAACCAGATTCTGAGGGTAAGGTGAGAGGCATGAGTGTGGAAGACACCAGCAAGATAGAATACAACTTTTCCTGCCTTAATCTGAAGTGCATTGGTCTGAATGTTAGCACTTGAGGGTTACCCTCCTCCTTTGCCCCAGACCATCTGCGAAAGTTTATGCCCCTAGATGGGGAATGGAGAGGGGTTACATTTTAAAATGGGCAGAAAGTTTCCCGAGTCCTGATTGGGAAAGCCTTTTTCAGCCATGTCCTTATCAGGACATAACCAGCAACTGGCACTGACTGTGCCAGCAAAACACAGGACACAGTTAAATCAATACATGCCACCCAGTGTGGTACCACTCTGTGCTTTAGCTCCTCAGCTAGCCAACTCACAGAACCATGGAAGAGCAGTGTCAGCACTATAAAATCAGTACTTGTGTCCCTCACAGTGTCAAGCAGTAAGGACAGAAAACCCATAGATCTTCCACATACTTTATTATTTACTTCTCTAAACTTCCTGCCAGACTGCCAATCTGCAGTTCTTCCACTAGTTTCTGTGATGCAGCAGCTTATCATAAGTCCTCGCCGTGACAACCCCCCCCCCCCCACCCACACACACACTGTCTGTTTCTGTAATTGCCTAGGTCACTTCTTGATTTTTAAATTAAGACTGACCTGTGCTGTGCTGTGCTGCTTGCTAGCCAGTCACAATGAAGTCACTGAACTGATTCCAGTGGCTTTCAAATCCCACGACATACCCACTCAGGAACAGCGAGCGTTGCAGCAGCCAAGAATGAAAAAAAAAGCAGACCCGCTCCTCCTCCGGTACTTGTACCAAACTTCTAAGAACTACACCTGATTGCTATTAATTTAAAAGTCATTCCTTGTTGTTCCTCACTGTTCCGACCCATGAAGCAGACAGCGTCTGTGTACGGCGGCCGCTGAGGGACATGCTTGCTCCCACTGCAGCCAGCCATTTAATTTAAATCAAAGAAACCGACTCAAGGAGAGAAATGCAAAAAAAAAAAGTAAAAGTGCACACACAAAAAATGTATGTTGGAAGGGAGGGGGTACCAAGAAACATCACAGTACATCACACAATAGGGGCAAGGTCACTGGCACTCAGTCTAACACAATCTGGGTGACCAAAGCAAGTAGTCATTTTAAAAACATAGAATCTCAAGCTCTGCACAGAACAACAAAAAAAAAAATACAGTGTGTGTGTGTGTTTTGGGGAGTGAGAAATAGGGACCTATCCTGACCAGTGTGTATGTTTGGGGGCTGTATTACTGACCAAGCTAAATACACTGTATTGTACAGAACAGTACATAGAGGAACTACTTTATTTTTCTAACCCAAAAAGCTCTCTTTTCCTCATTTTTTTCAATTTGAAAGCTTTTTTCTTTTTATATTTTTAATTTCTACTTGGGCAGCCCATTTTATAAGCATAATAACACACTCCAAGGTGTGGGTTGTGTTCTGATAAGAACATGCCCAGTGCATAAGGCACTCGGCACAAGCGCCTCATGCCTTATAATGCACCTAGGCATGTTCTTATCAGGATATAATCCACACCTCGTTGTATGTTATTGCTTACATAATACATTGCTAGAAAGGGCAAATAATTATCTTTTAAAATTGTATGGGTTGATGGGTCATAATGTATGGTCCTGGAGATAAGCAGTCCCAAAGTGACATTTGTCAGAGCCCAGAATGGAAATTTTGGGATGTGGCGTGAGATACAAGATATTAATAACTCCAAACTCCAGTTCCAAGTCATCAATGCAATAAACACCTGTAAAGCAATTTATTGGTGCGGCTACCAATGGAAGTCACTTTAACCAAGGAAGCATGAATCGAGGCGGGGGTTGGTGGAGGTGGGCTAAACTAAATTGTTTTTAAATGTCTGCTTACTGTGCAGTTTTCTTTTTAATATCATGGCCTTCCAAATGACCTAATTTGAATATTTTTGAGTAAAGAGTGCCAGCAATAAAAAGTATAATCTTTAGTTATTAAAACTGTGTGTGGCATACTGCACGTGTTCATAATTATGATAACATGGTGCGGTGGATGCTGGAATGTCAAGTCACTATGCAATTTTCAAGAGTGCTTAAGTTGATTGGCACTTATAATAGGAAAATGACTAGTTTCAAAGGTCACATCAACTATAAACAAATAAGAATAGAAGAGTTTTCAAGGGGTTTGCATTTTGCACATATCTAAAGTAGTGTGCTCTTATCACAAAAATCCTTTTCCTCTTTGACTCATCCTGTAACCTTCCTGTGATTTTGCAGGCTCCATCTGCAAAGGCACCGTTGGATGAAAACACACTCTTTAAAGCTCCTTCCTATTCTTCTATCATTCATCTGGTCCTTTCCCCATCAAATCTCATACATATATGCCACCCATGTACCATTATCCATGCCTTATCCCTACTAGACTGTTTGTTTTTTCTCCTTTATTTAGGTTTTAGATTTATTGTCCTTCGCCTTGTATATATGTAAATATTTGTACATCTATCTCACTCACAAATGGTTGTATTTGTGCTTTTTCAATATCATGTTTTTGTATACAATCTGTAACCTTTTGTTATGACCACTCAGGTCCATCTTGTAAATGAGCTATGCTCAATGATGTTCGCCTGAATAAATAAAGATTTTTTTTGAAGGTCGAAACTACAATTGAAACAAACACACTGTAGTCAAATAATTCAATTCCTATCCTAATCTCTTTGTCTTCTTAAACAGATCGGTAGGTTTTTTTTTACTATTTTTCCAACCCGCCCACAGCACAGATCATTAATGTAATTTATTAAACAGATGTGCTCATTGAAAATCCTGCAGCACAACACTGTCTCTACTCCGACCTCTCTCTCTATCTCTTGTCTCAAACAGTTCTAGACTGCAGCATGACTGTTCTCTCACCTCATGTAGTTGCCATGGCTGGACCACATGGCTGTCTGAAACTGTACATGATTCTTCTTGTTGAGGCTGCACGAATGTGACTTCCCGATTTGTTGGTCTTCGGATGCGCCCACTACTGGCAGCAAGTAGTAATTACTGTTAAGGTAATTAAAAAATGTATTTAAAGTGGCAGTACTCACTTTTGAACTTATAGTACAGTGAGCTTCTGATTGAAACTACGCCTCTAGGAGTCTTGTAGCCAGGGGCTGCCCACCCATCTACCCTTTCTATGATACTGGAAAACACCATTTAGCCATGTTGTGAAAAATGACAGCTGTACTGTTCATAAGGAAGTGTGGAAAATGCCACTGGTGAAAATCTGGACTGAAAATATTACAAAGTCATGGACTTACTGATGGTGCGTGGAAACTGCAATGCTCACTCCTACACAGTCAATTATGGACTTTTGTCACCAAATTTTCAACATAGCCATTTTAAGACCTCTGCTCATGAACACTGTAACTCGTGATTTTTCTTTAACTGTCCCGCACATTGATTTCGCCAGCATTAACCGACTGTGCCATTGTGCGCTATACGGGCGGAAACATCGCTTTGGGTGACATATGAAAAATGGCATGTACTGTTCATAAGGAAGTGTAATAAAATGGCAATGTTGAAAATCTGGAGTGAAAATATTAAATTGAAACTTACGAGCATGCATAAGAACTGCGCAACGCACTCAGTAGAACAGTCATTTTTAGAATTTTTCACCAAATTTTCAACATAGCCATTTTAAGACCTCTGCTCATGAACAGTGTCACTGTGATTTTCTTAATGTGTCCCATACGCTGATTTTGCACACCATTGCGCCATTGTGCGCTGCATGGCAGAAACACATTTTTGGGCAAGATGTGAAAATGACAGCTGTACTGCTCATAAGGAGGTGTAGTAAAATGGCAACGTTGAAAATCTGGAGTGAAAATATTGAAAATTAGCAAACTTACGAGTGTGCGTAGGAACTGCAATGTCTGCGGCTAAATAAAACAGTCATTTTAGGAATTTTTTCACCAAATTTTCAACATAGCCATTTTAAGACCTCACTCATGAACAGTGTCACTGTGATTTTCTTTAATTTGTCCCTAGTATTGATTTCCTCAAGACACCACTGTGCCATTGTGCGCTATACGGGCGGAAACATGTTTTGGGTGAGATGAAAAATGACAGCTGTACTACCATAAGAAGGTGTGGTAAAATGGCAATGTTGAAAATCTGGAGTGAAAATATTGAAAATTTGTGAACTTCTGAGCGTGGCGTGAGACTGTACATCATGGCTCAGTAAAACAGTCATTTTAGAATTTTTTCACCAAATTTTCAACATAGCCATTTTAAGACCTCTGCTCATGAACAGTGTCACTGTGATTTTCTTAATTTGTCCTGTAATTGATTTCGCGACAATCGACTGTGCCATTGTGCTCACATGGGTGGAAACACATTTTGGATGAGATGTAAAATGACAGCTGTACTGCTCATAAGAAGGTGTGGTAAAATGGCAATGTTGAAAATCTGGAATGAAAATATTGAAAACCTGCGAACTTACGAGCCTGAGTGAGGAAACTGCCGCGCAATGCACGCCAGAAACAGTTATTAGATGGTATTCACCCTCAACATGGGTTTTTAATCTTCGAATGATAAACATTGTCATGGCATATTGTTCAGTCTGGTGGTGACGAAGTTGCGATCGTGAAATCACCCTTCAGTCCGGCCAACGCCATGACAGTGACATCATTCATGAGAAGGATCCCAAAACTCCATGTTGAAAATTTGGTGCAAAATTCCAAGAAATGCCTGAGATATGCAATAAAGCTGAAAACCCCTATCTAGCCCATTATACCGCTTACCGCATTTCCCCAGTTCGCGGTCGGCTTTGAAGAGTGCAGACGATTCCGTCCACCAAAGATCGCCGTGCCGAGCTCCGGGTAAGTATGGGGTGAGGAGGGGTGGGGAGGTAGGGCGCAATGGGTGGGTGCGGGTTGTGGGAGGAGGGGCTGGGAGAAGCACCGTGGGACCATTTTTATTTTGCAGGTTAAAAAAAGACGATTGGGACATTTGCCACGCTGGGTGGGCTTCCAGCATGGCACAAGGATGGCTGGGGGGCCGTGGAGCTTACGGGGATCGGGCACCCTCGTCGGCCATATGATCAGTTGCACGCTGGGGTGGGCTCCAGCGCTGCACCCAGTACTGGGGTGAGGACAGTGGAGCTAACGGGGATTGGGCACCTCGTCGGTTATTCTATGAGTTGCCACTCTTGGATGGGCATCCAGCGTGGCATGTGGAAGGCTTTGGGGCACAGCACAAGCCAACGGGGATTGGGCACCCCTGGCCAGCTATACGTGTGTGTGTGTGGGGAGGAAGCACGTAGTATGCGTGCATTTCTGTGTGTGTGTGTGTGTGTGTGTGTGTGTGTGTGTGTGTGTGTGTAGAGGAGTTGCACATGAGCAGGCGATATCTTATCGCTGCTCACTGAAGCATTGCTTCCCTTTCAACTGTATGCCACTGCATTTTGGAGCTTGTCATAGACAGCTCCAACATGCATTGGCTTACAGGGCCGTGCCTGCCAACACACTGACTGAATTGGAGGAGGAGATGACACACCTCCGAAATCTCAGATGATGGCACTATGTTTCTTGCACATGCGGCAAGCAAACATAAAGGGAAACCGTTGCGGACAGTTTTCGTGTTACAGGGCATTTGGCATGCTGGGGTGGGCTCCCAGCATGCCATCTAAGTAGGTTTTGAGGGGTATCAGTAGCCAACAGCGGATTGGACACCCTGGCCGGCACACAACATGGGGGTAATGCCGACGGGATTGGGGCACCCCATTGGCAAACAAAGAAAGCGGGGGGCTAGTTTAGGATTGGGCACCCTCAACATTCAACAGTTGGGGGTGATGCACGGGGAGTGGGCTCCCCGACGGCACACAAATACGGGGGATTGCCAGCAGGGAATTATTGGGCACCTCAATGTTGGCAAGCGTGGCGGCGGCTCGCCTAACCATGGTCATAATGGCGGCGAGCATGGCAAGCAAAGGACTCATATGATGAGCTTTGCTCAGATTGCAGTGGACCTTTGCTTAGATGTGCTCGCCCCATTATGTATGCATGTGTGGCACTGGCATGTAGGCTGATTGGGGAATGAGGGACGCACTCACTGATGCGCGCCCTGCATTCGCCCAACAGCAGCCATGCCCCCAAACCCCATACTAGATGAAGATGTTGTTTGCACATGCGCCGTAAGCCAACATAAAATCTCTTATTAAGGGAACTACCTGTGAGTGTTCCCAGATTGTCTAGTCTATTTTATTAACCCTTTCATGCTCCATTTCCACTACATTTTTCACTCTAACTTTAATGATTTTCATTTCTTCTGCATTTTTAATTCAGTTTCCTGGAAAGTACATCTAATCTTTGTCATTTTTGTTCAAAGCCTAATTTGACATCTACACTTATCTGACAAGTGTATAGTTTATAATTATAAATCATTTAAAACTTATTTCTTTGTTACTGAAGAGTCTTTGCATTTCCTGAAGTTATTTTGTTTTCTTTACTAGGTACTAGCTGGTGGTGGCCCATGCTACAGACCGCTCTCACCAACAGGTACTCTAAGAATTAAATTTTTCCATACATTTCATAAATCAGAACTGGGACAGGATTTAATAAGACGGAAATATAGCTTAGAGGCTAGAATAATGAGCTTTGAATGAACCTGGTACATATAGCAGACCTGAGTTTGAGTCCCACAACCTCCACTTGTAGGTTAAGGAACCCACTAGGGAGGCTGCCATTCTCAATGTGGTGCCTGGAGGAGAATAGTGCCTGACTGTCTTTACACTGTCCCAGCACATACCTATCAACAACAATAGCAAACAACAAATAGACAAAATACTACACACCCAATCTATACCAGTAGAAACAACACACAATTCTCTCACACTCTACACCAACCCCAATTCTCACTCAGCTAAATCCCCCACACTCACACCACTCACACTCAACAATCCCTTATTACATTATAACTTATACAAACTCCAACTCCTCCACTCATAAACCCAACCCCTATACAAAACAGTATAAAATAAAAGCTCAAAACACAACCCAAACAAGTCTATAACAATAATCAATCACATGAAAACAATTAAACAGCTAGTATGGCATAGAAATTAAAGCTCCAAGTGGTATATGTCTAATAGTCCACTGCAAGAGTAGCTAACTCTCAAAATAAGTTCAGTGAATGTCCGTTCAAACTCTCATTTCAAAAGGACTTGTGCATGAAAGCTTCCCCAGAGGTAAATCCAGCTTCCACCTGGGCTTACAATGAGTACTACAGAAGTTGATATTTGCAAAAATTATTTAAAAGCACTCTCTGTCTTAACTCAAGCATAATTTAGTCGAATCAGAAACCAAACCAGCAGATAGACAGTCACAGGATCCTCTGGTAGAACAGATCTAAATGATTTCAGTTCTTTCCAAAATGATCTTCTCTCGTTTTCTTACCGAGACAGCACAATGTATTCTACCCCCTCAGAGCAGTCCTCTCCTAGCGACAGCTGTCCCCACGGCTGCCCGAGGAGTTATTCTTCAGCCACAATGGGAGCAGGCCAGAGAGTCACTTCCAAGCCCCTGAGGAAGCTCCCAAATTAGCAGCAACTCAGAGGTTAGACGTCCAGATAATCCCAACCTCAGGGCCGCATCCACCCACCGTGGGCACCCTCCAAGTACTAAGACCCCTGAAAAGGATCCACTCTCCAGTGAACCCAAGACCAGTGTCTCCCATTAGGGACTGAGCAGCATAACTCTCCTATAAGAGCTGCACATAGCCTCTGTCCTCCATAAGGCTAAGCTGGACTCTAGCGAGAGTGCACCACGTTGTTCCGATAGGGGTCCTACAAGAATAATCCTGGACAATCTTCCATCCCTGTTGCAGAGCAACTCCTTGACTTGAAGGTTCCTCCATGAACTTCTTAAGTAAAAGGGATATTCACCAACTCAGCAGTCTCTATATGGGATCCTGTAAAAGGTGGCAGGAGGATTTCAACAGTTGAAATGTTTCTGATATTTATGGTTTGTGGTGAACAGATTTAAAAGCCTGCTACTACTTTCAGACACTGAACAAAACACCGACAAAAAACTATAGTTCAAAATGGATTTGGCAGCTCGCTCATATAGCAATCCTCACATTTAAACTGATCCCGAGAACACAACAAGGAAAATTAACTCACTCACTTATAAACCCTACTAAGCTACCACTCACTAAGCTACCCTAATAACAAAAATAATGTGGTAGAAAGTAAAACAACATGGTGTTAATTAAACTCTAAAACTCTGCTGCTGCTGCCTAAATCAGCCTAACTCCCCACCAATAATACGTCCATTACAGGGCAGAACCTGAATGCAGCAGCCATCCTACTACAAAATACCTAGGTCATGCAAGCACAGCAACAAGTATTAGCAGCAATATTAGATAAACTGGGGAAACTGACAGGCCCATACCCCATCCTCTGCCTGAGCCCACCATTACATCAACCCTTCCAAAAACAAAGTACCTGATGGGCCCCAACCTCAGTCACCACAGCCAGACTCGGAAAATCATTCTGAGGAGGAGGAGGAGAGAGGAGGTATACCTTTATTTAGTTGTTTAACCAGGTATAGCACACTAAGCTGAAAGCTTTTTACAGGAGTGACCTGGGAGCACAAGTAGGTTAAGTGACTTGCTCAGGGTCACACAGTATGCAAGTGGAAGCTGTGGTATTCAAACCCAGGTCTGGTCTGCTGGATGTCACTAAATTTGCAGCTCAGAGCCTTAGACCACTGTGCTATACTGCCTCCTTGCACCTGCAGTCACTAATGGCAAATGGTGCTTTCCTGATCAAATTCCGCCTAGTGTGCAACATAATGGCCACAGTTGGGTTTGAGACCCCAGTACCTGAACCTCTATCCAAGTTAATTCCATCACTACAGCCTTCTGCCAAAAGGCTGATGTATTTCAGGTATGTGAATCCATTGATGAGATGGTGACTTAAGAATGGGAGTCTTCAGACCCAGCTCACATACCTGAAAGCTGGTCATGGGACAAAATGTACCTCCAAGCTGACAAATTGGCGCTATGGAGCACACCACCCACAATAAACCCAAATTGTGTGTCTAAATAAAAAGACCATCCTACCTACTGAGATGGCTTCAGGGCTCAAAGACCCAACATACAGAAAATTGGAAGATATCCTAAAGAAAAATTCTGAACTGCCTGGTTTAGGAGCAAACAACAGCAATCTATACAACCAGGGCCCAATTAACAAGGCTCCAGAAAGTCATGAAGAAATGAACCCCAAAATCTACAGAGTCACAACTCCTAGAGAATGGCATCTGCCAAGTATCTAGCTGACACTGTAGTAGATTCCCTCAAGATTAACTCTCGAGCTGCAGTACTAGTCAACAGGGCATGAAAATCTTGTGGATGAAGCTGTGGGATGCGGATAATGAATTGAAAGCAATGCTCATAAACTGCCCTTCAAAAATCACTATTGTTTTGAGAAGGCCTAGAAAGATACCCCAAGGGAAAGAGGAAGGAAAAACTCTGATCAAGGAACAATCAAGCAGGTCCACTTATCTGCCAGCTAGATACAGAACCTGCTCCCAATAAGTCCTAGGATAAGAGAAGGTGAAATTATGGCTACAGGGAAATGTCTTCTGGGCAATCATACCTACCAGCAAACCCTAAAATTCTCTACCCTTAGTCCCAACTATTGTCTACCCTCTCTCTAATTCTAAATCTCTCCTTTATGTCCTCTCCATCCCTATGCCCTGGAAACATGTGGTGGTCCTCCTCTCCCTAAGGGTAGCGATCTTCCTCCCCTGCCAACTATCACCCAATCTCCCTCCTCCCCACCCTTGCTAAGCTCCAAGAGCACCTGGTCCTCTCTCAACTGACCTCTTTTCTTGCTGACTCTTCCTTCTTTACCCTGTTCCAGTCTGGTTTTCTGAAGAACCACTCCACTACCACCTCCCTCCTTAGACTTACTGACTCCATCCTTACTGGGATGGACAATGGCCTCATCACCTCTACCATCTTTGTCAACCTCGCCAGGCTTTTGACACAGTCTCCCATACCCTCCTTCTCAACTTCCTTACAGCTGCTGGTTTGTCTACTTCTGCTCTTATCTGATTTAGAGCTTACCTCACAGGCAGAATGCAATCAGTCAGGATTCAGAATGCACTGCTGGCCCGTCAGTGCAGTGGTTGGATTTCAGCTTGTGATGTCGGCAATCCAGATTTGGGAATGGACTCGGGTCATCAGGAGGGCCAGCCAGGGGAGAAGGCTTGAGTGTCCCTAGAACTGCTCTCCTTCTCCGGGGAAGGGGACTGGTGACCGCACAGGAGCTGACATCAGGCGGAGGCCGGGTTGCTGCCCTGTATGCAACATTAAATTGATGCTCTCTGGGGTGGGACAGATGCTGGTGTCATTGCATATCTCCACCACAGCCTACAGGGGGAGTAAAAACATAGTGGGACCCTGTCTCTGTAGAAGCCCTCCCTGGGGCTTCAATTAGCCTCTGCTGCCAAGAAGCTCTCCCAACTAAATACTCAGCCCGTGGCACTGAATACCGAGATCAGTGCCACGGCCTCCCTCTGGGGTAAGTCGGGGTGACTGGGAGAAGAACGGCAATGGATAGTAGGTGGGAGTCGGGGCCATGACCAGGGCCGATTCTGACAGAAGGGTCCTGCCAGGGAGGAAAAAGAGGATTCAGAATGCAATCTCTCTCCACCACTCCCAATCTCCACAGGAGTCCCACAGGTATCTGTGCTTGGCCCCATCCTTTTCTCCATCTTCCTAAAGACCTTCACTCAGTCTGCTCCCTCCTCTTCTATCCATATGAATGCCAATGAAACCATCTTGTTCACCTCTGGCAAAACCACCATTGATATAGCAACCACTCTACAGCATGACTTCCATCAGGTTCAGCTCTGGTTTGCCTCAATCAACACCAAAAGACAGTCTCCATGACCTTGGGACTTGCAGAAGTTCTCTATGCTCCACTCTTTACCCCTTTCTACAACTTTGATGAGATCATTCTTGAGGACATTCTGTTTCAGATACCTTGGGGTTTGGCTGGACCAACCTCAGCTTCTCTGGCCACGTTGACGCCATTCTGAAATAACTGCACCCAAGCTTGAGACCTTACAGGAACAGTAGTTGCATCCCCTCCTATGGCCTGGTGAGAACTTGTCCAGAAGATGAATCTCCCCATTTTTGACTACTGTGATATAGTCTATGGTGCCACTCCCATATCTTCCTTTACCAGATTGGACCTTTTTTTCAACTCCTTCTGTTGATTCATTCTTGATCGCCATCTCAAACCCATCACTGTGACCTTTACTGTGCCTACCCCCCTCCACTTGCTAACACATGCCTGGCTCACTGTGCAAAGCTAACATCAAACTTTGGCTTGGTGTGCTTCCATCCTACCTTTCATGTTCCCTCACTCCCTCCTGCCTTGCTCCCACTTTCTCAGATCCTCCAACACTTGCGCCTGCTAGTCCCCATCATACCACCTCACTGGCCAATCAGCCTTCTCCATCACGTTCCCCAAGTCTGGAACTCCCTCCCACCTCAAATCGACACTCCTCCTCCCACTCTTGCTTCTGCCTTACATAACTTTCTCTCTGCTAGCTGCTCTTGCTGCAGTCCTCCTTAACTTGTTCCCCTATAAGCCTGCTCCAGCTTCACGCCCACCTCTTTCCTGCAAATGCTCCCCTCACATCCTCCCTCAGCACCTCTTCCTTTCCACCTCCCACCACCCCATTCCTGCCTCTGTGCACCAGCTTCCCTCACTACCAACTCGCCATTGCTTGGTCAGGCCCTGGTAGGTTCTCCTGCATCCTGGAGGGGTCCAGAACCTAGGCAAACACCTCTCACCTCCTACTCCCACCCCATTCTTTCCTGAAAGGAGTGAGTTTCAGCCCTGTTCTCTCCCACATCCCTCTCTCTTAGTCCTTCTGAAGCTTACCCCCATTGCTGCCTCACTTTCCTCCTGTTGTGCTGTACCTCTAGTGCCTACAACCTGCTTCCCTCCTGTCGTACTCTATCTGTGCCTTGTACAGGTGGGGTCCACAACATACTGGAGTGGCCAGGCCCTGGCAGACCCTTCTCTTCCCCCTCTCTTCCTTTCTGACATGCTGTAACTCCCAGCCTCTGCACTGCTTCCTCCTGTTCATGCTTGATCTCCGCCTGGTGCAGGCAGGGTCCCAGTGTTCTGAGGGTCAGGCTCTGACAGACCCTTCTCCTCCAGCCATTGCCTCCCTCCTCCAAATCACCCCTTTTCACTCCCCTGCTCTCTGCTTATATGCCCCACCCACCCACCTTCCCTCCTTCCTAGCCATAGTTATTGGCTAACCCCTAATCTCTAGTGCACTTATAGTCAACCTTGCACTTTTGTTACACCTTGCAAATTTGATCTATCTGTGTCTCTTCTCGCAATCTTGCCCTAGTTCAAACTCCTTGTATTCTATCCAGCCATTTTCTAACTACTAAGTTATGTCCCACCAGTGTTTGCCAAAGACATTTGTGCATCATACCTATCTAGTTCAAGATTGTTAGCATTGTATTCCATCTAGTTCATACCTGTTAGTATTCCTCCTTTTCAGTACTTCTGTATAGTCTGCTTACGTTATTGAATGTAATCAAATTGTATACCTATATTTGCGTCCAAATCTCTGTATACTATCCTAATGTTCCCCTCAACCCGGTGACACGGGACACAAGCAACTTGTTGCTCAGTGTGCCTTCCAGGTAAAACATTTCAATAAATAAAAAAAAACATTACATAAGGTCTCAAGGTAGAGGAGGTCCCAACTGAGGCAGGGGGCACTACACTGCCTGCAGACCTCAGTCAAAGCAATGACTACAGCTGCTACAGGCATTGCCAAATGTAGCCGTGAGCATGTCACTACAGTACAATTTGCTCAGGCATGGGAACAAGCCGCAGAAGACAAGTGGATAATAGAAATAATAATAAAGGGGTATGCCATAGAATTCTCACAAATCTCCACACAAAACAGGCTGATCATATCCACCATATTGAAAAACAAGATCCAACTGGCCCAAGTGCATCAAGTACTGGCCAACCTACTACACAATAGGCCATAGCAGAAGTCCCACAAAGCGAAAATGGAAAAAAGTAAATTCCATCTTCTTCATGGTGTCCAAGAAAATAGAAGGTCTACACAGTGCTAGACCTAAAAGTCCTAAACTAATCAGTACAGTACAAACCATTCAAGATGGAAACTATCAGATCCACACTAAGGTTCTCCTCCCAGAGACTTCCTAACATCAATAGGTATGAAAGATGCATCTCTCCACATCCCCATGAGACCATCACATTACAAATTCTTCAGATTCCACATGCTGGGAAATATTACCAATATCAAGTTCTCCCATTTGGACTGGCATCTTCCCCAAGGATATTCACAAAGGTAATAATCCTTTTAGCAGCCAAACTGAGGGAATGGGGCATTCAAGATATACCATACTTGGGCAACTGGCCTATCAGAATCAGATTGATCCAACAATCCATTCAGGAGAGCGAAAATCATGGTACAATGCCTAAAAGTCATAGCTAGGTAATTAATTACTCAAAGAGCTGCCCCACCCCAGCCAATCCATAGAACACTTAGCACCATGATCAACACAACTCTAGGCCTACTATAGCCATTGAAAACATGAATCCACACTATAATAGCTCAAGCCAATCAATTACAGAAACTCAAAAATCCTTCATTACAACTCATACCCCAAGTACTGGGTCTAATGTCATTCTCAATAAACATAGTACCATGAACCAGATGGAACATACACCCCTAAGTAGCCATTTTGATCAAATAAGGCCCAACTTATGACGTCTACCTGTCCCAGACAGTGATACTCCCCCACATATGATGCGGCTTATCATGGTGGACAAACAAGACACAAATCACCAGAGGAATGCCTCTGGACATCCAACCAGAAGTGATCTAGAGACAGACACCAGCCTATCAGGATGAGGGCAGTCCTGGGACATCAGTTAGCACAAGAAAATGGTCCTAACCGAGGCAAAACTACCCATAAATATGCTAGAAATAAGAACAGTATTCCTGGCCCTTCTATACTTCAACCAGCACATCAGAGACAAACATGTACTCATAAGATCCGACAATCAGATGACGGTGTCATACATAAACAAACAGCGGGGACCAAGAGCAGGGTGATGCAGAAAGAAGCATCAAAACTCATACCATGGGCCCAGAAGCATTTCATGAGTATCTCTTCAATCCACCTGGTGGGCAAATTATATACAACTGCAGATTGGCTGAGCCACCAACAGATACACCCAGGAGAATGGAAGCTACACCCTCAAGTATTCCAACACATCAACAGGAGTTGAGGACCTGTGGAAATTGATCTGATTGCATCCAGCAAGAACAATTAATGCCCCAAATTACTATCCAGATACAAAGACAAATAATCCATGGGAGTGGACACCCTATCAGCACGATGGATATTCAATGTGGCATACATATTCCGCCACTAGCACTCATTCCACAAGTATTTGTTTTAATTCTTTATTTAAGAACATTTTGTCTGAGAAAAGGTACAGTATCAAACATTCAATCACATTCGTAAAATCATGTCAACAATGTATCACAAACATCAATTCCAAAATAATAAAAATAAATTAATACAGGGTCAGAGAATATCTATTTCCCCAGTACAAAAATTCTCACACTGGAATGATAGAAAAAGCATTTGTCAATGCCAAATGTTGGCTTGCTGGCATTGGCATTGGTAGTGCAGGAGTTAGATAGATGCATCATAGGAATGGCAGTGAAGTATTGAACTGATGCCAACCCATCCCACCCTGCAGAGAGTGACAAGCATTAGGGTGTCCTTTGAGTGTTCGGTAGTGCAGTGCATGAAAACATGTCAGGCAGGATGTGAGAAATGACAGCTGCACAGTTCATAAGGAGTTGGAAAAAATGCCAGTGTTGAAAATGTGGCATGTAAATATACCAAATTTGTGAAGCTACTAGGATGCGTGGAAATATGCAATGCATGCTTGCAACACTGCCATTTATGGAAGCGTTAGGCGCAAATTTTCAACATAGGCATTTTAGCACCTCTACTCATGTACAGTGTTACTGTTATTTCCGTAGCAAGTCCTGAAGAAGTGATTTTCAAGACAGCTTACTCACGCTTATTCTGCTACCGGAAGTGCGAAAACACATTTTGGGCATGATATGTCAAATGACGGCTGTACTGTTCATCAAGAGGTGTGGAAAATGGCAATGAAAACCAGACTGAAAATATCACAAATGCACGACGGCACGAGTGTGCAATCTGCCAATGCATGCTTGTAACACAGTTATTTTATGGAGTATCATCACCATATTTTCAACATAGGCATTTTAGGTCCTCTGCTCATGAACTGTGTCATTGACATTTTCATAATCTAGCCCAAACACTGATTTCCAGCAACTGCGCTATTGTGCGCCGAAGTGCGGAAACACATTTCGGCAGGATGTGGAAATGACAGCTGTACTGTTCACAAGGAGATGTAAAAATGACAATGCTGAAAATCCAGCAGTAAAATATTGTGAATCTTGTGAAATTCACGAGCCTGCGTAACAACGCACTGGGCAACGCCGCAGCTCATAAAACAAACTGTTAGTTTTTTCCACAAATTTGGAACTTAGGCTTTTTAAGAGGGCACGTCATGAACACCACCACTGTCATTTTGTTAATGGGCCCGAAGGTGATGTCGGCAGTGACTGCGAAATCACCTTCGAGGCCGATAAACGCCATGACAGTGATAGAATTCATGAGGAGGGGCCACAAAAACCCATGTTGAAAATTTGGTGCAAAAAGTCCAAGAAATGCCTGAGATATGCAAAAAAAAAACCCTTTTCACTCCATTATACAGCTTACGGCATTTCCTCAGTTCGCGGTCGGCTTTGAAGAGTGCAGGCGTGTTCCTGGTCCACTGAAGATCATCGCACGGACTCTGGAAGTGAGTATGGGGTGAGGAGGGTGAGGGAGGCAGGGTGTGCAGTGGGTGGAGTGCGGGTGTGGGGAGGCGGACCCTGACTACGATGGACCGTTTCGTATTCTAGGTACAGAAAACTATCGCTAGGACAGTTTTGGCAAGCTGGGGTGGGCTCCCAGCGTGCCACCTAAGTGGGTTTGGGGGGTTAGTAGCCGATGGGGATTGGGCACCCTCATTGGCACACAACACGAGGTTTAATGCCGCTTGAGGATTGGGCACCTTGACAAACAAAAAGCGCGGGACTGTTTTGTACGCTGGGGTGAGCTCCCAGCGTGCCACCTAAAGAATGGTTTGGGGGTCACTAGCCAACAGGATTGGGCACCTCGCCGGCACACAACACGGGGTAATGCCGCTGGGATTGAGCACCCCGCCGGCAAACAAAGTCGGGAGGCGCGAGCTTAGGGGATTGGGCACCCCTCAGCATTCAACAGTTGGGGGAGTGATGCCGACGGGAGTGGGCTCCCCATCAGCGTGTCACACAAGGGGCGTGAGCTTCACCCACATGCGGGGCTTACGTCATGTTTATTGGAATGTTTGCCTTGAAAGGCACATGGGAGGCGTGTCTTTATGCTTGCTGTATGACGAAGCTTGTCTCTGATTGCAGGCACTTTGTTACAAGTTTTGTCCACTTTACAAAATGTTGGTGTCAGTGCTAGCATGCTGTGTGGGGAATGAGGGCGCACCTACTGATGCGTGCCTGCATTCCGCCCAACAGCACCGCGCCTCCAAATCTCCACTCTCCCAATATGTTGACCTGCACGCAAGCACGGCAAGCCAACATAATAAATCAGTATTCCATCATTCCCTGGACATGGTGTGTATATTAATTGAGCTGTAAGAAGAAGCCACAGGCCCATAGGCTCCTTTGTTCAACATTTTATATTTGTGGAAGCCTGGCAATTAATCCCTGTACCAATACATTTCCTCCCAGGAGTCACAGGGTAGGTGCTAGAGTATAATTCTATATCTATGTATCAGCCTTCCTTCATACTTCCCATACCGTCTTGTGACAAATTCTAGTCTGTATTTCATAATATAAAGGACCCATCTCTTCATGAATAATTCAAATTATCCTTTGCATGGCGACTAGGGCTGTCAGTCTCTCCATATGATAAACTTCCACCATTATGTCCTGCCACTCTGTAATAGTGGGAATTATCATGGAAAGCCATCGGCGGGCGATGGCCTTCTTAGCCACAAGAAGTAAGATATTCAGCAAAGTTCTAGTGGCCAAGTCCGAGCTCTGAGGGAACTGGGAAAAGAGGAAAAGATCTGCAGTAATCTGGATTGGGGAAACAAGCATGTCTGAGAGGGCCAAATGCAGTGCATCTAAAAGGTTTCAAATTTGGACAACCCAGAGGACATGTCCATGCTTGAGGAAAAATCTACAGTCCCTCCAACAAGCTGTACCCAAACTCAGAATATATTTAGCCTGTATAGCTGGTGTCTTGAAAAATCTTATGGTAACCTTCCAGCTAAATTCTTTTCATCTGTAGGAGGAAGTGCCAGCATGCAAAAAAATAATTATGGCATTCCCACCCCTGGTCTAATATATGTATCCCTAAATCCTCCTTCCATTTTGTTTAATATAGTACAGAGTTGTCTCACAATAGTAAAAGCACTTTGTATAAATAAGTTGCCATATGACTTAGGAGCACTTGTCTTTCCAGTGCTCTCTTGATAATATCCACTATTGGGGCTTGGTATCCCTGCACCAGAGATTCCTGAGGAAGGAATTTAATTAAATTAATGACTTTTAGATAACGAAACCTGTCCTGAGGTTGTAAACCGTACATAGCCCTAAGCACCTCAAACAGATAGGGGGTCCATCCTTAGCGTATGCCACAGAGTTATCCCCTGCCTTTCCCAGCATCTGAAGCCCAAGCCCAAGTAGGCAGGCTGAAAAAGGTGATAGCGAGACAGGAAATTAACAAAGGTCTCAAATGTTTAAAATCCTTGGAGTCCAGAAGTGAATTCCAACATTTCAATATACTTGTAAATGGATTATTAGTAATAATACCTGTTGGGACCTTGGATATGCCAATAAAATCTGGAATAGATTGACCAGATCTTTGCTTTAATCTCCAACTCCCTCCACTTTGCGAAAAAGGAATCATGTAATCATAAGAGGATTATCTGTAGTTGGACTGCTAAATGATAGTTTGCCAAGTCAGGTAGAGCTAATTCTCCTGTCTTTTTAGTAATTGCAAGAAGGAAAATTTGACTCTAGGCTGTTTAAGGTCCCAAATATACTGGCATATTTTTTGTTGAGCTCTATAAAAAATTTTCTTTGGGGGTGATAGGAAGTGTTTGTGCAAGATATAAAATCCTTAGTAGAAGATTCGTCCTGACCACCTCCACTCTTTGTATTAAAGAAAGGGAGGATATCCATCTCTTCATATCCCCACTGAGGCTCTGGAGAAGAGGTTCATAATTAATGTGGTACAGCTGGGCTGTATCAACCGATAACTACACACTCAAATATTTCAAACAGGGTAAGTTCCACTGAAAAGGAACTCTCTCTCTGTATTAGCTGTGATGGTGTATAATTCACCAGCAAGACTTCAATTTTAGATAAATTTTCCCGATACCCTGCTTAATTCTCCGAACTGGTTCAACAACCTCCATAATGAAGGCAGTGAAGACTCAGCTGATAGGTACACCAATAAATCATCTGCATATAATGCCACATTATGAGTTTCTCCTCCACCAGCAAGTCCTGTATGTCATCAGCTTGCTTCATCACCTGAGCTAAAGGCTCTAAGTAGATAGCAAAAGTAGTGGGCTCATGAGGCAGCCTGCCTCATCCCTCATTATAAGGGTATAGAGAGGACACCGCCCCATTAAGCTTCACATAAGCCATTGGATTACCATCATGATAGTTCTTTGAAGACTTCCAGGAAGGCCAGAGCTTCCAATACCGCCATTAAGAAAGGCCATACTACCCGTCCAAGGCCTTCTCTGTGTCCAGACTCATAAGTAAGAATGGGGCTTCCTACTGAGCAGCATGGTGTAACACATTTAAAGTTCTTTTAATGTTGTCTTGTGTTTGCCTAGAAGGTATACACACCTGACAGTAACATTTTAACAGCGGGGTCCCCTACAGCGACTGCAGTGCCACGTCACTGTAGGGAACCCCTATCCAACCCGGCACTGTCTGTCGGGGTCCTGCACCCCATCAAATCTGCTCCGACTAGGGAGTTGGAATCCTAAGTGACGGGTGCGGAGCACAGCCCCCCACGTGGAGGTTCGGGTGTGAAGCCCTCGGAAGAAAACACTTGTTTGCCTCCATAACTGGCAGCCAACTGTAAATGAAGTCAACCTGCCAGTTTCACCATCTGGTCATTCGACAAATATTTTGTCGATGACCAGTCATGGTTCCAAAGGCACAAAACTGCATTGATCAGGATTAATCAGCTAGGGCAGTACCCTCTCCAGGTGAGATATCATAATCTTTGTAAAGATTTTATGATCAATATTTAGGATCGAGATAGGTCTATATGAACAACAATGCATTAAATCCTGCCCTGGTTTTGGAATACTAGATATGATGGCAAATCTCAGGAGGATGGGATAGGCAACCCTTCGTGTGTTTCCCTACAGGCCTCTAATAGAGAAGGAGAAAAGATGCTGAAACACCTTATAAAATTTGCTGGTGTACCCATCAGGGCCTGGGCTCTTATTAGATTTAAGGCTGAATGGAAGTGTCTGTCTCGGATGCCTGAATTGGGGCCTTGAGCTATGCTCTATGCAGTTCACTTAGGGAGCTGCAAGGAAGCTAAAAGGCTTGGATATCCTGTGGGTCAGATTTCCATTCTGGTGTATACAGTTTAGAGTAAATAAACACCAAAGGCCTCGCTAATTTCAACTGGGACATTGGTACATTTGGCCAATACTGGGAGTGAAATCTGAGTTATGGTAGATTGCGCTACTTTATGCTTGAATCTATGCACTAAAAGGCATGTGGCATGGGTTCCTCCTTCATAGTATTGCTGTTTAACATATTGAAGTGCCTGTTCCATTTTAAGATCCAACACCTGCTGTATTTGTGGCTTTGTGGCTTAAAGTAGAGGCCAAATAGTATCATCTCTAAGGTGCTGTTCCTGCAAATCCTCAATAGGGTTTCCAGGACTGCAGCCTGTGTTTTTGAAGTGTGCAGCATATTTAATTATTTCACCTCTCAAGACTACCTTTAAAGCGCCCAGAGAATTCTCAATCTAATCTTCTCTCCCTGTTTTCCCTAAAATGTGTAGAATAAGCTCTTTAATTTTTTCCTGGAATTTAGATAAATTTAGAAGAAAATTATTAAAATGCCAGAAAGTGGACTTACTATCCTTCTGCCAGTTTAAGGTTAACACCAGTAGGAAATGGTATAATGGCGCAAAGGCACCATCTCACAACCCTGCAACATATGTGCATGTTCACCTGAGACATGAAAATAGATAATCCTCATATAGATTTTATGAACTGCATAAAATGAGTAAACTTCCTCTATGTGGGTTCAGATACCTCCTCGCATCTATCTATTTGGCAAGCTTCATATGAACACTAGCTGCTTTCTGAGCAGTTGTTTGCTTTGGGGTCTTGGGTTGGTAGTATCCCTTGACTCATAAATCATGTTGTGCTCACCCCTACTATCAGTAAACCAATGTGGTAAGTGGTGATCATTTGAAATAATGACCTAACCACATTAGGTGAAGAGCTGGGGAATATAAACACTTGCCAGAGTGACCAGGGATCCCTCCAGATCTCCATTCACCAGCAACAGACGACACTCTGAGTCTGAATAAGAGGAGACCAGGCAGAACTAAATAGAGTGGGACACCAAGATAGCAGTGCTCTCCTCTTACCATTCCTATAAGAGGAGGAAATCACATGTGTGACCAAAATTTAGCCAGTTTCTGATGTTTCTCCTCACTTAAGTGTGTTTCTTGGAGGAGAATAAAAGAGGGATGCTGCTTTTAAGAAGAGACAATGCTGTTTAACCCATTCACATTTAGTGAACAAACCTTAAATATCCCCAACAGCACCATAAGTGTAAAATTAGATCTGGGTACAAAAATATAAACCTCATTCCTCAGATAACTAGCACCTGGACAGGCTCCACCAGCTCAGAATCTGCAGAAATACAGCTATTATTCTACCTAGCAGGAGATCACTAAAACAAGCATGCCCTGCTGTATTGTGAAGCTAATCGGTGGGGAAAATCATATGCTCTAAGATCTGACCCATTCCAAATTAAGTGAAAAAGTAAACATTCAACTATAACCATGACAACCATCAACCACATATGACTAATAAATAAATTAGTAAATGAGTACTCCCAAGGGAGAAGGGCATTAGTTGCTGTCCTTTCAAAGGCCGAGCAAAGCCCCAAGAGATATGGGGTGTCCCAGCTAAGAGGCGGCGAGAAATACCTCACCCAGGACCTCCTGGTTGGCAAAAGCATGATCCCTTGTGATGGCCAGGTAAGGATGCAACAAAAACACAAAGTCAACCCCCATTGTGTTTATTAGGGGGTTATGTTCTGTATACATAGGGGAGGTAACATAGAACCTAGGTTCCCTTGACCCCACTGCCTCTATAACTGAAAAATCAAATAGTTATGTGATCCTGCTCCAAAGCTAGGGGTTGTACAAAGCTTTATACAGAGCCCCTTAAGAAAACCTGTGTTCATCTCCAGTATTTCAGAGATATTGCAACAGATGCACCATAATTATTCATAAACCAGAGCATGTATTACAAGCTGCATCTAGTGGCCAAAATCATTAATGACAGCCCTGTCAGTCCAGAGAACATGTCTGGGAGTTTTAAAATTGTAGACTTTGAATATAGCAATTTAACAGTTCAGTATGTCCATGTCTATTAATGCCTTGTGACCTAGCTGTCAACAAAGAAAATGGCACTTAAAACTTAATATATAATTCATACATTGCAGGGCGCATTAATTACTTAGGTGGTGCCAATTACTGTAGGTAATACATGTAGATACCCTTAGCCAGTACATAGTTCAATTCGCTCCTGTTAGCCTCTTTTACAAATTCACCAAAATGAAATAACTACAAATGAAAAGGAGTGTATCTCGAGTCACAAGCATTACACTTCTGGTCCTCATATTACCATTGACTCCCTAAAATGAAAAACAGTACTTACAACATTATGAGGCCATTCAGGTTATTGCCTCTGAAACTTGGCCTGAATTGTTAGTAGCTTCTAAGGGGCCAAGTTCTTCAACATCCGATTGATGTCCTGAAGCATGTCCATAGCAGAGCGTTTCCCAGCAGCTCTTGAGTTGTACCTTCCTGCCAGTAGCCACTGTGATCTTTGCAGCTTCACTAGTGGAGCTCCAGCATGTCTTTGTTTGTCCAGTCCCCAGCCTCTGCCCTCCAGAGCTCGGACTGCATCTTTCGGGTAGAGTACAGTTCAGTACCAGTGTTCCAAAAACCCTCAGCTTAGCAGGGTATGGTGTTTGGATGCGGATCCCTGAGAATGAAGCATACAGAGCACAGGTGCATAGGCCAGTCTCTTCTGAAAAATAGTTAAGGGATTGTCTTGGTCAAAGAAGAGACAGATGCCATTATATTTGACTGATTTTTGTTGCCAGGCCGATCTCAAGACTTGCTCTTTGCAACCACCAATCGAGGTCGCACCTTCGGATTCATTGTTTTTGAGTTAGCACCCTATCTGCTTGCTCAATTCTGAAGTTAAATGAGGTTGGTAAATCCAAGACATGCCACAGAAAGTCAGAAATAAAATCCGTCATATCTCGGTCTCCGATCCTTCTGGCAATCCGTATATCCAAAGGATTTCATGAGGACCATGCTTCCAAATCAAGGCACTTAAACTCTAACTGCTCTTGCTGGTCAACTAAGTAGTCAATGGCCTTGGATAACTGATGTACGCCATTTTCTGTGGTAGCGATCCGCTCCTCTGCATTCTGTACTCTAGTTTCCAGTGCAGTAAGTTTAGAATTCAGTTTATTAAATTCTTGTTTGGTTTTGAGCGAACGGTTTTGATCTCTGCAAGTAAGGTCTCAAAGTGAGACTGAGACAGCTTTTCCTGTTCCACTTCGGTATCTGTGTCTGTGCCCACCAGGCCTGTTAAGAGTTACTTCAACTCAACGTGGATTTTCAGGGATTAGCCCTCAGCCATCCTTTTAAATTTCAGTTGTTTAGAGCAGGATCTGTCAGTCTGATCACTTTCCACTGTTCTTGGTTGCCATTTGTGAAAGAATTGAGTATTAAAAGACACGTGGAAGACATGTGGAAGGGTGATTTTTCTTTGTGCAGTGAGGGAGCTCCTCGATTAACCTGCCTTCAGGGTGATGATGTCATCAGAAGTCCATTCCACAAGTATTGAAGAAAATACATACATCCAGAGTGAGAGTAATGCTCATTACATCCCACTGACTGAGAAGGGCCTGGTTCACCACAATAGTAGCTATGGCCCTGGACCATCCCTGGAGACTCCCAAAAGACACAACATTCACTGGCAGGGCCGTATGGCACCCTAACCTCACCACCTAAAAACTGACAGCCTGGCTCCAGAAAGAGAGACTGTTAAAAGCAGGCTACTATTCCTTAGTAATTAACACAATGACCATGTCCAGGAGGGCCTCCACAATCACCACATATCAGAGGCACGGAATCTATTTTCAAAAGGGTGCAATCACTGAAAGACAGACCCCAAAGACTACTCAATAGCAGACATTCTACTCCTTCTACAAGAGGGTCCAGACCTGGAGCTTTTACCATCCTCACTTAGAGTGCAAGTAAGGGCAATCGTGCGGCAAGAGGCTAAATCATGGCACCCTGCCAGGTGCACACTAGACATTATCCGCTTTTAAAGGCTGCCACTAATATACTGTACAGCCCAATGTAAAGACAATGCTAGCACAATAAGATCTCAAGCTGGTACTGAAAGCCATGACAAAATCACCCTTTGAATATTTGGTTTCAGTAGCACCCAAGTGGCTGAACCCAAAAACAATCTTCCTTGTAACAATTTGTTCAGCAAGACCAATTGAAAGCTACAGGCCCTATCATGCAGGGCTCCATTTCTAACATTCCACAATGACCAAGTTTCTAAGACCAGTATTATCCTTTGTCCCTAAGGCAGCACCACCATTCCATACAAGACAAACAATTGAACTATCTGCCTGCATGCAGGCAAAGTGCAACAAGAAACTCAGCTGCAAACACTGGGGATGAAATGAGTTTTAACCATATATGTCACATGCACCAACGAGCACGCAAGACAGACCTACTGTTTATCATTTTCCAAGGTCACAGGAAAGTTCATCCAGCATCTCATGCAACAATAGCATCACGGCTCAAGGCTTGAGGAATTGTACAAAGCCAATAATTCAGTACTGCCATCAAAACTGAAGGCACACTCCACCAGGGTGGTGGCCACTTCATGGGCAGAGAAGAATATGGCCACCACTGAAAAATATGTGCAGCCACTACCTGGTTCTCCCTGCACACTTTCACTAGACACTATAGAATCGCTGTGTCACAAGACAATAAAACAAATTTTGGCTACTAGTTTTACTAGCAGTAAAATCCAATAGGCCAGAAAGGCATTGGGTCAGAACAGCACCGACAAGAATGCCTTCGGCAAGAAGGGTGCGGACAAAATAGTGCCGATATTTTTGAGAGGGCTCCGCCCCTGCACCACCCAACGGTGGGGGGGTGAAGGCCCCTAATAAGGATTATTATCCCGGGAGGGGAGCGGATCACGGGCAAAAATAAATATGTGGGTTCATGGAATACTGTATCTATGGCCCCACACACCAATGTGTTAAAGTCCCAGTTGGCAAAACATTTTGGAGACCAGGATTAGAACCCTGGTTTTTTGTCATCTGATAGAACTGCTCTATGCCCCAGCCCTCCACACCCAAGGAACAGCTCAGCTGGGTCCTGGATTCTGCTACTCTCTTTTCTGTTTAGCAGTCACATGGATAGCAACCAGTGGAGTACATATGGCTAGTGCTGTAAATCCCTGCTCGCTGTTCCTGGTAGCGCCATATTTATTTATTTATTTATTAGCTTTTGGTAACCGGTAAGTGCGCTTAGGCAACAGACCTGTCTATTTTCAGGGCATGACCCGGAGAGCACAGGACATTGCGTTACATATGCAGAAATGCACAGACATAATATAGGTGTACAGGAGCAAAAACAAGATATACATTGGGTAGCACAGTAACAGTTACATAAGGGTACATTTTAGGCATAGATCATAATAAGGATGTAAATAAAGCAATTAGGGTAACCTATAAGACAGCTGAGGACAGTAAAGACATCAAGGTTCATAGCCACCCTAGACAAATGTATTGCATGGGAGAACATTAGTGTAGTACTCAGGTCAGACAGTGCTTAATTTGTAAAGAAAGAGTTGCCAGGGCTCTGAGTCCAAACAGCAAAAGTTATGGGTCTCGGGGCCACCAGGCCCCAGAAGCTATGGGTTTTTAGATGCCTGTGGTGAGTTTTGGGGTTATATTGCAGATAAACACATTTATATATCAGGCTCCCTGCCCCTGAATCCACGGGAAGAATTTTTCTTTTTGGGTGGAGTCAGGTTGAGAGCCTGACTGACCGGCACTGATAAAGGATCATGGCTGGGCATGTATAAGTATAATGCAATGGCAAGATGCTGTGAATTGGCTCCAATGTTAGTCTGGGGCCAGTAGGCCCCAGAAGCTCTTTGGTCTTTTAGATGCTCTGTAAATGAATTTGTGGGGTTATGTTTATATTCCAGATAAAACACATTTCTGTGTCTGGTTCCTCACCCCTAAATCTGGGTAAGAATTGTTTTGGGGGGTAGAGTCAATTATTGTAGAGTCTGGCTGACCACTGGTAAAGGACTGTGGGCTTGTATAAAGGGCAAGATGTTGTGAATTGAACTAAAGGTAAGAATCTAAATGATAGGCCCCAGAAGTGTTTGGTTTTTGATGCTCTGTGGTGAGTTTTGATGGGTTATATTGCAGATAAACACATTTATATTATGTGCCAGGTTCCCTATCCCTGAATCCAAGGAATAATTTTTTGGGGGACAAAGAATAGAAATGTGTTTAATGTGAATATATAACCCTGGCCAACACTCACCACAGAGCATCTGAAACCAAGAGTCTTGGTGCTTTCTGGTCTCCAGACCCCTGGCCTTTGGCTTCGGGTCAATTCACAGCATCTTGCCCTTTATACTGGAGTTATGGTATTGGAGACTGTGGCTGACCTTACTATGCAACAAAATGTACCACATAACATCTAGCATGGTACAAGTAATAGAAGAACCAATTAAAACTGAAGCAGGAAAAGGTTTTATAGCTAAAGGATCATGGGCATGTAGAAGCTATGGCAAGGTACTGTGATCCAAAGGCCAGGGGTGGGGTACGGTACTGTGATCCAAAGGCCAGGGGTGTGGGGTATGGTACGGAATCATGGGCATGTAGAAGCTATGGCGAGTACTGGGATCCAAAGGCCAGGGGTGTGGATACTGGCACGGAATCATGGGCATGTAGAAGCTATGGCAAGGTACTGTGATCCAAAGGCCAGGGTCGTGGGGCAGTGCACGGAATCATGGGCATGTAGAAGCTATGGCAAGTACTGTGATCCAAAGGCCAGGGGTGTGGGGTACGGGGTACGGAATCATGGGCATGTAGAAGCCACGGCAAGGTACTGTGATCCAAAGGCCAGGGGTGGGGTACTGCACTGTGATCCAAAGGCCAGGTGTGGTACTGCACGGAATCATGGGCATGTAGAAGCTATGGCTAAGTACTGGGATCCAAAGGCCAGGGTGTGGGCACGTACGGAATCATGGGCATGTGAAGCTATGGCAAGGTACACTGTGATCCAAAGGCCAGGGTGTGGGGTAATGGTACTGTGATCCAAAGGCCAGGGCATGGATACGTACTGTGATCCAAAGGCCAGGGTGTGGGTACGAGTACGGAATCATGGGCATGTAGAAGCTATGGCTAAGGACTGGGATCCAAAGGCCAGGGGTGAGGGTACAGTACGGAATCAAGGGCATGTAGAAGCTATGGCAAGGTACTGTGATCCAAAGGCCAGGGGTGGGGTACGGCACGGAATCATGGGCATGTAGAAGCTATGGCAAGGTACTGTGATCCAAAGGCTAGGGGTGTGGGAGTGCGGTACTGTGATCCAAAGGCCAGGGGTGGGAGTGATGCCGAATCATGGGCATGTAGAAGCTATGGGCTGGCATTGGGATCCAAAGGCCAGGGGTGGGGTACGGCACGGAATCATGGGCATGTAGAAGCTATGGCGGGCACTGGGATCCAAAGGCCAGGGTGTAGGGTACGGTAATGAATCATGGATGTAGAAGCTATGGCTAAGTACTGGGATCCAAAGGCCAGGGGGTGGGGTACGTACGGAATCATGGGCATGTAGAAGCTATGGTGAAGTACTGTGATCCAAAGGCCAAGGTGTGGGGGCACGGACGGAATCATGGGCATGTAGAAGTATGGCAAGGTACTGTGATCCAAAGGCCAGGGGTGGGGTACGGTACTGTGATCCAAAGGCCAGGGTGTGGGTACGGTACTGGAAACCAAAGGCCGGGGGTGGGGGTACTGCACGGAATCATGGGCATGTAGAAGCTATGGCAAGGTACTGTGATCCAAAGGCCAGGTGTGGGTACGGCACGGAATCATGGGCATGTAGAAGCTCATGGCAAGGTACTGTGATCCAAAGGCCAGGGTGTGGGGTAGGGCACGGAATCATGGGCATGTAGAAGCTATGGCGAAGCACTGTGATCCAAAGGCCAGGGGGTGGGCACGGCACGGAATCGCGGGCATGTAGAAGCTATGGCAAAGGTACTGTGATCCAAAGGCTAGGGGTGGGTACGGCACTGTGATCCAAAGGCCAGGGGTGGGGTAATGCATGGAATCATGGGCATGTAGAAGCTATGGCGAAGTACTGGGATCCAAAGGCCAGGGGCGTGGGTAAGGTAATGGAATCATGGGCATGTAGAAGCTATGGCTAGGTACTGGGATCCAAAGGCCAGGGGTGGGTACGGCACGGAATCATGGGCATGTAGAAGCTATGGCGAGTACTGGGATCCAAAGGCCAGGGGTGTGGGGACGGCACGGAATCATGGGCATGTAGAAGCTATGGCAAGGTACTGTGATCCAAAGGCCAGGGGGTGGGGTACGGTACTGTGATCCAAAGGCCAGGGGTGTGGGTACTGCACTGGGAACCAAAGGCCAGGGGTGGTAATGGCACGGAATCATGGGCATGTAGAAGCTATGGCAGGTACTGTGATCCAAAGGCCAGGTGTGGGTACGGGCACGGAATCATGGGCATGTAGAAGCTATGGCAAGGTACTGTGATCCAAAGGCCAGGGGTGGGGTACAGTAATGAATCATGGGCATGTAGAAGCTATGGCAGTACTGTGATCCAAAGGCCAGGGGGTGGGAGTGCTGACGGAATCATGAGCATGTAGAAGTACTGACAGGTACTGTGATCCAAAGGCCAGGGGTGTGGATACGTGCGGAATCATGGGCATGTAGAAGCTATGGCAAGTACTGTGATCCAAAGGCCAGGGGTGTGGGGTACGGTACTGAATCATGGGCATATAGAAGCACGACAAGGTACTGTGATCCAAAGGCCAGGGGTGGGGCACGGCACTTGATCCAAAGGCAGGGGTGGGGTACTGCACGAATCATGGGCATGTAGAAGCTATGGCGGCACTGTGATCCAAAGGCCAGGGGGTGGGGTACGGCACGGAATCATGGGCATGTAGAAGCTATGGCTGAGTACTGTGATCCAAAGGCCCAGGGGTGGGTACGTACGGAATCATGGGCATGTAGAAGCCATGGCAAGTACTGTGATCCAAAGGCCAGGGGTGTGGGGTACGGCACGAATCATGGGCATGTAGAAGCTATGGTGAAGTACTGTGATCCAAAGGCCAGGGGGTGGGGCACTGGTACGGAATCATGGGCATGTAGAAGCTAGCAAGGTACTGTGATCCAAAGGCCAGGGGTGGGGTACGGTACTGGGATCCAAAGGCCAGGGGTGGGGAGTGCGTGCGGAATCATGGGTATGTAGAAGCTATGGCGAGTCACTGTGATCCAAAGGCCAGGGTGTAGGTACGGCACGGAATCATGGGCGAGTAGAAGCTATGGCAAGGTACTGTGATCCAAAGGCCAGGTGTGGGGTACGACATCGAATCATGGGCATGTAGAAGCTACAGCAAGGTACTGTGATCCAAAGGCCAGGAGTGTGGGACGTGGTAGGGAATCATGGGCATGTAGAAGCTACGGCAAGGTACTGTGATCCAAAGGCCAGGGTGTGGGGCATGCGTAGTGTGATCCAAAGGCCAGGTGGGTGTGGCATGCGAATCATGGGCATGTAGAAGCTATGGCAAGGTACTGTGATCCAAAGGCCGGGTGTGGGGTACGGTACTGTGTTCCAAAGGCCAGGGGTGTGGGGTACTGCACGGAATCATGGGCATGTAGAAGCTACGGCAAGGTACTGTGATCCAAAGGCCAGGGGTGTGGGTACGGCACTGGGATCCAAAGGCCGGGGTGTGGGGCAGTAATGCACGAATCATGGGCATGGTAGAAGCTGTGGCAAGGTACTGTGATCCAAAGGCCAGGGGTGGGTACGTACTGTGATCCAAAGGCCAGGGGTGGGCACGGGTACTGTGATCCAAAGGCCAGGGGTGGGGTAATGTATGGAATCATGGGCAAGTAGAAGCTACGGCAAGGTACTGTGATCCAAAGGCCAGGGGTGTGGGGTGCAGTGCGGAATCATGGGCATGTAGAAGCTACGGCAAGGTACTGTGATCCAAAGGCCAGGGGTGAGGTACGGGACGAATCATGGGCATGTAGAAGCTATGGCAAGGTACTGTGATCCAAAGGCCAGGGTGTGGGGTACGGCACGGAATCATGGGCATGTAGAAGCTATGGCAAGGTACTGTGATCCAAAGGCCAGGGGTGTGGGGTGCAGGTACTGTGATCCAAAGGCCAGGGGTGTGGGGTGCAGTGCAGGAATCATGGGCATGTAGGAGCTACGGCAAGGTACTGTGATCCAAAGGCCAGGGGTGAGTGCAGGTACTGTGATCCAAAGGCCAGGGAGTGGGGTACGAATGCGGAATCATGGGCATGTAGAAGCTATGGCAAGGTACTGTGATCCAAGGCCAGGGGTGTGGGGTACAGTGCGGAATCATGGGCATGTAGAAGCTATGGCAAGGTACTGTGATCCAAAGGCCAGGGTGTGGGCATGCACGGAATCATGGCATGTACAAGCTATGGCAAGAACTGTGATCCAAAAGGCCTGGGGTGTGGGGCACGGTATGGAATCATTGGCATGTGGAAGCTATGGCAAGGTACTGTGATCCAAAGGCCAGGGGCGTGGGTGCACGGTACTGGGATCCAAAGGCCAGGGGTGTGGGGTCGATGCACGAATCATGGGCATGTAGAAGCCATGGCAAGGTACTGTGATCAAAGGCCAGGGGTGTGGGGTACGATGCAGGAATCATGGGCATGTAGAAGCTATGGCAAGGTACTGTGATCCAAAGGCCAGTGTGGGCAATGCACTGTGATCCAAAGGCCAGGGGTGGGGTACGTGTACTGTGATCCAAAGGCCAGGTGTGGGTACGTACTGTGATCCAAAGGCCAGGGGTGTGGGGTACGGCACGGAATCATGGGCATGTAGGAAGCTACGGCAAGGTACTGTGATCCAAAGGCCAGGGGTGTGGGTACGGTACTGGGATCCAAAGAGGCGTGGGAGTGGCATGTACGGAAGGCCACAGAAGCTCTTGGGGTTTAGAAGTGCTGTGGTGAGCTTTGGGGCTTTAATTGAAGATAAAACACACTTCTGTTACATGTTCCCTGATTGAAGATAAAGCACATTTCTGTTACAATTAGGGAACCTGTAACAGAAGTGTGCTTTATGTTCAATAAAAGCCCCAAACTCACCACAGAGCATCCAAAACCAAGGGCTTCTGGCCTACCTATAACATTAATTATGCTCCTGCAATTAATTTGTTAGAATGGGAGGTTAGCTGCTGAAGTAAGAACATTTTATAATATGACATTGACATGGTCTAATACTTATCGAACCCCAGGCCACCGTGCACACCATACAATACCAGGCATTGGGCAAAGTTGTACCCTGCTAGATGCCATTGGTATATGTTGTTGCTTAATCAGGTGAGTAAGTGAGTCTCCATATCCTGACTCGTCCAGATGAAAAATGTTCCCCTATAAGTCAAGGGATGCTCCTTGACTCCTAGGGGAACATTTTTATCATCTGATGGAGTCAGGATAGTGGGAGACTCTCGCCATCTTATTAAGCAACAACATGGAGGTACTAGGAACCTGTAACAGAAGTGTGTTCTATCTTCAATAAAAGCCACACTACTCAAAACAGACCATCTAAAACCCAGGAGTTTCTGGGGCCCTCATCAGAACAGGATATTAAAATGTCTAGCATTGCACCATCTGTCTTTTAAAAAAAAATTTTCTAGAAGATTTTATTTAGTTACCACTCTTTTATTTTACAGGTCTTGCATGTCTTAATTGCCTTATCAGATAAGTATAAAAATTTTTTAATCTGATGATTGACATGTGGTTTAAATCCAACCCTTGTTTCTTTGTGTCCTGTTTAAATTTCTTGTTTTCCTTTGCAGGCATTCCTCAGGAACAGACTCAGTTTTGATGAATAGCTAATCCCAGCTTGGATTGACCAGGTAAGAGACACTAATGTAACAATGTTCCTTAACAAAGTTACTATAATATTTTGTGCAAGTATCCATCATGATGTAATGGATGGTGGTGGTAGCTAGGCCACCATTACTTTATGATGGATGCTTGCTAAATCTACAATAATTTGATGTGTGTGTGGTAATGCATGGTGGAAGTATAGCACAAAGAAAAGTATATAACGCACTGTTTCAGCTGCTGCTTAGCGTCACATCAGAAAGGAATTCATTTGGACTCACTTGTTTATCTTGTATAACATATTTCAAATAAATAAGTAAATAAATAAAAGTCTGGTAAGATGGAAACTTATTAGTATTAACAACAACAAAAATGGAAAGAGACCTGGGGGTAGTCATATCAGATGACCTAAAGGTAGGCAAGCAATGTGAGAAGGCAGTAAGGAGGACTGGGGGGATACTGGGAAGCATAGGGAGAGGCATCACCAGCAGAAAACAGGAAGTTATTATCCCTCTGTACGGACAGTTGGTGAGACCCCATTTGGAGTACTGTGTGCAGTTCTGGAGACCCCATCTCTGCAAGGACATAGACAGGATGGAAGCAGTACAGAGGAGGGCAACTAAAATGGTGTGGGGTCTGCACCAGATGCCATATGAAGAGAGACTAAAAGAGATGAATAAGTATATGTGAGGAAGTATTTTTTCATGGATAGGGTGGTGGATGTATGGAACGGCCTTCCTGAGGAGGTTATGGGGTCAAAAACAGTGAGGGAATTTAAGAATGCATAGGAAAGACATAAGTCAGTTCTAGTGGTGGGTAGGAGAAAGTAGGCTGCTGGTTAACTACGATCTGCAGCCTATCCAATCGGTAGGGAAATGGGCAGTCTGGGTGGGCCAAGCGGTCCTTATCTGCCATCAAAGTGTATGTTTCTATGTTATAGTAGGACTTCCTGTAACCCCCCCCCCACCCCTCAATGGCATTAGAAATAAAGCATCTAAATCTCTTGCAAGAGTAAACACTTCAATGACTTAAGCAATAATGCATGACAGGGTGTGTGTCGTGCTGGGATAACGTCATGCCTCGGGTGGTTGGGCATGAGGCCGCAGGCCAAGCGCATCCAAAACCTGAAAAATGACATTATACCAGCACGACACACACCCTGGAGTGCATTATTGCTATTATACAATGGCTCCTCTGCAACCATTACATTTTAACATTTAGACATTTATTTACTTATTTATTTATTCAAGCATTTCACCAGTAAAGTATACAGAGCAATAAATTGCTCATTTCCAGATACGTTCTGGGGGATAGGGGAAATTGGAGGTACAGGTACAGCAGTGCAAAATCACAACTGAATTATTTTTAACATTATGGGAAAACATAATTCAAATAATACAATACACAAAATTGTGAACATAAGTGCAATACGAACAGTAAAGTGCACAGAGTACAATTTACAGAGACCAGAAGCAGGAACAAGAGAGCATGAGGGGTTACAGACAAACAGTGATGCATGGTTACAAAATCAGGAGACAAGGGAAATATGTTACAAAAAAAACCAAAACAGGGTGCAGCCTGGGTACTGAGATATCAGTTAAAACAGGAGAGTTGAGGAAAATAGTCTTAGTGAGTATTTAGGAGGTAATATTGAGTGCTAAGTTGGGCATAGCTAATTGGGCACTGGGGTCATAGAGAAGGACCAGAAGCTTTAAGTGGTACAGAACTCAGATACGGTCAGGAGGATTGGCATGAGCAGGAATGGGGTGAATACACTCGAAGGAGGGAAGAGAGAGCATTAGGTGAAGGCGCATTGTGGATGGCAAAGGGGAGGGCCCTTTGCCATCCCTTTCTCTTAAGTCACTTAAGTCTTATTTTGGTAGTGGTTAAATCAATATAACAGGTAATATGCTGATTTACATACAGCATCAAGGAATTCTGGGTAGATTATAAAGTTCATTTACATTTTCCATATTCAGCAGTGCAGTCTCTTTTTTTGGTAGTGACAACTGCAATATAGTGCCTAATCACAATGGATACAGCAATAACAGCTAACATGCTAGATTACAATACAGCAACAAGGAATTCTGGGGAAGCTAATAAAGTTAACTTAAATTTTCCATACTCAACTGACAGTCTCATATTTCGGTAGTGGTGACTACAGTACAGCACCTAATATTTAACTATATCTGACAAGGCATTCTGGGTACAAGATGAAGCTGTCTTCTATTTTTCATTACTTGGAGGTGCAGTGTCCTTTTTTGGTAGTGGTTACTGTGACGCTTGGCCAGCTGTATGATATTTGTAATACAAAAAAAATACAGTATGTGAGTCTGTGCTCCTTGGGTGCCTCCCCCCAGGTTTCAGTTACAGAAACTGACCAGAGATCTCTGTAATGTAATTAACTTCCTTGAGAAATTGCATTTTATGGCCGTTTTATGACCTGTTGCTGCCTCTGAAGTTAGGAAGCTAAATGTGCATTTTATTGCAGGACAGGACATGGTTATATCACATCTAGGTGACAAACTGCAGAGTTGTAAAAACCTTTGATGTTCCTTAGGAAAACAGGAATTAGCCACCAGTTCAAAGGAAAGGCTTGATTAAAGACTGTCATAATTTGTGAACTGAGTTTTTGCTGATGTCGCATTATTTAATATACCTCCTGTTAGGACATCATGTTTGTATTTTTTTAATTCTAAAAAGAAGGAGCTAGATGACTCACAGAAGGGGTGTGGAGAGACACAGTTTAAACTAATAAGGGTGTCTGATCTTTTAGACATACCATCTTGGGACAGACACAGCTGTCTGATATAACTATAAGCACTATAGAGGTAATACATAAGATAGAAAAAGTCTAAATGTATTGTGGTAGGAGTTTTTGTTTTGTACTTTTCCTTGTTTTCTTTCAAGTGATTGTATGCTCTTTGATATATTGTTCTGTGTTTACATTTGTCATATTTTTATCATCTTTAGTAAAATCTTTATTTTGAAAGACTGCCTGGGTTTGCCAGTTCTTTTTTGCATGTGACGTATAGAGGGTTTAAGACTGACAAAAACTGTTCAAAAGCTTGATGGTGTTACTAAACTGGGATGCAACACTCTAGAGATGCCTCACCAAGGATCTATAGAGGGAGAGTATCACTTATTTCCTTCTACTATCTGTCCAAAGGGGGCAACACTTACAACAAGATGGCGGCCACGCTGGGCCAGTCTGCAAAGTAGCTCCTGTAGAGCAGAGTTTTAGTTTGTTCTTTGTCGTTTTTATCCTTATTTTATTTTATTTTATTGCATTTTTGTTATAACATTGCAGGAGACTCAGGAGATCACCGCAAATTGTTTACGAAGTAGGAAACTGAGCAGTGTTTTTTGCCGAAAAGCTGAATCTGGATCGTTGTTTTTACGCAGCTGGACTGTGAATAATCTGATAGGCGTTGGAGCTAGTGGAACCGCCCGAGTACATGCGAGCATTTTTAAATTGCTGGCTTGTTCTTGTTGGCTCTGGGGGAGCAGAGCCATCTTAATCTTGTGAATATATTTTTTATCTGCTGATCTGCTTCTGCTGGCTCCATTCTTAGCTACCTGGATTACCCCTTTATTTGATAGGATCTTCGACTTGGTTGGGACGTAGTCTCCTAATAGTGTGGTAAGGAAGCTGTGACTTTTATGGGCAGTGTTGGGGTGGGATAGCTCCTCTATCCCCACCGCTACAAGCTATTCCGATTCCTGGGACGAGGCAGGAACTGAGTGGATTTTGCTCCAGGGAGCTGGTGCTATTGTTGACAGAAGTTCCTAAGAGACCTTAAGACTAGTCCTGATGGCCAAGTTTTGGAGCTGCAGTAACTGTTGGTCTCAGGAGTATTAGGGGCCTGGTTGTGGTGCTGTGGAGGGGGTCCCCCCCTTCTTCTGCCCCTGTGTTTGTTCTGGATTTATGTTCTCTCTTTGGAGTGAGTTGGATGCTGAACTTAGAGCCTGCAGGCATCTGTGTGGAGAGACTGCTTGGATGTGCTCTAGTGGAATGAAGGAGCCGTAAGAAATCTTGTGGAAGGTTTTATGTGGATATATTTTCTCTACCCTGTGCTGGACTTAGGATTATTTGCACTGTATGGACTTTGAGAAATAGTTTGCATCCCTTTATGATTTTATCTATTTTGGATCCCTGGTGGTGAGAGGACCGGGTGTCCATTTTCTTTCATCATTTCTTTTGATTTATTCTCATTTGGATTGTGTACTTTTCTATGGAAGCTGATTTCGAACTTGGGCAGTGAGAGTGCCTAAATTCCTGCCCTCCTGGTTATGAGAGGACTTGGGGAGGGGGGGTTACAGCTATATGAAGAGATTGGCTACTTTCATTATTTTTATGGATTCAGACTTTGGCAGTGAGAGTGCCAGATGATGATTTTTTTTTCGTTTACTGACTTTTTTCTTGTTTTAGAATATTATTTTACTGTCGTTTATGTTATTTTGTGAGGGATGATTGTAATGGCCATATAAAACCTAGTGCAGGAGTCAAGTGACCCAGTACATGTGGGGTAGGGTAATATATATTTTAAGTAGTATTTTATTGTATCAAGTTGGGTGTGTTTAGTGTATTCATTATTTTGTTAGTGTGGTTTATAGTTTATAGTTTATAGTTTGGGATAATTGTTTAGTTGGGGTGGGTTCTTGGAGGGAATTATTAGTTTTTTAGTTTGGTTTATTTATTTAGTTGTAAAATGTGTTGGATGCTGGCCCCCACAGTTGTGCGCTATTCATCCTCTGCTTTCCATGCCCTCTGCCCTTTCTCTACTCCTCCTCTCCAATTTGCAACCTACCAGTGCTGTAGAGTGCTGGGTATTATGCGTAGGAGGAAGAGGGGCATGGGGGGTTGTGAACAGTGGAGGATGAACAAGGGGGGTCACCGAATTGAGGTGGTAAGACCCAGAGGATGCCCTGGGGTGAAATGGAATCCTGATACCCAAGGGCACTACCAATTGTGGTAGGCAGATGGCCCGGGCAGCCCGGGAGGTTCATCCAGCTCAGGTGGTGTTATGCAAAGCCAGGTCAATTAAGAACAAGACTGCAATTATTGCAGATCTTGTTGAAACAGTGGACCTGGCATGCATTACGGAGACCTGGCTGGATGAAAATTCTGGCCCCATTTTGAAGGCTATGACTGCAGCTGGGCACTTGGTGATACACCACCTGAGATTTGATTGTGGGGGGAGTTGTGGTCTGTTTCGAGACTGAACTGAACCTCACGAGGGTACTAGTAGAGGAGATTGAGTCCTTTGAGTGTTCAGTAGTAGCAGGTGTAGGCTATCAAATTGCCCTCATCTACCATCTGCCTGGCAATGAGAAGTGATTCCTTCAGGAAGTGGTGGATTTTGTCGTTGACATGGCGTTTGAGTCACCCAGATTGATGGTTCTGGGTGACTGCAACACCTGGGTCGATGACGAACTCTTGCTATTTGGTCAGCACTTCCTCCAGTTAATAACATCTCTGGGCCTTACACAGGTGGTTTCCACTGCTACTCATAAACATGGACACTCTCTCAACTTAATCTTTCTCTAGGGGATTGAAACATCGGACTTGGGGGTGGAACCAGTTGGGTGGTCCGATCATTACACTGTGGGGTTTAGTTTTAGTACCCCCCTTCACAGGTCTACCCCTGTGGAGATGGTTAGGTACCGCCCTTTACGGGACATAAGTTCCCATGTCCTTATGGCGGTACTTGACCTCTCGTCCCTCCCTGTGGCAAGCAATGATCCAGATACCCTCATATTGGCTTATAATCTAGCTGTTTCGGCAGCTCTGGATTCAATTGCCCTAGTCTGTTTTTGACCTCTCTCCCTTTGCCCCAGGTCACCCTGATTTAATGGGACTTTGAGGGAGATGTGGAGATTAGGACGAAGGTTAGAGCATTGCTGGCGAAAGTCCGCCCTTGATACTGGCCACCGTAGATTGATAGACCACTATTTAGTCTACAGTATCAATCTGCAATCACCTGTAAGAAGGCAGAATTCCTGTCCAGGGAGATTGCAGTTGCTCAGAATCGACCAGCTCAGCTATTCCGAACTGTGGACAGACTGTGCAAACCAGCCTGTCTGCAGGTTCGGAAAGCTTTTTGCAATTAGAGTGCGATGAGCTTGCTCAATTCTTTGCAAATACGGTGACTGACATCAGGGCGGTCCTTCAGCCAGCACATTCTATGGGGGTCATTTGTGATCAGTATGGGGTCACCGTACCTCAGTTTTCCTGGAGTACCTTCAGTCGACCGGAGTTCATGGCTGTCATGAGAATCATCCAGAGTGTGCACCCTATGTACTGTAGTTTGAACCCTGGACCAACCTCCCTAATTTTGGGTTGTATTGATATCATTGGTCCAGACCTCGTGCAGATAGTCTGGTGCTCCTTGTAATCTGGAGAGTTTCCAAGCTCTCTGAAAGAGGCGGTGGTGACACCACTCTTGAAGAAAGCTACCTTGGACCCAGACTGCCACGCAAACTACATACCTATCTCTAACCTTCCCTTTGTAGGGAAGGAGATTGAGAAAGTAGTGGCAGAGCAACTGGAGGACCATTAGACCATCCATGATATCTATGAACTACTTCAGTCTGGTTTTCGTAAAAGACGTAGTACCGAGACAGCGCTGGTTTGGGTGCTCAATGATCTCCTGATGGTGAGAGATCGGAAGAACCATTCCATCTTGGATCTTCTGGATCTCTCCTCAGCTTTTGACACCGTGGACCATATGGTGTTGATAGGACACCTGAGACATATCTGAGGAATGTCGGGGACTGTCCTCAGATGGTTTACATCATTTCTCATGGGTAGAAAACAATGAGTGGTATCTGGGATTTTTTCTTCAGGCCCAACTGCTTTGTCTTGTGGGGTGCCTCAGGGTTCAGTGCTGTCACCCATGTTGTTCGTGGTGTATATGTTACCCCTCAGAGACATTGTAAGAAGGTATGGGCTGAGGTTTCACTGCTATGCAGATGATATCCAGCTCTACCTCTCTTTTGCACCTGACCAGGATGGAGCTCTCTTGGTCTTTAACAACTGTCTGAAAGAAATCCAGGTGTGGATGGATTCCAGTTGGCTGAAGTTGAACTTGGAAAAGACTGAGGTACTGGTTGTGGACCCAGATTGTTGGATAGAGGGATCAGGTGTTGGCGCGGCCTCTGGAATGTTTCTTGGTGGCGTCTCACTCCTGACCTCTGAACAGGTGCGTAACCTGGGGGTAGTTTTTGATGATGGACTGACCCTACATTCTCAGGTGTCAGCTGTCATCAAAGCTTCCTTTTATCATTTTAAGAATATCGCCAGGATTAAGCATCTGGTTCCGTCTGATGATCTTCCTACCCTGGTCCACGCCTTTGTGTCCTCGTGCTTGGATTACTGCAACTCCCTTTATCTAGGGCTTTCTGGGGTTGAAATCCATCACTTGCAACTGGTGCAGAACACGGCAGCGCGGATTTTCTAATTGAACTGCACTGGCTGCCAGTACAGTGGCGGATCACCTTTAAAGTTGATTTACTGACTTTCAAAGCCCTACATGGACAGGGCCTGGTCTATCTGAAAGAGCTTCTGATTCCTTACTACCCTGGTCAATCGCTCCACTCGGCTGACGAGGGGTTGCTAGAGATTCTGAGGGTGAATTTGAAGTCATCAGGTTGTAGAACTTTTGCTTATGCAGCACCCCACCCTTTGGAATTCTCTACCTCACCGGTTACGTGAGTGTGCAACTGTGGAGGAGTTTAAGCAGGGTTTAAAAACCTACCTGTGGAAAAAAGTTTTTATAGTTAACTGAAATGAACAACTTTTGTACTGGTATCTGATTTTAATTGTGTTAATTTGATGTTGTATGACTTGTCATATTGTTAGGCACCATGGAAAGGCGCTATACAAATAAATTTATTATTATTATTAAAAGGTAAGAATATACCTAAGGTCTTTTACAGAGTTCTAAGGATTCATTTTGGGATACCTGGTTAGGTGCCCTTAGGCGAAAGATATATTGCATCCCCCGAAAAGAATATTGTCTGAGCCTGTACATTTGGGTATGCTAGCATAAGGTTCATAGTTTGAATCCCCCTAGAACTTGAGACTAAAGGTGATTCAGACTCACACACATACAGGAGGGTTACCCTGTCTGTTACTTGTTCATATTACTGCGCTCGGAGGTTGGCATTGTGACAGCAGAGGGCCTGACCTGCTGAGTGTGTTTGTGACAGAGTTGGTTAGCAGTGGTGTGATAAAATTGGCAACACAAGCTTTAACTGTTCAGTGTGTCAGCTTGATACTGTACAGCTCACTTGCAAAATAAGGCAGTGATTTATTTTTTTAAAAAGCAAACAGAACTATATCATTTTGCTTACAGTCAAGTTCCTACCTGTTTTATTTTTTTTTCTAAAGTGCAAGTTAGAGTAGCCATAGTTAGGGAAGAAGATGGCTTCCAACTACAGTGGGTACACTGCAGACTACTTGAGGCAGTTGTGCCAGGATAGAGGAGTCCTGCACAAGGAGAGCCACCAAGCAGAACCTCATGGATGCCCTGATGGCAGCAGATGCCTAGAGCATCGAGTCACAGACTGTGGCAGTAAAGGACCAAACCTTGGGCATGGAGGGGCTAGCAGCCATTGCAGTGTCCCAATACAGTGAGGAGGACAGCAGGGCCAGTGCAAACAAAGGGCCACAGCAGCAGGGGAAGGTTACCAGCATTCTGGAGCCAGAACCAATCAGTCTGCAGCTTGAGTTGCGCAGAATGGAGCTGGAGTTCCAGAGAGATGCTGAGCGAGAGAAACGAGCCGTAGAGGAGAAGAGGGAGTGAGAACAGTCAGAAGCTGACTTTGAAGAGCGTGAGTGCCAGCGAGCCGCAGAGAAGAAGAGAGAGTGAGAACAGTGGGAGGCTGATCATGAGGAGTGTGAGCACCAGAAGTGACATAAACTGGAGAAGCTACGACTCCGACCACCAGCACCAGAGCAGGTAAGTGGCTTGGGTTTAACTAGAATTACAGGACTGGATTACAAATTGAATTCCAAATTGATAGCTGAATTTAAAGAGGGGGAGAATATGGATGCCTTTTTAAATTCCTTTGCAAAAGTTGGTATTCAGGCAAAAATTTCTAGAGGGTCCTGGAGCTTCCAGCTATCCCTGCTACTTATCGGGAAAGCTCAGGATGCATTTGGTCAAATGGACAATGAGGACAGTAAAGATTACAGCAAACTTAAAGCTGCACTTTTAAAAAGTTTGATTTAACTGCAGAAGCATACAGAGCTAAATTCTGTAGGGTCAGGAGAAGCCCTAACATGAGTTAAGAGGAGCTAGCCATGAAACAATGTCAATATTTAAAACGTTGGCAGGAGGGAATTGAAGCAAACTCTGTAGATAAAATTGAAAATGCTATTTTGTTAGAACAGTTTTTCTGGGCATGCCCAGCTGAGCTGAAAACCTGGCTGGAGGACCGAGATCCCAAAACAGTGCAAGAGGCTGGTGAACTCTCGGACTGCTATGGAAGAGCAGACCTGCTTTGAGAGTGAATGGGACAGACATGGCAGTGCAGAAAGGGAAAAGCGTGCCTTCAGGGCTGCTAAAACCCTCACTGCCTCCACTAAAACCAGTTAGCCCCAGGTTTCAAAGAAAAGAGTTCTCTGAGAAGAGAAACGAATGCTGGGTTTATAAAGAAACTGGGCATATTGCCAGACAGTGTCCAAAAGGACGAGCAATACACAACATGGGCCTAGGAAAGAAGTGAGTTGTTTATGCACCCATGGAAGCATGCCTGTGAACATGAGGGAACACATGCACCCAGTCATAGTGAATGGTGTACAGACACAAGGGTTAAGGACACGGGGGCATCCCTGACATGGGTAAAAGGGGATCTGGTAGAGTCTGGTCAGCTTATACCCAATGAATTTGTAACTGTACAAGACTTCACTGGGGGGAGAAAACATTGCCACTCACTAGTATTCCTAGACTGGGATGAAACAGGGGGAACTGTGCAACAGGTGGCTGTAGCCAAACCTTTAGCAGTTGACATCATCCTTGGCAACAATGTCAAACAGGGGATGCTGTGTGCAGTTACCCATAGCCAAGTGGCAAGAGAACATTTTAGTTCCCTGGACCCTACAGAATCCATTGTGGAAACCACTGGAAGGCTGGTTCCCCAGCCTGTGTCTCCTGATGTGGAGACTAATGAAAAGGGGGTAGAAATTTCTCCAGTAGCAGTTAACCACACAGCTATGGAGGGTTACTCCGAAGAAGGAGAGGTGACTCATTGTCAGAGGGTTAGGGATGACAGTGATCCTGAGTGCCTTGACGGTAGTGCTAGGGACCCTAGTTTAGAGACTGAAGGGGACCTGTCTAATGCCTTGGGAATATGTAAGGAGTTTGCAACTGCTCAGAAAAGTGACCCTAGTCTAGAGAAGCTGAGGGTATGGGCAGACTCTGACAGAGCACAGGGAGGTGACAGCAAACATAAAGTTTATTGGGAAAATGGACTCATGTTTACTCAGGATGTGAAGACAGAGGGAGGGGTGATAGGCAGGCAGCTTGTCATTCCTCAGGGGTATCATGAGCACTTGCTCGAGATTGCACATGATATTCCCTTGTCTGGTCATCTGGGAATTGCACGCACTACTCAGGGTTGGCCCAGAATTTTTATTGACCCAACTTCACCCAGCAGGTGAAGGAGTATTGCAGGTCTTGTCACCAGTGCCAAGAAATAGGGAAGGCAAGTAAGAAGACCCAAGCCACCCTAATTCCATTTCCAAAAGTGGAAGAGCCATTCCAGAGGGTGGGAATGGATATTGTGGGGCCTTTAAATACCCCCAGCTCCTCCGGGAAGAGTTTCATCCTGACTGTGGTAGATTATGCCACTCGGTATCCAGAGGCAGTCACCCTATCCTCACTGAGGACAGACAAAGTGGCAGATGCCTAACTTGGGATTTTCTCCTGTGTTGGGTTTCCACAGCAGGTTATCACCGATTGAGGGGGGTTCCTTCATGTCGGACCTGATGAAATGTTTGTGGGAGAAGTGTGGGGTGGTGCAGACATGCACAACACCTTATCACCCACAAGCCAATGGGCTTGTGGAAAGATTTAATGGTACCCTGCAGTCAATGCTCCAAGCATTTGCTGAACAGCATGGGAGGGACTGGGAGAAATACCTTCCCCATCTGTTGTTTGCATACAGGAAGATGCCCCAAGAGTCGACAGGGTTTTCCCCCTTCAAGCTCTTATATGGACGCTGGGTTCGTGGGCCCCTACACTTGATCTGGGTGGACTGGGAAGGCAAGCACACCACCCAGGGCACTCCCATAGTGGATTAAGTCCTTAGGTTTAGGGCAAGGCTGAAGGAGTTTATGGGGACAGCCCAGAGCAACCTAGCAGCTGCCCAACAGAAACAAAAAGTGTGGTACGACCGCAGAGCCAGAGCTCACTCGTACACAGTGGGTTATGAAGTTATGGTCCTTATTCCAGTCCAGAAAGACAAGCTGCAGGCTGAGTGGGCAGGATTGTACTAAGTAGTTAGGAAGGTAAATGACGTGAACTATATCATTGAGTTACCTGACAGTAGACATACAGAAAGGATTACCATGTCAACATGATGAAGCCATATGCTAATAGGGCTGACATGGTGTTTGCAGTATGTAGTCCTGGGGAGGGGATGGACGAAGGAGACCCCCTTCTGGACTTGCTGGAAGAAGGTAAGCGGGAGTCCCCTGTGGAGGCAGTAAAATTGTCTTCCCAGCTGGCCCCAGACCAGATTCAAATAGTAAGGGAGGTTTTAGCAGACTTTGCCCCATTGTTTAGGGCCAAGCCTGGACTAATCCCCTTAGTGACGCACGATGTGGAGACAGGGACACAGACGCCCATACGGTGGACAACATCTCCTGTGTCAGAGGCTGTCCAAAAGGACATTAGGAGGGAAGTGGAGGAGATGCTGGATTAAGGGGTAATCCAGAGATCTCACAGCCCCTGAACCTCACCCCGTAGTCCTTGTGCCCAAGCCAGATGGCTCTACTCATTTCTGTGTAGACTATCATGGACTGAATGCAGTCATGAAGTCAGATGCCCACCCGATGCCCTGGACAGACAAACTCCTGGACAAGTTGGGAGGGGTGACATACCTTACGACTACTGACCTGACAAAGGGGTATTGGCAGGTAGAGTTAACTGACAGAGCTAGGGAGAGGTCGGCCTTCATCACTCTGATAGGCTTATTTGAATTTAAAGTAATGTCTTTCGGAATGAAGAATGCCCCGACTACTTTCCAAAGGTTGGTGAACCAGGTGTTAAATGGTGCTGAGGAGTATGCTGTGGTGTACCTGGATGACATTGCCATCTTTAGTGCCAACTGGGAGGAACACCTGTCCCACCTTAGGGAAGTGCTGGGCAGGATGCAGAGGGCCGGGCTCGCTGTCAAAGCTGAGAAGTGCCAGGTGGCCATGGCTGAAGTGGCATACCTCGGGCATGTTGTAGGCAAGGGACAGCTCCATCCTAACCAAGTGAAAATAGAGGTGATCACAGCATGACCCAGACCAGAAATGCAGAAGTAGGTCAGGAGTTTTCTAGGGACAGCAGGGTGCTGTAGAAAATGTGTACCCAATTACAGTGCCCTTGCTGCTCCCCTATCTGACCTGGTAAAGAAAAAAATACCAAAAAAAATTACCTGGGTACCAGACTATGAAAAAGCCTTTTACCCGACTGAAGGAGGCACTGTGCAGTGCTCCTGTATTGACAAGTTCTGACTATAGCAGACCCTTTATAGTCCAGACTGGCACCTCAGATGTGGGTATTGGGGCAGTACCGAGTCAGACATCCAACCAAGGGAAAAGATCACCCTGTAGTGTACCTGAGTAAAACTTTACTTCCTAGGAAGCAGGCTTACTCTACTGTGGAAAAAGAGTGTCTTGCCATAGTGTGGGCCCTAAAGAAGTTAGATCCATACTTATATGGGCAGCATTTTGAGGTACAAACTGACCACAACCCCCTGGTTTGGCTGACACAAATGGGTAAAACTAATGGCAGACTGTTAAGATGGAGTCTTGCCTTGCAAGGGTATGACATGATGATCTTACATAGGGCTGGAGTGACCAATCAGAACTCAGATGGCTTGTCGCATCTATATGAGGAGTGAACTGACTTGTGGAGCTCATCCCATGCAGGGGATAGAGCCCCAAATTCAGTCTAGGTGGGGAGGATTGTGATGCTTGGCCAGCTGGTTATGATTGCTGTATGATATTTGTAATGTAAAAAAAATATAGTATGTGAGTCTGTGCTCCTTGGGTGCCCCCCCCCAAGGTTTCAGTTACAGGAACTGACCAGGAGATCTTGGTAATGTAATTAACTTCCTTGAGAAATTGCATTTTATGGCCGTTTTATGACCTGTTGCTGCCTCTGAAGTTGGGAAGCAAAATATGCATTTTATTACAGGACAGGACACAGTTATATCGCATCTAGGTGACAAACTGCAGAGTTGTAAAAACATTTGATGTTCCTTGTGAAAACATGAATTAGCCACCAGTTCAAAGGAAAGGCTTGATTAAAGACTGTCATAATTTGTGAACTGAGTTTTTGCTGATGTCACATTATTTAATATACCTCCGGATAGGACATCATGTTTGTATTTTTTTAATTCTAAAAAGGAGGAGCTAGATGACTCACAGAAGGGGTGTAGAGAGACACAGTTTAAACTAATACTGGTGTCTGATCTTTTAGACATACCATCTTGGGACTCTAGACAGACACAGCTGTCTGATATAACTATAAGCACTATAGAGGTAATACATTAGATAGAAAAAGTCTAAATGTATTGTGGTAGGAGTTTTTGTTTTGTACTTTTCCTTGTTTTCTTTTAAGTGATTGTATGCTCTTTGATATATTGTTCTGTGTTTACATTTTTCATATTTTTATCATCTTTAGTAAAATCTTTATTTTGAAAGATTGCCTGGGCTGCCAGTTTTTTTTTGCATGCATGTGACATATAGAGGGTTTAAGACTGACAAAAACTATTCAAAAGCTTGATGGTGTTACTAAATTGGGAAAAGGTAAGAATATATCTAAGATCTTTTATACAGTACAAGTCACATTAAACTGTTCCATCAACTCACTGGTGTAGCATTTTTTTTTGTGATGCTACTGCAGTGGCAACTCGAACTGTTGAAGCTTTCAACTATTTTCCAACCATCCTTCACTGCCTATTCAACTCACTTGTAATTGTTCAGTGAAATGGCAGTAGCTGCATTTTCATGGTATTGTTTATGAATATCACAGCATTCCTTAAGAGTATTGTTTATAAATATCACAGCATTCCTTAATGGCATTCCTTAAGAGCATTGTTTATAAATATCACAGCATTCCTTAAGAGTTGTTTAGTCTGCCTTCTGAAATGAAACTCATAAGCACTGATCTGAAAATAAAGCTTATAGTACATAACAGCTAGATGCAAACCAATACTAACCTTTTACTAATTCATTGAATTAAACGCTGCACAGATTAGGAAACTCATTGAACAATGCTACACCAGTGAGTTGAGGGAACAGTTTAAAGTGACGTATACTGTACAGTTTTAAAGGGTTCATTTTGGGATACCTGGTTAGGTGCCCTTAGGCGAAAGATATATTGCATCCCCCGAAGAGAATATTATCTGAGCCTGTACATTTTGGTACGCTAGCATAAGGTTCACAGTTTGAATCCCCCCAGAACTTGAGACTAAAGGTGATTCGGACCCACAAGCAGACAGGAGGGTTACCCTGTCTGTTACCTGTTCACATTACTGCGCTCGGAGGTTGGCACTGTGGAGCAGAGGGCCTGACCTGCTGAGTGCATTTGTGACAGTTACTATAATATAAGAGCTCAGATATTTATTTTCAAAATGAAGAATTGTGCACATACTGATCACACACTGATAGCCGAGAAGGTTTCTTTACTGAGAGATGTACTCTCCTATTTCTGTAGGGATACAGAAATATAATAGCCTGTATACTAATTTACATAGTGAGGAATTGCTGGTGCAGTAACTTGGTAATTTTTCTATCTCCCTAATCTGCATGTGGTGTGATTTTTTTTTTTTTTTTGCTGATGACATTCGGTCATGTGTATGCTGGGACTAGATCTGTGTTATTGTACTGGGATAACATCATGGCTCCAGCCCTAGACTGACCAATCACAGCTCAGCATTCTTTCTTGCCGTTGTATAATTGAAGTTAACCATTAAAGTGCCACCAGTGGTGACAGTTTTGTTACATGAGTGGCATTCACAGTCATCTGTATTTAGAAACCTAGTATTACAGTATGACAATGGAAGGGACTTAAGGTTCATCTTGTCCACCCGTTCTGCAGCATGGCAGTTACTATACCCCATTTTGAGAACTGGCACATATCCAATCTTTAACAATACCGCTCCTACCTACAGCAGTTGGCTGTATGCTCCTGTTCTAGTCTTGAACTCTGTAAACCCTTGCCTAAGTGCAAGAAAGTCCTTGCACTTATCCCTTGAAAGCCAGGTATGTTGATTGTATTCCTGCTTTTTAACTCTAGAATCTCCTTGCTTGTGAATTTACTCTTCATCTTCCTCAGCTGATTGTCATGTACTGTATTGTTTATGTTGATTGTCATGCACTGTTTTGTTATTGGTTTGTACTTTCCCGGGTTGTGCCTGAAAATAGGCAAGTGCTTGTCTAGCGCACTCTACCTGGTAAACAAAAACTAGATAAATAAAATTACTGAACTGACACTCATGGGCATGCTGCATAACCTGCAGTGCTACAATATATGGAGTCACCGCTCACTTAGACTGGAGGATTTACCTAATGGGAATCTCGCACTACCTTCTCAGAACATCAGCATAGTGCACTTTTGTCTTCCAAATGAATTTCTTTTCAGAAGATCAAACCTTTTTTATGCTAATAATATTGCTTAGCAATGCAATAAAATCCACTTGGCTAATGTTCCTTCACAAATGATTTCAGCTGCTTCCTTGCCCAATATACTGTAAATCAAATGGAAGGCCTGCCTGGGGACTCATCACCTCAAGCAGCTAATGAAGGGAATCCATCAGGGCTATGGCTACTTTACTGGCAGTCACCCACATGCAGTGGTTTGGAGACAACCCAGGAGCTAATTGGGGAAACAGCTGATATTTAACTATTCACATATTTCTGCTCACTGCACACAGCAATAAGTGCATCCACAGTTTGGGGCCTTTAGCTGTAACCACAATACTGACACCTCACATCCACCCTGTACTATAATTACTTATTGTTACAAACTTCATGCTCAGAATTCTAAATTTTGATAGGCTTTTGCACAGCATATAGCCATATTATAGTGTAAACCCCCCCTACAAATGGGGGTTCCCGAAAAGTCTTCCTTGAGCTTGCCTAAATGCTCACTGCCAGGCTGGTGTTCTACGTTTTAGCAGTTTAAATGTATTGCCAGAGAGTGCCTGTATAGCCTCTGTGTACTGTCTCTTTAAGAGCTGCCTGGATTGCAGTCATAATTAATCTGAGAGGTAGCTCTGTTAGAAGATGTACTTGTCTGCTGATCATTTGTTAGAGTAGTAATAATATTTCTATTTGTTCTAACCTGCCTTCTTTGCAGCATGGGCAATTCTGTTTGTTTCCATCATCTTTGTCCTGGACTGCAGAATGGGCCAATCAGTACATTTGGGACTCTAAAATGGAGCCTGCCTACAGGGGCTTGGTGGGGCCAAAACTTGTAAGAATTGTAGTTTTGGGCTTTTGGTGCCTAAAATAACCTGGAGGGGGAGCCCTTGTTGTGACTGACAGAAAGATCAGCCAACCGAACCTTTTGGATCTTGGGGAAAGTTCCACACTGCTTGCAGTTTCAGTTAGATCTGAGCTGGGAAGTGAAAAAGTAACAGCTCAAGATAGTTCGAGCAGCAATCCATAGTGGATTTGCATGGAAGAACTGTGGAAAGGCCTGAGTTTGGCCTGTATGCCTGTCTGCTGTTCCTGAGAGGGAACTTGTGCTTTTTTCGGACTGAATCGAATTTGGAGAGTGAATTAAGCCACTGAATTGTGACCAGGCTTTAACCTGAAGAAGACCGAAGATTTGCTGAATGCGATTGGCCTGTCAGGGACTTCCAGTTACCTCTGAACTCCTGGATTGTGCAGAGACTCTGTAATTGTGACCGGAGAGCCATTTGCCTGGTACAGTAGAATTTCCTTACATGTGAATGTTCCCCACTGTGTGTCTGAACTGTGTTTTGCTTGCTGGAGGCTGTATCCAGCTCCATGGACTGAATCTGTATCCATTTCCCTTTGCCTGGGCCCTGCTACACTGGCCCAGCCAGAATACCTGCTACGCAGAGAAAGCCATCGATGAGAGGCCGGCCTGGGGATCAGCCCCCTGCTCAACGCCTTGAACAGGAATGATGCTTCAGTGATTCATGTGGGCCCTGCTTCTCCGGGCACTCCAGCTCAACAGCCTGCAGTCTCGATTTCATCCTGCCTGTGTCCAGTATTGGGTATTGTGAGTAAACATCAGGGTAGCTCCCTGCAACAACAGCTAAATCTAAAAGTGTTGTCATGTGATTGTCTTGTTATCTTTTCTTTCATGAACTGAGCCCTCCAGCTCCGGATTACAAATAGTGTGTGTTGTGCATGTTGCTTTCTTCCATCACAGGGCCCCAACCAGCTGCAACATTCCTGGCTAGCCCACCATTTTCCTACCTGGGTACCCAGAGTGTGTGACTGTGCAGAGACTCTGAACTGCATACATAACTGTCTGATTAATATAGCTTTTAAGCAAATCAACCTGATTATGCCTCTTCCTTGTTCAAGTCCCCTGAATAAATCAGATTTAACTTTGTTTGCATTTAACCTGACTGTGGTTCCAGTTTGTGCCAAAAGTATTGTACTGTTGCTATTTGCTGTGTTAACCTTGTTTTACAGGGGTCCCCAGGGTCAAGCTAGAGGAACCAGCCCTGGTGGTAAGTCAAACAGTGGGTAATTGCCTGGTGAATAAGGGTCATTGTGAAAGTGATTATTGTGTATTGTTCAGGCCACTAGAAGGGAAAAAGGGGGGTTACAGTGTCCCGGAGGGCTGTTCCCAGGTTAGCTTGACCACTAAAAACTCTGACCTCCGGGTGGAGGCACCCGTTTCATTACCCAGGCCCCTTAACCTGCTACTAGCCAAACAGGCAGGGGTAGTAGCCCTTTGGGATAGCGCCACCTAGGGGGTTACAATAGCAAACCATCCCAGTCGTTCAGCAGTACAGCTGCCACTCGCTACGCTGGTGATCTGGTTTCAGAGATGAACTCTAAACACCAGAGGCCAGTTGGGGAGAGAAGGGCTGAACATCTCAGTGGACACTCTCCTCCTCTGGGGAAGGAGAGCAGCAGATCTATTCTGCTATTGCCTAATAGGGATCCTCAGGTAACAGTGCAACTGGCATCTGTTCGAAGAGAAGGGGACGTCCCCTGACATCAGCGTGCATGCACACACATTCATACACCCTAGTGCCTTTGCTAGCACTGTCCTGGAGGCAGAGGGAGAAATGGAGGGAAAACAAGTGACTGCAGCAGGATGAGCTTCGGCCCATCACAAGCCCCACACCACTGACCAAGGTGTCCACTTCTCTGGATCAAGACCCTAGAGGGACCCCTTAAAGCCCCAAAGAAGATTTCCCTGCTAGGGAAAAAGCCGCAAAAAAACAGAGGTGGGATGAGTCCTGAAGAAAGCATATGACTGGACTTTGGGGGGAGGACAGTCCAAAGGGTGCAGGTCAGGAGCTGGGTGAGCAAACACAGAATTGAAAAAAAAATAAACAAAATCCCATGTTGCAGCAGATTTTTAATTTTTTTGATGAACTAAATCTCTTCACATCAAATTGCAGCAGACATTATTTGGCATGGTATTAAAAAAGATACATTTCAACTAGATTTGATTTAAAAACCCTACTTCACTTCCCTGTATGTATGAACAGGCATACTGTACATAGGTAGATATTTTATTTATAAAAGCGCCCATTTCCAGAGACTCTGGGTGCTGTACAGTAAAACAAACAATATATATACAACAATTCAGCTGGGAGCGGATTTAAAATTCATCTACTGTACCCATCCTTTTAAAATAACAGTTAATCAAACAATAAAAACTTGCTGGAACAAATACATTATTAAGCCCTTTCTAAAGGCTTCTATTGAGGAAGCCTCCTTCAAATAAGCAGGGAAGGAGTTCCACAGGGTAGGTGCTGGCACTGAGAACACCCTGTCCCCAGAATGATGCAGCCTAACCCTGGGAACTCCAAGGAGGCCTCCCCCAGCAGAATGGAGTGCCTGGGGTGGATGGTAGGGGACAAGGAGATCTTGCAGATAGACAGATCCACTTTCATGCAGGGTTTTGTAGGTCAGGAGCCCTACCTTGAAAACAATCCTCCACCTAGCCGGCAGCCAGTGCAGTCCGTGCTCACATCGTCTCACCCCAGTCAACAGTCTTGCCGTCACATTCTGCATCAACTGTAGCCTGTGGAGGTTGCCTCCAGATAACCCTAGGTACAGGGCATTACAGTAGTCCAGCCTGGAAGTGACAAAAGCATGCACCAGCATGGTCAGGTCCTCAGGCGGGATCAGGGCATGGATTCAGGTGATACTCCGGAGATGGTAAAATTATCATCCAGGATCACACCCAAATCCTTCACCTGTCTAGATCAGGCAAGGGGAGCACCCCCCAAACACTAGTCCAAGGGGTAACCCCTCACCCCCCCCCGTCCCAACGACCTGGATCCATGACCAGTAGCTCTATCTTGTCTGGGTTAAGTTTAAGCCAGTTCTGAGTCATCCACGACTGGATCTCATCAAGGCAGCTGTTAAATACAGAGGCCAGCACCTTGGTATCAGGTGCACAAGACAATACAGCTGGGTATCATCTGCATAGCAGTGAAAACCCAGCCTGTATCACTTGATAATATCCCCCAACGGCAGCATGTACACCGTGAACATCAAGAGTGACAAGACCAAACCCTGCAGAACCCCACAGCACAACACAATGAATTAATTCCCAACATCCCTCCCCACTGGGTCGCACCTGGAAACAAGCCTTGGCTCAGTGTGCCTTTCCCGCTTACCAGTTTTCAAATAAACAAATTGTGCTGGAAGTATGCAGTAGTTTGTCTGCCCTCTTGTTCATCCTGGTTTATTGTATGTATTTCCCTTGTGTTCCCAGTTACCCTTGTAAATGGCCTAGTTCCCATGCGTTCACCTGGGTGGTTGTCAAACACATAAGCAGCTTAATCAATTAACTAAATAAAATAAATGCCAAGGATTTTGAGATATTTGGTTAGTTCATAATAGTAATCATTTTGTTTTGACCTTTAGCTATTGTTTAATGACCAGATTGTGTATTATGTGTACTAGGACTACTATAACCAGTCATTTGATGACCAATTTAGGGTATCAGCAATGTGTGATTGGCCAGTTTTGGTAACTGCAAGCTAAAATGCGGGGAGTGGGGAATTCCATGCTGGAGTAGGCTGGAGACTGGGCATGTGATGGAGGTAAGGTGCTCTACTCCTTGGGAGTGAGGGCACGGGCTGCCCAACGTCTACACACACACTGATTGCCGGACACTCCAGGAGTGGCACCTGTGTTGGCTGCGAAGGCAAATGTTTTTTCCTAGTAGGAAGAAAGGTCATAGGCATAGCTTAGATGACTTCTGTTATAAATAGGATGTTGGAGTGCAATGGGAGAGGAATTGCTAGCAGAAAGGAGCTGGTTCTGCCCCTGTATAGATCCTTGGTGAGACGCTCCAGAACTAGCAGCTCCTGGCAATCATGCCACATCTGGTCATTTTGCAGTTCTAACCTGCAGTTCTCGGTGGCCACTTCTACCCTGTGGAACTCCCTTCCTGTTTATTTAAAGGAGGCTCCCTCAGTACAAGCCTTTAAAAAGGGTCTAAAAACCTATCTGTTCCAGCAAGCTTTTATTGATTGGTTAGTTGTCTGTTTTAGTGATAGATAGAATTTTAAATCTGCTACCAGCTGAATTATGTACATTTTTGTACGTTATTTTATACTGTTGTTTGTTTTTATTGTACAGCACCCAGAGTCCATGGAAATGGGTGCTTTTATAAATAAAATATATGTCTGTCTGTCTATCTGTCTGTCTATCTATCTTAATGGAGGCCCTGCTGAAGAAAAGGGTGATGGAGTACCTGGAGGCATATGGGCTGCAGGACCACTGCCAGCATGGCTTGATGGGGGGTAGGGGTAATGCCAAACAAATCTCATAGAGTTCTTTGACTGGGTGGCTTGGGAGGTGGATCAGGGGAGGGCAGTGGATGTGGTCTCTTTGGACTTTCAGCAAGGCCTTCAAAACTGTACTGCACAGCAGGCTAATAAAGAAACTAGGCAGCCTGGGAGTTGGGAGAAGAGGTAAGTTGGGTACCAAACTGACTGAAGGATAGAAGGAAGAGGGTGGAGGAAAACAGCAGGCACTCATGGGATGGGAGACTGACTAAGGGTGCCAAAGGTATCAGTACTGGGGCCGGTCAACTTCAATGTCTTTATAAGTGACATTACGGAGAAACTGGAGGGAAAGGTGCATTTCTTTGTGGATGACACAAAAATTGGCAACAGGGTGGACACCCAGGAAGGGGTAGGGAAAATGCAAAGGGATCTGTGGAAACTAGAGGTGTGATCAAGGCTAGTGGGATCCTGGGGTGCATAGGGAGGGGGATTTCTAGCAGAAATATGGAAGGGATGCTGCCACTGTATCACTCACTAGTGCAACCCCACGTAGAGTACAGTACTCTCCAGTTCTGGAGACCACACCTGAACAAGGACATTGACAGGATGGAAGCAGTTCAGAGGAGGGCTAACAGAATGGTGCTAGGGTTGCATGAGAAACCATAGGAGGAGAGGCTGTGGGATCTCAACATGTACTCCCTCGAGGAGAGGAGAGCGATGGGATATGATTGAGACCTATATGTACTTCACAGGGTTGAACAAGGTTTATTTATTTATTAATTTATTTATTTATTCATGTCTTTGGTAACTGTGAAGGTGCACTGATCCAAAGGACTGTTTTCAGTCACGACCTGAGCCACAAACATGACACATTAAGCAATACAGATTCAGGAAGAACACAGCAGTAATACAGGCCTGAAACATGAGGTACAGGAATGACAGTACAAGGGGTCGTTACATAAAGAAATTACATAAGATACAGGGTGCCATAAAAGGCCAGCGTACAGGTCAAATACATAGTAACAAAAACACAGAGACCATACATAAGGTGTCAAGTTATCGGATATGATAAATAAAGTACAATTGCATTCAGGTAGACCATTTGTAAACAGATCAACAGTCAGATAGGTACGCACAATTCAGTGCAACAATCTACCTTAGAATAAGTGCAGTGGTGTAGACAGCAGGGAGACAACTACAGTAGCCACACTGGGAGAGGGTAGAGGGCAGGAGAGGAAGGGGTGTCCCTAGAGAGGATGTGACCCAGCAATAGGTGAGGGGGGGGAGGATGGAGGGGATGCCCAAGATTACCCAGATGTACAGTGGCATTTGGCATCAGACTGTAGCCAGTCTTTGATATTGTTTTTGAAAGAGAAATGGGAGGAGGACAAGAGGAACGATATTGGAAGTCTGTTCCATAGCGAGGGGGCAGAGATAGAAAGAGCTTTACTGTCCATGTCAGAGGAGATTCTAGGGACTACTAGAGTGGAACGGATGATTTGCAGAAGCTCCTAGATGCCACTCTGCCCATGAGGAGGGATGATTAGGGGACAGGTGGCCACCTCTCAGAGTATTGTCAAAAGCAGCTAAGGGCTTAGTCAAACCATTCTTGCAGTAGAAGCCAGCCAAGTGACTGGTACAACACACAAAGATGGGTAGAATAGGGAACATGGAGGACAAAGTGACAGATACTATTGTAGACTGAGTTCAGTCTGGAGTGCAGGGCTGACGATATGGGGGAATAGACAGGGGGGCAGTAATCAATAAGGGGAAGAAGGTTGCCTTGTGCTATTGCTAGGTGCACCTCAGTAGACAGGAATTGTTTTAAATGGTAGGCAGCACTTAGCTTCTGGTTAACTCTGTGCACAGAGTTATTAACTCTTCGGCGAATGTGAGGAAGGGTCCAGGAGTAGCGTCTAAGTATTTGAAACTGGGGACATTTTCGAGGGGCCTACAGGTGTGAGTACAAGAGAGAGGAATTTGCCTTGGAGATGTTGGTAATGAACGGTTTGGATCCGAGTAGCACTGATTTAGTTTTCTTTCGTTTATCAAGAGCCTGTTGGAAAGAAACCAGTTGTAGGTAGCACCATAGTTAAGTGTAAGAGTGGAGGAGATGTTTGTAAGTGACTTGTCGCTAAGGTAAAGAACAAGGTCATCTGTGTAGAGAAGTGCCTCACAGGATAGACTCTCATCCAGGAGAGCATTTATAAAAATGGAAAATAGTAAGGGGCCAAGGATGGAGCCTTGGGGGACTCCATGGAGACTGGCAGGGCAGGAGAGGAAGCTGTATCAATTAAAACTGACTGGGACCTGTCCTCAAGATAGCTTCTATACCATGCAGTTGTCTCAGAGAAGCAGCCAAGGTGTAGCAGAGTGAAGTGGAGGACGGGGTGGTCGACAAGGTCCAAGGCCTTGGTCAGATCCACGAATGCAGCACCCATGACCTTACCCGAGTCCATGTTTCTGAGGACATGGTTGGTGAAGTGGGCTAAGGCTGATGTGGTACTGTGGTGCTTATGGAAATCAAGCTGTTGGGGGCACAGCAGATTATACTTTCCGAGATGCTCAGAGAGCTGGAAGTGCACAATTTTCTCCAGTAGCTTGCTCGGGTGGGGAAGAGGGAGATGTGCCTATAGTTATTAGGAGAGAGAGGATCACCTGCAGGTGCAGGTGGGGAGTCTCTTTCAGAAGAGGAAAAGAACTAGAACAAGGGGCCATGCAATGAAGCTAGAGAGGGGACGTTTAAGAAGGATGTGAGGAAATACTTCTTCACAGAAAGGGTGGTGGCTACTTGGAACAGCCTGCCAGAAGAGGTGGTGGGGGCAAAAACAGTGGGGAGCTTCAAACATGTGTGGGATAGGCACATGGGTATAATAAGTAGAGGAAAGTGAGGCAGGAGGGATGCAGGTGACCAAATAGGGTCCAAGGTGTCAGAATAGGCAGGACAAAATAGGGCAGTCTGGATGGGCCTACCGATCCTTTTCTGCCGACAAATTCTATGTTTCTATGTTTCTAGTACCACTGTATTCAGCCACCTAATTCTTTACATTGTTGTTTAAGTCACAAGGCCAGAATCCAATGCAACCATTTGCTATTCCACAAAGTGAAAAACAAATATTGAAAGAGAGAGAGAGAAAGACTTCCTGTACATTAAGCTTTTAAGAAAAAAAAAACATGTATGCCATTTTAAAGCTACATTTGAACTGTTGTTTCTGTTTCCATAGGAACAACAAACTGAATTTTCAGGAGAATGCCAGGTAAGTCTCATTGCAGCTCTTAGTGTTCTGCTCAGAATGATCTTTAATCTTAAGAGGCTGCTGTATGGCTTGGTGCTGGTTTTAAAATTCATTCAGACCAAAAGAAAAGCTGAGAAATACCATACCTTTAAAAGCTTGGGAGGGATGTGTTTGTACTAGCAGAAAGCAGAAAGACCTTGGACAGCCAGCTACCTTTGCTGTGCTTTGTAAAATGTATTAGCTTGTTTCGTAATGCCATCTTCCTTCAACCAAATTTGTTCAGCATCAGTGCAGTAACGTAAAATAGGTTCTTACTGTCGTTAAATATGGCTAAGCAAGTTATATAATGAAAATCAATATAAACAAACAGAACACAAAAAAATTGGTATACCAAAGGCAATGCACTCACACCTCCAGGGTGGTCTTATAATAATCAGACCCTCCCAGTTCCCTGTGTTATGAGTACTATCTTCTTAGAACGTGGCCTTTGGGGCTACTTGTTCCCCTCAGCAATTTGTGCGTACTCAGCCTTACAGCAGAACATACTACCCCCCTTAAGTAGAGTACTTGTCTGACTCCTACACTGGCTCCTGCCTTGCTTTGAGACCTAAATACCTCTCTGCTGGCTTTGCACTTAATCTCTGCCAAGCCCTTCTTTGTCAGCTCTCTCTCCCTGAAATTTGCCTCTTGCCTACAGAGAACACACTACAGTACCATCTGTACTGCTACCTACCCTACAAACATTGAGTTATTATAAAAATACAGAGAATCCTAGCCAATATAGACTCCTCCTTTCATTTTCACCAAATTTGCAATCATTCTGAACAGCTCCTCCTTGGGCTGGACACAAATAAAAATGCTGGAGCTGATAATTTAGATCCACTGTTCCTTAAACTGGGATATCCTCTCATCCCAGTCCCCATCACTCACCTATTCAACCTGGCACTATCAAAAAATGACCTAACTATATTAAAGAAACTGCCTGCATTATCCCCTATTTAAATCAGGCAATACATATAACCTTAACAATCAGAAACCTTCCTCTGTCCTTCCCATTTTAGTAAAATGCTTGATAAACTGGTAAATGTGCAACTACGTGACTATCCTAAATATACAAATATCATTACACCTCTGCGGTCTGGATTCAGACCCAGGCACAACCACATCCACTCTGGCTAAGGTTACTAGTGGTTGGCTCTGTGCCCTATATCACAAACTCCTCACAGATGCTATCGTCCTCAGCTTCAATAAAGATTTTGACATTATTGACCACAACATTCTCCTGCAGAAGCTTCATAATATAGGGGTAAGCACCTCTGCCTTGCCTTGCTTCTCCAACCATTTACCTGGGTGACAACAACAAAATTAGAAGGCTTTTCCTCCTCATGTGCTCTCCCACATAAAGGAGTCCTATGTGGTCAATTTTGGGTTCTTTCCACTTTACGATTTACATAAATAATCTGGGTCAAAATACTGGTGAAGCCAATCTGGAGTTTTATGCTGATGATACTGCTTCGTACCTCTCGAGACCCACCACTGAGGCAGCGATGTCTGATCTCCAAACCGCATTTAATAGTTTTCAACTTAACCCTTTCCATTCAAAATTGCTATTCAATGCCACTAGAACAAAGGTTATGCCTTTCTCAACAAATGGGTCCCCACCCCCTTGTACTCCCTCTTTCTGTATTTGCACATTGTTAGGGGACTCTCTGAGGTTGGTGGACAGCTATAAGTACTCGGATCTAAGGATAGATAGTAAACTGTCTTTCACCAGTCACATTGAGACCCTGTTTAAGAAACTCCACAGCAGACTGGGTTTCTACTACAGAAATAAATGTTTCTTTGCTGACACAAGAGAAAGATTGGTTCAGGCCACATTTCTCCTGGTCCTGCAATTCATAACGTGCCATAACACAGCTACTAGCATTATATAGGTAGTGCTTATTTTCACTATTGTCCCAGGTACACTTATTACTAAATAAGTCAATCTGAGCTAGCCACAATGATAACTCATTTTAGAGAAGGTTCAGTAGTATCCCATGCATAGCCCTCTTCACTGGGTACTGAAAAACCTCCTCTAAAAATTACATCTTGGACATTGTTGAAAAAAGAAGAAGAGAGAAATGTTAGAGTGCAGCAAATTAGATACCATGTGACAGTGTTAATGCTTCAGGAAAGGTGGTAGATCAAACCCATAGTTCAACCCTGGCCGCTCATATGCTCCTAGGGTAAATATCCAGAAGGCCTCTCTTTGTAGGACTTACCTATGAGAAGCACTGGGTGCTTTGCATGCAAAAGATGCACCTACTGTGAAGCAATACTTCAAAGCAAAGAATTTACTATCCCCCAAACCAGGAAAGTCATGACTACAGGTATATGGGACCTAAAAACCTGTGACTTCATGGGGGTTATTTACCTTGCAATCTGCAGTTGTAGTGCTTATCATGTGGCCAAGACAACCAGGAAATTGAGCACCAGGGTAGGTGAACATTGGCGTGCTATTAGAAATAAAATTTTTAGTTTTGCAGCAGCACATCAGGTTCACAATACAAAGATAAATCATCAATTTAAATTCATAGGGATTGAAAAAGTTCATCCCAATCCTAGAGGTGTGTGTGTGTGTGTTGTGGGGGGAGGGGGGCTTTGATTTGAAAATCCTACAAAGAGAGGCCTTCTGGATTTTTACCCTTGGAGCATATGAATGGCCAGGGTTGAACTTTGGGTTTGATCTACCATCTTTCCTGAAGCATTAACACTGTCACATCATATATAATTTGCTGCACTCTAACATTTCTCTCTTCTTTTTTCAGCAATGTCCAAGATGTAATTTTTGGAGGTGGTTTTTCAGTACCCAGTGAAGAGGGCTATGTGTGGGATACTACTGAACCGTCTCTAAAATTAGTTATTGTTGCAGTTAGCTCAGATTTACTTATCTAGCAATAAGTGCACTTGGGACAACAGTGAAAATAAGCACTACCTAGATAATGCTAGTAGCTGTGTTATGGCACATTATGAATAGTAGGAATCTAGTGCTAATTTTAAGACTTTTTAACTTCTCTTTGCATAGTTTTTCATTTGTATATGTTTTGGTAGTGTGTGTATTTAATTGGCTAATACAGCTTTAAACCATCAGTATTTAGTGAGGTCATAGGATGTGCACCATGCCTTTGAAAAGGCACTATGAAAGTATGAAACGCATTATGCAGCTCACATCTCTTTGGAGCTAGAATCTTTATCTGAGCCGTTTTTGCAAATAAAGGATTTTGCACCTATTTATTTTCTCACTGGCTCTTTCTCTGATTCAGGGGTGCTGTAATAGATGGGAGCAGTACTAATGTAGTACCGTGGTCCCATGGTGTGATATTAACCTCTTTGGTTCCTGTATTGTTAGGTAGAGCAAGTTCTACCCAAAGGGGCAGAATAATCCCAAGAACTTGTCGAGCCGGAACAATTCACTTTAGACCTGAAAGTTAAATATAATTGGAGGACTTGGCTCGTAGTTCAAGAGGAGGGAATAACTCCTTCCCTACCATTATTTAGCAAGCCTTCAAAAGCCACACAGTGCTTAGTTCATTTTGAACTGAGCTGCTGCATGGTTTGTGGTTGTGCTTTGGTGCCTGTTTCTCCTTGCCTCACCTTCCATTCTTTCTTCCCCCATGTTCCCTCTTTTGCTCTCTTCCCATTCTCCCTTTCTCTGTCTGCAGCCTTCTGCTGCCCTCTCTCTCTTTCCTTTGCTTCTTCCCTCCTCTCTCTCTCTTTCTCTGTCCCCCCCCATCCCTTAGGGCTCTTGCCTCCCCTAGCACCATCCTGTGGCTGCCCGTTCCCGTCCCCTCATCCCGCCTTCTTCCCTGCTCTTTCTTCATACCTTGTTGTCTTTTTGAGCTTCTCCTTCTCTGGGTTTTTGCTTCTCTGTCTGGCACCTTGCTGTTCTGCTAGTGCCATTCCAGTGGAATTCCAGGTGGTGCGCTTGATGTTGCACCCAGCTGCTCTCTCTGTTTTTCTCCTGCTCTCTTTACTTTTTTCTCTTTCTCCGGGACCACTTGCCCGCTGTGCTCTCATCCCCAAATCCACCTCAGGATCTCTCCTTCTGCTCCACTGCACTGAATTGGCAGTGGTCTACCCTTCACCTGGGAAGCATTCCCTCTAGACTATACATTTCGCTCCATGCTGAACCCAGTTGTCGGTTCCTCCTTAAAGGTGTAGTCACCATTTCTCCTGATAGTGTACTCAGCACGCCTTGGACTAAGGTGAGCCCTATTCTGACCATGACTGGTTTTACACTCAGCTCAGCCATTCCTCGTTACAGCTTGCATCAGGGCACAGCCTCTTATTCCTGGTATATCTGCCTCAGCCTATCTTCCATAAATCGACTAATTATAGCATTAGTTCCTGAGCCTCTATACTGAGCCAGTATTCTGCCGAGGCAGACTGCCTCACAAAAATGTCCCAGTTGGCAGCCCTATCATTACTGAAGGATCTCCATCCCTGCTTGCTCCCATCTCACCCAGGGGTCCACGTGCTACATCGGACCATGTGGGGTCCCATTACATCACTTTTCTCTACAAGCAAGCTCCTGGACTCGGGCTTCTCCTCATCCTCTCCTTCTATTAGAGATATCATTCTCTGCCTCCTCAGGTCCCCTGCCAGACCTTCGCTACTGATGGAGATCTCCAGGTTCATTAATCTTCACCCCCATCAGCAGAGTCCCCCTCCTGCTATGAATTCTGCTGACCCTGAGGAGGGCACATCATTGCCTCCTCCTCCATTACAGGTCCATCCAGCTCTTAGACGAAGGCCCCCTAAGACTCACTATTCCTTGAAGGATTGGACCAACCCTCATCTCATAGCAGAGCTTAAGAGGCTGGGTGTTCCCCATTCTCCTAATGCTAAGAAACAGGACTTATTCAATTAGCTCTTTTTGGTCGATGCCAGACCTGACACTACTCCTTCTGATGCTTTGCAACCCCAACGTGCACCTGACATCTATGCTAAAATGTGTACTCTCCTCACTCCTCTTGCTTCCTCCCTCTCAGACCTCCAGAATTGCCTTATGTCCATGGAAGCCCACCTGTCTATTCAACAACTGCCCAATTCAGCAATAATGGTCCTGCAGGCATGCCGTTCAGCTCTCGAAGCCTGAGCAGGTACCCAGCCTAGCCTCTCCATGTCTGGATTACCTCCCATCTTGCCTACTAGTCTCTCCAGTACTTTGGAAGGGTTACCTCTAGCTTCGCCACCATCCATGGCTATGACAGCTTCAGCTTCTCAGACTACCCCAGTTCCTGCATCTTCCAGCTGAGCCATTCCTATTTCTGCTATATCTGCCATGCACCAAGTCCTGAGTCACCTGCGCAGAGATGTCATTGACAGCAAGGACATTAGTCAGTCAGTGGCTCAGCAGGATGCACACTCACCTCTGAGGCCGGGAGATCAGAAGGCTGTGGGTTCTATCCCCACACCAGGCAATTGGGTTAAATCCCAATACTGACTGTAGTGCAGCATGAGGAGAGTGCTGTACTCCTGAGGTGCCGTCTTTCAGATGAGACGTTAGACCTTGGTCCCATCTGCCTGTTCTGGTGGTAGTCCAGGTGGATGTTAAAGATCCCGTGGCACTTCTCAAAAAGGAGTATGGGAATTTCCCCTGTGCCCTTGCCAAATTTCCCCCAGTCACCAAAAATACCACCAACAACTTAATCTGGTTCAAGGTCAGTTGGCATTCATCTGTATCCCCCTTCCCTGGGTCGTACCTGAAAATAGGCAGAATTTGTCTAGTGCACTTACCCGATCAACAAAAACGAAATAAAATAAATAAATAAACCTAATTTCTCTATTGATTTCCTCCCATGACACTCTAGAAAGCAGTCAGACCCTGCAGTGACGTCTCTGTGGTGCTGAAATCTAAAGACCCTTGGCATTCCAAAAAGCAGACTGTCCCCGAATTTGTGCTGGCATTTAGCTTATACAGGGACATTGTCTGTTCTGCTTTTCCTACCTGCCACCAGGAACTCGATTCTTACCTGTATATCTTGGTTGACCTGGTAGCCAGATACGGAGGCACTCTTTTCTACGATTACCACCGCTCCTTCTCCGAAAGGCAGCAGCTGCCTTAGCTCACTTTAATACCAAGATTGGTTGATCTGCCATGGACAATAAATTATTTTACCACCATTTTGCCGGCCAACAAGCTTTATCCTGCCCGCTATGTGGAGCCTATTCCCACTTCGTGTCAGTATGTCCACTTTCAATAAATCAATCAACAGATCATCCTGTAAGACTCTCACCTGAGGACTCTATTCCTGCCACCACTGGCCTTACGCACACCATGCCAAATCCAAGGACACTTCCTCACTCCAGTCATGATAGCAGGGGTCAATCACTCAACTTCCTCAGAAATCAACCAATCTGCAACAATTATAATTCTTCCAGCTGTTTTGCAAATGGATGTCGCAAACTTCATGCTTGCTCCTTCTGTAGTGGAGCCCATCCTATGTTCACCTGCCTGAGCCTAGCTCACTAATGGTGCCATGCTTCTATCTTATTTACCATCCTTTCCTGGTGGCTTCTGGTCCAGCACTCTCCGGCTAATTTAATTCAAACTTCCAATTGTTTTGGCGAATTTACGTAGAGGTCCCTTAATACTTGGCCTGGCCTACACAGAGGCCCTCTTCCATAATTGATCACACCTTACCTACAGAAGCACCTACGTGGAGGTTGCATCCATCCCTGATCTGGCCTTGTTGGGGGGGCCTCTCTCCTGAGTTGGTCATTTTGATCTCTACTGTGGTGATTATCCTACTCAACGGCGGACCCACATGGGGGTCCTGCTCATTCCTCGACCATTTCATACACACTAGATGGTGGACCCACATTGGGGTCCTGCCATCCTTACTTGTCCTGCAATGGGGCCCAACTTACTGCTCATATATCCTTCAATCTAAGCACAGGCAGATCCACATGGGGGTCTTGCTCATTCCTCGATCATTCCATACACACTACATGGTGGACCTACATGGGGATCCCACTATTCCTACCATGCCTCATGAAAGGGCCTTACTCACAACTCAACATCCTACAATCTGACTACTGGAAAATCCATGTTGGGGTCTCGCCATCTCTAGCTTTGGGCATGTAGATTCCTGCCCACAGCTCACTTATCCTTGACTCTATCCTTGGCAGTACCACATGGGGTTCTGCTGTCCCTAACTGGCTTACGTGGAAACTTAGCCTGCAGTTGTGGTATTCTCACTCAAGGTGGTCCTTTGCAGAAGTCCTATCCTTCCAGCCAGTCACGGAGATCATACTCTTCTGGAACGCACTTCTCGAATTCTTCCTTTGGCAATCCTATTTGGAATATGGCCAACACCAACTTGGCCTACAAATTTCACAAACCGTACATCATTTCTCGAGTCCTTTCTAAAGCTGTCTCTATAGACATTATTTCCAGCTCAGCCTCCATGGCCCTGAAACTCAGTAACACTCTTAAGAACTTCTGCTCCATAGTTCATCAACATCCATGGACAAGGACCTGTTTCCTCTTAACACACTCCTCAACAGCTTTCGCCTACACCTCTTGGATTATGATCATCCCTGCAACAAAGAAGAAAGCTCCTAAGAAGAAGACATCCTAGACAGTCTCCATCTTTCACTCTAAATTACAAATTAGTATAAGATTACCTCCCTTAGTATGCCCAGAGGAAGGGCAGTTCAGCAGCCATGGTTCCTCGGAGGTTTCCCCCATAGGAGGTTTTTCTTCTCCTGCGTGCTGCTGTTCACACTCTCCAAGTTGGAGGAAGTATTCACAATACTCTTTTTTGGGCTTTAAAAATCTGGCCTCTTGATACAAAAGGGGTGAGAATGAGTAAAGCCACAATAATGCACAATCATAAGTTCACACAAGCACGTTATTCCCTCACGTTGAATTGGAGGGTTTGGCCCGTAGTTCAAGGGGAGGGAATAACTCCTCCCCTTACCACTATTTAGCACGGTTCCAAAACTCACACAGCTCTTAGTTCATTTTGGATACCCTCCATCCTCCCCACCTCCTCATTCTTGGCACTCTTCTTACCCCTTCTCCAGGCTTTGAAAATTCCAATCCGGCCTCTCATTATAAAAGGGGTGAGAATGAGTAAGGCCACAATAATGCACAATCATAAGTTCACACAAGCAAGTTATTTCCTCACATTGAATTGTTTCGAAAATGGGCTGAAGATATCCAGCTATCTGATTGTCTGACAGGCATGCCAAGAGAGTACATTATATACCAGTAGAGCCCAGCAAAGAACAAGTGCCAGTCAAATGTTCCACTGCATAACACAAATCACTGTGCCAAAGGTGAAATGGGAAAAAATTGCAGCCATGTCTTGTCAGTTAACGGGTAGTCCCCAACCCACCAACTAGTATAATTCATTTATTTATTTATTTATTTATTTAATTTTGGTAACCAGGTAAGCCCACTAGGACAATGACAGTCCTTTTTCAGGGGCGACCCGGAATTAATTACATACAGTAGAGGTGCAATTACAGTCAGTAGAAATATATACAGATACACATTCAATGAGTTTCTCACTTTACAGCATTCACTTACTGTAACTGTTCACAATCCAATAACAATCATCTGTACTCGACATTTGTTAATCCATGTAAGACAGTTTTGGTTACAGATGATCACAGTAATAACATCAGGTGCAAATGGTGACTGAACTAAGGGTATCAGAGGTAGAGGTTGCACTGGTTGAGCTCAGACAGGTGCCCATTGAGCAACTTCTTAAAACCCCCAAGGGAAGTGCATTACTGTATATTTTCTGGGAGTGCATTCCTGAGGGGTGGGATGCTAGCCGGAAATGACCTCTGTCCTTGGGATGATCTGACTTTGGGCACATTAAGGAGCTGGCGGCTTGAGAAGCTAAGGGTCCTCCTGTTAGGTTTAGCCAATAGCGTTCCGAACAGGCTTGGGGGGGAGCATTTTCTTGCCTAAGTTTTTAGGCCAAACATACTGATGATTACTGTAGTCACTGTTCAAGCAGTGGCCATGAAAGGGCTTGCAGTACCTGGCAGTGATGCTCATGGGGCAGGGCTTCTGATGCAAACTGGCTTACCCAGTGGTATAGGGTTCAAAGCTTTTGCATTTCTGCCCCTTTGACAGTAAGTAGTACTGGTACACTGTAGAACAGGGTGGGTAGTAAGGTGCAAGTTACCACCTTTAGCCGGGACTGCTGTGTAAGAAAAGGGTTTAGGCAATATAGCAGACCAAGTTTCTTGTTCACAGACTTATTCAGCTGGTCAGTGTGTGCCTTCAAAGTGCAAGTTTGTTCTAAGGTTATGCTTAATTACTTTATGGATTCAGCCACCTCGAACTTTGATCCGTTGAAGAGAGTTGGTGTCAGGACTGATGACCTGTCGGGTCCCAAACTTATTGAACCAAACAGCATTGCCTTTATATTTTTGCCATTCAGCATGAGGTTGTTTAATAATAATAACAATAATGATAATAATTTTATTTGTTAAGCGCAATTCAAACAATTATCAAAATGCCTTAATACTCAATCTCTAAAATAGTCATCTAAAATAAAATTAAAAAAATGATAAAATATTCATAAGAAATGTGAATAAAATAATCCGTAATTAAAACTCAGGAAAAGCACATGAATATAAGTGGGTTTTTAAAGTATTTTTAAAACTCTCCACTGTCTGGCACTCTCATATCCAATGAGGTAGAGAATTCCACAGGGGGGAGCAGCAAAAGCAAAAGCCCGAGCTCTCGAGGTCTTCAAACAGCGGAGTGGTCGGAGGGGGCAGTAGGGACTCAGAAGCTCTTGTAGGTAACTCAGACCCAGACTGTGTAGGGCTCTGAAAGTCAGTAAACCAACTTTAAAAGTGATCTGTTACTGAATTGGCAGCAAGCGCAAAGTGCGCAGCACAGGCGAAATATAGCTGGATCGAGTTGACCCAGACAATAACCTGGCGGCAGCATTCTGCACTAGCTGCAAGCAGCAGATATCAACCCCAGGAAACCCTAGCTAAAGGGAGTTACAGTAGTCAAGGCACGAGGTCACAAAAGCGTGGACCAGAGTTTGAAGATCGCCAGACAGAACAAGGTGCTTGATCCCGGCAATGTTCCTCAGATGGTAAAATGAGGACTTGACCACAGATGACACCTGTGAACGAAGTGTCAGACCATCATTAAATATCACCCCCAGATTTCGCACCTATTCAGTGGTCGAGAGCTGAGTGCCCCCAAGCCAAAGCCCAGAGGGCCACCCAGCAGCCGACCCCTCTATCCGGCAACCCGGTTCCACAACTAACACTTCCATCTTGTCAGAGTTTAACTTTAACCAACTGGAATTCATCCAGTCTTGGATTTCGACAAGACAGTTGGAAAAGACTGAGAGCGCACTATCCTGGTCGGATACAAAAGACAGATATAGCTGAGTGTAATCTGCATAACAATGAAAACTCAGTCCATACCATCTTACAATGTCTCCTAATGGAAGCATGTACACCGCAAACAACATGGGGGACAACACTGAGCCCTGCAGGAGCCCACATGGAAGGGAGAAAGAGCCAGAGGAAAAAATCCCTGATACTACCCTCTGCGACCTACCAGTGAGATAAGAATGAAACCATCTGAGGACTGTACCAGACAGGCACAGATGACCAGCAGGGGATCAAGAAGCACCCCATGGTCCATGGTGTCGAAAGCTGATGAGAGATCCAGAAGGACCAAGATGGACCGGTGCTTCTGGTCTCTGATCATCAGGAGATCATCGAGTACCCAAACCAGAACAGTCTCAGTACTATGTCTCTTGCAGAAAACAGACTGGAGAGGATCGTAGATAGCATGGATGGTAAGATGGTTCTCCAACTGTTGCATTTCAACTTTCTCAATAACCTTCCCTATAAAGGAAAGGTTAGAGATTGGTCTGTAGTTTGCAGGAGAATCTGGGTCAAGAGATGGCTTCTTGAGAAAGGAGATTACCTCAGCCTCCTTCAGGGAGCTGGGGAACTCCCCCAACTCCAATGAACACCAGATTAGCTCCTCTAGGACTGGGCCAATTACATCCACACACCCTATTAAAAGGCAGGTAGGGCCCGGATCTAAGCTACAGCTAGTTGACTGCATACCCCAGAAAAGCCACATGATATCCTCGATCGCCGATCGGTCAAATTCAGCCCAACAAAACAGAGTAGTCGCGACCTCGTTCTGCCCACCAGTGACCCCCATAGGGCCACCCTCAAGGAGTTGTAGGTCTTTTGTCAGCACATGGTTCAATGTCACTACATCTTTGGAGGACCTGTATAGTACTGCGTCATTGGCATGCAGGGTTATGTTTGCCTCACCACTGTAATTTGGCATGCCATTAATAAATAAGGAGAATAGTAGGGGCCCCAGGATGGACCCCTGAGGGACACCATCAAGTATTGGGCATGTGTCAGATGAGGTACCCTGCCATCTGACAACTTGGATCCTTCCCTCGAGGTAGTCAGTGAACTGTTGCACTGTCAGACAGTCTAGGCCTATTAGTTTTAGATTCTCGAGGAGAGATTTGTGGTCTAGCAGGTTGAAGGCCTTGGTGAAGTCGATGAAGCCCACACCAGTTAACTGGCCTTTATCAAGAGCTGAGAATATATCAGTGGTGAGGCTGATGAGGGTGGTGTCTGTTCCATGGTTTTTCCTGAAATCATGTTGCCTAGATGTGAATATATTGTGACTCTTGATATATTCTATTATCTGGCTATAAACAACTCTCTCTAGTACCTTACTAGGGATGGAGAGAAGCAAAAAATTTTCAACTTTTTCACGTGATCCACCTTTATGGATTAGTGTAACAAGAGCCACTTGCCAGAGTTTTGAGACTTTCCTTTCTAGGAGGGATCTGTTAAACAACCATGTGACTGGGGCAGCAATAGCAGGGACAGCGACTTTGAGCAATCTAGTTTCTAATTTATCATGCCCAGCAGTTTCAGGGGGTTTGATTTTCCTAAGTAATTTAAGGACCTTTTGTCTAGAGATGGGCGAAGTGGCCCCAATTCACTCCGCGAAGTGATTCACAGAGTGAAGGCGAATTTTCAGAGTGCTTCTCAATGCGAATTGGAGTACGTCACATTATGATGAGTAACTTGAAGTCCATTGAAAACAATGACTTCTCATTACTCTGCCTTCCCAAACCACTACTCCACCAATTCTTAAGGCGAAGTACATTGAAAGCAATTAACTTCACCTCACTTCGCCTTGTTTTTAAGCTCCAAAGGGGAAGTTTGCAGTGATTCATGATTTCAGGTCTCATGGGCTCTAGATTGTTCTCCACAGCCTCAGTTCGGGGTAGAGTGTGTAGGAAGCTATAGGAGACAGTCTGCTCTGGAGCGCTCTGCAATTCAAACCTTCTAAAAGCTGTTAAAAAAGCCTTTTTGTGTCTTTTTTTGCTGAAACTTTAGTTCATCGATTGTAGGAAACCCTCCTGTGCTCATATCATTGAGCGTTTATTGTTTGTGTGTGAATTTGGAATGTTATGTACAACATTCAGTCTATATACTGAGAGACAGTGAAAGTGTGCTTTGGGGGAGGGGCATATCTGTGGTGTTATGTAGGTAGATTAACTTGGAGAAAAAGGCAGTTATTTCTGTTTTGGTGATATTTTTCTTATAACTGTGTTAATGTACACACAGTAATATTTTCAATAATTCTTGCCATTTTTTTGCTGATTGTTGTGGTGCATCAGTACATAATTTTAGTTTGTTTAAAATATGTGGTTATATTGCAATTTGCTACACATTACTTAGTGTGTGAGAGTATGTGTGTGATGCATGTCATCAAATCCGACACCTTTTATTGTGCCACATAGTAATTTCAGCAATGTGAACCTGCTATCCACTGCAGCTGTGTGGTATCTTTACTGGTACTAGTAACAGTGACTGTTACTGCAGCATTGCAGTACACTGCCACCCCCCACCCGCGCGGCTCGGCCCAACTGGCAAAGGTATTCTTTTCCAGATTTGAATTTCTGATGGTGAGCACTGGTTAGGTGTTGTGCCTTTGTATTGTAAGCCTGTTTTGTAGTATCTCTCCAGGTTTCACCACTCCACCATTGTACTCATTGATACATGTTTTTAAGTCAGGGAGTTTTAAGCTACAGTTCATTGGGGAAGTACAGCCATAGGCATTCACGTTCCCAATACAGTTTCATATTAGTTATCTCACACCATCGACACCAAATCACATTATTCATTATCACGGTCACAAATGCAGTCACAAACCACGATTCATGATCACGTCATGAATCACAACATTAATTTTTTTTTTAGTTACTTGGATGTATTGTAGGCATGTTTTGTAGTATCTCTCCAGGCTTTACCACCCCACCATTGTACTCATTAATACGTGTTTTTAAGTTGGGGAGTTTTGTGCTGCAGCTCATCAGGGAAGTACAGCCATAGGCATTTGCGTTCCTTCCTGTACAGCATGTGAGTTACAGTACTATAAGCAGTGGTGGGTGAAGTGGCCCCAATTCGTGCCATGAAGTGATTCACAGTGTAATGCGGAACCCATGGAGCACTCACAATGTGAAGCGAAGTACTTTGCTTCTTAATGAGGAACACCAAGTCCATTGAAACCAATAACTTTGCATTATTCCGCCTTCCCCAAACCACTATCTCCACCAATTTTAAGGTGAAGTACATTTGAAATCAATGTAATTCACCTCACTTCGCCTTGTAATTGAGCTCCAAATGAAATTCTGCAGTGATACATGGGATTGCAGGTCACATGGGCTCTAGATTGTTCTGCACAGCCTCAGTTCTGGCCTGGGTAGTATGTGTGTGTGTGTAGAGGTAGCTGGAGACAGTTTGCTCTTGGAGCTCTGCGATTCAAAATTTCTAAAAACTGTTTAAAATGCCTTTTTGAGTCATTTATTTTGCTCAAAATTTACTAGGAAACCCTTCCGTGCTCATATCATTGAGTGATTATTGTTGTGCGTGGATTTTAAATGTTAATTTAGAACAGTCAGTCTGTGTACTGTGAAGTGTGCTTTGGGGGAGGGGTGTATTTGTGGTGTAGGTACATTAACTGGGAGAAAAAGGCAATCTTTCTGTTTTGGTTATATTTTTCTTGTATAACTGTGTTAATGTGCACACAGTAATATTTTCAGTAATTCTTGACATTTTTTTGCTGATTGTTGTGGTGCAGCAGTGTATAATTTGTCTGTTTAAAACATTTGGTTCTATTACTAAAGGTTTTCAATTCGCTACGCATTACTTGTAGTGTGCATGTGCGATGCATGCCATTAAATCAGACACCTTTTATTGTGCCATAGAGTAATTGCAGCAGTGTGAATCTGCTATCCACTGCACCTGCATGAATTTTTAATACTGCTTTGTGGTATCTTTACTGGTAGTGGATTGTTACTGCCATGCAATAATCCCCCAACTGGCAAAATGTATTTCTTTCCAGATTTGGATGTGTGACTTGTGTGTACTAGTTAGGTATTGTTGTGCCTTTTCGTATGTATCCCTTGAGTGCGCAGCACAATCTTAATCTGTCTGTGCATTCGCAGTGCACCATTAATTCTGGGAGACCGCATTTCTTGTCACACTCTCATTTCACTTCGTCAGCACTGGGGAATTTTCTGGACACAAGACAGTAGCATTTCATTAACACTGGGGAATTTTCTGGAGTCTGGACACAAGACAGTAGCATTTTGGTGATGCACATTAATTTTGGTGACTCTGTAACCACTGCACACATGACTGACTGTGCCATTAATTCTGGGAGACTTTGCATTTCTTGTTATCCTCTCATTTCACTTCGTCAGCACTGGGGAGTTTTCTGGACACAAGACAGTAGCACTTTGGGGATGCACATTAATTCTGGTGACTGTGCGGGTGGGGTGCTGCCAATATTGTTGTCACTCCGCCTTACTTCACATTTAAAGTGGAATGACAAAGCAAAGTAATAATAACAAAGTGAAGTGAGCATTTCCTATGGAGCACTCAGCGTAGCGAAGTGCCAACGCAAAGTGGCCACTTCACGTTCACTTTGCAGGTGGATTTTAAATTTGCAGCATCTCTACTCTTGTCTTGATGTGAGCTTAAAGTGGAAGTTTGGAGGGGGGAGTTGGGTTAGACTTACTGTAGTTTGCATGGGTAGGGGTGTCCCTGGGTGGTGGGTCTTAAAATTGTCTAGGTCTGTGAAGAAGAGGTTAATTGCATTGGTGGCTTCTACTGGGTTCTTTAGGAGAGCTTCATTTGCTGTTATCTCACATTCATCCTTGGCTGGATGACCTTTAATGAGAGAATTAATCTGTGACCAGAATTTGTTGGGGTCAGAGAGATTTATTTTGGGGGAAGTCTCTGAGGTATTGGGTTTTTTTTGTTTGTTTGCTGCTTTTAGCTCTTTTTACATTTATTTTGTCATTCCTTGAAAATCTGCCAGTCTCTGGACAGAATTTTTGTTTTGAAGGTTCCCCATGCCCTGTCTCTTTCCCTCATGTGTTTTTTTTTTTTTTTTAATCTCGGGATAGCCATCTGGCATCCTATCCTTTTACCCTAAGTTTTCTCCGGGGGGCATGTTTATTTGCTGCTGATAGAAAACTGTTAATGAAGAAATCTTGAGCTGTGTCCAAGTTTGGGGCGTGCTTGATTTGTGACCAATTCATCTTAGCTAGTGTTTCGAGAAAGGATTCCGCGTTAAAGTTTGAGTAATTCCAAGCCCAGAATATTCTTGGCAGTGGGGTATGGAAGCTATTTTTCCATATTCCAAATGTTGGTGAGTGGTCACTTTGGGAATCGGCAAAGGTTCCTGCCAGTGTGAAGTTGTCAGGTTTTGTGGCCAGGATCCAGTCCAATGTGGAGTGGTTTCCTGTTTTCGTGTTTAGCCCCTTAGGTTCCCAGATCAATTGAGTTAGGTCTGACACCAGTAGGAGGTTTTTTAGTTCTCTATTTGTTTGAGACCCCCAGTGTATATTAAAGTTGCCCAATATTACCTTCTCCACCTTGTGGAGGTCGGGTAGAATGGATAGAAGGGATTTTAGGGCATCTGTTGCAGCCTTGGGAGGGCTGTGCACACATCCTACTGTCACGGCTCAGGGTCGGGTCAACATCAGGGTTATGAGCACAGCTTCACAGCTGATATTGTCTAAGGCAAGTGTTGTCAACTGGGAAGTGTTTAAAGAGGATCTGACATAGATTAAGACTCCTCCTCCCTTTTTTCTAGTCCTATCCTACCTGAATGTTTTGAAACTGCTAATCTCAACCTCATGATCAAGTGTGTGGGGTTTGAGCCAGGTTTCTGAGATGGCTATTACATCCAGGGAGTACAGACTCGCCCATGCTTCTAGTTAATGTATCTTTGGCCTTAAATTGTTTATGTTCGTGTGGGTTATCCTTAATCCTTTAATGTTAGTCCAGTCAGACTTTGTGGGGGAGGTAATGTGAGCATTTGTGCGAGGGCCAGGTTTTGCCTCGATGTCACCTCCAAGTAGGAGTTTTAGTTTTGCCAGGATTTTGACTAGGAACCCTGGCATAGGGAGGGGGATCCTTTGTCTACATTCTCTTATGAAGTGCAGTATTTTGTATAGGTTCCCTCTTTGTCTAAGACCCTTCAGGTTAGTTTCTGAGATACAGAACTCACTTAGGGTTTTGACATCAGGGCATTCATGTTAAAGAGGGTCAGCTGGCTGCTCAGATTCCTGGTGTTTATGGAGCAGGATGTGGTCTGAGCCTAGGACCACCAGGACATACATTGTAGCAAAGATCACTCCCCAGACCATTTTTAAAATTGTTGTGGCATTATTTCTGCCAGGAGTGGGTAAAGGTATATTATTTTCCTAGTGTAAAAGACTCTGCAATTCTTATTATCCTTATGGTTTTGCTCTCTAGACCACCCAGGCATACATAATATCAAAGAGAAGTGGATGACCCCCATGTTAAGCTGGTCAATTATTCACTTCTGCCCTCAGTTATTAATGCATGCAGTAACCTTCTGTTTGTATCAGCTTCAAATTAGAGCTTCAGTGTTTTAGAGATTATTTGGGTCAGGCCCTTTAAGTGGGGCAGGCTGCCTATGGTTTCTCTAATTGGCTGAGCAGATCAGCTGGGGTGGAGCCTTATGGGCAGAAAGCCCATTTAACAGGCATTACATATTTACAATTTGTCTCTCTTTACTACTCAATTTCTCGTATTACATTAGTTTGTTAATGTGCTACCAATATGTTTATGACAATGCCTGTTAGCTGTATTTGCTATTCCCAACCCACATAATTGTTCCCCTCCTTTGATTGATGAGGACCCTCTGTAAATGAGCTCTTAGCTCAAAGGTTTGTAATTCCGATTCTTTAATAAATAAAAACATATAATAAATATAGAGTGCCGAGGCTTGGGGAGGCTGGGTGGGAGAAAAATCCTTCTCCAATGCTGCTGAGAGAGCTGAGGTTAATGCAGCTTCTAACTAGATTAAATACAGCCACTTTTAAGTACAATAAATACAGTTCCATCCTTTAAATACAGCCACTTTTTAAATACAATTACAGCCTTTTTTCTATGCTTGTTCACAATAAATTACATGCAGCTGCTTCTCCAATTAATTTCCAGCAGCCTGCATTCTGCTAAAAATGACGGCAAGTTTAAACTTAGATTAACAGCAGCCCTGCACTCAATGTGAGGTGTCCTGATCTTGAATATGGCTCTATACCTTCCCAGGTGATGGTGGCGGCATCTGGGAGCGCCACCAAACTGCTGAGGGCAGGTAAGCTGCTCAGGGGGACTTGCTGGAAAAGAGAGGGTGGAGAAGATTTAGATTAAGTGGTGGGGAGGATTGAGTTGCAGGGGAAATCTGAAGGGAGGGTGGGGACTAGTTGCTAGCAGGCAGAGCAACATATTTCTGCGCAAGGCATATGCTATTCTGGCCAGAAAACCTCCATTATAGCACCCTTTTCTTCAGCTATACTGACTGGAAATCAAGTATTCAGCACTATCTGCATGACAGTTATGCATTAAAAGAATCAGCTGAACTGCCTGTGAAACAAATGGCATGAAAAGAGTAATCTGCACTGCTCATAAACATGACTTTGCATTCAGTCACACAATATACATCAGTAGGTTTTATAGTCTAGCTGACTGCAGTTACAAAATATCCTCTTCCAAAGCTGCTGAGAGAGCTGAGGTTAATGCAATTTCTATTTAGATTAAATACAGCTGTTTTTTTAAGTACAATAAATACAGTGCCAGCCTTTAAGTACAGCCATTTTTTAAATACAATTTCAGCCTTTTTTTCTATGCTTGTTCACATTAAATTACATGCAGCTGCTTCTACAATTCATTTCCAGCAGCCTGTGTTCTGCAAAAATGGTGGCAAGTTTAAACTTAGATTAACAGCAGCCCTGCACTCAACGTGCAGTCTCCTATTCTTGAATATGGCTTCATACCTTCCCAGGTGATGGCGGCAGCATCTGGGAGCTCCACCAAACTGCTGGGGAGCAGGTAAGATGCTCAGGGGGAATCACTTCCTGTGTGATAGCAGTGGCACCTGGGAGCTCCACCAAACTGCTGGGGGGCAGGTAAGATGCTCAGGGGGAATCTCTTCCTGGGTGATAGCAGTAGCATCTGGGAACTCCACCAAACTGCTGGGGACAGGTAAGATGCTCAGGGGGAATCACTTCCTGGGTGATAGCAATGGCATCTGGGAACTCCACTAAACTGCTGGGGACAGGTAAGTTGCTCGGGGGACTCACTTCCTGGGTGATAGCAATGGCATCTGGGAACTCCACTAAACTGCTGGGGACAGGTAAGTTGCTCGGGGGACTCGCTTTCCAGGTGATGGTGGCGGCTTCTGGGAGCTCCACAATTAGGAACAAAATCACAAAACACAAAACAGCAACATTCCACACAGTAACACAATACAATTCCCCCCATTAAAAAAAAAAGTTACATTGAAAGTTGTAGCGCTTGTATGTCGTGTGCTCAGCACTACTCTAATGCACCCAGACCCAGCTCCTGTTACTTCCCTGCCCTCTAGCCACCCGTTCATTCTCCAGTGTGCCTTAAGCAGGCATCATGCAAGTAATTTCAATTATTCATAATTCTTTTGTTAGTAAATACCTTCTCTCACTTCAATGTTCATGCCACTGACTCAACAATTGCCATACCGACCTATGCCTGCCTGCCCACTTTCCATTCCGCAGAGGCCCACAGCACGGCTGCATCTGCAGGCATGGAAACCAAGAATGTACCATTAGTTTCACGCTCAAGGTAGTGATACGCAAATGGACCATGGAAGTTAGTAAGCACTGTGGCTAACAACTTAAAATGGAGCAAGATGGTAAAATGGGGGTGGGGTGGGTTGAGGATTCAGAAGAAACCGAAAAACAGACATTGACACAGAGAAAACTTAAAGCTAATCATTGAAAAAAAAATACTTAGCAAACACAGCAGTGCCCTTTAGAGGCAAATATACCAGTAGAATGACTACGTTACCAAAAAAAGGAATAAAAATTCATTTTTAGTCATTTATATGGCATTATTTTATTTTTTAAATCCCATAAAGAATTAGACATGTAGCCCATTTTTTAAGCACAATAACATGCTCCAGGGTGGATGGTATGGGCAACACCAGACCTTCCAGGGGCCATAAGGCCCTCTGCTTGTGACGTCAGGCCTCATTACACCCCTGGGCAGTCCTGTATTGCCCAATACCGCCCACCCTGTTGGGTATTATTGCTTACTTGTAGACTAGTTTCACCTAAAGGAAGGAGTGTTGTAGATGTGGTACTGACCGTCAGGAAGTACCTAGCAGCCATCTTACTTGTAAACCTAGAGAGCACTCTGTAGTCCTTGTAGTTCCTTGTCATGCTCAGTCCGAAGCCCTTTAACCTTTGGTCTCCGTTTACAGTATCTTGGTTTTCAGTCTGGATAAAGCTGGCAACATCCTAGCAACTCCCCAAGTCTGAGTCAGTCAGCTCTACTGAACGAGAATACTTCAGTTACTGTATTAAGAGTGATTAGAAAAAAACGGTAATACTGAAAGATGCAGTTCTACAGAATGTATTGCTGAAATATGAAAAAAATGTGGGGGATGTTTCAAAAGTGGGAGACTGAGATTCAACTGCAGATTTGCCTGCACCTGAATCCAAATTTGAATCCCCAAACTGCGTCAGAAATGCTCCCTAAACTTTCAAGACACACTGGCATCAGAATCTGCAACTACATTTGCGTTCAAAACTCCCAAAGCAATAATTTGCAATCCAAAAGTGATGCAATCTCAAATTGTGTCTGTTTTTTGGGCACAAATTCGACAGGTGGACACAAATGTTAGACCATTTATTCACACACATACTGTTGTTGAAAATAGGAACAGATGGAACCTGGACAGCTCTTTTTGAAAATCCTCCCCCTCCAATAGCGTTTGGTGAGAATGGAGTATGGTTCTTTATACACTGAGTCCCTTGCAGAACCCAAGTCACCAGCAGGCCAGTGCAGTGCAGTGCAGTACAGCTGCTTATTAAGCTGAAAGAGCATGGACTAAACAAATGTTCATTAAATTGGTTTTCCAGCTACCTTTCAGGCAGATCCTAGCATATCAAGGCCGATGGGCTCTTATTCTCTCCGCTACTGCTTACAAGAGGTGTACTGCAAGGATCCGTCCTTGGACCACTACTTTTCTCAGTATATATAAATACCTTAAGTGACAATATTCACAATTCCAGTCTCCACTTCTTTGCTGATGACACTGTTCTCTACACTTCTAAACCCTCCTAAGCAGACATTAGTGCTGAGCTACAGACTGCCTTTAATCAGTTGCAACTTAATTTAATATATTCCAAAATGCTGTTAAATACCGAGAAAACTAAAGCTTTGTTTTTTATGCCCCACAACCCTCATACCTTTCTTCGCAAACAAGCCACTCCTCTACCCATGACAACATTATTAGGGGACTTCCCTAGAGGTTGCTGACAAATTTAAATACTTAGGAATTTGGCTCGATAGTAACCTATCTTTTGCAGAACATATTGAAGCACTTACAAAAAAGTTAAATACCAGATTTTTTTTTTTTCAGGAACAAAACTCTTTTCCCCACAGACATTAGGATTAGGTTAGTTCAAGCAACCTTTCTTCTCCTTCTGGATTATTTTGACATTATTTATAATAGTAGCTCAGCTTCTAACCTGCCCAAGCTTGACATTCTTTATCACCATGCCCTACGTTTTATAACTAATGCACCATTCAGAACCCACCACTGTGTCCTTTATTCGTTAGTTGGTTGGGCATCACTGGCCTCCAGAAGGATGCTCCATACCTGTACATGGACCTGCAAAGCACTGTTGAGTAAACTCCTGACTTATATCATGTCCCTGTTCCACCATTCCAGCAGCTGCTGCTCCCTTAGGAAAAATACCGGCATCCTGTTAGTCATGCCCAAATTCCATACCTACTACAGTAAAGTGACTATTCAATATGCAATTCTGTCAGCCTGGAACAAACTCCAGTCATCACTTAAGCTTACCAAATTTGCATAATTGAATCTCTTCAAATCCATAGCCAAAACAGATACTCAGGAAACTTGCCAATGCTATACCAGCTAGCATCCCTTCTCTAAGGTCCTACTTTTTTATGTGAGCACTCATGTACATTCTTTGGCTCCCCCTTCCTAACTCTTGAATGTCTACTTTGCCACCAATGCCAGGAGCCTTAGCAACAAGATGGAGGATCTGGAGGCTGCTGTGGTGCAGTTGGACCTGGACATTGTGATCATCACAGAGACCTGGTGTAATGATAACCATGACTGGGAGATGGCCATACCCGGCTACAGCATATTCAGAAGAGACAGGGCAGGCAGGAAGGGAGGAGGAGGAGGAGTGGCACTTTATGAGAAATATGGCATAAAGGCCACAGAGATCCAGGAGGAACAAAATGGGGGAGAGAAACTGTGGGTTAAGCTGGAAAGGAAAATGGGGTCACCCATCCACACAGGGGAGGTTTACAGACCACCAGCCCAGGAGGAAGAAACAGATAGGGAGCTGATGCTAGCCATTCAAAGGATGGCATACAAGTGTGAGGTGGTGCTGGTTGGAGACTTCAATATTCTAGATGTGGACTGGAGCCTCCCAGCAGCAGCATCAACCAGTAGCAGATTTATCCTGGACTCCCTTCAAGGTGCCTTCCTCAAGCAACTGTTCATGGAACCAACTCAGCAGAAGGCAATACTGGACCTTGTGCTAAGAAACGGGGACAGTGTGATGAGAGTAACAGTAGGGGAGCACTTGGGGAACAGTGACCACCAGTCACTGTGGTTTGAAGTCACAGAAGGAACAGAACCAAACTGCACAAAAACACATATCCTGCATTTTAGTGGGGGCAGACTTTGGGAAAATGGGGAGATGATTGAAAGAGCCATTAATGAGAATGGGGTGGGAATCGGGTTTAGGAACAGTGGGCAATATTTAAAACAGGGATTACAAGAGCAACAGAATTATGCATTAAGCAGGTTAGCAAGGGGAAAAGGAAGAGGTGGCCATTATGGTTTTCCAAGGAGGTAGCGGAAAAAGTGAAAGCCAAAAAGAGTGCATTCAGGCAATACAAAAAGACACAGGCAGAAGGGGATAGGGAGAAGTACCAGGAGAAGCAAAGGGAGGACAGTAAGGGAAGCCAAAGCTCAGACAGAAGAGCACATTGCAAAATCAGTGGGTAGAGGGGACAAAACCTTTTACAGGTACATATGTGAAAAAAGAAGAGCAAAGGGAGGGATAGTGAGACTGAAGGGGGAGGATGGGGGCTGCATGTAGGATGACAACAGTAAAGCTGACATACTGAAGAGATGTTTCTGCTTAGTCTTTATTGAGGAAGAGGAGGGTAATGGGCCTGAAGGGAGTACAAGGGGTTGGAATGGTGCAGAAATGGACACAAGTCCCTTTACACAGGAGAAGGTCCTAAAGAAACTGGAAGAAATAAGAGTCGATAAAGTAATGGGGCCAGATGGGGCACACCCCACGGTCCTACAGTAAAGGAACTAAGAGAGGTGGTGGCTGAGCCTCTGGCAATCCTGTTTAGCCAATCACCAGAGACAGAGGAAGTACCCAAAGACTGGAGGACAGCAGATGTAGTCCCCTTATACAAAAGCAGGAACAAAGAGGAAGCGGGGAACTATAAACTAGTCAGCCTGACCTCGGTAGTGGGGAAGACCATGGAAGCACTGCTGAAGGAGAGATTGGTGGAACACCTGGTTGCCAGTGGACTATAGGACCCAAGGCAGCATGGTTTCACTGAGGGGGGGGGGTCATGCCAGATCAACCTGATTGAATTTTTTGACTGGGTGACAAGGGAGGTGGATCAGGGGAGGGCAGTGGACATTGCCTATCTGGACTTCAGCAAGGCCTTTGACACTGTGCCACATAGAAGGCTATTAAATAAACTGGGGAATATGGGAGTGGGCAGGACAGTAGTGCGGTGGGTAGGTAATTGGCTGGGCAGCAGGACACAGAGGGTGGTGGTAAATGGCTGTCACTCCACAGCGGGAAGAGTGACCAGTGGGGTACCACAGGGATCAGTGCTGGGACCAGTCCTATTCAACATCTTCATCAGTGACATTGTGCAGGACCTAGAAGGCAGAATTTCCCCGTTCGCTGATGACACGAAGCTCTGTAACAGAGTGGACATGCCAGAGGGTGTAGATAGAATGAGAAGTGACCTACAAAAGCTTGAAGAATGGTCAAAGATTTCGCAGTTGAAATTCAATGCAAAGAAGTGCAAGATAATGCATATTTATTTATTTATTTATTTATTTATTTATTTTAGTTTTTGTTGTCCGGGTAAGTGCACTAGACAAATCCTGCCTATTTTCAGGCACGACCCGGGTGAGAGGGATACAGATGAATGCCAACTGACCTTGAACCAGATTAAGCTGTTGGGGCACAAAAACCCTGGAACAATGTATCAATTTGGGGGTGAGGATATAGCATGCACCAAGCAGGAAAGAGACCTTGGGGTTATCATCTCTGATGACCTCAAGGTAGGGAAACAGTGGACAAGCCAGCAGATAAAGCAAATAGGATGCTGGGATGCATAGGCTGGGGCATCACCAGCAGGAAACGAGAGGACATAATTCCACTATACAATACACTAGTGAGGCCCCACCTGGAGTACAGTGTACAGTTTTGGAGACCTTACCTACATAAGAACATAGACAGGGTAGAGAAGGTTCAGAGGAGGGCAACAAAGATGGTACAGGGATTGCATCACAAGTCCTATGAGGACAGAATGAAGGAGTTGAATATGTACTCCCTGGAGGAGAGGTGGGAGAGAAGGGATATGATAGAGACATACAAGTACCTTACAAGGAGGAACAGGGTGCAGGAATACACTAATTTCCAGTGAAAAAGATGTTCCAGGACTAGAGGGCATGGGATGAAGTTGGAGGGAGGGCAATTCAGAGGAAACGTGAGGAAGAATTTCTTCAGAGAAAGAGTGGTGGACAAGTGGAATGCCCTGCCAGAGGAAGTGGTGGGGGCTGAAACAATAACAGGATTTAAGAATGCATGGGATATACATAAGAGAATTCTGGAGGTCAGGGGTAATGGGCAACAGACTTCTAGAAAAACATAAAGTGAACTTACAAGCTTAAATGGGCAGACTGGGTGGGCCATAGGCCCTTATCTGCTGACAGTGTCTATGTATCTATGTATGTATGTGTTAGGGTACGTTACCTGATGTAAAATCTGTAACCCAAATAGCATTGTATGCTTCCTTTGTTTCTTTAGATGTTTGTATTAGGTCACATTTTTTTCTTTTTTATTGCATTTCTTTTTGTTACTATTGAACTTTGTATTTTGTTCTTGTATATTGTTGTCTGTGACTGGACCTCCTTGTAAATAAGCATGCTCAATGGAGTTTCCTGACTATAAACTTGAACTTGAACAGCTTGGCCACTTGGCAGAGCCAAGGCAGACATATTTAATGGAGATCTCCTTAAGTTATTTCAAATATTTGTTTAAACCCGTATTTTTTCTCCTCCTCCTCTTATACCCACAGTGCCTTCCTGAGGAGCTTCAAGATCTACTATGACCCCCTGCACTTCTCCCCCACAGTCACCTGTTTCCATTGTACTCTGGATAACCCACAGGCAGGGTCAGGGTTGGGGGATATACATCTAACAGTGTCCATCAGCCAATGGGCAGTGGAGGCATGGAACCCGGATATATGGGGGTCCATTGTCTGCATGCAGTGGGCTCCTTTTCACATTTTTCCCCCTCCCACTAGGATGCCAGCCTTAGTGATGCCAAGTGCACGTCATGCACGCACACATAGGGTGTAGCTGTGTGGTATCGGCCTCCATTCTCCCACTCCAGCAGCACACACTTCCTGTAACACCACCTGCAGTCACCCAGGTGATCTGTAGCAATGGTGTCATACAAACTCCTTCCCTCCCTCCCTCCCAGGAGAAGGAGAATATCCTTTGGGATGCTCAGTCCCCCCCCCCAACCATCCCCAGGTGACCGCAGTTGTCTCCTGAACCCTGGTCAATGACCTCATAAGCTGTAGCCTTACCACTGCACCTGTGGCCAGACCCAGTTATTTCAAATCAAACAATTGTAAAACCAGACTAAAAAGTGGGGATGGGGGCATCTTATAAACCAGGAGAAAAAGGGCAACCTAAAATGGGAAAAAAAAGGCTTTACAGTATATACACAGTCTTCACCAATAACATGAACTGCTGCTTTAAATATCGCTTTTGGAATGAGCAGTGTCAGCTGGCAGCAAGCATTCTACAAAAAAAAAAAACCTTGCAAACTTTATTTTCAGGCCCCTGGAGGTTCTTGTCAGCTGCTTAGCATTCATCTCACACTCGGCTGTGCGTGCTGGCATGAAGCAGTGCGGCACAAAGATTTACCCCCACAGGACTGCAGTAGGCCTGATAACGGAGGCTGATGCTCTCCGCAGGGTTTCTCCCAGGCAACAGAATGTGGGTTGCTGGGGAAACAGCGTTTCTTAAGGACTAGGATCCATACCAAATTGCCAGCCCTCTTGAAATGTGACAAAATGCCTGAGGACTTTGAATTTCCTCCATTGTGTGTGACAGTTAACAAAAATAGAAACCATAGCCTTTTTTTTTAGAAGAATTTTAATCATGGGTTTCTTTATGGAAAACATTAACTGACTGCTTTGCACACTGCTTTCATCTTGTTATCCTTAACAAAAGTCAAAATGATTATTGGTACTGCTGTACTGAACATTCAGAACTGTATAGGAAAGGGGGGTTGCCACTGTAGCCCAGCCCTTTCCCACCCCACCTAGTAAGGTTGGGCAACTACTTTCCTTGACAGTCCAGATGACAGAGGGTCTCATCCAATGAGGGCAAGGGTGTAGATATTTCTTTCTGTCAGATCATAATGCCAGTTTTGAAAAAATGAGCACCACATAACCTTTACTGATGCATTGCTGACTTGTACAGTATTACCTGAAAGATAATGAGATACAGAGTCAGGGAAGGGGAACTTGAGGTCGGAGGTAGGCAGCTCGGGGATGGGCAAGTTAGGAAACAGGAAAGATAAGGAAGAGTTGAGGGATGGACAGCCGCTAGGGAGAGAGTCCAGTCCAAGAAGGGTGGAGGATAAGGTCCTGATAGTCAGGGACTCCATAGTCAGAGGCATTAGCTGGGGAGGAGTAAGAGTAAGGTCTGATTGATTGATTGATTGGTCTAGCTAAGTTGTTTGCTGGGTATGACAGCAGCAGAGTAATACACCACATCCCTCCAGGGGAAAAGTCAGGATAAAGTACCATCTGGTGTTCCACTTGAGAACAAATGACCTGCAGGACACAGCGTGATGGAGGTGCAGGATAGGTATGAGGCATTGGCAAGGTTCTGCGGCAACCTGAGTTTTAGATCAGTAACGTTCTCGAGGTGCTGCCTGTTCAAGAGCCAGCTCAGATAGGAAGCAGAGGATAGCAGAGTTCAATGGCTGGCTCTCTGGATGGTGAGCCAGGAAAGGCTTTGGGATAGTAGGGGAATGGGGGACCACTTGGCAGGATGAAAGCTTATTCCCTGCAGATAGGCTTCACTTAAACAAGGAGGGTAAGGAAGTGATGAAAGGGAAGTTGGAGGAGTATATTGTTAAATCCTGTACTTTAAACTGACAAAGGGGGGGGAGTTACAAGCAAATCCCCAAAACAGCGTAGCTGACAAGAGGGGCACTAGGCCACCCCCAGGAAACAGGATGCCCAGTTGGTCCAGTGGGGGAATTGTCAGGGTGGTGGGCAGCAGCAGGAAGGGGGGGCATCAGGGCAGTAGGAGTTTGGAAGGTCATGTGCGCAAACGACAGGAGCCTGGGCAACAAGGTCCCAGACCTGGCAGCAGTCATGGCAGAGGCAGGACTAGACTTGGTGGGAATTACTGAGACCTGGTGCAATGCGGTGCAGGATTGGGACATGAACACACCAGGGTATGATCTATTTAGGACAGACAGGGTCGGGAGAAAGGGGAGGGAGTGGCATTTTACGTGAGGGAGGGGTTACAGGCGACTGAAATACAAGGCAGGTGGGGGGACTCAGAGGCACTGTGAGTTTCATTAACTATGGGGAGGGGTGAGGTGGTGCACACAGTTGTGGTCCACAGACCACCAGGGCATCAAGAGAGTGTGGACAAGCAGATGATGGATGAGATATTATGGATGGCATCTAGGGGTGAGGTGCTCCTGATGGGGGACCTCAACCTATCGGATGTGGTGTGGGACACGCTGTCAGCAGCATCACCCAAAAAGTAGGGTGATTCTGGACTCCCTTCATGAGACCTTACTAAGACAGTTGGTCAGGAAGCCAACTAGGGAAAGGGTGGTGTTAGATGTGGTATTAACAAATGGGGATGGGGTAGAGGAAGTATGTGTGGGGGAAAACCTTGGTGCGAGTGACCATGGTACTGTATGGTTCATGATTCACACATCGGCCCCAATAAACCAGACCAAAGTGAAGGTGTTTGACTTCAGACAAGCGGATTTTAGTAAGGTGGGGTAATATGCTCGTCTGGCACTGGAAGGAGTGGGAGAACTCGGGGGGGGTTGGGGACATGCGGGACTCGATAAAAGGAGCCATAGTAGGTGTCACGCATCTCTGTGCAAAGAGGGTGAACAAAAATAAGAGAAAGTGGAAACCATTATGGTTCAACAAGGAAGCGGAGAACAGCATCAGGGCTAAGAGAAGAGCCTTCAGGAGGTTTAAAACAACACAGGGGGCAGAGGCTTGGGAAGAATATCAGACTAGGCAGAGGGAGATGAGCAGGGAGGTCAGGCATGCTAAAGCAAGGACAGAGGCGAACATTGCCAGGAAGGTAAAGAAGGGGGACAAGACCTTCTTTTGGCATATAGGTGAAAGGAGGAAGACAGAGAAGGGGATTCAAAGTTTGGAAAATGGGATGGTGGAGAGGGTAGTGGAAGATTGGGAGAAGACCGAACTGCTGAACAGTTATTTCTGTTCAGCATTCATAAAGGAAGATGAATGGAAGGAGGATAGCTATAGGAGTGCACCGGTTGCAGGGGAAGGGGTGGACATGAGTCCGTTTCGGGAAGAAGAAATCCTGAGGCAACTCAGGGACCTGAAAGTAGACAAGGCCAAGGGGCCAGATAGGGTGCATCCTAGGGTTTTGAGGGAACTGAGTGGTATACTGGCTGCTTCCTTGACCATCCTGTTCAACAATTCCATAAGATGGGGGTGGTGCCCAATGATATGAAACGTGCAGATGTAGTACCCCTTCATGGGGTGGGGGCGAGGGAAGAGGTGTGCAATTATAGGCCAGTAAGCTTAACATCCATGGTTGGAAAACTCATGGAAAAGCTGCTCAAAACTAGGATCAACAGTTACCTGGAGGCTAACAGCCTTAGGGACCCAAGACAACATGGGTTCACCGACAGCAGATCCTGACAAGTGAATTTGATAGAGTTTATTGACTGGGTCACCAAAGTGGTGGATCGGGGGGCTCAGTGGACGTGGCTTACCATGATTTGATTACACAAAATGGGTCACCTGGGGCTGGGGGAGGTGGTGATAAAGTGGGTCAGGAACTGGTTGGAGTGCAGAATTCGAGGGTATTGGTCAACGAGACACCCTCAAAGGAATCCGCAGTCATCAGTGGGCTTCCCCAAGGGTCAGTGCTAGGGCCCCTTCTGTTTAATATTTTTATAGGGGATATAGCGAAGGGTCTGGAGGGAAGGGTGAGTCTGTTTGCAGATGATGCAAAAGTCTGCAACAGTGTAGATGAGAGGGAAAGGATGGTGATGATGCGTAGAGACCTAGAGTGGTTAGAGAAATGGTCAGGGAGTGGCAACTGACGTTGAATTTGGCCAAATGTAAGATCTAGGAAGAAAAAAAAAGCTGAATACTGGACGGGGGTAGATCCCTGCAGGTTACAGAAGAGGAAGGGACCTAGGTATCGTCATTTCACAGGACCTGAAGGTGGGCAAACAGTGTGGAGGGGGCAGTGGCAAGGGCCAGCAAGATGCTCGGTTGTATACAGAGGGGAATATCCAGCAGAAGGCGAGAGGTCATAGTTCCACTGTGCACCCAGCTGGTTAGGCTGCACCTGGAGTATGGGGTCCAGTTCTGGAGGACATACCTCAGGAAAGATGTGGAGAGATTGGAACGAGTACAAAGGAGAGTGACAAAGATGGTCAGAGGGCACGATAGATTGCCATATGAAGAGAGACTGAGCGATCTAGGCACGTACTCACTGGAGCAGAGGAGGGGGAGGGGTGACTTTGATTGAGACATTTAAATACCTCAGGGGCCTAAACAAAGTGCCTGGGGGGAAACCTATCCCAACTAAAAGAGTGGCCAATAGTGAGGGGACATGAATTACAGCTAAGGGGGGGGGGGATTTAGAGGTAACCATAGGAAGTACTTCTTCATCAAGAAGGTGGTGGGAAACTGGAATGGTCTGCCCAGGTAGGTGGTGGGAGAGAGGACAGTAGGGTGGTTCAAGAAGGCATGTGATAAACACAGGGGAATTCTGGGGGGGAGTCTATAGTTAAGACCTAAGCGGACACTTAGGCAACTGGGCAGACTGGGTGGGCCTGGTGGGCCTTTTCTGCCATCACATTCCTGATTAGGTATAACAAATAAGTTCTTATGGAGGGAGAGAGAGAGAGGAGGAGAGGGAGAGAGAGAGAGAGAGAGAGAGAGAGAGAGAGAGGGAGAGAGAGAGAGAGAGAGAGAGATTCATCATTCTTAGCTACACTGGATCAGATGTACAAGTCTGTTTAAAGGTAATGTCTGTTCTGGCAAAGCCTTGTTGGCCTGACTTGCACAACAAATTGTATACCCATGATGCATTGCACTGGTATTGAGGCTTCAGGGTAGCAGTGCAGTTTGGAGAGATGCACATAAACTAATTTAGACAGAGAGGCAGAGAAATATCACAGCACTGAATTCTACAGTGACAACCACCCTAGCACTCCTTACCTGACACTACAGTGCCTTGGGGGCGTGGCAGACCATAGCCCGGAGGCAACTCCCGTGTCTACAATGGAAAGGTCTAGCCAGGAGCCACCTCTTGCAAACAGTTCTAGTTCTGGCAGCCTCCTTCTCCAATGCCGCAATCACTAAGGTGCTCCCTATATGTAAGTCCGTGGGCTACACCAGTGGAGTCACACTCCATTTTAGAACTGAGCACCTCACGGGGAGGACCTGCTGGGGCCGAGTACTGCCGGCTCTGTTCTTGGAAGTTCTAGGCACCTCATCATCTCTCACCGCAGGGGCTCAATGGCGAAAACAGCTGCTTGAAGCCACCTTTCAAGGGAAAAAAATTTGCACAACACTAAATACAGATCCCAGCAATTAAGGCAACTTGGGTAAATGGCAATATTTAACTCTGCGGCAAACTTTAGGAGTGCTTGGGCTGCTTTAACTCTAACTACTTCTTGCAGTTATAGAAACTGAATCAGGATTTGGGGCACCATGCTTAAGGCATAAACTTTCTTGCAACAAACCAACAATTTATTTATATTTACATAACACTATGCATACAGTAATAGTGGAGAGATGAGGATTCTACAACTGTAGCCCCAACTGAAACCCTTGATAAGCATTGGAGGAATCCATATTTACAAGCACCAAGCCCATAAGCTATGGGAACAGAAAATAAACATCAATATAAACATAACTGCATACAATTTTTGCAGCAAGGACTTGTACAGTATGTACATTGTATAGGTCCCCACCAGAGTTACCATGGAATTTATCTGTGCCCAAAACCCAAAGTTACCACAGTTTAAACCAGCCTCTCTGATAACATGGTGAGGGATATACCCCCTAGCCAGCAGAGTAATAGTAGCCGGGTGTGGACACCATCAGAATAAGGGTTGACTCAGGCTCATTGCATCTTGCCCTCTCTTAAGGTCTGGATGTCACAGTGCCTTTAGGCCACAGCTGTGAGGTTTTCTGAGCTCACAGCATCTTACCCCTTCCTTAGGTCTTGATGTCACAGAACCACCTCTCCTGTCCTCTGCATTCAACTTGGGTTAAGCTCTACTGTTAGGATCCAGGAAAATGTTGGATAAGCTGTGGGCTATTTTAAGAAAGGGGATATTTGTCATGTTATAGCTGGAGTATAATACCCCCACTGGTACCTGAGCCCCCAAGCTCCTTATGCTGGATTGAGGTCTTAAACCATAATTCCCTCAGGAACTGGAACACTGGACACCTCCCTGCAATTGGCGGACCCATATATAGGACCTGGGAGGGAGGGCAGTAACAAAAGCATGAAAAGCTGGAGCAAATGAGTACAGCATGTACTCAGAAATTTGACAGCTCCCTGTTGCTGGGACAAAGAAAGGCAATAAACAGGAAACAAGTGTAATCCTCTCCCCCCCAAAGGTGGGGCTTACCTTTTTGGTCCATCTGTGATGCCAGTGTCCTCAAGGCTGGAACTGGTACTGGAGACCAGGTGAACAGGTGTGCACAGTAGTTTAAACTGGTTGTTTTCTTGTTGTGTGCCACTGATGAAAGGGATGCCCCTGTGCTCAAAGATGGACCAGAAAAATTGCTGACATAATCACTGTGAAGGGGGCTGCAAACTAAGCTGGCTAACATTTAAAACAAAGTGAAAGTAAGCAGTGAGCAGTGAAAGAACCGAGTGAAACAGCAGCATGCCGCATACAGAATGTAAACAAAGGGATGGTGCCATCTTGTTGACCTTTGACCACTGTGATCAGCCAACTGAAATGCAACGGGTAATAGCAGAGAGAAAGAGACAGAGCACTCTGGGAGAAAAGCAGCCGAGTGCATGGTACCCTTTTCCAGTCACTAGGAGCCAGGGCAGTGAGTGACAAGCTTACCTGCTACTCAGAGACTGACTTCAGAGTGACCTGAGCTGAACCCTTCCTCCAGATTAGAAGAAGTATAGTCAGTCTTTCCTAGACAGCTGGGGATGAGAGAAGTGCTGTGGAAGAGATTTGAGGGCCTATCAAAGCCAAAGATCCCGGTAGTATCCTGAATATGTTTGTTGGAGTTCCATCCAAACTGAGAGTGCTGGTGAATCCTGCGAAGCTGCAAGAGATTGCGTTGCTGCATTTCTGAACAAAATTTGATGAGCCATCTACATAGAAACATAAAAATACAGAATTTGATGGCAGATAAGGACTGTTTGGCCCACTCAGTCTGCCCATTTTTCCCTACCTACATTATTACCGCAGACTGTACTTGATCTACAGTTCTTTCTCCCTTCCCCCTTCCTTTCCACTATGATTTCCTTTTGCTTATTCCATGCATTCTTGAACCACATCACTGTTTTTGCCCCACCACTTCTGCTGGAAGGCTGTTCCAGGAATCCACCACTCTTTCTGTGAAGAAGTACTTCCTCTCATTTTTCTGGAATCTACCTCTTCAGCTTCATAGCATGTCCCCTTGTTCTTGAGCACCTTTTCTTCTGAAAAATACTTCTTTCCTGTACCTTATTTACCCCCTGTGAGGTATTTAAAGGTCTCTCTCATATCCCATCCTCTCCCTCCTCTCTTCCTGGGTGTACATATTGTGGCCCTTTAGTCTCTCCTCATAAGGCTTTTGATGTAGACCCTGCACCATTTTAGTTGCCTTCCTCTGGACCGCCTCCACTCAGTCTATGTCCTTCCAGAGATGTGGTCTCTAGAACTGAACACAGTACTCTAGGTGGGGTCTTAACAGCAATCTATACAGAGGCAACACCACCTCCCTGTTTGGACTGGTGATACCCCTCTCTATGCGCTCCAGCATCCCGCTAGCCCTCCTGACTGCCTTGTCACACTGCCTGACCACCTTTAGGTCATCCAATAGGATTACTCCTTGATCTCTTTCCTGTTTGGCAATCATCAATACCGCTGCATCCATTGAGGTGCAGTGGTATTAATGTCTGCCAAAGTCATCAATACCACTGGATGGGCCTGGCGGTCCTTATCTGCTGACAGTTTCTATGTTTCTATGTTTCTATTACAGGACATGCTGCAGATCTGAATAAATTACTGAATGGTGCTTTTTAGAAACAGTGGAAGGATGCAGTGTGCAGACATTGTTATCAAGATGTGCTGCAAATCCAAATAATTACTGAATGGTGTTTTTTAGAAACAGTGGAAGGATGCAGTGTGTACACATTGTTACCTTATGTGGAGGATACCATCACCAGTGGTGTTTCATGTTATGCAAGTAATGCACAGTTGTGCACACCAAAAGCAACAAGCGTTACTCGACTATAGGAACAGGCAAATGTATACTGAAGGAGAGATGCAATAGTGGGAGTGACTACAATCACTGCATCATCTCTAAGGCTACAAAAGTGAGGACGGAAGGTGGGTTGGGGAGGACAGAATGCAATTTAGTGAGGCATAGCATGAGCACTTCTGCTGCTGCCAAATGTGTAACACAGACAAGCACATACATACCGTTTTCCTGTACCAAACTTCAACATCCAAAGAATCTTGTTTTTTGCAATAGAATGCCTGTTTACCATAAGAAATAGTAAAGTACAAACAAAAAAAATCAATGCAACTCTGCAGGCGACAGACAAGTAACTCTGTACAATACTGTGAATGAATAGGTCAGATTTCTTCTGTTAGGGTGGGGTTGCTAGGTAGTAAGCAGTTATAGTGTATAGTAGAGTGTTGTTCTGTATAGAATTCCATCCCTTTCAAAATGCTGTTGTACCACAGTTCAAAGGTCATGGAATGTGATTCTACCCTACTATGGTATAAAAGCATTCTGGAACCTCTTGAGACTGCATGAGTCAGTTTCATTTTGAAAGCAAAAGAACTCACGCACACATATTTCACACAGTACTACACACTATAAAAAATACAGGATGAGCAACTCTATGTACAACCAGTGTGTTCTGCCATCTGGTGGTACTGATTCCCCTGAACCTCTTGAGCTTCGCTCTCAAGGTCAGAGGGGATCAGAACCCCTCTGTGGCAGAACACACTGGTTGTGTATAGCTGCCCATCCAGTATTCTCGATCTTGTTCTCAGCACTATATCTGTATTGCCTCATCCTTACATCTGTAGACTTGTACATAGACAACTTGTTACCATTACTGTATTACATAATAATGTGGCAACAGCGTCTGTATATTTAAAATAACATGGCTTGTCACAACTGTACAATACTATCATTAGTAATCACTAAGGCATGAGAAGTTGCTGGCAGTACCGTATCAGGAACAACTGTGAAGCTAAGTAGGTATATTTTCAGTTACTTACACTACAAAGGAACAGAAAAGTTTGAAAACTCTGAAGGCTACTTTACACTATTTGTCTTATTCTTGGCACCTGTGTAGAAATCGTCTAGGGTATGCTTTCATCTCTATTTAACAATACAACACAGTACATCAGAGATGAAATGAAAGTATTGAGAACTCTGTGGGCTACTTTACACCATTTGCCTTATTCTCAACACCTGTGTAGCAATCATGTAGGGTATGCTTTCATCCCTATTTAACAATACAATGCAGTACATCCAAGATAAAATGAAAGTATAACGAACCTTGCTTAACAGCAACCAATCCGTAGTGGTGAACAGGAAGGTCTGTAGAAGGAAAAATGATAACAGAAACATTTAGCATATACAGTATGTTGACATGATACCTTATTTTATAATCACACATCGTATGGTATGGTAACAGTTTTTTCTGTATAAAACTCAGGCTCATCAAACTCCTTGCTGTCAACATCTTGAACCATTTTTCACTTGGAAAAGTAGTTTTGTGTGCATTAGAAACAGTTGTTTTGCACAGTCCAAACATCAAAGTTTACCACCTGCATGCATGCCACCCGCATTTTATTAGTAAGCACCCAGTGACCAAAGGTATACCTTTTTGAAAGTTGGTAAAATCTTAATTTGATTTGAATAATGCAGCAGAACAACCGAAGTAAGGAATGGGAGTTTTCTTTATTTTCCCAGTTTTGGAGGTGGGTATCTATGAACTTTCGGTAAAGAAACATACATGATATGAGATAAGATATGACTGTTCACACACAAGTTGCCATGTGTTTAGATGTTTGGATGCTGATGACAGAATTGAGTTTTTCAGCTTTCATCTATATGTTGTTATGCTGTCATCAGAACACACTGATGGAAACACAGCATTCTTGATCAGCACAGGACTTTGATTAATTTAGAAATGATACATGGGAATTTTTTATTGTAGTGTCCCAGTACTATGCTTACAGAATAAACACCTGTTTTGTGATGTAATTTAATCAGCACTGCAGGTAAAAACATTCTTCAACAATATGCATCACAATATACAAATCATACATGAAACATACATTATGTCATTGTACAGCACCTTATCTGGATTGATGGCTGATATTCATAAAGAAGGACAATAAAAAAGGAAAATCACCAAAAAAAAATGCAATTACAAGAAAAAGAAGGAATACAAATAAAGGTGTGATTTAATTATTGTGAACTTACGTTTACATATGCGAGACATACATTTTGCAGCAGCAGGGCTAGATACTTTTACTGAAGGAATAGCAGCTTTACTGAAATGCAGTCCTGATAATTCCAAACTCACAATAGGAGCCCTGTTGACGCTACACGTCAGCTGCCCCACTTCCTCCACCACCACCCTTGGTTGACTTGTTGTTTTATAGAGGAGCAGAGACCCCGGTGACGTGTTTTAACCAATCAGGCAGCTTTTCCATAGGCAGGTTATCAGAACCTACCACTGGAGGCTGCTATTGTCTCTCAGCTGCTATTTTCTCTCAGCTCCTACATTACAACACGTTGCCTCGGTGTGTGACACATAAAAATACCCATACATCTCAAACAATTCCTGCTTAAACCCTCAAGCCTACCCCCCCCAAGCAGCAGCAGAAAAATATAATTCTTTACCAAACTTCTAAGTCCAAAAAACTTTAGACTTGATACTAATTACTCCCAGAAATGTCAAGTAACATTGCTGTATCTCCCTCTCTCATTCACAAAATGACACCATGGCTTACTCTCCTCTTGATAACCCTTCCCCTTAGCATACCACCCTCCTGCCCTTCCCATACTCAACCTCACACTACCCTTCCTCCTGCCCACCTAACACCTCCTGTGCCACACAGCCCGATGACCACTCCTGCTTCAATAACCATGTCCCACCCCCATCCTTCCCTCGTGCCAAGCCACTTACTCCCAGTAATCATGATTACCCCTTTTCTATATGGTCATGAAATATTGAGCTTCGCATGCTGCTATATTGCCAACAAACCACACCACTATGCAATCCCATCTCTGCGCACTCACAAGAAGATCTTAAAAAGTACCCTATCCAGGATAGCTATTATCCTCCTGCTACTTATTGGCAACATACACCCCAATCCTGGCCCCACTGACCACACCCCTCACTTAACAATGCAACACAAAGGGCTACGGCTGGCTACCATTAATATATGTAGCCTCCAAAAGAAACTTGCCACACTCCAAGCCTGGGTCTGCCTCCACCACCCAGATGTCCTAGCCATAACTGAAACTTGGCTATAGCAGCATACCCCTGACTTGGCTGTGTACATACCGGGCTACACATTGTTCAGCTCAGACAGGCTGGGTAAGCGGGGTGGGGGTAGTGCAATGTACCTTTGGGAACACATGCAAGGTATAAATATTGCAACAATTAACCCTGCAGAGGGTACACAGTCCCTCACATCAGGGTTGCTATTGGCAACTCAGGTAAATCTCTCCATCTAATGTCAGTATACATACCCCCTCGCAACCAAAGGGATGCTTTTACATCCATCCTAAACATTATCGCCCAGCTCCCCAAAAACTCGGAAGTCATAGCACTTGGTGATTTCAACATAAACTGGCTTGGTCCCCAGTCATCCTCCCTCAGGGATGCAGCTGCTGCCCAAAATCTGTCCCATGTGGTCCTTACCCCTACTAGAGTAAACAAAAACTTGGGCCCTAGTTCCCTCCTTGATCTCGTACTCATGAATCATCCTGATGCATACAGGATGTCCAGGTCCTCTCAGACTCACTCAGTGATCACTCCCCTGTAACTTGTCTCTGGACAAACAGCTGGAAGCCCCCCCCCCAGTATATCCATGTATCACCAACTTAAGAAAGGGGCTTTGGTACATTTCCAAAAACCATCTCCGAAACCTCAACTGGCCTCCACTTGATCACCAGTTGTCAGTTAATGCCGTCCTGTCCTTCTTCATAAGTTCCTTCCAAACTGCCTGTGACATTTTTGGCCCCTTTGTGAAATGGATTGAAAAAAACTAAATCCACCCCCTGGGTAAATCTGTCCTTGCTCAACCAAATGAAGGCCCATGATGACCTGTGGCACTAGTGCAGTTCAGTCAGGTCACCCTTCTGACCGACAATTATACCGGGCTGCCCAAAACTCATGCACCTGGGCTATCTGACAGGCTAAGGCTGCTTACTATCAGGCTAACCTTACTGCCAACTGGGGAAATGGGAAGAAGTTCTGGGAAAATATAAAGGAACTCAGTGGCAAGTCTGCCTCCCCTTCCCCTACCATGCTTATTATCGATGGTGTCTCCACCCAAGACCCCTACAAAACAGCAAATGCTTTCAATATATCATTCTCTGACCTCAGTACTATTCTCCCCCCTGACTTTTTTACTGTTGATGCTGGACAATTCCCACCCCCCCCAGTGCTCCACCTTTTCACTTCAAAACGGTCTCCCCTAGTGTTGCCCGCTCATATCTTGCCATGTTCTAGGTAAAACTAGGCAAAGCAGTGACTCTAGATGCAAAACTGCCTCCTTAACCCTTGATGCAGTCCTAACACCCTCACAAAAATTATCAATATGTCCCTGTGCTTAGGACAGTTCCCATCTCTGTGGAAAAGGATGGTGATTACGCCAGTTCATAAAAATGGTGACTGTACCTCAACTAGTAACTACAGGTCCATTTCCATACTCCCTCCCCTCTCAAAAGCATTGGAAAAAATAGTGGCTGATCAGCTTATTGACTACTTAGACTCACACCACCTACTATGCCAGCAACAACACAGGTTCAGGAAAGGACACAGCACAACCACTGCCCTACTAGAATGCACCTCCTTTATCTATGATGCCATAGACCAGGGAGACTTGGCTGGGTCAGTCGATATTGATCTCTCCAAGGCATTTTATACCATCAATCACAATATGCTCATTAACTCCCTCCTCTCCATTGGCATATCCCAAGAAACTGCTGGCTGGTTCTCCAGCAATCTCTATGGCCGTACCTGGCAAGTGAAGATAAATAACACCCTCTATACTACCCTTCCCATCCGGTCGGGTGTCCCCCAAGGGTCCATCCTGGGTCCACTCCTTTTCTCACTATACTTGAACTCCTTACCTATGGCCTCCTCAGGGCACCTTCTCCTCTATGCCAATGATGCTGTGATCTTTAGTCGGCACCCTGACCCTACCCAGATCCAAAAATCCTTGCAGGGCTCCGTCACACAAATAGAAGCTTGGTTTACCTCCCACAAGCTTGTACTCAACTCAAAAAAGATGAAAGTTATAGAAACATAGAAGTTGACGGCAGATAAGGACCGCAAGGCCCATCCAGTCTGCCCATTTCTTTTTCTACCTTATAAATGTGCCATCGGCCTTTGCTCTGTCAGTGGCCTATCTATTCATAGTCATTTGTATTGCTCCCTTATGCCTATCCCATGCCTGTTTGAAGCCCTGCACTGTATTCATAGCCACCACTTCTTGTGGTAAGCCATTCCATGCATCCACCACCAGTTATGCTAGTCACCCACCCACAACATAAACACAGCATGACCGAAATATCTATGAAAAACTCTTTGGGTACCATGCTGGAGCCAGTTTCCAATTTCAGATATCTAGGGATTACATTTGACTCTGCATTTACCTTTTGCAAACATATTGCATTGACATGCTCTGCAATAAACATCACGTCTCCTTTATAGGCATAGACCCTGTCTCCCTCCTGATGCCCTACAGTTAGCCATCTCTAGCTCCATCCTTTCCCTGGTAGACTATGGCATAGTCATCTATGGCGCTGCCTCTGACACTGCACTGACCAGCATTAAATGCACACTTAACAAAGCCTGCAGGTTGGCCACAGGCTGTGATTGGCTCACCCATACCTGTGACCTCTACCAACAGTAAGCATGGCTAAACTTTCAGGGGTGACTTTTCTACCAGACCTGCTTACTGGCCAAAAAAATCCAGTTGGGTCTAGCCCCCAAGGCTGTCTCCCGCTCCTCCAAAAGAGTTTGCCAGCTCGCACCACTAGACCTTCTGACACTACAGCATTCCATGTCCCTTTTGTGAAGACCACTGCTGGCCAAAGGTCCTTTTGCTACAGGGCTCCACTCTGGATGAACTCAGTCCCTGATTCTATTGTATCAATCCCCAGGCTAGGGCCTTTTAAGCCTGAGCTGCAGAGCTGCATTGTGTCCAACTCTCACTGCGACTGCAGATAAACTCCTCTAAAAAATCTAAAAGTTTTTACTGCAGTTTATGTTTTTGTGTCTCCAATATATGCCTCAACTATACACATCTTTAGTGTTGCCATACGTATGTATTATGTATCTTTGCCTCTGTACCTAGTACTGTATTCTGTATTAGAGCAGTATTCTGTATTCTGTTATACTCTGTACCTGTCCTCAATTATGTATGATGTAGAGCCTTTGCAAATGAGTCTCTGACTCAAAGGGTTGTAATTCCTAGATGTTCAATAAATAAATAAATAAAATGAAAATATACCTGATGGACCGGGAAGGGGCTCATCTTCTTCCTGCTGAGGCAGTGATGAGCCACCAGTGCCCAGCGGTGCTGTGCTCTGATGAATGGAGGGAGCAGTAGCTGGTGTGTGTCGTCCCTCTGTCTCTTGCTGTGTGCCACCACTGGTGCCTTTGACATCCACATCATCACCTGTAACACACAAATAAATAAAAACAGACTTTAGTAACATGATAACACATACTTATTATACTGCAGCCATTCAAGTAACAGTTCTATTATATTACATAGTACACAATGTTGTTACCTAGAAACATAGAAACATAGAAGCTGTCAGCAGATAAGGACATCTTGGCTCACTTAATCTGCCCAGTTTCCTCTGCCTATTGTGCCACCACAGACCCTACTAGATCCCCAGTTGTCTCCTCCCCTTGCCTTACTTCAATGGTCTCCTTGTATCTGTCCCAAGCAAGCTTGAATCTCATCACCATTTTGGCATCCGCCACCTCCACTGGAAGGCTGTTTCAGGTGTCTACCATCCTCTCCATGAAGAAGTATTGCCTCACATTTCAACTAACCTCATCCCCCTCCAACTTCATAGCATGGCCACTTGTCCTTGAGCTTCTTTTTCTATGGAAAATGCTACCTTCCTGCACCTTATTAACACCTGTGAGGTATTTGAATATTTCTATCATATCCCCCCCTTTCTCTCCTCTCCTCCAAAGAGTACATATTCAGGTCCTTGTAGGGCTTTTGATGCAGGCCCTGCACCATTTTGGTAGCCCTCTTTTGTACCACCTCCACCTTATCAATGTCCTTATGGAGATGGGGCCTCCAAAACTAGATACAGTATTCGAGGTGGGGTCTTACGAGTAATCTGTACAGGGGTAATATTACCTGCTTCTTCCTACTCATGATACCCCTCCCTATGTAGCCGAGCATCCTGCTAACCTTCACCACTGCTTTATCACACTGCTTGGCTACCTTTACAGCATCAGAAATGATTACTCCAGTCCCTTTATTGTTTGGTGGTTGCCAGTACTTCCCATCCCAATTGGTACGTAGCCCCCGGGTTTCTGTGCCCCAAGTGCATGATTTTGCACTTTTTTTGCATTGAAACCCAGCTGCCAAACCCTTGACCATTCTTCCAACTGTTTCAAATCATCCCTCATGTTTTCCACACACACACACACCCATGTCTACTCCGTTGCAATGTTTGTGTCATCCATGAACAGACATTCTTTTCTTTCTAGTCCTTCTGCAATGTCACTAAAACAGGCATTAAAGAGGACTGGGCATAATTCTGAGCCCTGAGGCACTTTGCTGGTCACTTTGCCTTCTCCAGAGTGGACACCATTTACCACAACCTCTGACTCCTGTAGCTTAACCAACTTCTTACCCAGTTTAAAACTTTTTGACCCACTCCCAGACAGGCCAGCATGTTCACCAGTCTTCTATTTGGAATGGTGTTGAAGGCCTTATTAAAATCCTGGTAGGTCACTTCTACCACTCCTCTCTGAGCCACTACCCTGGTCACCCAGTCAAAGAACTCAATCAGGTTTGTCTGGCAAGACCTCCTCCCCCCCCCCCCGTGAAACTATGTAGCCTTGGATCCTGTAATCCACTGGATACAATGTATTCCACTATCCTTTCCTTCAGCAGTGTTTCCATTACTTTGCCCACTACCAAAGTCAGGCTGACAGGTCTATAATTTCCTGCTTCCTCCCTGTTCCCACATTTTAAAGTGGGACCACATCTGCTCTCCTTCAGTCCCACAGAACCTCCCCTGTTTCTAATGATAAGTTGAACAGAGTTGTCAGAGGTGCAGCCAGCACCTCTTTGAGCTCCCTCAGCATCCTGGGGTGCACCCCATCAGGTCCCATTGCCTTGTCTACTTTTAATTGTGCTGGTACCTTGATAACTTTCTCCTCTGTAAAAGGGCTGGTGTCCTCCTCCCTACCATTTATGCCCTTGTCCCTTATCTTTGGCCCATCACCTACCCCTTCTTCTGTAAATACTAAATAAAAGTATTTGTTCACAATATATCTGCCTTCTTTTGGTCCTCCTCCTCCTCGCAAACCCCGTTTTCCCCTTTTATCCTTACTATTCCCCCTTTAATCTTCCTCTTCTCGCTTATATATCTACAGAAAGTTTTATCACCTTCTTCTACTGATTGGGCAATATTCTCCTCTGTTTGTGCCTTTGCGCGTCTAACTGCCTTCCCTTCCTCCTTTTGTTTCTCCTGGTATTTTTCCCTATCCTCTTCCTTCTGTGTCTTTTTGTACTTTTTAACTGCTATATTTTTGCTCTCACCTTTCCTGCTACATCTTTAGATAATCATAGTGCTCTTGTTTTCTCTTGCACTTATTAACCTGCCTGACACAGAGATTCATTGCCTTCTCAATGCCCCCTTTATTTTTGCCCATAGTTCCACAATTCCCCCCAGATCCTTTGTCCCTGCCAGGGTGTCTCTGAGGCATTCTCCCAATTTTCTGAAATCAGCCCTCCTGAAGTCCAGGACCCTCGTTTTAGTGTGACTCATTTCTGGTCCAGTCCTATTGAACCACACTGTATGGTGATCGCTGGACCCTAGGCTGTCAACTACCATGACATCAGTACCACTGTTCCCATTTGTCAGTACCAGGTCCAGTATCACCCCCCCCCCCCACACACACACACACACACACACACACAACCCATGAGTGGGCTTCTTAACTAGTTGCCTGAGGAACGCTCCTTGCAGGGAGTCCAGGATGTCCTTACTTATGACTGTTGCTGCAGCTGGTGGGTTCCAATCCATGTCTGGTATATTGAAGTCACCCACCAGCAGCACCTCCCCCTTGTGTGCCATCTTTTGGATGGCTTCCAGCAGAACCTTATCCATCCCCACTACTGCAATACTCTGATAACTACATCACTTGACTTATATATTGCTGTACATTTAGGAAAAAAGTTACTAATCAGGTTCTATAGTATGATATATTTGGATATTGTTGTTAGCCACCAACATTTGGTGAATTGTTATGGTTACAGGTACTGTTATTATTATCGCTAAGTGTGTCGTAACCAAGTTTGTTAAAATAAAAACTTGAAATTCAATTCTGATACTGCATCTTCCTACTCAGAGGATGTTGTATTACTAAAACAATGTGATATACACGTTAACTGCCATTTTCCTAAAACAAAATCCATTATTCTCATTTATTGTCTGTGTAAAGTTGCATACTTACTACATTTTGTATACGTACATGGTTCTGTACTGAATAACTTTGGTATTGCTCATTTCTTTCTTGCTACTGTTATGTTACAATAGAACTGTGACATGCAGTCTCAGAAATGTAACAGAGAGTGCCACTGTACTTATCAACATATCACAGCTGCAAGTAATGGCATGAGGTGTGATTGTGTAATTGTTACATATCATCTTCCTTGATGATGATGATGATGATATCCTCATCAAGAACCCCTGGATCCTCCTCCACCAGTCTGGCCAGAACTGGCTCCAGGTGGACTCTTGCCTTTGGAGTGGCAGGGAAGCCTGAATGAATCGCAATGAAAGAAAAAAGACATAAAGAGAAATGATAAGGCGCGTGTCATATAATACTACATATTTATGTATCTTACATTGCTAAAAGACAGCATGGTATTATCAAGCGACTATTGTACTAAAAAACATATATTGCATATAAATCTTTACATACTGTATGTATCTTCACAATGGAACATTAATAATGATGTACTATAGATCAATACAGAGATGGAAAAGTTGGGCACTTACCACTTAGGTTGCTGAACAAAAAAACACTACTCTTTCACTGAAAGTGAACAGTGCTTATTTTATTTCGGTGCCATGCACAATGGAAAATCAGATTGCCTGATGAGCTTTGGATTAAAAACCCTTTATCAAATCCAAAATGCATTAGGCAACCTGATTTTACTGTGTGCATGGCACCAAAATAAAATAAGCACTACTGTATTCACTTTCAGTGAAGGAGCAGTGTCTTCTTGTTCATTGATGGGGGTGATGAGTGCTCAGCTTTTCAGTTTCATGACTGCACTTTGTTTCAGTTGGAGGCACCTGTTTCCTTTTCCGGTCTCTGTCACAGTTTTTGCATCAGTATAGACACAACTGTGTCCTCTTGTTGTCTGTTAACTGATGACATTTCAGCTTGTACTTCATAATCCTGTATTTCTATAGCACTACAGTAAGATATATATTACCAGTTCGTGACATACATCACTTAGATGCTTGTTTACCGTGCAATCAACATTGAAGACTTTCCATGTAAAGTGCTATCTATGCAAGTACTTTTCAAATTTGAGTTGTGAGTTGACCGACTACAAAACCTCACTCATTTACAATACATTGCAACCCCCCACACAGTCCTATTTGCAGAATCACCATCATGTCATGTCATATTTACCCCCCCATCATGAACTGCACTTCACAACAATGAAAAAAACTATTTCAAAACTGTAATTATTAGCAGTTGTATCTGTATTTTGTACTGATACTGTCATGGCGTTAATTATTATGTAGAGAGCAAGTATTCCACAGCATGCAAATTCTGAGTTGACACACTAGCAAGTGTCAGTCATATTAGAAACTTTTTTTCTGCAGTGTCTGTAATTTGTAATTGTGATTACTTCCATGGTATCTGTCACCTAGAGCTGGCTTCCCCGCCTTGTTCCACATTATTTTGGCTTGCTGGAACCACTTCTTGTCCTTAGCCTGGACAATGCCAGCTTTCTGAAGTTTGTAGATTGTGAAATATCTTGAATCCAATGGGTTACAAGACCTGAGGAAACATGGATTTATGGGAGAAGTCACGTTAAACAAATCTGATAGATTTCTTTGACTGTGTGACCAAGGAATTAGATCAGGGTGGAGCAGAGGACATAGCCTACCTATATTTCAGTAAGGCTTTAGACACGGTTCCACACAGGAGGCTAGTAAGCCAGGTGAATATCTTAGGAGTGGATCCCAAGGTGGCAAACTGAGTGAGAAATTGGTTAGAGGATAGGTGACAGAGGGTGGTGATAAATGGGGTTCACGTAGAGGAGGGGAGGGTGACCAGTGGGGTGTCTCAGGGATCATTGCTGGGACTGGTCCTCTTAAATGTCTTTATAAGTTACATTGCAGAGGAGTTGTAAGGAAAGATCTGCCTCTTTGCAGATGACACCAAAATCTACAATAGTGTTGGCTCTCCAGGGGAGGTGAAGGAGATGAGAAGAGACCTGAAAAAACTCTATGAGTGGTCAAGGGTATGGCAGCGGGGTTTCAATGTGAAAAAGTGCAAAATAATGCATTTGGTGCACAGAAACTCAGGGGCAGAGTACAAAATGGGAGGAGTGCTACTAACAATGACCAAGCAGGAAAGAGACCTGGGGGTGATCATATTGGATTATCTAAAGGTGGCCAGGCAGTGCAACAAGGCAGTTGGGAGCACTAGTGGGATACTGGGATGCATAGGGAGGGGTATCACCAGCAGAAAGAGGGAAGTGGTACTGCCTCTGTATGGATCACTAGTAAGACCTGACCTAGAGTACTGTGTCCAATTCTGGAGATCAGATCTCCAGAAGGACAAAGACAGAGTGGAGACAGTCCAGAGGAGGGCAACTAAAATGATACAGGATCTGCATCAGAAGCCCTATGAGGGGAGATTGAAGGACCTAAATATGTACACCCTGGAAAAGAGAGAGAGGGGAGATACGATAGACATTTAAATACATCACAGGGGCAAATAAGGGACAGGAGGGAAGTATTTTTCAGAAAAAAAGTGCTGAGGGACAAGGGGGCATGATTGGAAGCAGAAGGGGATTTATTCAGGAGAGATGTGATGAAGTATTTCTTCACAGAAAGAGTGGTGGATTCCTGAAAGATTCTTCCAGCAGAGGTGGTAGGGGAAAAAACAGTGTTGGGATTCAAGAATGCATGGGATAGGCATAATGGAATCTTAGGGAAAAGGAAGGGGGTGGGTGAATGGTTTGAAGACCAAGTAGGATCTGCAGTGATACTACAGGCAGGGAAAAATGGGCAGACAGGTGGGCCAAGTGGTCCTTATCTGCTGACAAATTCTGTTTCTATTTTTCTATGTAGAACCTCTGTTGCAGTAGCTTCCATTTGTGATGACAAAAGTCAGGATACTTCATGAAACCCTTCTCCTGCAGGTAGCCAGTCATGCTTTTCCACATTTTTTTCAGGGGGATATTTATCCCCCTCATCACTATGTTATGTTGGCCATGTTTTTAAGGTTTCATGTTAATATCGCAGAAAAAATATCACGGGACAAAATATCTTGGTCAAAACATTGCAGAAAAAAATAGTGTGGTAAAAACATCACAGGACAGAACAGTGCAGGAAGCAGGCAGTACAAGCCACAAGGCAGCAAAAGAGCACAGGACACTGAAGGGTTAATTGGGGGGGGCCTACCTTCGCACAGTCATCCCTCGGCCACTTCACTGTGATGTAAATCACAGTCCTGCATTGGGAGGGGGGGCTAACTTTGCACCTGCTTTGCGAAGTTAGGCCCCCTGATGCAGGACTGTGATGCATGGCATAGCATAGTGGCTGAGGGGTGTCTTTGCAAAGTTATGCTCCCTCAATGAACCTTCTAGTGTCCTGTGCTCTTTTGCCGCCGAGCGACTTGTACTGCCTGCTCCCTGTACTGTTCTGTCCTGTAGTGTTTTTACCATGCACTATTTTCTTCTGCAATGTTTTAACTGAGATATTTTGTCCAGCAATATTTTGTACTGTGATATTAACACAAGGAACCATTTTTAATGCTCTTTACCAGGCTGAGTACTTCCTCATCTGACCAAGTTTTTGGCATGGTTGTGTTTTAAAGAAAATCAAAAAGAAAATGAATATGTAAAGATGAGGTAATGGAAGAGTCTCACATTCATGACCCATGTGCATGTCATTTTTACATTGTTTGTGCTTGTGCAAGAAACATTTTGCTGCAGATAACGGCATTTCAGAGGTGTGTCACTGACTAGCCCAATCCAGGTCAAGCAGCAAAGAAATCTGCTCACAACTAGTAAGCTTTGCAGCCGCACTTGGCTCAATTGCTTAATTCATCATTTGGGAGTGTTATAGCCCTTTTTTTGGATTTATACTGTCAGGCTGGTTCCATCGCTAGTCACCTTTGTGTCCGAGAGTATATGAAAGCCCTGAAGAAGAAGTATAAGCTCCAAAATGTCAGCACAGCAGGTGTGGTTTGCAGCATCTGAGAGAGAAGCAGGAAGCAGCGTGTAGCAAAGTGCCTAATCGCTAATGCTAATGCAAGCAGGCAACAAAAACAACAACGCTACTAGAATGAGGCACTAGAGCCCAAATCTTCTTAATGGCTTTTATATGCTATAACACTCCCAAATGATGGATTAGGCAACTTAGCTAAGAAATCAAGAAACTCAATGGAGGGGTTAAATACTCAACTCAGGAGCAACTGCCAGAAGTATGGTAACAAGTATGAAAATAACTTTTATGTAAAAACACCACTGACTTTGACTTTGATACCTTATTTGATGGGGTCTGGAATATAAAACATTGATTTATGAGAAAAGATATATTTAATGTGAAAAAAAAAGAAAAGAAAAAAGATTTTTTGTACTACAAAGAAGGAAATCAAAAAGTTTTTTCCCTATAGAAAAAGCAGTAGTGCAGCTGCAAAGCTTACTAGATGTGAGCACATTTTTTTACTTCTATTCCCTGGTAGCAGCATCTGAAAGGTCATCATAGCCCAATACTGAGGGAACGAGCATAGCCAAAACTTTGTACTCAGATCAAGCTGCGGTGGGCTCGTCCTTGACAGGCTAACGATCATGCAAGCTAAGTATGATAATGGTTCACAGATTATGGGCGGAAACTTTGTGTAGTTGAAACGAATTAACTGATCCAATGAGAGAGCACTTCACCCTTTTGTGGCTTTATGCAAATGAAAGGGGCCAAGTGCTCCCTCATTGGAGCGCTTCATTCATCTAGTTGCCCCCCACCCATCCCCTTTCAAATTAATCTGTTCCTATTTGTTCCCCCCTGTTGTCTCCCCCCCCATTCCCCGTTTCCCTGCCCCGTACCTTGTTTGCCACTCCCTGGTTCCCCATGGCTCCTTTGGGTGTTTCCTCCACTCTCATCCCTTCTCCGCTGGGGGCCACCGCTCCTTTCTCCATCAGCACTTCCGGGTGTGCTTCCATTCCCATTACCGTCTGGTTTTTTCCACTACCTTGACAATCATGGAACCTTCCAGGTGACAGGTAAGCATACACCTGATTCCAACCAGCATCAGTTGATCCATACCTCAACAATCTGGGGTTCTACTGCTAGTATTCTGTTGGTCTCCTCCCGCTCTGCTAAACTACATGGTGGTGCATACATGTACGATATTGAGGAAGCATGAGGAACAAGGATGGGTGGATATTTGTAAGGTGCAATCATTTCTGTCAGTGGTGGCGGATGGGACCTGCACCAGCTCACCCCCTCTGGGACTGGTGAAGATGTCAGGCATTCTCCTGGGAACAGAAAACTCGGCCCTGCTCTGGGAGATGCAGTGAGGGGCCAGCAGCCCTCAGTACAGCTGCTGTGAGTAATACCTTTAGAGTTTTTTCCCACCGGGTTGTTGCTCTGTGACGCTATTGTTTCCTGCTGCCTCTTTGTATTTTATTACAGTTGTTGATGTTATATTAATAACAAACTATGAGCAATTACTTTTACTGTGTACAGACAGGTGCGGTTGAGCTCTGGCCATGGGAACCACACGTTGCTATGGCGCAGTTGCCTAGAGATGGTAGCACCATTAGTGCACTCTGGAAGCTACCCCTACTGCTGAGGCACAGAGTCAGTCTGAACTGCAACTCCCAGCTGACTCCGACAGTTGTCTACCATGCGTACATCTGGGCTTGGCCTCACTCATATCTTCATATTTTTAATATTTCTGTCTGGATTTATTACCTTTTGTATTGGGGCACTTTTCATTTTGCCAGATTCAGCTCCATCCAAATGGATTTTTTTTACCCCAGGCAGAAGGCCAAAAGCTGGACACTGAGCTGGAGAAGACCAGTAAATGGATAACTAAGAAATCAGGCAAAACACATGAGAAGCTAAAGGGCTCCTCTGGGCACCGAACTGGAGGGCCAACAGTTGAGGGGGAGCAGACAGGTCAGTGGACCATTGTGAAGGGGGCGCAGGTCAACATAAAAACTGCCCAGACTCAGTGGAGTCAGGGGCCCCTCACTACACAGGTGGATGCCACTTCCAGGGAGCGCGGTCCAAGAGGGCAATCCAAGCTGCCATGGGCGGAGACTGAACAGCAGCGGATAGTGGAGACCACAATTGCAGTGCAGCCAGGTGTTGGGGGTTCTACAGATGGCTTGACTATGAGGAATTTTGCAGAGGGCTTCACAGCCCACCACTGGGGACTGCTGGAGGTGAACCTGCTGACTCTAAGACCCAAAACAGGAGAGAGAAAGTCAAGGAGGTAAACAATGCACTACCAGTCTGTTACACATTACTGTCTTTGAGAGACTGTTTTATGTTTTATATTTGAGCATTTCTCTTACTTACCTGGGGTATTTGGGGACCCTAAACTGTAAAAAAGTGAGTTAACTGATACTTTTCCCCATTGCTAAATTAATCTTTTCTTTCTTTCTTTCTTTCTTTCTTTCTTTCTTTCTTGACTGGAGGTTGGTAGGGGCAAATTCAGCACAAACTTGGGGAAGTCCTACTTCACTGAGAGGGTGGTAAAACCATGGAACAGACTGTCGAGGGAAGTGACAGGGCAGCTACCCTTCATGTGTTTAAACACAGTTGGGATGGGGCAAGGGGACTCATAGTCCTCAAGGGGGCAGCATGGATTTGTGGGGTGGGTAGCGGGGGAGGGGATACAGCCCACCAGGGTAGTAGGTTGGTGGAGTGAAGTACTATAGCAAGGGCAGACTGAGTGGATCTTTTCTCTCCTTCTGATGTCAATTTTTTTTCCTTCTTTCTTCCTTTCTTTTTCTTGCTTTCTTGCTTTCTTTCTCTATCTTTCTTTCTTACTTTCTCTCTCTCATTCTTTGCACCCTGCTGCTAGCATATTTGACAAACACTTTTTACAGGAGACTGTCTGACGTTGATACAATGACATCCATATGTGCTGAGTGTTCAGATTGGAGTCACAGTGGTATCTCCTTCACTGTGCCAGAGCGGAAAGAGTTTTATGTATTTTGTTTTCTTTTTGTGCTGAACATAAAACAGAATCACAGTTCATCAAATGCAGGTATTTGCAAACCTTCACCATAGTGAGTAAAATGATAGGAATACCACAAAAATATCAGAATAAAATCCTCTTTTACATTTCTAGGTGCTTAGTTTTATTATAAATAAGGCTAGTTTATCATAAAGGGGAATTTTTTCTCCCTTGGACTTCACTGAAAGAAACTGGTATTTTACCACAAATCCACTATTTATTTAATTTAGGGAGGCAAGCAGAGACAAATTACATAATCCAGTTTCCAACTGTGACCTGGGGAGAGAGGAGAGGGAGGTCACCAAAAGAAAGGCAGTGGAGAAACTGTTTTGGTACTGTGAAATTGTCACAGGTGAACAACACAGTTGATATTAAATAATGTAACGTAATCGGACATCTAGAATCTGGTGGGTGTACAAGCAAAATAAATATGAAATACAGGATAAAGGCCAAGCAATCGACAACAAAAATATTCTGGGTACAGTATTTATTATAGCAGTTTATTTTATGAAGAGACCACAGCCAATTCATCAGGTGACGAGCAAACAAATTGAGTTTTTCTGCTTATGTTTTACACCAGGACCCATATCTGTTGTGTGCTGTCTGGCTTTCCAGTTTTAAATTCTGATTTGGTGCTCCATCTCTCTGTATTTGGTGCTCTTTTAAGTTAGAGATTAGGTGTGGCAGGAATACCAAGCAGTCAAATCAGATACTGCTGTAGGTAAGCTGTTACTCAGAGCAGCAGTAGGAAGAAAGCAAGTTCTCACCGAGGGAGATTCACTGCAGCGCTATTACTTCCTGCAAAGCCTTGAAAAGCAAAATAGACAATTTGGGAAAGCAGCAACACTGCATCAAAACAACAGGGACTGCACAGAGTGTACCGTTGTGTACACTTAGTGAGTATGCCCTGAGAAGCACTTCCTATATTTCCTTGTATGTTTACAAGGCCAGATCACATTTTGACAGGGCATCCTTAAGTGATGTGCGACCCCTACTGTAGAACAATCTGCAAAAAAAAATTAACTCAGCCTATTAGCTTTACAGCATTCAAAACTCTATACCAATGTCGTAGTAGGGAAACCTGTTCCTGTTACCATTGACCCACAAGCCTCTATACATGTTAGAGCATTACCTGTATATGTGCCCTCCTGTTACTGTACTCACATAATATGACCTCTCTCTACTATTCTTTTCCTTTTCTCATCCCTACCAACCTTTTCTGTATCCTTTACTCTTTTTCCCACTACCAGCTTTCTGGGTGTTTGAGCCACAATACCTTGGCACTGCGCCATCCCTCTTCTTCATCCCTCACTCCTCCATCCCTCACTCCTCCTCTTCTGCTGGTATCCTTCCTTTCATCTTCCACCCCTGCTCTCATGTCCTGTCTAGTACCTCTAATTATACTTTATTCCTCCACCTAAACGTTCTCCTCATGGCCCACCTTGTATTAACCCCTATCATTGGAACTCTATATATTCTGTATACTTCTTATCTGTACATAATTGTGTGTATCCCTTGACCTGTTCTAGCCAACTACATATCTTACATATTTTTTGTTCTGTATAAAAATGGTTGCATCCCTTGAACTGTATTTATATATGTGTGTGTGTATGTATATATATATATATATATATATATATATATAATCATTGTGTATGCCTTTACTGTCATTGTCCGCAACTGTATGGTTGGCATGTACACTGAAACTGTATTGGTTTCTCATTGACAAAACCCAGGCCCACCTCGAAAAATGAGCGTTGCTCAATGGTGAACGCCTGGTTAAATAAAGATTTTGATTCATTGATTCATTGATTGATTGAGATCACTACACTGCCAGCATTTTCTAAACCCCATCCTGCCAGGGAATTTGGGTTGCTGGAGGCTGAGCCTGTTGGATCAACGAGGCTGCTTTTATTGGAGCCAGGTTTTTCTCAGTGATGCTGCTGCAGTGTGATTAACTGTAAAAAAAATTCTTGATAAGATCACAGATCTCCCTCTTACAATAAGAAAGTGTCCTGTTGTCCCTTACCCAGACCTCCATCCCCAAACAATTCTCCCATCATCAACAGGAGACATCATCCCCCATTCCATGGAGGGATAGTTAATGGGGATCTGACCACCACTTACAAAGTTAACTCCTTGCGCACCAAACATTTGCATAGCTGATAGAACTCCACCTGTCTCTCGACTTAGTTACTCTTTGGAAGTGTGCTATGAACCTATACAAATCTCATCCGAATCACTATGTGCCTTTGAGCAAGTCACTAGATTCAGTACTAGCAGAAGACAAACTGACCAGAAATAGACATCATGTCACTGAAAGTGAGATGATGCCTCTCAGCTGGACTATTCAAAAGGAAATGTGTTTTAAATTAATTATGGTCACTGTGTAATTGGACTTAATAAAATTTGAACCTGGACCTCCTGGTTCATAATGCTTTAACTTTAACCACAAGGCTACCTTTTGTGTGTGTTGGCTTATTGGTATCTGGTACAAGTAGTAAACTACAACACTGTATGTGACAAAATTACTGTGTAATATGTTTCTGTACTGAAAGGCAATATGCACACTGTATTTTATATAGCTAAGGCCATTAATTCATGTTTAACAAGTAGTTTCTGACATCTAATTCACAGGTGGATCTCGTAATTTATGGTCAGTCCTAAATTATTAGATTTACCTGTCAATCAAAAATTAAAACCAAATGGAAACCTCATGCACAGCAGTAGATGCAGTCCCTTTTTTCTGATTCCTTCTCCAAGCCCCAACAACTATTGAAATCGGTCTGGGAAACATCGCAAACTGCAACACTCTCATGGAGCTGATTATACCTTACATTAGGCAGCTGTCAAGGCATGTGGTTACTCACACTACCATTCACTCACACTACCATGCACCCTGGCACACTGCAGCAAGGGCAGCATGCTGCCAATTAGCCCAAAATACAACTGCAGAAGATTCCTTTGGTGTAAAGAGCACCTGATTTCACTGTGGCCAGTGAACCATCCTAACACACTTTCTCCCTGTCCTTGCTAGATTAGCCATATCATATAAAAAGTAAAAGACAGGCAAACCTTGAGTTACAAGGCGACAATTCACATCTAGGTTTATGGAATATCATGATCCACTTGACAGGTACTCTATTGCATTGTATAAATCCCTCGATTGAACTATCACCTTTTAACTCACAGTTGCCTATCATTTATTCTACTGTATCTATAGATCACTCTTTAGTCATGGGAAGTGGGGACACTGACACTCAGAAAATATGGCACACATCATCTGAACATGGGAATACATGCTGGGAATCCTGTGGAAACTAGTGACTTCATTCTGCTCCATCGCTGCCTCAGCAATCATGGAACCTTCCTGGTGAGAGGTAAGCATGTACCTGATTCCAACCAGCATCAGTTGATCCATACCTCAACAATCTGGGGTTCTACTGCTAGTATGCTGTTGGTCTCCTCCAACTGTGCTAAACTACAGGGTGGTGCAAACATGTACGGTCTTGAGGAAGCATGAGGGGTGATGACAGGTGGATCTTTGTATGGTGCAAGTTAATTAATTGGGTCATACATGAACAGATCTCAGCACAAGACCATTGATGCGATTGGTCTGTACCTTCTTATCTGCCTATCCCTACCCCTGGAGGTTGCAACTGCAGGCAACTTTATCTTGCATTCTGCAATATTGCCCTGGTTGAAAACAAAAAAAAGAATAAAAAGTATCCTGGCCTCAGACCACTGAGTTGAGCCTGTCATCTCTGCTTGCACCTTCCCATTCCCGGGTGCGGTTTGGCCTCTTCCCCATGCTGTGGGGCTTACTGCATGGACGGTGCTGGCATTCCTCTGCCCCAGCCCTGCATTTGGCTCTGGGTCTGTGACTTGTTCATGCAGGAGTGATGCCTTACATGGCTCTTTGCTAAGTTCCATCCTATTGCTGCCTGGGGTGGAGGTGAGTACACTCTTTCTTCATGTGTCTGTTCATGTGCCTGTGTAGAGTGCTATGTGCATTGAGGGGTACATTCTGTTGCAGTACCATCTGGATGCCTGGCCAGCCTAATTTCTCTGTGCCCTGTGGCTCTCATTGGACCTTTCCTTACTGTTCTTATGTCATGCTTCAATGACATTATGTCTTTCTCTGCCCATTTTGACCTTACATTTAAAAACAAAACAAACCCTTATGTCTTTCTCTGCCCATTTTCACCTTATATTTAACAAAACAAAAAATGTAACCATCTTCAATTACCATGCTACTATTATATTAGGCTTTTAGAGTCTCCGTCTCCCCTCCCTCCAGTCTCCCCCCAATACTGCCTGCTGTTCCACCCTGTTTGTTTTTGACAGCTCTCCACTCTGAAATCTGCTCTTGCAGTGTTGATAAACACTGCAAACCAGTAAATTATAAACAGCAAATACAAACAAGCAATGTTTGGCATTGACAACTGCTTGTTTATGTTACTGTGTGTTTGCACAAGTGAACATATTGATAGGAAAGTGGGTTTGAGAGGTGTGTCATTGTTAGTCCAGTGTAGGGCAGTCTGCAAGGGGCTCACCAGTGTCACAGCAGTCTCAACCAGGCTGATCATGATACTGTTCTGGCTTGCTGTACAGAAACTTTGTGTAGCTCAAAGGAGAGAGCTGGCCCAATCAAATGGTGGCTCTTTTCTTTGATCTGCATAATGCCATCCACCAGGCACAGTTGGTCACATCATGATCAGGCTGCTGTGGTCCCTCCCCAACATAATACAGGTAAGATTTTACATGTGCAAGATTTCACTGCCGACATTCCAAAGCAAGTCTCTCCCACCAAGCTCCACACACAAATGCTCTGTCCTCTGTATAGTTTACAAAGTGCATTTTGTGGGGATTTGAATGCTTGCATCCTCGATTATTCTGTTAATTGCCATGAGTTTTCAGCATCAGTTTCTCCTCATGCCTCTCGCAGTTCACAGCAGATGCCAATAGTAAAATCAGAGCAAGTACTAGTAGTAGTAGTTTCTGCAAGAACATGTCACACTTGACCATTGACTTGTTCCATTCAGAACTGGCATTCTAGTTAAATGTGTACACTGAGACCATGGTGTGAATATATTCACAGAGGAAGTGTTTTCTGCACATCACACAGTAGGAGTACTAGTGTGTGTTGGGGGTCTCCTTCCGATCTACACCCCCTCAGCGTGCTCCCAGCATGTCATACTACAATCAGCCTGCTGTCATATCTGTGCCACCTGCTGTTTGAGATCACATTAATCTTCCCGGAACAGCCTTACCTTTGGTAAACTCAGAAGTTCCAATAAGTTCATTGTTATGAACCGTTTTAAGTAAGGAACCCAGAGCCGATGATCCGAAAGTGTTGAGAGTCATCAATTGACACTTTTGCAGCAGATGCCTGTAGTTTCAGATCATATGCAGCTGAACCAAATAAGAACTTCAATGAAGTTCTAGAGAATCAGTTCATGGGGACCCCAAGAGACATTGCTGCCTACATTCCAAAGCAAGTCCCTTTAACCATCCTAGTAGATTTATTTTTGTAATACACCCTGTAAACAACAAAACCACCTATACACAACAAAACCATCCATTTATGTCTGTTGCTGCTGCTGTTTCTCTCCCCCCATTTCCCCCTACCCAACCCTCCTACTCAACACCCACCACCCCACCCATAAACCCCTTACCAGGGATCCAATGCTGTAATCCTCTCTGGACCAGAGATATGTCTTCACTCTTCAAAACTGGACTGGGAACTGAGGAAATCAGATAGCAGTTCAGTGTATTTCAATGGGTTTTTAACTTGTCGTCATAACTTGGTCGTGTTTAAATATTTCTTTCCAAAAATTTTCAACATGCTTTTTGGGGGGGACCCCACCTTATGAACAATGACAGTAGCATAATGAAAATCTGTCCTGAAAGGTGATTTCACAGTCACTGTATAAAATCATCATCATACAGCCAGGATATGAACATTTTCTCCACCCTTGTATAAATTGTCATGTATAAATAAGACTGTTAGAAGAAATTGATTTTTCACACAGAGAATAGTTCCAGTTTGGAACACCCTGCCCTGGATGTGGTACAAAGTGTTAATTTACAGCAATTCAAAATGAATTTAGACTTATATATGGGTGATTCTAAATATAATTTCCACCCAGGCTAAGGGTGGTTGAGTTCACCATGGGCTAGTCCCTTGAACTTGTATAAACCTATAAACCTATGAACCTATAAACCTTGTTAATGAGGTGGGTCATAAAAAGGCTATGTTGAAAATTTGGGGTATAAATATTAAAAAAACAACAAAGTTATGAGCTTATGTTGCAGTTTTTCAATGCATGCTCATAACTTTGGTAATTTTTAATATTTTGACTCCAACTTTTCAACATAGTCATTTTTTCACACCACCTCATGAATGTGACAGCTGCCATTTTGCAAATCCTGGCCAAAATGTATTTTCACACTTGTGGTGTAAAATCACCTTTCAGGCAGAATTTGGAAATCTGCTAAACCCTTGTTCATGAGGTGGGGTCATAAGAAGGCTGTGTTGAAAATTTGGGGTAAAAATATGTAAAAAAAAAAGTTATGAGCATATGTTGCAATTTTTCAATGCACGTTTGTAACTTTCATAATTTTCAATATTTTGGCCCCAACTTTTCAACGTAGCCATTTTTTTCACACCGCCTCATGAATGTGACAGCTATCAGTTTTCAAACCCTGGCCAAAATGTGTTTTTGCACTTGTGGTGTGAAATCACCTTTTGGGCAGGATTTGAAAATTTGCTCCACCTTGTTCATGAGTTGGGGTCATAATAAAGCTATGGGAGTCATAAGTAGGCTATTTTGAAAATGTGGGGTAAAATATTTAAAAACAACAAAGTTACAGTATGTGTACACTAAAATTCTTCAGCACACTCATAACTTGGACAATTTTCAGTATTAATACCCCAGATTTTCAATACTCATTTTTCACACCACTTTATAAATGTGACAGCTGTCATTTCCCAAATCCTAGCCAAAATGTGTTTTCACCCTTGTGGCCCAAACTGACATTTCAGTCACTGCTTCATAAATGACACCTGCCATGTTCAGAAGGAGGAGTCATAAAAAGACTATGTTGAAAATCTGGGGTAAAAATATGAAAAAACAACGAAGTTATGAGGACATTTTGAATTGTTCCAACATTTACTCATAACTTAATTTTTGCTGATTTTGGCCCCTGATGTTCAGCATATCCCTTGTTTTATACCACCTCCTGAACATAGCAAACATAATTTTTCAAATCCCCTCTGAAACTTGTTTTCACAGTCACACAGCAAAATCACCTTTCAGATGGGATTTTACAAATTCCACCTGTCTTGCTCATAATGTTAGGTTGTAAGAAAACTGTTGGAAGTTTGGGCTCAAAATGTGGGAGCCCACTGAAAATTAGATATTGCATCTCAGTTGTCCTATCCTGGGTAATTACAATCTAACAATGAGTAAAAGCAGGACACCACTGAAAATGAGATATTGCATGTCATCTGCTCAAACCTGGGTAAATATATAGTAAAAATGTGTACAAGCAAGACCCAGTGCAACAGCAATACAAGTGGTGAACATGTGGCATTGACAAATGTTTGTTTAAATACTTGTGGTTCTAAACTGGCAAGCAATTGTACACAACTGCCATACTACTACATATGTCATGTGACTGTGTAGTGAATGTCCATAAAAGTACAGCTATGTAACTACTGCCATGTTCTATGCAAAAAGGTTGAGTAGTCACTGTAGTGTTATAACAGTAATAATCATATTCAGGGGGTCCATAATTAGATTAATAAGACCCTGCTAGAGGTATTCCAACAGTACTTCTTTTGTGTGTACAGCTACTGCATCTCAGTATGATGCATACAGATTATACCATATACACTGTATCATGGGGTACTGCTCATTTTCTTCAGAAAATATAAGTGAACTTGATATGTGTGTGTGTGTGTGTGTGTGTGTGTGTGTGTGTATGTGTGTGTGGTATGTATTTGTTATTCATCTATTTTTTGACCAAGGTAGATGTGGCTTTGAAAAGAGCCATCGTGGGGCAGCATCAGGGTACTGCTTTTGTCTATGTACTGGTTGTAACCACACATCACAATACACTTTGGATCCCATGTTGGAGTTCTCCCAGGAAAATAAGATTTCCAATGTCTGAGAAATTCACACCATCTTTTACAAAAAGCAGATCACTCAAAAGGCTAGATGTTTGAATGTTTATTTTTCTGCATGATCTTTCAATATTAGGTGCATAGTGCTGGCCTCTTCAGATCATGTGTTCTGTAATATCTGAATACAGAACCTTACAGGTGGCAACATTGCATGTAGTTTGACCACATAAGATTTAGCTGATTCTACTAAATCTATACCCTTTTTGTGACCCAAATCATTACCTCCAACATGGATGAGCAGTATGTCTGGCTGAGGATGACTGTTCAAAAGTCTATGTGTGGCTGGCATGAACTGCTCCCATCTCATGTCACCCTTACTAAATCCATAAACATCACAATTTTGCACTTGCAAATAATTCCCAGAATGGCTTCCCCTGGAAAACTGTGCACCCCCTCACATAAGTGAACTGCCTACAATACAAAATGTTATAGTGAAGCCTTCTGTCGTGCTGAGTCTCTTCAAAGACACTGAAGATAACACCAATCCTAAATGTGTCTGTCTCTCACAGCAGTGTCTGCCAACTGACAGTTTCTCTTTCAGTTTAACAGTACTACATTCTGGATTGTCAGGCAGTGTGCACATATAAAAATGCATTTCTTACCATTTTATCGAATACCATTCTGATTTGTTTACCATTCAGGTTACAAGTTTTACATATACCGTTGAAACAGCAATGGAAATACTGCAAAGACCATTACAATGACAAGAACAAAAAACACAGGGTGCAATTCCAGAAGGGAATATGCTGGCGTAAGGTGAGATACACCAAACCCCATGGCGTACCTCGCTACCTAAGCCAGGCGACATGCCAGCCCCTATTACAAAAGGTGAGATGCACCTTGGCACCTGTGGGCTGCAACAAACACAGGATGCACCAGCACTTATACTGCAGCCTGCAACGCCTAGTGCAACTGCGAGTTATGACAGCAACCTAGCCCAATTCCAGTACGGCAGCTATCCTAACCTGCAAGAGCAATCACAGACGCCACAGTGGCATGGCTAGGTTAGAACAGCCCTGAGCTGCTCTAAGTGGCAAATGATGGTGCCATCCATTGGCTGTCCACCTCCTGGTGCCATGACAATGGCACAGATGTGTCCCCCGTACCCCCACACACATACCCCTGACCCCCACACCCCAAATCTTGTGGACCCCCAGGAGTCCATTCTCCAGTGTTCCTCCCAGACACCTGTGCCTTCTGTCCTGCCCCCATGCCCCCTTGTGTGTATCTTGTTGTTCCAGGGCTGGGGGAGCTTTGGGGGGCCACCAGTAGCTGGCTGTGACTTGCAACATGCGGGTTAGTTATGCTGCATGGTGTAACCCACATGTCGCAAGTAACGGGACCCTGCTGCTCTTGGAATGCAATGCAGGGTCCATGGCATAGAGGTGAATGACATAACTCACAACTGCATGCAAGTTACGCCAGCCATCTTGGAATCGGGCCCACTGTCTTCTACTGATGGCACAATGCCGACTGTCAGCATTGTGCCATCACTGTAATGTCAATCAACAAATTTCCTGTTGATGCAGCTTGGTGGAACCACCAAGTTTTACTGTCAGAGTTATCTAGTCTCTTAATTTGTTGATGATCTCTATTTTTTTATGTTGTCTTGCGCACTCAACACAGACAACATATTGTGGTTGCTTCAGTGGAGAAGCAGGTTTCAGAGGTGCGGTCCTGCTGCAGCCAATGGTGCTACTGCTTTTTGTGGCCGGGCTCTGTGGCACCAATGGCATAGCACGCTGTCTATGACAGTAGTTGAGAAACATGCTACCACCTTAAAAGAAATTAGCTGCTGCAATCAGGGGGTGCCATGGGGCAGTCCCTGATTGCAGCAGCCAATTACTGCTTGCCTCATCTGGTGTCCCTGTCAAGCAACATGGTGGCGGCTGCCCCATCAGCTTCTCATAGTCCCCACAGAAGCCAAGGGATAGCCACCACCTTACACAGTCCCTCTGAAAGCCAATGGGGGTGCCCAATCCCCCTGTCGGCATGCCCCTCCAAAGTTAATTTGCTGATGGGGGTGCCCAATCATGAGCAGATGTTCTAAAATGCCTATGTTGAAAATTTGGTGACAAAAGTCCATAAAGTGATTATGTTACAAGCATGCATTGTGCAGTTTCCATGCACACTCGTAACTTCGACAGTTTGTAATATTTTCACTCAGCATTTTCAACATTGTCAGTTTTATACACATCCTTATGAACAGTATAGCCTTTATTTTTCAGATCCTGCCCAAAATGTGTTTTCGCACAAGTGGCGCACTATGGCACGGTCTCTGTGGGAAATCAATGATCAAGGCAGATGAAGAAAATCATAGTGACAGTGTTCATGAGCAGAAGTCCCAAAATGCCTATGTTGAAAATCTGGTGAAATATTTCCATGAAATGACTGTGTTACCAGTGTGCATTGTGCTGTTTCTACGTATGCTCGTAAATTCGAGCATTTTTAATATTTTCACTCAAGATTTTCAACACTGTCATCTCTTCACACCTACCTATGAATGGTACAGCTGTCATTTTTCACATCCTGCCCGAATGGTGTTTTCCCACATATGGCGCAGAATGGCGGGGTCACTGTGAGAAATCTACGTTCGGGACAGGTTAACAAAATCACAGTGCCACTATTCATGAGCAGAGGTCCCAAACACTTTCATGAGGTGGGCGTCACAAAAATGCTGTGTTGCAAATTTGTAGTGCAAAAACCAACAAACGGCCAGGGCATTAGGGTTTCTAACCATGACGTCCCACTCTGTACAGACTGACAGGCGTCAGGGGTGTGTCTTCGCATTGCCGGCTGTCATGCTCACGTCATACCATCCTCCTCACCCTCAAGCCACTGGCAGGCATCGAGGTGTGCCTTGGACTCTTCAGCCCCACAGTTCACCCCATTCTCCTATGCTGCACCCATTTCAGTGTATGTCCTTATGAAATGGGGTGACTGTAAAGCCGAACACCCCAAGGCACACCTCAACACTTGTCAGTGTCTGCAGGATAGGGTGAGGTAAAATGCCATGACTGTTATGGCCAAATGGGGTGAGCATAAGGCCAGAGGACCCCAAGGCACAATGCGATATTTGTCGCACTGCAGGGTAGGGTGAGCTGAAATGCCATGAACATTAAGGCCGATGCCCAAAGGCACACCTCAGTGTCTGTCAGTCTCTGTAGGGTGACGTGGGGTTTGACATCACTTTCATACTTCACTGCCATTCCTATTATGCATCTGTTCAACTCCTGCGCTACCAATGCCAATGTCATCAAGACAACATTCGGCATTGACAAATGCTTGTTTTACCTGTGGTTGTTTACGATTGGTTAAATTGCAGAAAGCATTTTTTTTTTTTTCTTGAGGAAAGACGTTAAGAAATGATTGGATAATATTTCAATATAAAGCTTGTCTTGGTGCCTGCTTAGTTTAGTTTATTTATTTTACCAGGATAAGGATCCTTTGGGTAGACTCATTTTCAAGGAGGACTTGGGTAGGCCATTGTACCTTATAATAAACAGAATAGTACAGTTCAGAACATATAAAATACAGAATAAAATGAGGATATAATTTGAAAGGATAAACCAATACCTGAACAGGAAAAAAAAACTCTTAAAACATCTGTTATAAATTACAATAACAATTTCATCATGCTTGCAACTCTTATACAATAAACTAATCATCAGGTAACAGGACTGTAACACATACATTTTTTTTACATAGATATTCTATCAGTGAGGTACAGACTCATTGTGACTGGCCACAGCACCCCTATGTATAGTGCCAGACATTTGTTTTCCCTCTTTTTTTGCCTGGCATCCTAGGTACTAAGACGGTAATGTAAGATAAGGTGAAATTTATTTATACGGTACCTTACACAATCAACAGGCAGGGGAAAACAGTAATAACAAATAAATAAAGCTGTAAAAGGCTAGATACATTTAAAAATACACACTTAAAAACAACTGTAGTTAGTCCAGAAAAGCCTGTTTAAAAAGATGAGGCTTCGGACCCCTCTTAAATGCTTCCACCGATGGGGCCTCCCTTACAGATCTGGGAAGCGAGTTCCAGAGGGCTGGTCCAGCCACCTCAAATGCTTGATCACCAGAGGAGTGCTGTAAACTGAAACATTTAACTGTGTTATTTCATGTCATTTCTTTATATTGTGTACTCATATGAAATATACAGTAGCTGTCCTAATTGTTATGTTGCCTTAATACAAGCTAACAATACAAAGATTGTAGCCCTCCCAAATGTTGTTTTCTGTGCATGTAAGCCAGTGCCATAGGAAGGCATTTTGGTGCCCTGGGCAAGAGACAAATTTTGCGCCCCCCCCGGAAAATCACTGGGGGTCTGGGGCCGAAAGGCCCCCTGAAGCTCTGAGGTGTTTACATGCTCTGTGGTGAGTTTTAGGGCTTTTCCTGAAGAAAAAACATAATTTTGTTACATGTTACCTACCCCTGATTTCAAGGAATATTGCTCCCATGGAATATGAGATGTGGGAGATTCTGGCTGACTGGCATCAGAGTATGCAGCCACATTGTTTTGGACAAGTGGCTGACCAACAAGGATCACGTTAATCAAGCGGTGCCTTTCATTATTCTGTTACTGGCCATTCTTGATGTTACAAATGAATGAAAATTCTAGCCCCATTCATTTCAATTGGGCGCACACCCAGCCATACTTCATTACATGCTTGAATGCGGGGAGCGGGGATGGGGCTCTGAAAATGCATCGGGAAGCCAATGCTAAAACTAATGTAACCCCATTGTTAACCGAGGTTACTAGAATCCCAGTAAGACCTAGTGGTAGCCAGGAAAGGCAGCTTCTGAAACTCCAGTTAAATGGATTTCACACTGTCTCACTCTGTTCTCAGTCTCAGCTGAGACTGAGGGATGACATCACCATAGAAGTATCGCAGCTACATGAGCTGCATTGGAATCTGCAGATGGGAGTTAGGTTAGAATGTTGGGAGTTTTTGAACAGTGAGCTGCAGCAGTTGTGTGTGAGCAGTCTTGAAGAGAGGAGCACAGCAGTCTGTGCACAGGCTCTTGGAGCCTAAGCTCTGATACAGAGCTACTTTTAGGGAAAGGTGTGTGTTTCCACCTAAGCAGGAACACAGTAAGCTGTTCTTGAAGTGGTGGAGACCGCTGTATACTGGTCTCTGTGCCCCATGCCTGAGGGGATGGAGGTGGAAGGTTTGCCTGTTATTCCAGGGGCAACCCCCTGATTCCTGCTAGAGAAGAAGCTGCCTCATTTTTTTCCAAATGTGTTGTGGCACCAGAAGCTGTCAAGATTCGCCTGTGGGGCACCTGCAACCAAAGGGTGAGTTCTGCTCTTGTCAAAGGGCCTATGTTTCACCTGAACTGTTTTAAAGTGGGGATTGGACTGCTTAATCAGTGGGAGGCCTAGAGGAATAGGCTTAGCCAAAGTAAAAGTATGTTCAGGTCCAGCACAAGGGGAAAGTCAAGACATGTAGAGGAAATGTGCTATACATTTACCCTTCAATCTACATTGCCAGGCTTTTCAGGAAGAGATGTTTGAGTATGTTCGAGTTTAGTACAAGGGGAAAGTCAAGACATGTAGAGGAAATGTGCTATACATTTACCCTTTAATCTACATTGCCAAGCTTTTCAAAAAGAGTTGTTTAATGTCCAGAGAAATGGCCGGGTATGGATTGTGGGAGCTGGAGGTGGGAGATCCCCCACCTTTAGTAACCAGGTTCACCTCTACGGATTTGCTCTGTGGCTCTTTTACTTTGCCTCAGGCACTTGGCCAGTGCTGAGGGAAGTACCCAGACGTGGGATTGAAAGGAAATTTCCCTTAAGGAGTCGAAGGCTCTAAGGTGGTTTGGGGAGCCACCAACTGAAAATGTGTCCACTGCCATATGGACAGGGATCGAGTAGCCGGCAGGGGAGCTGGGCCAGGAAAAACCCAAATAGTGTACAAGTCGGGCTGTGTACCCAAAGCAGCATGCAAGTCTGGGCTGTGTGTCTGGTGGGTTCAGAGCCTGAGGGCTGAAGTGTTGAAGAAGTGTTCTGTTATCTCTTATCTGCATTACCAGGAATGTAGCCCCATGGGGGTCCATCTATGCTTTGTTTGTTCAGTTTGAATGTGAATAAAAGCCACACTTTAGAATCCCATTCCTGGTATTGGACATTACAGTTATTGCTTCCAATGTTTGGATTTACTTGGGTGACCCTGTGCAGAGTAGCCAAACCTAGGCCCCTTGTGCCGAGTAACCTAGTCCTCCCCGAACCCAGTCCCCACCTGGTCAGCTTCAACAGCATACCACCTCTCATTTGCAAAAAGGCAGGGGTGTAGGGGTTATAAAATGGAGGCACCACTTTGGATTTTAATTTAGGGAGGAAAGGTGCTCAGACAGGGAGCTAGCATTTTGGTTATCTGGCAGTGGGTAGCCCAAAAAGCTGAAGCAAGTTAACTAGTGTGTCCGCTGTGTGCTGTGGTTCATATGCTGCTGTTAAAATGCCAACTGTTTACCAAGGAGCAGTAAAGCTGAAAGAGTATGCCCTTGTCCTGCATCAAATATTTACAGCGTTTTTGCCAGCTTACAAAAAACTGTGTATGATAAAGAAAAGTGTGGAAGACTAGGGGTAGCAACAGGAAAATTGTGCCCTGGACGTTGAAAATGCTTTCTAAAGAACTGTGTGACAAAGAAAAGTGTGGAAGACTAGGGGTAGCAACAGGAAAATTGTGCCCTGGACGTTGGAAATGCTTTTGAGTAAACTGAGAGACTTGCTGTGTTAATGGCCATGCTAAATGGTTGAAATGGGCTCCCGCCGTGGAGTCAGTTCAGAAAAAAAAAAAGTGTTTTGTAGTTTAAATTTGCCTGCTCGACGATCGCCGTGAAGAGAAGAGCACTCGCGAGGGAAAGAGGCTCATCTGCATGGCATCGTGTGATTGGTGAGACTTCAATCAGTCCCGCCCCAACCAGCTCTACAGTGACTGCTCAGCATTCGAGAGGGAGTGTGAGAGGAGTGCGTGTACTGGCTTGGTGGAGTAGCGTCGCAGTGATTAAAAAGCACTGTAAAGGTATTAAAAATAGACTTTTCTGTTTAAAATCAGGCTCAACCCACATCTCAATCGACTGGATTGTGAGTATGGTGATCGGAGAGAAGATCGGCAGGACTGCCCACCCGCTTCCTTTCTGAGGCCTCCAAGACTGGCTGCAGGCCATTTTTCCATTGCAGCAAATAGCTACTGACAACAGTAAAAATTGCTCAAACAGTGATTTTCTGCCAAAAGCCAGCTGAATATGTGTGCAGCAGTGTAGTCGCTTTGCAAATAAAGACTGCGTCAAGTTTTACCAGCTAAAGCAAGTCTGTCAAGCTTTTGACTGTGAGCATAGTTATGGGTTCAGCGTCAGAATAAAGTTTCAAAGCCAGTAGAGAGACTGTGAGTTGTAGCAAAATGTGCAGCACTAGTTACAGGCAATCCTGTGCTTGAAATCCTGAGGCTCTAAGGGACTGTGAGCTAAAGAAATGTTTTCAGCAAGTGAAAAGCCTGAGGCAAATCATATAAATGTGCTAGGAAAAGAACAGTGCAAGTTTGTGCAGTTTTGAGCAAAGTTATCAGTAGTGTGTGTAAATCGGATGCGCAGTGTCTTGACCCAATTTCAGAATGTTGATGCGTAGTAGTGCTGCCGCCGCCATTACAGGGTGGGGTAGTAATGTAAACACAGCAGCAGTAGAGCCATTTTAAAAATGAAAGAAAGTGTTCAGTGATGTGGGACTTTCAGTAACAGTGAGCATTTGTTTGTTTTCCCTGCAGTCATGGCCTCAGGACCAGCCCACTACCCGGATCATGCCCGGGTTATGGTAGCAGCAGAATTAAATAAGTTAAGGGACATTGAAAGGTGTTGCTATGGAGGACAACTGCCTTCTCATGCGGCGATTCCTGGATACCAAGTGCAAGTGTGTCTAATATGCTTAAATGCTGGAAGGGACGTCTTCATGGTACCTCACTGTTCTGGGTGCTTAGAAAAATACGGCTTTTTTAAAGTGCCCAAGATTTGTTTGGCTCCCACATGGACAAAAGTTCAGGAATTTGTGGTTGGCAGCACACAGCACCAGGTGGAGCCTGTTGAAGAAGGCCCCTCTGGGGAGTGTGGCACAAAGCTAGAGGGTGCAGATTTGCAAACAGAACCATATGCTGATGTTTCAGATGCTGGATCGCAGAAGGATAATTCAGACAGAGCATCAGTAGACCCGGGGGGGGGACCCTAGCCCAAGTCTCATAGGAGAAGATGAGATGAGGGAGGCCTTTGAATGGGAGGTGTCGACCTCTGCGCCTAGTGATGAATGGATAGTCTCAGGAGTGAGGACTACTGCTCACTCCTGGGCACAGATTCTCAATGAGGAAGAAGAAGAGGGGGAACCTATGTGGCCTTGTGAAAAAGGAACAGGTACACAGCCTCAAGCTCTTGCCTCGGAAGAATGCATGGAAGAGAGTGATGATGCCACTGCCCTGGCTGTGCAAGAAGAAGAAGTCAGGGATCCGTTTTTCATCTCTTTGAGAATGCATAGCTGGCAGAACCAGGACTGGCTGCCCCCAAGCCAGGCTAGCGGTCTCAGGTTGACCAAAGCTAGTAAAGAGGAGAGACTGGTTCGTAGGAAAGCGAATGAAATCTATGGGATGTCCTTTCCTACCTTTCCTCGGAGAGTCTGGGAGGAGATTGAGAACAGCAGGAAATCCTGGATCTGGGCCGAAGCAATGAAATGTGTGCATCCTGGTGCAAACAAGCATGTCAGGAACAGACTGTTTCATGAAAAATACACCCAGTGGAAAAGAGGCAGGACACTGTTTATGGACACTGTTTGAATAGTGGATGGAGAGGGACATGAAACCTTTCACAGTGTGAATTATGTGCACCCAGATGGGGTAATAATTCAAGCTCCTGACCCCCTGTACTATTGGCTTCAATGCAAGGACCTCCCTGCAAATGTGCCCGTGCCTACCAGATGGAAAGTAGAGCAGTGGTAGTCAATACTGCCACACCTGCCATTGCAGTGCCTTTGTTGTTCCGCCAGTATGGACATCCAGGACGCAGGTCCCCCACATTAATCAGTTCTACAGTGTACTGGCCTTTCCAGAATCCATCGACTGGCCCACCAGATGACTTCAGATCCAGAGAGGACACCAGCCCATCTGTATCCTGATCCATCGCCTGGTAATCGGATGACTTCAGACCAGCTGTTTTCCTTTTTGTTCCTGTTCTAAGGTTCCATCTTCAGAGATGACATCAACCCAGCAGTTTCCAGATGTGCCCTCCTGTAGTTCCCGGAAGATGTCCACCCAGCTGTATCGGAAGAATGCTGCCAGGGAGAATCTTCGGCTGAGGAGCAGGTCGGTGTGTATTATTCCTTCTACAAGGGGCTGGTAAGTCCAAACTTTTCTATCCTTATGACATTGCAGTACACACCCTACACTAGCAGACTCCAGAATGTGTGAACTGTCCTCAAAGACTCTCCCCTTCGGGACTTTGGCCTGCTAGAACTGTGCTTCACCGGGCTCCAGCCCAGGAGAGGCTCTTTAATGGACTAGCCTTTGGGCACTGTAGTCACTAGATGGGACTTTTAGGGCACTCCATCCCCTAAATGTGTATTGTAAATAATGTCATTGTTTTTCTACTGTTTTCTAATGTATATACTGTTTTTCTACCTTTTCTAAAAAAAAATTCTTTTTGGGATTCTCCAGTCTTTTGATGGTAGGGGTTTAGATAGACTGTGTATACAGATTAGGCACTTGTGTTGTCTTTCTTTTCTTGCAATTGTTCCTGAAGACGATAGAAGAGAAGACAAGAAGAGGAAGAGGGGCTCATCGGAGTTCCTAAATAGTACTTTAGTGTGTAGTATTTAAAGTACTGTTGTTGTTATTGTTGTTGTTACTGTAGTAACCCTTTCCTTCCACAGGTGTGGTTGTGGGGGTAGGAGGCAGTAATGTAATGTAATGGTATGGTATTAGTTCTTGGTGTGTGGTTGCATGGTGCCCAAGGTCGGGGAGGTCCCCGGTTTGCTTTTATTTTGGGGTGGTAAGTTAGAGGCAGACAGATTTTCCCTAGAGGGCTAGGGAGGATAGACAGGCTGTGGTCCTGAATGGCCATAGGGACTGCAATGCTGAGCTATTAGGGCTATGCTCTGGACAGTTCTACCAGAGCCACTAGGCACCCATAGTTAGTGGGTAGAGTAGAGGCTGATCGGTCAGCCAAAGACCTCTAGGCCCTTAGTGTTGCCTGCCTGGGCTCGCACATGGTAGGAGGGGGCCTGATCACCCCCCTCCGCAGGTAGCACATAGGGTGGGACGGCCTAAGCCGGGTAAATAATGACTGCAGACAGTCATTTTCCTGGCCCAGGGCGAGTGTAACCCCCCTGTTACCCGGGGTTACTAGAATCCCAGTAAGGCCTAGTGGTAGGCAGGGAAGACAGCTTGTGAAACTCCAGTTAAATGGATTTCACACTGTCTCACTCTGTTCTCAGTCTCAACTGATACTGAGGGATGACATCACCATAGAACTATCGCAGCTGCATGAGCTGTATTGGAATCTGCAGATGGGAGTTAGGTTAGAATGTTGGGAGTTTTTGAACAGTGAGCTGCAGCAGTTGTGTGTGAGCAGTCTTGAAGAGAGGAGCACAGCAGTCTGTGCACAGGCTCTTGGAGCCTAAGCTCTGATATAGAGCTACTTTTAGGGAAAGGTGTGTGTTTCCGCCTAAAGAGGAACACGGTAAGCTGCTCTTGAAGTGGTGGAGACCACTGTATACTGGTCTCTGTGCCCCATCCCTGAGGGGATGGGGGTGGAAGGTTTGCCTGTTATTCCAGGGGCAACCCCCTGGTTCCTGCTAGAGAAGAAGCTGCCTTATTTTTTTCCAAATGTGTTGTGGCACCAGAAGCTGTCAAGATTCGCCTGTGGGGCACCTGCAACCAAAGGGTGAGTTCTGCTCTTGTCAAAGGGCCTATGTTTCACCTGAACTGTTTTAAAGTGGGGATTGGACTGCTTAATCAGTGGGAGGCCTAGAGGCATAGGCTTAGCCAAAGTAAAAGTATGTTCAAGTCCAGCACAAGGGGAAAGTCAAGACATGTAGAGGAAATGTGCTATACATTTACCCTTTAATCTACATTGCCAAGCTTTTCAAAAAGAGTTGTTTAATGTCCAGAGAAATGGCAGGGTATGGATTGTGGGAGCTGGAGGTGGGAGACCCCCACTTTTAGTAACCAGGTTCACCTCTATGGATTTGCTCTGTGGCCCTTTTACTTTGCCTCAGGCACTTGGCCAGTGCTGAGGGAAGTACCCAGATGTAGGATTGAAAGGAAATTTCCCTTAAGGAGTCGAAGGCTCTAAGGTGGTTTGGGGAGCCACCAACGGAAAATGTGTCCACTGCCATATGGACAGGGATTGAGTGGCCGGCAGGGGAGCTGGGCCAGGAAAAACCCAGATAGTGTACAAGTCGGGCTGTGTACCCAAAGCAGTGTGCAAGTCTGGGCTGTGTGCCTGGTGGGTTCAGAGCCTGTGGGCTGAAGTGTTGAAGAAGTGTTCTGTTATCTCTTATCTGCGTTACCAGGAATGCAGCCCTGTGAGGGTCCGTCTATGCTTTGTTTGTTCAGTTTGAATGTGAATAAAAGCCACACTTTAGAATCCCATTCCTGGTATTGGACATTACAGTTATTGCTTCCTGTGTTCGGATTTACTTGGGTGCCCCTGTGCAGAGTAGCCAAACCTAGGCCCCTTGTGCTGAGTAACCTAGCCCTCCCTGAACCCAGTCCCCACCTGGTACTGTTGTCAGCTTCAACAGCATACGCCTGTCATTTGCAAAAGGCAGGGGTGTAGAGTTACACTAATTTATGAGTAAAATATCTGGATTATTAGCTGCACACAGTATTTCTAGCTGGCTAGAATGACTGCTGTGGAGGGCAGCTACCACACCACGTGAGTGGTAGCTGCCATAGTGTAAGTCGTAAATTCACTTTAAGGGATGAAGATCTAGTGTTCTTGTAGATTTCTGCAGATACACGCAATACACATGCTGAATTGTGTCTACAATCTAAATATCATGTTATGTTTTTGAAAGTTCTCTCTGAGGCATCAGTAGCTCTTTAGGCAAAAAAAAAAAAACACGTTATGGCTGGCCCCTTGGCACAACAGTAGTGCTACCTGTTACAATGTTGGTGACCTTAGTTTGGGAGCTAACCTTTGTTGCTGTGGGAGAGAGGAGGAGGATAGAGTATCCATAGGGAAACTCTCCTTCTCCTCTTCCAGGGAGTGTAAGGCTGTCAGTGCTGGTGCAATACTGCCACACGTCACATGTGAGACCACAGGTAGCAATGCACAAGTAGGGTAAGGGTATATGGGAGGAACACCAACAGTGTTGCAATCAGCATGTGTGTGCATCACAGCTTGCACATTAGTGCTGACATCCAACCTAGGGGATTGGGTTCACAAGGTAAATCATTGATCACCCAGACATGATAATGAACGAGTCCAGACAACCCCTCACAGTCAGAGAGAGAGCAGAGCAAACACTGAGCCAAGTCAGGCGGTCTGGCCGCCTGGCTTCCAGCAGGTCAAGTTCCACTTCCAACATAGTACTAACAGCCAACCAACTTCAACTAAACTTGACTTCCCTTGGCTGCAGCTGCTTCCCCACAGGAAAACAAACAGTACATACAGTACTTTTGTATAAATAGAATGTAAGGGTGATTGCCCTTACAGTGGGTGAATGCCATCACATTCTATTTATTTATACAAAACACAACAGTACTGTAGGTACTGTTTGTTTTCTTGTGGGGAAGCAGCTGCAACCAAGGCCACATTCTATTATTTATTTAAGACTAGGGAGGAGTGGTGGACAGACCGGATGGGCCAAGTGGTCCTTATCTGCTCTCAAATCTAAGTTTCTATGTTTCAGAGGAGACACTGGCATAAAAGGAAGGAGACAACGCTGTAACTGAAATACTGAGAAATGCAACTGGGAAGAGACACTGGTATAACAGGAAGCTGATACTGGCATAACTAACTGGAGTGAGAAGAGAAACTGCTGTAACTAAGACACTATTTAATTGTAACTAAGAGGAACTGCAGTCTTTGACTGGGTAACCAATGTAATAGACCAGGGAGGGGCAGTGGATATGGCCTACCTAGACTTTAGCAAGGCATTTGATACAGTCCCACACAAGAGATTAACAAACAAGTTAGCCAGCCTTGGACTGGGTCCCAGTGTGGTAGCCTGGGTGACAAGCTGGCTGGACAACAGGTCCCAGAGGGTAATAGTAAGCAGAGTACATTCTGAAGAAAGGGAGGTTACTAGTGGGGTACCACGGGATCAATATTGGGACCAGTCCTCTTTAATGTCTTTATAGGTGACATTGCAGAGGGCTGGAAGGAAAAGTAAGCCTCTTTGCAGATGACACAAAGATCTGCAATAGGGTTGGTACACAAGGAGGGTGAAAAGGATGAATAGGGACTTGGCAAGATTGGAGGAATGGTCAAGAATATGGCAGCTTAGATTCAATGCAAAGAAGTGCAAAGTAATGCACCTCGGAAACAAGAACCCAGATAAGAGTACATAATGGGGGGGGGGTGTATAAATAACACCATAGAAACACAGAATTTGATGGCAGATAAGGACCGCTTAGCCCATCTAGTCTGCCCATTTTCCTACCTAACAGATAAGCTGCAGATCTTAGTTAACCAACAGCTTACTTCCTCCTACCCCCCACTAGGACTGCCTTATGTCTGTCCCATGCATTTTTGAATTCCCCCACTGTTCTTGATTTCACGACCTCCTCAGGGAGGCTGTTCCATGCATCCACAACCCTATCTGTGAAAAAATACTTCCTCACATTACCTCTGAGCCATTCCCCTCTATCTTCAAATTGTGCCCCCTTGTTCTTGCACATCTCTTTTTATGAAAGATGCTACCCTCTTGGACTTTGTTGATTCCCTTGAGGTACTTGAAAGTTTCTATCATGTCCCCTCTCTCCCTTCTTTCCTCAAGGGTATAAATATTAAGCTCCTTTAGTCTTTCTTCATATGTCTTCTGGTACAGACCCTACACCATTTTGGTTGCCATCCTCTGAACAGCCTCCACTCTGTCTATGTCTTTGTGGAGATGGGGTCTCCAGATCTGCACACAGTACTCCAGATGGGGTCTCACCAACTGTCTGTACAGAGGGATAACAACTTCCTGTTTTCTACTATTAATGCCTCTCCCTATGCATCCCAGTATCCCCCCAGCCTTCCTTACTGCCTTCTCACATTGCTTGCCCGCCTTTAGGTCATCTGATATAATTACCCCCATATCCCTTTCCATTTTTACTGTTGTCAGTATCTCACCCCCCATTGTGTACTCTTCCCCTGGGTTTTAGTTTCCCAGGTGCATTACCTTGCACTTCTTTGCACTGAATCTGAGCTGTCATACATTTGACCATTCCTCCAACCTTGCCAAGTCCCTTCTCATCCTTTCCACTCCATCCTGTGTATCAGCCCTGTTGCAGATCTTTGTGTCATCTACAAAGAGACATACTTTTCCTTCCAGTTCCTCTGCAATGTCACTTATAAAGACAATAAAAAGGACTGGTCCCAGTACTGAACCCTGCGGTACCCTGCTAGTAACCCTCCTTTCTTCACTGCAGACTCCATTTACTACTACCCTTTGCGTCCTGTTGTCTAGCCAATTTTTTATCCAGGCTACCACCTTGGGACCCACTCCAAGGCTGGCTAACTTGTGTATTAATCTTTTGTGTGGGACTGTATCAAATGCCTTGCTAAAATCTAGGTAGGCCATGTCCACAGCACCTCCCTGGTCTTCTACTTTGGTCACCCAGTCAAAGAAATCTATAAGATTCATCTGACACGACCTTCCCATCGTGAATCCATGCTGTCTTGGGTCCCGTGCCCCACTGGCCTCTAGGCACTCAGCAATTCTTTCCTTCAGAAGTGATTCCATCATTTTCCCTACCACTGAGGTCAAACTAACTGGTCTATAGTTTCCTGCCTCTGTCCTGCTCCCACTTTTGTGAAGAGGAATCACATCTGCCCTCCTCCAGTCCTCAGGTACCACCCCATCCTCCATGATTTGTTAAAGAGAGTAGTCAGCAGTGTCAATAGTTCTACCCTTAGTTCTTTTAGAATTCTTGGGTGAATCCCATCAGGCCCCATTGCTTTGTCCACCTTCAATTTTATTAGTTCTTTCAGAACCCTTTCTTCTGTAAATGGACTGGTATCAACCCCTGTCTTCAGAGTGTTTCTCTTGCTTGGTTTAGGTACCTCCCCCTCCTCTTCCTTTGTGAATACTGAGCCGAAATATTCATTCAGTATCCCTGCTTTTTCACTGTCACCCTCTACCCACATTCCCTCCACTTTATTAAGCCTCACTATCCCTCCTTTTGTCTTTCTTCGTTCCCTAATGTACCTATAAAATGTCTTATCCCCCCTTCTTAACAGAGTTGGCTATCCTTTCCTCGGTTTGGGCCTTTGCTATTCTGACTGCCTTCCCAGCATCTTTCTGCTTTAACTGATAAAGTTCTCTGTCCTGCTCCTTCTGTGTTTCCTTATATTTCCTGAATGCTATCCTTTTCTCCTTAACCTTCCCTGCCACCTCTTTTGAGAACCGTAGTGTTTTTTTCCTTCATGTGTTTTGTTGATTTGCTTTACACAAAGGCTTGTTACCCCTCTGATGGCTGGTTTGATTACTCCCCATTGTTCCTCCACCCCTCCTTCTTGCCTGTTTGCTAGTGCTTTTCTGAGGCACTCTCTCATTTTCCCAAAGTCAGCCCTCCTAAAGTCCGGTACTCTTGCTTTTGTATGGCTTGATAGTATGGCTGTGTTTATCGTGAACCACACTGTTTGGTGGTCGCTTGTTCCCAGATGGCTACCCACTTCTGAATCTGAGATTCTTTCTCCTTCCCCTTTTGAGAGTACCAGGTCTAAGATTGCTCCCTCCCAAGTGGGTTCCAGTACTAGTTGTCTGAGGCATGTCCCCTGTAGGGCATCAAGAATGACCCTGCTCTTGGATGTGCCTGCAGCAAAGGTGCTCCAGTTAACATCTGGCATATTCAGGTCCCCCATCAACAATATCTCCCCTTTTTTCTGCCATTCTAATGAAGCCTTCTATCATTTCCTTGTCCATTCCCTCCTCCTGAGATGGGGGTCTATATACAACCCCAAATGGAAATGGACCTAGGGGTAGTCATATCAGATGACCATCACCTTAACGTAGCTAAGCCATGTGAGGAGGCAGTAAGGAGGGCTGCGGGGATAGTGGGATGTATAGGGAAAGGCATCACCAGTAGAAAACAGGAAGTTGCTATCCCTCTGTACAGACAGTTGGAGAGACCCCATCTGGAATACTGCGTCCAGTTCTGGAGACCCCGTCTCCACAAGTATGTAGACAGGATAGAAACAGTCCAGACGAGGGCAACTAAAATGGTGCAGGGTCTGCAACACAAGCCATACAAGGAGAGACTAAAAGAGCTTAATATGTTTACCCTTGAGGAAAGGAGGTAGAGGGGGGACATGACAGAAACTTTTAAGTACCTCAAGGGAATCAACAAAGTCCAAGAGGGTAGCATCTTTCAGAAAAAGATGTGCAAGAACAAGGGGACACAATTTGAAGATAGAGGGGGGACTGCTCAGGGGTAATGTGAGGAAGTATTTTTTCACAGAGAGGGTGGTAGACGCATGGAACGGCCATTCTGAGGATGTTGTGGGGTCAAAACCAGTAGGAAAATTCAAGAATGCATGGGACAAACATAAAGCAATTCTTGTGGTGGGGTAGGAAGAAATAGGTTGTTGGTTAACTAGAATCTGCAGCTTATCCAGTAGGTAGGGAAATGGGCAGACTAGGTGGGCCAAGTGGTCCTTATCTGCTGTCAGAGTATATGTGTAATGGGACACTGCCACACTGGCATAAATATGAGCAAAGTCTGATGTAACTGAGAGCAGACATTGCTGTAACTGGTATACTGACTTGCTGAATTTGTTAGGCTAACAGATACAGTAAGTCAGTATTCCAGTTACAGCATTAATTGGGTGACTGATACACCTGGTAGGGTACGTACTGGTATTACTGGCAGATGTCTAGTAGCTACAGACTAGTAAGCAGTTAATTTAAATAGAGCAAACATTAAACAAATACAGAACTTCAACAAAGTAAGAAAACCTATAAAAAATTACACAAAACAGCAACAATATGCTTATTTGCAATTAAATTCAAATTTCTGGCTAGAAACTTCTGGTTCATAATCTCTCGTTATTCACACAGAGAAAAATTATGAACCAGAAGAACCTTCTAGCCAGGAAGCTGGCATTTTTTTTGTAATTATGACTATTACTCTTGTCTCTCCTGCTGCTCTGCTGAAGCCTACCCACCCCTGGGAGTAAAGTCAGACAGCAATTCAAACACTGTACCTACCAGAAATGTATTCATTTTATTTTATTTTTTTAAATCAGATCCCCCAGGCACTCGGGCAGGCACACAAAGGGGGGCACACACAAGGAAATAAATGTTTTAACTTTTATTCATCAGGCTCAGCAAGATGACAGCTGAAAGCAAGTCTAGTCATCACAGACTGATTCAGTCTCAGTAGTAGCTGCTGGTAGAGGTAACTACTATCTGACTGAGTCTAGTAATCTCCAGTCCAAAGAGAAAGACTGAGTCTCTGCACTCAGCTGCTCAATGTCCGTGGAAAACAGAGAGAGAGGGAGGAGGGCAGGAGCCCCGGCACACGGAGGCGAGCAGACTAGAGGTGTCACTTACTTGACTTCAGTAAAACAATACACAACACTGGCGGCAGGGTGATGAGATTAAAATTTAATCATCACACTTGACTACTACTCATTTAATTTTTTTCAATTGGGCGCCCACCTCCCCCATTGAAAACAAAGACCCAATGATGAATCCAGGAAGTCTGCTACACTGACCCTCTTTAGTCCGATCCGAGGTCCGACTCTGTTGTCAGAGGATACCCGTCCCACACAAACAGACTGTGACATGAGTCACTACTTGTACAGACGTCTGCTGCTGAGTCTCAATATAAAATAAAAAAGACTGAAAGCAACTCAAGGGAGACGGTCCCGGAGAGAAGGAAGAGTGCAGACTGTGTAGTGCTTTAATCGCCCTGCCTCTAGCTGTCAAGTTAAGTGGTATCTCAGTCTCTCTCTCTCTACTCTAGTACTCTCTCCCTCTCTAATCATCTCACACAACAATGTGCACTCCGCTCTGCCCCTACCTTTTATACTGGTGCCGCTGGCAGCTGGCCCTCCCAGTTTCGACCAGTCCACATGATTTTTTTTCTGCTCAGACAGCACGACCTTGTGACCCCCCATACATACACACACACACACACACACACACACACACACACACTTGCTGGTCCTTCTGCGGATGCACCCCTGCTGGAAGCCACTGTAATTACAACAGTACAAAAAAAAATGTTTTTAAAGTTTCCAAAACTGCACCCCTCGGAGGCATGCACCCGGGGTGGGTGCACCATCCTTCCCACCCTTCCTACGGTACTGATGTAAGCTCACGTTCATTAAAGTTGATATTAAGGCTTTGTGATACTTGTGTAGTTTTGCATTGATTCTGCTATGTAAATATCCAATTTGGGATTTTTTTTCTAAGCAAGGGGCTATTGTTAAGTGTCCTGTAATGTTTTAAGAAATTCTTGCTCCATGACTTGAAATCTTGTTTTGTGAGCCATTCCTGTTTTGTGACCTTTATGCATTTGCTCATATGAAACAAGATTTCTGAGTCACAAAATGAATAAAAATCATCTGTCTTAAGCCTTATAAAGTAATTTGTAATGGCAATAGCCCATGTCAGGGGTCAACAAATCTTAAAAGTAAGTACTTGTCCATGGAGAAGTGACTAGACTAAAACTAGTAGTCCCAGTGCTCAAGTTGGTAGTCCAGTTAGAAATGGGCACATGTTAGATTTTTTTTTTTTAATTTAAAGGAGATCTTACTACTTGCAGCAGCAAACTACTTACAGTTCTGCTAATCCCTGGTCCCTGAACCTAGCTAGCCACAGCTCGGCCTGATACATCTTTTTACTATTCAGACCATCATTCTCCTAGCTCCACCACTTCTGTTATATATTTTTTAATTAATTAATATTTTGATTAAAATCCTTTTTCATACTGTATGCTTTTAGAGACCCTGTCTCCCGCTCCAAACTCTTTTCTCTACCTAGAGTTCCTAATTGTAACTGCTGCATTCTCAGAGCTGCCGACAGATGACCTTCCACCTTTGTAACTTTTACCAACTGCAATGTATTTCACATGGATCCCTCTCAAAATTCCAGTTAGTTCCCTGTCCACTGCCCCTACTTACCACTGCAAGCAACAGACTGAGGGACTGGGAATGCCAGGTGGTGACTGTAGATTTTTTTTTTGTGTAAATGTTATGTATCATTTTGTAAGCAAACAATACTCACAAATGGTTATACAGGGAAGCATACCACATTGTATAAACTTCTAAATGATACTTAAAAAGGAAATAAATGACATCTTCCATTACATAAACAAATAGGGGGATTACAGTCTTAAAAGAAACATGACATATGACATAGTAGTAGTACACTGGGGGCAATTGCCCATGTTTTCCTTCATGCACTTCTGTTAATAGACCTGTATCTACAGTCTGAACCCAAGAGAGATTAAATTAATATACTGAGAAACAACCTCTTTAAAACTTTGTCACTCAGTTGAACTTATGTATCACATACTACGATGAATTCAACAGTTATACACTTAGGCGGTAGCTGAACAAATTGATTACATACACTTGATGCTGAACTTAACATTGTGTCTTCGATACCCAGTTTAAGAAAGCTTAACACACACAGTCTTTTAAATGAAAAAAAAGTTATATTAAAGAAATTTACATAACAGTGGTGGTCAGAAGGTGAAGAACAACATCGATGGGCTTTCTACATACATGCACTCCATCATACATTCCAATGCCTAAGAGGAAGCCTCATGATTGAAGCAAAAGCATCATTTTTGAGCCACATGGTAACAAAATTAAAGAATCCAAGTCAGTATAAAAATATATTCCACTGAACACGCAAACCCTCTCCAAACTGCCCCACTCAACCCAAACATTGCAGTTATCAGTAATTCATCTAAAGTAATTAAACTCATTACAGTTCAGACAGATCAACTTTGGGTATCAGAAATCATTCTGTAAGCCTACATAGCGCATGGCCATCTAAAGTAATATAAGGCACCTGTGCATGATGATGGTAGACTGTTTAGTTTGTGGACTATTCTTTCACTCAACCTGCTGCAGTCCATCATACTCCATCTTCCACCTGATGCAGCTCCTACTTCAGCTCCAGACCTCCACTCAGCCTCATGTGATGCTTCGCTCCACTGTTTGTATAATGCTCATCACTCTGATGGACTACGCACCCTAGTGACAGACTTGGAGAAAAGGCAGCCAAGTGAAAAAAAAATGTTAAGCGATAATGCATTTACTAGGTGTTCGTGGGACAACTGACTGCCTGGCACATGCTTTTCCCTACTGGTTAATTGATAGCCCAGGATGTTGGGCTATGGGATTTGTCAGTACTGATGTACAGTAATAACATTTATATGTTCCTTGACAGTAGTACTTCATAATCAAGGACTGACCTTTATTTCTTTATAAATATGACTTTAAACAGTATAACAACTTAAAAAAGTATGAGAAGTACTTACAAAGGCTGGTAGTCTTTTTAGAGGATATATAGCAAGATGACCAACTACCTGTACTCTGTTGACCTCGGAATTGCATTGCTATTGGTCCACAGACATCATTTCTTGTTTTTGTTCGAATCTTGCTTTGTAAGCTGAATTCTCCTTTCATATGACTCTCAGTAAAGGAGAATTTTTGTCTCATGAAACCAGAATTAGCTTACAAAACAAGGATTCCATATTCATATGTAAATGATTGTACATGCCTTGAAAAACTGTAAACAACCATTTCATGCATATTACTGTCACTATTACAATGGCAAAGCATGTTAATCTGAGTATTTATTGAGTCTGACATACATGTATGCATCTGTTCTATTAAAGCATGATTTGACAGTTGTTTCTATGTTTCTAAAGGTACAGTACCTGTTGGGACAAAACCAAATGAAAAGAAATGTGAAAATGCATTCTTTGGCGTCATCTTTTAATTTCAGATTTTACCATGCCAATATGTAAGTCAGTAAATAAAATGTTATTTATTGAGCGCTCATTCCCTGGGGCTAAGGGCACTGTACATTGGTCAGGAAAATAAATACATAAAATATTATCGTATACATAAAACCTAATGTGCAGCAATATACTATATGAGCTGAGGTCCCCATTTTCTCTCTTCCTTGTTGGTAACTAACCTCTGGCTTCATTACTTCTATAGGGTGTTCTGGCACATGAGAAACTCACAGGCGAATATTAGGGAGCTCACCATTTAGGAGAAGGCCACACCTCTACTGTTTGCAGTGCAATGTTAAATGTTTGGCAAGCTCAACCCTGGCCAAAACACACAGATTTTATTACATTTTTTTATGCATCTTTCTTAAATTTTACATTGTTTACAAGGGTGCGTCTGGTATATGGCCCAAATCCAAAGTAAATTAATAGTACCAGCACTGTCTCCCACCCCATAGCTGCTCAAAAGCCTGCAATACATTAAAATCAATTCAGTTTCCCCACTTACCCCTCATTCCATCACTCCAACATCCAGAGAGGCTGTGGACATGGCCTACCTAGACTTTGCAAGGCATTTGACAAAGTTCCACACAAAAGATTAATATACAAGTTCACCAGCCTTAGAGTGGGTCCCAAAGTGGTAGCCTGGGTAAAAAATTGGCTGGACAACAGGATGCAGAGGGTAATAGTAAACAGAGTTCACTCTGAAGAAAGGGGGGTTACTAGTGGGGTACCGCAGGGTTCAGTACTGGGACCAGTCCTCTTTAATGTCTTTATAAGTGACATTGCAGAGGGACTGGAAGGAAAAGTATGTCTCTTTGCAGATGACACAAAGATCTGCAACAGGGTTGATACAGAAGGTGGGGTGGAATGGATGCAAAGGGACTTGGCAAGGTTGGAGGAATGGTCAAATGTATAGCAGCTTAGATTCAATGCAAAGAAGTGCAAAGTAATGCACCTGGGAAACAAAATCCCTGGGGAAGAGTACACAATGGGGGGGGGAGGGTATTAACAACAACAAAAATGGAAAGGGACCTGGGGAGAGTCATATCAGATGACTTTAAGGTGGGCAAGCAATGTGAGATGGCAGTAAGGAGGGCTGGTGGGATACTGGGATGCATAGGGAAAAGGCATCACCAGTAGAAAACAGTAAGTTGTTATCCCTCTGTACAGACAGTTGGTGAGACCCCATCAGGAGTACTGTGTGCAGTTCTGGAGACCCCATCTCCACAAGGACATAGATAGGATGGAGGCTGTCCCAGAGGAGGGCAACTAAAATGGTGCAGGGTTTGTACCAGAAGACATACAAAGAGAGATTAAATTAACTTAATATGTATACCCTTGAGGAGAGGAGGGAGAGGGGGGACATGATAGAAACTTTCAAAGTATATCAAGGGGATCAACAGAGTCCTAGAGGGTAGCATATTTCAGAAAAAGAGATGTGCAAGAACAAGGGGACACAATTTGAAGATAGAGGGGGGATGGCTCTGAAATAATGTGAGGAAGTATTTTTTCACAGAGAGGGTTGTGGATACATGGAACAGCCTTCCTGAGGAGGTAGTGGAGTCAAAAACAGAGGGGAAATTCAAGAATGCATGGGACAGACATAAGGCAATTCTATTGGGGGGTAGGAGGAAGTAGGCTGTTGGTTAACTGGGATCTGCAGCTTATCTATTAGGTAGGGAAATAGACAGACTAGGTGGGCCAAGCGGTCCTTATCTGCAACCAAATTCTATGTTTCTATTTTTCTATGGTCTCACACAGCTGAACCATGACCAACTCAACACCCGTTGGCAAGGTGACCTATCCATTGGTCAGGAAATGACACTCCAAAATTTTAACATGCTAATATGAGTTGAGGTTCCACTGATATCTCTCTTTTTTGTGTGGAAACTATTCTCCAGCTTCATCTTTTAATTTCAAATTTTACCGCACCAATATGAGCTCCTCCTACTTTCTCCCTTTTTCATGGGGAGACTACTCTCTGATTTTGTTTCTTAAGTAGGTGTTCTGGCCCATAAGAAACTCACAGGTGATCATTAGGGACTTCATCAATTTAGAGAAGGCCACACCTCTCCTGTGTGGAATGTAATGCTAAAGGTTTAGCAAGCTCAACCCTGGCCAGTACAAAAAGACTTTAGAATGTTTATTGTGCATCTTTCTTACATTTTAAATGTTTACAGGGGTGCAGCTGGTGTGTGGCCAAATTTAAAAGCATATAATAATAATACCAGTGCTCCCCCCAAAGCTGCTCAAAAGCCTGCAATACATTCAAATCAATTAAATTTTCCCACTTGGCCCCCATTCCATCACCCCATCATCCAGAGGGGTTCCTGGTCTCACCACCCAGCTGAACCATGACCAGTCCTGCCACTGTCAGCAATGTGACCCACCTATCAGCTAGGAAACCACACCCCAAAATTTTAAAATGCCAGTATGAGCTGAGGTTCCACTACTATCTCTCTTTCTTGTGTAGAAACCACTCTCTGGCCTGATCTTTTAATTTTAAATTTTGCCATGCCAATATGATCTGAGGTCTCCTTGCTTTCTCTCTTTCATATATGGAATCCACTCTCTGGTATCTTTTCTTATACAATGTATTCAGGCATGTAAGAAATTCACAGGTGACCATTAAGGAGTCCCCCAATTAGCAGAAGTCTACACCTCTCCTATTTGCAATGCAATGGAATGTTAAAGGTTAGCAAGCTCAGTTCTGGCCAATACACAAAGATTTTTTTCACATTTCTTACACATCTTTCTTAAATGTTAAATGTCTACAGCTGTGCACATGGTATATGGCAAAAATCAAAAGCAAATAGTAATAGTACCAGTGCTGCACCCAACAGCTGCTCAAAAGCCTGCAATATACTGTATTCAAATCAATTCAGTTTTCCTATTTGGCTCTCATTCAATCACCCCACCATCCTGAGTGGTTCTTTATCTCGCCACCCAGCTGAACCTTGACCAGCCCAACTACCACTGATAAGGTGAGCCACAAATTGGCCATAAAACCACACCCAAAATTTTTAACATGCCATTATGAACTGAGGTTCCACTGCTGTCTCTCTTTCTTGTGTGGAAACCACTCTCTGTGTACACCAACTGCACAATGAAACTTTTGCAACAAAGTCCATTACAGTGACAACTTCGATGTTGTCGCTGTAATGCACTTCAAGGTGAAATTTCATGGTTTTGCCATTTTGTCCCTCCACAAACAAACTCTGACTCAGAGTTGATATCTAAAAGTGGGAGAAATGAGGGGCAAAGCCCCCTTCAGAAAAACATTCACTATCAAAAGGCAAAATTTCACCTTTCGATATTGAGTGTGTCACTGTGCTGCACTTCTGCAACATAGTTGTCAAAGCAGCATAGTACATCCCACTCTCTGACTTCATCTTTTGATTCAAAATTTTACATGACAATATGAGCTCTGGTCCCCCTGCTTTCTCTCTTTCTTGTGGGGAAACCGCTCTCTGGCTTCATTTCTTTTGCAGTGTGTTCTGGCCCATATGAAACTCACAGGTGATCCTTAGGGATCTCACTAATTAGGAAAAGGGCACCTTTCCTGTTTCAAAATAATGTGAAAGATTTAGCAAGCTCAACCCAGGCCAATAAACAAAGATTTTATCACATTTCTTATGCATCTTTCTTAAATTTTAAATGCTTATAGGGCTGCACCTGGTGTGTGGCTAAAATCAAAAGCAAATGGTAAAAGTACCAGTGCTCCCCAAAGCTGCTCAGAAGCCTGCAATGCATTCAAAGCAATTCAATTTTCTCACTAGGCCCTCATTCCATCATCTCAACATCCAGGGGTTTCCTGGTCTGTCCACCTGGCCAAACCATGACCAGCCCAACCATTGTTAGCAAGGTGACCTACCCAAACCACACCCCAAAATCTTACATGTCAATATGAGCTGAGGTTCCACTGCTATCTTTCTTTCTTGTGTGAAACCCACTATGTGACTTCATCTTTCAATTTAAAATGTTGCCATGCCAGTATGAGATGAGGTCCCACTGATTTCTCTTTTTCTTGTGGAGAAGCAACACTCAGGATGTTGGGGTGATGGAATGAGGTCCAAGTGGGAAAACTGAATTGATTCAAATGTATTGCAGGCTTCTGAGAAGCTTTGGGGAGAGCACTGGTACTACTACTGTTTGCTTTGATTTTTGGCACACACCAAGTGCACCCCATACACATTTAAAATTTAAGAAAGATTAATAAGAAATGTGATAGAGTATTTGCATATTGGCCAGGGTTGAGCATTCTAAACCTTTAACACTGTACTGCAGACAGGAGAGGTGTGACCTTCTCCAGACTGGTGAGCTCCCTAAGTGATTACCTGTGAGTTTCTTATAGACCAGAACTCACTATGTAAGAAATGAAGCCAGAGAGTGGTTTCTCACAAGAAAGAGAGAAAGCAGGGTGACTTCAGTTCTTACTGGCTTGGTAAAATTTAAAATTAAATGATGAAGTCAGAGAGTGGTTTCCACACAAGAAAGAGAGATAGCCGTGGAACCTTAGCTAATATTGGCATGTTCAAATTTTGTGGTGTGGTTTCTTGACAGATGGGTGGGACACCTTGCCAGTTGTGGTCATGCTGGTCATGATTCACATGGGTGGTGAGTCCAGGAGCCTCTCTGGATGTTGGGGTGATGGAATGAGGGCCAGGTGGGGAAACTGAATTGATCTGAATGCATTGCAGTCTTTTGAGCAGATGGTGGGGGAGCTCTGATACTATTACTTTTTGTGAATGTTATGCATTCAAAAACAAGACAAATACAACTCAACCATTAATAAAATATTGGAAAAACACAAACATTTTCAAAATTAAATAAATCAAATGAAAAGCATGCCATGTATCAATAAAAATGCCTCAGAGCTGGTATATTTAAAGAATATCCCTAAAACACAATTACATATATATGTTAATATAAATCATAAAACCCCAAGTGTAATTTAAACATCATTGCTTTTTTCCGAATATTTTATAATGAAAACAAAATTTACAAAACTTCCCATATTGTAATAAAAGACATGAAAAATGACAATTAATATAACAAAGTCCAACAAAATGTGAACATTTTTTAATGTTTAAAAACATGAAGACTCACTTAAGTAAAAGAAAACATGAATTACTAGAACTACAAGTAAAAATATGCATGTAAATCAAGTTACGATTATAACTATTATACAACATATACGCAAAACACGTGAATATTATAAAATTATACAAAAAAGTTGCACACAGTATTAACCACTTGTAAAATACAGTCATTATTTTACCCATTTTAAACTCCTGTGTTAGCAATACTTATACTTGTTTAAAAATAAACATAGATAAAACTATAACAAAAAAATCATTTAGGAAACGTCAACTATGATACAATTTAAACATCACCTAATTAGCCTGTAACTATTAAAATTTACTCCAACATATAATTATAAACATGTATACAACATATCAATCAAAATATTTTTTCATATATTTTTATACATGCAAAAGAACATTATCATAGAATTTTCCAAAACAATCAATTAGTAATGCAATATATCTGTTTTTTTTTCTCTTTTAGATATTTCCTGAAGAAGACCTAAGGTCAAAATGTAGATTTTTAACTCTATTTTCTGTTTTCAGCATGCATTTAATATAACCATTTTGTTTTGCTTTTAGACCACATGCTGATGCAGCGCCTTGTTTTTGTTTTTTACATTATATATATATATATATATATATACCAATTAAAACTGTATCAAATGACACATTTTTAGTTATTTTTGTATAAAGTACATTCTATAAAAACTATGACCAAAACTACCATAGGAATATAAGTACTGAACATGTATATTTTAAAAAAATCAGCAATAGCAAACCATAGAATATGCATATAGATTTATATCTTTCAAAATATATTATACAATAAAAACAAGATCTAAAAAAACTAAATCCATAAAAGATAAATAAAATAATAATACTGTATCTAACTTTTATACAGACATAAACTTTCTTAATTACCTACCAGCCTAACACACTGATTAACTCATACATTTCACAACATTAACCTAATTCTTAATATCATATCAGTCAAAATATTTTCCACAAGAGAAAACACCACATCAGTATTTAAAGATGCAGTGAAGTTAAACTTCTCCAGTAAAGTTGCCACAAAGTGGCTGAAATGTGCCTTTGCAAAGCTTTGTGAAGTTTCCAGTGCCTTCAGGAACTTTGGCTTAGCCAAGATTCATGAAGTTTCACCATGAATTGAGTGAATTGACCACTTCACAGATGAATTTCAGAAACTTCACAGGTGAATTTTGCCCGTCACACGTACAGTCCCTAGTCTATGAATTTTCACTTTGTGAATTTTGTGAACTTCCTGAAGTACTTTGCAAAATGAATTTTGGCAATTCGGGCCATCTTTAATAACATTCAGTCACTTCAATACATAACTAAATGCTTTCAAAATATGAGTAGAATAACAGTACTGTATATAACTTCAAGAGAAACAACGTATTGTTAATGCACACTGCAGAAGCCTAAAATATCTCAATTCAACCACACATTTTAGTTTTAAAACAGTAATAATTCATCATACCTAATCCAATTGTATAGCATTATATTCACAATCAATGTAATAAAATCAAGTCTTATTACTACTATATTATTCTAATACTTATCACATGTCAATTGAATGTCTATGCTATAAATAGAAAAATAAGTACATTACCACCTCAAATGCCAAATAAAAGAGAACAACCGCTTATGCAAGTTCCCATTATATAATGTCTAAGCCTCATCCAAAATCAACCAGTTAAAAAATGGCCTCTTGTTACTAGAAAAAAAAAACTTCTATAAACTCCACTTCAATATAAACAAAGTAATAGTTATGGCTAAGTAACACAATTCAACCAATGAAAAAATTGTGGAATACTTGAAAATATTATAAAACTTGCAGTAAACCACTGTATTATGATACTAAAAAGTATGTATTACTGAATCCCTCAAATTAACCAATCCCTCTGTCTTGAAAATATAAAATAAACTTAATTTCAACAACAAATTAACCAATCGCAAGAAATAATAATTTAATCCCGATGATCACATTGAAAATGTCAAACATCTATTCTATATAACTAAGCTAATTGTTATAATTTATGGATTTAAGGTTATTACTTAATGTAAAGAAAACCCAGTGGGTGCTGTTTAGCAGGAAGTATATTGAATCATCCCAACTGACTATAAAATCGACCAATGGCAATGAAATAACTAGGGCAGCTACATACAAAGATTTGGGAGTATTTCTAGATGATCAGACATTTAATTTCTACATACAAAACTTGTCAAATAAATGAAAAAGAATATTAGCCTTTTTCTCTAAAATAAAACCTATTTTAGTCTTCCAATTAGAAAGCATTTGGTGAACTCATTATTCCTATCCCAACTGGACTATGGTGATTGCATATATACTGTGGAAATGCATCAGCAACATTGTTAGGAGCACTACAGCCACTATATCACAGCACTATAGGCAAGGCCCCTAGAATTCTGCGGTCACAGAATTTTGCACAGAACTTGCAATCTACCACAGAACTTCTGTGGTGCCGCAGAATTCACTTTTCTTGTTGATTTTTTATTAATATTTCTGTTTTTCCATAGAATCTGGTTCTCTTCCCCTCTTTTTATACCCTAAACCCCCTATATGCTCAGAATGTGATGTTATCTTTGCTATAACATCATACATTAGCTAATGAAATGGCTGCAATCTGCAACAGGAATGAACAGTCACTTATCTACCACAGCTCCCCACTGCCAGAGACGGTGGCACAGTACATCAGGCATGGTGATATTTGCTCAACCTGCACTACAGCCTAATACAATTTTCAGTCTTACGTTATTATACTAGGACCAACTTAAACAAAACCTTGTCAATAGCACAGACCTGTTAAGTCCATATCGCACTTTGTACAAACCTATTTGTGCTTTTAAGGTATAGAGATGCCATCTGAAATGAATAACTGGTAAAATGAATGTAACTGTCATTTTTAAGAAAAATAAAGTAATTATGCCCAGAAAAGTGGAATATAATAATGTGTAAACCTGTTGAAAGAATAAACCTGTTAAATAAATAATTGAACTATACGCATTTTTGCCAGGGTTATTGATTACATATTGTCATTGGTTGATAGAATCACCTAAAAGTTATGGAAAAATGTTGTGCACAGGGACAGCTGTTGGGCCAGAGGGTAGCATGCTGTGTTTCCATGCCAGCAACTCAGGTTCAGAGATTAGCTCTGGGAGCTGGCTGGACAGCACAAGGATTGGTGGAACACATCATTGCTCGGAGCCTGGGAAGGTATGGTGCAGTGTTCTGTCACATGGTGGACACATTGTGCTGGTCTGGAGAGCTCTAACTCACAATTGGTTCACATGCATGTCATGGCCTGATGGTGTAACGCAGTGTATCAGGGAAAGCAGGTTGACATCAAAAATAAGTTTTCCAATAACTCCTTTATTTCATTTCTAATGGGACCTGTATGAATGAGGATGCAAGTTCATGGAAATTAAAAAAAAAAAGAAAAAAAAAAATATTTATATATATATACACACACACACACACACACACACACAGTATCTCTGTCTCTCTCACACACACACACACACACACACACACACACACACACACATTTGTATGTATGTTACAGATTGCATATAAATATATAAGTGATACACAGTGGGAACCTCATGAGTGGTGTAGAAAGCACATACAAATGTATAAGTGATAGACAGCGGAAACCTCATTTTTGGGACAGATAGCATGCATATAGAAATACCTTATTTATCACATAAGATCCCCTCTGCATATGTCATTTATTTAACAGGCTAGGACCTTAAGGGAGAGACATTTGTTTTGCTTTTTTAGGCATAAAATTATTTTTATAATTCTGTTATTTTTTGAACTAGTGTTACTGTGCTTTCCACCATCCTTATTGCTATAAAAACTGCCATGAAAGTGAAGTCAGGATGACAAGCTGTCACTGTGATGTGGTAGTTTGTTAGTGCCGCAGAACTTCTGCAGAAATTACAAACCACTGCCACAGAATTTCTGCAGCAAATGGTAGTCTTGCCGCAGAACTTGGTCCCACTGTGCCGCAGAAAAGTAGGAGCCCTGACTATAGGGTTCATAACAGGTTTACCATGCACAACATATTACTGCAGTTTATATACAGCAGTTGGATGGATTTCCCTATCTGTTCAGAGACAAATACATTAGTACAGTATATATCTGTGTATAGATTTGTAACAAATGCAGTTCCTTCCTATCTTTTGAATCTGTTACATTTCAAATCTAGTAATACTTATGTAAGCTTAGATCTGCAAACTTATCAAAGTATTCCATACCAAAATATCAAACACAATTTGGGGAAAGTATCTTTGCTGTATCTGTGCCATGCACATGGGATGAAATACAGAAAAAGTTAAAAATGATCGTCTTTCTACCTATCTCTCATTTTAATACCAGAATCAATGAACTGTTGTGCAGCTGGTGCGATTGTTACAGGTGATTTTACCATATCTGAGTAGTTATCATAATTTATATGAAACTTTGTAATGTATGTTATGTCATACATGTTTTTATGTACTGGATGCAATTGTAAAAGACAGTTTCACTCTCAATTTGCCTTTCAATAAATATGATTGATAACTACTAGCCCAAACCCTCAAAATGTAAAAACAGCTACATTGCAACCAAACACTTGCAAAACCCAAGACAAAAGATGCATTGTCATAAAGGTAACATCCACCAGTAAAAATATTAATTAACACCACTTTATAAAGAATCCATAAATGAGATCTACTTATCTTGACCATACAATATTTATATAATGGCTCAGAAACAGATTGCACTGATTGTGGGAACCTCATGGATAAGAAGGGCAGAGGCTTTTCTTAAGAAGATGAACTAATGCATCAGTTTTGATCTACCAGAGTATAATATTGTTTTGATGGGCAGAGGTGGCATGAACTGACGTCAACTTATACCTACACTTGAGCAAACATTCCAGAGACATACAATACAGCTCCTTACATTTGGTTAGGGCATGGTGGGTATAGAGAATGCCCACTGAAAAGTAAATAGACAAATATCTGCTTTCCTAAGAAATCATGAATTGGGGAAATCAGGCACCAAAATATAAAGTTTCCTAACAATTTGTTATATTTAAAGGATGGCTTACCTCTGACCCCCTATGGAAACAGCATTTTTATTGTGAATCTTGGGATGGCCCTTGATCAGCTGACCTCCCCCATCTAATGTGTTAAAAATATACCTAAATCTACTAAAATATTACATTAGGATTAACCTGTAGCAAGTGACTAAAAGAAAAATACACAATATTTCTGTTCTTTTTTCCAAAATGCATGCACAACACAACAAAGTGTTTACTGACATTTTACTAAAATCAACAAAAATACTGTATTATGCAAAATGTCAAAGTCCACTATTACATTTCAAAAGAATGCATTTCTTTAAACAGCTCAAAACTATAGATAAAATATATACTGTACATGACATATATACAACTGAATAAATCATATAAAGTAAACAATAATATACATTTACCCAAAGAAACTGCAAAGTGACAGTTTCATACATTTCAAAGTTACTGTAAAACATATATATTCTGTTAAAACCCATCTAAGCACAAAACATGACCACAAATATCATTCTCAAAATGAAAATCACTGCATTTTGCAGGACTTCATTTAATTACTAACAATTTCATGAACACTTAATATATCTGAGAAGAACAGCACCGAAAGCAGTTGGAAACTTAAACAAACTAAAACAATAATTCCATAGTTGGGCAGTGACCAGACAACAGCTAAAAGCAGGGACATCCTGGACTCCCTGCAGTGGGCATTCCTCAGGCAACTAGTCAGTGAACCCACTTGTGATGGAGCAGTACTGGACTTGGTACTTACTAACAAGGTGGGAAGCCATCTGGGGACCAGTGATCATTGTACAGTGTGATTCAACATAGGAACAACTGTGGAATCCAACTGCACAATAGCAAGAATCCTGGACAACAGATAGGCTGATTTTATTAAGATGGGCAAAGGCCTCAGGAATAACCTGGCAGGGGGAGATGACTTAAGGGGGAGGTGGAGGAAAAGTGGGCCAAACTAAAAGAGTGCATATTGAAGGAAACACATCTCAGTGTCAAACAAGTAAACAAAAGCAAAAGAAAGAGGAGACCACTATGGTTCTTGAAAGAGGTAGCAGAAAAGATAAAGGCTAAAAGAGTAGCATTCAGAAGGTGTAATGACACACAGACAGAGGAGGATAGGGAAGTGTATCAATAAAAATAAAGAAAGACAGGAAAAGCAGTAAGGAGTGCAAAGGAGCAAGCTGAGGAAAGAATAGCTCAGGGAGCAGCAAAAGGGGACAAGACATTTTTTCAGTATTCAATTCAATTCAATTTATTTTTAACCAGGAAATACATCATCAAGATACTCATTTGCAAGGTGGTCCTGGAGGGACACACATAATATACAAAAAAACCCCACTACAGATGTATACAATAGTTCATACACTACAATGGGTAATACATAGCAAGATACAGTCAAATTACTCAGATTTTGCTTATCTACATAAGTGTAAGCAGCTAACTGCATAATATGAATGGAATGGGAGTAGGTAAGGGGGAAGGTAGAGCATGATCCATAAGGAGAGGTAAGGCATAGTAGAAGATAAATAGGATGAGGGGAAAAAAGGTATAAGGGAGAGATGCTCAGGGAGTAGCAGGGCAGAGACAGACAGGAGTGTAAAAAAGGGGAGCAGAGAGAGCCAGGGGCAAATATAGTGGTAAGTGCTGTATAAAATCTCAAAGGGGGGAGATACTAAGGCATAGCATTGGCAATTTTCCTTCAGCAGAGGTTTCAGAAAAGATTTAAAGGAGGATAGGATAACAAAGGGGGTCAATTTTAAGGTATTTTGGAGGGAATTCCACAAAGTTGGTAGCGTGGCTAATGGATATGGTGCCAAAGCGAGATCTTACTGGGGGGGGGAGGTATCAAGCAAGATATAATCATATTTCCTAAGTGAGTATGTGCAAGGTGTCAATTTAAAGAGGCTGGATATGTAAAGAGGGAGTTTGTTGGTGAGGGCTTTGAAGGTCGAGATGGAGGCATTACTCCATCTTCTGGTGGATAAGGAAGTCCAGCATAGTTGGCTGTAAAGTGAGCAGTGGTGTGTTTTAAATGGAGAGTCGGTCACAAATTTTAAGGCCCTGTGGTACAGGATGTCCAGCTAAGTAAGGATAGTTTTGGGGCAATGACTGTAACGAAAGTCAGCATAGTCAATTAGTGGAAGGAATGTCGTTTTGACTAATCGTAATTTTGCTTCATAGGTAAGCAAGCGTTTGGTGCGAAAGAATAATCCCAGCCTTTGTTTAAGCTTTTTGGAGAGTTCTTCAACATGAGGGATACAAGAGAGCTTACAGTCCAACCAGAAGCCTAGATACTTAAATTTATCCACTCTTTCTAGGGTTTCACCAAGCATAGATACTGTATGTATACTGACAGGTTGATGTGATCTGGAAGACGCATTAGTTGATGGAGAGAAGGTCATGATTTTTGTCTTTTTGGCATTGAGTAGAAGTTCCAGATGTAGTAGATTTTGCTGTAGGATATTAAATTCTTGTTGTAAATCCCTGTAGGCAGATTCAGTGGTAGGATGAGAGACATAAAGCACAGTATCATCTGCAAATAGGTGAATACTGGCAGATGTAATATTGTGGTCAATATTGTTTATGTATAATGTGAATAACAGAGGGCCCAAAATTGAGCCTTGAGGTACCCCTCTCGGAAGGATTTTGCAGGGGGAAAGGTAGCCCTGTGTCTTAACCCAGTGCTGCCTTCCAACAAGATAGCATGAAAACCAGTATGTTATCAAAAAAAAGGAAGACAAAGGGAGGCATTGTATAGTTTAAGAGTGAGGGGGGACTGTACAAAGGGAGATCGTGAAAAACAAACATCTTGAACAAATACTTCTGCTCAGTGTTCACAGTAGAAAGGGAAGGGGAGGGACCACAAAAAGGCACCAGCAGCTTTGAGGGGAGGACAATGGACACTAGACCATTTTCTGTGGAGAGTCTGGAAGGCACTCACTAACCTGAAGGTAGACAAAACTATGGGGTGAAACGGGGTACATCCAATGGTGCTGAGGGAGCTCAAGGAGGTACTAGCTGCACCGACATGGTCTCGGAGGACTGGAGAAGGGCAGATGTAGTCCCTCTTCACAAAAAATGGTAGTAAGGAAGAGGGGGGCAATTATAGGCCTGTCAGCCTGACATCAGTAGCGAGTAAGTTAATGGAAACACTATTAAAGGAAAGGATTGTGGCATATCTTGTATCCAACAGATTACAGGACCCAAGGCAACATGGTTTCATGAAGGAAGGCAGCATGGTTTCACAGAGGGAAGGTCATGCCAAACAAAATCTGATAGATTTCTTTAGGTGACCAAGGAGATAGATCAGGGAGGAGCAGTGGACATGGCCTACCCAGATTTCAGGAAAACATTTGACACCATTCCACATAGCAGACTAGTAAGCAAGTTGGGTAACTTGGGGTGGGAAATGAGGTGGTAACCTGGGTAAGAAATTGGTTAGCAAATAAGATACAGAGGGTAATGGTAAATAGAGTTTGCTCCAAGGAAGGGAGGGAGGGTGGCCAATATGGTACCTCAGGGATCAGTGCTGGGACCAGTCCTCTTAGAAACTGGAAGGGACGGTCTGCCTCTTTGTGGATGACACCAAGATCTGCAACAGAGTGGACACTCAACCGGGGGCTATGGAAAGAATGAGCAGGGATCTGAAAAGACTGGAAGAGAAGTCAAGGGTATGGCAGCTGGGTTTTAATGCAAAAAACTGCAAAAATAATACACTTGGGTCATAGAAACCTGGGAGTGGAGTACAAAATGGGTGTACTGATATTGACAAAGGCCAAGAAAGAAAGAGACCTAGGCATAATTTTTATACCCAATGTCCTAAAGGTGGCCAGTCAGTGTGACAAGGAAGTCAGAAGGGCTAGTGGGATCCTGGAGTGCATAGAAATGGCTATCGCCAGTTGGAAGAGGGAGGTGGTGCTGCCCCTATATAGATCACTGATAAGACGCCACCTTGAGTACTGTGTCCAGTTCTGGAGACCACATCTCAGGAAAGACATAGGCAGAGTGGAGGTGGTCCAGAGAAAGGCTACCAAAATGGTGCAGGTCTACATCAAAAGCCTCCAAGAAGAGACAAAAAGGAGCTAAATATGTACTCCCTGGAGGAGACAAGGGAGAGTGAGGCTATGATAGAGACCTTTAATTACCTCACAGGGTTAATGAGGTACAGAAGGGGGTCGTTTTCAGAGAAAAAGGTGCTCTAGGACAAGGGGGCATACTATAATGCTGAAGGGGGGTAAATTCAGGAGGGAATTAAGGAAGTACTGCTTCATAGAAAGGGTGGTGGAGACCTGAAACAGCCTTCCAGCAGAGGTAGTAGTAGTAGTAGTAGTAAGTAGTAGTAGTAGTAAAAAATTTTTATTCATACAAAAAATGAATAAGGCTATCTCCACTGAGCCGAAGCTCCTTTACAGTGAGATCCAGGTGTCATTTCCAGTTACTCTTATAAGTTAACAATATATAATGAAGGAAAACACATATACACTATAATTATACATCAATAAATATAACACAGTTCCAAATCATAAAACAAACTAGGACAAGAAGAACATACAAAAAACAATGATTAATTCACAGTATACATTTAATACAAGCTACAATCTACCATCCTAAGATTCAAACTATTTCCCATCTTAACTAATATTTTCGATAAGCCATTGTTTAATTTCGTGCAACTGGAAATTTCCCTCAAGGGGTCTAAGCTTCCCAGGCAATTTATTCCATATAGAAGGTCCGATATTAAAAAAATGCTTATCCCCCCAAGCCGTTCTATGACTTGGGACTGCACAGTCAAGTAATTGCAGAGCACAGACCCTCAATAGGTCTTTTTATTTTAATAGAATCAGCCATATATTTAGGGACTTTTCCTGAGATACATTTTAACATTAACATAATTGTACTAAGAGCCCGCCTTTGAGACAAAGTATGCCAGTCTAATTCTTTATACATATCTACTCTATGTGCCCTCTTTGCAGCTCCCAGTATAAATCTAATTAATTTATTATACATAACATCAAGCTTATATAGTTGCTCTTTAGATGCACCCATATATATCAAATTACCATACTCCAATATGGGTAGTACAACAACAGTTACAACTAATTTTCTAATTTCCAAAGACATACTATTTCTTACTCTATATAATGACCCCAAGCACTTACCAACTTTAGTCAAGGTACTATCTATATGACTGTCCCATTTAAATTTTGTATCTAAATACACCCCCAGATATTTATAACTAACAACTTGTTGCAAGATTCTTTCTGAAAATGTTTTAATTTGTAACCCCTCATATTCAGTTTTAGACCCGTAACCCCTATGAAACACCATTACCTGAGATTTTTTCATTCAAAACCAATTTAGATCTAAGCAAAAATTCCTGTAACTGATCAAAAGCCTGTTGTAATACTATTTGAATAGTTCTCACTGATGAATCAGCAAAATATACAACTGTATCATCAGCATAAAGATGGTATTGTAGCTTTGGTTGTTCAAACCCCGAATCATTCATATATAAATTATATAGTATAGGACCCAAAATGGATCCTTGTGGGACTCTGACACAATCAATTTCAAATCAGATGACCACTCTCTAATAGTCACTTGCTGCAATCTTGAGTCAAGATAATTTGAAACCAATTTATAACCGACTCAGACATACCACAGGTTTTAGTCTGGACAGGAGGATGCCATGGTCCAGCGTGTCAAAGGCCTTAGAAAGGTCAACAAAAATTGCTCCCACTGGCATCCCCCTGTCCATGCTCTCCATTATATCTCCTGTGACCTTTATAAGGGCAGTGTTTGTTCCATGTTCAGGTCTAAAGCCGGATTGATAACTGTTAAAGATTTCATTATCTTTCAGATATACCTGTAATAAGGTAGTGGGAGTGACAAAAGTGGTGGGGTTTGAAAATGCCTAGAACAGGCACAAGGGAATCATACGGGTAAGGAATAAGAGAGGAAGAGACTGTGCTGTAGATCAAGTAGGGTCTGCAGCAAAAATGAAGGTTAAAAGAAGTGGGCAGACTAAGTGGGCCCAGTGGCCCTTAGCTGCAGTCACATTCTGTGTTTCTATGTAAAAGATTGGTCATATGAGATACCAGACAACTGGAGATGTGTCAACCAAGTGATAGACTAAACATCATATTTAGGGAAGAAAACCAGAAAAGGCACACTAAGCCAGATCTTGTTTTCAGGTGCGACCTGGGAGCACAAGGAAGTTAAGTGACTTGCTCAAGGTCACACAGTATGCAAGTGGGGGCTGACAGGATTCAAACCCAGGTCTCCAGGTTTGCAACTCAGTGCCTTTAACCACTACGCTATACAGCCTCCAGTGCCCTGCATGATCTGAAAAGGAAAGTAAAAATACATGTAAAATTTATTAAAATATTCAAAAGATAGACATTTAAATAAACTAAGAAATTAAATATTAATAACTGCAAAGTATCCAAGTATAACTTCACTTTCAATTAAAATTCAAATATGAAAACTATACAATGAATACCTCAAAACTACACATTTAAACCACTGACACTGTGGAATCTGCTTCAACACTGAAAGTAACCACTTGTTCACCCCAAATACCAGTCACTCTACACCATTAACTACCATTCTGATAGCGGAATCAGCCTCAGAAAGAGCTAATAAAAGGAGAGCAGCAGGGAGAGAGATAAACCACAAGACAAAACAAAACTTAGTTTTTCTAAATTTACTACTCCAACTTAATATTTTTTTCATTTAAAAATCTTATTTAGCTTTTTTCTTTAAAAAGGCTATTTCTTTAAGTTTGAGTTCTTTACGTTTCCCCTTTTCTTTAACAAACCCATGCATCACTATGTGAAGGTGCCAAAGACCTGTACAGTGGAGGAGGTTGTGGAGCTGGTGAAACTGGTGCAGGAATTTGGTAGTCTGTACCTGGTCATGACGACTTCAAATGTGGCCTTGCAGTATATATGCCGCGATGTGTCTAAATCTCTGAGTAAGGCTTGGATGCACTGGGCCAGATTTTCAAAGTGTGGTGTAGGGCTTGCACCAAGCCATGCACCATGACACGTAGGTTCTGGCAGTGCGCCAAACCCCATCGCTGCAACTATGCCCGGTTTTACAATCTCGGGGGCAGTTGTGACAGTTTTCACAATTTATGGCAGCTTGTACCAAATATCTGGTACAAGCTGCATAAAAAAGGCCCCCAAGGCTTGTCACAAGTTAGACCAGAAAAAGTCAGTCTAATTTCTGGCAATTGCTGCATGGAATAGAAAATCCCATTATGCTGTCGCAAGCCCCATGCATGGTATTATTGTCATAGCCAGGGCTTGTGGCAGTCTAAGTCATTTGAAAATCCTGCCCATTGTGTCATGGAATCTTGCAAGGCAAAATGGAAGATGACCAGGAAATTACAATCTGGAAGTTTCATGGGTCCCCCTTCTCATCAATATATTGCTTTTTGAATGAAATGCCATAAAACTGTTAAGTACTGTGCCATCTTAATTTAGTTTTCCTTCTTAACACACACACATATGCACACACACACACACACACACTTTCTAGGCATGACACCACTGGTTATTGCTATGTAAAGCATATGAAAGCTTTTTGCATTTTTATAGAAACAAGTAATCTTTTTTATGCACTGTAGTTATCTTTTTCCTAGGTAACTTACAGCACATTACTTAAAAATCGTTTTTTGTGTGACTTAATGCATAATCAATCAGATGTGTGGCAATATTAATATAACGGAACAACCTCAATTAGTTTAAGGCCTAAGGCACAGCTATGGTCCTGCAACCACCAAAGATACAGTACATGATTACAACTGTTTGGATATCAGTAAGGGAGTGTTAGTAATTACACCTTTGGGTATGACCTGCTCAAATGTGGTTTGTAGCTGTCGATAATACAGTTGTATAACAAAAAGGATGCAATATTTGTTTCCCTCTTTGTAGAAGAACAGTGTTAAAGACTCCTAGCTGGCAAAGAGGGAAACTCTCCCTGATCCCTTAACTTCCTCCAGTGTTCAAAAGTTCAGCTCTACCTCCTTCTCTAAGGAAGAGATAGAAGCAGAGAGAGATGTTGATGATGCTGAGCAACATCTGGAAGTGGAGGGTTCCCCTTGTGAGGAGGAGAATACAACAGGTCAATATGCATTTTACTTATCTGTAAGTTTTAAATGATAAAGTGACACCAAATTGTGATGCTGCACTTTTGCGTGTACCTTAGTGACATGTTTAATGTTTAGAGAACAGAGTAGTGCTTGTGCATACATATAGGTTTGAACTTTGCACTGTCTCTGTTCCCACCCTTGGTAAGTAAGCCGAATAGAAGGCCCAGCACCAAGGGTGAGTAGAGTACTGGAAAAGGAGGAGTAGGCACTGGAGGATGGTGGGTTCTGTCACAATGCGCTAAGCAGGGAACTGCTGAGGGAGGCTGTCCTTTATTGGGGATGTGGGAGGAGCTATTCCCCCACATTGAACCTCAGGCTGTAGTCTCCCCATTAAAAGTTTTGGTGAATAGAGTAGTGCTTGTGTACACATCTAGGTTTGAACTTTGGCCTTTCTCTATTCCCACCCTTGTTAGGTAAGCCAGGCAGCAAGTAGAGAATAGAAGGCCCAAAAAGATTACCTCCTCCAACTCACGGAGAGTATGACTAGTAGCACGCAGGAGAGGAAAAAACCCAGGTGGAGGAAACCTGAGGATCCATGGCCACTGACCTTCCCATCCTCAGGGCAAACTAAGAGGAGATGAAAAAGCTTAGAAATAGTTTTAGTTTTGGAGTAGGGTGTAATGTTCATAGTGATGAAGTTCCATCTTCTGAGTCTGTTGCATGGTGACTTCAGGAGGTCGATTCTTGAGGTTGAAGAGATAGATTCAGACTTAGGAATGTCTAGATCCTTAATATGTAGTATGTCCAGCTGATGAAAAGGGGTTGAACAAGGTCCAGAATTTATTTGTGATATTAGTTGATATTTGTCAAAGGTACTGACTTAATGTGAGCATGGGGAGGACAAGTTTGTTTAGATGGGCTGCCAGACTCAGTTACTGGATATGCAATTGAATATTCGATCCTTGAGATAATCAGTTGCACTTTGAGAAGGTGAAAGCCAGATATGAAGCTTAGATTCTTTTGTAGACTGGCAAATGTTTCAGTTGATTGCAAGGTTCTTGGAAGTGCTTGTCCTCAGTACTTGTTTGGAAAGAAATGTAGGAATGGAATGAAAACTGGACAATGTAATAGTAAAAGCTCTAATATTAAAGTAGAGTCTAATGGCCTTGAGTTCAATAAATCCACAAGGTTTCATTATATAGGCATCAATAGGGAGACAATCAAGGATTCTGGGAGAGTGAGACTTTGGGTATCTGGTAGGAGAGGGTAACTGAGTTATTTCAGACCAATGAAGGCATGGATGAAATATACTGTAAAGACAGTGATTGGTTACCGATGGGAATAATTGAAATGTTCAGTACGATGGAATCCAGGTTTAAAGCCAGTTACAGGTGCAATAGTGAGATCATGGATGGGCAGATATTAGGAAGGACTGTTAGTGCAGGATGGTGGATACAGTAGTTGCTGTAGCATTATAGTCCAATGGCAAGAGCTTGAGTGGCCCTTGTGGAGTTGGCTTGCTGGCTTGCTGGTGAATTCAGTACAAGTATGCTCTGAGAGTGCCCGAATGAGGGGTCTTTGACTGAGTCTAGTGACTGGCAAGAATAAGAAGTTGAAGGTGAAATGGAATAAAAAGGGCGCACTGACTGCATAGTCCAAAGGAGATTGTTGAGGAGTGTAATCGAGATAGCATGATAGCCAGGCCAGTTGGGAGATACAGGATAATGAATTCAATGAAGACCTGCTCTTGGTAATTGTTTTGCTGGAATGTGTACAAAGGCGATATATCCTGTCAGGTGATATGGGAAGACTATTAGATAGGTGACTGGTGAAGAGTTTTGTAATGAAGATGTGTAGATAACTTCTTGAAGTAAGGTGATATCCAGAGGCCTAGGAGCAGTGACTTGGTGTCTCAGGAGGGGAAAGTTCACAAGTCCAGTGAGATATAACAGGCATGAAGAATACTCCAGTAGAGCTTGGATTCTGTAGAAGACATCAGGAGGTGGAGACATCCATACTGTGAGAATTAAATGGAATATTTAAGGAATAATACTGGAGAGTTGGTAGGGGTATGAGGCGGATGAACCAGTAGAAGTAAATGAACTGGTGAGTGGATGCTGGTCATCGGCAGTAATGAGAAACACCCAAAAATACAGAGCAGCAAATGTGGAGGAGCCCAGAGCCACCAGGGTGATGGGAAGGAAGTTGCCCATCATGACGGCAGGTCAGCCAATGACAACTACCTCCGGAGAGGAGATGAGGAGGGAAACCAAGTATGGCCTGCCCAGCAAATATGACCTTGGAGGCTGAAGAGAGTAGGATTCACAAGAGGATGGAGGAGAATGTCCAGAGGAATCAGGTTTGGAAGTTGTGAGCTTGACTGGTGAACAGGATGTGGATTGAAGAGGACTGGATAGAAGCAGAAGCAGCAGCATCAGCAAAGGGGAGGTGTAGCCTCAGGTTCCAGATCAGCACTGTAGCAAGGGAAAGTTCTATCATTGATGGAAAGGTCGATGTTGAAGTCCACTTACTGGAAGATGGAGTGTGAATGGAAATCTGCTGAGGCTGAGCAGCAGCATCTTCGGAAGGTGCAGGGTAAGGTATCAGACAGGAGGTAATGCCACGATATGGGGAAACAGGAGAAAGGAAAACTAAAAGGGGCACAGGCAGTAGATCCAGATAAAACTAAGAGGAGGATCCAGGTGCTGCAGAGTTAGGGCATGAGGTTCCCACCTCCGTGGGAAATGAATGGTAACTGCTGACAGCAATGGGGCAATGGAGACAGGGTATGATGTGCTCACCCCCAAAGAAGATGGCAAACTGGAATCGCCGATAGCAAACCACTGATGCAAGATAACAGGAAGCATGAGGGGAACAACTGTAGAAAGGCCCGGGCTCCCATCCCTGAAGACTTGCAAATTGTCATATGTCCAGCGGGAGGCAAGGGAGAATGCAGGCAGAAACAAGTCCAAGATGAAGGCAGCAGGGGAACTCGAATGTCCAAAGGATCAATGATGGGGGAGGTGGCAGGATGAAGCTGAAGGGCCTGGAGACTGGAGGAAGCTGAGCCGAAAGGCAAGTCTCAGACGACAATGCATAGGAGCACCAGATGACCAATGGAAGGCAAGCAAAAATGAAGTCCAGAGTCTAATGGACAGGGTGGAAGTCGAGACCAAACAAGCTAACCAGGTCCAAATCCAGAACATAAGGAGACCAAAGGCAAGGGCAAGTACGGAAATCCCAGGTGCTACAAGAACCAAGCACAGGAGGCAGAAAGGGAAGAGGCCACAATGAGGCCAAAGCAATCCGTACGTCCAGAGTGTAACTGGAGGCTGAATCCTGGGAATAGGCTGAAGGAGCAAAGTAAGAAGGCTTGAGAGACTGGGAAGGACATGCAGCAGAGGCTGTTGGCAAGGCTCAGGGACAGGTGCTCGAAGGCTGACAGCACAGGTTCCATTCCTGAAAGAAGTGTCAAGTTTGGATCACTGGCAGAGAATTTGTGGATGAGGCAGGAGACTGAAGGGTATGGTAGTCCCATTCAGAAGGGAAGTTGTGAACCCAGATTGCTGGTTCAGGCTGCAGGCAGATGATATGATGGAGTACAGTGGTATCATTCCCATAGGGAAGTGGTGAACTCAAAATGCTGGTATAGAATGTAGTTGGATGAGTCAGGAGATTGGAGATTGATAGGGTATGGGGTCCCTTTCCTGAAGGGAAGTGGCAACCAGATAGCAGGTAGAGGATGCAGTAGTCTGAGACAGTAGATGGAGGACATAGGCTCCCATCCCTGGCAGTTGGGCGAGCTGACCTTTACTTGATGCCATGCCAGGCAGAGTTAGGGACAGAGACTGTGAGCAGGTGGCATGATACGGGATCAGTTGACAATGAAGTTGAGGAAACATGCTCCCATCGCTGGTAGATTGATCAAGTCTAACTTCACTCAATACCGCAGAAGGCAGAGTTAGAGATGGAGGATGTCAGGGTGCTAGTAAGACTGGTAGTTGATGGAAAAGAATCCAGTGGGGTAAAATGGTAGATGGATTGAAATGGACTCCCATCCCTGGCAGACATGGAAAGCCTACCTACTCTCAGTGCCTCAGAAGGCAGAGTTTGGAATGGAGACCGGAAAACTACTGGTATGGTCTGAGCAAGGAAAGGGCAGCAAACTGCTGTGAGGGAAAAGAGGAGTGAACAAAAGGGAGCAGGACAAAGGGAATGGAGGTAGGGAACAAGAGGAAGATGAGCACAAAAGGAACATGAAATGGATGAAACAAATATATGACAAATAACGGATGATGCCACATATTACAGGAAGATATAGGAATGAATCTGCCGAACCCCGAATGAATATGACAGAGGAAACACTATGTGGGATCCGGAGGGGAGGTAGGATTGAGCAGGATCCCAATCAGCAAAGGTGGAGGAGACAGGTGATTATGTGGGCGGGAAGGGTACAAATTACTAGGAGTACAATGGGTTAAAGTTATAAACTATAGGCTGAGCAGGGAATATTTGACTCTGAGACTAGTAAATAGTATGAATGCGGTAAAGGCATGGGTAGCATCAGTGGTAGACAAAACTGCAGGGGACAGTCGTGTGGGATAGATGACTGAGTGCAATATCTGCTGAGGAATTTCAGGCATAAGACCATGTTAAACGTGGCTCAGGGCTGGTGGAATAGGAAGGAATGGCAATGGAGGCGGAGTGCCGGTGTGAGGGGAGAGAAAGCCCAAAAGAAAAAAAATGGGGAGCAAGTGCCAAAAAGGGCAAGAATGAGGGACGGGAGGGGATCAGGAGGTGAAGGCAAATTGGGGTCATCACCAGCAGGCCACAAGAACACCAGAGGGTCACAGCAGGAAAACACAAGCAGCATGTTGAGGGAAAAGACAGGTGGCAAGCCAGGGGCAGAGGTTAAGTACAAACGGAGGACAGGGTGGAGGGCTCCAAACAAGAAGATCTGAACAGCAGGTGGGGGGAGGAGGTGGTCGGAGAGAGGCTGGGAAAATGTTTTTTTGATTGGTTTGCATTTGGTAAGTAGTATGGGAAAGGAAGTGATGCAGGAAAAATAGATGATGTGTTGGGATGCAGGAGCACTATCCTAAAATGCAGAAGTAGCAGCAGGCAGAGGACCCCTCAGAGACACAGTAGCGAAAAAGGAACTAAGAAACAGAAACTTGCACATGGAACAGCAAAGACCCAAACGCATTAGCACCATGATAGAAAAAGCACAGGGAAATAATAGTGTTGCTGTCAGAAAAGATGGCAGCACAACAAACATGTCAGACACCCAGGGATGGGTACTATCAACATGCAGGCAGTGGCTATAGACACCACCCCAGGGCCATAATTGTCAGAATAAAACCACTGCCCCCCAGCAATGGCACCTAGTAACAAATGACAGGAATTCAAAAAAACAAACAGCCGATGACAGTAGAGCCAGGGAACTCACAAGTAACCCTTGAGCACCAACTAAATTAATGAGTATGGGAAAGTCACTTGTGTGACCCTGGGCTGGCAGTATAGCCTAGAGGTTAGAGTAATGAGCTGTGAACGAGCTTGGTACTTACCAGAAGACCAGACCTGGGTTTGATTCTCACAACCTCCGCCTTCATACTGTGTGACCCTGAGCAAGTCACTTAACCACCCAGTGCTCCCAGATCGCACCTGAAAACAGGCACTTGTGCCTAGTGGGTCTTATCCGGTTACCAAAGACTAAAATAAAAAAAAAATAAAAAAAATCCTGCAGTCCTTACAGAATGGTTAAAAGGAAGCCGAGCCATGAGTACCAGTCAAAGTGTCAGTAAGCCCAAAATCTGCTAAAACAACTGTAGGATAGTAGAGGTCTCACCGGCTGCCATCCAGAACAAAAACATAAGTTCAAGCCTCGAGGGAAGCACCAGGGAATGATGTCACACCCCAGAAGCACCAACAGGGAAATGAGGTGACAGGTCAAAAACAGGGAAAAACTAAAGAAATACAAATGTGACAGACAAGGGAGGAGAGGAAGAATGAAGGAGGTAAGGAATGGAGACTACACAACAGTGCAAGAATGGGGAAGGGATCGAGGAGAAAATGGGGAAGGAGAACAGAAATGGCTGGGGGGGACTGGGGAATGGGGGAGGAGCACCAGAACAGAGGCCCGAAAGGAGAAAACAGGCACTAGAGGAGCAGAGAAAGAGGTGAGAAACAGTGGGACAAGGAGAGGGGAAGGGGGAAGAGGAAGTAGGGATGAGGAGGAGGAGGAGGAGAAACTAAGGAGGTACAGCCCACAAGCTACGCAGGAGACAATAGTGCTGTGAGGGGAGGTATTTCACAACATGCTAAGCAGGGAACTGCTGAGGGAGGCTGGCCTTTATTGGGTATGTGGGAGGAGCTATTTCCCTACATTGAGCCTCAGGCTTAAGCCTTCCCATTATAGGAATATATTGTATAGATGATCAAAAAGTTGTTCATAACCCTGGACAAAATTAATTACTCTTAATCAATCGCAGCCATGAAATATTCTAATTCCACCTGAACAATGACCAGAGATAGGGAGAAGGGACCTCAGAAGTATAGTATCCATCTCATACTGCACAACACTATCAGTTCTGAATATTACTTCAAGTACCTATAGTGGGGCTAGAACTCATTACCTTCTAATCTTTTCATCTCACAAGCAAGCATCCTACCTACCAAGCCATTGAAACTGTAATCAAAATAAATACAGCATTCATAGGAACAATGTTAATTTAATAAAGAAGGTAAACCAATTGTAACTTATTTAGAACAAAAAATATGGAAATTACTATATGATATGTATGTAAATAACTACATTTAAAAAAAACATAATAACATATTTTCTCTTTAATTGTTCTCATTCCGCTGGACAAGAACTTGAGCACCCCACTGAACCCGTGGACCAAGCCACATCCCTTTCCTCTTCTGATCAGCATATTTAATTAAAATCCATACAAATCTGAATGTTTCCACCAGTTTTCTTCTGCTAAAGTCTCACTACCTGTGTGCAGTTCAGTCTTAACTCTCTTATTAGGCAAGGAGGAGGGAGCTTCACCGGACACCAGTTGGGGTCTGTAGAGACAAACTAGACACACATCTGGACAAACTGAGTATATCAGTTAGTCCTCTTCTGCTAGTCAGTTCTCTGTTTCTATGATTCTCTGTTGTCTGCATCAAGTCATATTGCATTTTATATAGATAGAGAGCAGAATAACATAACCAATTATCTTTTTATACCAACATTATCATAACTGCATATCAAGTAATAATAACTGGTGACCTCCATTATCAACCCGTTTTCGAGTGCTGTTAAAAGTCGTATCAACCCACAGGTTGATACGAAAAAACTCGTATCAACCCACGGGTTGATATGACTTTTACGGTCTTGTGCTAAGAAGCCTGATTTCAGGTACCCTTCAAACGGGCAGTGTTTGGTAAATCCACAAAAAGAGAAGTGTCTTGTATGAAAAAAAATTCTAACCTGTGGGTGCTGAGCTCATATGTTTTCAGTTTTAAGATACAAAAGCCTTTGAGTATAGACCGACGAGAGCGAATTACTCTGTGGCTTCAGTAGGCTAGATTCGAGCGTGAACGAGTGTTGCCATAGCAACACTCGTTCACGCTTGACTCTCACCTTCTGAAGCCGCCAAGTAACTCGATCTCGTCAATCTACACTCGGTGGCTTATGTATCTTAAGACTAAAAACCAATGAGCTCAGCACCCACAGGTTAGAATTTTGTTTCATACAAGCCACTTCTCTTTTTGTGGATTTTGGGGCATATAATTTACCGAATCAAACACTGCTCAGCCATGCTTTCTCTGTCGCCCAAATACTTTTACACCATAAGTCCATGCACCAGTTATTATAAAAAAGAAAACATTTGTGGGGGATTGATAGGCAGTTTTTTATACACACCTTGGGTGTGTAAAAAACTGCATATCAACCCCCTACATATGCATTATTCTCTATTTATTATTATTTAATGAAACTGTTCCCCTTGAAGTTACATAGCAAATAAATTTGTGGCTAGATAGATTATAGAACTGTCGCTAGATAAAATATATTGGGTTATTGACTGTAAAAATATTACATGTAACATGCAAACATTTATTAAATCTATCTCCTTTTCTCACATATTTTACAGAATTCACTCATACCAAGCCCCAAACACAGTCAACCCAACCCACCAAACTTACAAGACCTAAAGAACCCCAAACAATTAAGTAAATGCAATCTGAAAAACCATAAGCAAACCCAGGAAAGTGCGTTTTTGTTCTGTGATAAAGCAAAACTTTAAACAAATGAGTAAGAGAGGCCATTCATTAATAGGAAGACAATACTCATCATTTCATACATGACTACTACCACTAGTCCAGCAGTCCCAGCCATCAAACAACTATTATTACTGTGTAATGAGACTGTGTCTATAAAAATGTCATAGTAAAAGGATTTGTGAAAAGAAATATAGAGGTGTTGATGAATAAAATACAATCGGTTACTGTCAAAGTGTAAGCATAATACAAATAATAGTCATTAAATAAATTACTCTCCTCTTTCTTTATGTTGTACAGAACCCACACACCCACCAGTCAAAGCCCAGCCTACCTTCCCCATCCACTCTGTGAAAACCTGCAGAACCCCAGCATAGTCAATGTATTTTATAAGCATAGTACACTTACTCCATAACCCAGGTTATGTACATTGTTAACAATAGCAGTAGCTGTGGTCCTTCACAGTAAGATTACCAAAGAGTTTTATTCTTGCCCAATAATACTTTAATTAGTGTTGTGCAACCATGTTCTTATTAAATAAATGTTACTATTTGGTCACAACACTAAACAAAAATCAAAATGGGAGCCTTTTCTAACTGAACATGCACTCCAGGACAGCAACAGATGTAATAAAGCTGAAAGGGGAGAAGTGAAAAAGGGATATGCAAAAATATATCGGTACTGAAAAGGTAATAGACATCTACAAATCACTGCCATCCCCAGCAGTGGACACTAGAACATGGACAAATATCAGCAATGTGTGGAACAAAGTCAAGGTTATATAAAAACATAAATAAGAAGGAGGGAAGGACATTAAAGACCAGTTATAGTGTACAAAGGAAGAATATGGAGGGAACACTTGGGCAGACTAGCTGAGAAAATGGTCTTATTTCATTGACAGATTACAGCATTCAATGTTTGCATAGATATATAGATATATTACCAATAAATCATAACTCATCTGCTAAATCTGTATACTGTCTGACTTTTCTCAGAAACTACCAAAACCACACCACCCCAGCAACCAACCCTCCCCACCAAATCTAAGAAATCTGCTGAACCCCAGCGTAGTAGGAATATTTCATTTATTAAGAGCTATATCCTGTAATGAATGTACAACCCAACTGACCCAGTGATGAGCCAACCACACTATCATCTGCCATCCCCACAATTAAAATGTAGAAGAAATGTTCAACAACGTGTTGAATAAAGACAAGGATATATTCAAACACAGGCAGGCAGAAGAAAAGAATGCCAGAGACGAGCTGTATTGTATAGAAGCAGAATAAGCAGGGAACACTTGTGCAGACTAACTGGGCCAAGTGGTCCTTTTCCAGTGACAGATTACATTATTCAGTGTATGCTTAGATATATTACATAGATATATTAGAAACAAATCCTAACTCATCAAATACATCTATAGCTCATCTTTTTCTGTTCTCAGAACCTACCAAAACCTTACAACTTCAACAATCAACCCTTCCCAGTGAACCTAAGAAACCTGCCAAACCCAACCTATTAAGTATATTTCATATATTAAAAACTATTTCTTTAAAAAAAATGTACAACCCAGCTAACCCAATCAACCACATTGTCACCTACAGTACCAAACTTACGATTAAAATGTAGAAGAAATGTTTAACAGTGTGTTGGATAAAGACAGGGATATATTCAAACATAGACAAGGACGGAAGAATGCCAAAGACCAGATATATTGTATAAAAGCAGACTAGGCAGGGGAACATTGGGCAGATTAGTTGGGCCAAGTGGTCCTTTTCCAGGGACAGATTTTATCACTCAGTGTATGCATAAATATATGGATATATCAGAAATAAATCACAAATCATCTAATAAATCTTTATGTTGTCTTTTTTCTGTTCTCAGAACCTACTAAAATCTCACCACACCTACATCCAGCCCTTCTTACTGAATCTATGAAATCTGCAGATCCATGACAAGGAGGCGGCAAATTTTTTCCAACGGGCTCATACAGTGACCGATTTATATCGACTGCAAGTCGTGGCCTGCATAAGTCTGTTTTTTTCAGGGGGCTTCGCACCCCCAATCACCCGTGCACCCCCTGTAACTAAGGATTGTCAACTCCAAGTCCGAGTTGATTCAGGGAGGGGGTAAACCCTGGAGAAAGTAGTGCCGGGGTCCCGCAGGTACATTACAGTGGCAACAGTGACTTGCTGCTGTAGTGTACTTTGCTATTGAAATGTTGCTACGGAGTCAGCATATGGAAATCTGCCAAACCTCAACCTAGTAACTATATTTCATATATTTTTTTTAAGAACTATATCATACAACAAATGTACAACCCAGCCAACCCAGTGATAAATAAACTACGCTATCACCTAACATACTTAAAATTAAAATGTAAAAGAAAAGTTCAGCAATACATTGGATAAAGAAAGGGAAATATTAAAATATAGTCAAGGAGGAAAGCAGGATGCTGAGATTAGTAAAACCAGTTATATTGTATAAACACAGAACTGGCAGAGGACACTTGGGCAGTCTATCTGGGCCAAGCAGTCATTTTCCACTGACAGATTATATTGTTCAATGTTTGCATAGGTATAAAGATATAGTATACTAGAAACAAATCATAACTCACCTGATAAATCTTTATCTTTTCTTTTACTTTTCTCAGAACCTACCAAAACCACACCAACCCTTCCCACTGAACCTAAGAAATATGCCAAATCTCAGCGTAGTAAGTATATTTCATATATTTAAAACTATATCATATAACAAATCTACAACCCAGTTGACCCATTGATAAATCAACAACACTGTCACCTACCAGACTTACAATAAAAATGAACAAGTGTTATGTCATTAATTATTAGCTATTAAACAATTATTTTATATAGTACACCTCTCTCTCCCCAAACAGGAAATCTTGCTTGCTTGGATTTTTTTTTTTGTAGACTTTCTTTTATCTCCCACACTTATCAGACTCTTCCCAGCATGGATTCTCAGTGTAGCTCTGCTGTCCGCCTGAAGCCTCCAATCAGCTGCTCTCTGGGTGGCCTTTCTCCACTCCTACCTTACTTGGCCACACGATCCCAGAGCTCTGATCCCCCTGGGCAAGGCTGCAAACTCCTCCAGGGCTCTATCTATAATCTAGTAGAGCGACTGAGAGGAGGAGGGAAACCAGAAGCAGGGGCCGGGAAAGCCCAGCACTGGACATGGGACCGACCACTGATCCCGCCTTCGCCTACTGGCAAGGTGGGGGCTTTTCTACAGTAGTTTTCCCCTCAGGACATGGTGTGCAATGGCTTCCTGCGTGGCCATATGTCAGCACCTCCTGCTGCTAGATCCTGCCATCGTCCTACCCCTTCTATGTCCTGATGCTAGTGCTACCTCCAGTCTCCACCAGAGGCCACTACTGCACCGTGAATCCCCGTCAACCCACCCTGGGAGAAAAGAACAGTCCTCCAGATGCTCAATCCTCCCCCTCCCCTGCCGACCCCCAGTGAACCAGGTCTGTCCCTAAACCTGAGTCGACGGCATGGCGCGAGGTGTGGCATCCAGTGCCTCAAACCTCAGTCCCACCAGGCCAGCTGCTTGCTTGGATGTTAACATGTAAAACTGCAAGTGAACTTACTGCAATTGTAAAACTAAATAGTTATTACTGTCATACAGGAAAATGTTGTCTATGAAAAGTTAAAGTATAGAGAGATATTTCCAGCCCATAAGAAAAGAGGACATCTCCCCCATCCCAAGGAAACTCCAGAACCTGAAACCCACAATCAAAAACATAAGTAATAACTGCTATGGCACTAAGGTGTCACTCTAATATAAAGACAGTCCACTAAAAATATTATACTCCTCACCTTTATTCATAATATTGTGCTACTATAGACATATATCTGCAAAGTCAGCATTAGCATAAGAAATACATTATTTGCAGCATTGCAGTTTTTATGTACAATATTCTTAATTTTAACTCACTTCTCTTTATAAACTCAAATATGTTTGCTATCTGTAAAAACAATGTAATAACTGAGCTCCATTTATTCCCATAGAGAAAGCCAATTATAATTTGTTGTTATAACCAGCTGGTTATACTGGCAAACATGCGTTGGCTTTCTGTATGAAAAATCCATGAGTCACAGTTGCCCATGTAAATCACTGTTTGTGGCACTGTGAAACCCCCAACAACAGTCATTGCTCCATTCTAGGTGTCCTAACAGACGCTGCCTCAGTCTCTTTAACAGATGATGTCTCGCTCTCTTTAAAAAGCGCTGTCTCAGTCTCTTTTAGCAGATGCTGTCCCAGACTTTTCTGAATCCAGAGTGACATGCAAAAGACCTAAATCAGAAAAAGCTTGTGATCAGAACTAACACAAAACAGCATGAGTAGCTTTGAAGTATGTCTCCCACATCATCGTTTTTTAACTCATAGATAAAGGTGTTAGACACATTTCACTACTGAAGGATTTTAGATAGTCTTTTTTCTTTTTTTGAACAGGTTTTAAATCCTCTTTTAAAATGGAACAAAATCAGGTTTCTATGGTAACCAGGTTACTTGCTAGACAAACAGTGTGAGATTAGAAAGAGACCTGGTGGAAAGTGCAATTCCATTCTGTTTTACAAGTGGACTTACAACCTGTTAAAAAAGAAAACAGACTCTTTAAATTTTTTTTTCAGTAGCAAATGTTGCTAACACTTTTAAACTTTGATCAGTAAGCTAAAAACATTCTGGGAGACAAGGACTTGAAACCTACTTGTGCTGTTTTCAGTGAGTTCTGTACATGTTTAGGATTAAAATGTTTTAAAACTGACAGTTTAATGAGTTTGCCAACCAAAATCAGTTAACCTATTGTCTGTTTCAAAAACTAAAGAGTTCCTCAATATGCAGGAACATATTCTATTTCTGTCATTTTTTTAATGCAGAAACATTTTGTATCTGTAATCCTTGAGGGCAAAAAAATGGAACACAGCAATTATATAAAACATTGCATGGGTAGGTGTGTAAAACTTGAATTTTGCACATACCCTCAGTGTGGGGATGCTTGTATATACCCCAAGAGTGATGTAGCATCCCACACCTTGGGTGTGTGTAATATTCTCATTATGCACACCTATCCATGCATTATTCTATATATAATTATTTGCATTCTCTGTACAGTAAATACAATATAACAGCATATTCAGACTGGATAAGTGCCTGAAATAATTTCAGAACCATGATGTAGTGTATGTAATAATCAAAATATAAGTGAAACATACATTTATAAAATACATAACTTAATGAACAACATACTGTACTTTGCCATATTACAACCAAGCCACAGAAGTAGCAAGATGTTCCTGCTCCCCCTATCATCCCCCCAAAATGTCCTTCATGTCCAGTTCTGAAGCTGACTGATTTGAGTACCATCATCTTCTACAAAAAGAGTGAGTTACCCTAAAATCAGTATTGACACTTCTGAAATAGAAATTTCCTTTTGTTGTTCAAAGAAAAAAGTGTTTTTTTCCTTTACTTCAGTCCTTTCAAGAAACAGTAGGTGAGCTTTGTGACAAATGCCAAGTATCTATGAATGAACACAAGAAGCACAATAATGTTTAAAGAAACAATACTTTGTTGTGGTTTTATTTGTTTTAAACTGTTAAGAAAGTTTATTTTAATAGAATAACTTAGTATTTTCATTCAATGAAGGTGTTGCTACATGCATTACAGTAGGCTACTGACAAACCATGCAACTTCTAAATAATAAATTAACAGTTAAGTGATGTGCTTTAAGCAATAAATGTATTGGATTTGTTGTGGTTTTTAAACACCACATTATAACAAGATGCAATAAAACCTAAATAGAGCAGAAAAATGTATGTATAAAGCATGAAAGTAATTGTTTCTTTTGTCTCTTGAGAGCCAAAGAAGAAGTTTTCCAATGGCAATTTATTCACCTCCAGAGAATCGGCCTACACCAGCAGCAACAAGCCCAGATGATGAGGGACCTCCATAACAACATAGGTGCAGTGGCAGCTGCCATCACAACCATGAAAACACAAATGGGGAACATGGCAGCTGCCACTGAAACTATGGTGGCAGAAATGTCACTATGTCCAATACTTTGGATGGTATGAAACAGCAAACATCATTTGCCGTGTCTGCCTTCCGATGTATTGGTACTATGTTTAATGCATTTCATTATGTAAATAATTTTGATTTCTTATACTGTATATAATATACACATGTGCATGCCACACACATACACACACAACACACACACACAGTATGTGTGTGTGTGTGTGTGTGTGTGTGTGTGTGTGTAAATATAATACAACTAAAATCTATATATTTTTATTGTCTTTTGTGGTGGAAAAGTTCTCCACCCTTTTTAATACATGTTTAACAATAAAGTGTATATATTTTATCAGTCTTTTGATTGGTGAAAAAAGTCCTCCACAATTTTGATTTATGTTTACTATTTATTTGATTTTTTCCTCAGAAAGTAAACTATATTTATAAAATTATATTGTGTTGTAGTAATCATTTTTCCACATTATTTTAGAAATATAAAAGGGAGAAGTGATGTAGTTATACCAAACTTGTAAATTGTGGTACAAGAGGTTGATAAAACCACTTCTCAATAGATAAGAGTTAAGATTTCTAAAAGTAATGGCAAAACATGAAAACATCTCAAATATATCATCAAAAACACAGACATATTCAAATGTCATACATAAAGTTCATATTCTTCAAAATAAACATTAAACATGAATATACATAACATGTATACCCAGACCCATTAGTAGTTGTACCAAACTGGTAAACTGTGGTACATAAGATAGATGAAAATCCACTTTTTAATAGATAAAAAGTAAGATTTTTAAAAGTAATCACAAAACACATAAACATCCTCAAATGTATCACCTAAAACAAGGACATATTCAAATTTGATAAATAAAGTTAATTAAACACAAACATATATAACATGTATACCTAGGCCTATTAAACTTAGCAATATAATCCGAAAAACATGTATACTTTAAAAATATAACAACTACATGTAAACTTTCCATATCCTACATAATTTTAAAAGAACTCTCAAAACATGTACATTAATACTTTGTGAACATCCACACATTTTGAAAATTAACTCAAAGAAGGAAAATGCACAAATCACACACAGGCACAAGAAAAAGGTAAAGCACCCACAATGGAGATAGTCCACACAGGCAACGGTTATAAAAGCTTACCGTTTATTCATCAAATGCACAGAAGGAAAAGTATGCCTCTTTGCAGATGACACAAAGATCTGCAACAGGGTTGATAAACAAGGAGGCGTGGAAATGATGAGAGGGGACTTGGCAAGGTTGGAAGAATGGTCAGAAGTATGGCAGCTAGGATTCAATGCAAAGAAGTGCAAAATAATGCACCTGGGAAACAAGAACCCAGGGGAAGAATACACAATGGGGGGGTAGTAACAACAACAAAAAAGGAAAGGGACCTGGGGGTAATCATATCAGATGACCTTAAGGTTAGCAAGCAATGTGAGAAGGCAGTAGGGAGGGCTGGGGGTATACTGCGATGCACAGATAGAGGCATCACCAGCAGAAAACAGGAAGTTGTTATCCCTGTGTACAGACAGTTGGTGAGACCCCATCTGGAGTACTGTGTCCAGTTCTGGAGACCCCATCTCTGCAAGGACATAGACAGGATAGAGGCAGTCCAATGGAGGGCAACTAAAATGGTGCAGGGTCTGCAAGAGAAGTCGTATGAGGAGAGACTAAAGGAGCTTAATATGTATACCCTTGAGGAAAGAAGGGAGAGGGGGGACATGATAGAAACTTTTAAATGCCTCAGTGGAATCAACAAAGTCCAAGAGGGTTGCATCTTTCAGAAAAAGAGACGTGCAAGAACAAGGGGACACAATTTAAAGATAAGAGGGGCAGTTCGGGGCAATATGAGGAAGTATTATTTCACAGAGAGGGTAGTGGATGCATGGAACAGCCTTCCTGAGGAGGTTGTGGGGTCTACAACTGTGGGAGAATTCAAGAATGCATGGGACAGACATAAGGCAATTCTTGTGGGGGGTAGGAAGAAATAGGCTGTTGGTTAACTAGGATCTGAGGCCTATCCTGTAGATAGGGAAATGGGCAGACTAGATGGGCCAAGTGGTCCTTATCTGCTGTCAAAGTCTATGTTTCTATGTTTCTATGTAACATCCAAGTAACCAGCAGCAAACAAACCACTGACACACCTCAGTGACGTTACAAATCATCCAATGCCATGAACTTGACGTTTTGTCCAGGTAAACCCTGAGCTTCATCAGAATAAATATTATTTATACTCAATTTAACACCCAAAGAATCATCCCAAAATTACGAACCCATTGTGAAACACCCATATTATGATAACACATCTTTCCTAATATTCTTGCTACATGCAAATATTTATCCCGCCTGAAAATTCAGACATCATTCTATATGATTCTGATTTTAATTCCACAACAACTAATCATTAATAATATATTATAAATAACAAACTATATGATATCACTACTACTAACCATTCCTCGTAAACACTTAAGTATCACATAACAGTACTACCAAATTAAAAAGTTATCTAAGATTAAATTATTATGTTCATGTTAAACTTTTTTTTGCAGTTAAATTGTTTATTGAGTTTTTATCCATATTAATAAATACAGTACATGGTACAATAAACAAGGAAAGACATACATTATATAGTATGTAATGCAGGCAATGGTATGTTTAACATCTTATGATAACAATTAACATTATAATAATTGTATAGCCTACATTCAAAAAAGAAAAAACTTTGCATATATGACTTAATCTATATATATTTAAATACCTGTACTGTAGTTTAAAAAAAGATAGTAAGAAAATCAAATTAAGATAGTCAACAGTTTTATAATCAACAAAAAGAGCTGCATGAAAGGATTATTATAGAGAAATGTTTGTATTTGAGGTAATACCAGGTTAAAGAGTCTGATGGTGCATATCACCTATGTGTTTGGAGAAAGCTTAAATAGTCCTGCCAACAGAGATAGAATTCATTAAGTCGGTCCTGTGCCAAGTATGAGAACCATTCCAAAGAGGCAGTGTAAGGTAAGCTATTCAGAATAACAGTCAAAGTAGGTATTGACTGAGATTTCCAATGCATTAGAACCAATCTCTTAACTTGCATAAATAGAATATGTAACCATCTGTGCTGATATGTTGTTAGTTTTATATTTTTATTTATAACTCCTAGTAGACAGAATTTTGGTTCAAATGGGATATAGCGGCCTATGATTTTAGAGACTAAGTTATGAATAGATTGCCATAATTTAGATATTGGTTTACATGACCATAGTATATGTAAAAGATTACCTTTTGGTGAGTTGCAGCGCCAACAGTTATTGTTAGGTAGTAAACCTATTTTGTGCAGATGGGAGGGGGTTCTATACCATAGATGTAAAATTTTATACTGAATAACCATGCTACGCATATCTTTAAAGGTATTATGGCAAAGTTTCCAGCATTCGTCCCATTGGGAGTCAGATATGTTATCCTTTAATGCCTGGTTCCATCTATACCTGGCAAGAAGAGATTGGTTCAGTAATACATCTCTGATTTGTTTATAGATTTTACTGATTAAGCCAGAAGATGTATTAATCCATAAGTTAATATATGTGGAGGTTGGCAGTGGCTTGTTGGTTTGTTGAATAATAGGGAGTGTAGCAGAATGAATCTGTAGATATTTTCAAAATTCTTTCCTAGGGATATTCCATTTTGTTTGTAGGTTACTGAAAGAGTTTAGTGTGTTACCATTGTCAGTCAAAATATCATTATATCATTCAAAAAAAATATGTTCTTATGCTTCCAAGAGTTGCAGTATATTGATTTGTTCCCTAAAGTAATTTTCGGGTTTCCCCAAATAGGTGTATAAGATATGAGAGTAGGATCGGTTTTGAGCCATTTATGCATTTTAAACCAGTAATAAATAGACGCATTAATTGTAGGATGTTTTCTTAATCTGGAGGTTAAAGTAAAATATATAAAGCTGTTAGGGACCTGTCCTGGAGATAAAGAAGCTTCCATGTCAAGCCATAATAGTACATTATAATTAGGTTTTGAAAACCATTTAATAGTTTGTGAGGCTCTGAATGCCCAAAGGTAAGCCATAAACCAGGGTAGTCTGAAACCACCATGAAGCCAATGAGAGCGTAATTTAATATGGTTAAATCTTGGTATGTGACCTTCCAATAAAAAGTCTCCTACAATTTTATCAATATTGTGAAGGAGGTAAGGAGAGATTTTAAGTGGGATGCAAGTGAACAGATAAAGAATCTTAGGTGTAATGTTCATTTCTATAGCAGCTATTTTACCAGGAAGAGATAAGTTTAAGTTTTTCCATTTGATTAAGTTTACTTTGATGTCTGCGAGTAAGGGATGAAGATTAGTTTCCCATATTTTATCTAGATCGGGCAAAATTTTTATCCTTAAATAAGTGATACCTTGTGGAGCCCAGCGAAAACCAAGGAGATTGTTCATAAAAGGGTTACAGTATTTATTTAATGGTAATTTTTGGTAATTAACTGTTAGTTCAGAAAGCTTAGAGAACAAATTAAGTATACGGGTAAGTGGTTGTGCAGATGATTCTAAATTTTCTAGCAGGATGAGCATATCATCAGCATATGAGAGTGATGTATATTGCATATGTCCAATGGATATACCTTTAATAACATTGTTCTGTCTTAGACAGGTAGCTAGAATTTCAAGAGCTAAAATAAAGAGGGATGGGGAAAGTGGGCATCCTTGCCTGGTGCCCCTAGCTAATTTAAAAGGTTGGGATAATGTGGAATTGGTAAGAACTCTAGCTTGGGGAGCTGTATAAAGAAGTTTGATCCAGGATCAGAAAAGGTTGCTAAAGCCAAAACAAGATAACACAAGATAGAGAAAATTCCAATTTAAAGAATCAAAAGCTTTTTCAAAATCCACAGCAATAACTGCTGCTGGAGAATTAAGAGATTTGGCCTTATATATATTAGATTTATTAAGGAGCGAAGATGGTCTGAACCCATTTTTCCTTTGACAAAACCCACCTGAGATCTATGAATTAATTTGGGAATATGTGGTTCTATACGGTTTGCCAAGATCTTGGCAAAGATTTTGCCATCTGTGTTAAGTAAAGATATAGGACGATAATTCGCCGGAAGGGTAACATCCTTATCTTTTTTAGGGAGAATTGTAATAATTGCATCAGTCATAGTTTGAGGTAAATAACCTCTCTTGGAAGATTCATGAAATATGTTACATAGTAAGGGGCATAACTGTTCAGCCAAGAGCTTATAAAATTCAACTGGAAAACCATCTCCACTGGGAGATCGTCCAGATTTAAGAGAGAATAGTGCCTTTTTTACTTCTTCTATAGTAAAAGGTGTATCTAGGGAGCATATTACCTCATGAGAAAGACAGGGAAGTGTTAAGTTATCAAGAAAAGAGGTAATATCTAAAGATGATTCTGTTAAGGAAGAGGAGTATAGATTTTTATAAAAGGATGCCATAATCTCGTTGATAGAAGATTCATTTGTTCGGATTTCTCCCGCCTGATCTTTTAAGGCAGCAATATGTTGCTCCATTTGTTGCATTCTAAGTCTGTAGGCAAGTATTTTACTCCCCTTTTCCCCTCCTTCCCAGTATTTTTGTTTTATTCTTAATAAAGCTATTTCTGTCTTTCGAGAAACTAACTCATTGATTTGCATACGTAATTGCAGGATTTCGTAATGCAGAGGAGAGGAGGGATCAGGGTGGGGGTTAGCCGAATATAAAGCTTGTTTTGCTTTAAGCAGGTTTTCAAGATTGTTAATCTGTTGTTCCCTAAGTTTCTTCCTGTGTGTTGCAAAACTAATTATTTTACCATGTAGGGTAGCTTTAAGCGCTTCCCAGAAAGTACCCATAGAAGTATCTCTTTGGTCATTATAAGCAATGAATTCTTCTATTTGTGTTTTAATCCAGGGTAGAAATTCTGGATCTTTGAGTAGTAAGGGGTCTAATCGCCAAGAGGGGGATTTTAAGGGAGGAGGACCCCAAGTAAATAAAAGTTTAACCGGGGAGTGATCAGATATAAGTAAAGGAAGGATGTTGGCTTCTATTATATTAGTCGTAACTGTAGGAGAAGTTAACCAGTAGTCTATTCTACTGTAAGACTGGTGGCGGGGAGAATAAAATGTGTAATCCCTATCTCTGGGGTGAAGAGTCCTCCAAATGTCTGATAAACCCAAATCTTTCATTAACTGGGACACTATAGCTAAACTTTTAGGATGACTTTCATGTGTACCATTACTCCTGTCCATATATGCATCCAGAGTAAAGTTAAAATCCCCTCCAATCAGTAGGGAAGAGTTGACCAGATTTAATGAAATTAAAAATTGAATCAGCCTATGGAAAAATTGAGGGTCATCAGAGTTTGGGGCATAAATGTTAACTATAGATAAAGGCCCTGAGGGAGTATCAAAAGTTATAACAAGCCACCTACCCTCCAGGTCCTTCAAAATATTAGAAGGTTTCCATTTCAAATTTTTATGAATTAATATAGCCACACCTCTTTTTTTGGAGGAAGCAGAGGCCGTAAATACCTGACCAACCCAGTCACATTTTAGTCTAGAGTTATCTGCATCCAAAAGTTTAGTTTCTTGTAGTAGTGCAATCTGTGCTTTATGCTTTTTGAGATGATTGAGAACTTGTTTACGTTTACCTGGCGCATTGAGTCCCTTGACATTTGAAGTATATAATGTTAAATTAGCCATCATACATTAGGTTATTCAATCTATAATAACATAGATATAAAGTCAAGGGACTCCAATATCCAAGTATATTCGGCAATGGTGTGTAGATCAGCTTAATATATATATTAATTGCAAAGAAACTATTGGCAGAACTATTTAAAACCATCAGAACAAAGAGGTATATAAAATCTTTTTGATTTCCTTCCCTGCAGCTCTCTACTAACAATATAACTTTGATACTTTTAAGTATCTGAACTATGTAACAATAGAACAATAAGGCCATCTTAAGATGAGCAGAGAAGAAAGTTCAGTCCAAAAAAAGGAAAGGAAATAGGGACCAATGCCACTTCTCTGTTCTCTAGGACGTAGCTTAACAGTTAGAAGATAGGGCAGTACCAAAAGAAAGAGTAACGTACAATCCAATCTTCCCTAATAACAATTAGTCTAGTAAAAACTTGTATAACAATACTGGATTATTTGTAATTTAAGCAGTGTAGGACCTCAGAACGGAGTAATAGATATTATGTTTATCTTACTCTTTTAAATTAGAGGTAATTGAGTAACACTAACATTAACAAATCTAGCATCATCTCTAATACAGAGAGAACCAGTAACAACTTAAGAATGTGGTACTACAGCAAGGAGAAAGAAAAAAAAAGATTAATTAAGGAGGCAGTAATAACATTACAAGGTTATAGAGTATAATATCTATACTGGCTTGATTATAGGAATTGTGGCATGCTGGGATAATCCAGATATAAAGTAATATGTGCATATAATGTATAATATACTGTATACCAATCATTGGTTAAGTTCTATATTGAAGTTAGGTCTAACCAAAAGTCTGCAAATATTAAGATATAATTGGCCTAATAGATACTAGATATACCAACAAAGATATAGCAACTTTATCTTGTACATGCTTCTGTTGTATTTAGGTTAAGTATTGTCATTAACCAGCAGGAGGAGTGCCTCCATTAATTAAACAATAAAGAATGCAAAATGCAAAGACACAGAGGTCAGGCATTAACAGCTTCACAGAAAACATCTGTCTGCTAACTGTCTAGATGTCCCGAGAGAGACTATCCTCAGTATCCATATAACTGGTCCACCACAGCAACCGGCATCATACATAGCGAGCATTCCAGAGCCCACCTCAGGATTATCATGGTTCTGTCCTTCTAAGCACAATTATATGATTAATTTCTATTATAAGACCAGGGTACGATGAAATTATCAAGTGTACTTTGGCGCCAACCTTAAAAGATTAATTGCAGATTGACATAACATCATAAGTACACCAGTACACCATACAGTCAGAATCTGTAACCATACCCCGAGAGATATCCATTCAGCTTATACGATGATGACCGACATATGCGCTTGTTTATTGGAAACATATATTTTATTTATAAACATGGGAAGGTGGTAGTGTTGAAGGTAGATTGAACAACCAATTAAAGCACAATAATCGGCAGATTGTCGGCAACCTACGCATAAAGGCTCTATCGGATACCTTTCAGAATAGAGTTAGGCAGTAACTACTGAAGTTATTAAGGCTATGGACAGTCACCTCTAGAGGTGTAGTATCCCCTTTGTTTTTGCCCTTTCCGCGTTGCTTCTCTTTCGGGAGTTCATTCACTTTAAGAGGTGAGCTGTCTCTGTTGTTGACCCAAGAAGCCTCCATCAGATTACAGTCCATGTCGGTTCCTGACGAGATGTCCACCTCTACAGCTGGGTTTTCATTAGGCATAGGTAAGTCCTGCAACAATGCATATTTGTTGTGCACAGGAACATTAGGAATAATTAGGTCAGTATCAGTGGATTTAGGCACATTATGATGTGTTTCTTCGGGACTGCAGCATCGTATTTTTGACTGATCCATGCCAAATGATAGCTTTTCGTGAACACGATAAGACTGCCATCTAGATGGCACATTGAGGGAGTCAGAAATAATAACTGCCTTCTCTGAGGACATAGTGTCAGGAATTATGTCAGTGTTAGTAGCAATCGGGGATTCAGGTGTAGAGTGAGCCTTTCGGGTCGTTAGATCTTTATGGTGAGTTGCAGTGTGGCTATTCAGAAAAGATACTAAAGATTCTGGGGTATGAAAGTCCTTATAGGAAATTCCAATATAGATCCTCATTATCGCAGAGTATCTAAGCGAAAAGTGAAGCCCTATCTGATGCATAATCCGTCTAGCTGGTGTAAAGGCTTTCCGTTTTGCAGATAGTTCCTTTGAAAAGTCACGGTATATGTAAATATTATGTCCCTGCCAGGTGAGTTGACCAATTTCTCTTGATTTCTGCAAAATGAGTTCAATGTTAGCGTAGTTGAGGAATCTGGCAATTATTGGCCTAGGTCTTTGTTCTGTGGAAGGTTTAGGGCCTAGTGATCGGTGAGAGTGTTCTATTATTAAGTCTTCGACGGTTTGGAGTTTGAGTATTTGAGGTAGCACTTATAATAGAAATGCTGTAGAATTTTTGGCCTCCACTTCTTCGGGGAATCCAAATATCCGGAGATTATTTCTTCGGTTCCTGTTCTCCATGTCTTCTATCTTAAATTGTAATTCTTTAATTGTTCACTCTTGAAGTGTAATAGTTGTTTTTAACTCCTGTATTGATTCTTCATTAAGGCAGACTTTATTTTCTGTGACAGCAAGCCGAGAGTCGATAGTTTTCATCGTCTGAGTATTTTGCTGGGTAGCGATTTTTAGATCATTCATATCTGCAGATAACTTAGTAAACATTGCTTCGATTTTTCCGAGAGGGTTCAGCTGCTTGTCGGAATTAGCCATTTTCAAGGCTTGCAGTCGGCTTTCCAAGTTCTACAGAAGTACTGAAGACGATAAAGCAGATCTTTTGTTAAAAAAGCTTTACAAATTAGCTGTAGTATTTTTTATCTACTTTTTCTCATAGATAAAGTGTTTGGTCTGGCTTAGATGGCTGAAGATGATGTTAGATAGTTGTTGTTGATAAGGAGCTCAGAAGTCAGACATCCACCTTGTTCGGTGCCAGGCCATGCCCCCCGTTCATGTTAAACTTTAACATGCGTAAAAGTGTTCAGTTTTACCTATTTTTAATGGTGATTCTTTTAAAGTGCATGTGTGCCTAATTAATCTCATTTAAATAAAAAGCGCATTTGTGACTAATTAATCTCATTTAAAAAGTAAAAATCAAAGGGACCTATTCTTATATCACACCTGCAAAACCTGTAAGTTTCATATCCCAGTTCTTGGCCATTTTTATGTTTGCTTGTGTGCAGCATAAAGTGAAAATGTTTTTATAATAGCAGGCAGGCCAAGTGTGAAAATGATCATTGTCTGATGAGCGGAAACTTCGTGTAGTTGAAAGGACCAAAGCGCTCCAATGAGAAAGTGATTCAGTCCTTTCATTTGCATGAAGCCTGATGCATATCATCACAGTGACTGTCATTTCTCACTAGTTTTATTTGTTTCAGGTCCTACAGTGGGTGACCCACACTATCCACCCACCTCCATGACTGGCTGCTGACTTATGAATGAAAGTGCTCTCTCGCTTGCTCTAATATTAAAACCAGCTTGGTTCTTGGAGTTGTTCACTTGCCTCCCACTCATTCACTCACTCACTCACTCCCCCATTCATGTAGATTTGGACCCCTTTCACTCTAGCACTGCATCAGTGTGAGCAACTAGTGGACTGTAACTTGTATCATTTGCAGACTGTGATAGAGTACAGAGGCAGCAGTAGTCACATCAGTCAGACCCCTGCACCTGGATTTCTGTGGCAACCAGCAGGAACTTCAAGATGGAGACCCGACTGGCCTGGACCATCGAGACCTGGCTCTGTGTGGATTGGAACCAGGAACAGAGAGGTGGCATGGTACTGGGAGATTGTAATAGGGGTCTTACTCCTCACTCTTCCAAGTGGCATAGCAGTAGGGAATCAGTGCTACAACAAGCAGTATAGACTGAGTGAGTCTGATTTGATTGGGCCCTAGCTCCTGAGGTAAGAAAAAAATCAGAGTGGTGATTGTGTCAGGTCTAGAGGCAAACACCTCTGCAAAACTCAACAAGTGGTTTTGTGCTGAACAACTAGACTAGGGTTCAGTTACCCTGCCTCTGACTCACAACAGCTCACCCACAGTATATGTCTGATTCTATATCGATTGTGCTCTGCCCACCCAGGTCTGCCTGACTCATGAGTTCTTAAGACAGGATTCTTTTTTTTATATTTTTTACTACTGCATGAATGCAGGACTTGGAACCCCACCTGTCTGCCAGTCTTCTGACTTCAGTTCATCGGGTTGAGTTTTATATTTTTATTTGGTATGCTATAAACCATCACATGCAGGATTAGAAAGGCTGTTGGTTCACCTGCTATTCACCTACCTGAGTTTCTCAGATACATTTTTGATAAACTACGAATAGCAGGACTTATTTACCCAATTGATTCAGAGTGTGTTTTGTGTGTGTGGGTGTGTTTCAGTTATTGTTTCTGAGATATTCAGTTCTTTACTTGTTTGCAGTTTTCAACTCCAGGTTCGGATGATTTAACAGCAGTGACTCCAACATTAGAATACATGAAGTCTTACTGTGCTAATAATGGGAAACTGGTCAACACTTGTTGGTAACAAGAGTGTTTTCTAGTGCCCCGGTAATCATTCTTAAAAAAATGTCATACCCTGTGGACAAACATTTGACAAGATTTTACTTTCCCCTTCCAGAAATCTCCTTTCAATATCAGTTATTAATTGGAAATGAAGACTGAAAGGATAAGATTGGCAGAGACTAGTAGAGCGCAGCTAGGAAAGTAATATAAGAAACAAAGTAAAAGAAAGAAAGCATCATCTTGGTCTCATTTGATTTTTATTTCGGAAGTTATGTACCCTATTGTGTAGAAGCAGGACTCCAAAGGGAATGAGATGTTGTATCTCAGCCATGTTATCCTGTGTGCACTGAAAAATAAAAAACTTTGTGACCGCAAGCAACCTCAATATACTTTCACCCCCTCAGTTATGAAGCAGGACCACACTGAAAATGAGATGTTGCATCTTAAGTGACTTGCTCATGGTAACATGGTAGCAGTTTATACTTTACAGTTTTTTTACCCAGGATAGCTTGGCTCACATGCAACATTTTGTTTCCACTGGGGTCCTGCTCATTCCTCTTTCTGCAGCTGGGTGAACTGCACTCTTACCACATCCTGGGTGAAAAAAAAAATAACGGTACTAACAACTAGTAAATTACACTAAAGCAAACATGCAGCATTGACAAATGCCTGTGTAGTTGATGAGGTCAAACTGTTAGGTAGCAAATCAGGCAAAAATACATAATTTTGGTCCTTAATAACTCCACAAGCACAAAAGGTATCCTCATGAAGCTTAATGACCCTAAGACTAAGGAGGTGCATGCAAAATGTCACAGTTCTGGTTCTAACATGGCCAAAATATAAGCATTATCCCATGATATGGGTGAAGCAAATTGCCCAACTCAAATCTGAGCTACTCAATTTGTGCGCCCAAAGGAGTAGCAACTGTGAAGGTATAGCGAGTGAAGGGAACAGTGAGTGTGGAGGGAAAGAAAAGCAATAGCGAATGATGGGGGAAATTGTCTTGTGCTGTAGGCTAAAGGGAGGAGTGCAGCCTGCTGCTGCTGAGCTGGCCTCCTGAAGTGGTGGATACAGTCACTGCTTGGAGTGGTCATTGTCCTGGGTTTGGGACTGACTGCAAGTACATGTTTTTTTTTAACTGTTTTGGCTGTCGTAATTTTTCTTTTTTTTCCCCGTCATCTGGTTCCCCTGACTGTGTCTCCCCCAGCCGCGGTATCCCCCCTGCATACTGTGGCCTCCCTCCTGTGTATTCTCCTGTCCCCCAGTGTCCACCCCCCCCACTGGAGTTTAGTATAATAATATGGGTGCAAGGGGGCGAGGGGGGTGAGGGGGGCATAGCCCCCTGCATGAAATGTTAGTTTTTATCATCCTCCTCTTGCACTGTACAGTGCCATCGCTGTACTGACAATTGCTGTGGTGGCAGCACAGCCAATTTTGTGTTCAGCAAAATGTACTCCAGCGGGATGGTGTCTTCGCCTTCATCATCATCACCCTCTCCCTCATCTTCATCATCGTCCCATACTCCTGATAGTGAAGCTGTTGCAATTTCTTCATCTGTGAGCTTAAAGTGCTTATGCGAGTCGCCGTTAAATTTTCGCTATTATGACATAGAACCAATATAAACCTCTGTAAATTGCCATTTTTAATGAAACCCCAGTGGAACCCTTAGCTGTCTGTCTGTCTGTCTGTCATATATATATTCTCAGATGCCTGCCTTACAAATGTGTTTCTATATTATGCCTCTCTCCAATCATTTGCCCCAAAAAGTTTCATAGGGCCTGTTGTAATCAAAATGTTGCTGCATTATAACCAGGTTAGATGTAATATAAATGTTTTACTAAATTATTTTTGTGACCCCTCCTCCCTCCATTTGTCTAGGCATCTCAGTGGTAGAAAGCGAGGGGGGGCACAGAACCCGAGTCCTTCAGCAAGCAGTACACAGTTTCAGAGATAACAAAAATTCAGCCCTTACCTGGCCAATGGAGTTTCAAGCACTAAACAGGACTCATCTTACCAGGCTGATGCTGATCCACACGTCGCTGCACTCCTCTGATGGGCTTCAAGAGGGACCAGGAGATGGGAAACCTTCTTCAGAGGGATCTATTAGGTTAAATCATTAAATAACCCAGCACAATCATGTAAAAGGAAAATATAATAACATTTAATTAGTTGTTATTAATGATTTATAACAATAAATATATGGAGCAGCTCCATGGGGCTGAGACAATAAGGAAACTTGATGGGCACATAGGCACTGTATAGCCCAGAACAGCTAGATCACATAGGCCTAGAAAAATAGACCTGAAACAGGATCCACACATAGATCTGCAAGCTGGAATCAAGGCTTACACCTGCCAAATACATATTCCTTAACCACCATTTCTCAGGAGGAGTGCCTAACTCCCTCCCACCACCAGACCTCATAGAACTGGGGCCTACTGCAGCCTAATCCCATACCATGGCAGCTCTGTTTCCCTTTTCCCAGAGCCAAAGCCAAATGCTGTTCCCACCTCCATACTGGGTTGTACAGCGGCTTACAACCATGAAGCTGTACAAACGGCTCCCTACTTCTGTTGTGGCATTTCCCTTCCCTGCATTCCTTCATGAGTCTGACATGGGTCCCGCCCCAGACATAGGCACAGCAGGCCAGATAAAATAAATCCCAGAGTGCAGGCCTCCAACCTTACATCCAGCAGTGTGCCACATGGGAAATTACCTCCTTGAAGCTACCACCTCTAAGGGTCACTGTCGTGGCCCTGCCACCACCATGACAGCCCCATGGCCATTCCATCCCAAATTTAAGGTGCGAGGACCTCAGCCTCCAGATGATATGAACATGCTTCCACCTCTGATCTACTACACACTGGTAATGGTGAAGGCTCCCCTGACCCCAATGGTCGCCAATTCCTGCCACCCTTCCCCACAGAGATGCCACCTGATGCACTGTCACTATTCAGGCCAGTACCTTCTGGGCCAGAGTGTTTTAGGACCCGGTCAAACTTGCCCTGCCAAGCCCACCATCTCTCTCTCTCTCTCTCTCTCTCTCTCTCTCTCTCTTTCTCTCTCTGTCTCTGCTGCCCCCTCAAGCTTATATAGTGGGCAGGAACTTTGCCCCCTAGGAGCAGGACACAGACAATGCCTGAAGCTAACATCTAAAGGAGGGGGGGAGACAACTGAAATAGTAAGCCTACCCCGTGAGGAGGGGGCTTACATTTTGATTGCTTACAACCAATTCTCCATTATAAGTGGATTGCAATGTAATATAAAAGTAAAGTAACCATTACAAATCTTGTTCCTCATCCCTTTCTGGTAATACATTTGCATCATATAATATGATGTGTTTATACCGTATATAATATAATAACTGTGGAGCACTTTCTCCCATAGGGAAACCCAGTTATAATTCCACCATTATAATCCATGGGTTATAATCACAAACATGTGCAGCCACCACTCCTCCATTATTCGGTGTCAGACATCATTTCCACTCCGCTTCACAGTTTGCAGTCAGTTGGAGTTGACGGTAAGTTAATTTAAAACAAACAACTGTTCAATGACCTGCTTCTCAAACTACCTAAAAAAAAAGTAAAGGTTTTTAAAAGTAGCCAGGGGTTTTAACGCGAGCTGCGGACTGAGCTGAAACCCAAACAAGTCCGTAGCTCCATAGGGATCTCTTTACTTTATATACAGTAACTGCTGTGGTGAAAAAATGATCCCCAGCAATTATATAAAATAAAGGCTGGGAAGGTGTGTAAAACTCGAATTTTACACACCCGCTCAGTGTGAGATGCCTTTACAAACCTCTTGAGCGTTGCTCTTGGGATTTATAAGGCATTCCATACCTCGGGGGTGTAACACTATCTTTATAACCACCTCCCCAGACATTATTCTATATGTAATGTACACCATAATATGGTTTAAAAGGCTCCCAGCTACTTGGGGACAAAATGGCCCTAGTAACCTGACCTCTTCCTCTGTGGCTGCTCAGTCCAGCTCCAGCTCCTCTTCACAAGATGAAGAGGAGAGTTCCAATGAAACTAACAGCCAGATGTTATATTTCAATCCTTTTTGCCTCTATTTTCATCTAAATATATATTTCCATTTAATTTGAGGCTGCTCATTCCTAAGGCTGCGTACTCCACTTATATCAGATATTTCACTTTTGAACTTCCGTGACGTCATTAAAGTTATGGCTGCCTAATTCTGTGGCTCTGTCACACCTTCAAGATAAATCCACATCCATCAGAGATTAAACAGCATGGATTCTCCAGCAGAAAGCACCAGGCAGACAGCAGATTGAACAAAGAACTTAGCGATGCCAGCCCAAAAGCTGAGGGAGCTCTTCATCATGAAAAAACGTAAGCAGGCCACCCACCAAACTGGCACGAAGGAAGTTGCAGCCCAGTCTAACAAGCAGATTGAACTCTGAACATTTTATCAGGGGTAAACTTATACCACCAATATCCTTTCCTAACTGTCATCTCCTGTTTTTCACTAACAGGTGGGTTGCTGTGTTGCTCACTGGGAAATCTAGTCTTGACCTGGTAAATGCATAGCACAAAGTTGGGGGGAGGGGTCTGTACCAGTTAGGAGATAATTAGTCAGGGAGCCCCTGTAAACAATAGTGGGTCAGCAGCATTTTTTAAAATATTTTTTTTTCTACACAGTTATGCTGGTTCTTAGAGTGACTGACTGAAGCAACAGATAAGAACATGAGACAGACTCCCATTTAAATGGCTCTTTGACAGAGTTTTATGGAACCATAGAGCAGATACCTAGGTTAATGGAGAAGAGAGGCTTGATCGTTGGGAAAATGCATAGCTAATGTGTATTGCATGATAGATTAACCTGCCATGCCTCTGCCTTGCATCACTATCAAACCAGGATGCCACAGAATATTGCTTACCCCAGCAGACCAGCTCCTCGGGGAAAGTGTGAACATTGAGATCTCTTGGCAGTCTTTGCACCCCTCATAGTATGAGATTGTTAAATGCAGTGGATGAGAGAAAAGGGCCCCACTGACCTGAGACTCAGACTCTGGTGCACCTTCCATACCAGGAAATGTACCTGGCTGCCGGACTGCCTCCATACCACAGTTTGGCTTATGGAGCACATAACAGAAACCTCCCCCCTTCAGTAACCCCCAGCTGATTGGATCATAGCCCAATGGGATCCTGCCATACTGTGGTTTAGAGTGCTGGATCAGATGGTTGCAGGACCATCATTACTCAGGGCACAGGACAGTAAGCTTCAGCAAACCCTTGAATGAAGCAGCAATGGGTGACAATCTTGGAGAGCTGATTGCTCTCACACAAACAAATACAGTGATGCTATCAGTAACCCAGATTCAAATCTAGCTCCATGCTCATGCAAATTCAAGGCAAAGGGATAGCCAGAAGGACACACCCATTCAGTCACTAGACCCCTTGTAGGGGACAAGACTGGAGTTGAGACTTTTAAGATAGGGGATGCCCCACTCAAGCAAGATTATTTTGAGTGCAAACAGCACCAGCCTAACATGTTCATTATACCACAGACCCCCCTCCATTCTTTTTTGGGGGACCAAAATATTGCCACTAGGGGAAACATTTCATAGGAGCCTCTAACCCCATAATTCCAGGGTTACAACAAACAGAAGCCATCGCAAACAGAACCAATGGGAATATAGAAGGGAGCAAGGACAGAAGAGACGAATGGGGGACAACCAGAAATACTGAGTTCATGCACTAATGTAACATTCATAGCACACTTGAATGATTGATTGATTGATAGAAATGTATTTTTATACAGGAGCCAATAATTAGAGGTAACTACTATTTTCAATGAGAGTCCTGTTTTCTTATAACAAAATTTCATACAAATGTAACCCACCCCCACCAGCCCCGCTTGTTCAACTAGCAGGGCTGATTCTCTCACACATGGCACCAATGAGAGGGATGGGGGTTGTCACTACAACGGTTCTGTTTACCAGTACATCTACTTTGGAGCCTGCCATCCTCAGACAGGCAAACCAAGTGTGGCAACTACCTGGCTCACACCTAGGGGGACCATTTACCATGGCCATAAACCTGGGTCCCTGGGAGAAAACGTTTGCTCACAATTATACTAGGTTTGTACTTCTGGTCAGGGGCACCCAAGATGGACCCCCACAGGGCTACTCCTACTAGTAATGCAGATTACTGAGGTACAAAGCACACACACAGCAAACCCTCAGGTTCTGAATGGAAAATAGTGAACACTCTCTGGTTCTGAATGGAAATTGCCACACATGGCCAGATCTGGCACATTTCCCTTGACTAGGCTCCCTCGGCCAGTACTAGGAGACTTTCCCATATTTCATGAGGAATTACTGGTGGCACCCTCGACAACCAATGAGCACATACAGGCTCTCAGAAAATCCAAAGCCACATCTGGGTAAACTATTTTCTTCAGGCACTGGCCAAATGCACTGAGAGAAAACAAAGGTGCCCAAACTGAACCCGGAGAGGTAAACATGGTTACTCCAGATGGGGGGGGGTCTCCCACCTTTTGTTTCAAAATTTATACTCGGCCTTTCATTGGGTTAATAACACCCTTCTCAGAAAACTTGTAGATGCTATCTTGAAATGTCTTTCACATTTAACATACTATTTTACACACCTCTGAGGTGTCATGAAGTTAAAAGTTCTGTAATTGGCAATGTCTCTTCACTAGACCCCCACTTTAGCAGACACTCTTAAATCAGACACTAACTAAAATTTCTGTACTTGGCAAGTCTCTCTCTGGACCCCATAGTAAGCAGACACTTTTAAACAGAAAACATTCTTGGTGACAGAGTCCCTTTGTCAGAGAAAAACTCACCACAGGAATGCAGGTGCCCCAGGCCTTTTCCACACAAAAGTCTCAGGTACTCACAAAGCAGATGAATCTCATGCAGTTTCAACACAGTCCAGGCATGGACTAGGGTATTGCCCCTGAATCCTGGAATCCCTCCATCCCTCCAGGGATGAGGCACTGGAAAACCCTCTTGGAACAGTTTCTACCACTTCACTCTCTGTCTTCTATGTTCTTCTTCTAGGGTGAGAACAAACTACCCAAACTACAGAGGTAGCTCTCTGTCAGAGCTAGAAACTAAGGAGCTGCCCAGGCAGCAGCCTCCTCCTGGCACTTCCCTCTACAGACTACTCTCCAAAACTACTATCCACACTACTGACTCTAACTCAACATTCTACAGCTAACTCCCCAGCTAGCATTCCAATGTGGCTTATGCTGCTGTGACAATTCTAAAGTAACATCATCACTCCAGCTCGGCTGAAACTGAAAACCAGAGTGGGACACTGTGAAATCCATTTAACTGGCATTTCACTAGCTGCCTCTCCCTGCCTGCCACTGATTCTAAGTGGGATTCTGGTAACCCATGGGAACAAGGGGGTTACACCCACCCTCAGCCAGGAAAATGACTGTCCCCAGTCATTATTTACCCGGCACTAGGACATCCTACCCTGTGTGCTACCTACAGAGAGGGGTGATCAGGCCTTCTCCTACCACGTGCCAAGCACAGGCAGGCAACACTAAGGGCTCAGAGGCCATGGGTTGATGCATCAGCTCCTACACTATGATCTTACTACTGAAACCAGTGACTCTGGAAGAACTGTCCAGAGCACAGCCCTAATAGACCAGCATTGCGGCCCCTACTGCAGGTGAGGACAACAGCCTGTCTTTCCCCCTAGCCTCTAGGGAAAACCTATCTAGCCAAAACAAACCCACCCAAAACAGGGCAGCCTCCCCATCTCTGGACACCTGCAAACCAAACACCAGAGCTAACACTTTACACAAGCATTACATTCCCACACTCCCCCACAACTACACCTGTGGAAGGAAAAAGGTTAACACACATTAACAACTACACAGTACTTTAAAAAACACTTTAAAGCACAGAGGAACTCAGATTATTCCCTCCAATCCTCTTCTTGACTTATCTTCTGTCTTCATCAGGATCCACCTGAAAGAGAAAAGACAAAAACACACCCCAAAACTGCAAAACACAGTACACAACCATAACTCTTACCATCAAAACACTGGAGAATCCCAAAAAAGATTTTTTAGAAAAAAGTAGAAAAGTAGAAAATATCAACATTATGCACAATACACCTTGTGGGGATGGAATGCCCTAAATGTCCCAACTAGTGACAAACAGTGCCTGAAGGCAAGGTCGATGAAAGAGTCTCTCCTGGGCTGGAGCCCAGTGAAGCACAGTTCCTTGAAGTACCGTAAATCCCAAAGGGGAGAGTCTTTGTGGACAGTTCAACAGTCTGTAGTCTACCAGGTGTGGGATGTGTATTGCAATGTCAATAAAGTAAGAAAAGTCTGGACTTGCTAGTCCCTTGAAGAACGAAAAATGGAACAGAACCTAGATCTCCAGCCGAAGAATCTCCCTGGCAGCATTTTTCAGATACAGCTGGGCGGAAATATTCCAGAAATGACAGGATGGACATCTGGAAACTGCTGAGCTGATGTCATCTCTGGCTGACATCATCTAGGAGATGGAACCTTGGAACAGGAAAGGAACAGCTGGACTGATGTCATCTGAAATCCCAGGCAATGAATTAGGAAACAGCTGAGCTGATGTCATCTCTGGCTGATGTCATCTGGAAGGCCAGGTGTTAGAACTGGAAAGCACACTGCAAGGCTAATGAATCTGGATGCACCTTTGGACCCTGGAACACCAGACTGGCAGAACAACGTGGGTATAGCAATGGCTGGATGGCAGCACTGGCTACCACTGCTCTGCTTTCCATTTGGTAGGCTTCGGCACATTCACAGGAAGCTGTTTACATTGAGGGTAGTACCACAATGGGTCAGGTGCAAGAATTACTACCCCGTCTGGGCGCTCATAATTCACATTATGGAAAGTCTCATTTACCTTTTTGTCCATAAAACATACAGTATCTATGAACAGTGTCCTTCCCAACTTCCAAAACTTGAGTTTGTCTCGTATCACTGTCTCTGACATATCGAGTTGCACCTAGATGCAGGTTTTTGGTTGCCTCTTCCACTAACCAGGTTCTCTTTTTTTTCTCAATCTCCTCCCAGACTCTCCGAGGAAAGGTAGGAAAGGACATTCCATAATCTCATCTGCCTTCCTACGAACCAGTCTTTCCTCCTTACTACTCTTCATCAGTTCACGACCCCTGGCCTGACTTGGAGGTGGCCAGTCCTGGTTCTGCCAGTGTCGCATACTCAAAGCTAAGTAGAACTGGTCCCTGACCCCTCCTTCTGGGGGCAGGGCTGTAGAGTCACCAACTTCTTCTTCTGGTTCCTCTGAGGCAAGAGCCTAAGGCTGTGGACTATAACCTTCATTGTAAGGATACATAGCTCCCTCCTCCTCCTCCTCTTCCTCACTTAGGACCTGGGCCCAGGACTGAGCAGTTGTCCTCACTCCCAAGACAGTCCACGCTTCACTGGGCGTGGAGGTAGACACCTTCCAATCTAGGGTTTCTTGAACCTCATCCTCTCCCACGAGACTAGGACTAGGACCCTCTCTCCATGTATCCACTGATTCTCCCTCCGCACTGTCCATCTGCGACACAGGCGTGGAGACATCATGAGGACTCTGCTCTGCCAGTACATCTACACCCTCCTCCTCCTCCTTTGTGCCACACTCTGCTGGGCCTCCCCCAACAGGTTCAACCTGGTGCTGTGCTGCTGCTACTTGCAGGATCTTGAAGTTTTGTCCACGTGGGAGCTAAACGAAACTTAGGTGCACTAGTTAGATCTTGCTTCTCTAAGCACCCTGAACAGTGAGGAATCATGAAAATGTCCCTTCCAGCCTTGAGGAACATTATGTATACTCTCACAGGGTATCCAGGAATCACAACATGAGGAGGCAAACTTCCACCATAGAAACATTTCTCTATTTCTTTCAGCTTGGTAACCTCTTCAACTGCCATAGCCCAGGCATGATCCAGGTAGCGGGATGGTACCAAAGCCATGACTGTAGAAAAACACACAAAAGTTCACTGTTATCACTGAGTTCACTCTACTTGGAACAGTCTCACAAAATGACTCCCTGCTGCTGTGTTTACATTACTGCCCCACCCTGTAATGGTGACAGCAGCACTCCTGGCGCATCACATTCTGCATCTGACTCAAGCCACTGCGTATCTGATTTACTGCATACTGATAAATTTTACTCAAACTGCACAGACTGCACTGTTTTGCTTCCTCAGCACATCTACATGAGTTTCTAGGACTTTACCATTAGCTTTCAACCAGTTTTACTTGCTTAAAGTCACTAAAACCACAGTATTTCTCGAACAGGATTGCCTGTCTGTTGCAGCCTCTCATACAACTCACAGTCTCTCTGTTTGCTCAGAAAATTACACTGTTGCTGAATCCATAATACATGCTCACAGTCTAATGCTCAGAATTCTTGCTTGGGTTTGATTACTTTACACAGTCCTTCCTTGCAAAAACAACCACACTGTTTACATACAGATCCAGCTGGCTTTTGAAAAATCACACACAGTTTGAGCTCAGTTTTGCTGAATGGTACTCGATGAAGCAGTAGCTGGCTTTTCAATGGAAATTCTCAGCCTACAGCCGATCCTGGAAGGTCTCTGGGTTGAAACAGGCTGACGGCCCTGCCGATTGTCCCTACGAACACCACGCTTTCTCCCCAGTCAATCAGAATATGGGTTGAGCCTGATTTAATACAGAAAAGTCTGTTGTTTTAACTTTTAGAACATTTGCAGTCACCGCGACGATCCTCCTGGCTAGCCAGCTCACACACCACTCGCTCTTTCCCTTTTGAACACTGGGCAGCACTCTGAAGCTGGTTTGGGGGTGGAACTGATTGCAGGCTCTCCAATCACTCGACACCATGCAAATGAACCTCTCTCTCTCTCTTCTCATGCTGTTCTCCTCCACGGCGATCGTCGAGCAGGCAAAATTTAAACTGCAAAACAATTTTTTTTTTTTCAACTGTAACTCCACGGCGGGAGCACCATTTTGAACCATTTCTCATGGCTATTTCTCTAGTGACTCCCTCAGTTCATACAACAAGCATTGGAAACTTTCAGGGCACAAATGTCTCTTTGTTTCCCATGGTTCACAATAATTTTTTCTTGTCACAACTTGAAAATTAAAGCTGGCAAATGTTCTATTTTGATGCAGGATAAGGGGCACATATAATCTGGCTTTACAGCTCCTTGGTAAACATTGGCACAATCACAGCAGCACATGAACAGCAGGTGCACAGTGGCACATATGCATGGCACTACTCTGGGCAAATCCCTTATGCGCAAAGCTTTTGATTTTGGGCTACCAACTGCCAGACAGACAAAACGCTAGCCACAACCTGAGCAAACATCTCTTGTTTTCTCCTAAATCCAAACAAATCCTCAGCGGTGCCTCCATTTTGTAACCCACCTCCACAGGCCCCCCTTGTTCAACTAGCAGGGCTGCTCCTCTCACACATGGCACCAACAAGAGGGATGGGGGTTGTCACTACAACAGTTCTATTTACCAATACATCTACTTCAGAGCCTGCCTTCCTCAGACAGGCAAACCAAGCGTGGCAACTACCTGGCTCACACCTGGGGGGACTATTTACCATGGCCATAAACCTGGATCCCTGGGAGAAAACTTTTTCTCACAATTATACTAGGTTTGTACTTCTGATCAGAGGCACCCAAGTAAATCCAGACACAGTGGAAGCAAAAACAGTACTGTCCAAACCAGGTTAGGATTCTAGAGTGTGGCTTTTATTCATATATGCAGAGAATAATCACAAAGCGAAGATGGACCCCCACAGGGCTACTCCTACTGGTAATGCAGATTACTGAAGCACAGAGCACACACACAGCAAACCCTCAGGTTCTGAATGGAAAACAGCAAACACTCTCTGGTTCTGAATGGAAATTGGCACACACGGCCAGATCTGGTACACTTCCCTTGACTAGGCACCCTCGGCCAGTACTAGGAGACATTCCCATATTTCATGAGGAATTACTGGTGGCACCCTCAACCACCACATCTGGGTAAACTATTTTCTTCAGGCACTGGCCAAATGCACTGAGAGAAAACAAAGGTGTCCAAACTGAACCCGGAGAGGTAAACATGGTTACTCCAGATGGGGGGATCTCCCACCTTTTGTTTCAAAATTTACACTTGGCCATTCATCTGGTTAATAGCACCCTTCTCAGAAATCTTGTAGATGCTATCTTGAAATGTCTTTCACATTTAACATACTATTTTACACACCTCTGAGATGTCATGAAGTTAAAAGTTCTGTAATTGGCAATGTCTCTTCACTAGACCCCCACTTTAGCAAACACTCTTAAATCTGACACTAACTAAGGAGAAGAGGCATAGGATTGGAGGGGAGGGGGTGGCCATGGTAAATAAGGAGGGGGTGGCATGTGGCACCCAGATAGGGGGAGGAACAAGGAGCCAGCTAGGTGGAGGGGCCAGTAGAAAGGATGAGGGACATGGAAGGGGGGGAATGGAGGAAAAGGAGTGGTCAGAGTGCTCCTGCTGGGGGATTCTATGATCAGGGGTATCAAATGGGATAGGGAGGGAGAAGCCTGGCCAGTTAGAACAAGATGCTTCCCTGGACTAACGGTGCACAGGGCTAAGCACGAGGTATATCAGCTGGCAAAGGACTGTGGGGGTTCCCCAGACATACTGGTCCACCTGGGTACAAATGACATTGAGGGAAATAGCGAGCTAGAGATACAGGCAAGATTCAGGGAGCTCGCCAGGGTCTGTCATGACATAGGATGCACAGTTTCCTTCTCAGAAATCCTGCCAGTGCCAAGGGCTAGTGGGGAACACAAAAGGAAAATTAGGGAGATAAACCAGTGGCTCAGGGAGTGGTGTGAGGCCAGAGGGTATGGGTTGATGGGGATTAGGGGAGACCTGGGAGGATAAGGGAGCTATGCTAGAGATAGACTACATCTCAATTTGGAGGGAGGGAATCTAGTTGAAAATGGAGGAGTTCATTGGTGAAAAGTGGGGTTTAAACTTGTGAAGGGGGTGGGATGGGAGAAAAGGCTGTCAAGGGGTGCCGATAAAGGAGGACTCTGTCTCCACCCCTGGGGACCAGGAGGATTGCAGGAAAAGGCCAACTGGCAAAGTGCAGACCAGGAGAAAACAGAATCCCCATGGGAACACGAGCAGGGAAATGGAACTATAGGGAAAGGGTGGAAGGTAGTCCTGTAAAATGCCAGGAGCTTGGGCAATAAAATGCCTGAGCTCCAGGCGATGTTAACTGAGGGAGCAGTGGATGTGGCAGTGGTCACTGAGACTTGGGCCACTGCAAGACATGACTGGGACCTGAACCTGGAGGGTTACACTATGTTCAGGAAGGACAGGGGGGAAGGAAGGGGAGGAGGGGTAGCAATGATAGTCAAAAACTGCATTGGCATAGGGGGAGTAGAGGAGGCGGAGGGAACCGTGGAGGCGATTTGGGTCACCTTGATAACAAGGGGGGGCAAGAGAGTAAAAATAGGAGTGGTGTATAGACCCCCTGCCCTGGTGGAGGAGCTGGAGGACAGTCTGGTGGCAGATGTTAGGAGACACTGCAGACTGGGCAGAGGAACGGTGGTGGTGTTAGGGGACTTAAACATGCCAGGAACAAACTGGGAGACTATGACATCCTCTGTGACCAGGGAACAGAGGTTGTTGGATGTCTTTCAAGACGCATTCCTAACTCAGCAGGTGAGGGAACTGACCAGGGAGGCACGGGTACTGGATGTGGTCCTGGCAGACAGTGACCAGATTGGGGCCTGGAGGTAAGGGACCCATTGGCGGAGTGACCATGCCACGGTCTGGTTCTGCCTGGACCTAGGAGGTAGAAGGCTGCACAAAGACGAAGTAACTGACTTCAGGGGCGGATTTAGGAAATGGAAGGATCCTATGAGCATTTGGATGGGATTGGGTCAGACATGGATGCTGATAGTAGGTGGGAAATCATCAGGAGAGGGGTGCAGGATGCTACCAGCACCTGTGCAAGAGTAAGACGAAAATGCGGTAGGGCCTAAAAACCCTGTTGGTGGACCAGAGAGGTCCAGGAGGTGGTGCAGGGAAAGAAAGCAGCCTATAAGAAATTCAAGTGCTCAAGGAGTGAAAGGGATCGAGGGGAGTAAGAACTGATGGCTAGAAGGGCCACTAGAGTGGTGAGGGCGGCTAAGGCAAGGAAGGAGCAGAACCTGGCCAGGGAAATTAGGAGAGGGAAAAAGGGGTTCTTTAGATACATTGGGGAAAGACGAAGGGTGAAGGGTCAGATTAGCAGGATTAAATCAGGGGAGAGATGGGCACAAGACCCGGGGGAGCAGGCTGAGGTACTAAATGAGTACTTCACCTCAGTTTTCACCAGGGAAAATGGGGATGCTGCATCATACATGGGAGGAGACAGAGATAATGAGGAGGGGGGGACCCTTACCGATCGGCAGGTCTGGGGAGAGGGGGAGGCATCACTGGCAGGTGGGTGGAGGGCTAAGCAGGGAGAAGAGGTACCAGAAGTGGAAATCACAGCAGAGAGAGTGAGGGAAGCCCTCAGCTCCCTTAAGACGAAGAAAGCACCGGGGCCGGATAAATTACATCCTAGAGTGCTGAAGGAACTTGCAGATGTCCGGCTGAAACCCCTGGCAGAGCTTTCACCATCTCTCTGAGGACAGGGTGGTGCCCTAAGACTGGAAGGTGGGCAATGCGTAGTGCCCATCCACAAGGGGGATCAAGGAGGTGGCAGGGAACTACAGGCCTGTCAGCCTGACATCGGTGGTGGGCAAGGTGATGGAGGGCATTGTCAAGGAGAGGCTAGGGGGGGACTTGGATAAATCAGGGTGCCTGGACGATAGACAGCATGGATTCATCCTGGGGAAATCGTGTCAGACAAACCTGGTGGAGTTCTATGACTGGGTGACAAGTGCGTTGGACCTGGGTAGACCAGTGGATGTCCTCTTTCTAGACTTCAGCAAGGCATTTGACTCTGTTCCTCACGTGGGCCTGTTGGATAGGCTAGGAGAAATGGGGATGGGAAACCAGATGATCAGATGGATAGGCAATTGGCTCCAGGACCGGACCCAGGGGGTCATAGTTGGTGGGATAGTCTCATCCCCAAGGAGGGTCATTAGTGGGGTCCCACAGGGATCAGTCCTTGGGCCCCTTCTGTTCAACGCCTACCTATCTGACATAAGGACAGGAATCAGGAGTGAGATGAGTCTCTTTGCAGATGACTCGAGACTGGGGCGGTGGTGAATGGGGAGGAGGGAGGTGGCCCTGCAGGGGACCTGGAGGCTCTGGAAAGATGGTCTAGAAAGTGGAAGCTGAGGTTCAATGCAGGAAATGCAAGGTTACTCCACCTGGGGCCGAAACCCAGGCCAAGTGTACACCCTGGGAATACTACAAGTCTCAATGGCTGAGAGGGACCTGGGGGTGGTGGTGGATGTCAAGATGAACAACTCTGAGACTTGTAGGAGGGCAGCAGCTGGGGCCGGCGGGATGCTGGGATGCATCGCTAGGGGGATCACCTCCAGAAGGAGGGAAGTGATACTCCCTCTGTATAACTGCTTGGTGAGGCCGCACCTAGAGTACTGCGTGCAGTTTTGGAGGCCACACTTAAAGAGGGACATTAACCTCCTGGAGAGGATCCATAGAAGGGCAACCAAAATGATTTGGGGCTTGGGGGACAGGACCTATGAGGAGAGGCTTGAGGAGCTAGGTGTGTACACATTGGAGGAGAGAGGGGACCGGGGAGACATGATGGAGGTCTTCGGGTACATGAGGAGGGTAAATGGGGGAGGAACAGTCAGGGTGCTTCGAAGGAAGGAGGAAGGGGCCACTAGAGGACATGGGTGGAAGCTGGAGGGAAGATTCAGGGAGAAAGGAGGAGGTGCTACTTCACTGAGAGGGTGGTGGAGCCATGGAATGCACTACCTAGGGGCTGGTGGAGGCAGAGACAGTGGAGGGGTTCAAGAGGGGTGGGACAGGTACAGGAAGGGTTCTGAAGCAAAATCCAATGCAGCAAGAATATCCAGACAGGAAGGGAGAAGCCAGAGAAGGCGAAGGGGACAGCAAGGTCAGCACCCAGGGTGGGGGCTGACCAAACGAGCGGACACGAAAGACCGTTAGGCCTATTCTGCTGGCATTTTAGTATGTTAGTATGTTAACTAAAAGTTCTGTACTTGGCAAGTCTCTCTCTGGACTCCATAGTAGGCAGACACTTTTAAATACAAAACATTCTTGGTGACAGAGTCCCTTTGTCAGAGAAAAACTCACCACAGGAATGCAGGTGCCCCAGGGCTTTTCCACACAAAAGTCTTGGGTACTCACAGAGCAGATGAATCTCAGGCAGCTTCAACACAGTCCAGTCATGGACTAGAGGATTGCCCCTGAATCCTGGAATCCTCCCCCCATCCCTCCAGGGATGAGGCACTGGAAAACCCTCTTGGAACAGTTTCTACCACTTCACTCTCTGTCTTCTATGTTCTTCTAGGGTGAGAACAAACTACCCAAACTACAGAGGTAGCTCTCTGTCAGAGCTAGAAACTAAGGAGCTGCCCAGGCAGCAGCCTCCTCCTGGCACTCCCCTCTATAGACTACTCTCCAAAACTACTATCCACACTGCTGACTCTAACTCAACCTTCTACAGCTAACTCCCCAGCTAGCATTCCAATGTGGTTTATTCTGCTGCGACTATTCTAAAGTGACATCATCACTCCAGCTCAGCTGAGACTGAAAAACAGTGTGGGACACTGTGAAATCCATTTAACTGGCATTTCACTAGTTGCCTCTCCCAGCCTGCCACTGATTCTAAGTGGGATTCTGGTAACCCTGGGAACAAGGGGGTTGCACAAATCTAGACATACAATATAACATAAACAAGAAAACAATTACATGGAAGCAATTTCACAGCCATAATCATGTGCAACTGTTACAAAATACCTTAAAGGATTTGCTCAGTGCTGATTGAAATTCTTTCACTGAATAATGTGCATATGGACCTATGTCCCAGACCAGGATCGGGGATGGAGAGCAACAAGAAGCTTACCTTGGAAATCTTGATCTCGCGGGGCATGGGGGACTGGGAATGGTAACCCTATCATACAGCAATAACTGTATGTGATGTTAGCCCACCTACTGGGAAAGAGACTATTACTGATTAGTCTAATTTTCCTAACAGCTCCTCCAGCCACCAACAATAATGACGCCAGAAGACAGAGGGGGGGTCTCCCATATGTGGGGAAGAAGATTCTCCATCTTTGCCTGGGAAAATGAGGGAATGAGACAGAGAGCCAAGTAGTCCCTTATAGGGAACAGTTGAAGGGAATGTTTTTGTTCTGACAATAGACGATAGACAGAACTGGGGCTGCCAATCACAAGCTGTCAGCAGGCACACTGACACTATGGAAATGGCCCTCCCAGTTAATGTTTTCAAAGTTCAATGGTTTTGTTTGTCATTGGGTTTAAATGAGTTCTTAGTTATGGATGCCCAGATATATGATAGTAGTTGCTGCAGTCAGTTGTAGATGAATCAGGCTTCAGATAGACTGTACAGGACAGAAGAAAACACAGAATAACATATGATGACTTCTACAAAAGTGCTCACCTTCAGCATTAACAGGACTAACAGTCCTATCAAATGCGCTTTTGTCCTTTACTAAAAAGGAGAGGGGAGAAGTCTCCTTTATCCAAGAAACACGCCCGAGTCCTAAGGATTCTCAGAAATTCCTAAGGGGAGGGGCTTCGCAAAAGTCTACCACTCATCACTGGAAAAGGGTAGAAACTGAGGAGTGGTGGGGGGCACTGTGGAGCCCGAGCATGATGGCACCTAACTGATGGAGCTCTATAAATGAATAATTTATATTTCATCTAAAAGTGTTTTTTTTCTACTTATCTATTGGCACTAAATCAAAAAAGCTGGGTCGGACTTATCTACTGCAAGATGGGAAATCCTCGTAAAAATCAAATGCACGGATCAGGGGCAAGGTCCAGAAATCAGGCTACAGTCTCCACCTCGAGGTCTGGCCGGGCCCAATCAGAAGAACCTGTCGACACGCCAGCTGAAGAGACATTGCAAACAATAGGCCATAAGCTGAATCGTCTTATAGCCTCTGTGGCTACACTGTCTGATAAGTTTGATGGACTTACTAATAGAGTGGCGGTGTTGGAGACCACCATGGAAGCAGTACAGGTAGCTTCCTCAGACGCAGTAAAATGGGCAGATTCCACTATGGAAGCGATCTCCACTGTTATAAAGGAAAGTACCCATTGGAAGGCTTGCATAGAGACCCTAGAGAACCAGATTTGGTCTTCAAATATTCGACTTGTAGGGATGCCGGAGGAATGTGAAGGGGATCATTTAGTGCTTTTCTTGCAGGATTAGTTTAAACAACAACTCGGAGAGGAGATCAGTGAGAAAACCCTACATTTCCAAAAAGCTTACTGGGTAATGCAGAGAGGCATGCCAAATAACCCGGAGGCTCCTCGAGCAATTGTCCTTGTGACTGATGGAAGTGGTATGAGGGACATTCTCTTGGCTTTGGCACATCATCAGGGCTCATTGCTGCAAGATGGTCAACGAGTTCAGCTTTTCCCGGACATCAGCTATGCAACACGTCAGAAGCAGAAACGCTTCGATGGGGTGCGGGCCTTGCTCCGAGAAGCACATGTGCCTCATGACATTATCTTCCCTGCTCATTTGCACATAGCGCATAAGGGGAAGGTGTTTCTTTTCAACGACCCCAAAGATGCATTGCAATGGGCCCAAAGTCATGTGGTTACTCAAACCGATGCAGTCATGTCGGAAGAAAGCCTATCGGAAGAGGATGACACATGAGGGTAAGAAGTTCCTTGGGCAACTACCCTTAAAAGTCATCGTAAGATGCTGAGGCCAGAGGATTACTATTTGGGACAATGTGAGAGACTCTCCTACAAGTCTGTTTAATTATTGTGGTTTGGATCGTTTAAATACATTGGGACTTAAATGTGAGAGGAACCTGTTATCCCAGTTAAATTTGGTTTATAGTTAAGACTGCAAGTTTTGGGGGATTTGCTTTTTTAATAGAATAGAAATCAGTTTAAGCGCCAATAGTCTACAGTGAACCATTTAGTTCAAAATGAACTGTATAGACCTTAACTCCATCAGTTTTATTGATAACACATTTAGTGCAAGATTAGCTTTGTGTGCATGGTAATTGTCTATTCCTCATGTGAGGACCAGGACTCTGGGAAGATTTATTTTTTAAAATTGAAGGACTGGATACCATGCAGCTCTTGGGCTGAAAACATAACTTTAATGTTGTATAAACTTGTTTAAAAATAAGTTATTTTCCCTCCTAGGATGTATATTTTAGCAGAGATAGTTCTTTTGCGTATATTAAGAGGAGTGGCGCCCTCAGCTGATGACATATTTGTAATCTCTCTGCTTGATATTCAAGCTGTATGTTTGTCTATAAAATGAATAAATATAAAGTATAAAAAAAATTAAAAGAAACTGAGGAGTGGTAACTCTGATGTCTAATTCTCTTCCCTTTACAGGGAACAAAGTATTGTTGGACATAGAAAGGAGATACAGTACTTAATTCTGAGAGGCAGTGCTCAAGACACCTTAATGACCCTTGTAAATGTGTACACCCCACCAGGCTTACTTCACAAGTTATATGCGAACCTGCTGAAATTAGTAGTGGAAAAATCAAAAGGGGTGGTCATCATGGGAGGGGATTGCAACTTAATTTTTAACAGAGCACTAGACACTACCCCATCGATCCCAGGTTTTAGCTCTGCCACAGCCAAGAAGGTTATTGGGTTGATGGAAGAACTGGGTATGTGAAGTACCCAGAGGCCAGAGACTACACTTGCTACATTATCCACTTTAAAATCTATTCCAGATTGGATACCCAAATCACACACAGGCAAGATATGGCACGCTTTGAGTCCATGTGGGTGGGGATCACTACTATGTTGGACCACCAATCAGTGTTTGCAAGGGTAGATTTGGGATCCTCCAGAAAAAGACCCACTGGAGGTTGAATGTGTCCATCCTTAGTGACTCCTAACTGGTGGAGAGTTTGAAGGAAGAGCTGCAGAAGGTGACAGGGGAGAACGATGGAGGGAAACATCTCCACAGATTTTATGGGATACAAAGAAGACAGCACTGAAAGGGAAGCTACTTTCAGAAGCCACACATAGAAACAAGAGAAAGAAGCAGGATTTGCAGACATTAACACATAGGCCTGCCAATTAGTGAAGGAACAGAAAGAAAATGGGAAAGGGACAGAGACAGGAAAATGAAACAGCTGAAAACAAAAATTCAGGGACTACAAAGAGTGGATACTGAGAAAGCACTCCTCTACTTAAAACAGTGATATTACAAAGGCGTAGCAAGAGCTACAAAGCGCTTAGCCTTCCGACTGAGACACCAAGCAGTTAAAGCCACCATAACCACTATGAGCCAATAGTGAAAAAGGGACTATGTTGTGGGATAACTCCATATCATACGTGAGAGAAAAGCAATTTCAGTGTTGGACATGCAATGGGGACACCAAGCATTGCACGTACAACAGTGGACACCACACAACTGTTTAAGTTAAAACAAGTATTGCCTACACCCCTTTCTCACTGATGTCCTGCAGTACATTTAAGACTCAATCTCAAAAGAAAATCACCCACTCAGAAAAAGATGGATGCTCTTGTTGAAAATTTGGGAGCATGTAAAAAATGCAATTTGCTTGGACACCATAGTTGCACGCACCACGCAAAACTTGAGTGAACCAGAAATTTTATATGCATTGAAAAAAAAGGGTGAAAATGTTTTCTGTAACAAAAGACAACACCAGAGGCAGTTTTCAAGATACATTTAGTGATGTACAACTAAAATAAAGTCTTCATTGAAGAAATGGAATGTACTGTGGTTTTGCATGTCACATTTTGCTAGGGGAAAATCTGTGACATTTTGGAGTTGGACATGGAATAAAAATAAAATGGGTGCACCTAGGTTTCTCAAACTTTGAAATGTATATGCACTTGTGGCTACCTTTTAAATGTATTTATCCTGACAGTGGGGCTGTTGTTAATTTCTTTTTAAATCAACATGCAAAGTATTGGGCACATTGGTACCCCATTTCATGAACTTACCCTACTACTACTACGGAGGGTTTTTGATGAGCTATGGGGGGCCCTGCCACCTTCTTGGAACTATGTGACCATATCAGTAAAACCAAAAGAAGGGAAGGACCCCTCCCATTGCAGTTCCTGTCACTCTGCCTCCCTCCTCAACACAGACTATAAGTTGTTTGCATCCATCTTGGCCAGAAGATCAAACACTGTCATGACCAGTATAATTAAAACTTGGGCCAATCAGTTTCATCCTAGGCAGACAACACCAGATAATATCTGCCTTACAATTAACATAATAGATATAATCAGACAAGCCTGGTTTCTGAAAAAACATTTGATAAAGTACTGTGGAACTTCTCATGTGTCACTGGAGCAATTTGTTTTTTTTTCCATTCAAACTTTATTCAATTTTATACATTTTCAAAAAGAAGATCTAATAAGCATACATACAATTGCTACAGGTCCAACAAACAGAGATTAGATCAACTCTTCCCCTTCCCCCAGCCCCACCCCTCCCTTTCCCCATTTTTTCGCACAGGTACGATATTCAGAGGAAAAGTAGAAGGACGGTGAACCTCTATGATGCCTGTAAAGAGTACAATGTCAGCAAAGGGCCCCATGTCCTCTGAAATTTCTGGGGCTGATCATGTAGACTAGCTATTATATTCTCCAGACGCAGATTTGCCAACAACTCTTGCAACCATTCACTATAAGCAATGTCGGTCGCATCCTTCCAATGGCGCAAAACCAGATTTTTAACTGACATAGCAATCAGAGCAATATGAAATTTCCTACTATTAACTGTAACAGAGGAAAATTCTCCCAAAATGCAAATTTCGGGAGTGAAGAGGTCATTTAATCCTAGTAAAGGATCTACCCTCGATCAAATCGCATGCCAAAGGGGGGCTACTCTGGGACACTTCCAGAATATGTGTAGAAGATTCCCCTCTTCCTGATGGCAGCAAGAACAGGTACCAGACAACAGGAGTCCCAGCCTAGCCAATTTCTGAGGAGAATAATAGTAGTTGTGCAAGATTTTGAACTGCATTAGCGGAGCTTGTCATGTCTAATATACTTGTGACAATTCGCCCATAAAGAAGGCCAGTTAATTTCTTGATAGGAAAAGTAGAGGCCAAAATTGGAGTCGACCAAAACATTCTGGCCATTTCAGTTATGCAGTATCCCATACATCTTAGATACAGCATGGGGTAGGCCTGTCGGAAATCAGTTCTGTCCAATAGAACAAATTAGAGGGGGCCGAAGGGACAGGGCCAAGAGATTTCACCAATAGATGCCGTAACTGGAATATTTTGAAAACGGCAGAGTTTGGGATTTGGGCTTTGTGGATAATCTCGGAAGAATTTAACCATGAGTCTTCTTCCCATGTGAAAAAACTAAGTGGACGATCTCCCAGCTGGGGGATCTACTTCAGTTGGAGAGGTTTGCCCTTAAGAGTGAGATTGGGGTTCCCCCACCATGATTGAGAAGGATCTAATGTATGCTCGTATTTCAGAAAGGTGCATAGCTATGAGTGAACTCTTATCGAAACTGCAATCAGGCTACCTTTGAGCGAGGGAGGTAGGGATTTTAACCTAGTATGCAGAAGCGCCCGGGGAGCTAGCCCATTAACCTTTATTAGGGAACGTTCAATTTTCAGCCATATAGGAGTGAAGGGATATGATATTACGGGGAATTCCGATGCGGGCCATCTCATGCAGTTGTTCGCATGACTAGCCCAGTGATATAGCGCAATGTGCGGAAGGCGAAGTCCTCCTTTCTCCTTGGGGGCTGAGAGCTTGTTATAACTTATCCGGGACTTCCTCGCTGTCCAGATGAAGTCTGAAATCATCTTATGTATCCTTTTAAACCAGGCCAAGGGAATCCAGACATTTGAGCGATTGATTAAATAGAATAATCGGGGGAAAATGTTCATTTTAACTATGTTGATTTTCCCCCAAAGAGAAAGGGGGAGCAAAGCCCATCTTGTAAGGTCCTGCCTAATGGCCGCAACTAAGGGGTCTAAATTCAGCTTTATGAATCTGCTGGGATCTCTTGACAGGTTAACTCCCAGGTATTTCAAGGATTTGGTCTGCCAAGAGAAACCCACTGCTGAAGCATCCATCTTTGTGGCCTTGTAATTTAAAGGGAAGACCACAGTCTTATCCTTATTCAATTTATAATTGGACGAGGAACTACATTCTTCCAAGACTGACGTCACAGCAGGAATGGACATCCTAGGGTGGGCCAATTGTAAAAGCAGGTCGTCCGCATAGGCCAAGACTTTCACAGTCTGGTGTTGAACCACAATACCCTGTATGTCCGGGTCCATTGTAATCCTGCAAATGAGAGGCTCTAAGTAGATGTTAAACAGCAAGGGAGATAATGGACAACCCTGTCTAGTTCCGGCATAAAGTGTAAAAGGGTCAGACATTGACCCATTGCAGACCACACGTGCAGTTGGATATTTATATAATGCTTTGATCCACTTCAAGAACAAAGGGGGAAATCCAAAGGCTTGAAGTGAATGCAATAAAAAATTCCAGTCAACCCTGTCGAATGCCTTCTCGGCGTCCAGAGAAACAAGCACTGCCAGGTAATCAGCATCCCTGGTGGCCAAAAAGACATGTGACAGGGTCCTGAGATGGTCTACTGAAGATCTGGCCTTCATGAATCCCACCTGCTCTGGGCCTATTATATCCGACAATATCGGGCCTAACCGATCTGCCAGAAGTTTTGTAAGGATCTTAAGATCCTGGTTCAAAAGGGAAATTGGCCTGTAGCTGTACACTCTATTAGGGGGTTTACCCTCTTTTGGTATTAGGGTTATTAAGGCCTCGACTAAGGACCTGTCTACATCTTGTCCTAATAATATATGGCGGAACAGTGCCAGAAGGGATGGGTCCAATTGAGAAGCACACACTTTGTAAAAATTTGCAGAAAAACCATCAGGACCTGGTGTTTTATTCGCCGGGAGATCCTTAATGACTTTAATGATCTCTTCTGATGTAATGGGGGCAATGAGTGCGGCTTTATGCTCATTAGTAATAATAGGCAGTGAAAGACGAGAGAAAAACAGGGCCAGTTTTGACGATGATGGAGGTTCCTCCATCGGGCTATACAACTTGATGTAATATTTTCTGAATTCAGAAGCTATGTCAGGTGGAGCTATTTTCAAGATATTATCCTCTGTGGAGCGGATTGAGGCAATGAACCTGTCTGACTCGAGTTAAGTTTGAGGGCCAGGAGACGCCCTGCTTTTTCTCCTTGGTCCAAATAAATTGCTTTGGTTTTGAGGATAGAGAGTTCAGCCTTCTGTCTTAGTAAATTCAAATAAGCATCTTTTAACCTAACTAGGTCCTGTTTTACTGAGTCAGGAGACCGGGGTGATAAGGTACGCTCCAACGAGCGGATTTGACATAGTAGGGATTTAAGTTTCTCGTCTTGCACCTTTTTCCTGTTGGACGCCAAACCAATCAGTTGCCCCCGAATGTAGGCTTTAAGAGCGCACCATTCTATATCCGGTCTCCCTGTTGAGTTGGTATTGATTTCGGAAAAAATTGTGATGTGTTCTGCTATGTCTTTGATATTTTCCGGATTTTTAAGCAATTGGTTATTGACCTTCCAACGCCCGCCTTTCGTGGGGAGAGATACTAGGGAGATCAAGCACGATACGGGCGAGTGATCAGAAAGGGGCCCTGGGAGTATGTTCGCTTCTGACACCCCGGTAATCAAACTTTGGGAAATTAATATATAATCGATATGAGAGGAGGTATGGTGGACCTGTGAGGTGAATGTGAATTCTCTAACCGTCGGGTGAAGGGCCTGCCAAATGTCAATCAACCCTATACTGTCTAACAAATCCCGGAGTGCACGTTGGGCTGGCAAGAGCCCTTTCTGAGACCTATTTGAGTGGTCCATTTGTGGGTCAAGAACCAGATTTAAATCCCCTCCTAAGATTAGGGGTATATTTAAATGGGGCGAAAGGATGTTAAGTAAGTGCATAAAGAAACTGGGGGAGTCGGTGTTAGGACCATATACACTAGCCAGTAAAATGTCTCTGGCATACAGTTTCCCCTTAACAATGATGTAGCGCCCCTCTGGGTCGGGTATAATTAAGTTAGGAGCAAATGGTATAGTTCTACGAATTAAGATCATCACCCTCCCTACTTTGGGTATTCCCCTCAGCTGAGAAACATTGACCTATTTGTTGCCTGGGCAGTTTATCCGCCTCTGAATTTAGCAAATGAGACTCCTGAACCATAATTATATCTGCTGCCAACATGTGCAGATGCTTAAGAAGTTGATACTGCTTAAGTTTACGCCTTGCCCCTCTGACATTCTACGTGAGAAATCTCACCACTCCTCCCATGCAGGTTTACACGATAATGAGTGGGTGAAAACAATATCCAATAGTCCCCCCGAAAACTGATCCTGTATGAAGAAATCCTCCACCCATATCCCCTGAAACAAACAAATCCCCTATTATATCCCATACATGATGTAAACAATAACCTATGCACCCAACCCAACCCCCATCTCTTCATCCACTCCTCGCTTTATGCCTCATGCCGCTACAATCATCCCCCTTCCCCCAGCCCCCCTCCTCTCTCTAATACAGTTAGAAAATAGCAATCTCAAAAGTCTATCTGGGATTCAAACACAATAGTACCCCTATACCATTGCTAAACCTACAAAAATCTGAATCTATATTAAGTAGCCATCTTCTACAACGAATCCTTTACATCATAGGTGATTTAAAATGATGAACTTTGATCCTTAGGGTCTAATGAACATTCTAAAGCTGCTAACTTCTTCTCTGGAATTCTAACAAAACAGCTATTAATGTTAAGTATGACAACAACCTATATTCGAAATTGCACTAACACCTAATTATCCTACTAAAACATTGTTCCCACCTATCAGTAACTTATAAAGCTCCTTCTCACTTGTAAAAGTCAGGGGAAAAGAGAAACGGATGAATGAAGGAGCAGTAATAAGCAACCATTAAGACCCACTTACATAGTTTAGAACCTGGACAACATTGAAATTAGAGACATCCCTAATCCAGAAGTGTCCCTCTTACTCCCTTCACTTCTTATTATGACGATCCAGGAAGTCCCGAACCCGGTGAGCTGACACTGCAAACAACGTCCATCTGCAGGGGGAAAATCAAATACTAAAAACAAAAGAAGGAAGGGAGAGTCCCAGGTCAGCGCTCGGGTCCACCGTTAAAGCTACGATTCCTGATAGTGTCCATCCACTGTATTGGAGCTCCCTCTCATGGCGATATTGTGGAACAGTAAACAAGTACTCTCGCAAGGGGATCCACTCCTGCTTTTGTTGAGAAATTCTGGATTTTTAATTCAGGTTTGCTGGCCAAAAACAAGGAAGTAGCATGCCGATCTTACTCCACGAATTCTCAGAAGGGCTGCCGCGAGCGGTGAAACCGTGCTCCTTATTCTATAAAAAGAAAGCTTGTCAGAATAGTACAGCGCAACCCATGCAACGGGACTAGCCTAATGCCCAGACCATTGTTACATGCTGGTTGCCTAAAAGTATGATTCTCATCCCCCACAGGAAGATTCCCCCAAAATAATATCATATTCACACTTAGCAGGCTGCGTTGCCTACAGAAGTCTTCCCAGTGTCCCTTCAGGGGCTCTTGAAGAGATCAGGGAAAGCAAGCTGGAGCTGCGAGGATGCAGTTTTGGGATCATCGAAAGGGGTCCAGACTCCTGCAATTAAAACCTGAAGCCTGGCCGGATAGGCCATTCTGAATTTGATGCTAGCCGTAATTAACTTCACCACCATTGGATGAAAAGCCGCTCTTTTCAGTCGCACAGATGCTGGCAAATCTTGAGTTATTCTAAGAATTTTGCCTTCCCACTTGATCTGCTGAAGCTCTTTACATTTTTGGAGGAGGTGTTGCTTTTCCAGAAAGTTTAAAAAGCGGAATATTAACGGGCTTGGTGGGGCACCCAGTGCTGGCTTGGCACGAAGAGCCCGATGTGCCCTCTCTATGATATATTTGTCGCCAAATGGCGAGGGGCCTACCAGCTTATGCAATAATTTCTGAATGAATAGGATCATATCGTGTCCTTCCTCCCCTTCTGGGAGCCCGATTACTACAACATTGTTCCGGCGACTATGCCCATCAAGGTCCTCTACCTTGAATTCCAGCTTTGCCAGTCGCTGTCTGCAGGCACCAAGCTCTGGGTCAAACTTATCCTGCCTCTTCTCCAATGAGACAATTCGTGCTGAGTTATCAGAGGCCTTCTGAGAGACTTCTTTCAGCTGTGCTGTCATTGTGGCAAGATCTGAGGCAAGGTTATGCAGATCCTCCCGGAATGGCCTGAATTCATCTAGGAATCTCCGAAGGGTCAGCGGCTCACTGTCCCCAGCTGAGGTGGAAGCACTTGAGTTTTGACTGGAGTCTGAGGCCCTAGGCTTCTTTGGGGCCTTTTCAGGTGTGACCGGTGGAGTGCGCTTCGGTAGCATTTTTTTGCACTCTGAATCCATGTACCGGAACGATTTCTGTCTGCAGTTCTACCCTGGGTCTTCCAGTAGGTTTAGGTATTGTTAATTGAGTCAGATGATTAACGGTGAAGCAATCTAAAGACTTTTTGATAGTCGGGGGGCCGGAGCTACACGGGGAAGCTGCTATCCTGCATGACGCAACGCCGGAAGTCGTCACTGGAGCAATTTGGATTCCCAGACCAATTTATTGCAAGGGTCAATTCACTATATGTATCCTCACAAGCATATGTCCAGATGAGTGGTGGCATTTCCCAACTATTTAATCTGCATAGGGGTAAGCAGCAGGGCTGAACCCTCTTACCCTTTCTATTTGCCCTTTATATAGAACCAATAATCCAATTGATTAGATCCAACCTGAAGATTTAAGGGATCAATGTGGGGGATGCTCTTATAGAACTGCCCTGTACACCGATGACGTACTACTATGCTTGACAAACCCTAAGGAATCAATAAGTGAAATTTGGAGAGGCCTTGAACTATTTGGTGCTTGCACTGGCCATGTCTTAAACAAAACCAAAACAGAGGTGCTTAAATTTAATTTTAGACTGTCTGTTCAACTCACAGAGATGTTTCCCCTAAAATGGCAGGAAAACAAAATTAAATACCTCAGCATCCAAATTGCAAAAGATCTGTCCAAACTATATGAAACTAACTTCACCCAACTAGTGCAGAGGATCCAAGAAGACCTTAAACACTGGGCACTGATAAACTTCCCTCTATACTCTAAAATAGACTCACTAACAATGAATATTCTCTCCACATTCTTTTATGTTTTCCAATGCATACCAGTGTTAATCCCACAGAAGAGGTTTCAGGAATGACAAAAAATCTTTTTCAAAATATTTATGGGGGGCAGGAAGAGACTCTGTATAAACTCCTACAACAAAGGAAAACCAGGGAGGAGGGTGGTCCCAGTCTAGAACTGTACTACTACATAGTACATGTTAAGATTCTGCTTCTGTGGTTAACACCTATGTATACATCCAGCTGGAAGATCCAAGAACAGATAGAGAAGCGGGGTTGCCATTAAGGGCTAGGGCTTTAAACTTTGCCCATGGAAGATATAACAATGACTTAACTTTACTGGCAGTAAAACATACTATGGAGGCGGGATGTGGAGCCTGGGACAGGCTGAGGGTGGGCCCTCACCTCCAGCTATTCCATTAGCTGGTGTGGGACCCAGCATTCCCACTGGTATCTCTTGATCTAGCATACCGCTGCTGGCCCAGACAGGACCTGTGCTTCCCAATCTAATTCCTCTCCCGGGGAAGGGATTAGACTTTAATACTATGAAGCAAGACTTTCACCTAGAAAATACTGACCATTTTAGATACCTGCAGACCAGGACCTATATATAAAATTGAGTAGGCAATTGCCAGCATCCACAGAAATTACAACCTTTAGGGACACACTGCAAGGCATCCTCAGGGGTCAAATTGTGACTGGGCTGATCTCAGCCCTCTATAAAACTTTTTGAGACCAGCATGAAGATCAGGCAGCTAGAATTAAACACAAGTGGGAAGGGGAAAATGATATAATACTTACCAAACAGAATCAGTCCAATGTATTCCAATCAGCCTTTAAAACAACCAGTTCACCACTCTTGCAGGCATACGCCATGAAAATATGAACCCATTTCTTTTATACACCAGAAATAATTGGTAAATGGGCTCCAAGCTCTTCACAAACATGTTGGAGGTTGTGTGCAGAAGCAAGGGTGCACCACTCCCACATTTTCTGGTCCTACCCAAAACTAAGGGAATATTGTAGGAAACTGGAAGAACTCCTAGTGGAACTTTTTAACCTAGGTGCACCTCTACAAGTGACACATACAATCCTGGATCTATTCCCAAATGGGGTACAAGGCAAAGACGCCTTGTACCTGAGGGGGGGTTCTATCAGTGGCAGCACAAAAGGCCATAACATGCTACTGTTTCCAAACTGACAGATATATAAGATGGAGCAAATCACCTACCAGGTAAACCAACGCACCACCAGCTTTTCAACAAGATGGCAGAAGTGGGTGATGTATATGGAAGATAAAGACCCAAATTACATCCTGCAACCTCCAAGCACTCAGGAAGATCCTAACACACACCCTGGGATTACTAAGACTAGGAGGGAGTATGTAGGAAGCTGAAGATGTATGTTGCCATACTGAGTTCAGAAGCTGTACAGGGGACAAATGAAACTGTTATTCGTTTCTCTGAAAAATGTCATGTGCCCCACTACCATGTATCTTCATGTACTAAGTCACAAATGCAGTCTGTAATTACATGTATCATATCCATGTTGTTCAATAAGCATTAATTAAAAAACACACATGTAAAGCAGTTAATTGTTATGTTCACCATGAGCGCATGTGCAGTGAACATCTTGCTACAAAACAGTGGCTTTTGAGGGGTGTGTCACTGCTGAGCCTATTGCAGTTCAGACTGGAAGGGGCTCAGCAGTCTAGGCCAATGACCACACACTGTGGTCATGACACCACTCGCTGCTTGCTGGGCAAAAACTTTGTGTACTTCAAAAGACCAAACCACTCCGAGCAGAGAGGGCTTCGGTCCTTTCATTTGCATGAAGCCAGTCAGCAAGCAGCTGATTGGCTTTCAACGTCAGAAGCCTTTCAAGTGATTTTCCTGCCTTAACCCAGGGAAGCCACACAATGCAAACCATTTTTTGGGTTTGACGTACATGGATTATCTTTGTTGTTTGACAGAATGCAAGTTAGTGATTCACAGCACAGCAGTGGCTCCACTCGAACTGACCATGCCAGGTTACATAAGCAATAATACCTGACAGGGTGGGTGGTATTGGGCTACACCGGACCACCCAAGGGCATAGTGAGGCCCAAGGCCACAGGCGAAGGGTCTTATACCTCCTGGAAGGTCCAGTATAGCCCAATACTGCCCACCCTGGAGGGTATTATTGCACATAGAAAATGAGTTTTTTGTTACACTATAAACAAAATGTGTAAAAATATATAAAGAATAGTAAAATGTAATTAAAAAAGACTTAAATACAGCACTGTTATAAAATAGTCCCTCTACTGCTGCATGTGGCAGTAGAAGGCGCCCAGTGTGGTAGTATTTATTTTTGCTCTGCATTCTGCCAGGAAAACCGTATTTCTGTTTGCCCACTGTCTTCATTGGTATTTTCTATGCAGACAGTAACACACATACACACACACACACACACACACACACACACACACACACATACACCACCAGCAACATAATCAAATGGACACTGGCGTGTGGTGTGCCATTTGTAATGGCAGCTGAGGCAGTAGTGTGAGTGTAATGCTATAAGAGGTAAGTGGGATGGGAGCATAGTGCTGTACCAGGATAGGAGCATGCTTGAAGCTCCCGTTTCCATGTTTGAAGGATGCCACCAAAACTGAAGAGGACTTGTAGCTGATTTTTTTTATTTACTGCTGAGTGTCATGAACGTGGAGGATCATGAAGGAATGTCTCCAGATATGAGGTTGGGATACTGGCCAAGTGCACAGCAAGGCCGTGGTCTACAGACAGTTGGCTTTGCAGTGTAGCTGAGTGGAAATGGATGGCAGCAGGGGTCTCAGAAAAGGAGTTTTCTATTTTTAACTTGAGATGAAAGGGATATTGTGTTAGAAACATAGAAACATAGAACTTGATGGCAGATAAGGACCGAGAGGCCCATCCAGTCTGCTCTGTTACCCTACCTACCAGAAGTGCCACACACCCTACTTTATCTCTGGCTTCACCTCTTTTTTGAACCGCTAGCATTCCCCTATATCTATCCCAAGCAGTTTTGAAATCTCCTACTGTCTTTACCCCCACCACTTCTGCTGGGAAGCTGTTCCATGCCTCCATCACCCTGTCCATGAAGAAGTACTTTCTCACATTGCCCCTTAGTCTACCCCCTTCCATTCTCCTGTCACGCCCTCTTGTTCTAGAGCATCTTTTGTTCTGAAAGATGTTGCCCTCCTGTACCTTATTTGTTCCCTTTAGATACTTGAAGGTCTCTATCATGTCATCCCTCTCGCTTCTGTCCTCTAGTGTGTACATATTGAATTCCTCCCATCTCTTCTCATATGACCCTTGGTGTAGGCCCTGTACCATTTTTGTTGCCCTTCTTTTAAATGCCTCTACCATGTCTATGTCTTTTTTGAGATGTTTTGCTGTGAAGTTATGAGCGGGGGTACTGAGCAGGGCTACCGAGGTAAATCTCGCTAAGCGAGACAAAAAAATGGTGTCTAGAGCTGGCCCGCTGTTACAGCAGTAGCGCTACCACTCACTATGCTCAGGAATGGGCTCTGATCATCAGAGGGCTGGCCAGGGGGAGGAGACTTGAGTGTCCATAAGAACCACTAGTCTTCTCCGGGGGGGGGGACCTAGGCTTGGTGCATGACCAACCTGTAGTGGTGGCTGGAGGTTCAGCATGCCCAAGCAGCAAGATGGGTGGAACATGACTGACGCCAGCATAAGCCATGGCTTCAAGTGTTCGTCACATCTCTGGGGGATGTACATTGAAAACACCCTTGGCCAGGTGCAACACCAACAAGAGGACTAGGTAGGTCCTCACCACTGGTGCAAGCAGCTCGAGAGTGGACTCCGATGAGATATCAGAGGTATGGAACTGGGGGGGGGTGTGGCTAAGGAGCCCAGCTACCAGCCCCACTCCATCCCCACCTGGTGGGTAAACTATGGCTCCATGGTGGGTCTCTCCGAGCTTGCACCACTGGTGGAGGGTCGGGTGACAGTGCTACAGGCCAAGGAGGAGACAAAAAGAAATATATTAAAAAAAAATGGTGTCTAGCCAGCTTGAAAATTTGAGGTGGCACAAAGATTCCCTAAGTAATGGGGCATCTCAAAGTAGCACTTATTTTTTACTGGGCATTGTTGAAAAATAAATGCATGTCTGGAAGGGGCTTTCAACCTAATCAGCATGCAGCTTTTTTCAAGCCCATTTTCTAAATCCAGACAGTCAACCGCAAACAAAGAAACCAGCACTGAGCAATGGGCTGCAGTTACACATTATGCTTTATTTCAGAACAGAGTAAAAAACACTTACAAAGTTCATTTGTAGCCAGGCAGTGTACTCAAGGTAGAGTGTAGTCATCAGCGGCTCACACTTTGCACTCAGTATATTGACCCCTACTTTTCAACAGCCATTTTCTGACAGCACCTCATGAATGTGACAGCTGTCATTTCTCAAGTCCTACCCAAAACGTGTTTTAACACTTGGGTACAACATGACATTTCAGCCATACTTTTATAAATGACACCTGTCGTGCTCAGAAGGAGTGGTCGTAAAAAGATTATATTAAAAATTTGGGATAAAAATGTGAAAAACCAGTGCAAAAGTAATACCAGTGGTGAACATTCAGCATTAACAAATACTTAACTGTGGCACTACCACTTGCAACACCAACAACCCTGTATCATGGGCAATATCATGTTGCCACCGGTAAGGTGGAATCGGAAAGATTAAAGAGCCCCCGATGCCTTGAGAAGAACTTTTAAAAACATAATATTTGGACACAAAGTAGCTTATATTTTTCAGTAGCTCTGTAGTTCTAATCCCCATTATTTTTTTTTTTTAGTTTTTTTTTTTAGTCTTACGTAACCGAGTGCGGCCCACTAGGCACACGTGCCTGTTTTCAGGGGCGACCTGGGAGCACTGAGCGGTCAAGTGACTTGCTCAGAGTCACACAGTATACAAGTGGTGGCTGTGAGCATCAGACTTAGGTCTGGTCTGCTGGATGTATCAAGCTCATTCACACCTCGTTCCTCTTACCTCTAGGCTATACAGAGGTCATATGCATGAAAACAGGATAGTTGTTCCTTGAGAGTTCGCCAGCTCCTATCACTTCTTCCCAACTTGATGTCATACTACTCTGCTTAAAAATTGTACAACAGTTGACCTCCCATAATGCTGAATAATCCAACTTTGACCATTTTTATATATAACTAACACTTAGTGCACAGCTGATATATGGTGTTATTTAATTTAAATAGCTATACATAAAAGTAATGTGTAACTCTTGTTTTCTTACTACAATTTCAATTTATAACAAAAAAAATGTGAATTTTAATTGCTCCAAGTAAGTTAAATGACTGAAAAATAGTAGAAAGTAAAAAAATAGCATTGTAGAGCATTTTCTACTTTATAATTTTATTTCAGCCAGACAAGGACTTCGGCACCACGAGAAGGAGGAGGATGAAGAACAGTCCCCATCCCACACATCTCACAAGGAAGAATTAAAAACCTCCCATTCCCACACATGTCCTGGTAAGAAAACATTAATAAAACTTACATCTTGTTATTATTTTTTGTGTTAAACAAGGATTTTTTTTTACTTTCATGGAACAAATTTTTATTTTCATTTAGAGAGGCTGTTGCTAGGTAGATCAGATCAGATTAGTTACAGACTGTTGCTTAACCACAGATTAATGAATGGTCAGGTGATGAGTTTATTGTAGATTAATACACTTGCTAGGAATAATTTATTTATTTGTTTGTTTCTTGGAAATACACCCTTGAGCTGGAAGCTCATTTACAAAGGTTCCATGTCATGTCAAACAAAGAAACTGTACGTATACTTAGAAATGGAACACTGAATACAGGAAAAGTACTTTTTTACATGGTGCAATACACACACAGGTGGATACACATTTGTCAAATATATAATGAAGCAGTCAAAATATATATTTTTGAAATTCAATATGCTTTATTACATTTTCTTCAAACAGAACACATTATTATATAGCGGGATAACATTTTGATACAGACAGCAGAGACCAACAGTACCTTCATTTAGTAACAGCAGAATAACCATACCACACCACCCCACCCAGGACCCCACTTCCCCCTTCCCCAGTAACCCCCCACTTCAAGAACCTTGGGGAAACCCATAAAAACAGAGAAGTGATATACTCACTATTCATTAGGGGTTGAAGATTAAATATTCAAAATGGTGCATTTACATAGCTACGTGTCCAGTTAAATTGTTGTGCGTTAACACAGATGTATCAAACCTGGGTACAAACCAGTAGGGAAATGGGTCAAAAGGTTATCCAGATACTTGCTTCAAGGGGCTAGAGAAAGTGAGTACAAAGCATGGAGTTTATCCCATCTTTTATAATAGACTGACAGTCTACCCTTAGGCTGGCCATCATTTTTTCTAAGTGAAGGTTGGCCAGAAGTTCATTCAGCCATTCTGAATATGGAATAGCTGTTTGGTCTTTCCACTGACATAAGACTACCCACTTAACAGAAGGGAAATGAGAGACATATAGTACCAGCTCTCTTTCACCCTGACTCGTGAGTAGTCTCCCATCATATAAATCTCTGGGGTAAACAGCTACTCTAGCCCTAGAAGGGGGTCCATCTTAGACTGAATAAGCTCCCAAAGAGAAGAAACTTTGGGACAGTTCCAGAGAACAGGAAATAGGGTGCCAGTATCTTGACCGCACCTAAAACATGGCAGGTTAGGTAGCCTACCCATCACCGCCAGTTTAGTAGGAGTGAAGTAGATATTATGTAGTATACAAAACTGTGTTAGGCAGAGCCTATCATTGGAGGTGTGGATATAAAGGTATTGCCATATCCTCTCTCACTGAAATACCATGGTGGGAAACTGGGAGGATCAATATGAGGATTGCCCCTGCAAGTCAGAGTAGAATTTAGAAAATAGAGTAGATGCAAATTGGGATACAGCATGCTGTTGCCAAGCTATAGCTTGAAACATATGCAGGAGGTCACCCTGGTCACTATACCAATGAGTTGGACCAAACCAACTAAGCAGTAGATGCTGAATCTGGAAAATGCTAGAAGCAAACTCAGGCGGGAGTTGGAGTCGAGCTAGCAGTTCTGGGGTAGTGCCAAATGTTTTCTAGGGTAACGAGATTATGAATCCTAATGTCTGCATCTGGGAGCATTCCTCCAGGAGATACCATCTGCTCTCCTATCTGGAAATTGTGATTATAGCACAGTGGCTGGGAAATATCTTTAAGGTTATTATATCTGAGGGATTTATTGAGCTGGGTGTGGACTTTGAGCAAAGGGTTAATCACGCTGTTACAAAGAAACAGCAGTACATTCTTGGGGCCAATGAACAGAAGGCTATGCAGATAAATAGCCAATTCAGATATCATATGGCACTCTCTTTGAAGCCATAGGGGGAGGTATTTGGTTCTTCATATGGAGGGGGGGCTGAAATCCAGTGAAAGTATTTTGCCATAAGACTAGCCAAGTAGTAATGGTAAAATTTGGGCAATTTAAGACGACCATGGTGTTTGGGGGCTCCCAGACATGTATAAGAATGCCTAGGGTGCTTTTTGGACCAAAGGAAACCAGAGATGATACTATAGGCTTTTTTAAACCAATTTATAGGGAGATGAAGGTTCAGCATGTTTAGGGGATAAAAACAGATGGGGAAGGACATTAATTTTAATGACACTGACCTTAACCTGGAGGGGAAGGTAAAGAGAGGACCACCAATCTAAATCTTGATGAATTACTGTGAGTAGGTCATCTGAGTTGTGCTTCCTCAATTGGGCCACATTTGGAGCCAAGTTAATACCAAAGTATTTGATCCGGGGACCCCAGGCAAGATGAAATGTACTAATGTCTGACCGAAAAAGTTGGGAGTTCAGTGGCATTACCACTGATTTCTCTAAGTTTAGTTTGTACTTAGAGAAGTTACCAAATTCTTTGATTATCGATAACATTGCTGATATGGTGGATACCAAATCAGAGACATGGAGAAGAATATCATCAGCATATGCGGAGAGCTTGAGGTCAAAGGGGCCAACCAGAATACCTTTGAGATGGGGAGAAGTGTTAAGCTGGTGAATCAAAGGTTCAAGATATAAATTAAATAGCAATGGAGACAATGGGCACCCTTGTCTTGTGCCCGAGCAAAGTGGAAATGTAGCAGAGAACACCCCATTACAGTAAACTTTAGCAGAGGGTTGCGAATACAGGACCTGAATCCATTGGATAAAGGCCGAAGGAAAACCAAATTTAGCCAAAACTTCAAACATAAAAGGCCAGTTAACTCTATCGAAAGCTTTCTCCGCATCCAGGGAGATCAACGCCATGGGCTGGAGGGCTTCTCTGGACATGGAGAAGATATAGAGAAGCTTCCTCAAGTGATCAGAGGAGGATCAGCCTTTCATAGACCCAACCTGTTCTTGGCTAACTAGCTCTGTCCACATGTGCACCATATGCGTAGCTAGTATTTTGGCAAATAGCTTAATGTCGTAATTCATAAGAGAAATAGGGCAATACTTTGTGACCCTATCTTTGGGTTTTCCTGGTTTTGGTAGGACCACAATAAGTGTTTCTAGCAATGCCGAGTCTGAGAGACCAGACTCACAAAAGTAGGTAAATAATTGATGAAGCACCGGTGTCAGCTCTTTATCAAATACTTTATAAAAGTTGGACAGGAAGCCATCCAGCCCAGGGGCTTTATCCAGGAAAGGGAATGAATGGCTTCAGTGATCTCCTGTGAAGTAATACGACTGGTAAGAAAGGTCTGCTGTACTTGTGTTAGAGAAAGAAGAGTAATATTTGCCAGATAGGTCCTGATCTCCTCACTGGATAGGGCTTGTTTGGGAGTACTATAGAGCTGTCGATAATAGTTTTCAAATTCCTGGGTAATATTTCTCGGTGTAGTAAGGAGGGAATTACTATCCAGGGAGGAGAGGGCAGTCACTATTCTAGATTCTTCCTGTTTTTTAAGCCTGAAGGTGAGAAGGTGGCTCACTTTGTCTCCTTGTTCAATGTAGCGGGCATGAGTTTTAAATAAGGCATACTCAGCCTTCTCCCTCAGGCTCTCTGCATATTGATTCTTGAGGGTAACCAACTGCTCTAGATCTTCCTCAGAAGGATTTTGCAGGAGAGATGCCTTCAATGTCTTAATACGTGCAAGAAGAGAAGTGGAGGTTGCCTCTCACTTGCATTTCCTAATGGCAGCTAGCAGAATAAACTCCCCTCTTAAGACACATTTCAGTGAGCACCAAATTTTATCTACTGCCAGGATGGAACCAGTATTATGAACTATGAATTGGGATCTGACATCTCTAATCCTTTTTAGAATTTCTTCATCCTGAAGCATCTGAGTATTTAGTTTCTAGGTACTATCCTTTTGGGCATTGGGTAATAATGAGGGGAGTGATCTGAAAGGACTCTCGTTGCAATGCCACAGTCTAGGAGGCCTGACAGGACCACATTATTGACTACAAAGTAATCAATTCGGGAAAGGGTTTTATCCCCCCCCCGGCCCCAAGGTGAATCCATGAAGCCAAATAAGGCAAATGTTTCCATCCCCTCCCCCCCATCAACACAGTGAAGAAAAGAGTCATATAACAATGAATTAACAGTAAACCCCCCTTCCCCCAGACCCAAACCCATAACATAGCAGACATGTGGTAGAGTAGTAGTAGTGAAGTACCTTTCTCCCATTCCAGGTCCCAACAGACCCACCCCCTCCCACTACCTTATTATCCACCATACGAGCACTACAGACATCCACAGTCCATATGACTGACCTCCCATGAAAGCACTAGGTGTGATGTTGTTCATACTGCCCAAAGTATGCCCCCTTAAAGAACATTGATAGCAATGTACAAAGCCCCTAAAATAACCAATATGTGAAGCAGGGTAGGAAAGCCCAAAACCACTGCTTTATACCAAGTAATATCCACGAATCAGCGGCAGTTAAACCCCTTAAAGATAATAAAAACACTGTGGTAACAAACTACAAACTGTAAGGCACAAACAGGTTAGCAAAACATGATAAAACCAGTTCTTAACTCGATTGTTCACAGTAGTTCCCAGGGATTAACAGTGCTAACAAGTAATTACGTTACACCTTGCAGTCCCTGGGTTAACCAAACGTTTCAGCCAGAGCAGGCATGGTAGATCTTGACCTTTTGAATGGGGAGTCAGATTAAGAAGTAGGTGACTGACTTCTCCCATATATTAATAGGTCCTTGGGAGGTGTAGATCTCAAGGGAATTCAAGGTTTGGTCAGGGTATTATTCATTAGCCAGTCTAGGGTACACAGTGTTCCCTTGCCCTGCAGTGGATATGTGAATTTTCCAAACAAGGTGGTCAGCATTCAGTAGAAAATTACATAAAGTTACGCAGCAGCAAATTTCAGAGCAAACCTCCGATGGTAGGAAGGCATTAATACTGACAGATGGTGAAGAATTTACAGAGGGTAGTCCATAATCCTAGTTGCTACTGCTATGCAGGATATGAAAGATACCGTACCACCTTCTTGGAGCCTTCAGCAGAGTTCTAAATACCGGGGCAAGAGCAGGAATTAAAAAAGAGCTCAGGCGTACAGCTTGAGAAGAAGCAAAACACGGAAAGTCCCTTTGAGAAGAATAATATAACTTGCAATACAGCAGAATAATTTCGTAGTGAATTTTCTATGCCCCTGGGGCCAGTCACTTAATTGGTCTGGGAACAGTTTTATGAGTTGCCAGTTGCCAATTCTAGAGAGTTAAATGAAAGCCACTGCCCATCTTTATTAACTTGTAGAATTGCAGTATATCTCACCCAGTATCGGATTCCAGCAGCAATCAACTTGGATACCGATGGGTGTAAGGCCGTTCTCCGTTGTCCCACAGTGAATGGAAGGTCTTACACTATTTGGATTCTCTTCCCTTCCCACTGATGTTCTTTGACATCCTGATGTCGATCAAGGATAAATTGTTTGTCCAGAAAGTTGAGTAGCCAGAAGATAAATGGCTGGAGGGAGACCCTGGCTGAGGTATGGGCCGCAAGGAGTGATGTGCTCACTCCACGATATAGGCGGGTCCATTTGGTTACGGGCCTATGAGTTTAGTACATAGTCTGTGTACCAATGTAATAGCATTCGGTCCTTCTCCCCCCCCCCCCAAAGAGTCCCAACACAACTAAATTGCTACAACGTGATATTCTCTCAAGGTATTCCAGTCAGTCCTCCATCTTCTTTGCTTGATGTCATAGTGAGGTAAACTCTGGACCTGTGTGGCTTCTCCAGTCATCCAGCGTGGAAATGTGGGCTTCGGTGTCTCCAGTGCAGATGGTAAGTTGGCCCAGGGAAGCCTTCATTCCTTGCAGGTCACTATCCAGACACTGTAGTGTGTCTTTCAGTGGTGCAAGGCTTTTGAAAAATTTCACTTCTGTGCGTGTGATCTGGGGGTTAGATTGTGCAGATACCCCAGCTCCACTCACTTTGGGCTGCTTTGACAACTTCTCCTTCTCTGGTGTCGGTGGTGGGGTGCGCTTGGGGAGAGCTTGCTTCATGTTCGCATCTATTAATGAGACAATTTGAGTCTGAAGTTCAGTTAGTAGATACTAGGAAGCTGTCTGATCCTGCCAAAATCATCAATCAAAGTATGAGGATCTATTAAGAGGTGGTTAAACTGAGGGATTAGAGGAGCAGTGCAAAGCAAGTCTTAGCAGGCAGCCATCATACCTGAACCAAAGTGGGATATGCCTGTGGTTGACACAGACTGACTTTGTGAATAGCTCAGGGGGCAGTATTTGATGCAAGGTGCCACTTGCACCATATATGTTAGGTGCAGGCACCTTACGTCATTCTCAGGGCTTTGAGAATCAAGTCCCAAATCTTTAATTCACCTAGCACCAAAAAATGAGGCTCAACAGCCCAAAGCAAACCAGCTGACAAACAACCTGACTCTAAAAAGTAAGTAATAACTGTTCATTATATTATAGCCCCAAAAATAAACCATATTAAAAGGAACACTGCCCTACGTGCAACCGAATATCAATATGTAAGTAAGAAGAGACTGAGAAATGACCTCCAACATAGATTATTGTCTGTACTGTAAATGATAATGCGAGTTCACTCAATATAGCATAGAACAATGCATTTATAAAACTATAAAGATGTTAATATCCACAAACAGATTCCTGATTTGCTATTGCTAAACAAATTAGGCAGACTATTAACACTGAATATTTACAGAGCAAGTTAGTAAACGAAGCAAACAAAACTAACAAACAAGCAACTGGTAAGAAGTTAAACATTTATAAAAAACAATTTTCAGTTATAATTGATTTCATTATATTATAGGCAAACCGCAGAGGCAGCGAGATGTCCCTCCTCCCACTGTGTCTGAATTCTGAAATAAAAGTTATGAGTAAGCATCACAATTCAAATGACATTTCATGTATTATGAGTTGTATTTTTACAAACCACAGCTGTCTGATGGGTCTATGTGATAACGGTGAACGCCTAAAGGCGATCACCGTTATCGCTCAGTCAAAGTGCCAAACACATTTTTGGCACTCTGACAACCCCGGCGCACCAGCACAACAGCGCTAGGACATATTTTTACTGCTTTCTGTGGCGGGCTGCACCCCCCACACCCCCCCTCGTGGGGGGCTTTGCCCCCCAGACCTCCCTATTTAAGGATTCTCAACTCCAGGGGGATGCATGTCGGGGGGCTGAAAGCAGTAAAAATGAAAAGGTCAGGCTGGGCGCAATAAAATCGCACCAGCGCCTGGACCTGAACCCAGTACCTCAGCCACCCCAGCCACTAGCCTATCCCTGATGCCACAATGCAACTCAATCGGCAACCGCAGCACCACTCCCTACAGCCTCTCCACCCCCTCCCAGCCCATGCTCGCTATGCTGGCTCCTACCCACCCCCGCACGTGTACGTATAGCGACATCCTGTCACCTAGTTCACCCACTCCCTTATCCAGTCGCCCTACCTTTCCATCGCCGTGAGTGGATTGCGCCTGGAAGATGTCGCTGTAACGGACGGCACCCTTCCTCATGCGCCCACTTCACGGGGTTATCCTGTCTGATACTGTAGCACATAAATCATGAGTAAAAAACACAACTGGTTTATGATGATACAGTATCACACAAATAATATTGGCATAGTTTAATTGTTATAATTGCAGGTTAATAAATCAGAACATTTTAACGGATTTTCATCGACTGTCTCTGGTGAGTAAAGTAAATTGAGACATAGGGAAGTGTGAGACGTGGCTGTCACTGAAGCAGTACTACACATGACGTGATACAATTACTGTGTGATGGGTTTTTAATAATTTATATAAACTGGCACTGCTACTAAAACCTATGACTTCTTTTCAATGCTTCTAAAGTTTGTAAATCCATGATCTATTAAGCACCTGTTTGAACTATCTGTTTGAACTTCCCAGCCTATGTTACAGTCTGAGCCATAGTTGCATGCTGGAAGCACATCTTTAATTTTTTCTTATTTATTGCACTGTTAATCCATGTAATTATAAATAAGAAGTACGGTGGAAGTTAATTGCATAAGGTGATGTACTGCTTTTTTACTGATTTAGCAAGGGGAAGGTTGTACAGGACATGGGGACCTGTAACCATTTAGCTAGTGGAAGCACTCTTCTTCCTAAAAAGCACTTCAGTGATACTGCCTGCTTACATGTTTGCAAAAATATATTGCAACAACTTAGGCTACTAAAAAAAGAACCTTATAAGCAGAATACATAGAGCTTTGATCTTTACTTGCCTACAATAAACACGTGTATATACTAAATTCTTTTCTTGTTATGTCTCAGATAATGATAGCCCATGAAGAAGCAATCAAAGAGAATGTACAATAGATGCAAAACAAACAAGTAATTTATTGTTTGTTTCTCCTTTTAGGCCCTGGAGAATTCCAGAAAAGAAATCTACCACCAAGGACAACAGACCCAGAAACTGAAGGGCATACAATCACATATAACAACATGCAGTCTTGGTTTCGTGGAAACAATCTCAAAATAAATACCTCCAAAACTGATTCCGTGACCTTCGGGTCAGCCCAAAAACTGGCCAGAACACCCAGCCCTCCTGTAATTTCCCCTGGATGGAAACATACTAAACACCGTTTCTCCCTATAAATACCCAAGAGTATGGCTAGACCCCCTGCTAAACTACTCAACCCACATAGATGCCACTTGGTCTTCTTTACAGAAACTGTGACTCCCTCCCACTACCTGTCAGATGCACACTGCTAACAAAAATTATCACTCCCATCTTTGATTATGCAGACATTGTTTACAACACCACTCCCTCCACCTCGCTATCCAGGCTGGACTCCTTATTCCACGCTTTTTGTCATTTTGCAATAAATTCCCCTTTCAAAACACACCACTACACGCTCCTTTCCTCCCTCATGTTAGTGTCCCTCTCCCATCGCTGTTTTTGACACTCTGTTTCTTTTATTTACAAATTTTAGTTTGACCTACTGCCCCCTACCTGGCTGAGAAACTAACCGCTGAAGTCTTTTATCCTTACTCACTGCACTCTAGGGACTCCTGGTCCTTCTCCCTTCCCAAACCATCCTCATTAGCTGGCAAATCTGCCTTCTCCTACCATTTCCCCTACCTATGGAACCAGCTTCCCTAGCCCCTCAAAAACTCACCCTCATACATCTCCATTAAATCTCAACTTCATCAACTCCCCCTTCTCCACCTGTAACTGCAACTAGTCTGGCTTTAGCCAAATGAACAAGGTTTAAACTTCAAAACCTACTGTGTATTATTGTATTCATGTAACTGATTGTAAATAACTGTATATATGCAACTGAATGTAAATAACTCCTTTGTACAAAATTATGTGATTGAAAAAAGTTACGTGATGCTGAGGACTGGGTAACTGCTCCTTACCTCAGTTTCTGCCTCCTAGCTCTAAAACTCAAATAAATCGATAACTACTTTAAGAACTTCTGCACCTAATCCTCCCCTATGGATAGAGGTGCTTCTAGATGTCTTAGGGACAGCAAATAGGGAGAAAAGATGGACATCAAGATGCGTACACCACCTCCTAAACACACTCTGCCCGCCACCCCTGATAAATCTTTGAAGAGATCCAAGGCCCAAGCGCTAAGCAACTCCTACACCAGACAGTACGCTATTAACAGAAGAGCAGTTTCTGACAGAAATTATCCCTTTCAAAGAAGCCTTACAAAACATTACACTGGAGCTCAAATCGCTATGAACAGATATTAATGACATGGGACGGAGAGTGGGGGGTGTAGAAGCCTGGACATTTTCCTTGGAACGCTGGAGAGATGAAATGGACCTGGACTGGCAAAACATGAAACAAAAATTAATTCGCATGGAAGCAAAGATAGAAGATCTTGAAGGCCAGAGTCGTAGAAGTAACATGGTGGTTTTTGGCATTCCTGAGATAGCTGAGGGTACGAATCCAATTCAGTTCACACAAAAATGATGTAGTAAATTAGCCGACCCATTCCCCAATGGCACAGCATACATTATCGAGCGTGCCCACTGGTCCCTTCACCTGATGCCCGCTGACGGAGCTCCACCATGCCCATTTATATTCAAGTTCCTAAATTACCTTGACAAACAGCATCTGTTGAAAAAGTGAAGGAGCTGCAAGAAGTTGCCCAGGATGGGACATGACTGCAAATTGTACAGGACTTACCCGCACCTGGACCAGCCCACTGGTGCAGCGGTAGTGCTACCACTTGCAACACCAGTGATATCAGAGGTATAACAAGCACCAGCCATTCGGAGGGGAAGGGCACAACAGACATCAACGATTACGCCTTGATGTCATGCTTGCAGAATACTGGAAGATCAGCCTCCTGCACTCTGGGGAGCTGGAGTGCCAGCACAGATCCCCAGTCCTCTACCTTCCTGGTGGCCTAACGAAACCAGAAGATTCGGAGTGTATAGGCCCCACCTCATCCCCACCTAGGGGGAACAACCAAAGGCTTGATGGGGGAACACTAGGGCTAGGTAAGAGGGGGACAAATGCCTTGGTGACTCCTGAGGCTGCTGAGTGCAGGGGGTCAAGGGAAGAATAAATAGGGGAAAAAAAGGACTTAACCAGCACCATCCACCAGTGGAGAGCTGCTTACCATCCTATTGTGACCAAAGTGCTGGCAGCTGGTTTCCATTTTAAAGTTCTATATGCTGCCCAGCTCCAGATCCTAACTGAGGACTCGTGACAATCTTGGGAAACTGCCGAACAAGGTATCCTGGCCTTGAAAGACTTGTTATCTGACCTCTTTAAGGACTGCTGAGTTCTGATCACTGCCAGCTGCAACTCCACAGTGGCATTCTTCATTGTAAGTTATTTTTTGTAAGTTGATTGTATTTAAAGTGTTAGTTTGCCTCGTGTCCACTTTGATACTGCCAAATAATCTTGTTTTAGATGCAACGACACTAAGGATGAGTGGGTTTACTGGCATCTGTTCCGTAGTAGGATCCCACTTTGAAATAGAAATGTACACTGCATTGTAATGCTCTGTTGTTGGCTGCCCGACTGATTCTGCCCTGGTCAGAAGATCCTGATCCTTTCTTTGGCAGTAGACATATATGCTGTTTTTATTTTATTGGAAACCCTGTGCCTGGCTCACTTAAACGTGGATACAGTCTCTATTCGCTGTTCTTTCAGCTAATCACAGGATGGGCACCTGGTATTTTGGCTGTAGGAGGATCATTTTTTGATTGGCTTCTCTTCTTCGATGTGGGATCCCATATTGAACTAGGATTTAGAGCCAATCCTGGTTACTGTGCAACAATTGTCTGGATGCGGCTCCTGCTATATCTGGCCTGACTGCCAAAGCAAGTTCCTTCTCCAGAGGTGGTCTGTATATTTTTCTATCTTGAGAGCTGCTAACAATCCATTTTTTATTAATTTAGCAGCATGTCCTCTGTCAATTTGGTTCTACCATAGAATGGTTTAATCAGACACATCGGCTTGAGGAGCGGCCTTATTTGATCCACCTTCCTTCTTCGAGATAGGATCCTTTATCGAACAGGGACTTTCGGTGCGATCATACACCTGACACCGATCTTCTTTGGATCCCCTGGATCACTTGGGAATGGCAGATTATCCTTTTTTTTCCTGGATTACAGTTCCTTTTTTTTTCTTTTTTTATGCAAAGCTAAATTTTGGAACTATTCCTGGTTAAACTTGGACTGCACAGGGATTGTCACTTGGACCGGGATTCCTAGCCAATATGGAACTTGTTTTTACATCCAGGAAAGCAGACTACTCATTGTTTCTTTCCTTTTGGTTTCAAGCTGAACACCTGTGTTGTGCTGATTCGCCTGCTGGAATATGGATTAACACTGCTTGGTTGTTTTGAACTTTCTCAGCTTTTAACGCTCAATGTTAAGCTTAGCAGTATAGCAAGGTTCTAGTTTGCAGGGCAGGATGTAAGCCTTGGATTGCTTCACCTTTTCTTTCTTTTTCTTACACGTTTTATGTCACATGCTGTATTACTTATGTATAGTTGCTTGCCTAAGCTTTTTGATAGTATATAGGGGTATGTTGTTTGATCCCCTTGGACTGACAAGTGAAGCGGTTTCACCCGTTGTTTATTTTTAACTTACATTCTTAATGACTGTTTGTAGTTGGGAGCTATTATTGACATTTCTTCACTAGTCGAGCTTTAGACAGTATGAACTGCACTTGCGGGTTGGGGATGTAGAACCACTGGATTAGTTGTTGGGTTTTTCTTTTTGTTTTACCCCTTTATCTAGTAGCTAGTGTTGGGGACTACGATTATATACTACTAAATTATGAGGTACATTTTCTTTAATTCTTTTGGGTTAAAATTGTAAGGGGGATAGCATGAGACTGTTTTCGAAGGACCATTGTCCCATTAATTAATAGTGGATATCTTACATACCAATGATTATCTATTTTGATGAATTTTTGATTTTTCTACTGGGGAATATAATTTGAATAGATAAATAATAATCTGCCTTAGAAAGTCAGTTAAGAGGAAACTGTTATGTTCCTTTTTGCTGGGTCTGGGGTTGGGGGCGGGAGCTAGAGGGGAAATGGAACTGAATTTTTGGAAGCCATCGTGCACCATGTAATTGAGGAGAGGAGGGTTTATTATGGTCTGTTAAAGATTTTGGGAGGGGTGGGAGGGTGGGTGGGGTGGTCTGGGTGGTTGGCAAGGTAGGGTGGGACAGCTCTGGAGGAGATTTTATTTTGTCTTTGGGCCTGTTCAATTAAACAGTTATGTTAGTTTGATTTATTAATCTGGTACTCATATGCTATACATGATGCTTTCTGGTTTCTGTTGTTGTTCCTGGAATATCAAAGGTGCTCAATCCCCCGCGAAGAGATCCAAAATCCTCCTGTACTTACATAGGTTGCAGGTCAATATTGGTTTACTTCAGGAAACTCATCTCCCTCCCACCCAGGTTTTACTCCTTTGGTGCTCTTATGTGGGACAGGCATTTGGAGCAGGGATGGATTCCTGTAAATGGGGGGTTGCCATCTTGGTGGCAAGGAGGGTCCCATTCCCAATGTTACAGGAGGTAGCGGATCACCAAAGTCATTATCTTTTTTTGAGAGCACAGTTAGGTCAGTCTGAGGTAGTTTTGGGTGTTGTTTATGGCCCCACAGTGCATGACCCTTGGTTCTCATCTACTCTTCTCAAACTATTGCTACCCTGGGTCTCCCTCTCTATATTGCTTGCAGGGGATTGGAACACTGTTCTCTGCATTGAATTAGACAGGTCTGGTAAATGCCATCAGAGCTGAACCCCAGGTCAATTAGCCCTCAAGGTTCTTATGGATTCATTGGGACTGGCTGACCCAGGAGAGTTATCAACCCGAAACTGCGGGAATACTCTTTTTCCTCTGTTCCCCATGATTCATTTTCCAGGACTGATTTTTTTTTGTTGGGGGTTAAGCACCTTTCAGGCATCTCTTTATGTCATTATAGTGCTAAGGTGGTCTCAGATCACCATCCATTTATTATCCATCTGAATTTTCCCATACCTTAGAGATGGATAAAACCTGGAGATTAAGCAATCAAATCTTAAAGTCTAAGGAAGTGGTGGAACATATCCAAAACTTTATCAGCACATTTTTATATCTCAGCTCTACCTTTACTCATAAATTTGACATACTGTGGGGTGTTTTAAAGTGTGCCCTCTGAGGGGAGTTGATACCGCTGACCTCCAAGTATAAAAGGTTAAAATCAAAACAGATTTTATTGCTTCTGGATCAGATTAGAACTCTGGAGAGACAGTTCTCTTTAGTATTTTCCAGTGCAGATTGGGAACACTTGGAATCTCTCTGGGCAAAATATAATGAGACTCTGGGTGAACAGTTACTACTGCCGACCAGAGTTAGATATTTTGATCAGGGTGAAAAGGTGGGCAAGCTCTTGGCTCTATAGTGAAGATTGCAAGTGGTTGATAGAAATGTCTCTTCCCTATGCAATGATGCTGGTCAGCTGGTCACCTCACCCCAGGACATTGTGGCCCAGTATAACTGACGTTGCTGTCCTGTCTGAAAGCCTCAGTGACCACTCCCTTGTGAAGCATACCTGGTCAAACAACTTCACAAAAAGCCCACCCAAGGTATGCGAAAACCACTGTTTGAGGCCAGGGCTACTCAAGCACTTTAAACTGTACGTGCCACATATGAATTGGTATCCATTGGCAGGGGATATTGATGGCAATGAGGCTCTTAACTACTTCATAATGGTCTTCAACAGAGCTTGCTATATTTTTGCACCATATAGAATTAAAGGTCAAGAAGGGGGAGCCATGCTGGGCTAAGCTATCTCCACACATCTTCTTAGACAGCACATTAGTTAATTCTAGGAATGCACACGATATTGTAATCGTATATTTTAGAGCAGTTAGTTAGGGTTGAAGAAGTGAAGTATTTTGTGTCAGGATAGTCTTTCTGTTTGATTTTGTTATGTTATGTATATACAATAGCTGTAGACGCGGTGAATTCAGCTGCCGCGTACTGTGTGGATTGCATTAGTCAGTCCTCATATTTTGCGCCAAATGTTTATTAATATATATTAATACTTATTTTGGACATATCCTGATTTGTATTTGTGGCAATTCTCTCCTGAACTGGGCTTGAGGATGAGGAGACTGATATCAGAGAGGTGCTATCCTCTGAGAATGGAAAAGAGGAGCCACGGTTTTCGCCAGCCGCTTTTTGATCGCTGAATTAAAGTGGAGCTGTGGTTTTGGCAGCAGAGTGGAGGTGTTGTGTTGGGACTGGGCTGTTGTTCTTCGGTGGAGTTTTGGTGGCTATTGGAGCCATTTCTGCTATTCTTGCCGCCCGATTTCAGTGAGTCGGCTGACTGGTTCGCCTTTTGTTTTTTTTCTTCTCTCATTTAAGAAGTTTTGGAGACTTTTTGGCGACTTTGCTATCCTGAACCTGAATCTGGGGGGTGCTACTGGTGGGATTTGGTGTGAGGACTGGACCCGCTGTTGTCAGATGATGAGTAACTGGTGCATGAGCCTTGTGGGTCTTGGGGGGGAGCCAAAGAGCTTGTCCCTCACCAGGATCTATTACACTTAGATCCCTGTTGGTGTTCCTCTCGGCGGATGGTTTGTTGGTTGGTGTTAGGAGAAGATTGGAAGGCCAGAAGTGGAATAAAGAAGCAGCATTTGGTTTGGAGGCCCATCGACTTTGAGCTTGGTGAGAATCGACGTGAGAGAGTGATCTGTTGAGATGCCCACAGCCCCGTAAGAACTTTTTCTCTATTCTCCTCCCTGGTGGACAGTGTGAGTGTTCTCCTCTCTTTACAGACAGTTTAAGGACATATCCTTTTATTCTTCTGCCTGGTGGACAGTGTGAGTGTTCTTCTCTCCTACAGACAACTTAAGGACATATTGTGGACAGTGAAAGTGTTTTTGCTTTCTTCTTAAAGATTATCTGAGTGATATACTGTATCCAGAATTGTACTGCTGAAGTGAGAGTTTGGTGGGGGGATACTCTTTTTCTGGTGAGGTGAGAGCTCCTAGAAGTCATAAACTGTTTATTGGAGAGAATTGTGGTAACTTCCTCCTCATACCCATGTTGTAATTTATAATCTGCTCTGTTTTGTTTATTTTGTGTTATTTATTATTGTTTGGTGTGTGGTGTATGATTGAGAGTTGAGTGGTTGGGTGTGTGGTGTTGTGTTGTTGGTGTGAATTTATTGTGTGTATTCTGAGTGTGTGAAGATGTGTTGGGGAGTTATTCGGATGGTCAGGCATTATTCCCCCTCCTGGCTTAAGGACCTCCACCCTTTTAGTTGTCCCCCATTATCCCCGAAGGTATACAGATGGTGTAGGGTTCTGGGGATTGTGAGGAGGAGGAAGGTGGAGGCAGGGCCTGGAGGGGGAATGGAAAGGAGTGGATGGATTGGGATAGTGGGGACAAGAAGATGCCCTGGGGCGAAATGGGTTCAGGAGAGGGGTCCTCTCTGCCTGATTCCCATACCCAAGGGCTCTGCCTGTGGCAGGCAGGTGGCTCAGTTTTCACTGGCAACTTATCCTACTTGAACGGTGTTATGTAATGCCAGGTCCATTAAAAACAAGACTGCTATAATAGCTGATCTTGTAGGATGATCTGACCTGGCATTCATCACTGAGACCTGGCTGGATGATAATACTGGCCCTGTTTTGGCTTCAGCTGTTCTAATCGGGTACTCGGTGATACACCATCCGAGATTGGATCGTAGGGGCGGGAGAGTGGTAATTTGTTTTAGAAGGGAACTGAACCTGATGGAGGTACCAGTAGGAATTACCAACTCCTTTGAATGTATCTTGGGTGAGGGTGTGGGGTACAGGATTCTTCTCCTTTACTGTCCACCAGGTAATGGGAATGTTTTCCTGTGGGAAGTTGCAGACTTCATTGTCGATATGACATTGGGATCCTCCAGAGGGCTGATCCTGGGGGATTTCAATGCCTGGGTCGATGATGAACTCTCACAGTTTGGTCAAGACTTCCTCTAGCTGATGAATTTGCTGGGCTTCACACAGGTTATTTCCTCCCCGACCCATATAGATGGTCATTCATTGGACTTGATATTCTTCCTGGGGATGGAGATATCTGACTTGGTGGAGCCAGTCGGATGGTCTGACCATCACACCATTGGGTTCAGTTTCTTGGTCCCCCCAGTTGGTCGGCCCCTATGGAAATTGTCCGGTACCACCCTTTGAGGGGTGTTACCCCAGAGGGCCTGATAGCGGTGCTGGATCTATCAAGTTTGCCGAGTGAATGCATGGATCCCGGGGAACCTGGTTCTTGCCTATAATAAGGCAGTAGTAGGGGCTCTGGATTCCATTGCTCCTGTTCATGTTCGACCCCTCACCCTTTGCCCCAAGTCTCCTTGGTTTGATGAGACTTTGAGGGAGTTGAGGAGAGTGGGAAGAAGGCTTAAGAGATGTTGGCGGAAGTCGGGTCTGGACTGTGACAGGCTTAGTTTGATGGACCATTATCGGGTCTATCAATCAGCAATTACCCATAAGAAGGCAGAATTCCTGTCCAGGGAAATTGCTGCTGCACAGAATCGACCAGCCCATCTCTTTCGGACCGTGGACAGATTGTGCAATCCACTCTGTCTTCAGCCCGAGAGAGCGTTTTCACAGGAATGGTGAGAGGAGTTTGTTCGATTCTTTGCAGATAAAGTTGACAAATCAAGTCCAATCTCCTTCTAACTCTTTCAAACAGGAGTTGTTGTGGTCAGCAGGAGATGTCAGACACCCAGTTTGTGTGGTCTGACTTTAACCAGCCCACAATCAATGACATAGTGATGATTGTCCATTCGCTGCGACCAACCAACTGTAGTTTGGACCCAGGCCCCACCCGCCTCTTAGTAGAATGTGTGGATAAAATCAGCCCGATCCTTGCCGAGATAGTCTGGCTGTCATTGGAGAAGGGGATCTTTCCTGATCCCTTGAAGGAAGCCGTGATTAGGCCCTTTCTTAAAAAGTCCTCCTTGGACCCGGACTGTCTGGCTAACTACAGGCCTGTCTCTAACCTGCCTTTTGTGGGTAAGGTTATTGAGAAGGTGGTCGCATCACAGCTGAATGATCATTTGACCAGCCACAATGTCTATGATTCTCTCCAGTCCGTATTTAGGAAGAGACATAGTACCGAGACAGCCCTTGTTCGGGTACTAAATGACCTCCTAATAGCAAGAGTTCGAAAGACTCGTTCCATCTTGGTCCTTCTTGATCTCTCTGTGGCATTTGATACTGTTGACCATGGAATGCTTTTGGAGTGCCTGCAGTTTATCTGTGGACTATCGGGCCCTGTCCTCAGTTGGTTTCGATCATTCCTCGAGGGTAGGACTCAGAGGGTGGCGTCTGGGATTTTTTCCTCGGCATCACTCCCCCTATCCTCTGGGGTGCCACAGGGCTCTATTTTAGCATCCATGTTGTTTGCGGTATATATGCTGCCATTGAGAATGATTATTAGGCAGTACAGCTTGAGTTTTCACTGCTATGCAGATGGTACTTAGCTGTACATGTCCTTTGTGCCCGACCAGGGTGATGCTGTCTCGGTCTTTAACAACTGTCTCAGGACTGGATGACTGTGAGCTGGCTGCGGTTAAACCCCCAAAAAACTGAGGTGTTGGTTGTGGACCCAGGTCATCGGGGGCAGGTTTGCTGACTGGGTCAACTTCAGGTCTTTGGCTTGGGGGGGACCCAGTTGGCGACCTCAAACCGGGTGCAGAACCTGGGTGTTATATTTGATGACTGTCTGACCCTTAAACATCAGGTGTCAGCCGTTGTCAAAACCTCTTTTTACCATCTGAGGAATATAGCCTGAGTGAAGCATCTGGTTCCTGCTGATGGCCTTTCAACATTGGTCCACGCCTTCGGTACCTCCCGCTTGGACTACTGCAATGCCCTGTACCTAGGGCTACCGGGGCTGGATATCTGCCGCTTGCAGTTAGTGTAGAATACGGTGACCAGGCTTCTGACTGGTACATCTAGGACCAGTCGCATAATGCCTGTCCTCCGCGGACTGCACTGGCTGCCAATACAGTGGCGGATTGCCTTCAAGGTCGGTTTTCTGACCTATAAGGCCCTACACGATCAGGGACCTAGTTATCTGCAAGACCTCCTTCATCCCTACTGTCCTTCTCGTCGGCTCTGATCCACCAATGAGGGATTGCTAGAGATTCCCAGGGTTTGTTTAAAGACATCTGGGGCAAGATCATTTCGTTTTATGGCCCCAACTCTGTGGAATTCTTTACCTCATCGGGTGAGAGATTGCCTGACAGTCCAAAGTTTTAAGTTAGCCCTAAAGATGCATTTGTTCAGTCTGGCATATTCAGATTTTTAAATATATTTATTGATTGATTTTAGGATGTTGTTTTAATTTTATGTATTTGATCTATTGTAAAAGTGCTTTGGTTTTGGAAAGGTGCTTTTTAAAAATAAAGCTTTGATTAATTGATTGAGTTAAACAATTAGGGGAACCACAAATCCTTGGCTTTCCAAAACCCTAATTGGACTCATGTGGAACAGAGACAATCTTTGGCATATAGCAAAGGCAACTGGAACACCTGCTGCAATAAACACCTACAAGGCAGCCAGAAATGCTTGCACCAAACTCTTCTGACAGGCCAAAGCCTCCTACTACAAGGATCTACTTAGCAAAACATGGGGCTCTGGCAGAGATTTTTGGGGGACCTTGAAATCCCTGATGGGCAAGGCCACTAAGGCTCCCCCTGACCTTCTTGTTACCACAAAGGGACCCTTGCAGGAACCCATCGATACTGCCAATGAGCTCAACAACACCTTCACAGACCTCTGAAGTATACTCCCCAGTGACTATTTCATGGATATGCAAGCACAACAATGACAAACTGACCCTCATGACCCACTAGAAAAGAGGTACCACCATTTCACTTTAAATGTGTCACCAAGGCCGAAACAATTAAACACACTAAAGGGGCCCTTGGCAAGACCAGGATGGGAGCGGATATGCTTGACATAAAGCTGTTGGTCTTCTCCTCAATTAACTTTCTGGTCCTCTTAACATGGTTTTCAATGCCTCTCTTAAATCAGGAGTGTTCCCAGATTTATGGAAGTCAGCTAATGTCACACCTGTCTTTAAAGCAGGGGACAAGATACAAACATCCAGCTATAGACCCATTTCCATCCTCCCTCCCCTATCTAAAGTACTCAAAAGAATGGTCTCAGAGCAACTTACTGAATACTTAGATAAACATAATCTACTCTGCGCACAGCAGCATGGCTTCCAAAAAAAGCACTCCGCACTCACCACACTAGTGGACTACTCATCCCACTTATACAGTGCTTTGGACAATGGGCATGCAGTTGGTTCAGTCTTCATCGACCTTATGAAGGCCTCTGACACTGTAAATCACAACCTCCTCCTAAGTTGCCTTCTATCCACAGGTCTATCTCCTGAGATGGTAAATTGGTTTGGCAGCTACCTCACCAACAGGACACACTGAGTCAAAATAGGTAATACCCTCTCTGCAGCTAATGAGGTGACCCTTGATGTCCCACAGGGGTCAATCCTTGGTCCTCTACTCTTTAGCATTTTCATCAACTCCGCCCCTACAGCATGCTCAGCAAGCATAGTTCTCTATGCTGATGACACAGAAATATCAGTCGGTGGTAAAGACCTCCACTCCATCATAACAGATCTCCAAAGCAGCTTCCTTAAACTTGAATCGTGGTTCACTGAAAACAAACTACTGTTAATCATCAAAATAACTATGAGTATGCTCTTCACCACCTCCCAAAGCAAAAAGAAATACCTGCCACTGCTGATACATAAACAAAAGGGTGAGTTTCTAGACCAAATCACTAAGTTCAAATATCTCAGCATCACGTTTGATGACACCCTCACCTTCTCAAGCCACATAGACTCAGTTATCAAGACCGCAAATGCAAAGCTGGGTGTGCTTTACCGTCATAGACACTCAATGACTCCTGATGCTCTTAAACTAGCTACTAGTAGTTCAATACTGTCTAACATAGACTATGGATTGCCTATTTATGGGGCACACACAAAAACAGCCCTAAACAGGATCAGCAGACTCCTCAATAAAGCCTGCCACCTTACTCTGGGGGCTGCCATTGACACCCATACTTGCCTGCTCTACAAAGACACTGGGTGGCTCCCACTCAGCCTTCAAGGGCAATATCAAACCTTCCTGCTTCTAAAAAAGGTGCTGCTGGGTCTGTCGTCTTCCACACTGGGAGTCCACTTTAGGCTGGCTGTCCCTATGAAATCAACCCGAAGTATGGCCACAGGCAGGATGATGATACCCTTCAAAAGGACAAAACTTGCCCAAAACTCCATCCTGTACAATGAACTACCCACTGACCTCTCTGAGACACCCAAGATTAGTACTTTCAAAACTGGGCTCAGAACATTCCTTGGCTCAAAAATTACCTGTACCTGCCGGTGTTAATGTGTAATAACTCAGCCGACAGTCTCCCAGTACCTATCCCTTTCCTCAATTATCACTCCACTGAATATCACCTTCCCCGGGACCCCTTCCCTTACCCTATCACCTTGTAACTAACGATGTCTCCTCATGGCTGAACATTCCCCCCCTGACAATGCCACCTTTTGGCTGACCCCCTCACCCCCCCTTCTCTTTCCTTAAATCAAGCTTGTGTAATTAAGTACTAAATTGATGTGTAAAACCTCAGACTTGTTCTATTACTGGATGTGTATTTGATTCAATGTTTCTTTTACTGTTAACCCTGTATTTTTATACTGTTATGTCTGTTTTTTTATTTATTTTTATTTTATTGAAATCTAGGATTGCAAATACCTTTGAGCAGGAACTGCTCATTTACAAAGGTTCCATGTCGAAGGAGTGGGGGTATACATACATACAAAGGTCAACATAGTAATACAGTACATAGTTACACAATAAAAAGTAGTAAGAGACTGAGGCTTAGGAAATTCCAGTAATTCAAAATGTGCCAAATGTTAGGTAGCATGACATACCAGCCAAGGGCAATCTTAGAAATAAGTGCTGCAGGTGAGGGGGGGTATGCAGGCAGGAAAGCCATTGTCGGAGGGTAGATGGTGAGGGTAAGAGCTCTAAAGGGGAAGGTTAAAAGTCAGGAAATGCCTGGGGGGGAGGAAAGGGAGAGGGGGAAAGGGAGTAGGCAGGTAGGAGGGGGCAAGGCGGGGAGAGGTAGCTGTCAAGACTGAAGTGGAGGGCAGTGAGCGGTGTGCCCCTGATTAGGCGAGGCAGTCACAACGACTAGTTGAAATGAGATGAAGTCGGAGTTGTCTCTTAAAAGAGCCAAGAGCAGCAGCAGTAAGAGTTTTTTTGTTGAGAGTGTTGTACCACTGTGGTGCTCTGTGGGCAAAGGCCCTCTGGCTCATGGTAGTCCGGCATCTGGGGACAAGGAAGGTTAGTTGTTGTGAACTTCTAGTTCGCTGGGTGCTGTGGTGGTCAATAAGGAGCTTTTCAATGCCACGGGGCATGACCCCGAGGAGGACTTTTTTGGCTAAGAGGCAGGTTTGATACTGTATCCGGCTGATGAGAGGAAGCCATCCTGCCTGAGTGTACAGGTCACAAGTGTGTGTAAGTCAGTCAGCCCCAGTTAGCAGCCTGCATGCTTTGTTGAGTGCAGCTGTAATTCTGCAGAGGGTAGAGGCGGAGGCAGAGCCATAAATTGCTAGTTCGTAATCGATGATGGAGGTGACAGAGCTGTTGATAGCCAACTGGAGAGTGTCAGGAGTCATGCAGTGTTTGTGCCTATGGAGAAGGCCTATATGGATGTTGGTGGCTTTGGTGACAGAATCTATGTGCCGATGGTAGGAGAGTGAGCTGTCCAATGTGACACCTAGGTATTTCAAATCAGGAACGTGTTCAAGTAAGGTCCCTGTTTGGTTTAGGATGGTGAGGTCACGGGATTTGTACTTGCTCCTGGCATTGTAGAAGGTCATAACCTTTGTTTTGCTGTAGTCCATGACCAGTTTGTGTGACTTGAACCATTCTTCGATGCACATGAATTCAAGCTGTAATTGTTTCTCAAGGAGCTCTGCATTTTGGTGGTTGGTGAACATGACTGCGTCATCAGCGTAGAGCAGTAATTTCTGGTGGCAGACACTGGGAAGGTTGTTGAGGAAGAGGCTGAAGAGTGGTGACCCAGGATGGACCCTGTGGGACCCTGAAAGGACTGGCTTTTCTTCCGAGGTGACACCGCAATCCTAACCCGCTGGACCCTCTCCCCAAGGTAGCTTGAAAACCAGAGCAGCGCTTCATTGGAGAGCTCAATGTTTGATAATTGCTTGAGTAGGAGTGGGTGGTTCACAGTATCAAAGGCTTTCGTAAGGTTGATGAATACTGCCCCTACACAGTTTCCTTGATCGAGCATGGTATGGATGAAGCCCGTGAATTCTAATAGTGCAGTGGTGGTACTGTGCCCTTTTCGGAAACCATGTTGCTCAGGACACTGGATGTCATATTTTTCCAGGTACTTGACTAGTTGGTCTGAGGCGATGCGCTCCAGGGCCTTAGACAATGGAGGGAGGATGGAGATAGGTCTGTAGTTGGAGTGCAGTGATTTGTCTCCACTTTTGTGTACCGGTGTGATGGTCGCCTGTTTCCAGCGAGATGGGAACTGGGACATCCTTAGTGATAGATTGAGGACCTTTGTCAGGGGTTCAAGGACTTCTTCAAGGACAAGTGCTAACAACTTCAGGTCAAGGGAGTCACCACTGTAGCCTGCGTTGTGAATGGCCTTCCGAATATAGGTTCTGGCTTCATGCACTGGGATCTCCTTGAAGTAGAATTGTGGGGCAAAGTGTAGGAGAGGAGTAGTTGCAGGAGGGTTACTACTAGAGGGGGCATCAAAGAAATTAGAAGGAGAACACTATCCAAGTTGGAGAACGATTGTTAAAGGTGGTGGTGATTGTGTACAGGTCAGATGTTGGTGTTCCATTTATGTTGAGCATGGTGGGTGGTGACTTAGGGTCCTTGCCTGTAAGGTCTTTCAAGTTACTTCAAATTTTTTCCATCACCCCAGGAGTTGGAGAGAGCTTCCTTGAAGTATTTGCTTTACTAGCCCTAACTGCCCGCTGCACTCATTTCTGGCAGCTTTATACTTTTGAATATCCCCAGGTTTGGATGTTGCATGGGCACAGTGCCAGAGATGATCCCTATGTTTGAGTAAAGTGATTAGATTGGGGTTATCCAAGGGTTAACTCTGCCCCTGACCTTCAGCTTTTTGAGAGGTGCAAAGATATTGCAGGCCGCAGTGAAGTGGCTGATGAAAAGGTCTAAGGCTTGGTTTACATCAATGGCAGAGTCGATTGGTGTCCAGTCCAGGTGGCTTAGGTGTGTCTTTAGTAGCTCAAGGTACCCCTGCTTTAACACTCTGGTGTAAATCATTTTAGGAGGGGGCTTAATGAATTTGTTTGTCCAGGTACATGTGACTGGTGAGTGGTCACTGATCCCATCAGGGAGCACCGAGACTTTTGAGATTCATTCAGGGTGATTAGTAAGGATCCAGTCCAGAAGTGTGTGCGACCCTGTCCTATAGTTGCATCTGGTGGGGGTGGTAACAAGCTGGGTGAGGTTCTGTGACGTGACTGTATCCTTGTAGTTTCTGGCCTCCAGCGACAGCCAATTTATGTTGAAGTCACCTAGTACTATGAGTTCAGAGTTATGGTGTAATTCCTGTAGGCTTTCCAATATGCTCATAAATCCATTGGGCTGATCTTTAGGGGGTTGGTACACAGAGGCAATGGTGAGCTCCTTGTTGTGCGCCCCGAGTAGAACTTTAATAGCGAGAACCTGCGAGGGTGGTTTAGGGTTTGAGAACGGGAAGACTTGACCCAGATAGGAATTCCTCAGGTAGATGACACAGCCTCCACCTCGTTTGGAAACCCTGTCCTGCCTGAATATACAGTATCCAGGGATGGTGACTGCAGCATCTGGTATCTTGGGGTTAAGCCATGTTTCGACAACAGAGAGTACATCAGGGCTATGTTGCTGGACCCAGGTTTGCAAGATGTCAAGTTTGTTAAGGAGGCTGCAGACATTGATTGAGGCTAATGTGAGGGACCCCTCCCGCCTTTTTGTGGCATGGGGTGCTCGGCTGGTAGGCCCCGGGTTAGGATGAACATTTCCAGATATCAGAAGTAGCATAAGTAGTATCCTAAGAAGGTAGACTTTAATCATTTTGCAGACTAGTTTTGTTGTAGGGCATCTAGTCCTCTTGGCCTTGCTGGTCTGTGTTTGCCCCATGATATTGCAGAGCACAATATATAAAACCATGTTCTCAGAGGTGCCACATGATTGATGAAAAGTAATCAAATCCACAGGAAATGGTGAACTACCAGGGACCAGAAAACTGTTATTGTAGCTCAAAGACCCAGAATGTGATAAATTCCTGAAGGGGTTAAATTCCTGAAGGTGATGAACACTGGCCTGGGGCATATGCAGGATGTAAAAATCCTTTGTTAGTATCTAGCCTCTGTTCTCCAAAAGGGTTGTGAATAGACCTCAAAGACAAGTACACATCTTTTAAGAACAAGTCAGACGAAATGTGGATTCAATGCAGCACTCACAACTCAGTGCTTGTATAACTGATTTACTGACCTTACTTTTGGCTTTGATGGCTTCCAAAAAAGTTGATTTATGATGAGAATGCCAATACCTGGTGGTGATGTTTTGCAGTTTCTTAGTCCAGGAAATTTCATAGATGTTATGTCCAAGAATGGTCCGGTTCCTCCAAGCAGAAACACAGGAAAATCCACAAAAACTAAACTACTGACAGAGACAAACACACATAGCCAGCCACACAGGCAATTGATGTGGAACCTTTGAAAACGAGTCCTTGACTCAAAGGTATTAATCCCAAACTGAAATAAATAAATACAAAATTTAAATCACTTTATCAAGTCATACACCCCTATGTTGAACCCCTCCTGTCAAATTCAATTTGAGGCCTTCTTACAAGATTTTGACCTACCTCACTTGTCAGAGGCTCAAACTGAATTTTAACAAACATCTTCAACATTGCAAGAAGTGGACTTTGCTATCGACACCTTGGCTCCCAGTAAGTCCCCAGGACCGGATGGTTGTACGCCTAATTTTTATAAAAAGTTTAAGTCTCTATTAGCCCCCATATTACTTAACATGTTTAATTATATCTTTGTACATGGTATTTCTGATTTTCCCTAACTGAGGCTCTGATAGTGGTTTTATTAAAACCAGGGAAGGACCCCCAATATGTTTCCAGTTATGGGCCAATTTAATTTAATGTTGATTTTAAAATCCTGGCTAAAGTTTTGGCTACCTGGTTAAACTGAGTCTGGGGTTCTTTGATTAGTGGGGAGCAAGCAGGGTTTGTACCAGGGAGATTGTCAGTGGATCATTTAAGAAAGCTGTCTCATCTTTTCTCCGCATCCAGGGAATCTTTTACACCTGCGGTGCTGGTTTCCCCGGATGAGGAGGAGGCATTTGACAGAATCTCATGGGATTATGTGTTCAGTTTACTTCCTAAATATTATATTTCCCCTGAGTTTATTCAATGGATCAAGGTGCTCTACACCTGCCCTTCAGCCTGTATATTGAGTAATGGGGTCTGATCAGAGCAAATTTCTTTGCAACAGGGCACCAGACAGGGTTGCCTCCCTCTCTCTTTATATTTAATTTGTTCTTAGACCCTCTAATTAGGAAAATCAACAAGGTCCCTCAAGTTTCAGGTATCTCTGTAGGCCCAGCTCAATATAAAATCAAATCAAATCAAATCAGCTTTATTTATATAGCGCCTTTCACAACCAAGGCACTGTACATAAAACATATACATAAAAAGATTAAAACAGCATTGTAGTGCGTCAACTGTATTTAAAATAAAAGCTAAATTAAATAAATATGTTTTTAAACCAGCTTTAAAACTATCGATGGTTGGACATTCTCTCAACCAACGAGGTAGAGAATTCTACAGGGTTGGTGCTGAGAAAGCAAAAGCATGTGATCCTGATGTTTTCAATCAAACCCTGGGAATCTCTAGCAATCCCTCATTGGTGGAACGGAGAGGGCGGAGGAGGCAGTAGGGAATCAGGAGATGTTTCAGGTAGCCGGGTCCCTGGTCATGTAGGGCTTTAAAGGTTAGTAAACCAACCTTAAAGGTGATCCGCCACCTAACAGGCAGCCAGTGCAGTTCGAGGAACACAGGTGTAATATGACTGGCCCTAGATGTCCCAGTCAAAAGCCTGGCTGCTGCTTTCTGCACTAGCTGCAGGTGGTGGATATCAACCCCTGGTAGACCTAGGTAAAGAGAATTGCAGTAGTCAAGGCGGGTGGTGACAAAGGCATGGACCAATGTTGGAAGATTGTCCGACGGAACCAGGTGTTTCACCCGGGCAATATTCCTCTGATGGAAAAAAGAGGTTTTGATGACAGCTGATACCTGAGATTTTAAGGTCAGCCCCTCATCAAAAATAACACCCAGATTACGCACCTGATTGGAGGTAGGGAGCGGCATTCCACCAAGTAACAAACCCGAGGTTTGTCCAACTCCCAAACCCACCCCCCAGGGCGACCTGGGTCCACTACCAGTACCTCAGTCTTATCTGGATTCAGTCTTAGCCAGCTGGAACTCATCCAAAGTCTGATCTCAGCAAGGCAGTTGTTTAGCACGGAGAGTGCATCACCCTGGCCAGGGAGAAAGGACAGATACAGCTGGGTATCATCTGCATAGCAGTGAAAACCCAGATTGTATCACCTAATGATTTCTCCCAATGGTAGCATATACACTGCAAACAGCATGGGAGCAAAAATGGAACCCTGCGGTACCCCACAAGGCAGGGAGTGAGTGCCAGAGGAATATATTCCGGTGGCAACTCTCTGAGACCTGCCTGTGAGGTAAGAATGAAACCACTTGAGGACTGTACCAGACAGCCCACAATAAACCTGCAGGCGATCCAATAGCACACCATGGTCTACAGTGTCAAATGCAGCAGAGAGATCGAGAAGGACCAGAATGGTACATGCCTTTCGGTCTCTAGCCATTAGGAGTTCGCTGAATACCCAGACAAGGGCAGTCTCTGTGCTATGCTTCTTCCTAAAACCAGACTGGAGAGTATCATAGACATTGTGAGTCGTAAGATGATCATCCAGTTGCAGCGCAATTGCCTTTTCAACAACCTTACCAACAAATGGCAGGTTAGAGATAGGCCAGTAGTTAGCTAGACAATCTGGATCCAAGGAAGATTTTTTAAGGAGTGGTCAAACGACCGCCTCCTTGAGGGTGTCGGGAAAGACCCCCCTCTCCAAGGACTTCCAGAAGATGTCAGCAAGGATTGGGCAGATAGCTTCTACACATCCTACTAAGAGGGGTGTAGGGCCCGGATCCAAACTACAACTAGTTGGGCGTAATGTCTGGATGATCTTTACAATGTCACTGAACTCCAGTCGGCAAAAGTCTGACCAGTCAGACTGAGTACATGCCACTTCCCGCTAATCACCGCAATCCCCCAAAGGAGAGGTTAGACCGATGCCAGATCTGATGCTGGCAACCTTATCTGCAAAGAACCGAGTGAGCTCCTCGCATCTTAGCTGAGAAAAGGCTTCTTTAGGCTGGAGACAGACTGGATTGCACAGTCTGTCCACAGTCTGAAAGAGCTGAGCCGGTCGGTTCTGTGCAGCAGAAATCTCACTGGACAGGAATTCTGCCTTCTTACGGGTGATTTCTGATTGATAGCAGTCATAGTGTGCCATCAACCTAAACCTGTCAGCATCATTACCGGACTTCCGCCAAGCTCTCTCCAACCTTTGGCCAATTCGCCTCAACTCCTTCAAGGAGCCATCAAACCAAGGGCTCCTTGGACGGAGGGTGAGAGGCCGAACACGAACAAGAGCAATTTTGTCCAGAGTATCTCCCACAGCCTTATTATAGGCTTGTACGAGATCATCTGGACTCATGCATTCACCCGACAAACCCGATAGATCCAGTACTGCCATTAGGTCACTGGGGTTAACACCCTTTAAAGAGCATGTATCGAACCATCTCCGTAGGGGCAGACCTAATTGGGGCCCTGAAACTGAACCTTATGGTGATGGTCAGACCAACTGATTGGTTCCACCCCAAATCAGTGATCTCCATACCCAAAAGAAATATCAGATCCAGTGAATGACCCCCTACGTGGGTCGAGGAGGTAACCACCTGTGTTAGGCCCAGCATTACCATCAGCTGGAGGAGATTTTGACCAAAATGTGAGAGTTGATCGTCGACCCAGGCATTGAAGTCACCCAGATCAATCAGTTTGGGGAACGTCAAAACTAAGTCAACGATGAAGTCTGCAAAGTAAATTATCAATATATGCAGACGATATATTACCCATCATGATACCTCCCTGCCTGTGGCCCTAAATATTATCAAACATTTTGGTAGTTTTTCTAATTATAAATTAAATTTAGCCAAAACAGAAGTTATGTTGCTGAATACGGTGACCATGAGGGTGAGTGCTGAACATTTGGGACTGGATTCAAGACAAACTTTAATGTCTTTAAATGTATCTTAGCCTGTCCCCTTTTAAAATGAAACAGTATAACTTAGATTCGGTAGTTGAACAAATTAAAAGAGACCAGGACCGCTGGAATCTTTTACCCATTTCGTTATGGGGACGTCTTAATATAATAAAAAGGAATGTGCTCCCATGAATTCTTTATCCATTGCTTATGCTTACTCAAGTGTTACCCAAGGGCTGGTTTGCCACGGTGCATAGAATTCTCTCCAACTTTTTGTGGTGGGGCAAACCGCCCAGGAGAGCACTGATTAAATTAAACTGATTGATTAAATGGGTGGCCCCCTTTTGCCCGACACCCCGACGGTGAAACACAGAAAATGACCACTACAGCAACAGTCACTGTAATGGTCCATTTCCATGTTTCGCTTTCCCTCAGTGTCCTGCCCCCTTCCTGGACCAACCCTGACCTGGAGTTGAGAATCCTAAAGTCTGGGGGGTGTGGGGGGCACAGAAAACACTGGTGGCTTGGGTGGCACAATACCAGCATCTGTATTGTGCCATCACTGTGCGGGTGGTCGACAGATTTACTGTCAACCAAACTTGGTGCTTCTGATTAAATCAATGGCCCCTAAGACAGAGGGGGTTGAAGGTCCCCAAAATCTTTTTATATTACCTTGCTATACACAGCTCTAGGTACTTTCATTATTATAAGTCAGTCTGTAAGGATCCTTCTCTAGAATACGTCCCCCAATGGTTAGATATTGAACAATATCAGTCCTCTCAACTGGGCATGGCCTTCCAGGCATTGTTATATGTTCCCCGGAAGAAATTCCCTAGAATTTTGCTGGACACTCCTATAGATATATCAATGCAGGCCGACAAACAACTATGTTCTTTTCTTAGGATAGATCCCACCAGGGATCTCTCGCAACCCTTGTTGGGGAATCCCAGTTTTAGCATTTGGCCATTTCCTTACTAAGAAATTTTGGCCTTCTCCTGCAGCCAGTAATGTATAGCATCTCTTACAGAATGGTAAATTATTAACATTTTTAGAAGCCCAACAGAAGTATGGGATACCTTCATCAGGATATTCCAAGTACCTTCAACTTATTCACCGGCCTACCTGAGGAAGTGGTGTATATGAATACAGTGCAGGGCTTCAAACAGGCATGGGATAGGCATAAGGGAGCAATACAGATGAGTATGAATAGATAGGCCATTGACAGAGTAAAGGCCAATGGCACATTTATAAGGCAGACAAAATGGGCAGACTGGATGGGCCTTGAGGTCCTTATCTGCCGTCAACTTCTATGTATATTTCTAAGTTTCTATGACTAGTGCCATGCTACTCTTTTGAATATGGAGCCCACAAATTTTATAACAGTGAAAAATGTATGTAAACAGCAGCACGATATGTTTTAGTAAAACAAACCTAGCTTTGAATACATAAGCAATGTCACAGAAATAATGCAGAAAAACTAATATAAGAGCAATTTAAAAAGTTAAAATTAAAAAGTTTATTTAACATGCGGTATTTCATAGTTTCATTCCTGTTGGGGCAAGTATGTAGGAAAATAAAACAATTTACTATGAAATAATGAACAGCTTGAAGTGATGACACAAGCATACTTATTTAAACAAATAACAATACAGATTTGCATCTCCGATTTACAATGCTCCGTAGTGGCTAGCATGCTCTAGAAGGCAGGAATATTGAAACAAATAATAAAAAAAGGACACAATAAAGGTACAAATAAAATGTTTTATTGGTATAACTACAAGGAGGTTATGGAGAAATTTACCTATAAACCTTAAAGTACTGTGTAACTAGTGAATGCAATATGGAACAAGTTTATTGAAAATGAAACTGATGTGGGACAGTGGCCCAATACAGTAATGCATAATACAGTGCTTATATGTGTTCAAATTGCTTAAAGTAAAAAAAAAAAATATTATGGTTATTTGATAAGTTTGAAATGGGGCAGTACAGCACCCGTGTTTCACACACTCAACTATTTGGTGCGAGCAAAAAGTAATATAAGTGTAGAATATCAGTTGTAGTTTATTTATCTGTTTAGACTGTACAGAGCCCTGAGCAGTGCACACAAAATGTTGGCATTTGAATAACTGACGATGACCTGTGATTACAGCGACCGTAAAAACCGCCACCGCAAAAAGGGCGATAGATTTGGGCGAGTGCACTAACAGCAACCGGTGGTTCCCCCCTCCCCGAGTTGCAACCGCCCGGAATTAGTATATTTACAAAGCGGGTGTGGGGGGTGAAGCCCCCAAAGATACATGAATCGCTGTATCTGCACTCACCCCAATGTACTCACCATTTTCATGCATTGCCGAAAAAAGAGTAGCTGTCATCACATGGTATCTCGGGTGAGTGGGCTTATTTCCAGCAAATTGTGGCTATGCATTTAAACCATAGTTGCAACAGGCTCCTCACGGCTTCCTTTATCATTGCAGGTATATGGAGCCACACTGCCTGTCACTTTGGCCATAGATTTTGGAAACCTATGAGAAACACATAGAATTCTAATTAACAGTTGCAAAATGTGACAAACTTATGCAAAACACCGATTTTTATTCAACAGTTGCATAATGTGCATATATCAAAATTCAATGCATAATACATGACTATTGTAAAAACCTAGTAAAAATATTCACATTAAACATATGTTTTGTAGAGGAAATATAAATCATAGAAAATGTGAACACTTTCATTTTCAATCAAAACTAATTAATATTTAAAAAAAAAAAAACACATACTGTTAATCGTACTAACCTGCTCTCACAAAAAATTAACCATCGTCCTTAACTTTAATTAATTTTCAATATTACATATAGAATAATTCATGGGTTGGTGCATGTAACCAGAATTTTACACACACCTGAGGTTTGGGATGCTACATAAACCCGAGAACAAAGCTTGAGGGGTTCATAAAAGCATCCCACACCAACTTGTGAGTGCAGATACCGCTGGAGAAGAGGGACAAGGCCCAGAGACATGTGCAGAAACAAAACAGAATGGAGAGGTGGCAGCAGCAGCTTCTCTGCTGTACCTACAAAGCAGCCAGAAGAGGATCAGCGAGTAAAACCATGAAGGAGATCTGGGCCATCTTGAAGAGCCTCACCTGTGCACCATAGAGGGACTGGACTGTAAGAGACACCTGAGAATGGAACTGAGGAATTTGTCTCTCTTTTGTTCCTGCAGAGACTCATGACTGAGTGTGAGAGGCTGCAGAAGAAGATAGAAGAAAGAAAATGAAAGACTGAACTTTGGGGTTTTAAACGGACTAATGTTTAAGCTAAGTAAAAGGGGATAACAAGGCACACAACAAAAAGGAGGGGAGAACATGATTAAATAAAAGGGGGCATCGAAGATTGAATTGAGTTTAGGGCTGCTCTTAAACAATCATAATAGAAGGGGGATTAAAATGGAGACATGTTCACGGGTAACAGACATAGCCTGCAGCTGTACTATAAATACTGCTTAAAGACACGCGGATTAGTAAAAAAGGGAATAAAGATGGGGATGAGCAAAACATTGAGAAAATGCTGTAATATGACACGGAAGAGAGATGGGGGGAAGCAAGAGGGACATACAGGCAGTAAGATAGTAATACTCCAATAGAGATGGATGATTAACAGGAAGGGTTGTAGGGGGAGGGAGACAAGGGCAGGGAAGGGGAAGTTTTCAAAGGATGCCTACTATACAACTAAAGAATGCTCAGAGAATAATTGATATATCATGGGAGAGGAAAGACACAAGAATAGCATAAAGTACACAGTCCCTCATTGGGGGGAAGATAAGAGGAGGGTACATATTGAATGTAAAATATATCCCTTACCCCGCAGAGAAAAAGACAGGAGGAGTCATTGGAGAGAAGGGAGAGGCATTAAGAACTTACAGTGCAGACTGAAGGGAATATCACAACATTGGAAAAGAGGAAAGGGAAGGTGAAGAGGTTAACAGAGGAAGGTACTGAAACAAAAATACTGGGGCATACAAGTATTGTAAGTAATATATGTAGGTATAGAGATGTATAGTACCATACAGACAAATTAATACAATATGTATCAATTGCAGACTGTTTGAAAATGGTATTTACGAGATCGCCATTGTTCTTCCTTGATTTAGAGACACTAAACACCAGCATGAGAAGATTTTAAGAGGTTGGAGATGACTCTTCCAGCATTGTGATGCCCTGAAGAAAGTGTTGAGGAGACTCCTAGGAGGGTGGATCGGATGTCTCCGCAGGAGTGTAGAAGCCATGACAACACTGTTGCGTGGATGTAATGGGGTAAGGAAGTGGGGAGGTGGTAATGAAAGTAAATTCCGAGGAATAGCTTAAATGCTGTAGATGGTGTTAGAAAATTAGAAGAACATTGGGGAAGACAGAGGGAGAGGTTCCATGTCATAATGCGATCATGGAATGGTGACCTGTGAAGAGGGTGCAAACTCACAGCGCCGATGAAATGGAATAAAGTCTTTTTACCCTCCACACGCCCCTATATTTAGAATTCAAACACCAGGGAGGCATACCTCGGGACAGGAGAACCACCAGTCACCCAAAAGTGTCAGCACTATGGTTCAGTCACCCACTTCACAGGTCACTGTTCCACAGACGCCATATTGACGGGCTACTGAGGGGAGATATCAAGAGCTAAAACGTAAAGTGGGGGGGGGGAGGGAAAGGGAACCAAAGGGGAATGGTAATGGGAGGAAGATAAAAGTAATGCCCACTTGGACAGGGGACAAGAAAGGATTTACACATGAAGATAAGCAAGAGAGAATGAAATGGTAAGATATCCTCAGAACGAACCATGAGAAAGAATCACAGAGTAAAAATCAGTCAATGGTAAAGTGCCATGAGGCAAAAGGGTTAAAGAGGTCCTTGGGGAGGGAGAGGATGGGAGAGATGGATCTTGGGCTGATGTTCGGGCTGTGGTATGTGATGAATGTGATGATAGGTCATATATTTCCAACAGGCAAAGGGGTACCAGTCTTGAAATGTAGGCCCTGGATAGTGCCCCCTAGGAGCAGAGGGAGTGAGAGTACTGCCACTCTGGAACTAGTAGAGAAGAGGTGGAGACCTAGATCCAGAGCAAGGGGGGATACGAATATCCCTCCCTACCTTGGACGTAACAAATGTTTTTGCACACAGTTTAGAAAGGGGAGGATCGCAGCTGGCAAACTTCTAAAGAGTTATAAGTTGAAATTGTTCAGTAATACAGGGCATATAATGATAATTGAGGGGTCCCAGAGGCTGGAAGGAGGAGATTTAGATAGGCCACTTTGCTTGGATGGGCGTCCAGAGAGCAAAAAGGGGCGGGGATGATGGCAGCCCAGTCAACCAAGGTATTGATCTTTAATGTGAATGGACTGTCCAATCCAATTAAAAGAAAAAAAGATTAAGATGTGTAACCCCCCTACAAATGGGGGTCACTAAAAAGCCTTCCGATTTAAAATAATTTAGTGAGAGTGCCTAATGCCTCCATGTACTGTCGCTTTAAGAGCTGCCAATCTGCAGTGTAATTAATTTGAACTGGGGGGACTGTGTGTTTCCTTGCTCGAGTCCCGCCTGGGCCACTGAGCAGATCGCTCCGTTCTGCAGTCGCTATATACGCTAGGGGAGCACTTCAAAAGATGTGTATCTGCTGGGAATTTGTTAGAGTGATAATGACAGTACAGTTTGTCTAACCTGCCTTTCTTGCAGCTGGGACTCTGTGTGTTTAGCCCCTCCATTTCGGATCTGAACTGCTGAATAGGTCCAACTAATGGGGAAGGGCTCCTTAAAATGGAGCCTGCTGGCAAATCTGCACTTGGATTCTCAAATGGAGCCAGCCACAAGGGGCTTGTATGGAGAGAGCCTCTGGGAAATGTAGTTTGGACCGTGGTGCCTTTTTTTGCCAACAGAGGGAGCCTGTTGTGACTGACAAGGAGAATCAGCCAACTGCAACCTTTTGGATTTGGAAGAAATGCTCGGACTGTCTGCTGGGAGAGTTAGTCTGAGCATGGAGCTGGAAGAGTGAGCAGCTCGTGGGGCTGCTGCCCCCGGGGCAGCGAAGGAACCATAAGGGAGGCCTGAAAAAGGCCTGTCTTTTGTCGGCTCTCCTGAGAGGAGAGAAAAAGGACTGTGTTTTCTCGGATCAAGTATCTGATCATGGGTGAAAAAGGAAAGCAGTCGCTGTGGCCTGGATATTGGGCAACCAAGGGTTCAGACAGAGATTCTGAAGTGGAAACCTTGATTTTCAGACAGAGATTCTGAAGAGAAGCCTTGATGTTCAGACAGAGATTCTGAAGTGGAATCCTTGATTTTCAGACAGAGATTCTGAAGAGGAACCTTGATGCTGAAGTGCCCTGAGGTTTGGGGCAGAAGAGAACTGTGTTTGAAGTTGGAAGCTGAGGGGGAAACTGCCCCGAGTGTTCGTGCAGCCGATGTGCGCAGTAGATTCACGCGTGAAGCGCATGTGAGGCCATAAAGTTGGCCTGCATTCATTAGTGAGTAATTATTCGGACAGCGATTCCGAGCTTTCAGAGGAGAGAAGAAGCAGAAGTTATTTTGGGACCAGACTTAACCTGAAGAAGACCGAAAGTGTGTAGAATTGCGATTGACCTGTCAGGACTCTGTGGTATGGTACAGTAAGTGACCTTTACATATAAATGTGTGAGTGCTTGTGGGGACTGAGCGCTGAGTAATTCCCCATGTTGTGAACTGTGTGCTGTGCTGGGAGTGTGATTCCCTAGCAGGGTTCGATCTGAATCCGCGTTTGAGTCAGAGAAGAATGCCTTGGTAGCCAGGCTCAATCTCCTGAGGTGACCAGCTGCTTGCCTGGTAGTGTTTTGTGTACATATAAATTATGCAGCGAGCTGGAAGTCGCAGCCAGCATCTCTTGGACTACATCTGCCTGTGACTAAAGTATATGGGATGCTTGATGAAAGTGTCGTTGCCAATGTACTCTGGATGAATGCCTTTTGGTATATAAAGTACTGGATGTGACCGTATTTGAATTGCATATAGGATGCTTGACAAAAGTATCACCAGTATTGCTTTGGATGGGACTTTCAAATATTGTGCTGAATGTTCTGGATGCAAGATCCACATAGTTTGTTCAGGAATGTTCAGAAGTCTGTGAGTGCAGGGCAATCCCTGCTTTGTCTGCTAAAGTGCAGGGCAATCCCTGCTGTGGTTGTAAATAGTAATTTGCTGCTTTACACAAATCTGTTTCTAAGTTGCCCCCACCCTCAAATTAATAGCTGGCCACCTCGACCAGCTGCAACTCCATCAGGCCTGCAACATCTTGGACTGTGGTATCCGTTTAACCAGTATGGTATGAGATTGCGGGGTTTCTGCTGTATCTGGGACTGGTACCATTGTGGGTATTATGAATAATTGTGTTTAACATCTGATTTATCAGCAGCTAGATAGCCAGGGCTCTGGATGTCTTAAGTCAAATGGTAAAATGTGATTTATGTCTGCCTGTTAATATGTAGCCACCCAGCTGGAGGGTTCACCAACAAAATCCAAGATGATCCCTGTACAAGTGTAAATACGGTAAGATAACCTCTACTCCTCCTGTTTCCCCTTTCCTAGCTCCTTTATTCCTCCGAAATAAATACCTTGTTGTTGTTGTTTGAAATCCTGTGTGAGCATATTATTAGAGAGAGCCTTTAATTCAAAATGTGGAAATGTGGGGAACTGTGTATTGGGGCATGTGTCTAGGAAAGGTAACTGGTTACCGTGGGTGGTGTAGCAGCTCAGGGGGCTACACCCAGTACCATCTCACCCACGTAAAGCACCCTGAGTGTAGGCACTGCGCAAAGGTTAAAAATGTTATAAGTTAGCGAACCCAACCCCCTTAGCCTATGTTCAGTGTAGTAGGCAGGGGTGTAACACTGGGGGGTGGCGCAGCCCAGGGGTTACAGATGTATGTCAGACAAGCAAAACTGGACATAGTGTATTTGCAGGAAACCCCTATGACAGAGGAAGAACACCATAAATTAAAGCAATTTGTATATATGGAGGTGTATGCTTCCTCTTGTAAGACAGGATGAAGGAGAGGAACAGTAATTCTCATCCCAAACTTCACCCCCTTTGAATATCTAGAACAGGAGGTTGGCAAGGAAGGAAGATATGTTATCTTGAAGGGTAGGCTTAATGGGCACATGGTGACTTTGCTGTCTTTGTATGCTCCCCCATGGTCCACATATAACTTTTATAGGGCACTATAGAGGAAGGTAATTCATAAGACAGAGGGCACCTTGATTTGTGGGGGGAGTTTGGAATCTAACATTAGATCCTGCTCTAGATAGTACTTCCAGGTTCCCAAAGTCTGTATATAAGGCAGCAAAGCAAGTTCATGAGCTAATGAGTAAACTAGGGCTAGTAGTTACCTGGAGATACTGAGAGGGCCGAAAAAGGGGTACACTTTTTACCCCTCAGCTCATCAAATGTACTGGAGGCTGGATTTATTTCTAATGTCTAAGGATGAATTGTTCAAGCTAGTTAAAAGTAGGATTGGAACCATAGGATTATCAGATCATGCTCTCATATACATGGAGATGCAACTGCAGGCCATAACTAAATCTTCTTTTTGGAGGCTAAATCTGTCATTATAAAAGGATAAAGAAGTAATCGAACAGATCCCAGGTCTGATAGAGCAGACCCTGCAAGACCATAGACATACAGAGGTGCAAGTGGGCATACTTTGGGATACCACAAAAGCAATAATAAGGGGGAAATTAATTGCAATAGCCATTGCCAGGCATAAGCAAAGACAAGAAAAGCAGGTGGATATTGAAGCACAAAAAAAAAAGAAGTTAGAAACTCTACAGCAAACCAAGTTAGACAGAAACTAAGGAAAAGAGCTAATAAAACTAAAAAAAGAATTAACTCTCATGCTAGAACATAAAGTTGAAAGAAATATCCAGTTTTTAAAATAAAAATACTATGAGGGAGGCCTAAGGGCCTTAAAGCTGCTAGTCTGCAGGCCGAAAGCAAGGAGAGCCAAAGCTCAAATAATCTGTATTCTACATACTTACACAGGACAGAAAAAGATCAAGACAAATGATATATTAGCGGTATCCTCACAATTCTATAAAGAGCTCTATAGTCCAAAAGAAGACCCTCAAACAGAAAGGCCTTCCTAACTTAGTTGTACCTACTGTACCTGCAGTCTGGGAAGAACAAAATCGAATCCCTCTTAGACCAATCATGCCAGCAGAAATACAGGGAGCAATAGGGAACAGTAAGATGGGGAAGTGTCCAGGTACAGACAGTTTCCGATCAGAATTTTATAAAAGGTTTTTGGACAAGGTAATTCCCCAACTGCAACAGGTATATGGGGAAGTCATGGGGGAGAAGGGAAGAGTTTCCCTTTATGGAACCAAGCAGTCATATTGGTGATCCCCAAACCTGGACAGGACCGCAGTAAGGGTGTATCTTATAAATCGATATCAATCTTAAAAATGGATTATACATAGGCATAGCCGGGGGGGGGTTCCTGGGTTCACAGAACCCCCCCCAGCCACTTTGCCTTAATGTTTAAAACATCTACATAATGTTTAAAAACTGCTTTCAGCACTCACTGTGGCAGCTGTGGGACCAAAATTAAAGGGCTCCGCTAGCGAGAGTGAGGCAGGCACTGCTCATGAATATGCAACACAAGCCACATCTCCCACCAGGGACAGGACAGCTGCAGAGGAGCCGAGGAGCATTGTGGTCTCACCTAGTCAGATGATCTGGCAGGAACAAGGTCATGTGGTAGTTTGGAGGAGCAGAGTGTGCAGACTCGTGCAAAACAGTCACTTCAAGTGTGATGGATTCGGAAGAGTGTGTCAGCATTCTCTGTACAATTGCATCTCAGTGGTGGTGGCATAGAAATTGCTTTTGGACACGTTCTAGCTCTCCCACCTCGGCTTAGTCTGGATGGGTCACGGTGGTTGGACTGGAGTCAAGCTGAGCATGGTGTAACAGAGAGTACCCAAAAAAACTAATCAGCCAGCCCAGGCTGTGGCTAATCGCAGAGCTGCGCAGCAAATGGAAAAAAAAATAATTTAGTCATGCTTTGCTGTAAAGCCACCATCTGTCCTAAGACTGATTAGTGTCTGCATTTAATTGACTAAAAGGCAGATTTAAGCACCAGAGACAGTCAATTGTGAGACTGGAGATGGGAATAAAAAAAAGATAAAAAAAATTGCTGTGTGGTGGGGCAGCTGCTTATGACTAAATGGAGAAAATACAGGAGAGAAGATGGAGTTCCAGTGACAGATGCTTGTGAATCAAATTGGGACACAAATAGAAAGTGGAAGAAGGCAAAGATGAGTAGAGCCAGGCAAGGGGAAAATAAAGTAATATTAGTAAAGGAAATTCAATTACAGGCTCAGCAGTACCAGGAATGAAACAAGGTGGGCAGGTCAGAAGAAAGAATATTTGGGACAAATAACAGATGTTGAACATATCAGGACACATAGAGAAGGTAAAGATGAACAGAACAAGGCAGAGGGAGAACAAAGTAACATTTCTGTTAGTAAAGGAAATTAAAATACAGGAGGGAATATTAGGAGTTCCAATGTAGAAATGCCTGGCAGGTCAGAGGCAAGAGAATATTTAAGTCAAATGACAGACTGTGGATCAACATAAAAGTGAAGGCAAAGATGACTAGAACACGGGGGAAATAAAGTAACGTGCCTGTGCTGATGCATTTTGTAACTCAGCAGTTATTGCCTAAAAATGAACTACACTGCACCATTTAACACCTACATTTTCAAAATTTTCCAGGGGGAGGTGTGCCCCAAAACCCCCTAGATATATCTGCCCCCCCCCCAACACACACACACACACCAAATCCTGCTTACACCAGTTATAAGATTCTAACCTCCATCTTAGCAAAATGATTGGAAAACATAATACCACTGCTAGTAAATATAGATCAAACTGGATTTGTTTCAGGCTGACAAGCCGCAGATAATGTTAAATGTACAATGCATGTAACTGACCATTAAACAACTACCAAAACAGCAGTCATAATGAGTTTAGATGCCGAAAAGGCATTTGATAAGGTGGATTGGTGTTACTTATATGGGGACCTTTCCAGGTTTGACTTTTGGGAGGGATTTATAGATACAGTACAGAGAATTTATGGGGCATGGTTTAGCCACCGACATGATGGCAGCTTAACTTGCGAGCTCTCTTCTGGCCGAGGACCATTCGAGCTTGAACGCCGTGATCCCATGGAGTTATAACCCCCATATCATAGCTTAATGCATGGGCAACGTTCTGCTTACCGGGCGGCATCCTCTTCAATGGATCTCGACATGATTTATGGTTCTCTGCAGTGCCGTTATCCGCGGTACTCCTGGCCATGCTAGGCAACACAGGCCCCATTGTTTACCACCACTTCTGACCACTAAGTGCTTACCTGCTACTGTCGCACAGGCACCGAGGTGATCTGGGCTCCTAAAACTCTATACACCTTGCAGCCATGGACCCCCCAACTGCAACTTTGCCTCCAAGCCCTGCTGGCCGTCCTGCTATCCAACCAACATCAGTAGGAGAATCTTTACAGTACATTACAAAAATGCTAAAAGCAGTACTACTGCGGGTGAATGACATAAGTCTCTCTCTAGAGGGCACAGTCACTGACGTTCAGCAACTACAGGATCAGATAAACATTTCAGAACAAAGAGTGGAGGCTTGTGAATTGCAACAGCAACAAATCTGGCAACAACTACATCAGCATGAGGAACGTTTGGCGGCTCTCTGGGATAGAGCCGAAGATCAAGAGAACAGAGGCCGCCACAATAACCTGCGTATTATTGGCCTCCCAAAGAGTGCTGAAGGACAGTCAATGGAAAGATTCCTCGATGACAATCTTCCCCTTATGTTAAGGGAACACTGGAGAGGCCCTGTTGATGTGGAGATGGTGCACCGGGTTTCTACCCATCCCAATAAAGCTACAGATGCTCCCAGACCTGTTGCGGCCTGCTTGCTCTGTTACTCCACGAAGGAACGAATCCTTTGTGCTGCCAGTCCTGGGGCAAATCCGTTGGCAAGGGGCCAAAATCTCTTTGTATCGGGGCTTCACTCAAGAGGCTGCGGCAGGGAGGAGAGCATTTGGCCCCATAAAACGCTTTCTTTACCAACATGACTTTAAGTTTAAAAGCCTTATCAGGCTCAGTGTTTCTAAAGATGGGCGTGAAACAACTGTTGACCATCCTGTCAAGCTGGAACGCTGGATTGCAAAATTTTGGCCAGCCCTACAAGTTCCAATTACAAATCCCAGGAGGCTTTGGGAACCCTCTCTGGTGGGACCTCTCAGTAGGAACAGTTCTACACCTGCTGAGACTCCAAAGGATTCTACTAGCTGGACCAGTCCCTCACCAACCAGGTCCTCCACTGCTTATGGGCACCTCCACAGCTCCTCACACCCCGGTTTCTGCAGTGACATTGGATTCCCAGTACCGCTTGTCCTATCTCCCACAGCGCTCGACTAGTTCCTTTACTAAATCTCAACAGTGAGCCAGAAATGGACCCCAGCACTCGCCCAGCAAGCACTCCACAGCCCCACCTGCAAAAATCTGCAGGGAAGATTTATCCTTTGCTGCAGACCCAGTGAACTTGGAGTTGCCTGACTCTCAAGAGATGGTTTTCGCACAACCGGTGGACTGGGCTGATTTTCCTGATGCCTCCCTTGTTGAAGCGCTGGACACTGTTTCACCTGTGAGACCTAGGCTAATCAGCTACGCTGCAGCTGTCATGAAGACCACCATGGACTCTGGAGCCCTTCCTCAGGTTTTAGCTGAGCAGGCTGAAGGACTAAATATATGAACTGTTTCCACCTTTTTCACAGTGTTTCTGTTTCCATACTGCACAGTGGTCTCTTGACATGGCACTACCATAGACCCCGCCTCCCTTGCCCCCCTCCTCCCTTCCCCTCCTTCTTCCTGCTCTTGGATTTTACCCACTAGGGTATCAGAACTATTGCAAACTCTATCCGACTATCCCCCGCTTCCCCACTGCCTTATCCCCTACATGTGGTCTGACCTCCTATCTTGGTGCCCTTTGCTCATAGACTGTGCTGTTAGCTCACGCCGTCTAGCTGTTCTTCTGTATTACCTTGCCTCAGGAGCGGCTACCTGCGTAGTGCCATCCTACCATATTTGTACCTGGCCTTATGCCTCATATGGTGCCTCTTTGCTTTACTGCTATAATGCTGTGACTGATGGGTGGGTGTGCCCACCTCCTTCCCCCTCACCTTATAATATTCTTTCCCATGTCCCCCTTGTCCCTTTCCCCTCCCCTTCCTCCCTCCCTCTGCCTCCCCTTCCCTTCCTCCGCGGTCGGGAGCCCGACCTTGGGTGGCTCCTCTGTCCAGGATGACTCCATTAGTTGGACTTCCACACTATACCCCGTACTGAGCGTTGGAGATAGCATAGCTGTAGGGCCAATTTCCTACCCTAATTTGCTTTGACCTCCACACTCATAGCGTGTTTACGCTGTTGTGTCTTTATTGACATTTACCTCTTGACTTTTGGACTTCTTAGCCTTGTAGATGTACTATTTGTATTTTAACTATTCTCTGTTTGTTGTTCTTCCCACTGCCTTCAATATCCAAAGGCAGTGTACTTCAGCATTTCAGTAATGCTTATACCATCTTCATCCTGGGGCTACGGATTTGCAGTATTGATTTGTTTAGGGTGTGTTTACATCCCTGAGGTCCCTGTGAATTTGTTTCCTCCCCTTTCTTGGCATACAGTAAGTACCCCTCCTTGCTTATTACACCAGAATATGGCATTAGATACACCAGTGCCTCATGCTCACCGCTGAGTGTCTTGAAATGTTAAGGGGCTTAACCACCCAATCAAGCACACAAAAGTTCTGCAGCACTTATGGTCTCTCCATACCGATGTTGCACTCCTACAAGAAACTCATCTCTTCTCTCGGGCAACATCATGGCTTAAAAAATCCTGGGTGTGAGAGGTCCTAGCTAGCTCCTCCACAACCAAAACTAAAGGAGTGTCTATCCTTCTCTGTCGCGCTTCCCCTTGGGAATTGGAGGGTGTCAGGAAGGATACTCACGGCAGATGGGTGGTGGCCAAATTGTCTTCCCCTGAGGGTTCTTTGTTGCTAGGCAATATCTATGCTCCCAACGCCTACCACGTTGACTTTTATCCAGCGGTCAGCCAAGCCCTATCATCACTACAACCAGATGGCCCACCTATTCCAATTGTGATAGGGGGACTTCAACATGGTGGGTGACATTTTCCTGGATAAGTCCCACCCTACACCACATGCCATCCCCAAAGGCAGACAATCACTACAGGCGTGATGGAGAAATGGGGCTTTGTTGATGTCTGGCATAGAGACCACCCCACTGGTCGTGACTACACATGCTATTCCATGCCCTACAGTTCCCACAGCCACATAGACTTTTGGCTGGCTAATGAAGTGGCAGCTCAGGGTATATCTGACTCGGCTATTGGCTCGATTCAGATTTCTGATCACGCACCTACCCAGATTGCCTACACCCCTCCTGGTAATCATGCCCCCAGGGTCAGCTGGCGGTGCAATCCCCTCCTTTTTAAGGAACCTAATTTTCGTCCCATGCTGATTCAGGCCATAAAAGACTATTTCTCTCTCAACTCTGACTGTGGGGTCTGACACGACACAATTTGGAAGACTTTTAAGGCAGTCATTTGGGGCCGCATTATTGCCTTGTCTGCAGCCCGAGATAAGGCCCGAAGAGCAAATTTGACTAAGTTACAGGCGGACCTGTCAGCACTGGAACAGTGCTTCAAGACTACCCCACATGCAACCACAGATGGTGCCTTGCACTGTCAAATCGTGGGGCTCAAGTACCAGATCAACGTTAACTTGTACCAGAAAGCCGAGTGGCTTTTGCTCAGGTCCAAGCATGTGCACTGGGACAGTGGAGAGAAATCTGGCAAGCTTCTTGCCTTTCAACTCCGCAAACAACAGGCGGCCATGTTGATTCATACCCTTCGCATCCAAGCTGGCTCCATTGCCTCTAGCCCTAGTGACATTAATGCTACCATGAAACAATTCTATGAAACTCTCTACCAATCCCACTCCACCAATACGGGTTCACAGCTCTCACAAGGCATTTTAGCATTGAGCCAACACACCCCTCTCTCGGTCTTACCCCGACCAGGTAGCCCAACTTGACTCTCCCCTCTTCTGTGAAGAACTTCGTATAGCGCTATCCGAGATGGCTCGAGGAAAAGCTCCTGGCCCAGATGGCAAGTCAGTGGAACTATATCAGGCCCTGGGACCAGACATTCTAGAGCCACTTCAGCTTGCCCTACAATCCTCCCATGAAGCTGGCTCCCTCCCATCTACCATTAGGGATGCACTTATCACTTTACTCCCCAAAAAATCCTCTGACCCACTGGACTGTGCCAACTGTTGGCCTATATCCTTGCTATCAGTCTACACTAAGATACTAGCCAAAGCCCTGGCTTCTAGAATGATGTCAGTCCTCCCATCAATCATTCACCCCACACAAGCAGGTTTCATGCAGGGCAAGGCCGGAGTGGATAACACCAGATTCCTACTTAACCTTAAATGGTTTGCCTCCCCTATGGTAGCCCTAGTGATTGATTTTTCTAAGGCATTTGACTCCATAGAATGGGACTATCTCCACGAGATCCTCCACCTCTGCACATTTGGTGTTCATTTTAGATAGTGGGTACGCACACTTTACTGTTCTCCTATGGCCCGCATTCTCACTAATAGTGACATCTCTCCCTCATTTCCTCTCCATAGAGGCACCAGACAATGTTGCCCCCTTTCCCCTTTCCTCTTTCTGGTAGCTCTGGACCCTCTAATTAGAGTTCTTAGTGCCCCACCGATTCGCTATGCCCCACTGTGGCATAATGCCAACTTTCAAACTGATGAGACCTCACTGCACTGGCCTTCAAGGCAAAGATGCGGCATCCAAACAGTACAGGATATCTGTTCCCCTGATGCAACCACCCTACTGTCTTTTGCTCAACTGCAGGCTAAATTCTCCCTTCCACACAAAGACTTCTGGAGATATTTACAGATCCGTAGTCTTCTACAACCCCTCCTCATCAGCTGTTCCCCTAATACACCCTGGTGTTGGCTGGATACTCTTCATAGGCATCCCAGGTCTAAGGGCCTGCTTGGTCACTTCTATACAACCTGGAGGGAAGCCCAGTCGAATGCCACCTCCTCATGTTGATTGAAGTGGGCTGAGCAGCTTGGTTCTCCTACTGTATCTCTGAGAATCAATGGAATCTTTACCTCAAAGATGCCCATCACATCAATAGAGATCTAAAAGTTGTTTCCTCCAACTTAAAATCCTCCTGTTTTGGCATCGCACCCCAGTGGCCCTCTATACCCGGGGTCTGCTCAGTCATACTCAGTGTTGGCAATGCTCACGGTCTGACACCCACCTCCTGCATATACTCTGGACATGCCCGCAACTTACCTCATTCTGGAGCATGGTTCCCTCTGATCTCTCTAAAGTGCTAAAGTCCCCCATCACTCTTACAGACCCTAAGCTACTTCTGGGCAACACTACCTCTCTGGCCAACATACCTTAACCCCTCAGAGACTGGGTTCTTCTAGCACTCCTGAAGTAAAGAGCCTTCTTCTCATGCACTGGTGCCGAGAAGCCCTCCCTACGTGGAAAGCCTGGCATGCAGCACTTGCTTGTCTATCTCTTTTTGAAAGGTTATCCTACACCCAATGGAATAACATGCACTACTACCAATCTAAGTGGAAGCCGTACCTACAATCTGCCCTTTGTAAACTCCCTACCCTACCTGTAAATCCTCCTGTGTGACATAGTTGTCTTTGAAGGCTATCTCTGGCTATTGTTTCACCACTGTTTACCTATAGAGGGTGTATTGTTTCACCACTGTTTACCTATAGAGGGTGTATTGTTTCACCACTGTTTACCTATAGAGGGTGTATTGTTTCACCACTGTTTACCTATAGAGGGTGTATTGTTTCACCACTGTTTACCTATAGAGGGTGTAAGCATTTGACCCATTTGCTTTGCTTGATTCTGATGGCCTTACTTACTGCTGCTATAGATACCTAGCATTTGGTGTATTATGGAATTATGATAGCACTTGTCTTGGATATGTCCAACCTTATGCATATGTTCTGTAAGGATATCCTGCTGTACTATCTACTGTATGCTGTGTTAAAACATAATAAAATCTTATACGATAAAAATAGTACAGAGAATTTATGATGGGCCTCAGGCCTACAATCACTAAAAATACCACCAACAGCTTAATCTGGTTCAATTTCAGTTGCTTACCATCTGTATCCCCCCCCCCCGGTCGCCCCTGAAAAAGGGACTTTCTAGGCCCAGTGGGCTTAACGGGTCAACAAAATTCAACACAACAAAACAAACAAAACAAACATAAGGGCAAATGGACACCTCTCACATAGAATACCCCTGGGCAGGGGGACTAGACAGGGCTGCCCCCTTTCCCCTCTGCTCTTTGCTTTTTATATAGAGCAGGCTAGCACAGCAGATAAGTCAAGAGGCAGAAATAACAGTGGTCAGGATAGGAAACCAGGAACAAAAAATAGCCTTTTATGCGGATGATGTCCTCTTGTCCTTAACATCCCCAGAAAAATCATTACCCACATTAATGGATACAATTGGAGAATTCACTTAAATAGTAGAATACACTCTAGTCTTAATCACACCAAGACAGAGGTCTTAACATTTAATTTCATCCCTACACAAAACTTAAAAAAACAGAACCCCATTAAGTGGACCCTTACATCATTAAAATAGCTGGGCATTACCCTACGTAATACTAACAAATTCATATTTCAAGATAATTATACCTGTAATAGGGAGTGGGATAACAGATGGACGCAACAAGCAGAATTATGGTTTAATGCACCATTGGCAATGCACAATGTTTATTCAAAAGTAAAATAAAAAAGTTCAAACTGTGAGTAAAATAAAGACTTCACAAACAAAATAATTCAAAATTTGTGGTAAACTTAGCAAGCAGTTTCCACCTGGTGACAGAACTCCCTAGGTCCTTCACCTGCACTGGTCAGAAGGTACTGACCCTATCTGCTATCATACAGACCAGATAAGCCTTATATACCCACCCACACAGTCATGTGTTCACAGCATCATCAAAGTTTCTATTTTATCTCTATAGAGCTCCTTTTAATTTTTATAATACTATGGAGCCTTTAACTAAAATATTCAAACAATATTTGACAAATAAAAACAGTCTTTAACTAAGGAGGCTTAAATTTAAATGCAAATCATTCAGTTCTGCTGTGATGGACAGGTACTGCATTATAAAAACAGACACTAGAGGCTGCTGCCCCCCATAGTGAAGGCATACAGCAACTTGGCTAGCAATAGAGAACATGCCTTGTTTGTGGAAGTCTGCTCTGTAAGAAAAGTAAGTTTTGTAATACTTTTATATGCTCTAAAATGTCCCTGTTTAATGCAACCTGCAAAAGAGTACTGTGCATGGTACTTTCAACCAGTTTCAGTCCTTTGTTGGAAGCTCAGCTGTAAGCTTGTAATACATTAGTCTCATACATTTTGGCACTGTTTTCTGTCAGCATACCTTCAAACTGTTTGTCAGTTCAAAATGTATTAAAATTACTTTGCTACACCTCTGTGTAAGAAGGGGGCTTGCTAATGCGATAATTCACAAGTTCATGGAGAAAGGACATTCATACTATATTTGCCTATTTTAGGCAGCTCCAAAACTGATAATTTCACATAAGTTTTCCAAATAGCCACAGGCATGTACACAGTGCCTGGTTCATTTATTTAAACAATGCTAAACTGCATATGGACCTGCTATTGGACCAAGAAGAAAAAGAAATAGACAGTGGAGACAGATACGTTTTAAGATGGGGGGGGGGTGTCCAGAGGTGGCCAACCATCTGAACTAGGAGCAGTAGAATAGTGTAGAAAAACAGAAAAGAACTGTTGCAACAGTAGTTTTATAAAGAAAAAGTAGGTCCACTTCAAAGGACAGGACAGGTTTAATCCCTGTCACAATACCCCACTAATAAAACAAATTATGGAGGAAATCAGGAGATGGAACCTGCTCTCCCCTCCCACAAGAAGCGAGAATACAGACCACAAAGATGAACCTCTTACCAAGGTTTTTGTATGTCTTCCAATGTGCCCCAGTCACCCTGTCCAAACAATGGCTAAAGGGAATACAAGAATATGATATAAAAATGTATATGGGTCAATAAGAGACCGAGAATTAGAGGAAGTGTTCTACAAATGCAGAAAAAGTGGGGAGGCTGGTCAATACCGGACATGGGGGAATACTGGACAGCAACACAGATAAGATGATCTCTACAGTGGGGAGATACCCTGCAAACAATGTACTGAAAGACTTTGGAGGAATTCTTGATGAGAAATAGATCATTGGAGTCAATAGTGTTTCAGCCCAGACTCTCGCATTTGCTGCAAGAGAAGTGGTATGGGGCAATGAAGGTCATGATTCAAGCATTGGAGAGATTCCAAGTGCACCCCAAGGTTAGAGGAGAAAAATGGAAATATACATGGCTGACCTAGAACCCAAACTTTCAGATGGGGAACTGGGATCCATGGTATCGCAGACAGGAATGGAGGGGGTTACAGTATATGAAGCAAATCATAAGGGGGGATAATGTGCTTACATTTGAGGAAAGTAAACAGATGCATAATTAGACAAAGTCAGACAGATTCAGATATCTACAAATTCAGAACTATGCATTTACACAACGAAGGAAAAATCAAACTACACAGGTAGATGGGGAGGGTAGTATTACTCTGGAACAATTGTTAATCATAAGAACTCCTAAAGGAGCTAGCTCCTTAGTATATCAATTCTATACCTCCAATAAATAGACAGCAACTAAGCACATACCCTTTAAGTGGGAACAGGAAGCGGGAACCCATCTGATGACAAAAGATTGAGACAAAATATGGGAAAACACATTTAAAACGACATAAACTCCAAGGTGGAAGGAATTCTCATGGAAGGTGAAAGTTCATTATTTCATAACCCCACATATCAAAGCACAATGGGCAGGGGTTGGGGATGGTATGTGTTGGAGGAAATGTTGAGAAAAGAAAGCGACATACACACATATATATTTTACACATGTCCCTCCATAATGACCTATATTGGAGAAGTGGTAAACAAACTTAGGATTCTTTTTCAAATAACCATCCCTATCCATATACAACACCTTGTACAGGGACTCCCACCTATGGAAGTTAGGGGAGCTAATGCAAGATACCTATGGGCTATCTGCATAGCAGCCCTGGGAAAAGCAACCACCAGGAAGTGCTTGAGCCAGGACTCCCTGACCTGCCAGGAATGGGAAAACATAGTAAAGGAGATCCAAGAAATGGAGAGATTGATGTACTCCATAGGAGACAGAACTGAAAATTTTTAGAGAGATGGACTAAGTGGGTTATGCTGATAAAATAGTAAAAATAAGTGGACTAAGTTAATCTAAAATCAACAAATAGAAAAAGATGGTAACACACAAAAGGAAACAGTTCCAACAGGAAGAAAGAATAGGTAAAACAGTTTAGATATATAGTATAATATAGTGGAAGCAGAAGAAAATGTTAATATCCCCCTCCTCCACCTGAAGGGACTCTCAGGACCTATAACAACATAAAAAAGGCGAGGAAAATTCCATGACCTGGACTTAAGAAGGAACAGTATAAAGGCTCTGTATGGTTGTTTATAAAGTTTTTAAGTTGAAAAGATTAATCTATTATAAAACAAGGTATAATAATGAAATATAAGTGCAGGCTGAACAAAGAATAAAATATACTGCTTAAAGACATTGTAAAGCAAAATACACAATAAAAGAAAATATAAAAAAAAGTTGTTACCCCCATAGAGAGAGCACCATAAATAACAAGCTTAAATAACATGAATAATTGTGGTGAACCCTCAAAAACACCAGCAGTAGCAGCTCGCAGCATGGTGGCTCCTCCTTAGCACCTGCTTGAGAAAGCTGCTAAGACCAGTTCATCCCACCTCCCACCTGTGCCTCAGCAACAAAGAATCCACAGGGAGAGTCCCAACTTCTGATGGGCTACAGTCAACCCCCATTTCAGCGGTTAAACAAAAATTAGTAGTCCATTTGTGTATTTCTCCACTCCGACAGTTGTTCTACTTCTCACCTTCTCTCCAGCTCTCATTTTGTTGCACAGCACTGCTTTCCCTCCATTACAACTTTCTCCCCTCATGGGCACATCGTGAGCTTAACTGACAGGTACTGATTACAACATCCCAGATGTAATGCAAATTATACAATGGCAAGAAAAAATGTAAGAAGCTGATTGGCTGCTGACCCATTGAGACAGTGATGTTATTACACAGTAACATCACTGTAGCATTGGATTTGTAGGATTAGCTTATTTTCTTAAGAAACAAAAATATTTTCCCACACTATCAAAAACATTCTTTAAAATTATTTTTTTATTCCATGGCCAGATATTTAAAGAGTTGGGCCATGTGCATAATGGGATTGCCTTCTGCAAGTCCAATTTGCTTCATTCTGCGATATTCAGCGGGAGGCAGTTACGTCCTCAAATCATGCTGAGCAACAGCGCAATGATAATGAAGGCTTGCTAACTGAAGAGGAGGAACCATGCATAAATGGCGCAGTGATATTCAAAGACTTGTGCAATGCGCACAGTGAGCAAGCGAAGTTTCGCCATAGCGAAAATGAGCCAAAATAAAAAGGAGCAAGGAAGAGGCACAAGAACGCTACAGGGAATCCACATGAGGCAGAGGCACACAGACAGGGCAAGTGGCAGGAACAGGGCAGGCCAGGGAAAGGCCACAGTTAACAACCAGGCACAGGGAAGGTGTGGGGAGCGACACAGCATAGATGCCAGCACAGGCAGGTGTACCCGGTGCAGGGGGGGTAGCAGGACAGTGGTAGGAATACAGTAACAGCTGCCGGGGGGGGGTGAATGCAAGCCAGGGACATGGCCAGTGCCACCTTCCACATGGAGGCCATAATGAGGGGGGTGAGAAGGAGGGCGGCGGGGGGCATGGCCGTGGAAGGGCCCATCGGCAGTATGCCCCCAACAGGCAGTACCGAGCCTGCACCAGCTTTGAGCTGTACATTGATACTGAGATTGAAGGCCAGTACCTGAACAGGGCAATTCTGAAGTGGCTCTTGAGCTGTGCAGTGATGTGATGCAGGCACCCACATGACGGAGCCATGCCCTGTCAGTGGAGACCAAGGTAACAACCTGCATGTGCTTGCTCGCCACGGGTACCTTCCAGAGACCAACTGGGGACAACACAGGTATAACCCAGTCGGCCACATCACGCCACCTCACCCAATTCCTCAGCGCACTGCTGCCACATGCTGAGGAGTACATCCATTTCCCCAGCACAGCAGTGGAGCACACAACAAATATACAGGAGTTCCACAGGGTAGCACATATGCCTGGTGTGCTAGGGGCAATAGACTGCACCCATGTGGCTATATGCACACCACCTGGCCATGAGGGAGCCGCATACATAAATCGCAAGGGCTATGCCAGCATCAACTGCCAGGTGGTGTGCGATGCCAGGGGGTGCATCAATGTCTGTGCCACGCACCCTGGGGGAGCACACAATTCTTTCATCTGGCACCATTCGGCAATGTGCCACAGATTTGAGAGTGGGGACATCCCCACTGGCCACCTAGTGGGTGAGTATGGAAACTACATGGACAAATATAGGGCCTGGGGGGGCTTGGCCAGAGGTGCCGTGGGTAGTGGCCTACATGGCCTGGGGCAGGGCGATGCTGATCACCAAACTAACCTCCACCCTCTACACACAGGTGACAGTGGATACCCACTCCATCCCTGGCTGCTCACACCCTACCGGTGGCCCGCGACCCCATCACAGCAATGCTACACATGCCACCACATGCAATGTCATCGAGCGGGTGTTCAGGATGCTGAAGGCACGCTTCCTTTGCCTGGACACCTCTGGCAGTGCCCTACAGTACAGCCCCTCAAAGGCCTGTGGGATATTCCTGGCCTGTTGCATCCTGCACAACATGGCCAACGAATGTGGTATAGCTATACAGGTCAAAGAGGGGGACAATGATGGGGACGATGGGGACGCCAATGACGATGGTGATGGGCAGCCCCTCCTTGGGCGACGGGACCCCCAACTGCTCCGGCTGGCACAGCTGCACCGGGACACCATCACGGAGGAGCACTTCAGCCAACTCAAGTAAGTCATGGGGCCATGCGCAACCACCAGTGGCCAAGGCACAACCCACAAACATGCAGGAACCCACACTGGGGGTGCATGCCTTCAAGGGAAGTGGCAGGGCACAGAGGCACACACACAGCCAGGGATGGGTGAGGATTAATATGCCACGCTGAAGGACACACACACACGCACACACACAATGCAACAAATGTGCACAGAGGGCAGAAGGCACACCGACCCAGAACACATACCCTAGCAACACACATGTCCACAGGCCACCACGCCCACTGCCTGTCCATGTGCGTGTGTCAGATGCTGAGCACCATTGCACTTTGGTGTACAGCACAATGCAGGCATCATCATGCACACACAGCTGTGGACAGCAGCCGGGAGGGTGTGCAGGTGGACTGTGTGTCCGCATACAGGGCCAGGTACCCACCCATGCACTGCCCACTGACACACACAATGCACACAGGGCAGCACCAGACAGTAGCTGCGCTGGGAGACAGGTCATTCCCGCAACACAGTGCCACGGCTGCCACAAATGCATGAGTGGCCCTGCTGAGACCCGCCAGCACTGGCAGGCTGACCACTGGCCTCATGGGGTGGCACCGATGGTCCCCCAGGGGTTCCACTGTGTGAACACGACCGTGTCCGCGAAGGGCTCTGCAGCACACCGAACATGCCTGCACCAGGAGTGCTCAGGATGCCCACAGCTGAACCCGGTGTCGACAGGGTGGGAGTCGCACGACACTGGGAATGGGGGGTAGATAGTGCACTGTGTGGTGCCCACGATGCATGGGTACCTGAGTGTGTGCCCATTGTGGCCATGACAGCAATGAACGCCTGTGCATGCCTGTCAATGGCAGCGGTCACATCCTCCTGCAAACGGTCCATCCGTGCCATGATCTTTTCAGCGTCCCTGCTGCGACGCTCCTCTGCCCACTCCAGAGACACACGCAGTACATCCACGGACGTCGCAAGCTGCATCTGCTGCTGGACCGATGCTCGCAGTAGGCGGGTGACCTCGTCCAAGAGGTCATCAGCCTCCTCGGCATCCTGTCCCTCAGGGTGTGCAAGGGCCTAATGTTCAGCACCCCTTGAGGGTGGGTTCTGCACACCAGAACCAGGTCTGGACATGTCCACAGGCGGTGCACAGATGCCGCTGCTGAACCCTGTACCCCCAAGCCCAGTGGACAACTGCTGATGCTGCTCCTCCAGCTGCCGCACCTCAGGGCTCAGTGGTGCCACCACAGTGGCTGCAACAGTCCCACTGTCCTGAACAGACACCAGTGCTGCCCCACTGGTGCTGACAGGCACAGCCTGGGACTGTGCTGACATGCAGGCCTCCACGGCGGTACCACCCACAGCCATGGGCGCGAATTGCCCTGCTGTGTGTCCATCCTGTGGCACACACGTGTCACTGCCCAAGACAATCGTGTCATCATCACTGGTTCCAGACTCTGCCACAGCCACAGGCACAGTGTGCGGGCATCCATGGACACCAGCACGCCGGAACACAGGCAGGGCTTCCTCCACACCTGTCACAATGACATCAGTGTGGATAGCCAGGCGGCCCCACTGTCGTACTGATCCACAGATGCCTGTGGAGGTGGATGGTCCCACCTCCGACTCCATCCAACTGTCCGCAGTGGACAGGCCCACCACTGCTGACCCATGCAGATGCTCAGGATCTGTAAGGGAAAGCAAAGTCGCGTGTGACCTACCCTGCCCCCCCAGACAGACCCTGACTTACCATGCAGTGATGGGCCACCCGTCTGGAAGCCACCACCTGGAACACCCTCAATGGCACTTCGGTGCATGCTTGCAGCAAGCCTGTCCTCCGCTGGGGTGAGCTGTACCACCTCCGGCTGTCCCCCACCTGTTGCAGCACGTGCTGCCCTGATGGCAGCCAGCTTCTCCTTTACCCTCCTGCTGTCTGTGCCCATTTTCTTCTTACACTCCTGCACAGAGTGCTGGTGGCTGCCATGCAGGTTCACGGCACGTGCCACCTCCTCCCATGCAGCAGCACGGGCCTGAGGGGTGCCCCGCCATCCACTGAGCAGTGGCTCCTGATCCAAGTAGGCCTCGAAAAGGGCCTCGGTTTCAGCCTTAGTAAAATTCGTCCTCCTCCTCCTCCCACCACTGTTGTCCTCCTCTCCAAGAATGTGCTCAGTCATTATGTAGCCTGTAAGAATGGCAGTTGTTACCTGTGACTGTGCAGTCCCATGCATGTCCCGAATCCACAGTCCACACTCCCAAACAGCATGCAACTCACCAATAAACTGCAGTAACCGACTATGGCCACTGCAGCACATTGTCACACCTTTATAGCGCAATCCATGCAAATGAGGCGAGGAGCAACTTTAATTAGATGCAAATTGCAGTGCTGCGCCATTGAATGGCTGATCGGATGATTTGCATATGACAGCTGAATATCACACTGTTGCGCTTTGTGCAATTGTGTTGAACATGCTGAGCCAATGGCGCAGTACTGTGGCATGCGTAGTACACCTCACTGCGCATGCCCAGGTTGCTGACGCAGGCGTCTGCCGCACTGATGACATGCTGTGCGCAGTAGGCAATGTAGGTCATGGCCACTATTGTGCCAGTGGTGCTATAGCAATGGTCACTACATGGTGCTGTGGCAATGGGCCTTCAGAGGCGCAATGGCCAACTGCCCAATAGTCTGCTGTGGTGCTGGCACACAGGCAGCCAATCGCACTACACGCATTGTCATCCGATGGCACTGTGCGTGGCCTTGCGCCAGAGACCCTTGACCCTGTGCCTGACCTTTGCCCCCTTGGCGCCATGCGTTAGGCATAGGTGCACCTCTATCACGCTGTTCAGTAACAGCACGATAGGGAATGGCAGCGCTGTACCACGCAGCATCTGCACGTGGGGAACCACTCTGCAGAGTGCCATATTGCCTACTATAGCTATTGCAATGGTGTGGAGAAGAGCTGCTCCTTGGACGGCCATTGAGCTGGAAAATCTGGTGGCCATAGTCGAGCAACACCATGGGCCTCTCTTTGGGGAGGCCCCCCTTGATAGGGCAAGGACCCAGGTGTGGCAGAAGGTGGCCACAGCCCTTGAGGAGGTGACAGGCAGGGGCCATAGTGCAGAGCAGTGCAGGCACCAATATGGTGGCCTGCGCAGGAGGGAGCCGGAGCTACTGGCCAGACTGAGGTCACGTGCCAGGAGGGGCACGGTCCCACATCCAGGTAGGGGTTCCGTCAACACACTTTTATCGTCCATATGAGTCATAGTGTTGTATGTGTCCAGCACATCGGGGAGGGACCGTATGGGGTTGGCGGTGGCGGTGTTCACAGGGTGTGGGGTGGGTGGGTCTGGCTGGGTGGGTGGGCACACTCCTTGAGGCAGGGGGACTTTGCTTCATGAATGTACTGATGTTCTTCTCTCCTTTTTGTCCCCACAGGCCTGGAAGAACTATGCAGAGTGCATGCAGAGCAGAGGGGAGTGGAAACCGCAGCCAGGCGGGCCAAGGACCAGCAACGTCCACCTGACTGGCCCGATGTGGGTGAGTGCCAGACATCCATGATTAGTATTGCATGCTGTGTGACAAGGTGAGCAGCGGGGCATGGCCACCATTCATTGACATCACTGCCATGCACGCCACTTGTTATAGTCAACACTGTCCAGTGGCAATGCATGTCTGGGTGTATGTCACTGATGGCCCATGCGTGCACCAAGTGCATGGCTGTGCCACTGCCTTTGCACCACATAGCCATGTCATTAGATGGCCACGGTGGTGCTGTGTCTGACTTGGCCGGTGGGTGTGTGCAGCGTTCCACATGGCTGTATGCACCTGGGTGGGCAGGTCCTGTGGATGTGATCACTGCTGGTGGTCACTCACCATCACAGTGGTATGTCCCATGGCCGTATGCCATGCACAGTGGGCGGGCTGTATGGGGTTGTGCATTCACACTTGTTGACTGTGCTCCCTTGTCCTAGGTGCGAGACATCTGAGGGAGATCAGAGACACCAAGCGGGAGCTCCTGAATCTGGCCCGTGAGACAGTGGCAATACTGCGGAGGAAAGACGAGTTGGGGGTTCTGCGGTGACACAGAGCCAGAGGGAGCCAGAGCCAGGACTGGCGGAGACTTCAATAGTCCCTTGGTCCCTGACTTCCCCTACCCACCCTCACACCCCTCCTATCCCATCCCATTTGTCCACCCCTTCCTCCTGCCCACCCCCACCTTTTTTGTGTCCCCCACCACAAACCTGTAAATAGTTTTTATTCATGTACATAGTTGAGTTTTCTATTTTTATAATACTTTTGACTTTTATATGAATACCGTGGTGGTCTCTTATTTGCAGCAGGCTATAGGTGCTTAGCTGCAGTGGTGTGCATGGCATCAGGGGTGGTGCAGTCATGGGTATGTGTGTGTGTCCATGTGGAGGTGTCTATGGTGTGGGGGTAGATATCAGTCAGTGTCTGTGTTGTGTGTGTTGTTCCCTGTGCACTGGATGACTGTGTGCAGTGGTCCATGGCGCATGCTCTGTGTCCATGGTGCACCCATCAGCCCATCCATGGCCTGTGCAGCTGACACACATGCCTGTCTGTGACCTGCATGGTTTGCTGGCATGTCAGTGGTGGCATTCCCTGCAGGGTGGACACTGTACCCATCGCTTTGCTGGGTTGCCCATGTCACTGGTGTGGTGCATGCCTGGCTCAGGTGGCACTGTGGGTGACAAGGTCATTGTTCCACCTCCATGCTGTGGCTTGTGTGTGTTGCAGGGGATGTGCTCCACTGTCTGTGGCTTGTGCTCTGGGTGACTACTGGTGGTGTATTGGTCCATGGTGCCTGCGCAGGGTGGTTGGCACTCCAGTGCCATGGTGGACTGTGGGTTGTGTGTACATGGCTTACATGGGCCCACAATGGGGGCTTGGTTGCCCCACCACTGCGTCCCTGTGTTGTTGTGCCCTTGGGTATGAGTGGGTGTCTGTCCAGACCCTGTGTGGCATCTGGTGTGGTGCATGCTTCCACGCACCACTGTGGGTGTCTGTACTTGCTGTTGTGGTCAGTGGTGGGCCGGAGTGTGTCACTGGAATACTGTGCAGAGCGTTGTACCACTGGTGGTGGTGTCAAGGACACGACTGTCCCATATGGGGTAACTCTTGTGCCAACGCATGGTCGGTCTCTCAGCAGTACCTCAGGGGACTTGCGTGGTGGCACTGTGTCTGCCGTTGTTGCATTGCCATGTGCTGCAACCTGCTGATGGGTGCTCATGGTGGGGCTGGCTTGCATGGTTCTGTGGTGCACAAGGTTGCATTGACACTGTGGGGGTGGTGGCATGCATGGGGTTTCCTGCTGTGGTGGTCACTGCTCATGGGGGGTGTCTGGGGGTCACAGTGCAGGGTGTGCTGTGCACTGGGGGGGATGGTGTGGCACAGGGTGGTCTGCCCTCCTTGTGTGCCAGTCACAGCTTGCTGGTAGGTGTGATGGGGCACCATGGCCAGGCTGTGGGTTGGTTGTTTGTCTCTATGGACCAGTGGTTATTCCAGCCCTCCCCTGGTTGTGATGTGCCTGGGGTGTGGCGGGACAATGTCTGTTCTGCTGTGTGTTCCTGTGCCCACCTGTGGCATGGGTGGTGGGCCCCTACCTCCCTGATTGTGCAATTACATTGCTCTGCTGCTGGGGGGCATCCCTGGTTGCAGTATGGCGCCTCTGGACTGCTCAGCTGAACATCCCTTATTGCGCTATGGTGCATCAGATCTGCTCAGCTTCCCCTCCCTAGTTGCACTATGGCGCAGGTGGTGCGATATTCAGTCGTTGGCTGTAGGCGTAATTTGGCCTGCTCCTTTTTTAAATATTGCGTCTCTTGAGCATGGGCACAATAGACTTGCGCTTGCTCCTGCTATTGAGCACTTTTTGGGTGCAGTTTGAATATCTGAGCCTGTATGTAACAACAAGCCATTGTATAATTGCAATAAGGAACTCCAGGTGTGTGTTATTGTGAAATAACGTCCCTCCTGGGGTGGTGGAAGCACTTGGCTTCACCTTGTGCTTCAAGCCACGCCAAGAGTGATGTTATTACACAATAACACACACCCTGTCATGCCTTATTGCTTAAATATCAACTGGGCGTTTGTAACTCAATTTAAATGTCTGTTTATCCAGACATGAAAAATAAGGGCCAGTAATTAAATTATCTTAAAACTTATGTTCCTATCTAATGTTAGATGAACAGCTAACATTTTTCAAGTCAAACTACCTCTGGCTGGATGCTGCAATACTGAACATAGGATTTGCAAGAAAGCGAGTTGTGCTCACAACAGAGGGAGGTGAACCTTGCAATTGTCTTTGGTTTGGAGCAGATATTCTGCAGGTGGAGGCTACTTCTAACTGAAAGGTGAAATAAGGAACTTAGAATTATCAGGAAAAGACAGTCTTTGTTACTATTCTTAAGATTTTCAGTGCAGGAAGAGTTTAAAGCACAGCTGCCTTATTTTGGGGCTGACTGCTTTCAGAGCACAAACCACCAGGCTGTTTTGGGGCTGGGGAGGTTTTACCTGTGTCTGACTTGGATGTCTGGATTTTTCTCTGTTTGATTAACAGGGTATTTTCTCATCAAATTGTTGTGTAGGGTATCTTGCAGACAGGAAGGCACTCATCGCAGGTGGGTCAGAGCTCTTAGCTGATTGTTTTGTGAGGGCACAATTTAGGCCCAACCCTTCCCACCCTCACCCCACCCACCCCTGGAAATAGTTCCTTTATACCTGGGGTTCTGACATCATTTCCTCAAGAGTGCAAGGTGCATATCACTGTCATATCCTCTCTAGCACACTGCACTGACAATATAAGCATACACATTGCATAATATATATATATATTTCTATATAACAAACCAATCACACACACAAACACACACAAAAAAAAAAGTAGATAAACATGTGGGGAGTAGTGCAACGTAATGGCTGTGGGGCAGCAGTCTTCTGGGAGTCTTTCTGGAGGCTGAGATGCTGCCCTAGTTGCAGACAACTCTCTGCCCTGAGGAAGGAAGTTGCCCGTCTTCAGGCCACACTGGACAGTAGTAAGGAACCCTTCCCCCAGGCCATACTGGACGGTAGGAAGGGAACCTCCCCCATCCAGGGAGCAACAGAGCCACCACCACTACCTCAGAGGTCGCGAAGAAAGCACAGCAGTTGGACCACAGTGGGCTCAGGGAGGGTGAGGATGGTAGAACAGAGGCACACCCAGTCAGTTGTTCCACTCCACAATCCATACACCATTCTGGGGGAGCATAGCTCCCCTATGTATGCACCCTCAGAGGAGACTAAAGAGGCTGAGGACAACTATCACAAGGGAGGCCCATAGGAAGGAGGCAGAGGACACCACAAGGAAAGGAAGCACCTCCTGATGGGGGACTCAATTATTAGGGGGATAGAACTGGGGGGAGCAGGGAAAACTGAAGTAAGGTGCCTGTCTGGTGCCATGGCTTGGAGGGAGAGGAAGCGCATCCTCAGGATCACGAGAACAGCTGTACGGGAGTATGAGCTGGATGTCATTGTCCACCTAGGGACAAATGACTTGGCTCAACATGAGATTAGAGCAGTGCAGAAGGACTTTGTAGAACTGGGGAGGGGCCTAAGACAAGTAGCACACACAGTATCCTTCTCAGAGGTGCTGCCTGTCAATGGCATGAGTGAGGTGAGGGTACTTCGCACCATGCAGTTTAATGAATGGTTGAAAAAATGGTGTGGAGAACAGGGGTTTGGCTTCACTGGGGACTGGGGTTCCACCTGGAGGGACACCAGCCTGTACTGGCAAGATTGTCTGCATCTGTCCAGGAAGGGAACAAGTCTTTTGAGCAATCGGTTTAAATGCTTCATTGGCAAGCTTTTAAACTAGTCAAGGGGGGAGGCACTGATACGCAGCAGGAAAATCCCAGCCTCTCCCTACAAAACAGGGTACTAAATGAGAAAAAGACCGAAGTAGAAAGGTCAATGGGGGATGCTGCAACAGAAGGTAAAGCCATCAAAAAATGGAGAGCAATGAGTACCAATGCCTGTAGTCTGAGTAACAAGCTTCCTGAATTAGTGGCCTTGATGGAGGAGGAACATCTGGATATCTTGGCAGTCACAGAAACATGGTACACACAAACCATGACTGGGACGTAAACATACCAGGATACATTATCTACAGGAGGGACAGGGAGGGAAAAGAGGAGGAGGAGTAGCTCTTTATAAGGGAAGGAATCAAAGCAACAGAACAAAAGGAAAACAGGGAGGAGAAGAAGCACTGTGGGTAAATTTGGAGACCCGGCAATGGAACCACAATCCATACGGGGTTGTATACAGACCCCCTTCTCAGGGGGAGGAAATGGACAAGGAAATGATAGAAAGTATACTTAGAATGGCAGAGAAAGGGGAGATAGTGCTGATGGGTGATCTGAATATGCCAGATGTTAACTGGAGTGCAGTTGCAGCAGCCACTTCGAAGAGTGGGGTTATTCTAGATGCCCTACAGGGGGCATGCCTTAGACAACTAGTATTGGAGCCCACTCGAGAGGGAGCAGTCTTAGACCTGGTTCTCTCAAATGGAGATGAAGAGAGGATCACAGATGTAGAGTGGGTAGCCATCTGGGAACTAGCGACCATCGAACAGTATGGTTCACAATAAACACAGCAATAGAGTCAAGTCATACAAAGGCAAAAGTACTGGATTTTAGGAGGGCTGACTTTGCCAAAATGGGTGAGTGCCTAAGGAATGCACTAGCAAATGGGCAGGAAGGAGGGGTGGAAGAACAATGGGGAATAATAAAAACTGCCATCACAGAGGTAACAAGCCTTTGTGTGAAGCAAATAAACAAAACGAAACGATGTAAGAAACCACTATGGTTCTCAAAGGAAGTGGCAGTGAAGGTTCAAGAGAAAAAGAAAGCATTCAGGAAGTACAAGGACTCACAGAAGGAGCAGGACAGAGAACTGTATCAGTTAAAGCAAAAGGAAGCTGGGAAGGCAGTCAAAACAGCAAAGGCCCAAACCAAGGAAAAGATAGCCAACTCAGTTAAGAAGGGGGATAAAACCTTTTATAGGTACATCAGAGAGCAAAGGAAGACCAAGGGAGGGATAGTGAGGCTTAATAAAGGGGAGGGAGGGTGGGCAGAGGGTGACTGTGAAAAAGCAGAGATACTAAACAAATATTTTTGCTCAGTATTTACAAAGGAAGAGGGGGAGGTACCTAAAACAAACAGTTGAAACACTCTGGATACAGAAGTTCATACCAGCCCATTTACAGAAGAAAGGGTTCTGAAAGAACTCTTAAAACTGAAGGTAGACAAAGCAATGGGGCTTGATGGGATTCATCCCAGAATTCTAAAAGAACTAAGGGTAGAACTAGTGACACCACTGACTACCCTCTTTAACAAATCATGGGAGGATGGGGTGGTACCTGAGGACTGGAGGAGGGCAGATGTGGTTCCCCTTCACAAAAGTGGGAGCAAGGCAGAAGCAGAAAACTACAGACCTGTTAGTTTAACCTCAGTGGTAGGAAAATGATGGAATCACTTCTGAAGGAAAGAATTGTCAATTATCTAGAGGCCAGAGGGCACAGGACCAAAGGCAGCATGGATTCATAAGCGGAAGGTCATGCCAGACGAATCTGATAGATTTCTTTGACTGGGTGACCAAAGTAGTAGATCAGGAGGGGCTGTGGACATGGCCTACCTAGACTTTAGCAAGGCATTTAACACAGTCCCACACAAAAGATTAATATACAAGTTAGCCAGCCTGGGAGTGGGTCCCAAGATGACAGCCTGGGTAAAGAATTGGCTGGAGAACAGGACACAGACAGTAATAGTAAATGGAGTCCACTCTGAAGAAAGGGGGGTTACTAGTGGGGTACCGCAGGGTTCAGTATTAGGACCAGTCCTCTTCAATGATTTTATAAGCGACATTGCAGAGGGACTGGAAGGAAAAGTATGTCTCTTTGTAGATGACACAAAGATCTGCAACAGAGTTGATGCACAAGGTGGGGTGGAAAGGATGAGAAGGGACTTGGCAAGGTTAGAGGAATGGTCAAATGTATGGCAGCGTAGATTCAATGCTAAGAAGTGCAAGGTAATGCACCTGGGAAACAAAAACCCAGGGGAAGAGTACACAATGGGGGGTGAGATACTAACAACAACAAAAATGGAAAGGGACCTGGGGGTAGTCATATCAGATGACCTAAAGGTGGGCAAACAATGTGAGAGGGCAGCAAGGAGGGCTGGGGGGATACTGGGATGCATAGGGAGAGGCATCACCAGTAGAAAACAGGAAGTTATTATCCCTCTGTACAGACAGCTGGTCAGACCGCATCTGGAGTATTGTGTGCAGTTCTGGAGACCCAATCTCCGCAAAGACATAGACAGGATGGAAGCTGTCCAGAGGAGGGCAACTAAAATGGTGCAGGGTCAGCACCAGAAGACATATGAAGAGAGACTTAAGGAGCTTAATATGTATAGCCTCGAGGAAAGGAGGGAGAGGGGGGACATGATAGAAACTTTCAAGTACCTCAAAGGAATCAACAAAGTCCAAGAGGGTAGCATCTTTCAAAACAAGAGGTGTGCAAGAATAAAGGGCACAATTTGAAGACCAGGCGACACAGGGTAATTTAAGGTATTTTTTCAGAGAGGGTTGTGGATGCATGGAATGGCCTTCGGAGGTTGTGGAGTCAAAAACAGTGGTGGAATTCAAGCATGCATGGGACAGTCATAAGGCAATTCTAGGGGGTGGGGGCAGAAAGAAGTAGGCTGCTGGTTAACTAGGATCTGCAGCTTATCCATTAGGTAGGGAAATGGGCAGACTGGGTGGGCCAAGTGGTCCTTATCTGCCGTCAAATTCTATGTTTCTATGTTAACATGAAAAAAGTCAATATGCAGTGTTAGTTATTTTTATGACAATTAATTTTTTATGTGCATGTGTGACTAATTATTCATACTCATCTCAAAGCTAATTAACATTTTTTAATAAAAATGCTAGGAGTAAAAAGGTGCATACCAAGTTTTGCAGTCCTAGGGCTTGATTTTTGAAGGTTGATGCAGGGCTTAAAATCGGCCGTGTGTCAACTGGATTCTCTAACTGCTAGCTGCCAAACTCGCTAGTGCACCTTCACCTGATTTTAGTACATCGGCCCAGTTTCAACAGTTTCTACACCTTACAGCAGCTTGCTCCAAGTATTTGGTACAAGCCCTGTAAAAAAGGTCCACAGCATGCTGCAAGTTAGACTGGGGGGGGGGCTGATCTAAGCTGCAGTATGTGGCACACAGGAGTGAAAATGCCAAATGGTGCCATTAGAATGCTGCAAGCCCTGTGCACCGTATGATCAGCGCACAAGCAGCTTGTGACATTCTCGGGCTTTTGAAAATAGAGCCCCTAGGGTCTAAGCCAACTGAGATATAAAGCTCTGAAAATTGCCTTTTTTTAATGAAACCTCAACATGTTCCTACTATACGGGCACTATCATACCACTATAGTCTGTCTATCTATCTATCTATCTATCTATCTATCTATCTATCTATCTATCTATCTATCTATCTATCTATCTATCTATCTATCTGTATGAGCCAGTATAGTCAGGGTTGCCCAGCAGGTTTTATGATAAACCCCTAACTTTGCACCTTACTAGCTTTGATGGAATTCAACAAAATTGCCTGAAAGTTGGCATGCATTGTTTAGCAGGGAAGGTTTAAATATGCAGAAAGTTTTGTGATGGGAGCTTGAGTGGTTTCTGAGATCCATATATGGCCCGCCCCTCCCCAATGTCTAGGGGCAAAAAAATCACGATGGTCCAGGGGAGGAAGCACACTGCACAGCACAGAAGTCTCACCAGACATGACCCCACAAGTTCAGCAAATGGAAAGACAAAAAGGGCCTACCTGGAGACAATCTCAGGATGACAGCAGACCTCCAGGAATTAATGGCCATGAACTTCGAGGGCACTCCAAACAATTCTGCTGAAGATCTAAATGGCTCAGAATGTCTTCTGTCTTCAGCTACCAAGGATTTCCCTCAACCCCAAAGCCCAGAGGTGCAGGAATTTAATTTGACCCCCTGAAAATGATCTCATTAGGAGAATTAAAATTGTTAAGGATGTACAGTTCATCTATCCTTATTTACAAATTAAGACACAACTCCTGATGCTTTTCTAAAACACAAATCACTTTATTTCTCCTGCGCCCCAAATGATTTAACAGGGCTGCAGTGTTTTATGTGTGACTTGAACTTAACTTTCAGCTCTATGGGGCCAAACTTTTATACAACAGAAATTTTACTGGCTTTAGGCAGAGCAAGGTCTTTACACAGCTCACAAACAGCAGACTCGATTACCCCCAGAAACCCAGCGACCTCCCACACTGGACCATGAAGTTCCCCAACCTTTTCAGTGGCACTGGTAAGTACCTGATGCTTCACTCCTTGGACTAATGGGGCTTTATAACTTTATCCTCTCTGGGAAGCACTGAGCTTCTCCCAAACCCATTCCTCTGCCTTCACTCCAGCTCCAAGGGACTGCATGAATGAGGATACAATTCCACTATCTCAAAAAGAAAGGACATTTTCTGCAAAAAAAAAAACTACATTAATGTACCAGTTAGGGTTCAACTTAATGCAACAAAAGTAGGACAATGTTGTGTTAGACTTTTTAACCTCTTACTTTCCACCCCCAAGCAACAAAAGGAAAAAAACATTAGGGTTTTGGGTCTCTGGAGTTAAGGCAAATCAATGGTGGGGTCTTCCTTTGGGTTGTTAACCCTAATGCTTACCCTCTCACCAGAACAAACAAGGTCAGATATGATCTCTTGTCTTCATTAAGGACCCACATGGCCCTGCATGAAGAAAGCTACAACAGATTTTGCTGGCAATGTGTGGCAAGATATTCTTCTCTATCTTTGAAGAGTGTATCACTATGAGACATTGGCTTGAAGGTGTACCTTGTGCTTTGTACGGAGGCCACAGGTTGAGAAGAGTGGTGACATTTAGGTTGACAACCCCAAGTAAGACCTCACCACTGATTCACCAAGACTCTGGAGACCCCAAACCCTATTTCTTTTCCTATTGCTGCTGGGGGTGGGGGTGAGGGTGAGGATGGGGAGTTAGGGTTGGAAACCCTAATGCCGCTTTTTCTGTGTTAAGTTGAACCCTAACTGGTGTATTAACACAGTTATTTGCAAAGAAAATATATATAGATGTGTGCAACTATGTATATAAATATTGTAATAAGTAATAGGCCATGACAGGGTGTCCATTATAGGATTTCAACGCACGCCTCATGGATGTAGTAAGGCATAAGGCCAAAGGCAGAGTGTCCTTACTCCCTTGGGAAGTGCATCAAAATCCCATGATGCACACCCTGGAGGGGCTTATTACACTTATAAAATGTCTCTAAATGACTGCCACTAGGGGCGCTTACCAGGATGGCAGCTTGAACATCAGGCTCTCCAGCTTAGAGTGTTTTATCTGGCATTATTCTGCAGCATCCTAAATGCTACAAGATTTCCTATCACCTACAGCTGAGCAGCTTGATCAGAGCAACACGTAAGCTCCTATATTTTTGATTTCCTTCTGACACTGAGTAGTGCACGTCAGGGGATCTCAGCCGACGTGAATTTGGGCCCGTCAAATCCAGCATGGTGCAGCCTCCTCCATAGCCCACAGGCTGGGACAATGCCTCAGTAGAAGGAATGTTTGGTCAATTATTGTCTCAAATGGCCCATGTTACAATGGCTACTAACCATACAGCCCATGTCCTGCAATCATTGGAAGCTCACATGTTTCAAAGCGAGTGCTGCATGGTTGCCACAGAAGTAAAGATGCAGGAAAACCTGGCCACCCTCCGGGAACACCAACAGCTAATTCAAAAGCTTCAAGATAAAGTTGATGATCTAGAGAACCGGAGGCGTAGAAACAATCTCCATTTCCTAGGTTTACTAGAGAGGGCAGAGGGCTGCAACACAGAATTGTTCCTTCAGACAACACTGGCTGAGATACTACAGCTAGACCCCACACGCATGCTGCAGGTGGAGAGGGCCCACCATTCCCTTGCCCCATGCCAAGGAGTCAGGAGAAGCCACGACTGACCATAGCCAGGTTTTTGGACTTTAGAGACAAAGAGCTGGTCATGGTTAAGTCTCAGGAAATCCAGCACCTATTCTGGCACACCCACAGGATCAACATCTACCCCAACTATTCCAAAGAGCTTTCCCACCAGAGGCACGCCTATAGAGAGCCTCGCCAAGGTATTCACTGCATCGGTCTCAAGTTTTCCCTCTGCTACCTTGCCACCTTGTGGGTGGAGCATGACGGTGTCCCACTCCTGTTCGCCTCCCTGGAGGCACGATGGATTTCCTACATAGGAAATGGCCAAATGATGCAATGCCGAAACCAATATATGCCCAGCCTTCTCAGGGGGAATGGGAGGATTTGGATCAGTGCTCCCCCTTACACCCACCCAGAAGGAAATCATGGTAGGATGAACCTCCTGAGCATTGGGAGATCCCAGCCTGAAACAACAGAAAGCACCACACCTCTCGCTGGCATGGCAAGACAGACCACCAAACAGAGTGATCTTGGAGGGCTAGCCCAGAAGATTGTTAGATGGACACCACCACAGTTGAGGGGGCTCCAGGATATCTATACCACCAAGAGATATGAAGTTCTGTGGCCTACATCTCTGGAGCAGCACCTGAAGACCTCTGAGATGGCACTGTCTGGAGCCCAGGCATTAAAGCCCTGCTCGCCCTCTCCTACATGCTCATGGGCGCATCAAGTCTCATCTCCTGGGAAGGTCACTCTGGATTCCCTCAATGCAGCACCCGCTACCAAATCACCGAAGGCCCCACCAGTCAAGCAGTGCAGTCCTAGCAGAAACTCTAGCTCAGCATCCTCAGAACACCACCAGGCACCTTTTCAAGGGATTTCCTCAGTGCTGGAATCTAGATTTAGTAGTTGCCGTATTGGTCCTTGCAAGAATAGATCCAGAAGCAAATGATTTGATACCTTTTAATGGACCAACATAGATGTAACAACAAGGAGTCACGTGATGCAGGTTCCATGGTAGCTGCCTGATTGAACTGTTCCAGCCTCCTGCTCCATTACAAGCCTTTTATATACTGCCAAGAAAGAGCTATACCAAGCGTGGTCGCTGATCTGTGTACCTGAACACTGCCAGAGAACCCTGCAAGGATTTCAAGAGCAGATGGATGCAGAAATGAGAAAGCCACCGCTAAACACACCCTGCCGCCTCGAGCAACCTTGACGGAAAAGCCAGAACTTCCACACACAGGAGGCCTAGAAAGTGAAAAGCTGTAATCCAGAAAAGGAGCTCCTGACGCTGGCACAATTTCTGGAAGAATTCAAGCCTTTTCGTACTGAGTTGTGCTTGGTGACCGAAGAACTGAAAGCAGTGACAAAGGCTCTGGAGGATCTATTTCGACGAACGGGAGATACAGAAGTTAAAGTTACCTCACTGGAGAAACGGATGGCTAAACAAGAGCCTGAGCTAATTCAACTGAAGCAGAAAATTAATAAAATGGAACTGAAAATTGAGGATCTGGAGGGAAGAAGCAGGTGGAATAACATGATTATAATCGGACTCCCTGAAAAGGAAGAGGGACCCGACGCAATCGCATTTACCCAAAAATTCCTCCATCAGATTGCTGGCTCCACGCCCTTCGTGACAACTTCACACAATAGAGAGGCCCACTGGGCATTAAGGGCTATGCCCTGCCACTCTCCACCTCAGACATTGATATTCCGTTTCCTAAACTTCCAAGAGAGGCAGTATGTTTTAACGAAAGTTAAAGAACTCAAAGAAGTAAGGTGGGGGGTACCTTGCTGAGAATCGGCCAGGATCTCCCACTATCTGTGCACCAAAGGAGAGCGGAGTACCATCAAGTTGTAACTAAGTTGATAGCCACAGGCATTCGTTTCAGAATGGGGTACACAGCGCGGTTGCAGGTGGCTCTGTCCGGCCAGTGGTCCAGCTTTGAAAACGCCCAGTCAGCGGCAAAAGGGTTGCAGGAAGCCCTTCCGGACTTGTTTAAGCAAAAGTGAGGACTGAGTTTATGTCTCACAAATAGTCTCATTTCAGAGGGCAACAAAGAATAAAATAGTGGCAAGAAAAGGGTAGAATGATGCACCCAGCAGGGGGAGCGCAGGAAATCATAGAGGCATCTTATTAGACGTCAGGTTCCAAAAGACAGTTATTCTGGGGAGATGCTGCTCTCTCAAATGTACCTCAAGCTGTACCTGCATGTATGGTCTTTTGCTTTATGATTTTTTGAGAAGGGGCAAGAAAGCAGATTCCGGGGGCTGACTGAGATCTCAGAGCAATACTGGAAGGCGGAGACAATTGGAAATCGGCAGTCTCTAAAATGCCATACCTCAAGATACACTAGCTACAACACCAAGAGCATTGCGTGAGTTGCTCTTTTATCACCACTCACTTAACGGAAACTTTGGTACGGTCCTTATCTCGCTCCCAATGACCCCACATCCCATGACAATCCCTGGCACCTCTCCACAAGCGCTCTGCTCCTACACTGGGCTACGTCTCCCATCTCTGCAAGTATCCTTGGGGACTGCTTCATCTGCTGCTCGGGTACATGGGAGAGAGTTTGTGGGAGTGTTTTCTGTAATTTTTAGCAGCATCGCCTGATTGCCTGGAGCCGGGTTGGAGAGGGCTCCACTCACAGAATATCGCAGCTCAAAGCATTTTGAGCAATCTACATAGCAGTCAGGCAAAACGTTCTGTTCATCAGCCACTAGAGGGAGCTCCCGTATTACGTTCACTGCTAGGAGCCCTATACAATGGGGCTTTGAAAGTCTAGTCGATCCCGCTCCCTCTGGTTTTCACAACCCGTACTCTTGCTGTTTCTCTTTCCCTTGGTTACTTTCTTTTTTTCTTTTACTTGAACAATGACCATCCCGAATATAGGGGCCCGGGGAGCAGCTGCGTTGTTTTTTTTTTTTTGAGGAATCTGACTCTTTGAGGGGCATACAAATTGTTCTGTGTGTATTTCCCCCTCATTAGTCCTGCGTTTCCAGACTAGAGGGGCACGATTTCCTGGATTGTTTTCACATGGACTCTTTTACTTAAGTTGTGGGTGAACTGTGTAATATGTGGGGATGCTTATATGTCTGTTAAAAGTTGCTGAATGACTGGAGGCTCTGCCTTAGGGGAAGTTGTAGAGTGAACACAGGGTATCTAAGTCAGTGACCTCTCTCCTTAGGCTACAATGAAGAATTGTCCTTTTTCTTGTTCTGAACTGCCCGGGATGGTTCAAAATATTAATAACTTGTTCTGACGAGCAACAGACTTTAATACAACATTGCCCTAGGAAGAGTCATTCTGGGATGTTGGGCAGTCCTTCCTAGGTAATGGGCCATACCCTTAGGCTCGGGAGGTGTCAGTCAAGGGGCTTGAAATATGAAAGGCTTTCTCCTGACAAGAAGTCAGTTATGCTGTCAGCGGGAGGGAGGCTGGAGGGAATCGGAGCTTTGGAACTTGGGAATTCATGGGCCGAGGCGGTTCTGTTGGTGGGAGGGAGGTGGGAATCTTTATCAGCCAAAATCAAGGATTAAGGTAATAGATGTAGGAGGGATAGGGGTAAGAGAAGTAATCGGAGGTCAGAAAAGGTGATAGAAAAGATGAGGGTTGGGTTGAAAGGGGTTAAAGGAAACTGCTCGGAGGGATCTGCTCATAAGGGAGGCCAGGTGAAGAAGGAGAACTGGGCAGTCAAATATATGTGGATTCAAATGGAATTTAGGGACAATGGGTAGTATATATGAATTTATCACATGGAATATTAAAGGCTAGGAAGGAATTAAAGCGTTACAAGGCTCTGAGACATTTGCAGTTGCAAAAGGCCCAGATAATATGTTTGCAAGAAACACACTTGTTGGAGAGGGAGTCTAAAGTACTGAGGCATCAGTTTGTGGGCTAGGTATACGCTGCTGGCGATAGTACCGCCAGTAGGGGGGTAGCTATTTTAATAACCAGAAATATTCCCTTTGTATGTGAGGAAAAACTGACAGATCCTGAGGGACGGTATATAATAGTAGTGGGGTGCATAAACCAAACAAGGATTGTGATAGGTAGCATATATGGCCCAAATGGGGACTCACCCTGGTTCTTTACAGATCTACTAAAAGCTTTGTCCCCCTTCCTTCACCTTCCTGTGTTGTTAGGTGGTGACTGGAACCTTGCATTTAACCCAGAATTGGACAGGGAAGGCAGGCGAGGTAGGGGCCTCTCTCCAGCCCAGAGAGCCATTAGAGATCTCAAAGACAACTTGGGCCTGTGTGACCCATGGAGGGTCTTGTGCCCCTCCAAGAGGGAATACACATTCCTATCGGAGGTCCATAAAACCAGGTCTCGAATTGATTACTTTTTGATGAGCCAGCGCATGCTTCCCGGCCTGATAGATTGTAAAATTACTCCAGGGGTCATCTCGGATCACTCCATGGTCTGCTGCACCCTTAATCTTGCACCCAACACCCCCAAGCAAACCATCTTGAAACTAAACAACCAATTTCTCTGCTCAGTGGAGATTAGAGATAGTATAAGCCAGAGAATAGTACAATATGAGCAGGAAAACTGCAACACGACGGGTAGGGGCGATATAGAATGGAGTGCGCTGAAATGTGTGTTAAGGGGGGAGCTCATCAAGATAGCTGCAGTAAGAAAGAAAAAGAGAGAGAGTCGGGCTAGACAATTGTTGACCCAGATCAGAGATATAGAGAACATCCTCTCAAACAGCACTCCAGCGGTAACTAGGGAAAAGTTGGTCAGGCTCCGGTACCAATATGACGAGATTCTGAGAGAAAAGGCAGAGTACGCCATTAATAAAATGAAAGCCCTATATCTAGACCAAGGGGAGAAAGCAGGTCATCTCCTCGCCATGTGACTTAAAGCAGACGAAACATCCAGAATCATTCAAAGTATATCCTCCCTTGCAGACGGGTCCATCAAAACCACCCCCACGAGATTGTAAGAATTTGAGGATTACTCAGGGAATTATATAGCCCTATGCCAACAGACCAAGTGGCAAGGAAGTCAGGGCTTATCTCTCACGTGTAATTTACCTCTGATACAAGAGAGAGGAGAAGGAGATGCTCTCATCCCTATATCAGAATCCGAAATTCTAAACGATTCAGATGCTCCCAGCAGACAAAGCTCCGGGCGGATGGGTTCTCTCAATTTTTACAAATGTTTCAGGAGACAGTTATGCCCAGGGTTAAAAGACTATTTCATAGTATCTTTACTTCTGAAACTATTGATAGTCATCTTTTGAGTCCCTGATAGTGCTTATCCCAAAGAAGGGAAAGATCGAGATAAGGTCCCAAACTACAGGCCCATAGCCTTAATTAATTATGATGTTAAAATCTTAGCGAAAATACTAGCAGCCCGCTAGCTAAGGTCCTTCCTAGGTTAATCCACCAGGACCAGGTGGGATTCATGAGCAGTAGACTAGCATCAGACCATTTCTGTAAATTATCCCACATTTTCTCAGCATCCAAGGATAGTAAAATCCATGGTTTGATGTCTGTCGATGCTGAAAGCATTGACAAGTAGATTGGAGGTTTCTGTCTTTGACCATGGAGCATTTGGCTCCCAGCTCACTTTTTAACAGGGTGTTTGCTCTATATAGATCCCGTCCACAAAAATATACTGTAATGGGGTATTTTAAGCAAGCCTACCTTTGTTATCGGGCACAAGCAGGGATGTCCTTTATCCTCTTTTTGTTCAACTTATACTTAGAGCCCCTGTTGTGTAGAATCAGACAGGATCCCAGGATTATGGGGATAAAAATTGGGTCACAGGAACTTAAGATCTCAGCATTTGCAGACGACATTCTACTCCACATTAGCCACCCCCGAACCTCAATGCCAGCTGTGCTTGAAGCCATTGCGTGCTATGGTAAGCTATCCAACTACAAAGTTAACATAGGGAAAACTCAGTTATTCCCCCTTAATGTGAAAGTTTACAAGTCGGATATTTCGGAACTGGGTATACATTGGCCCCCACTCACCCTGAAATATCTTGGCATTGTCTTGGCCAGATCAGAGGCCAAAATGGTGAAACTTAATTTGGACGGCCTTAAGGTAACTATAAAACAAGATCTGGAAAGATGGGGCAGACTTCCGCTTTCTCTCTGGGGAAGGATCAACATAATAAAGATGAATGTTCTGCCGAGGATTTTTTACCACCTAAATATGCCCAATGTATAGTTACCCCTAAAATGGCACAAAGCACTACATTCAATTATCTCGGAGTTTATCTGGGGAAAGAAATCACCCTGTAGAGCTTATCACAAACTTGCCGTCCCCAGGGAGAAAGCTGGTTTAAGATTGCCGCATTTCGGGTTATATCACTGGGCAAGTAATCTCTATAAATATTTACGTTGGCTCCTGCCCCCCAGGGATTTGGAACTGCTGCCGTATGTACCTCCCTGGGTCGAACTGGAAACAGAGTTAATAAAGGGGGTGGGGGTAGATCCAAAGGCTCTCCTTTATATTCCATTAAGATCTCTCCCCTCTAAACTAGCAGCCACCCCAATTAAACTCTCCTTACGTACGCACATTCAACTATGTGCTTCCTTTCGTTATTCCCCATGTGCAGATAGATACCAGCCAATATGTCATAACCTTAACCTGCGGATTGGGGGGAAAATGATGAACGAATCCTGGCTTCCCTTTCTGAAAGGGTTAAAGGTTGCAGATATCATGCAAGGGGACAGGTGCCTTTCAGTTGCAGAAGTTCTAGCAAAGTACAATATGGGCCCTAACCAATCTTTTAAAATATATCAACTCATACACTTGTTGGAGAATTTCAAGAATAAATTAAAGGAGAAGAAGATCAATGGGGCATGGTTTGAACCCCTGGCCCACTGGGCTAGGAGCCACATGCAGTTTCCAAGGTCTACAAGGCACTGTTCGAGCAAGTTTATGCAGACACTGTCAACAGGCCGAGATTCTGGTTAAACCGTTTGGGGGACCAAGAACGGAACTGGGATCTTATTTGGCGGCACATGTACCAGTATATCACCCAGGACAGATTACGCATCATGCAATACCACTTTTTAAATAATTTGTTCTGGACTCCTTCCAAATTATATAAGGTTGGACGTAGCCCAGACCCGTCAAGTAACCGTTGTCAGCAGGCTGAGGGAGACCTACTTCACATCTTCTGGGAATGTCCATCGGTAAAAGGGTTGTGGGACCAAATTAAGCACAATGCGGATTCGTTACTGGGCATTGAACATTGCTTTACCCCAGAAATCTGCCTGATAGGTGACTATACTGGTATTGCTGTAAAATCCCGAAGATACTATATGGTCTTGATCTCATCATCGGTCAAGAAAATAGTGTTAAAACACTGGCTGGATAACACCTCACCTAGTTCGTGGAATGGTTACAAGAACTACTCTTTAACTTAAATATGGAAAAATTTGGGGCTATGAGAAGGGTAGCTCTTGAGGAATGAGCGGAGTTTGGGGCCCCTTCCAAACACTTTATTTGCTCCATTCATAGTCAGCCATTGCATGACAAATCGAGCCTGGTTAGATTAGCTGATGAGCAGTTTTTATCTCAACCCTCGTAGATCTGGGGAGGGGTAAGAGAGGTTAGGTAGGGTAGTCAAATAGGGAAGGGTTAGCACCAGAAAATTGTTGTGTTCATTTTCTAATGGTACATTGTAAGTGGCACTATGCTGTCACAGGTTATCATCTGTAAGGCTCTGTTTTCATTTCTGTGTCAACAGTATGTCAATAAACTTGAATTTAAAAAGAAATAGATGTAACAACAAGAACAAAGTGCTCTAGCTTTCAGACCAAGCAGTCCTTCTTCAGAAGTTACATCTACGTTGGTCCATTAAAAGATATCAAATCATTTGCTTCTGGATCTCAGTGCTGGAGTCAGATAAGTTGCTATTTGTTTACTTTTCCTGCCCTATATCCTTTTTTCTAGTCTGTAATTGAATGGTTAGGGGGTTTAGGTGGACCCAGGGGGCCCAATGTGTTTTCAGGGGTCCCGTACATCCGTGGCCTATTGCTGGGACCTAGGCTTGCAGACTCTGGTGGCTAGTCCCCAGCTCCCCCAGGCCTCCAACCAACCGATCATCTGTCAGTGCAATTTCTGCTGCTAGAACAAAGATCCTGCTCCTATACTGGGAGGGATTTAGCGGGGCATGGCAGTTTCATTCAGAAATCACTGCTTTTATTACTCTGGGGAGGGGGGAACAGTTGTGGTCCCTATGGAGACCTCCTCCTTGCTGCCCCCACCCCCAGGTGTCTAGAGAGATGTCTACGTACTATGCTTAAAATGCCGAAGATCCTCTGTAGCCATTAACTGCAGCCTGCAAGAGCTGTTGATTGGACACAGGATTGGCAATTTCTGATAGCAGCCCCACTCCTATACCGGGAGGGACTTGGGGGGAGCTGCCAACTTCAGGACTTGAGTTTTTTTCAGTTGTGAGGAAACGATTACCATTACATGCTGTTAGAGGTGCCCTGGTGCCCCCTTTTTTCTATTTTTCAGTGCCTCACTCAGGTAACATCTTGGGGGGCTGCCAGAAACACCCACAAAGGCCCAGAATCTGTGTGCACCCACATAGCCAGCTCCTACTAGGCTCAGTCTAGGACCTGACACTTTCACACATGTCAGATCCTGTATCTGCGAGGTAGAGGTGGGGGATCTAGGCACCAGTTCTGGTTCAGTGTACCCCAGAGCTGAGCCTAGTGACTGTCAGTCACCAAGGGTTATCTACACCCCACCTTGAACAGCCTGGTACCCCCCTCCTCTGATGTAGGGTCTGACTGCTTAGATGTTAGGCTCCCAGCCCACCTCCCCCTGGCTAGATATGGGGAGTTCACATGCCAGATGTTGTATGGCATGCCCCATCCCACCAACCCCCCAGAGTGCAGGGTTCATCTACCCTCTATAGGAGTGTGCCAGGGTGTGCCATGTAGAGCACACCACATAACCTTAATCTCTTCTCACCCTCTTAGGTGAAGAGTAGTCCACCGCCCACCTATTCTGAACCATCCAGGTCAGATGGTGAGCCCAGGGCAGTGTCTGCTAAAGGTGCACACACTGGCTATACACGAAGTCAGGCCTCGCACATGCCCCCAGGGAATAGGGGTAGGCCTTCAGCAGCTGGCTATGGCTGACCATACACCCCTGCATCCCTACACGCTTGGTTCACATCCCACTATATATAGTTGCTGTTTGTTTGCTATTTACTGTTTATTGTACACATTCAAAACTGCTTCGATTATTGGTTGCAGCTGCTAGTCTCAGTAGATATGAGGTGCCACTGGCTCTCCTAACTCCATGTCATCACAGTGCCCTTTCCTTGGTGCGCTGGCTAGGGACCAATGCCCAGCCTGTAGTCTTCACCTGTTTTGCTGTGCACAGTCTCTCCTGGTGTTCTCAATTCCTCTCTAATGGGTGACATTACCGGCTACACATGGAATGTGTGAGGGATGAACACCTCCATCAAAAGAAGGCAGGTGCCGTCACACGTCAAGAGACTGTGGGCCGGACTGGCTTTCCTATAGGAGAGCAAATTAACCCCCATTGATTACAATAGGTTATGCAGGGACTGGGTGGGATTGGTCATACACATCTCTGCCCCATTAGGAGGAAACGGGTGACAATTCTAGTTAGCAACAAACTAATGTGGACCACTACAAAAAAGGTCTGCAACCCTGATGGGTGATGGGTATTGGCTCTGATGTCAACCCCAGAAGGGCCCCCATTACTAGGCAACAAATACAGGCCTAATGAGGATGTGCCGGCCCTTTTCCACACACTAGCTCAGGAGTTGGGGGGAATATGAAAGGACCCAGTCCCCATGCTCATTGATGGGGATTTCAGTCTGACCTGTGATCCCTTTCTTGACAGAAGCCCCTCCAATATAGAACCGCATACCAGGAGAACCAAGGCACTGGTTCAGCTCCAAAGTGATATGGCCCTTACGGACATACGGAGAGTCTTTTGTCCAAGGGAATGGGATCACTCATTCCACTCCCCTGTCCACAACTCCTACAGTTGAATCGATTTCTATCGATTTCTGACTTATGTCCACTGATATCACACAGGTGGCCCTCGAGTCCTCCATCCACCTAATAGTTATTTCAGATCATGCCCCAGTCCAGCTAACCTTCATGTGGGGCACCCCTATCTTTCTCATCCCCCTCCTGGAAGCTAGATCTCATTATTCTGAGAGACCCAGAATTCTCCCCTTGGTTGCAACAGGAGACCTCTACCTTTTTTCAGGAGAACCCCATCTCAGACATCTCTGCAGGCAATACCTGGGAGGCCTTCAAAGTCACTCTGAGGGGGGCTATTATGGGTTACACAAGTAGAAGAAGGAGATGGAGGAGAGAACAGTGCTTGGCTGACTTAGAGGGTCAGTTGTGGGATGCCAAAGCCAGGCTCAAAATTCTTAGGTGTCCGGATCTCCACTCCCAGGCAGGACAAGTGGTGGCATCCCTTAGGATGGAGGTCAATGAGCTGTTGGCCAGGAGAACACAGGTCTCTATCCTCCACCTGAAGCACAAATACTGGGAATCTGGGGAAAAGCGGGGGGAAGGTTCTTGCTTACAGGCTTAGGAAGCAACAAGCTGAAAGGCACATTACTGGGTTGGCTGATGTGCAGGGGAAAACCCAGACTAAAACAGAAACCATCAACCGCATAATGGCAGACTTCTATTCCACTCTGTACACCTCCTCCAGGGCTCCGAACCCGGAGCGAGGGGTTCCCTTCCTACAGAACCTGAACCTTCCCATGCTCAACACCCAGCAAGCCCAAGCACTTGACTCCCCCCTCACGATGGAGGAGGTGGCCTCTACCCTCAAATCCTTAAAGATTTGTAAGGCTCCAGGTGGGGATGGCTTCCCACTGGAAATCTGGCAACTCCTACAACACACAATCTCTCCTGTACTTTGCCAGTTCTACACCAAAGCCCTGGCAATTGGGGGCCTCCCTCCTTCCTTTCAGGAGGTAGTTATTACTATCCTCCCCAAGAAAGGGAAAAGCCCTTTTAAAGCCACTAGTTACAGACTCATTTCATTGCTGAGTGTGGACAGCAAGGTCCTGGTCAAAATACTCACCAACAGACTCAATCCCCTATTACCAAACCTTATCCACTCCTACCAAGTGGTTTTTGTGAAAGGGTGCTATAGTACAGATTACATTAGGTCCCTCCTAAATTTGATCCACAAAACCAAGACACTCCATACCCCCACCACAGTGGTAGCAATCGACTTTGAGAAGGCATTCAACTCCCTTGAGTGGGACTTTGTCCAACAGATCCTGAAATCAATGGGATTCGGAGAGGGCTTCCAAGCATGGGTGAGGGCAATCTATCATTCTCCCATGGAAAGGGTGCTGACCAATGCCGTGCTATCCCTCCCTTTCCCCTAGGTAGGGGAATGCATTAGGCTGCCTTCTATCACCTTTGCTGTTTGTTCTGACAGTGAAACCCCTGGATGCAGCAATTAGACAACACCCCCTCATTAAAGAAGTGGTAGTGGGAGAGGTAGAATACACCACCCTGATGTATGCAGGTGACTTTCTGATTCCCTTGGCGGATCTTGAAACCTCCATCCCCCCCCCCGGATACCCTGTCCAGTTTTGCAGCTTACTCAAGGCTTTTCCTCCACCAGATCAAAACTGAAGTGCTCCCTTAAATGACAAATGCATCCCCACAATGGCCTTGGCTTTTGGTTTACTCTGGGCATCTCAAGGCAAAACTTACCTTAATTCTGCTCAGTATTCACAAAAGAAGAGGAGCAAGAGGTACCTAATCCAGTCAATAGAAACACTCTGGATAGGGGGGTTGATACCAGTCCTTGCACAGAAGAAAGGGTTCTGAAAGAACTCCTAAAACTAAAGGTGGACAAAGCAATGGGGCCTGACGGGATTCACCCCAGAATTCTAAAAGAACTAAGGGGAGAACTAGTGGCACCACTGACTACCCTTTTTAACAAATCATAAGAGGATGGTGTGGTGCCTAATGACTGGAGGAGGGTGGATGTGATTCCCCTTCACAAAAGTGGAAGCAAAGCAGAGGCAGGAAACTACAGACCTGTTAGCTTGACCTCAGTGGTAGGGAAAATGATGGAATCACTTCGAAAGAAAGAATTGTTGAGTACCTCGAGGCCAACGGGGCATTTGACCCAAGGCAGCATGGATTCACAGCAGGAAGGTCATGTCAGATGAATATAATAGATTTCTTTGACTGGTGACCAAAATAGTAGACCAGGGAGGGGCTGCGGACATGGCCTACCTAGACTTTAGCAAGGCATTTGACACAGTCCCACACAAAAGATTAATAAACAAATTAGCCAGCCTGGGAGTGGGCCCCAGAGTGGTAGCCTGGGAAAAAAACTGGCTGGAAAACAAGACACAGGGAGTAATAGTAAACGGAGTCCACTCTGAAGAAAGGAGGGTTACTAGTGGGGCATCGCAGGGTTTAGTATTGGGTCCGGTTCTTTTTAATGTCTTTATAAGTGACATTGCAAAGTATGTCTCTTTGTAGACGACTCAAAGATCTGCAACAGGGTTAATACACAAGGTGGTGGGGGGTGGAAAGGATGAGAAGGGACTTGGCAAGGTTGGAGGAATGGTCAAAAGTATGGCAGCTTAGATTCAATGCAAAGAACTGCAAAGTAATGTACCTGGAAAACAAAGACCCAGGGGAAGAGTACACAATGGAGGGGTACTAGCAACAACAAAAATGGAAAGAGACCTGGAGCTAGTCATATTACATGACCTAAAGATAAGCAAGCAATGTGAGAAGGCAGTAAGGATGGCTGGGGGAATACTGGGATGTATAGGGAGAGGCATCACCTGTAGAAAACAGGAAGTTGTTATCCCTCTATACAGACGGTTGGTGATACCCCATCTGGAGTACTGCGTGCGGTTCTGGAGACCCCATCTCTGCAAGGACATAGACAGGATGGAGGCAGTCCAGAGGAGGGCAACTAAAATGGTGCAGGGTCTGCAACAGAAGCCATATGAGGAAAGACTAAAGGAGCTTAATATGTATGCCCTTGAGAAAAGGAAGGAGGGGAGGACATGATAGAAACTTTCCAGTACCTCAAGAGAATCAACAAAGTCCAAGAAGGTAGCATCTTTCAGAAAAAGAGATGTGCAAGAACAAAGGGACACAATCTGAAGGTGGAGGGGACAGCTCAGGGGTAATGTGAGGAAGTATTTTTTCACAGAGAGGGTGGTGGATGCATGGAATGGCCTTAGTGAGGAGGTTGTGAGGTCTAAAACAGTGGGGGAATTCAAGAATGCATGGAACAGACATAAGGCAATTCTGGTGGGGGGCAGGAAGAAGTAGGCTGTTGGTTAACTAGGATCAGCAGCTGGGGATCACATGATGCAGCAGGCCCTGAGAAGATGCTTTTCCGTTCTCTCTAGCCCACCGCCGTTAAATTTATACATTTTTTTCTGAGCTTCTTAATATTGAGAGCCTAATTTTTGCTTATATCTGGTGGGGGAAGATCTCAAGTGGCTAATTTGGGTGTTTGATCCAGTATGGCGGCTGAGATGAAGAAACCTCCACCCAAACATACACCCCCGGTTACCCCAGAGAAGGTCCCTAAGAAACCGCGGGCGGGATCCACTGGTTCAATGCAGACAATGGCATCTCCAAGCTCTTACCAGAAGCCATTAACCCTCGCTGGATTCCTGGCCGAATTTCAGCCATTCAAGGAAGAGCTAAGAAACCTTACCTCTGAATTGAAAACCCTCTCCCAGGCTATTGAAGATATAGCATTGAGAACCTCAGATGTCGAAATTCGACTTACTGCTTTAGAGAGGAAGGTGGATAAGCAGAATCCTGAGGTGACCGTGCTTCAGCAAAAAATCAGCAGAATGGAGCAGAAGCTTGATGACCTGGAAGGTTGTAGCCGCAGGAACAACGCAATCATTATTGGATTGCCTGAGATGAAAGAAGGGAATGATGGGATCTTGTTTGTGCAGAAGTTTATTGAGAAACTTATAGGGTCCTCGCCCTATGGCCCTCACTATATTATAGAAAGGGCTCATAGAGCAATGCGTGCTATGCCCCCAAGGGGGGGTTTCTCCTAGACCATTAATTTTTTGCTTTCTTAATTATCTGGAAAAGCAACACTTCTTTCTCAAGTTATAGAATATACAAGAACTGCAATGGGAAGGAAAGAGAATCAGAGTTACCTAGGATCTACCATTATCGGTTAGGCAACGTAAAGCTGCCTTCCACCCAGTGGTTAAAAAGCTGTTGGCTGCTGGTCTTCAATTTAGGATGCGATATCCTTCTAAGCTTCAGGTTCAGATATCTGAACAATGGCACTCGTATGAAGATTTGGACTCTGCGATGGATGGACTTAAAAAGGCTATGCCTGATCTCTTTAAAGACCCCTAATTATCACGGGGGTTATTAGACGGGACTACTTAGGAAATTTACGATGTTAATGATCACATGGAAATGCGTAGTGTTTCATTCTTTGATTCATAGTCACATATTTCTGGTTATTTCTCTACTGGGGGTTTAAAAGTTAAAAAGTTGCGGTATCTTTAAGCTTAGCAGTTAACTAGCTGCGTTCTAGATCTCCACGGGGATAGGTTTGGCAAACAGTGGGGATATTGCAGACCACAGCTATACAAAGAAAGTGTTCATTTGTACTTCTGGGCTCCTTCTGGGGGGAAGAGAAGGTTTCTTGAGTGTAGGGGGGCATTGTTCTGCCGATCTGTTTATTATAGAGACCCGACTCAGTAAAACAGGTTTTAGGATAGAGCTCTGTTTTTATTATGTCTCCCAACGGAATGGTGCCAATCTGGTGCCCTCCCTTCTCTTTCTTTATGTCTGGGTTAGAGGGTCTTTTTCTCGGTTTGGTTGGGCCCCGTGATGGGAGGCCGGATGGCCGTTTATGGGGGTTGGGCAGGACTTGTTGAATTCTGAGGGATATCGGCGAGGTAAGAGTCATTTTGGGGTTCTCTCTCTTCACTGCAGTTTCACAGGGCGATGCAGAGACCATTTATAGAGGGGATACTGGCCATGTAGTTCTCACTGGTGGTCACTAGAGGGGAGTATTTTTCTGGATTGTTCTCCCTTATCGCAGTTGTGAGGAAATGATGAGGTAGACCTGGTGACAGGAAAGATATAGGCTGAGTTCAGAGGGGCAATGACTGATCTGGAGTGTATCCAGTGCTTAGTTTATTTGGAGGTTTTTAATCTCCCTTCTATTTGTGGGGGAACTTCCCGAGTTTTGGGATTTAGACTACTTTGGTAGCTTGTTCTTTCTCTGTTTGTATTCCCATGCCCTGTCTAACTAGACGATAGGGAGAAGATCTGTTTTTGTTGGAAGCTGAGGGTTGTGGTTTTACCCTCATTCTCTGTAACAGTCTCGGGGTGAGGCACCAGATAGGTGATGCCTCTGTTTCACATTAGCCTGTACCAGGGGTGATAGCCTGTTTTATAGTAAAAGGGTTAAGGGTAAGTTTGATGAGACATGCGATTCGTATTTTGATGGTTATACAAGAGGATTTCACATGTAGCACTGATGTTCCTGGGCCTCATATGGGTTTTGAGATTGTCCTACTCTTTAATCTCGGTTATTAAAATGAGAGGTTGTACGGGGGTGGGCGGGGGAACCGGAGCGGCTGTTTCTGGAGGAGTGCTGTTTAGCGATGTATAAGACAGCAGGGTGGGTTGGGAGGGCAGAGGGAGTGGAGGGTAGGTTGTGGGGGATGGTTTATTCATTGGATATTTTTGGGGTGGTCTGTAGTAGGAGGGGGGGAGTATGTTTGGGGGAAGGAGGTATGATTGGGTGGGGCATAGTCCATTTTAGGTTGGTTGAGGTTTTTCTTTTGCAGGGTAGTCTATGGCTTTAATTACTGCAATTACCCAGTGTATTTGTATAATGGCTAAGGAGCTCTGTTTTTCAACTTGGAATGTCAAAGGGGCCTGTGAAAAAACTAAGCAATACAAGATATTGAAGCACTTAGATATATTATGTGCAAATGTTGGGTTTATTCAGAAATCACATTTGCTTGACTTGGAAGCCATTCAGATGAGACGGATGCAGATTGGTCAGGTCTTCTCAGCCCAAGGAACTTCAAACAGCTGTGGGGTATTAATTCTTATTAACAGAAGCATTCCTTTTCAGGTTACCCAAGAAATTAAGGATTCCCATGGTAGATTTGTTCTGGTAAAGGGTACCTTGTATTCAGCAGATTTTGTCTTAGGAAGTATTTATGGCCCAAACAAAGATGGCCCCCTATTTTTTGTGAGACTGCTTAATAATATTCTTTCCCTGTTACCAGCCACCATAATTTTAGGGGGGAATTGGAACCTGGTGATAGATTCAGGTAAGGACCATATAAGCTCACTCCCAGTTTCCATTTCCCCGGCATAGCGTGCATTGCATGAGCTAATAGATAGATTGGGACTCTGTGACATTTGGAGGGTTCTCCACCCTGTGGACAGGGGATATGCCTTTGTGTCCCTTGTTCACAAGTCCCTTTCCCACATTGACTATCTCTTGGTCTCCCAAACTTTGTTACCAGGGGTGACAGCCTCCACTATTCACTCTGGTATGCCTTCAGACCATTCACTAGTTCTTTGCAAATTGGTTCTTACATCCCTGTCTAAGCAGCAATCCAGGTGGAAATTGAATGGCCAATTGCTTAAGGATCCCAAGTGTAGAAATCAAGTTAAGGCGCATATCACACAATTTTCTGAGTTGAATACAATACAAGACACTATGCCAGATGTTTTATGGTGTGCTTTTAAAGCATATCTCCAGGGCATCCTAATTGGGATGGCCGCGACAAGGAAGAAGGGAAGGGAGGCCAGGTTGAGGGAGATGTTAGCCCAGAAAACAGCTTTGGAAACGACTTTACAACTAAACCCTTCAGATCACCTTAAACAAGTACTGGCAAAATTAAGAGATTCCTATGTAAATATGCTCAATGAGAAAGCAGAGTTTGCTATTTTATGTACTAAAGCCTCATATATAGATCACGGGGAAAAAGTGGGTAAGTTACTAGCCCCGAGAATTAAGCAATTGGAATCTTCTCAGTTTATTCCCCGAATTAGCTCTAAAACAGATGGATCTCTTAAATCTAACACCCAGGAGATTGTGTCGGAGTTTGTTAATTACTTTGAACACCTATATGGGGAAATGCCTAACCCTCCCTTGACAAGCACTCTCTCTTCCTATCTAGAGGAGGCCCAACTACCCCGCCTATCGGAGTCCCAGGGTAGGAGGTTGGTAGCCCCTATTACAGAGTCCAAGATTCTAGAGGTGATAAATGGCCTACTTTTAGATAAATCACCTGGATTAGATGGTTTCACAGCAAATTTTTATAAGTGTTTCAAGGACCAAATTACTCCCCACCTTCTCTCTCTTTTTCAACATATACTACAGAGGAGTAATTTTGGCGTAAATGTTGGGGGGAACAACATCACTTTCAGCCAGCCTTGGATCGCGAGCGCTATGTTACCCAGTAAAAAGTAAATTATCTATGGAAAAATACCATTGTTTCTATCAACCTACCTTTGAAAGCGAAAACATAAATACATTACACAAGCAGGACAACACTAATGTAAAACCTCAGAGGGTACCTGTGCTTTCTCTCATACTGCCTCGAAGCACTGGAACTCTCTTCCCCTCGCCATCCGTCACTCGCCGACTCATGCTGTATTTAAAAAGGAGCTGCGAAATTTCCTAACCAAATCTGTCCCTTGCTTGTGCTTTGATCCTACCTGGTCCTCCTCTATCTAGTCCACTTACTACTGCCCTATCCTTACCCAGATTACCTAACCCAGGGCTGTCCCAGTGGCACTGAGGGTTGAGGCCCTGGACGCCACACCTCGCTCCATGCCGGCGACCCGGGTTCGGGAGCGGACTCGGATCGCTGGTGGGTCAGCAGGGGGAGATAGGCTGGAGCGTCCCACGACGGCTCGCCTTCTCCGGGAAGGGTACAGGCCGCAGCCTGCATACTTGCCTGACTCCGGGCGGAGGCTCGGAGTACTGCAAGCCCTACATGGGGTTTGTCTAGCCACACTGCAGCGTAGATGTCAGCGCCTAGCGCCTTGACGTCAGGGGAGTCACGCTGCATGGGGAGGTTGGAAACAGGAAAAGAGCCTGCCTCCACCGGGAAGATGGGGAGACTGGACATGCCCACAATTTGCCTCCACCAGCTTAGTGAGCCCTGGACCAACGACATGTAAATTTCGGGGTCAGTCCCCGCCTGGGGGTATAGCCATGGCTCCGTGGGGATCTGGGGCTCTGTTGGGTAGGATGGAAGGCAGTGGGATGTTGGTTGTCTCCCCTGATGGGTCGGGGGTGGCAGGCTCGGTAGGAGAGAAAATAGTAATTACAAAAAAAGATTACCTAACCCGTTCTAATTTTGCTTCTCTGACATGTCCTCCTACCTTAAACTTTCTGTTGATTTTGACTTTACCCGAATAGTTCCTCTCCCTTTTATCCTTCTGCTCATTTTCTTTGCTTGCACTTACCTGGTACTAAACCACTGTGTGTCTCTGCCATTGTTTGGTTCCCTTACTATTTGAAAATCGTACTCTGCCAGACTGCCACTCATTCCTTATGGTTCATTACTGTGTGCACTTATCATTGTATTTTTGCTTAGCTGGATATCTTCCCTTTGATCCCTCCCTCCTATTCATGCTACTGTTTGTTTTTACCTTACATTATACCCTCAGTGCTACTCTCCAATGTTTTATGTGCCTGCATTTTCTAAGAAGGACATTGTATAACTAGGTCAAGACTGTATTTCCTATTATGTTATTTATCTCTGCCATCATGGGAAATTGTATTAGTTACCTCATTTTTATGTTGCTTGCACGCATGTGCAAGAAACATAGTGCCATCATCGGAGATTTCGGGGGTGTGTCACCTTCTCCTCCAATTCAGGCAGTGTCCTGGCAGGCGTGGCCCTGTAAGCCAATGCATTTTGGAGCTGTCTGACGGCTCCAAAATGCAGTAACCTCTGATTGAAAGAGAGCTACGCTTGGTGAGCAGCGATAGAAGCTGCTCATGCGCATCCTACCCCAGCCACCAGCGTGCGCACCCGCCCCGCACGCACTGTATAGCCGACGGGTGCCCAATCCCGTCGGCTGAGCTGCGTCATCTCCCCAGTAGTTGGTGCCACGCTGGGAGCCCACCCTAGCGTGGCAATCAGTCCTTTGCCGGCAGGGTGCCCAATCCCCGTCGGCTGAAACACTCCAAAGTCCTTGTGCCATGCTGGGGCCCACCCCAGTGTGGCAAGCAGTCCTAACGTCTTTTTTTTTTTTTACTTGTAAGCCAAAAGCGGTCCAGCGTCGTCTCGACCCACCCTCCCACAACCCGCACCCACCCACTGCGCTCCAGCCTCCCCACCCCCTCACCTACTTACCTCAGGACTCCGTGCGGCGATCTTGAGTGGACCGGGAACACGTCTGCACTCTTCAAAGCCGACCATGAACTGAGGAAATGCCGGTAAACTGTATAATGGGCTAGATAGAGGGGTTTCAACTTTAGTGCATATCTCAGCCATTTTTGGGAATTTTTGCACCAAATTTTCAACATGGGGTTTTTGGGACCCCTTCTCATGAATGATGTCACTGTCATGGCATGATTCGGGCCTGAAGGGTGATTTCGCGCAGTGACTGCGCAGTGACTGCGAAATCACCCTTTGGGCCTGAATACTGCCATGACAGTGACATCATTCATGAGAAGGGGCCCAAACCCCATGTTGAAAATTTGGTGCCAAAATTCCAAAAAATGACTGTTTTACGAGGGTGTTGCGCAGTTCCTACGCAGGCTCGTAAGTTCGTGAAATTTCAATATTTTCACTCCAGATTTTCAACATTGCCATTTTACCACACCTTCTTATGAGTAGTACAGCTGTCATTTTTCACATCTCACCCAAAATGTGTTTCCGCCCATGTAGCACAGAATGGCGCAGTCGGTGTGCGAAATCAATGTACAGGACAAATTATGAAAATCACAGTGACACTGTTCATGAGCAGAGGTCTTAAAATGGCTATGTTGAAAATTTGGTGAAAAAATTCCTAAAAATGACTGTTTTACGAGCGTGCGTTGCGCAGTTCCTACGCATGCTCATAGGTTTGCAAATTTTCAATATTTCCACTCCAGATTTTCAACATTGCCATTTTTCCACACCTTCTTATGAGTAGTACAGCTGTCATTTTTCACATCTCACCCAAAATGTGTTTCCGCCCATGTAGCGCACAATGGCGCAGTCGTTGTTCAAACTCAGTGTATGGGACACATTAAGAAAATCACAGTGTCACTGTTCATGAGCAGAGATCTTAAAATGGTAATGTTGAAAATTTGGTGAAAGAATTCCTAAAATGACTGTTTTACGGTGTCGTTGCACAAGTTCCCATGCGCTAAGTAGGTTTGCAATTTTCAATATTTCACTCCAGATTTTCAACATTGCCATTTTACCACACCTCCTTATGAGCAGTATAGCTGTCATTTTCACATCCTCTCCAAAACATGTTTCTGCCCATGTAGCGCACAATGGCGCGATGGTGCAAACTCAATGTATGGGACATTAACAAAATCACAGTGACATTGTTCATGACCAGAGGTCTTAAAATGGCTATGTTGAAAATTTGGTGAAATAAATCCTAAAAATGACTGTTTTACGAGCGTGCGTTGCGCAGTTCCTACGCACGCTCATAAGTTCACAAATTTTCAATATTTACACTCCAATGACTTCCAAATACCTAAACAGCACATAGAAGCAAGCAACATTCGGCATTGACAAATGCTTGTTTGTACTCTGTCTGTATTGTATATTCTCTACTTCATAACCTCCCAGGTTGTGCTTGCAAATAGTCATCTCTATGGCTAGTGTGCCTCACCTAGTCAACAAAAACTAAATAAAAATAAATAAAAAAAAAAAAAAAAACGAGATATCGCATCTCACTTCTACTACCCCAGAAAATGCAGTAGACATCAGATCCCAATTGCAAATGACATATCACAGATTACATCTCATTTGGTCTATTTTGGTTAAATATATACTAAAAATGTGCACAAGCTAGCAAGACCCACCAGCACAACAGCAATGCAAGTGGCAAACATTTGGCAGTGACAAATGCTTGTTATTTTTTAATTTGCACAGCTGTTAATTCATTTTAACACAAAAACATAAAATTTGATGGCAGATAAGGACTGCTTCACTTGACTTACCCATTTGCCCATTTTTCCCTACCGTCATTATCACCATGGTCCGTAGACCCAACTTGATCTACAGCTCTTTCTCCCTTCCACCTTCCCTTCCATAATGACTCCTTTGAGCCATCCACCCAGACCCACCTGCAGGGTGAGGGTTTGATTTTTTTTTTTTATTGACGGCTGAGGGCTGGCTGGAGTTCAATGGGCAAAGCAACAAACCACTCCCCCAACTAGGCCTTAAAAGGCCTTCCCCCAGGCCAGTCCTCATTCATTTTCTTCACTGCTGCCGGAGGCACTGCTCCTCATACCTCTTCTCCTGTTCTCTTGCCTGTTCTTTGTTTACTGCATTTTCGCAGCACCTCCGACTGCCGGCTCCATTCTATTTCCCTGATGTTCATCCTACTGCTCGCTGCCACTGGTCTGCGGCTCTCTCTCTCCCTCCCACCCGACCCCATTCCCCATGTCTCCTCCAGTCTGGTGTTCATTTTTCCTCACTTGCATACCTCCATCCTGTTCCTGTCCTGGTCTGGTATGCTGAATAGCCCCTTTTGCCAGTTCTACCTCCCCGTTGCAGCTCTATGCGGCCCCCCCCTTCTGTTGCCTGTGCTCCTTCTCCTATCTCGCTGCTCAGTGGCTGTCTGTGGCTCGTTGGTTCTCCCATCCCTCCTCCTCACTCTGTTTCCCCTGTATCTTTTTCGTAGTTTCATTTCCCCTTCTCTCTCTCTCCATTTGCTGCTCCTGTCTCTGTCACCTTCCTTCTTCTGGGTTTGTGCTGGTGTTACCACTGCCTAGCTTTCCCTCGTACATTTCCCACTTCTCCTCCCTCGATCCATCTTCCTTTGCTGTCTCTGTCCCTTTTGCCTACTGTGCTCATCCCCACTGCTATGGAGGATGCCTCGCTCCTCTGCTTTAGTTCTCTCCACAGCGACTTCCTGTGCCCTATGCTGTTGAGCTACTTGCCAGTTTCTGTGAGCTGGGAGACAGTGTTTACTTTGCTCCTCTCGACTTCTGTTCTCCCCCTGGTCGATGCTCACCTCCTGGCCTCTCGTACCTGTTCCAGGACTTCATTTTCGATGGCCTGTCTTGATGTTTGGACCACATCTACTGTTATTGCCCTGTGGTTCAGATCTTGGTCTCCTTTATTGGTTCCTGACTCCCTTTTAAAGAGGCAGTTGCTCTCTATGGGGACTGCGACTCCTACTGTTGGTTCTCATCTGGCCTCCTCTTATACCTCGTTTTCTTCCTGGTACTCCTACCCTTCCTTTCCTCAACCTCAACCCAACCTGTTTGCCAGCCATCCTGTTTCACATCATAGGACTATCAATCTGACTGAACTGCACACCTGGCTGGCATGCTCTGCAGCCTTCCTCTGGGATTTGCCATTTGTCCCTGCCCCTGCTCTCCCTGACCTTTTCCACTCATTGTTCTTGGTTACACCATGATGCGCTTTCTTAATTTCATCCCTGACTGTGCTTCCCCATAGTGGGTGCTCGCCCTCCTCCTCCTCCCGTTCCCTTCATCCTCCATTCCTCTCTGTCTCTGACCTCTGCTTTCTTTTGGGGGCTTCCCTATCCGGCCATCCTGCTATACCACCATATCCTACTCATTTACATCACCTAATATTCCCTCCAGCATATCGCCCTACCTACTCATCCCCCCTCCTCCTACTCCTCTGACCCTATTCCCTCATTCTAATCAAACCTATTCAGATGTCCTCCTGGTACTACCTACCTTACCATCGGCTGCTGGCTTCACCTGGCCACTCTTGCTCCTACCTTCATGCAATTCTATCCATTCCTAATTTGGCTCTCAATGGACCCGGCTGGCATGCACTCCCATAGTTACCAATAACAGATAGCTTCCTCATGACATGAGTCTGGTTCTCCTTCACTCAGTCCGATCTCAGGGTCTATTCCTTCACATCAATTAACTGAGCATACTTCTCATTGGGTCTTATGCTACCTCATCAAACTGCTCTCCATTCAGACACATGCCTTTCGTGTCCATTGCTTTTTGGCTAGGGGCTAACCTGTAGCCAACAGTCTCGCTCTGCACCCACAAAGTCTGCATCTAGAGCATGCAAAGCTCAGAGCAGAGTCCTTCTCCCTGACCCACAGTGAAAATGTCTTCACTCTGGGTGGACCTCCAGTCATCCCTCATCTCAGCGACACCCCTGGATGTAGAATTTATGCCATCCAGCTGTAAGGGGTGGGACTCATCATCAGAGTCCCTTTGGCTGCTCAAGTGGGTTAGGAGGCACCCTCTACACTATTCTCCTTCAGGACCACCTCTGGTTCACCTAGTCTGTTTCGAAGGCTTGCATTGGCCAGCTGAGTGCCTTAGCAGTCATCTCTCTCTCCTCTCTTGCTTTTGAGCATCTCGTTGCAGAGACTTCGCTCGTAACCCTCAACAGTTGTCCATTTAGAAGGACAGAGTGAGAGCTTCCTCTAAATTGGAATGTTTTCCTTCTCACTCGATCTCGACTCTAAATTGCAGTAGCTGAGCCATCACTAATCAAAATATCCTTCAGCCTGGAGTGAAGGCGACCTAGGTCTTGGATCCCCAGAGGTTTCCTCCTCAAATGTGTTTTTTTCCTCTCCTCCTTGCCAATGGTCATAACATTAGATAGGGTTGGAGTTTTCTTAGGTTCCGTAGTTTAGTTCTGCTGTTGGATGGAGTCGATGGTGGCCCCAGCTGTTCCCTCTCTCTTTAGGAAGTCTGCCCTTCTGCATCTTGTCTGCTTTCATTTCATTCATCGTCCTCTTTATATATCATTCTTCTCCTGTCCTTCCCATTTACGTCTAGCACCTTAATTTCCAGTCTCGATATATTCTGATCTCTCGCCTCTTCGATGCTCAACACCCTTTTGGGCATTCTTTTTGGGCTTCTTCCTAAGTTACCTTTAGCCAAAGGAATTATTCCTGTGGCACGTATGGGGGTGGAATCCTCCTCTAGGGACCCTTGTGTCATACCCCTACAGGGTGGTATATCCCTTGGATAGCGAGGCGAACAGCCACAATGTACCTAAGTCACACAAGCATACATCTCATCCAGTTGCGCAAGCCCATTGAAACTGATGGCTGAGGGCTGGCTGGAGTTCAATGGGCAGAGCAACAAACCACTCCCCCAACCAGACCTTAAAAGGCCCTCCTCCGGGCCAGTTCTCATTTGTTTTCTTTGTTGCCCCACTATCCACCCCTCCTCCTCCAGTGACTCATCCCTCTTTCCCATGGGCTTTTTCCTAAGCAGCCCTTAGCCAAGGAAATTATTCCCACGGCACCTATGGGAGGGAACTCTCCTCTAAGGTTCCTTGCGTCATACCTCTACAGGATGGTATATCCCATGGATAGAGAGGTGAACAGCCACAATGCATTGAAGTCACACAAGTATACATCTCATCCAGTTGAGCAAGCACATTGAAATTACTTTAACTGTGGTAATACAGAGGAAACCACTGGAGTTGCATGCTAGGCTAACCATATAACCCCCTCCCCCAAGCCAGCAGATCCCAGCCCCTACCAAAACAGGCAACAGTCAGGCTCAGGTGGCACACAGGAGAGACACTAGCCAGCACAGCATTTTAAATCAGACACTGACTGTAGACAGTACAGACACAACCAACACAGCAAAGCAGAACAGACCACCAATAAACATAATTAAACAGAAACATCACCTACCCTTGCCTTTTGTAGACTATCAGAGCTATGTTAGCTCAAGTCGAACAGTTTTGTGTTGATTGCTGATTGTGTTGGTCACAGTCTACTGGTAGAGCCACTGGCCCACTCCAGACATAACAGTAAAGAGAATTCCTCACAGATTGCAGCAAGCTTCTTTTCCCAGGCACTCCCTGACCCTGACTGGTGCCAAATCAAATGGCCACTAACGTGTAGCCCCTGCCAGTTTAGAACTGCCCTGTGCAAACTGGAATTCCCTTTCACCACCTCCTCTGTTTGTTTGCCAGTGTCTTGTTTTGCAAATTTGTGCATACAGCATTGTGAGTAAATGCCCCTGTGGCATGATGATGTTGCTGTCTCACTGCCCCTCCAATCACTGCTCACCCCCACCCACTGCACTGAGCACCACCAGTCAGTCCTACCTCCCCAGTAGTTGTTGCTTTATCAATTGCTTGCAGCAGCATCCAGCAGTCCATATTATTCTGTCCTCTGTTCTACCTTCCAAACTTCCACTGCAGGCTCAGACCGACTGACGCCCCGACTGATCCAACCATCTGACCCCCATAGTCACTCACTAGTGCCCACAGCCCTAAACCGCTCGATCCCATGCCATAAAACCTCTCTTAAGCCCAGCCAACCACCCCTGTTACACAACAAGCTCTGACAACTATTTTCTGGTTGTTTTCCGCTGTCGCACCGCCCAAGGCCAGTGGTCTTTTGCAGGTAGAGCCCCTAAGATGTTTAACTCCCTGGGCAGCGAATTCACCAACTTAGGTACCCTCTGCTCATTCAAACACAAGTTACATCAAACGCTTGTGTCCAGAGCAACCTGTGACTGTTTCTCCTAACCTCCCGGGTAGTCGCTTCTGTTCTTCGCTCCTCTCTACTATCACCATCTCTGCCTGCCACCACTCTCCCCCCTCCCCATATCTACCCCTGCCTCTCTCCCTAGTCCTGGTCCACCACCTTCCTCTCTTACCCTCCTTCAACTCCCTCCCTTCCTCTCTCCCTTTTCTAATCTGCTCACCCCACCCAATGTTGCACTTGTTCCCTGATCCTTGCCTCCCACCCACCTCTCCTTCTACCTCCCTCCCAGTTACCCCTCTACACCCACTCTCTCTTCCACTTTCCTACACTACCTGGCACAATTGGCAGCAACTCAGTTTTTTTCCATTCTGCCTTTCCCTTTGACAATGCCCTTCTAGCAGCTTTAATTCATGTAAATATAATTTGTTGTGACTCATCATTCTTAAATGTATGCCTGATTGTGTTGTTCTAACTGTTATTTATATTACCTGTAGCTTTTAGACCATGTATACCCTGTACTGAATTTTGTATTCAAACTGCTTGCCTGCTAATCTCACACAAACTGTACTTCTAGACTTTGTATACTGATGTTGAACCTTTGTAAAAGAGCCATTGGCTCAAAGGTATTTATCCGAAATTCTAATAAATAAATAAATAAATAAAACCCCAGCCTCCTCCCAACTCCCAGGCTGGAAAGCAAAGCAGCAGCTCCTCCACAGGCATCATCAGAGGGCAGATGCGGCAGCAGGAGTCGCAGGACATGATGGTCACAGTCAGGAGGAGAGGGAAGCGAAGCAGCACCAAGCAGACAAACACATTGATGGTATTACCATAGTTTTTCCCGATGCGAGCAATCAGTCTCCCACCTGCTCCTCCCGACTCCTCGCTATTGACGGTGGCACGCGCTTATGCTACTTCTGGGTGCGATGTGGTCCATCACTTTCTCCCTCCCTGCCACAATTCACTCTTCTCCTCCTAGTTCTGGCCAGGCAACTTGCGTAGTGCTGGTCCCCCTCTGCCATCTAACTATCTGGCTGCCGTGTCCTGCACTCTCTTGGGGCTCTCCTCCCAGAACCTGACCTGTGTCCCTCCCAGCTCACCAACAGGCAGCAACAGCATACGGCCTGAATGTTGGGGTGACAAATGTGCTCACCTAACATGTTGGGGGGGACTTGTGCCCCCCGTCTCCCCCTATAATTACTCCCCTGATATACTATCTGGTGTACAAGTCGACTCTTCTCTATTCAAGGCTCTCATTATGTTGCTCCCGAAACTGGGTAAAGATCGAGAATCCATTGAAAGTTATAGACCTATATCATTGTTGAATCAAGATATAAAAAGTTTAACAAAGATATTGGCAGATAGACTCAGTCTGGCTCTTCCCGTTTTAATTGGCTCACATCAAGTGGGATTTATGAAGGGTAGACTCTCTGCAGACCACCTCCGGGTCCTCTCACATGTCTTCTCAGCATCCAGGGATGCCTCTTTCCCGGTTGCATTGGTCTCCCTGGATGCCGAGAAGGCTTTTGACAGAGTAAACTGGAGTTTTTTGTTTCAAATATTAAATTCTTTTGGATTTCCTCAGCAATTTCAATTTTGGATAAAAGCCCTATATCAGCATCCAATGGCTAAGATCTCGGGGAATGGGGTATTCTCCAGGACCTTCACTTTGCATTCTGGAACCAGACAGGGTTGTGCCCTTTCCCCTCTACTTTCTAATCTCTACCTGGAGCCTTTAATTCGTAAACTAATTATTTGTATGAAGGTCCAGGGGATTACTATTCTAGGTAATGAGTTAAAGGTCACTGCATATGCGGATGACTTGCTTCTATACCTCTCCCACCCAGAGACTTCCATTCCAGCTATGTTGGATGTGATAGGGCAATTTAGCAAACTATCCAATTATAAGTTAAATGTAGGGAAGTCAACTGTGTTTCCCCTAAATCATAAAGTTTTTAAGAATGATATTACTGCCTTGGGTCTGGCCTGGTCTAGAGACTCGCTACGGTACCTGGGCATCGTGTTAACTAGAGACCTACAGAGCACCCTTAAACATAATTTGGAAGCACTACTGTCTGCAGTAGCTGTGGACTTGGCTAGATGGTCAGCGCTACCCATTTCTTTTTTGGGGAAGAGTGAGTCAGGTAATGATGAATGTGTTCCCACATCTCCTATATCCCATTCAGTTACTTGACATTTGTTTACCAAGCACCTGGCTTAAAAAGGCCCAAAGTTTGATCAGTGACTTTATTTGGGTTAAAAAGAAGCTTAGATTAGCTTTTTTACAAGTTGGTAGCGCCCAAGTCTAAGGGTGGTTTAAGACTTCCAAATGTGAGTATGTACTATTGGGCCAGTAGTGTGGCTAAATTTCTAAGATGGATGGTATCTAATTCTTCAGATTATGTGCCTGTATGGCTCAAAATAGAGATGAAATGATTCGTTTGGCTAAAATAGCCCCTTCCGCATTATTATTTCTTAAAGAGCCCCTGACACCATTAGAAAAACTTGGAAAAAGTGTGAGTTTTAGACAGTTCAGTTTATGTTTCATGTATTTTCTATAATTATTTACCTTTTTTCCTTACTACCGAGGACAGCTGTATGGAAGAGGCTTACTGTCCCTTAGACCTTGTCTGCTTGTTTTGCAATCCTACCTATGACATCATAATCTGGGTTGCGCCTGGAAACGAGCTACTGGTCATGCTTCTTTTCCCGGTTACCAACTTTTAAATAAATAAAATACATAATCCCCCGTTTATGGCATCGTAATTATCCCTACAGCAACAGACTGATATCATAAACAGAACTGTGATGTCATATGTAGGCAAGCAGCCAGAACAGATAGGGCAGTGATGCTGTATACATGCAAATGTCCTTAGTAATAAAGAAGAATGAGAAATACAGAAGCAATATTAAAATTATAAGCTCACTTGTGCTAACATTACATTTTCTCAAAATTGTCACAATGGTGTCAGGGGCTCTTGAAGCCCGCTTCTATACCCAAAGAATTAAAAGGCACCACAATTGAAGTTTCTATGCAGATTCACTCGCAGCTGTGCGGATTCCTAAAATATAACAACTGGTTAGATGGGCAGCTGTCGATTTGGAATTCCCCTGCTTTTAAAATAGACAATGAAGTGTTATCAGCCAAATGGTTACCCAGTCTAGGTGATGGTAGGGTTAGCTCATTCCTTAAGGAGGATGTTACCTGGTTGTCAGCTGAGGATATTGTGGGGAAATTTAAGCTCAAGGAAAATGAATACTTTAAGGTATATCAGCTTAGACATCTCCTCCTTAAAAAATTTGGGGAAGGTACTCCCTTATCTTATAATTTTGTCTTCCTTACTGAGCTAGCCCCACTGGTTAGTTCTCCCCGAAGTATCTCTAAGTTGTATAATATTTGGTTTGAATGGCAATTCCCAGTGCCGTTTGGCCCAACTGAATTCTGGGCTACTCTCTTCCCACATTGGGATAGGGATTGGATGAACATCTGGAATAATTGCCATCATTTTGTAACGTAGGATAGGTTACGGTTAATGCAGTTTCGTATTCTTCATAACCTTTACTACTATCCTCAGAAACTGGTTAAGTTGGGAATATCTTCCTCCAATGTTTGCATGAGATGCCCTCAGATGGAAGGTTTCTTACTTCACATCTTTTGGGATTGTCCTAAGATATCACCTGTCTGAGAAGCTATAAGGGATAAAGCTGATCCACTCTTTGGGCTGAGGGACCTATTTATTCCAGAGGGCTGTATCTTCGGGGATTATTTGCAGATATCCATTAATAAGCATAACTTTCACATTGCTTTGATGTCTATGTCTGTCAAGAAACTAGTGCTCAGGCATGGGAAGAGCTCTGAAGTTATTTCCTACTCTGAATGGCTAAATGAGTTATTATTTAATCTTTGAGTAGAGAAGACTATTTTGAGTATTAATAATAACAGGTTGAAATATGATTGGATCTGGGCCTCTCTTCATACATTATACACTATTTAATGGCTAATATTTAGTTTTCAATTTCAAGGATGCCTTGGACTCTTATGTCTCTCGGACTGTGTGGGGGAGGTTGGGGAGAGGGGAGTGGGGAGGAGTGGGATGGGGTCAAGTAACTTGTCTGATCATAATTTTTATGTTAGGGATGTTACAACCCTGTCCATTGCTTATTGTGAAAATTTCAATAAACTTTGAATTATAAAAAACTAGGATCAGCAGCTTATCCAATAGGTAGGGAAATGGGCAGACTAGGCAGGCCAAGCAGTCCTTATTTGCCATCAAAGTCTATGTTTCTATGTTTCTAGGGATTTTAATAACCCCAGATCTCTCCAAAATACGGGAACTCAACTTAAAACCTCTGTTGGTGGTTATTTGGACAGAGCTGGACAGATGGAGACCCATCCAACTCACCCTAGCAGGCAAAGGTTTGGCTATTAAGATGGTCACCACCCCTAAGCTCTTATACATACTGTCCCACATTCCATTGCAACTTCATCCTTCCTGGTTCCATAAGATCAATGTCCATCTGGAAATTGACATCTGTTGTATTACAGAAACATGGTTGACTGACAATGATTGGAATTCTGATATAAGTGGTTTTAAAAAATTCTTAAAAAATAGACAGAATGTTAAAGGAGGGGGTTAGCTTTATACATATATAATAAATACAATTGTCATGAGATAGCGTATGAGGATTGTCCAGCTGAGATACTTCGGGCCAAAATCGAACTAGGCAATGAAACCTTAACTATAAGTCTTTGTTACAGATCACCTAATTTAAACCAGGAAGATAACTTAGTGTTTTTGAAGCAGTTAGACAATGCCGAAGTGAAAGAAGACTTAATAATTCTGGGTGATTTTAATTTCCCTAATATAAACTGGGAAATACTTCATACGCACAGTACTATTGAATGGCAGTTTCTAGAAATTGCATTTAAACTTGGACTGGATCAGTTGGTAACTAATCCCACTAGGAATAATAATATACTTGACCTTCTTTTTACAAACAATGTTGACCTTCTCTCCACCCCTGTTATCATACCCCCTCTGGGTGACAGTGATCACAACATGATTGTATGTGACATCTTAAATCAAACAAATTATAACAAAGAGTTTAAAAATTATCATAAAGCCGATTATAAAAACATAAAAAAGTTCCTGTTTTTGTGGGAGTGGTTAAAAGGCTTAGGTAATCTTGACTTCGAAGATGTGTGGGATACAATAAAGACCAAAATAGATTACTGTATAAATACTTGGGTACCTGAGAGAGCAAAATATGATAATAATAGCAAATGAAGAGTTCCAATGTGGTGGTCTAAAGATATAAAGCGTATAATAAGAAAGAAACATCGGGCCTATAATAAATACAACAAGACTAAAAAGGCTTCTGATTGGGGTAAGTTTAAGATACTTGCCAAAAAAAAAAAAAAAACAAATAAGTAAAAAATCAAAACAAAAAATGGAAATAAATTCAGCCAGAGACATCAAAGACAATAAAAAACAGTTTTATAACTATATAGGTTCATTAAAACAAACATGTACAGGAATTGGACCACTAAATGTAAACGACAAATTAATTACTAATGAAAAATAAATGGCTATTAAATTTAATCATTATTTTACAAGTATATTTAATCCTACAGATTTTACACATCAAGATACATTACAAACATCAAATATTAAATTATTCATCTCTGAGCAAGACACTTTAGAGGCCATTAACAAAATTAAATGCAATACATCTCCAGGTCCAGATAGTATTCACCCTAAGTTCTTAAAAGAGGTATCAAATGAACTTGCAGGACCTTTTACCTATTTGTTTAACATCTGTAAATAATGGGAAAGTTCTTCAGTCTTGGAGAGAAGCAAATATAACCCCTATACACAAGGGAGGTAATAAACAGTTAATATCTAATTATAGGCCTATCAGCCTTACATCACTTGTCAGTTAAATAATTGAATGGGTAATACATGCTAAAATCTCCAATCACCTTAAAATGTTCAATTGTACTGACATTTCTCAGCACGGCTTTACTACTGTTAGGTCATGTCAAACTAACCTTATTAATTTTTTCGAACCTGTCAGTGACACCCTAGATAAGGGCCTTCCAGTGGACATCATATTCTTGGATTTTGAATAGGCATTTGACACTGTTTCCCATAAAAGTTTGATCAAACAACTTTATAATATAAATTTGGACATGTACTTAATTAAGTGGATATCAGCATGGTTATATAACAGACATCAAAGGTGGTTGTATGAGGGCATAAATACAACTGGAGCCCTGTCATCAGTGGAGTACCGCAGGGATCTGTTCTTGGGCCTTTACTTTTTAATATACTGGTAGCAAGTATGCAAACAACAAAAGAAGTTTGGATAAATAAATGTGCAGATGATTGCAAATTAGGCTGTATTGTGAACACTGCTGCATCTGCAAACAACCTCCAAGATAATTTAAATAAATTAACATCATGGGCAGTAAACAATAAGGTGAAATTTAACCCAGGAAAGTGTAAGGTAATGCATATGGGGAACAATAATAAGAAGCACACATATTCAATTCAAAATGAGAAGTTTATCTATCACAACAGAGGAAAGAGACTTAGGTATAACTATAACTGATAACTTAAAATGTAACACCTATACCAATAAAACTGTTAAAAAATGTCACAAGAGTATAGGTTGTATATTGAGACACATCAAAAGCAAGGAATCATCTGTAATTTTGCCCCTATACACAAGCCTGGTTCGTCCACATTTGGACTATTGTGCTTCATTTTGTGCCCCAACTTCTATTGGCTATCTAAACATGACAGAAAGAGTTCAACGAAGAATAACTAAAAGGATTGTTAATATGTCAGAACTTGATTATGGTTCAAGATTAAAATGTTTAGGACTTTATTCTTTGAAGTATAGAATACTAAGAGGCGACTTAATCTATACTTATAAGGCATACAATAATGATTACTTGTTAAACACAATAGGATTAAAAAATGTCTCAGTAAGTAATTACACTAGATCCCATAATTCAAAACTGAAATCATCCTTATGTACAACTAATAAACAATCTGAATTTTTCACTCAGAGAATTTCTCTAATCTGGAATACATTACCTAGTAAGCTTATAAACAGTGAAAACATAGAACAATTTAGAGAAACCTTGACAAATACATGGGTAATAAGAAATGTTCCTTCCACTTCTAATTTAGCTGGTGGCGAGTTCATAAATGGGCATGTGCCTCCTGAACTTGTATCAATCTATGAATCTATGTATCTATGAATCTAGTGGGAGTCTTCCTTTAGGAGGGGAAGAAACCCAGATATAGTCGGAACAAATTACAGGCTAATTGGTCGGAGAGGGGCTGGTGTTTATCATGGTTCGAAGGTTATAAGTAGGCTTTTCAGGTTACCCAAACTCTCAAATGGTTCACAGACCCAGGGCCCAATGCCCCACAGCGGCTCAGCATGGAGTTGGTGTACAGTTCAGTGGCTCCTCTATCCTTGTTGCTATATAATAATACCCTCCAGAGGGATTTTCCTTTACCCCACGATTGCCCCCTCCATAGACTATTGAGAAGCTACAAAACTTCTGGAAATGAACCCTGCTCGGTGACTTCTTACCTCTATAGGGAAATAAGAACATAACAGTGGAACGGAAACCTATAAGCCGGCCCTCATTGGCTGCGACAGGCTTGAGGCTCCTCTGGGACACTTATGTGACTGTCTTCACCATTGTGAATACATTCAAGGGCCTACGTTACAGCTATGACTTCCTGCCAAAAGAGTTTTGGAGGTACCTACAATTAAGAAGTGCCATTACTGACCACATCCATAAATCCTCATCATGCAAACACTCCTCTCCAGTCTCACACTGGTTGTCCCTAAAGAGAGGCTAGGCCAGTGTAATGTATGCTGCACTTAGAACCCGAATCCCTTCCCTTTCCCTGGAGACCAAAGCAAAATGGGAAGCCTTGCTGAATATCTCAATTTCTAGTCAGAAGTAGAAATCTTGCTAGAGGCTAGCCCACAAGGCCTACTTAAACCCGAGGAATGCTTTAATTCAAAACAAGATTTTACAGTCCTGGTACAAACCCCACTCAGTACTCTACAGGGACAAACTCATCCAGGATGATCTTTGCTGGAGGTGCCATTCCCATAAAGGGGACTTGTTCCACATACTTTGGACCTGCCAGGCCATTAGGCCACTATGAACAAGTATCTGCTTGCTTGGCACCAAGATACTAAAGAAACAGATCCCCCCCTTCACCGGAGATGCTACTTCTTGGCCTTTACACTAACACCCCTCAGTTCAGACCGCATGACCAGAAGTGGATAGCTATTTCGAGTATGCAGGCCAAGAGATGTATCCTCTGCCGGTAGAGAACACAGGAGGTCCCCTCTGTTGCCAAGGTGCTAAACAACCTATTGCAGGTTTCTACCGTGGCAAGAATGTTTCACGTAGTGGCAAACACCCTTTCCCGGTATGAAGCCATCTGGCGCCCATTCACCACTTACCTTAAAGAGCATGTACCTACTGTCAGGCACCCAGCCCTCCTCAAGCATATATAATAGTGGACCTGCTCCACTGTTGAGGGGTATGAAAACATATACGCGCTTCCCTGTGGGCAAAAAGTTATAGCACCCCGAATTGGCACCCCCTTAAAACAGCCACATCTGACACGCCCCCTTTTATGATGTCAGAAAATGAAGGCTACTTGTGTGTGCTCCATAGATCTATATTGGTGCCATTTGTCAATGACGTTTAGTACTATTTAGAGTTGCCACTTGGAACAATGAAAGTGACCGCTCCAGTAAACAGAGACTGTTTCTCCAGCGGCTGCTTTGATTTTTCCACATGGTACCTCCAAATAGTACTAAACACCATAGACATGTCGCATACATACAGGTTACTGACATGCACCCTCAGTATTCATTTTCTGACATCACAAAAGGAGGCGTGTCAGACAAGGCTTTGTTTTTATGAGGGTGCAAATTTGGGGTGCTATAACTTTTTAACCTGAGGAAAGCATATAGAATTTTTAATGCCCCTCAACAGTAGAGCAGGTATGTTATTATATATGTTTGAGGGGAGCTGGGTGCTTGATAGTAAATACCTGCTCTTTAAACCTCAGGAGGGGATAGGTTAGGCTGGACTGAAGGAACCTCTCTTCCCACCTCCCCCACCACTGGCAAGGGTTGGGAATGGCTATCAAAATCACTTTGCACCACCCTGTGATAGCACATATGTTGACATTTGAAATAGTAACAATCATATCTCCAGTATTCTCTTAGATGTTTTGTGTCTGCTTTGCTTATCTCTGTTTTAATGCAGCACACTTCTTAAGGGGTCAAGTTCAGGCGACACTCCGTATTTCACTCTGAGAATCACCTCTTAGAGCTGCTACTCCAGAGCTGACACCCCATACCTCTCCACGTAGGCAGTGGTATACTGTTTCAAGCCATACTGTATAAATGTCTTAAATACTTCTGCCTCCTTGTATAGAGGCCATGCTTGAGATCTGAAGTAATAGGGGTATCCCAGGTTTGCTGCATGTTACCCTGCATTGTTGTTTTTGTGGGGTTTTTTTCATCTGTTTCAGTGCTGGGTTGCCATGTACAGAAGATATAATAATTACCCTTGTTTCTAAATATTTAGCATACTTATAACATATTCTATATTGGAGTACACCGGCCATGCATGTGACTGTGGTTTCTCTGATTGGGGCAGGGGCAAGGCCACTATGACCCCCCCACCCACACACACATACACACACCCCTTTATGTACATAAGGCTGCCCTGTGAGGTTCATTCCTTAGGTCGTAGGGGGAGGAGGGAAAGGGCTTTGGTAAGCATATTAGCAGGTCGATCCTGTAAGTATAACTCAGGCCCTCCCCAACCAAATAATGTTGCTTATCATGAGTATTGTTGATACTGTATAAGCTTTGGTCGTCCAAGCTTCTTTCAATTCCTAAGGACACCAAATGTTGTAGTGCACCTCAGGATGTATGAAAAGTGATAGTGTGCTCCAATTCTAAATAATAACAATAAAAAATGTTTAACAACAACAAAAAAATGTCTCCAAGTACTTTGGGGGGGATGAGATTCGGCACCTGACCATGTGCTTATAGAGTAAGGTAACTCCTCTCGGCAAAAGACATTTCAAGATTTGCTTTGCCATTATATACATATATACATATTAAGACAAAAAAGAGATAGATAGATAGATAGATAGATAGATAGATAGATAGATAGATAGATAGATAGATAGTCAGATAGATAGATAGATAGATACTGTAGATACTCTTCTAGGCATAAGCTTATTTTCCATTTACTCCCATTTTTACTTTTTGCCCCTTTCTTGTTTCCTACCTTTCCCTTTTCAATAAAGTTGTCTATTATTTTGCATTATATGTCTTGCATATGGGGTATTGCTGTTTTTGTCATAGTCATTTCTGTGGGGTGATACTGTGCAGGCTGGGAATCTATAAAATGGATTGAGTGCCAACAGGCAGCCCAGCCTATTTCCCCAAGTGGAGGAAATGCATCATTACTGTTTACTTAGTTGTCCTGCAGCAGAAAGAAACCAGTCCTACTCTGCCCCGATGACAAGGCTTGCAGAAGTACCCTGAGGATGTCCGGCTTACACTATACTTCCATAAGCTCAGATACATTGCTTCTGACTCAGATAGCTCTGACTCATGTGGTCATCAAAACTGATATCAAAAAAGTAAATCCCATGGGTAAGTTGTTTTTTAACAAAACAAACAGTGGGAGACTAGAGGAGAGAAGGTTGACAGTCTCAGAGGCTTTTTATTAGACATATAGTACCAAGACCTCAGGTATTCAATAAGCAATTGCTTTACTCAGACACAAAGAGAAAATCCAGTAGGATACACAGAAGCAAGTGGAGACCCTTGAAGCCGAGGAACAGAATATACGTGAGGGAAAGAGAGACCATAATATTCCACCTAAGCAATACTGTTTAATGATTGTTCCACAGAATGGGCAGTCTTAGCTAAAGGGTTATCATTCACTCTCACTTATAAAATGAATAGCTTTGAAATAATGACAGATTTGCAAAGATTTTATGGCAATGTAAGATTGAGAATTTACTAATGTACTGTACAAGGCACAGTAGTGGAAGTTACTGGGTACTGTACAAACTGGCCTTTGAAATCAAATCAGTTTATAACCCACCCAAGATCTGTTGAAAAATGTAGAATGTTTCATAGATGTGGTTAACTAATAGAAACATAGAAGATGACGGCAGAAAGAGACCGCTATGTCCATCTAGTCTGCCTGGTGTTTTTGTCTTTTCCTACCCCCCTAGATTCCCTTTAGTGTGAGGGCACCTTTGTGTCTATCCCACTAATTCTTGAATCCCCCACCTGTGCTAGCCCCCCCACCCCTGGGGATAGGCTATTCCAGGCATCTACCACCCTCTCTGTGAAGAAGAACTTTCTGACGTTGGTAGTGAACCTCCCTCCTTTCAGCTTTAGATCATGCCCCCTGGTTTTGCTGCCCTTCTTAAAGTGAAAAAGTTCCTGTGTCTGCACCTTGTTTACACCTTTTATGTATTTGAAAGTTTCGATCATGTCTCACCTCTCCCTTCTCTGTTCCAGGGAATACATGTCCAGTTCTCTCAGCCTTTTTCCGTAAGACATCGCATGCAATCCCAAAATTATTTTTGTTGCCTTTCACTGCACTGTCTCTATCCGGTCAATGTCCTTTTTGATGTGAGGCCTTCAAAACTGGACACTATACTCCAGGTGTGGCCTGACCAGTGATCTGTACAATAGCAGGACCACCTCCCTCCTCCTGCTTGTGATTCTCCTCTGAATGCATTCCACTGGCCTTTAGTGCTTCCTTCTCACACTGTTTTCCCACTTTTAAGTCATCTGAGAGCATGATTCCCAGATCACGCTCCTGGTTGGAGGCAGCTTGTCTTTCCCCTCCCAAGTAATACGGGTGTTGAATCTCAGCTGCCATGCTACAGACCATTCTTCAAGTTTCTTGAGGTCTGATTCCATCTTGCCTACTCCCTCTATGTTGTCTACCCTGTTACATATCTTGGTGTCGTCCTGGAACAGATATAGCTTTCCCTCTAGTCCATTAGCGATGTCAGCTATGAAAACATTGAAGAGCAGAGGCCCCAGTACCAAGCCCTGGGGCACTCCGCTGGTCACCCTACTGTCTGATGATAATGCTCCATTTACCTGAACTCTCTGGGTTCTAACCTGCAGCCAATTTTGTACCCGTGTATCACTTTTAGTCCAACCCCTGTGTAGGCTAACTTCTTTACTGGCCTTCTGTGTGGAACTGAGTCAAAGACCTTGCTAAAGTCCAGGTAGACCACATCCACTGCCCCACCATCATCCACAACCTTGGTAACCCAGTCAAAAAGCTCAACCAGATTTGTTTGGCAAGACCTTTTCTACACCGTGAGTCCATGCTGTTTGGGGTTTTGCTACCCATTAGCTTCAAAGAATGCTATAATCCTCTGTTTGAGCAGTATCTCCATCAATTTCCACACTATAGACATGAGGCTTACTAGTCAGTATTTTCCTGGCTTTTCCCTCCTGCCCGAATTGTGGAGTGGGACTACTGTTGCCCTTTTCCAGTCTTTGTGTACCACTCTGCTCATCAAGGATTTGGTGAATAATTTTGTCAGTGGGGCCGCCAGCTCTAACCCCAGTTCTTTTAAGATTCTGGGATGTATCTTGTCCCATCCCATGGCCTTGTCTACCTTCAGTTTATTCAGCATCTCTAGTACTTTGTGTTTTGTGAGTGCTGGGCCATTTCACAGGTCCTTCTCAGTAAATGCTGAGCAGAAGTATTTGTTTAGGATTTCTGCTTTTTCCAGGTCATCTGTCATTTTCACTTTCCCTGTAGCAGTCTTCACTATACCTCCTTTTGGCTTCCTTCTTTCCCTGATGTGCCTAAAGAAGGATTTATTTATTTATTATTTATGGAGATCTTGGATAACACCTGTGAGTGGATGCTCTTTTGTAGGTTCCACATCAGTTGAACAGAAAATAGCAGAGAACAACAATTTATACATTTACAGAGATGGTGCAGTAAGTTACAGAAAGGTTCACGAAAGGCTCTGAGCTGCAAACCTGGAGACCTGGATTTGAATCCAAAAGCCCCCACTTGCATACCGTGTGACCCTGAGCAAGTCACTTAACTTCCTTGTCCTCCCAGGTCACACCTGTAAACAAGCTTTCAGTTTAGTGTGTCTCTCCTGATTAAAAACAAAAGTAGACACTGCCAAGGCATTTTACAACATATGCCTGTGTCCATGAGTTTGAACACCCTGGAGAAGATAGACACTGATAAGGTTACAGACAAAGGTGACATAGTGGAGACATAGAGGAGGGGAAGGAGGTGTGTCATGTGATGTGGGGGGGTAGGCAGGGGTAGGTTGTGGATCAGTGAAGTGCTGAGGTTGGGAGGGGCCCCCGGTTCAAGAGTTGCATTTAAGTGTAGCAGGTGATTACTATTGGAGGGGGGTAAGCGGATGCAGTCATAGGTGTCCTTGATGATGAGGTGCTGATGAAGACTTCACTTGTATGCATCAAAAGTTAGATGAAACAGTCACAGTTGTCTTCGGCAATGAGGTGCGGATGAAGCTTATGCTTGAATGCACTAATAGCTGCTACTCCGGAGATTGCAGGTGGTAGAGCATTGATCCAGCAGGATGTACAGTAGAAGAACATACGTTGTGCCAGTGCAGTGCATCATCTAGGTTCACTAAAGATTTGACTGTTGGAGCTTCTGGTCAGCCTAGCACTTGCATGTCATGTGAGCAGGTTCTGAACTCCTGGTGGCAGCAGATTTAGTGAGGCTTTTTTGTCAAGTAAGCAGGTTTGATATTTAATTCTGTTCTTCAGTTGGAGCCAGCCTGCCCGAGCATGGAGTTCACAGGTGTGTGAGTCTTGCAGCACTCCCCCCCCCCTTTTTTACCCCTCCTGTCCTTCCTGAACAGGTTGTATCCTGGTATAGCTGTGTCCCAACCATCATTTTGTCACCTCTCTTTGTCCTTTCTGCTATCTTTACTTCCATTTGGACTTTGGCCTGTCTTATCCTTTTACTTGCTTCTCTCATTTTTTCCTTGTACGAATTTTTCTATCTTAGTTTCTTGGTATATCTTGTACACCTTTTTTTCCTTTACTTTGGTTGCCACTTCTTTGGAAAACCATAGAGGATTTCTTCTTCTTTTCGCCTTCCTGACCTTCCTGGCACATTAGTCCATGGCTGTCTTGATTGCTCTCTTAAGTCTCCCCCATATGACCTCAGCCTCCTCCTCTTCAGCTTCAATTGTTATTTTTTAGACTGGTTCTCATTTTTTGGAAGTTGGCATTCTTGTACCTTAATTTTTGAGTGACAGGTGTCCTCTATTATGTTTACTTTGAAGCTGACCATACGATGGTCGCCATTCCCGTATGGCACCCCACATCAATTTCCTTTACCCTCTCAGTGTTTGTGAGAACCAGGTTAAGAATGGTATTTCCCCTTGTTGGGATTTTAACAAGTTGACCCATTCCTTGCCCTGCAGGGACAATAAGATATCCCTGCTTCTTGTCATTGCCACCATTTGTGTACTCCAGTTTATATCTGGGAGGTTGATGTTCCCCACCAGTATCACTTCACCTCTATCAGTCATTTTATATATTTCCTCTATTAAGTCTTTGTCCCCTTTTTCCCCTTGATTTGGGGGCCAGTAAATGATGCCAGTTTTGAAGGTTTTCCCCTTGCCTGCATCTGCTGTTAGCCACAGTGACTCAGTTTCCCCATGGCATCTCTGTACCTCTGTGGCTTTTATTTCTTCCCAAATGTAAAGGGCCACTCCCCCCCCTTTTTTTTTTTACTCCTCCTGTCCTTCCTGAACAGATTGTGTCCTGGTACAGCTGTGTCCCAATAGTCATTTTCCATGAACCATGTTTCTGTCAGTCACCCAGTCCAACCTCTCCACTTCCATGGTGGCCATGAGATTGGGTAGTTTGTTTGCTAGGCTCCTAGTGTTTGTAACCATCGATTTCCAGGAATGTGCCTACCCTTTTGTACATGGTTGCACTCCTTTCCTGGACTGCTCCAATTTGCTCTTTCCATCTGAGAGATTATGCAAGTCACCGATTTTTTGAGGAATGATGACTGGTACTTCAGAGATCAAGATGTGTGTTGTCCCCATTTCCGTTTCTGGGGATGTATGTGTGTTTCCAGTGTTTTGGGGAGTTATGACAAGCCCACTGATGGTCAGGGTGTGTGCTGTCACCATCTCCCTTTTTTCAGTTTAAATAACTTGCATAGACATCAAATTTTTGTCCAAGCGCTCGCACACCTTGCTTATTCAGGTGTAGGCCATCATATTTAAAAAATGCTCTTTCCCAGAAGTTCTGCCAGTTTCCTATGTAGTGTTATCCTCTGTTCTAGCACTGTTTGCACAGCCATGAGTTGAACTCACCAACTTCAACCTCTCTGACTCACTTGGTGCCTTCTCCTTTTTTTCGTACTGGCAGAACTTCTGAGAAGGCTAGTTCAGACAGAAGGGAAGACAATTCACTGTCTAGTTCCTCAATGTGCTTTTTGGCCTCCTGTACCATGTGACTGGCCAAGTCATTTGTTCCAAGGCATATTGTGACATGCATTCTATCCCCTGCTTTTTGCACTATTCTTTTTAGGAGCTTAGTGTCAATTTTGGCAGAGGCTCCAGGGAGACACTTAACCACGATTTCACTTTTCCCATTTTGAGTTATGTGGAGTTCCACTCCATGGATCATGGAATCTCCAGTTATGAGAAGCTTCTTTTTTTGTTATTGCCCTTATTGGTATTGGTTTCATTTTGTTTATGAGCAGTTGCAGGGTTTTTTATCCTGTGTTTTGCCTTGTCTGAGGCTGGATCTAGTGGCATGAAGCTGTTTTTGGTTGGTATGGCTGAGATGTGTTCCTGGTTAAAGTCTTCCTTCCTGGACCCTCTGTGATGCCTCCTCCTTCTTACCACCTGCAAGTCCCTGGGCTCTGCATCACATCTTGGCCCATAACTGATACTCTGGCCCTGGTGGTATGGAGGTTGTGGAGGCCTGTTGTAGAGTTTCTTGTACTGAAGATCATAGACTATGGTCCAAGCCTCCTGTAACTGGGCTGTGAGGTCTGTGATGACCCAGCATGCATGGCAGGGTCTCTGTTGCTGGTGATAAGCCCTAATGTACAGTGCCCCACAATTTTTGCAGCTGACTATATCCATTTTGCAGTGTAATATTTTGTTTTTGTGTTGCGCCTTATCCTGCTTTTAGTCAGGAAGTGTGGACGAAATAAAGAGTTTGCCCTTTTGTAAGAGGGAATATTGCCTCTTCCTGATATTTGGCTGGAAGTGTAGACAAAAAAGAAGGTCCAATGGAGAGGACAAGAAGATAGAATAGACTACTTTTATAATATTGCACCTTCCCCTGTTTTTAGGGAGGGAGTGTGGATGACAGGAAATGGAAGGTACTGAGTATGAGAACCTAAGAATTTATTTTTCCTTTTACCCTATCAGGTGGAGGGCACTCCTGACCACCTGTAAATGGTGATGATCCTGGGGTGGGTTGGATTTGGGGGAGGGATGGTGGGTGTTTCGATGCATCCCCCTGTAAGTGCCCCCAAAAAATCAGTTAAGTTAGTTAAAGCAGTAAATATAAAACAATACTGATGAAAGCTAAACTTAAATCTCCAGAGTGTACAAGATGACAGTTTAGCATTACACTCTTCTAGCGGCATGCACTGGTTCACCCCATCTGCTTTCAGCAACCGACCTGTGTTTAGCTGTGACTGTGTCGTACTCAATGGAGCCCCTTTACCTGCAACGACTGTTAGGCAGCGATCCAAGCATTTCCAAGGCTGTGTAACCCAATAGGCTGGTTCCTCAGCCCCTGCTTCCTGTTGATGAGAAGGAGTAAAAAGGTACAGACAGAGCTTCTGGTGCCACAGCACAACCAAGACAGGCAGCTTCTTTCCCTTAGCCGGACCCAGGGGGGTTACCCCTGGAAAATAGGCAGACACCTTCCACCCATCCCCTCAGGGATGGGACTCTGAACCATTGACAGTGGTCTCTACCACTTCAATTATCAGCTCCTGTGTTCCTCTTCAGGTGGAAACAAACACCTTGAACAAAAGTAGCTCTGAAACAGAGATTAAGGCTCTGAGAGCCTTCACACACCCTGCTGCACTACACTCACTCAGACTGCACACAAACTGGCTTCAAATTCCCCCCAACGTTCTATTCTAACCTCCAACTGCAACATTCCAGTGTAGCTTATGCAGCTGTGACAGTTCTAAAATGATGTCATCCCTCAGTCTCAGCCGAGACTGAGAACAGAGTGAGACAGTGTAAAATCCATTTAACTGGAGTTTCACAAGCTGCCTTCCATGCCTACCACTAGGTCTTACTGGGATTCTAGTAACCCCAGTGACAGGGAGGTTACACTCACCCCTGGGCCAGGAAAATTACTGTCCGCAGTCATTAATCACCCGGCTTAGGCCATCTCACCCCATGTGTTGACTATGGGGAAGTAGCGCTACCTCCTCCCCTACCATGTGCTAGCACAGGCAGGCAACACTAAGGGCCTAGTGGCCTTTGGCTGACATATCAGCCTCTACTCTACCCACTAACGATGGATACCTAGTGGCTCTGGTAGAATTGTCCAGAGCATAGCCCTAATAGATCAGCACTGCGGCCCCTACGGCAGTTCAGGACTACAGCCTGTCTATCCCCCCCCGGCCCTCTAGGGAAAACCTATCTGCCTCTAAACTCAAATTTCCCAAAACAAAACAAACAGGGAACCTCCCTGACCCTGGACACCACTCAATCACACACCAGGAGCTAATACCATACCTATGAATTACTCCCACACTCCCCCACAACCATACCTGTGGAAGGAAAAAGTTACACACAGTAACAACAACAACAGCAGTACTTTAAACACTACACTCTAAAGTACTAGTGAGGGACTCCAATGAGTTCCTCCTCCTCTTCTTGTCTTCTTTACTATCTTCTTCAGGAACACCTGCAAGAAAAAGAAAGACAACACACACTCCTAATCTGCATACACAGTCTATCTAAACCCCTACCATCAAAACACTGGAAAATTCCAAAAATATTTCTTTTAGAAAAGTATAAAAAAACAGTATAAACATTAGAAAACAGTAGTAAACAATGGCATTATTTACAATACACTATATTTGGGGGATGGAGTGCCCTAAAAGTCCCATCTAGTGACCACAGTGCCCAAAGGCAAGTCTGTTAATGAGTCTCTCCTGGGTCAGAGCCCGGCCAAAGTCCCGAAGGGGAGAGTCTTTGAGGACAGTTCAAACATCTGGAGTCTGCTAGTGTAGGGTGTGTACTGCAATGTCATAAGAATAGAAAAGTCTGGACTTACCAGTCCCTTGTAGAATGAAAATGGCACCAAACCTGGTCCTCAGCTGAAGACTCTCCCTGGCAGCATTCTTCCGATACAGTGGGGAGGGCATCTTCCAGGAATGACAGGAGGGCACATTTGGAAAATGCTGGGCTGATGTCATCTCTCAGAGATGGAACCTTGGAACAGGAACAAAAAGGAAAACAGCTGGTCTGAAGTCATCCGATTACCAGACGATGAATCAGGATTACAGCTGGACTGGTGTCCTCTCTGGATCTGAAGTCATCTGGTGGGCCAGTTGATGGATTCTGGAAAGTCAGTACACTGTAGAACTGATGAATGTGGGGCACCTGAGTCCTGGACATCCATACTGGTGGAACAACATAGGTACTGCAACAGCTGGAATGGCAGCACTGGCTACCACTGCTCTGCTTTCCATTTGGTAGGCATGGGCACATTCGCATGAAGGTCTTTGCATTGTGGCCAATAGCACAATGGGTTAGGTGCTTGAATTATTACCCCGTCTGGGTGCTCATAATTCACACTGTGAAAGGTTTCACATCCCTCTCCATCCACAATTCGAACAGTGTGCATTAACAGCGTCCTGCCTCTTTTCCACTGGCTGTATTTGTCGTGAAACATTCTGTGCTTGGCATGCTTGTTTGCCCCAGGATGCACACATTTCATTGCTTCTGCCCAAATCCAGGACTTCCTGTTTTGTTCAATCTCCTCCCAGACTCTCCAAGGAAAGGTTAGAAAGGACATCCCATGGATTTCATTTGCCTTCCTATGAGCCAGTCTTTCCTCTTTACTAGCTTTGGTCAACCTGAGACCTCTGGCCTGGCTTGGGGGTGGCCAGTCCTGGTTCTGCCAGCTACGTATTTTCAATGAGACAAAAAATGGATCCTTAGCTTCTTCTTGCACAGCCAGGGCAGTGGCATCACCACTCTCTTCCATTCATTCCTCTGAAGCAAGAGCTTGAGGCTGTGTACCAGTTCCTTTTTCACAAGGCCACATAGGTTCCCCCTCTTCCTTTTCCTCACTGAGAATCTGTGCCCAAGAGTGAACAGTCATCCTCACTCCTGGGACTATCCACTCTTCACTGGGCGCAGTGGTCAAAACCTCCCATTCAAAGGCCTTCCTCATCTCGTCTTCACCTATGAGACTTGGGCTAGGCCCCACTCTCCACGGGTCTACAGATGCTCTTCCTGAGATGTCTCTCTACGACTCAGAATCCAAAACATCAGCACATCGTTCTGTCTGTAAATCTGTGCCCTCTAGCTTTGTGCCACACTCCCCAAGGGGCCTTCTCCAACAGGCTCCATCTGGTGCTGTGTGCTGCCAACTACAGATTCTTGAACTTTTGTCCATGTGGGAGCCAAATGAATCTTGGACGCTTTAAATAAACCATATTTCTTTAAGCATCCAGAACAGTGAGGTACCATGAAGATGTCCCTTCCAGCATTTAAGCACATCAAACATACTTGCACTGGATATCCAGGAATCACCACATGAGGAGGCAGTCGTTCTCTGTAGTAACATCTCTCAATGTCCCTTAACTTGTTAACTTCTTCTGCTACCACAGCCCGGGCATGATCCAGGTAGCAGGCTGGTCCTGAGGAAATGACTGCAGAGAAAAAACAAACAATGCTCACTGTTATTTCAAGTCCCACATCCAGGGCCAGATTAAAGCAACCTGGGGCACTAGGCCCAATAGAAAGCTGGGGGCCCCCTCACTGCAACCACACCCCTTTACCCCGACTGTGCCTCTTCGCTGTGACCGCACCCCAAATTGGCCATTGCGTATCAGTTACTAAAACTTGAAAAAAGTTATCTTACTGTCCCTAAAAAATTGCATAAATTACCTAAGTAAAATGCTTCAAAATTAATTAAACTAATAACATCAGTATGGAAAAATAACAGTAGTCTGAGTTTTGATCATTTAGAGAAAATAATTACTAATTGGCCCAGTAAAAATAATTACTGAGGTGTGAAATGTCATGATTTGCACTTCTCCAAAGCACCCCCTTCCCCCGCAAACACACACGTGTGTGCTTGCAGGGTGGGTGTTATCATTTTGTCCTATCAGGTAGTTTGAACCAGGATGTGGTAGTTTAATTGGGTAGGGTTGGGACCCATCTTTAAAAGAGGCTAGATCCTGCCAGGTGTAAGAGTTAAGTCTGGATTACTAGAGGAGTTGTGAATTTTAGATATTATATTGCAAAGCAAGTGACTGTTGGAAAAAATCATTTCCAGGATCAAACATTTTTGTTATTGATAAGTAATAAGTGTACCCTGCCTTTAAATTCTCCTGGCTGTGTGAATAAATTTACTAGTCTTCTGTACCAGAGTTATCTGTGCTCATTGACTCAGAAAATGCTCAAAATGTTATGGTTTGTAGTATTGTCCCTCATTCTGTTGAAACTGTATTGTTCAAAATGTTATGCTTTGTAACTCATCCTTCCTGAAGCTGTCTTGTTTTCTACTTACTGTTGTTTTACCGTTGTACTGCAGTTCTGTAACCTCCCTGGTCATGTTTGAAAACAGTCAGTGTTTTGTCTAGTGCACTTACCCAGTCAACAAAAATGAAATAAATAGATAAAGCCAGGATCAATAAATGGCAAGATTTAAGTATAGTGCAGTGGTTTTAAGGCTCTGAGCTGCAAACCTGGAGACCTGGGTTTGAATCCCACAGCCCCCACTTGCATACTGTGTGACCCGGAGCAAATCACTTAACTTCCTTGTGCTCCCAGGTTGCACCTGTAAACAAGCTTTCAGCTTAGTGTATCCCTCCTGGTAAAAACAAAGGTAAGATTTACTCATGGGAATCTGGAAATACATTCTTTTGTTCACCATTAAAATGGAGCTATATCAATATTAGAACTTCAATATGAATGAGATAAGGGAATTAAAAAAAAGTGTATGATTTTTAATTGTACCATTAACACGCATTGTAGTTTTCTTCATTTTAGGAGTGTAATTAAATATAAAGCATACACATTAAACTGCACTGTTAATCTTTTATGGTTCTCAAACCTACCACATGGATGCCTACACATCTCCTCTGTTACCTGACAATATCCCTGGATTGCACACTGTTTCTGCCTCCTGAGATGACCAACTACCCAATAGGATATGGTAATGTACATTGTCTTTGTCTCTTGTATATTTCTATTGCTACAACTCTGTATGAAATAAGTGTAAACACTGTATCTTAAGCCTTATATATCATGCTTGTACTTCTTCCTCCTTCATTGTTACTGAGATCTGAGAGCCTTTGCAAAACTGTCCTGGACTCAAAGGGTTGTAATTCCTAAACATTAATAAATAAATAAAATAAATATATTTAAGAGTAAGACTTGATTCTAAATGGGGATTCTAAGTGGGGGTGGTAGACAAAGCAAAATAAATGGCCTGTTTACATTTTAAAGGTCAGCCTGGCCAGTGCCCACTGAGCTATCAGCTGCACTTAATACCTAATAAGGGAGGTGAGAATCATGTCAAAGTTTAGCCCCTGCCTTGTTCAGATTACTTAGTGGCTTTGTCCTTTACAAAAAAAAGTGCAGCTCTGGCAGGAAGAAAAATATATACTGAAAATATATGTTGGGGATTGTTGGGGGCCCCCTAGCAGGCAGGGACCCTAGGCCTGTGCCTATGTTGCCTATGCCTTAATCCAGCTCTTCCCATATCACTGAACACTTTCTCTCTCTTTCAAAATGGCTCCTCTGCTGCAGTGTTTACATTACTACCCCACCCTGTAATGGCGACAGCAGCACTCCTACGCATCAACATTCTGAGTCAAACCACTGCGCATCCGATTTACACACTCTACTGATAACTTTGCTCAAACTGCACAAACTTGCACTGTTTTTTTCCTAGAACGTTTATATGATTTACCACTGACTTTTCACTTGCTGAAGACATTGATCTAGCTTAAGTCCCTTAAAGCCTCAGTATTTCATAGCACAGGATTGCCTGTAACTCTTGCTGCATATCTTGATACAACTCACAGTCTCTCTCATGGCTTTGAAACTTATACTGACGCTGAACCTATAATTATGCTCACAATTGATGGCTTAAAATGCTTGCTTTTGCTGGTAAAACTTAACACAGTCCTTATTTGCAAAGCGATTACACTACTACACACAGATTCAGCTGGCTTTTTTGCAAAATCACTTAGTTTGAGCAATTATTTCTATTGTTACTCACTGTTATCAGTAGCTGTTTGCTACAATGGAAAATGGCCTGCAGCCAGTCTTGGAGGCCTCTGTAAAGAAGCGGGCTGGCAGTTCTGCCGATCGTCCGTCTGAACACCACACTCACATTCCAGTCGGTTGAGATGTGGGTTGAGCCTGAATTCAGACAGAAAAGTCAGTTTTTTGAACTTTTTACATCGCTTTCAGTCACCGCGACACTCCTCCTAACAAGCCAGTATGCACACTCCACTCACTCTCCCTCTAGAATGCTGGGCAGTCGCTCTAGAGCTGGCTTGGGGGTGGGACTGATTGCAGTCTCACCAATCACTCAACGCCATGCAAATGAGCCTCTTCCTCTTGAGTGCTCTTCTCTCCTCATGGCAACTGTCGAGCAGCCAAATTTAAACTGCAAAACCACACTTTTTTTTCTCAACTGACTCCACGGTGGGAGCCCATTTCAACCATTTTTCATGGCCATTAACGCAACAAGTCTCTCAGTTCACAGAAAGCATTTCCAACGCCTAGGCACAATTTTTGCTACCCACAGTTTTCCACACTTTTCTTAGTCACAAACAGTTTTAAAAGCTGGCAAATGCTGTAAATTTGATGCAGGACAAGGGCATACACTCTCAGACTTTACTGCTTCTTGGTAAACAGTTGGCATTTTAACAGCATCACATGGACAACAGCACACAGTGGCACATTAGTTAACCTTGTTTCAGCTTTTTGGGCTACCCACTGCCAGATAGCCAAAACGCTAGCCCTTTGCCCGAGCGACCTTTCTTACATTCCTCCCTAAATTCCAAATCCAAATCCTCAGTGGTGCCTCCATTTTTGTAACCCCTACCCAGTATGCCGTTTGTATATGACAGCTCTATCAGGTGGGCTGGGTCTGGGAGGAATAGGCCACTCAGCACAAAGGCTAGGTTAGGCTACTCTGCACAGGGCACCCAAGTAACTCCAACACAGGAAGCAATAACTGTAATGTCCAATACCAGAAGTGGGATTCTAAAGTGTGCATTTATTCACATCCAAATAGAATAAACAAAGCATAGATGGACCCCATGGGGTTCACTCCTGGTAATGCAGATTAAAGGAGACCAGAACACATCCTCATCACTTTGGCCCTCAGGTTTCTACAACACACTGGGCACACAGCCCAGACTTGTACGCTGCTTTGAGTTACACAGCCCGAACTTGTACACTGCTTTGGGTTTTTTCTGGCTCAGCTCCCTTGCCAGCCACTTGGACACCTTCCATACTTCATGGAAACATTTTCTGGTGGTTCCCTAAACCACCTAAGAGCACCTCGGCTCCATCAGGGAATCCTCCTCTCTAATCCCACGTCTGGGTACTTTCCTCAGGCACTGGTCAAGTACCTGAGGGAAAGCAAAAGGTGTCTCAAAGCAAATCCGTAGAGGTGAATTTGGTTACTACTGATGGAGGGGGTCTCCCACCTCTCGCTCCCACAATTCATACCCGGCCATTTCTCTGGACTGTAAATACCTCATCCTTTAGCACTTTGCTATGTGGATTCTTGCTAAATGTATTTCACATTCAATCTACTTGTCTTGCTTCCCATTTGTGCTGGACTTGAACATACTTAAAAATAAGTGGCATTGTCCATTACTCTAGACCTCCCACAAGTTGAGCAGTCCAATCCCCACATTCTTTCTTTCCATTTTATGCTGGCCTTGAACATATTTATAAGTGGCTTTGTCCATTACTCTATACCCCCTACAAAGCTAAGCAGTCCAATCCCCACATCTTCCAACTGTACTTGGCTGTCTTTTCCTGACCCCACAGCAACAGTCCCTTTAGTTTCCTTCTGTTCAGGTGAAAACACTTGGCTCTTTTTCAGAGCGAACTCACCCGTTGGTTGCAGATGCCCCACAGGCATTTTCTCCTCAAAGAATCTCTTACTGAGCTTCTTGTGTCACAGCACAACTGAGACAGGCAGCTTCTTTTCCTTAGCCGGACCCAGCGAGGTTGCCCCTGGAAAACAGGCAGACACCTTCCACCCATCCCCTCAGGGATGGGGCTCTGAACCATTGAGAGCAGTCTCCACCACTTCAATTACCAGCTCCTGTGTTCCTCTTGAGGTGGAAACACACACCTTGAACAAAAGTAGCTCTGAAACAGAGCTTAAAGCACTGAGAGACTGCACACACTCTGCTGCACTACAGTCTCTCACTCAGACTGCACACAGACTGGCTTCAAATTCCCCAGCGTTCTACTCTAACCTCCAACTGCAACATTCCAGTGTGGCTTATGTAGCTGCGACAGTTCTAAAATGATGTCATCCCTCAATCTCAGCTGAGACTGAGAACAGAGTGAGACAGTGTGAAATCCATTTAACTGGAGTTTCACAAGCTGCCTTCCCTGCCTACCACTATGTCTTACTGGGATTCTAGTAACTCCGGATAACAGGGGGGTTACACCTCTCTTATTCTGAACTTGTTCATACAGGCTGGAGAGGTGTTTTCTCTTTTTACAAGACAGAGTCACTCAGACTGATGGCTCAGCTCTCCCACCTACCATGAGCAGTCCATTGGCTACCTGCAGTTGATGTCACTAGCTGTGATGTTATGACATCTGGGAATTTGCTCAGTGCACTTCTCTATGAAGGAATGACATGCAGTTCCATGACATTTGATGTGCATGGAGACCAGATATGGAGTGGTAGCTCCCACCATGTTGACAACAAGAGGTGTTTTGAAAGCTCCTTTGAAGGGCAACATCCAGCACCAAGGGCCTCCTCAGCTCAAGTATATTTTTACACAAAGTACAGATTGGTACCAGCCCCCATCCCAATCTGCACTGTGATATACTCTACAATTACTGTAGTGTAGTAGATTGTGTTGGACTAATGTTTGTTTTCTTCTTGGCTCACATCTTCTGTTACTACAAATCTCAGAACTCCCTTCAGCTGATATCAGAGCAGTAGGCAGCAGTGGGAGATGCAATAGCCCATACTGCATGTTAGAGTTTATATAAGCTCTGCTCTTTTCTTTGTTGATTCTGCTGTCCTCCTTGGGCTACATGCAGTCACAGAGGACTGTACTTAATCCCTGGAGAACTGCAGACCCAGAAAACATCTGATCAGAGTTTATAAAAGCACTTACATGCACTGCAGGCTATTGAAGCTCCCACTGCTGACTATGCTCTGATGTGAGCTGCAGGAAATTCTGGGATTTGTATGTAACCCCTAGGGGACACTATCCTAAGGACTACTACCCCTGTCTGCCCTAACTGTGACAGGGTGAGGGGCCCAGATCTGTTGGCGGGTGCCTCCACCCAGAGGTCGGGGTTAGAACAGTCGAGATTGACTCGGTCACAGCCCTCTGGGTTGCTGCAACCCCCCTTTCTTCCCACTAGTGGTCCACACAGTTCAATTTCAGTGTCCTTACCATATACACTTACCCCCGGCTCGGACCAATCAGCTCACTCCAGGGATCCCCTGAAAAGCAAGGTACAGTTACACCACATCCACTGTGCAATATATTCTCATTAATACACAAACTAGCCAGTGTACTTTTGCAAAACAAGCAATCTGATTTATTCAAGGAGACAACAAGGACTGGGGGAATCAGGTTGATTAGCTTACCACTACAATATAAGAATGTTTACCTAGGGCTCTGTGCACAGGCCTAACCTATAAGTTACTGTCCATGGTACCAAGCCTTAAAGACTAGTTCCTTGATGCAGTGGGTTGGGGCCTGACACATATAAACATTTCATTCCTACTATGATTTGGTGGAGCCAGCCGGCTCAGCTAATCTAGTCAGCAAGGTAACCAGAAAATCTTTCCTGGCTAGCAACGCTTAACAGGAGCTACCCTGATTTATTACTCACAACTCCAGAAGGAAAAGCGCCTCACATCACTCACAAGGCTGAGCCTGAACTTCAGATATTTCTCCACATGTTTGTATGAAAGACAACAGAGGGGTACCATACTAGGCAGCTGCTCCTATGGCCCAACTGAACCCACAGCTATTGGGAGTCTCACTGCAGCTTCAACTTTCCTGACAGACCGAAGCGATTCAGCAGATTCTCCAGTCCTCTTCAGGTTGAGCCAGGTAGGTAGCTGTGCTTGTACACAGCCTCCTCTGACCGCTGCCCTGCGGATTTAGTCTGACTCTGCCAGAGACCGAGCCACCCGAAATTGGCCTTCACCACACACACACGTGCTACGTGGAAGACTTAATAGCACAGAAGCCCAGGGCTCCATCCGCCACAGCCACAGCGCCTTTGCCCTTTGGCAGTTAGGGCAAGTCTCTCTATTCGGGCGCCACCCAATCCCATTGAGGGCTGCAGATGCCTGTCATTCAACACTGCCTCATTGGTGCAAAAGGCACCATGGCCCAGAATTCCACTTCCCAGAAATACAAGCTGTGTTCCCATTGGTCAGCCGGCTCCATCTAGAGTCCTGATTTCTGGTTGATCACTTCTACACCATTTTAGATGCCCCCTGGCTACTATTGGACCCTTCAGCACAGTCCTGGTCCAAAATGGAGGGGTACAGCACAAAGTCCTAGCTGCAATAAAAGAAAGTTAGACAAACTACAATTTTACCAATACTATACATGTTCTCAGGGGAACAACTACATCTTTCAGATGAGCTCCCCTACCGCTCCTAGCGACTGCAGAAACGGAGCAATCAGACAGCAGTCCAGGATGGGATTCGAGCAGAGAAACTCCAGCCCCCCTTTATAATCCACTAAAGCCTGCGAGCAGGCAGCTCTTAAAGAGACAGTACGGGAGGTGTTAAAAGCACTCACAACACCCGCATTTAGCTGCCTTACGCTGAGCACCAGCCATGCATGGAGCATTTTGGCATGCTCCGGGAAGGCTTTTAGGAAACCCCATTTGTAGTGGGGTTACACCCTTCCTGACCTGGAAAGAACTTGGCGTCCGCGTCAAGTAGTTACCCTTAAATCACTTTAAGGCAAACAGTTTAATTAACATTATATCACACTTTAGATTACATGCATTGTTACTATATTCCCATTTTACTACTATTTATGCAACATTACACACAAATAACATTTTCTCCCTTTTAAATCAGGTCATCACTTCCTGCCCATGACACCTGGAAAGAGGGGCCCTTTCCTATCAGCTACTGGCGGACTAACTGGGGTAGGGTACCATACTCAGAGGGCAATGCTAACAGTCTGGAGTCATTTCCCAAAGCTAACTTGGGCAGGAGCTTGGGGACACATACACCCTTTATGGACTATATTTAAGGGCAGGTCCACAGGCTGACCCAGGGACTCATAACTTAACCTTACTACAGGCCGTACTTCTCGGCCAGTGCATCTAGGGGTCCCATTAAAATCAGCTACAGGCCCTGGCTCCATTTCCACCTCATTGAGATTAGTAGAGGGAACCTCCACAGGAGAAGGGGACCCCGTGCCCATGGTACCTTTGGGGACATGACCCTCTATATCAGGACCCACACTACTTGCCTCAGCTGGGGATAGTTCAGGTACTGGCAAGGAGCCATCAGGGCACTCAAAATATTCCTCAGGTTCTGGCATATCACTGGCTTGCTCCCCCACATCACTTCCTTCTTTGGAAAAGTCAGATAGTTCAGCCAGACCAGACAGTTCAGCCAGGCTCAAGAACCCCACCCCCTCGGCTTGGAGGCCACTCACGTCATCCTCTGGGAGCTTTGGATCCAGAGACAAAGCTGGGGGCTCAGACAGGCCAGAAAGCCCAACTTCATCTCTAGAGTTAATTAGGGGATTTCCCCAAAACAGTTGGCTCAGTTTGCAAGTGGGATAGTATTCAATATTATTCTCACTGTCTTCAGACACAGACTGATAATCATCTTCACCAAAGGGGTTGTAGAAGGCCCTCTTAGTTTGCTTGCTGAAGAATCAAGTGGTCTGTTTTTTTTTCTTGGCAGCCCTAGTTATAGGCCTGGATGGTGGGGCATTTGGAGGTTCAGCTTCTATCAAGATTTGCCCGATTGGCAGCAGATGATTTCTGTGTATAGTTTTCACAGCTTTTGAATTGTTTTCAGGCCGCACTTTATATACGGGTAAATCTTACAGTTTTCCCACAACAATATGAGGGAGGTGATGCCATCTGTCAGCAATCTTATGTTTGCCATGCAGTCCCAAATTCCTCAATAACACTCTATCCCCTTTTCTCAGTTCCATCACTTTTACTTTCTTATCATACCTCTCCTTATTGGCCAGGTTTCGTTTAGCAGCCATGGTCTGGGCCAGTTGGTAGGCATGGTTCAATTAGGCCTTCAACTTGTACATACTGTAGATGATTTGCTGCTTCTACTCCATCAGGGAGACCCCAAACACACATCCACTGGCAGTCTAGCCTCTCTCCCAAACATCAATCTGTACGGGGAAAACCCAGTGGCATCACTTTTGGTGCAGTTGTAAGCATGTACCAAGGTGCTAATCTGCTGGCTGCATCTAGGCTTGTCCTTAGGTTGCAGTGTGCCCAACATATCAAGCAATGTGCGGTTAAACCTTTCAGGTTGAGGATCTTCCTGGGGATGATACGGAGTGGTTCTTGACTTTCGAACTCCCCACAAGGATAGCATTTCTTTAATCAGCCGGCTCTCAAAGTTCCTCCCCTGGTCGGAATGGATTCTCTGGGGAGCCCCATAGTGGACAAAGAAGTTTTCAACAAGAACTTTAGCCACCATGGTTGCTTCCTGATCTTTAGTAGGAAAAGTCTGTGCATACCGGGTAAAATGATCCGTGACCACTAATATGTTGCTGATATTTTTCAGATCAGGTTCTAAGCTCAGGAAATCAATGCAGACCAACTCCATGGGGGCATTGGTAGTGATATTGACCATGGGGGCAGCTCTCTGAGGTAGGGCTTTTCTCTGCAAACAGCGGCCACAGGTCTTGACATACTGGTCTACGTCTGCACTCATTTTTGGCCTGTAGAATCGGGTCCGTACCAGGTCAAGAGTTCAGTCTATGCCAAGATGCCCCATGTGGTCATGAAGGGACCTCAACACTAGTCCTCTAAAAGCGTGGGCAACACCAGTTGTTGTTTGTCTATTCACCCTCTTTGTCTACGGTCTCCCTATATAACAGTCTATTGTTCAACTTCAATTTTGGACCTTCTTTGTATAACAGGGCAGTTCTCAATTCAGCAGACCGCAGTTGGGACACATCTCTCCCTGCTTGCAGAGCCTCCAAGGCAGCTTTATCATGGGTCTCGGATTGATCCCGTTGGAGACTATCATTGTTGAATTTTGGCAGCGCACTAGTGTCTAAGGCAGAAAAATGACAGTAAGCAGCAGGTATGCAGTTCTCGGATGTCCCCAAGCAATCCACCATGCAGTCTACAGCATCAGGAGACACCTGTTCCTCCTTGTCAAATTTTTGGCAAAGGGCTCTTATGTCAGGTTCTGACAACCTGACCCAATCAGTCCGGGGCACAGGCCTCCAAGAGACAGCATCCACATCTATATGGTTTAGGCCGGCTCTGTACTCAACAGCATAGTCGTAGGTGGCCAATGCAGAGAGCCACCTATAGCCAGTGACATCCAACTTGGCTGAGGTCTGCACATTTGTCAAAGGATTGTTATCAGTCTTCACCGATATCTTGGCACTGTACAAGTAGTCATGAAATTGATCAACAATGGCCCACTTCAAGGCCAGGAACTCTAATTTGTGCACTGGAAGTTTTTCTGAGGAGTCAGACTTCTGCTGGCAAAAGCTACAGGTCTCAGACTGTTTTGGTGTTCCTGATACAAGACAGCCCCCAATCCTTGTAGACTAGCATCAGTGTGGAGAATGTACTGTATGGCTTGGCTGGTCAGCATAGGCCAGCACTGAGGCATGGGTAAATTGATATATAATGTCATAGAAAGCTTTCTCACACAGTAGTCCAGCGATTTCCAAACACATAATTGGATGAAATACTGTCTTTCCATTCCAGACAGCACAACTTTTTATACTTTTGTAGGTGGGAGGGTACCCTGAGTGAGGTTTAGGATGGGGCAGATCACCCGAGAATAGTCTTTAATAAACTGCCTATAATATCTACAAAACCTCAAGAACCATTGCAGTTCTTTCAAATTCTTTGGCTGAGGCCAAGTAGTCAATGCCTTCACCTTGCTGGGATCAGTCTCTATGCCTTCAGTGGATACTATGTGGCCCACATACTTCACAGAAGTTTGAAATAATTGGCACTTGTCTGTAGATAACTTAAGACCAAAATCTTCCAAGCGATCCAGGACCTTGAACAATCGAGGTTCATGTTCTTCCAATGAGCTGCCAAACACTATGACATCGTCCAAGTAAACCAAACACTCAAGCAAGTTCATATCCCCCACAGTTCATTCCATCAGGTGCTGAAAAGTAGTCAGAGCACCTGAGATCCCTTGAGGCATCTGGATAAACTCATAAAAACCTAGGGGGAAAATGAACACAGTCTTCTCTCGGTCCTCAGGAGCCATTGGGATCTGATAGTACCCACTGCGGAGATCTAACACAGAGAACCACTTGCTGCCATTCAGACAGTCCAAGGCATCCTGTATGGATGGCATGGTATACTGGTCAAGGACGGTCTGCCGGTTCAGGGTATGGTAGTCCACACACATCCAAACAGCCTCATTCTTTTTCCTCACTACGACAATGGAGGAAGCATAAGGGCTCCTGAATTCTTGTATCACACCACCAGCAAGCATCTCTTGCAGATGCCGTCTCACATCGTCTATATCGACAGGGGCTAAGCGCCGAGACCTCTCTTGGAAAGGCCTTTCATCATGCAGACGATCGCGGTGCTTGGCCCCCCGCACACAACCCACGTCCCACTCCTTCAGGGAAAAAAAATGGTCTCTTTGGGCAAGCTTCTCACTGACTTTACTTTCCATTCAGCAGGCAATGGGGAGTCACTGAAATCAAACAAGTCTGGCGTGACTCTGTCATCTTTCCCCAAACCCTTGCAGTGAGGGAGCACTGCAGTATCCGCACAATGCACACTAGCTAAGGTGCAGCCCCTATTTACTCGAATCTCTTTGTCAGACACATTAATAACTTGAACCATTACTCTCCTGGCATAAGCATGAGCTCTAGCAGGCAAGATACTGGGTTTAACCAGCAGTCCTCCAGGCAACTTCCCTTCTCCAGGTGCATCCAGCATCAATAGTTTATTTTTGACATCTTTTTTAAGCCAAACCTCCCCTTGCAAGACACACTGGGCATTTGGAGCTAATAGCAATGGCTCTGGATCCTCCCTCCAGACAACTCTCACCGGGCCTTCAGGCTTCTCCTGACTAGCTTTTCTCTGAGCCTCATAGGCCTTCTGGATCAAGACAGGTATCCTGAGGGCTCGCCCAGTCCTGGACACCTGCTTTTCAGAACACAACTGGGCTAATCGGCCAAACATGTGAGCATTGGTCCCAATCAACAAGGGCACCCCATCATACAGTTCAGTGGGGGGCAGACTAAAGCCAAAGTTTCCACCTGTTCATCCACTCCAGCCACAGAAGTAGGAAACGACAACCAGATCCGGATATACCCCGAATACAGATAAGCTTTGTCACTCAGCCCCCATACATGTAGGCCGTCCAAGGGTTGTAGTGGCACCTCAGGTAGATGCATCTGATACCAGTCCTGAAACATAATGGTCACCTGAGAGCCACTATCCAATACAGCTCGGTGGTAATCCCATTTACCTGCACCGAGCTCTCCATCGAGGGCCCGACCATATCAGACCACTTGGGGGGGGCACAACATTAACAGTTGCTTGGGCATTGGCCCGGGTCACAAAACTCTTTCTGGGGAGTCAGACATGGGCCCTACGATGCCAAGTGATTAGTCTGCTGTTGACCTTCCTTACATTCTCCAGCAACTGGCACTCAGTCTGAAACTGTCCATCCTCCCCACAATGGTAACAGAACTTGGGGTCCCGGGAGTCTCTATTGGGAGGGAGAGAGACTTCATTTGCTGGGGCCCTCTGGGGGACAAGGGGATTCCCCTGGGTCAGGACATGGGTTTCTAGATAGCTCAGGTTCCCCAGGCTTAACAGCATGGGTAGTGGATCGCTTCAAGTCCCTCAGCAGTTGTTGTAAATTCTCAGCCTTCAATTCACTTTCTACTTGGGGATCAGAGGAAATGGCATACACCCCTACCCCTCCCTGTAACTCTGGGGATACATCAGGCCCTCCTGAAGGGTGGGTCTCATCAGGGTCACTAGACTCAGGGGTTTGGCTCAAATTCACAGCCCCCACATAGGGTTCCCACCCCTCTTCATCAGTCTCTACTTCTCTAATCTCCCTCATCAATTGACAGTATTCAGGCAGGGCAGCTCACCAATCATGTAACTTAAGTTTTAACAGTATCACACTGGAAAATCTAGCAGACTTTAAAACATGTTCCAACCTGACCTGGTTCAAGGCTGATGCGGTGACACCCCCCCTCTTTTTGGTAGGCCTTCTGTAAAGCCCATTCCACCCTGCTGACAGAGGCAGAAAGCTTCTCATTCCTCCACTACTTAGCAGACTTAAATTTCCATAATAAGTCTTCCCCAGTTTCTGTGCTCCCAAACACCCCTCTAGAGTGGAAAGGTACTCTGCAGCAGTAGCTTCCAGGCTAGTGGCCTGCAAAAACGAATGGCTTCAAAGCCGGGCCCTGCAGGCTCTCCATCAGTCTTTTTCATTTCACCCTCAGAGCATTGCCACTCCTGGACTAGGGAGTGGCGTAGTCCATCCATGCCTCCAAATCATCCTCCCCTGAAGGCACTGGCACTGTGCCAGAAAAACGTTTTAGCCTACAGTAAGAATCCAGCTGTATAGAGGCAACCACTAGGGGTGGTGGAGCCAAAATAGAACTCTTGGGGGGCTCTGGAGAGGCACCAGGGGAGGCCTGAGGGGTGGGTTCACCGGAAAGGTCCAAGGCCTGCATTAACTCTTGGGTAGTTCTCCCTTCTACAGCCAACAATTTAAGTAGCTTATCTTTGCAACTATTAGTCTGGGGAGACCCCCAAGGGTGACTGACCCACTCCGTATGTGAATGACCCTCCACCCTGGTTGGGCACCCTCCAGGTAAATCACTGGGGGCACCCTCTCAGGGTCGATGACTATGCTACACAAGAGTAGCACCTGCAAAGTCTGATCGAGTAGGTCAGCCATACACCCCTTCACCTCCACCTTGCCTAAACACTTAACACATTCCATAGCAGAGATAATGTCAGCGGTCGTTGTCCCCAGAGGTACATCAGTAGTAACACAATTCTCTGAGAGTCCAGCTTTCAACTTCACCCCACCCCATCAGTTTATGTACCATCATCTTAATAGGGTCCAGCTTAATCTTAGCCATGATATCCCCTTCCAGTTTCTCCTTTAATTTATCCATAGTTATGCACTTTGCCCACTGGCCACTAGGGGACGCTGATCCCAGCAGTGCCTCCAATTTTAACCCTAGGGGCACTATCCTAAGACACTACCCTGCCTGCCCTAACTGTGACAGGGTGAGGGCCCAGATCCGCTGGCAGGTACCTCCACCCAGAGGTCAGGTTAGAACAGTCGAGATTGACTCGGTCACAGCCCTCTGGTTGCTGCAACCCCCTTTCTTCCCACTAGTGGCCCACACAGTTTAATTTCGATGTCCTACCATATACACTTACCCCCATCTCGGACCAATCAGCTCACCCAGGGATCCCCTGAAAGCAAGGTACAGTTACACCACATCCACTGTGCAATATTTTCCCATTAATACACAAACTAGCCAATGTACTTTTGCAAAACAAGTAATCTGATTTATTCAAGGGGAGACAACAAGGACCAAGAGGAATCAGGTTGACTAACTTACCACTACAATATAAGAACGTTCATCTAGGGCTCTGTGCACAGGCCTAACCTATAAGTTACTGTCCATGGGTACCCAAGCCTTAAAGGCTAGTTCCTCGATGCAGCTGGTTGGGGCCCTGACACAGATAAGAATTTAATTCCTACTACGATTTGATGGAGCCAGCCAGCTCAGCTAATGTAGTCAGCAAGGTAACCAGAAAATCTTGCCCTGGCTAGCAACGTAACAGGGAGCTACCCTGATGTAGCACTCACAACTCCAGAAGAAAAGCACTCTCACTTCACTCACAGGGCTGAGCCTGAACTTCAGATACTTCTCACACATTTATATGAAAGACAACAGAGGGTACCATACTAGGCAGCTGTTCCTATGGCCTGACCGAACTCACAGCTTTGGAGTCTCACTGCAGCTTCAACTTTCCTGACAGACCGAAGCGATTCAGCAGATTCTCCAGTCCTATTTAGGTTGAGCTCTGGTAGCTGTGCTTGTACACAGCCTCCTCTGACCACTGCCCTGCGGATTTAGTCCAACTCTCACCGGCAACCGAGCCACCCCAAATTGGCCTTCACCACACACACATGCTTACCACGCTAAGACTTAATGGCACAGAAGCTCAGGCTCTTCCTCGCTCACAGCCACAGCATCTCTGCCCTTTGGCAGTTAGGGCAAGTCTCTCTATTTGGGCACCAACCGTTCCCATTGGAGGGCTGCAGACGCCTGTCATTCAATACTGCCCTCTTTGGTGCAAAAAGGCGCCATGGCCCAGAATTCCACTTCCCAGAAATACAAGCTGTGTCCCCATTGGTCAGCCGACTCCATCTAGAGTCCTGATTTCTGGTTGGTCACTTCTACACCATTTTAGATGCCCCCTGGCTACTATTGGACCCTTCAGCACAGTCCTGGTCCAAAATGGAGGGGCACAGCACAAAGTCCTAGCTGCAGTAAAAGAAAGTTAGACAAATTACAATTTTACCAATACTATACATGTTCTCAGGGGAACAACTACATCTTTCAGATGAGCTCCCCCACCGCTCCTAGCGACTGCAGAAACAAAGCAATCAGACAGCAGTCCAGGGCGGGATTCGAGCAGAGAAACCCCAGCCCCCATTTATAATCCACTAAAGCCTGCGAGCAGGCAGCTCTTAAAGAGACAGTATGGGAGGCTTTAAAAGCACTCACAACACCCAAATTTAGCGGCCTTACGCAGAACACCAGCCAGGCATGGAGCATTTAGGCGAGCTCCGGGAAGGCTTTTAAGAACCCCCATTTGTAGGGGGGTTACACGTAGTAACAGAAGATGTCAGCTAGAAGTAAACAAAATTAGTCTAATACAAGTAGTGGTGGGTGAAGTGGGCTAAATTCGCTCCGCGTAGTAATACGCGGAGTAACGCAGAATCTGCGAAGTGCTCTGCAACGCAAAGCGGAGTACTTCACGTTATAATGGGGAATGCAAAGACCATAGAAAACAATGACTTCATGTTACTCTACCTTCCCCAAACCACTTCTCCACCAGTTTTATGGTGAAGTAACACTGAAATCAATGTACTTCACATCACTTCACCTTGTTATTGAGTTTCAAAGCGAATTTGCAGTGCTTCATGGGATTGCAGGTCACATGGGTTCTAGATTGTTCTGCACTGCCTCAGTTCTGTGTAGTGTGTGTGTAGTGGAAGAAGGAGACAGTTTCCTCTCAGAGCTCTTCCATTGAAATCCTCTAAAAGCTGTTAAAAAAACCTTTTTGAGACATTTTTGTTTGCTCAAAATTTAGTACATCGATTGTAGGAAACACTCCTGTGCTCATATCATCAAGTGTTTATTGTTTGTGTGTGGATTTGTAATATTAATTTAGAATAGTCAGTCTGTGTACTGTGAAGTGTGCTTTGGGGAGGAGTGTATCTGTGGTGTAGGTAGATTAACTGGGAGAAGAAGGCAGTCTTTCTGTTTTGGTTATATTCTTCTTGTATAACTGTGTTAATGTACACACAGTAATATTTTCAGTAATTCTTGACTTTTTTTGCTGACTGTTGTGGTGCAGCAGTGTATAATTTCAGTTTGTTTAAAACATTTGGTTGTATTACTAAAGGTTTTCAATTTGCTATGCATTACTTGTACTGTTTGTCAGTGTGTGTGTGTGTGTGCGATGCATGAGTGCCATTAAATCAGATACCATTTATTGTGCAACAGAGTAATTGCAGCAGTGTGAACCTGCTATCCACTGCACCTGCATGAATTTATTTTGGACTGCTTGTGGTATCTTTACTGGTAGCAGTGGACTGTTACTGCCATGCACTAGCCCCCACAAATGGCAAAAGATATTCTTTTCCAAATTTGGATTTCTGATGGTGAGCACTGGTTGGTGTCATTGTTGTGCCTTTCGTGTCTGCATCTCTTTAGTGTGCAGCGCAATCTTAATCTGTCTGCATTTGCATCTCTTTAGGTCAATCTCCATCTGTTACTTAAGTCACAGTTGTTTCCTTAGGCTTCCCTTCAGAATAATGGTGTGGTGCACACAATTCACGATCATGTCACGAATCACAAAATTAATGTTTTGTAGTATCTTCCAGGCTTCACCACTGTGCCCATTGATATGAGTTTTCAAGCTAGTGAATTTTGTGAACAGCCCGGTTATCAGGAAGTACAGCCAGAGGTATTTATGCTCCTAATGCGCCTATCAGCTCCGGCCCGAGAAAAATAAATTCATATTTCACTTCATTAATGCAGTCATGATTCCTATCATATCATGAATCAAAAATAATTTTTTTACTAGTTACTTGCATCATGTAAGCCTGTTTTGTAGTATCTATCCAGACTTCACCACTGTACTCATTGATATGAGTTTTCAGATTAGGCAGTTTTGTGATACAGGTCATGCATCGTAGAGGAACTAGCTCCGACATTTGCGTTCCTGTACAGCATGTGAGTTACAGTACTGTAAGCCATGTGATGTGTGGGGCCGGGGCTGCCTAATATTGTTGTCACTCCTCCTTACTTCAGGTTAAGGTGGAATGACAGCAGAATCTAATCACAATAATACAGAAGTGGGCATTTCATGCTGGCCACTTCCATGTAGCGGAGTGACAACGCAAAGTGCCCACTTCAAGGGCACTTCACCGTGGAATTTTAATTCACTGCATCTCTAAGATGGGAGACTTTGCATGTCTTGTTACACTCTAATTTCACTTTGTCAGCAGTGGTGAATTCTCTGGACACAAGACAGTAGCATTTTGGGATGAACATTAATTCTGGTGACTTTGTCTAACAACTGCCCTGATGACTGAGTGTGCATTAATTCTGGGAGACTTTGCATTTCTTGTTACTCTCTCATTTCACTTCATCAACACTGAGGAATTTTCTGAGACAAGACGACAGTAGCATTTTGGGATGCACATTAATTCTAGTGACTGTGTGTGTGGAGGCTGCCAATATAGTTGTCACCCGCCTTACTTTGCCTTAGGCGGAATAACAACGTGAAGTAATATAACAAGGCGGCGGGCATTTCAGTTGGCCACCTGCAAATCAGAGTGACAACACGAAGTACCCACTTCGTGTTCACTTCACCGGCGAGATTTAAATTCGCTGCCTCTTTAGATACAAGTAGTATATTACAGTGAACAGTAAGTAAACCAAAATGTTTTCGGGTTTTTTTTGCAAACAAAGTGCACATTGGAAACAGCCCACACATGAGTGTGGGCCGTCTGTACTGACAGTTTCCCTTTGAGGTAGTAAGACTTGTTATCATACAACATATATGAAGCTAATAAAATTTAAATTTTGACGTGACTAATGAAATGTGGCTATTTGGATTATAATTTGCCATTATAACCCAGGGGTTATAATAGGGAACACACACCAGCTTCTGCTCCACCCTGCTTGCACTCGCTGACTCACTACGCTCTTGTAATTGCTGTCAAACATCAATCACAGAAACACTCTGCGGAATGCCACTGTCATCAAAAACCTTTCACAAAAATAAATAAAAACAAAAAGACAGAAATCTGTAACCTGTTTGACCAACATGTGCAGTTTAGGATCCACACAGACCCGACACCCAGCTTCTCCTCTGCCTACTTGCACACAGTCAGCCGTATTGAGAGTCCTGGCATTTCCTGGACTCAGACAGGATAAGACATTAAATCAAAAAACAAAAGAAACAGAAAATAAAGCTCCCAAGTTGGTTTACTGTACATTTTTCAAGATGTTGTTTTCAAGTCTGGTACAGTGGTTGTCACAGAGATATGCCAATGAAATACAGACAACTCTGAACCTCATTTGCATATCACCGTGACAACGCTCCACTCAAAGCTAAACAAAATCTTTGAAATATAAACTAAAAACAGTTGCTAGCAAAGTGTTTCACAACATTTCAACCCCCCCATAATTTCCTGCTGTTGTATAAACTATTCTAATAAAAAAAGACACAAGATTTTACTAAAAAACTGTATTTATTTCACTAAATCTGGTTAGAGAAAAAAGATCTCCCAGCAATTGTATAAAACAACACATGGGGGTGTGTGCATAACTTGAATTTAATGCACACCTTTAGTGTGGGATGCTTTGCCAAACCCCTCAGGGTTTATATAGCACCCTACACCTCGGGTATGTATTAAATTATTTTCATGCACACCCCCCATCTATTATTCTATATGTTATCTAGCATGTACAACTACTTAAAGGAGTAGTACACCCATAATTTGCAAAAACATATATTGTGCAGAGTGTTTTGATTTGTGTGTGAAGTCCTAGTATGTCCTTCCCTCTGTCTGCTATTATGAGTTTTTTCCTAAATTAGCCTGCTAGCTTTATGGTAGTTGTATAAACCCTGGGGATCTCCATTTCAGCTAAGTTTATTGCTTTCCTTGTTCCTATAATGCATCTTTTCTCATGTGACAGTAATGTAGCCGGGACAATGAATTCATCAGAAAGCACTGCTTTACAATTAGTTCACAACAGTAGAGATGGCTATATTTTAAAAACTATAGAGTTCAGATTGGTAACTACCCTCATTGTAAAGGTCATTTTGTTGCGAACAATTGTGACACTGACTGTGTATGTGTAATGTGAATTGTTTTCAAGATATTTACATTTGTTTGGCATGTCTACCAGAGTGTTCACCAGAGAGAAAAAAGCGCCTGCTGTTTGCAAGTGCATCTGCACAAAGCCAAACAAACCTAAATAACTTGGAAACTTTACAAAGCTACACAAAAATGACCACAGCAAAGTTGTTCAGGACAAAATACCTTTACAATAAGTAGTACTACTGTTGAACGCTAACGTTTAAAATATAGCCATCCATTTAACCCTAATTCCATGTTTTGTTTACCAAATTTTTCCACATAGGATATCAAATATTTTAAAAACTGTAAGGAGTTCAGCTTAGTGACTACCCTCATTGTAAAATTGTTTGTCCCAAACAACTTTGTTGCTTGTTATTTTTGTGTGAGTGCAGATATTTCAAAGCTATTTAGATTTGTTTGGCTTGTGTGCAGATGCACTTTTTTTCTGTCTGAGTGAACACTCTAGGAGACTTGCCAAACAAATGAAAATATCTTGAAAACCATCAAAGCTACACATACACAACCAGTATCACAATTGCTCACAACAAAAAGACCTTTACAATGAGGGTAGTCACCAATCTGAACTCTGTAAGGTTTTTAAAATATAGCCATCTCTACTGTTGTGAACTAATTGTAAAGCAATGCTTTCTGCTGAATCTATGTCACTGCCACATCACTGTCATATGAGACAGGATGCATTGTAGGAACAAGGAAAACAACACACTTAACTGAGATGGAGATCCCCAGGGGTTGTAAAACTACCATAAAGCTAGCAAGCAAATTTAGGAAAAACTCCTAATAGGAGACAGAGGGAAGGACAAACTAGGACTTCACACACAAGTGAAAACATTTTGCATAACATATTTTTTTTTTAATTCTGGGTGTACTACTCCATTAAGGATACTGTACTACTCCTTTAAGGATATTCTTATTCTGTTTGCTCATAGGACCATATTCCCTTGATACAGCTGCAACAACCAGGTGACAAAATGTTGGGAGACATTTTATGGCCTGAAATGGAGTAGTGACTCAATGAATAAACTTCATAAAGCTTGAAAGACTCTTCAGCCTTGCTGTCATGTTTGTTTCCACTAGATTTACAGTATGTTTTAACTACCATACATTGACAACTACGCCTATCTACCCAGACCATATTTCATAATTCTGACCACCTCTGCAATACCCATTTGTCTACAGATCTTAATATCATTCATGAAGAGGCATATATTACACTATATCAATACCCCAATGTCACAGATGAAGATGTTGAAAAGGACTGGTTCCAGGACTGATCCCTTCAGCACACCACTAGTGACCACACTGCACCCAGGAATTCCCCATTAATTATTTCCCTATAGGTTCTACCACTCAGTCAGTTTCCCACCTGTCTTTTTTTTTTTTTGTAAACTTTATATACTGTGGAGAGTTCAGATACAATCAATCCCCCCCCCCATATAACCGGGGAGAGGAGCCATTCATATAGGTAACAGATTTAGATAGGTAACAGATTTAGATATATAACAATAAATAAGGAAAATGTACACAGCCCAACCCTTCGTAACCCCCAACATATCTGTCAAAAACATAATTACATCAAGAACAAAGGGCTTACATCCAAGGATATTGCTAGAATAAAATTAAGGTAAGAACCTGACAATTTCTGAATGGGGATTACAATGAACGGAGTGAATCTGTTCACTTTATTATCATATAGGTTACTTCAGTTAAGGTGAATATCTTGTCAGTAATTCAACTCATATACCATCTAACTAATTGCTTAATATAATATTGAAAATGGTGAACATCAAAACCAGGTGAGACTTGGGTGTTGCATGCATCAGCTGGGAAAACTCCCCAGAAGGGGGAAGGGATCCCAGACAAAAACATTTAATCAGATCTAGTGTGTCTGTTATCCTATAATCCTGGAACTGTCAAATGGCTCATCAAAAAATAATATGGATCTAGAAGGTAGGGAACCAGTCCTGTCCCAGAGCAATCTCCAGAAGGACCCAGGTCTCATTGTATTTTTCTATCTGCTCTCTAACCAAATATTGTGACCTCTCCAGCTTCACCGCCTGGAGAAGAGAATTAATCCATGAAGCAGTGAAGGGAGTTTGATTGAGCCTCCATTAAGAGGCCGGTTCTCTCATCCCCACTACTATTCCCAGGCTCCACAACTTTCTCCCCCTCACTGGACCAACACCCTGGAAGCCCGGGAGACCCAAGAGAATTTCAGCAGGGTCTATTTTATGTAGGATTTGAAGGACCTTTGAGAAAGTATATATTATTCCCTGACAAAATTGCTGAACTTTAGGGCAGCTCCAGATTAGGTGATAAAATGCCCCCTCCTGCACCAAGCATTTGGGGCAATATTGAGAATTTGGAGGGTCAATTTTATGTGCAAGCCTCGGGGTGAAGCAAGTTTGCATAAGTGCATGACATTGAATCACCCTTAGCCTGTTATTGTTTGACCATGAGAGTGTGTTTTTCAGAATTGGAGTCCAGTCCCCTCCTGTCAGCCCGACTGGATACAGGTCATTTTCCCAGGATTTCCTAGTTTCCCAAGAGGTCCAGCAAGGACTGTAATAGCAATCTATAGCATCTGGTCAGAGGTTTAAACACAGCCACATCAGAAAATTTCCTGAAAAGCTCTTCTAGAAGAGAATGTCCCAATGCCACCGAGTTCTCCCTGGGGTCCAAGAGATGCTGCACCCTGGCTTTTAATTTCAAGTAAGGAAAGTATTGAGATAAGTCCAGCTTATATATGTCCCTCAGTACCTGAAAGGTTTTCACCAGTCCCCCCTAAGTATTTGCTGAAGTTGGAACAGGCGTAATTTGAGCCAGTTTTTTTAAGCCTCGTACTATTGATTCAGGAAGAGACTTATCTCCCAGCAGGAGCACCTCAAAAGTTGAATCTAAAGAGAGTGTCTGGGATTCCTCAATAAAACATGGACCCTCACTCAAGCCCTCCACATGGATCTGGTACATCTGTTGGTGACTTAGCAGGGTTTTTTCCACTGAGCGAGTCTACCAGGAAATCATAATAGACTGACACCCCTTCTTTATTTTCCATGGTGCACCATACAGATTGATCCCTACCTTGCTTCAGGAGGTCTGGGATGGGGGCCAAATGGGAGGCAAGGTAGCATAGATGCAGATGGAGCAGCCCCAACCCCCCAACCCCCACATTCCAGAGTATTTCCTTTTTGATGCTGGCCCTTTTTCCCTTCCATAGTAGCTGTGTAAGGGCCCCCTCCAGAGATTTCAAATATTTTTGGGGAAGGGTCAACAGAAGGATTGGAATAGATAAAGGATGTGAGGGAGGATACTCATTTTTATAAGATTGACCATGCCCAGAAGGGTGAGTGGAAGTGCCCTTCAATGGAAGCAATCCCCTCTTATTTTTTTGACTAGTGGATTCTAATTAATTTTGATGATTTGTGCTAGTTTGCTAGGGAGAAGCACACTTACTTATTTAATTTGTTTTGAGGGAGGAATGGAGGAACCCGCTACTGTGATTGGAAACTTTTTGGTGCCCAGAGGGAGCCACTCGCTCTTGTCTCAATTAATTTTGTGACCTGACAATGGCCCATATCCGTCAAATATATTACTCAGTTCCAGGAGGGCAACCTCAGGGTTCTCCAAAAAGAACAGAACATCGTCCACAAAAAGAGACAAGACATGGTTGACCCATCCCTGCCTGTAGCCTATAATATTCTTGTTTCTCTCTCACAGTAGCTGCTAATGCCTCAATAGTCAATATATAGTAGTGGAGACAGGAGACAACCCTGCCATGTACCTCGAGACAGGGCAAAGGAGAAAAACAGTGTCGCTCATAAGAATCTAGACTTGAGAGAAACATGTAGGGCCTCCAGCCAGCTAATGAATATTTCCTCCATGCCGAATTTTCTAAGTACTGCAACATAAAGGCCATTTGACCTGGTCAAATGCCTTTTCTGCATCTGAGGCAAGGAGCCCCTTTCCTCCCCGCCTCCCATTTTGGATCAGCTATGAATAATGTTTATTGAGCACCTTAATTATGTTTGGCCTGGTGTCCCTTTACAAAGCTCTCCCAGTCTGGGTGAATCAGATTCAGCAGGAGCCCTACCAACCACCTGGCCAGAACGTTGGCAAGGATTTTATAGTCGGCATTAGGAGGGATATGGAGGAAGGACCCACATTTCAATGGGTCTTTTCCAGGCTTAGGGAGCACAGTGATAGTAGCTAATATCTTAGAAGGAGGGAGCTGGCCCTCTCCCAGGGCCATCTGGAACATCTCAGCCATGAGATCTCCTATGGAGTCCCATGTAGCCCTATAGAACTCTGCTGGTAGGCCATCCAGTCTGGGTGCCTTCCTTCCTCATCAGCCAGACCACTGTTTTGATCTCCACCACAGTAATAGGGAGTCAAGAGTCACTTTTGGCAGCTAGATAGGGCAGGGAGCTGTATGTTGTCTAAAAACAGCAGGGTGAGCCTTCAGGTACCTGGGTGGAACAGAGAGAAATAGAACTCCTTGAATTTAGAATTAATTTCACTTTGGTTGTAGGTGACCTCCCCACTCTTATTTTCCATTCTAAGGATGTACCTCTCTGCTCATCTTTTCTTAACTATCCCTGCTAGCTATTTGCCCACCTTGTCACCTTTGAAATGGTCCCTGGATTTGGTTAAGAGCAGATCCGTCTCCAGATGGGAGAGGTGGCTAACTGGTTAGAGTGGTCCTTGAGTCTGTTGATTAGTTTGCTATGCCGGGGGGACCTGATTGATGTATATTCCCTCTCTAGTGAGCATATTTGCCTTGTAGAAGGTTTTCTTCCTGTTCCTGCTGTTTTCTTTGGAAAACAGAGTAGGCAATGGATTCCCCTCCCCACACACACACATAGGGTTTTAATGCATCCCATACATAAGTAACATGAGTTTCTTTCCCAGCATTGATCTCTATAAACCCCTTAATCTTCTCATTAATTTGAGCACAAAATTGCTTGTTGAGGAGGGTTACAAGGTCTAGCCTCCACTGCGGAGAGGAGGCAGGTCTTTCACCCATGGTGAGGGAGACACTCAGAGGGGCATGATCTGATATTATTATAGGGCCGTATGAAGCCTCTAGATCTTCATTTACTAGAGGATCCAAGAGCAATAAGTAGTCCAGCCTTGTATATACCTGATGGGCATGGGAGAATAAAGATAATTCTCTCCCATTAGGGTGGCAGTGTCTCCAGGACTCCACAAGTACCCATTCTTCCACCAAGCCCCTCAGGGCATGTACATTTTGGGGGAACAGTTTAGTTTTCTGTTTAGAATGGTCCAATTCTGGGTCATGGTACATGTTAAGGTCCCCCCCTAGGATTATGTTGTCCCCAAAGGGGGACAGTGTCACACTCAGGTGTGTGAAAAAATCCTGGGAATCATAATTGGGCCATAAACTGACACCAAGGTATAGATTTGCCCCCCTATGTCTAGCTTGACTATAACATATTTTCCAAAGGGATCTGAGACAGTTTTTTTTTATTTTGTGAGGGAAATTTGGGCAGACCCAAATGGCCACCCCCGAACCTTGGAAATAAATGGGGCCACCAGCAGGACTCCTCCCCAAGATTGCTCCAATCTAGTCGCCTCCTCCCTCATTAAGTGCAGTTCCTGCAGAAATATAACATCCCCCCCCCAATCTTTTTAATTTGTGACCAAACTTGCTTTCTTTTAACAATCGTTTTCAGGCTGTTAACATTCCAGGATATCAGCGTAATCTTCTCCATATTAACAACCTATGTAATAGCATGTGCAGTCTCCTTTTATAAGAGTCTGAGGTTTTCACCAATAAGGCAAAGTAACTTCTGAGCAATCCAAACTTTTTAAACATAAACCCACAACATTGAAAAAACCTGTAACAAGTCCTAGAACCCCCCCTTAAAGAACCCCTCCCCATCTATACTATGAACACTAATATCTCTTAAACCCACATCCCAATAACCACCCACCTTAGAACCAGCAGAAAGACCCCAAGCTAATCCAGCTAAAATGCAAATGTTTTTAAACACCCTCTCTTTTTCATGGAGTTTGATCCATTAACCTTATTTATTTCCCACATGGAGGAGAAGTGTTGACATGGGGGGGAGTGGAGAGACCCTTAAAATGTCCCCCCCACCCGTCTATCCCTCTTACTAGGGGGGCCAGAGGGGAGTATATTATCTTCCTATGCTGGTATCGAGATGTTGTAGATAGGGGGGACTACAAAGCATCGCCCTGAGTGGTGAAGCACCAGTCCCTCCATCTCATGCTTCTTTCAGCTTTGCCAACTCTGCTCTTTCCCAGTACATAATAAACATCTTGTGGAACAACATTAGAGACCCTCTGGTACCAAAGAAGAGGATGTAGTCATTGGACAGCTATCCCCTGTCTCTTCCCTCTCCCCCCCCCAAAAAACAGTTACTTATTTAGCTATCAAGAAAGAATAACTTTTGTTGAAGACAATACAATGCCAAAAAAGATGCAAGCTCCAACTAGGCCCCTTTTCAGGCCCTGGTAAAGTTGCAGCCGAGATGCTAGCAAGCCAAGGCAGGTTAAAGATGTCAGGGCCTCTAATACCAGCTGTGAATTCATCAAAAAGTACAGTCAGAAAGTAAATGATGGTCAACAGAGAACAGAGACAGAACTTTCTCCCAAAGGTTAGACAGTCATTCTTTTATTAGTTGGTGACATGGGCTGAAATGTCTCGGCAAGCTGCACTGAACTTGGTCACACTGAAGGCTAGGGAGATTGAAGGATCCCTGTGCGCCATAAGTCAAACGTTAAGCAAGTCTCTGGGTCCCCACAAGTACTGGGGCAGGTAGGATGGGAATACATAAGGACACGTACGGCCCTGCCCTGATAGGCCACCACTGTGGTGTTATCGGTTGGAATGCGGCCTGCCCCCCAAAAAAAACCTTTTTCTTCCCAGGGACTCAAGAAAGTGTATTTAACAGTACCTAAGTTAGTGGCTCAGCACTGTTCTTCATCCCGGTGGGCATTCTGATTTTTCCTCTCAGTCTTTGCCCATGCTGTTAACAAACTCCATGGCAGCTTTGGGATCAGTGAAAGCCCGTTGTCTTTCCCCTTACGGATGCACTATCAGCCTGGCAGGGTACACTAGGGAAAAGGAGCAGTTCAAGCCATGCAGTTTCTTTTTAACCTTGTTGAATGCTATATGAGACTGCAGGAGTCTAGATTAGTCTGGGAAGATACTGATGCATAAGCGTTGAATCAGAATGGGGTTGCATTTGTGTGCTGCCTCCAGGACTGCCTGTCGAGCCTGAAACCAGAGGAATTTGACCAGGAAGTGACTGGGCCTCTGCTCCAGTGGGGGTCTCACCCCTGGCAACTGATGTGCTCTTTATATTTCCAGGGACACCTCAGGGGCTAGAGTTAAGGTTTGTTGTAACCACTTCTGGATATAACCAGCACAGTCTTTCCCCTCTAGGCCCTCCAGAAGGCCTATGATTCAGATGTTATTTCTCATTTCCCTGTTCTCATGGTCATCAATCGTATCTTTTAAGAAAGTAATTTTTTTTAAGACATTCTGAGGACATTCTGGCACTCTTATTTTCTTGTGACCCCAGGCAAGACTCCAGCTCTGTAAGTCTGTTTTCATGTGTTTCTACCACATCAGATATGGTGTTGACCATTTGCTGTAGATGCTGCATTTGGGCTGTTAAATTGTCAAAGCTGACTGCATTCTAATGCCTAAATCATACTTCAGATCCCGAATAAGATGTTCTAAAGACTGGTACCATGAATCATCAGCTGCCATCATATGGGTTGTCTCTTCAGAAGAATTCTTTGTTTCAGGCTGCAGGTCAGGCTTAGGTGGAGGCCCACCTGGACCTGGGCATCAGTAAGTTTCTGTGGTATATTGAAGCATAGTTTGGCTTGTCTTACCAATTTAGTTGTAGCGGCATCAGGACAACTTGCCTTAGCGATCTAGACAGCTTTTTGTAAATTCACTGTGGATGTTGTAAATATGCAGAGAATCCTACAGAGCTCTAGATTCAGACCGCTGCCATGTTCTCCAGCTAGACCACACCCCAGTTTTCCACCTGTCTTGTAAACTTCTTACCCCAGTTCCAGGCCATGCATATTCTTCTCCATCCTGACTCAGGACTAAGCTCTTTATTTAAGGCCTTGGACACATGCCTAGAAACATGCATGCAATGGTCGCTCTGATCAGGGAGTGTTCTAATATTCTATACTGTAATTATTTCCACTTTGAGGACCAATACTTCAAACAAATTAGAGGTACTGCTATGGGCAATGCTATCTGTGGCACCCATGTACAGCAACCTCTTTATGTACAGTTTTAGGAACAAAGTACATCCTCAGAACAGACCAGAATCCATTTTTCAGATGTATCTGACATTGGAAGTATTACACTGACAACAATGAGCAACAGTTCCTCAGGGAGTTTCCTCTTCTGGGGCATCCAACATGAGAATTTTATTTTTGACGTCTTTTTGTGGTTAATAAGTTTTATTGATTTGACTTATTAAGACATTACAAACATTAGAACAGTCGGATACATTGCAAAGATCTTATAGACTGTTACATATGTCTGTAGAAGCAGAGAACGGAACATGCTGGCCAAATAGTAACGAACTGAATATACTAGCCAGGTAAGCAGTAGGATAATACTCCGTGCCTGGATGTACAACACCTATCCAGCTGGACATTAACTTTGAAAGTATTAGCAGTTGGTGCCTTGCATTATAGCTAACGCATACAAACATATCTTACCTGGCCCCATCCTGCTAGTTTCTGCAGTATTTGACAAATCATCAAAAATTATGAGAGGTCCAGGGCCGCTGTCCTCTACTTTATGCCTACAAAATACAAGAAATCACACACACAAAGCAAACAGGTCTTCATTGTTAGGGAAGATATTATCCTTTACTGATATTATACCATGTCATCCGTAGAGCAGGGTCCCCTATAACTCAGTAACAATCTCTTCAGCACTTGCCCCTAAATGCACCATGAGAGGAGACCATTATAGAAGCATGGTTGTGCCTATTCAGCCAATTCCTTCCCTGGGTTTCAAAAACAGAAGAAAGGGAGTCCAGAGGGCAGTATATTTAAAGAGGATATTGGTCACAGTATGTGATATTCTGGCACAGTTGGCAACTTGAGCCATGGAGGTAAGTACCTCCCCAAGGGAGGGGATTATCTGGGACCGCCATTTACACATTAAGAGTCTTTTAACCTGCATACTGAGTGTCAGAAGTAGTTTCAACTTGAAGAGATGAAGGTGAGGGGCCGGGGTCTGGAGTCCTAATAACAGCAACTCAGGGGACTGAGGCACATACTTCCTAAGTATTTTGGACCCCATCTCACAGGTAGCTTGCCATAGGGGCTGGATCAGCCTGCAGGACCAAAGTACATGGACCAGGTCACCTGGGAGTTTCTGACACCTCCAACACAGGTCAGATTGAGCCAGCTTTGCCTTGGAGAGGACTACAGGAGTCCTGTACCGGGAGTGAATTATCTTGTTCTGTATTAATTGACTGCTGCTGTCAGGATATGCCCCGTGAGCTAGTTTTAGACAAGACTTCCACTCCAGGTTCGTAATAGGGGCATGCAGTGCTTTCTCCCATTTATGCTTGGATTCCTCTGCTTGGGACAGGATGGTGCTCGAATGGCCGCATATACCCCCACCCCGCCCCAAGGCTCCTTAAACTGCTCCTCCATGACCATTTCTCAGACATATCTTGTTCGTCCACTCCAGCAATGATAGTAGGAAAAGACAACCAAATTTGTACATACCCTTGGTAAAGATAAGATTTGTCACTCAACCCCTAGACATGCAGTCCTTCTAGGGGTAAGAGTGGGAGATCAGTGAGGTGTTGGTCATACCAGTCTTTAAATACAATAGTGACCTGTGAGCCACTGTCTAACACAGCTCGGGTGGATATGCCATTGACTGTCACCGTGGTTTCCATGGATGGGCCACCATTTCGGACCAATCCGGGGGATCTGTTTTACGGAGTGGCCCACAGCAGTTTTAGATGAAAAGAATTTTCAGGGTGGGCCTGGCTGAGGTTTTATATTACTCTGTAAAACCAGGTTAAATAGCTTGGCAGTGACTTTCTACAGATCTTCAGGGGAATTGCAACCTCATCGGGTGTGCCCGTCTTCTTCACACCTATAACAGAACACCTTTTCTCAGAGATCACCAGGGTGGTTTGGCTCTTCCCAAAGTTTATAATGGTCCAGGGTGAGAGTTCTACTGCCCTCTTGGGGCTTTTTTTTGGGCTCCCTCTCTCTGCAGTTCTGCGAGAAGGCAGAGGATCATGTAGCATGGATGAGGTCCCCCACCAAAGCTCGCAGTTCTCTCATTTCTTCCACCAGTTTGGATTCAGATTGAGATTCAGTGGCAAGAGCATGAGCCCCCACACCCATGGGTGGGGCCTCACTGCCACTCTCAGTCTTAGGAGGACAAAAATTAGAGTTTCTGGCCACTTCAGCCCCGGCTTGTTGGCTGGCTCACATCTCTTTTAGCTCTTTCAGCAACTCTCGGACCTGCTGTATCTCAAGGGCTTCCTCCTTCTCATCAGGCTGGTCTGAGGTCGGGGCAGTGTGTGCAACCCCAGCATATGGTTCCCAACCATCCTCATCATTTTCAGCCTCCCGGATCTCCTTCATCAGCCACCTGTACTCAGGAGGGTTAGCTTTCCAGTCCTGAAACTTCAATTTTAACATCAGCACACTGGAATACTGGGTAGATTTGAGGATGTGCTCCAGCCTGACTTGATTCAGTTCACTGGTTGGGACACACTCTTTTCTATGCGCTCTCTGCAGTGCCCGGTCAATTCGGGTGACAAAAGCAGACAACTTCTCATTTTTCCACTGCTTAGCAGACTTGAATTTCCACAGTAAATCTTCCCCAGACTTGGTGCTGCCGAACACCCCTTCTAGAGTGAGTAGATACTCAGCTTCAGTGGCCTCTGGGTTTGTGGATTGAAGGAACTGAATAGCCTCCAGTGCAGGGCCCCTTAAGCTTTTCATAAGTCTCTTTTTCTTCTCTCCCTTGGAGCACTGCCACTCCTGAACCAAGGGGTAGCATAGTCCATCCATATTTCTAAGTCATCCACCCCCACTGGCACAGGAACTGCATCAGAGAACAATCTGAGTCTGTGATAAGAGTCCAGGTGCACAGAGGGTATCACAATGGGGGATGTTACAATAGGGAATGCCTTGGGGATGGATGGAGAGGCTGGAGGAGATTGTACTGGAGTCGTCTCCTCTAAATCCTCCAAAGTATTTAACAGTTCCTTAGCTGTCCACCCCTCTGCAGCTAGAAGTCTCAATAATTTGTTCTTAAACCCCTCTATCTTTGGGGACCCCCAAGGGGAAGATGGGTCACTATGCAAATGAATAACTCTCCACCCCTTCTGGGATCCCTCCAGTCATAATAACTGGGGGTACTGCCTCAGAGTCTATGGAGAGGCTGCAAGAGAGGAGAGCCACCAAGGTCTGAGCAAATAGATCTGAGTCCCTCCCCCATATGTCAACCTTTCCCAGACATTTAACCTTCCCCACTGTTTATTCAATAGTTTCATTAGTAGTCCCAACAGGGATATCAAGTAGTAATATGGTGCAGTGGGGGTCAACCCCTTCGGTCTTACTCCACCCCAGCATGCAGTGTATGACCAGCTTGTGGGGGGTGGGATTTTCCCTATGGGCAAAGCAAGCGCCTCCAACTCAAATACTGTTTCAATTTTTCACTTGGCTGAAAATTCAGCTTATGACCACTAGGGGGCGCTAATCCCAGCAGTGCCTTCAAGATGTAATCCCTAGGTGGCACTAACCTAAGGGCTACTACCCCTGCCTGTGTTGACAATACTCAGGTTAAGGGGCCTGAGTTCTGTAAATGGGTGCCTCCACCCAGAGGAATGGTATTTGGGAGGCTTAACTGCTCTGGTTTAGCCCTCTGGGACACTATAACCACCCACCAACCCTTCTAGTGGCCTAAGTAATAACACAATGATACATTCACAAGCAATACGCAGTAGTAATAATGTGCTTATGCCCTTCTCACTTACCACCAGGGCTAGATCTGCTGCAACTGTCCTGAAGCAAACAGGACCCCAGTCTGGTACAACAAACTCCCCTCCAATGTTGCCTCCATCTCCAAATTAGAACCTTTCAAGTCAGCCCTCAAAGAGCACATTCTCACTTCATGGCGCTGCCAATGTACCAGCTAGTGCCGGGTCATCTATCTATCCTCTTATGGGAATACCCCACCACTGAGCTCCTACCGATAGGGCTACCAAACATTACCTATTAACAATGCCTCCTTTGGCTGCACTCACAAGATATCTGTCTAATTCTCTACTTCGCTGTAAATATCTAACCTATTACTCCCTCCCTCTATCAGCAAACTTATTGTTCTCTTGAAAACTGTAAAATATAGCTTTTGGTAACATGTTCAATGCAATGTATAGCTGATCTTGGTTCTGCAATATTGTATAACTGAAAAAATTGTAATCTTTACTGTAGCTACCATTCTATGTCTATATGTATTATGTGTTTGCATTTGTTTTTTCTGACATGGCACCTTTGTAAATGAGTCCCTGACTCAAAGGTTGTAATCCTAAAGTCTGTTAAATAAATAAATGAAGACTGCCTGGAAAATAAGATCAGCAATGCAACAATGCAGCATTAACACTGTAACCCAACTAATAATATGCACACTAGCCAGGTTAAATGTGAAAAAAGACAATCAGCTGTTGCTGGCCTTGCTTGTAGAGCAGAAAGCAGCTAACTAAAAAAAGCTACATTTTCTTATTAATTTAAAACTTATATCTCAGCAGGAGTCAGTGTCTGTTGAGATTAAGTAGATAGATACTTTATTAGAAGTAGAAGGGGTCTTATTTAGGGTTAAAAAAAGAAAGAAAAGAAAGAAAGTCAGTGTGTGTTCTGTGCTGGGAAGGGTATTGTATCAGCTGACTTTGCTAAACCAGTAGGAGGAGAGAGAGCTTAATTGGGGGTGTGGCTTAGACACTATAAAAGCAGGTGATTCAAATTACAACTTCCTGTTGCTGGCCTTGCTTGTAGAGCAGAAAGCAGCTAACTAAAAGAAGCTACATTTTCTTATTAATTTAAAACTTATATCTCAGCAGGAGTCAGTGTCTGTTGAGATTAAGTAGACAGATACTTAATTAGAAGTAGAAGTGGTCTTATTTAGGGTTAAAAAAAGAAAGAAAGTCAGTGTGTGTTCTGTGCTGGGAAGGGTATTGTATCAGCTGACTTTGCTAAACCAGTAGGAGGAGAGAGAGCTTAATTGGGGTGTGGCTTAGACACTATAAAAGCAGGTGAGTCAAATTACAACTTCCTGTTGCTGGCCTTGCTTGTAGAGCAGAAAGCAGCTAACTAAAAAAAGCTACATTTTCTTATTAATTTAAAACTTATATCTCAGCAGGAGTCAGTGTCTGTTGAGATTAAGTAGACAGATACTTTATTAGAAGTAGAAGGGTCTTATTTAGGGTTAAAAAAGAAAGAAAAGAAAGAAAAGACAGAAAGTCAGTGTGTGTTCTGTGCTGGGAAGGGTATTGTATCAGCTGACTTTGCTAAACCAGTAGGAGGAGAGAGAGCTTAATTGGGGGTGTGGCTTATACACTGTAAAAGCAGGTGATTCAAATTACAACTTCCTGTTGCTAGCCTTTTTTCTTACTAATTGCCCTCCATCCCACCCCTCCACTCACCCACCCAAAGCCAGTTCTACTTTTATAGCCACTGGATCTGACTGTCAACAGGAACTTCCTGTTTGGCAGTAGGAAGGGAAGGACCATAGAGAAACATTGATTTTGTCAACCCTAAAGGAAAAAAGTAGCTCACTCTCTCCCCCTAGCTGCTGGTGGTCTGACAATGAGCAAGGAAGAAGGAGGCTACTAAAGAAGATAGGAAGTTGCTGTCCAAGAACAGGAAGGGTGAGAGTTGTAAGGAGAGGAGAGAGTAAGCATACAGAGAAACAGGAGAGGGGACACAAAATAAGACATGATAGGAGTGGTGCAGTGCAATGGCTGTTGGTCGGCAGTGTTCCAGAAGACATTCTGGAGGCTGCAATGCTGCCCTATTTGCAGTCACCTCTCTGGTCTGAGAGAGGAGGTTGCCCATCTCCAGGCTGACCTGGCTAGGATTCGTGAACCTCCTCCCCCACCCAGGGACCACAGGGCCAATGCCACTACCTCAGAGGTTGCCAAGAAAGAGGAAAGGCTGGACCAGGGTGGGCTCAGGAGGAAAGGGTGGTGGAACAGAGTTGCATCCCTCCAGCTGTACCTCTCCACAATTCATTCGCCTTCTGGTGGATAGTGGTTCCTCTATGGAGGCACCTGCAGTGGAGACCAAGGAGGATGCTGGGAACCTTCACAAAGGAGACCCACAGGAGGAGGCATGGGACCCCACAGGGAAGGAAACAACTCCTGGTAGGGGACTCAATCATTAGGGTAGAAATGGGGGAGGTATGGGAGAGGGAGGTGGCAGGCCTTCCCAGCCAGCTTGAGGACAGGAAGTAATCATCAGGATCATGGGAAGAGCTGCACAAGGGAGGTTGGATGTCATTGTCCACCTAGGGACAAATGACCTGGCTAGGAATGGGATCAGAGCAGTGCAAGAGGAGTTTGTAGAGTTGGGGAGGGGCCCTAGACAAGTAGCGCATATGGTAACCTTCTCGGAGGTGCTGCCTGTCTAAGGCAAGGGCCAGGGCACTCCTCACCAGGGAATTCAATGAGTGGTTGAAAAACTGGTGTGGAGCTCAGGGTTTTGGCTTCATTGGGGACTGGGGAGCCACCTGGAGGGATGCAGACCTATACTGGTGTGATGGTCTGCATCTGTCCGGGGGAGGAACCAGGATGCTAGGTGAGAGGTTTAAATGCTTCATTGGCAAGCATTTAAACTAGCCAAGGGGGGGGAGGAACTGAAAAGGAGCAGGGAAATCCCAGCCTCCCCCCACAAAACATGGTAATTAGTGAGGTAAACACCAAGGTAGAGAAGTTATTAGGGAGCAGGACAGAGGTAAATGTAAAAAAAGGCAAAGGCAGTAAGGACAGGAATGGGGCTAAAAGGGGTAAGGCTATCAAAAAGGGGAGGGTGATGAGTACCAAAGCCCATAGTCTGTGTAACAAGCTTCCTGAACTAGTGGCCTTGATGGAAGAGGGTTGCCTGGATATTGTGGCAGTCACAGAAACATGGTACACAGAGAACCATGACTGGGATGTCAACATACCAGGATACAAAATCCACAGGAGGGACAGGGAGGGTAAAAAAGGAGGAGGAGTAGCTCTCTATGTAAAGGAAGGGATCAAAGCAACAGAACTAAAGAGTAAACAGAGAGCAGATGAGGCACTCTGGGTCACCCTGGAGACAGGAAATGGCACCACAATCAGCACGGGGGTTGTATACAGACCCCCATCTCAGGGGGAGGGAATGGACAAGGAAATGATAGAAGGCTTCCTTAAAATGGTAGAAAAAGGGGAGATATTGTTGATGGAGGACCTGAATATGCCAGATGTTAACTGGAGCACCTTTGCTGCAGGCACATCCAAGAGCAGGGTCATTCTTGATGCCCTACAGGGGGCATGCCTCAGACAGCTAGTATTGGAACCCACTCGGGAGGGAGCAATCTTAGACCTGGTACTCTCAAATGGCGACGGAGAAAGAATCTCAGATTTAGAGGTAGGTAGCCATCTGGGAAAGCACCACCAAACAGTGTGGTTCACGATAAACACAGCCATACAATCAAGCCATACAAAAGCAAGAGTATTGGACTTTAGGAGGCTGACTTTGGGAAAATGAGAGAGTGCCTCAGAAAGCACTAGCAAACAGGCAAGAAGGAGGGTGGAGGAACAATGGGGAGTAATCAAAACAGCCATCACAGAGGCAACAAGCTTTGTGTAAAGCAAAACAATAAAACACAATGAAGGAAAAAACGCTATGGTTCTCAAAAGAGGTGGCAGGGAAGGTTAAAGAGAAAAGAATAGCATTCAGGAAATATAAGGAAACACAAAAGGAGCAGGACAGAGAACTTTATCAGTTAAAGCAGAAAGAGGCTGGGAAGGCAGTCAGAATAGCAAAGGACCAAACCGAGGAAAGGATAGCCAATTCTGTTAAGAAGGGGGATAAGACATTTTATAGGTACATTAGGGAGCAAAGAAAGACCAAAAGAGGGATACTGAGGCGTAATAAAGGGGAGGGAATGTGGGTAGAGGGGAACAGTGAAAAAGCAGGGATACTGAACGAATATTTCTGCTCAGTATTCACAAAGGAAGAGGAGGGGGAGGTACCTAAACCAAACAAGAGAAACACTCTGAAGACGGGGGTAGATACCAGTCCATTTACAGAAGAAATGGTACTGAAAGAACTAATAAAATTGAAGGTGGACAAAGCAATGGGGCCTGATAGGATTCACCCAAGAATTCTAAAAGAACTAAGGGAAGAACTAGTGACACCGCTGACTACTCTCTTTAACAAATCATGGGAGGATGGGGTGGTACCTGAGGACTGGAGGAGGGCAGATGTGATTCCTCCTCACAAAAGTGGGAGCAGGACAGAGGCAGGAAACTACAGACCAGTTAGTTTGACCTCAGTGGTAGGGAAAATGATGGAATCACTTCTGAAGGAAAGAATTGTTGAGTACCTAGAGGCCAGTGGGGCACAGGACCCAAGGCAGCATGGATTCACGATGGGAAGGTCATGTCAGATGAATCTAATAGATTTCTTTGACTGGGTGACCAAAGTAGTAGACGAGGGAGGGGCTGTGGACATGGCCTACCTAGATTTTAGCAAGGCATTTGATACAGTCCCACACAAAAGATTAATACACAAGTTAGCCAGCCTTGGAGTGGGCCCCAAGGTAGTAGCCTGGATTAAAAATTGGCTAGACAACAGGATGCAAGGGTAGTAGTAAATGGAGTACACAGTGAAGAAAGGAGGGTTACTAGCGGGCAGAGGGTTCAGTACTGGGACCAGTCCTTTTAATGTCTTTATAAGTGACATTGCAGAGGAACTGGAAGGAAAAGTATGTCTCTTTGCAGACGACACAAAGATCTGCAACAGGGTTGATACACAAGATGGAGTGGAAAGGATGAGAAGGGATTTGGCAAGGTTGGAGGAATGGTCAAATGTATGGCAGCTCAGATTCAATGCAAAGAAGTGCAAGGTAATGCACATGGGAAACAAAAACCCAGGGGAAGAGTACACAATGGGGGGTGAGATACTGACAACAGTAAAAATGGAAAGGGACCTGGGGGTAATTACAGTATATCAGATGACCTAAAGGTGGGCAAGCAATGTGAGAAGGCAGTAAGGAAGGCTGGGGGGATACTGGGATGCATAGGAAGAGACATCAATAGTAGAAAACAAGAAGTTGTTATCCCTTTGTACAGACAGTTGGTGAGACCCCATCTGGAGTACTGTGTGCAGTTCTGGAGACCCCATCTCTGCAAAGACATAGACAGAGTGGAGGCTGTCCAGGAGGAGTAACTGAAAATGGTGCAGGGTCTGCACCAGAAGACATATGAAGAAAGACTAAACAGCTTAATATGTATACCCTTGAGGAAACAAGGAGAGAGGGACATGATAGAAACTTTCAAGTACCTCAGGGAATCAACAAAGTCCAAGAGGGTAGCATCTTTCAGAAAAGAGATGTGCAAGAACAAGGGGGCAATTTGAAGACAGAGGGGGACGTGCTCCAGAGGTAATGTGAGGAAGTATTTTTCACGGAGAGGTTGTGGATGATGGAACAGCCTCCTGAGGAGGTCGTGGAGTCAAGAACAGTGGGGAATTCAGGAATGCATGGGACAGACATAAGGCAGTCCTAGTGGGGGGTAGGAGGAAGTAAGCTGTTGGTTAACTAGGATCTGCAGCTTATCTGTTAGGTAAGAAAATGGGCAGACTAGGTGGGCCAAGCGGTCCTTATCTGCTGTCAAATTCTATGTTTCTATGTTTCTATCAGGTTTATTTAGGGGCAGTGAACAAAGGAGGGACGTGAATCTAGCAGAATGATTAGCAATCTGATTCAAGTCAAGATTGTCTGGCATGCACTTTAAGTCCCAATTAAACAGTTCCACAACCCTGGTACCCAGTATGTCATGCAGGCTAGCCTGAAGTGTTGCCTGGGTTGGTCAGCGTTGCAGCTATTGTTGGGGCCATTAAGAAATTAAAAACAGTTAAACATGCAGACAACCCAATTATTTGTAATCCAAGCCAGATGGCTCTGTCTGTTGCAAGAACCCAGTAAAAGAAATAATTAATTTGTACCACAATGATCTTTGCTTTCATTTCAGGGAGCTGCCCTGATTTGTACTCATGCTACGAGAACCTGGATGCAGGACAGGCGAGATGTAGACCTCATGATGATGATAATAATAATAATATTTATTTGTACGGCGCCTTTCTAAAAATCAAGGCACTTTACATCAACAATATAATAAAACACACATACAATAAATACTAGTTCATAAAACAATAAAAACATCAAATCATATACACTTAATACCACAAATGGGTCTTCAGGGCCTGTGTAAATTGCTCCACGGATGCGCACTCCCGAAGCAGATGGGGTGGAGAGTTCCAAAGGGTTGGGGCCGCGTACATAAAAGCACGGGTCCCAGAAGATTTTAAAGAAACCCTTGGAATCTCTAGCAACCCCTCTTCTGCTGAGCAGAGCGATCGCCTAGGGCAGTAAGGTACCAGAAGCTCTTTCAGGTAGTCTGGGCCAAGTCCATGTAGGGCTTTATATGTCAGAAGTCTGACTTTAAAAGTGATCCGCCACTGAACTGGCAGCCAGTGCAGTTCGCGCAGCATGGGGGAAATATGACAGGTACAAGAAGTACCCGTCAATAACCAGGCTGCAGCATTCTGCACTAGCTGCAAGTGGCAGATATCAACCCCTGGTAGCCCTAGATAAAGGGAGTTGCAATAATCAAGGTGCGAGGTCACAAAGGCATGGACCAAAGTTGGCAGATCACCAGACAGAACAAGGTGCTTAATCCTGGAGATGTTCCTCAGATGGTAAAAAGAAGATTTGATGACCGCTGACACCTGCGATCGCAGTGTCAGCCCGTCGTCAAAAATCATCCCCAGATTTCACACCTGTTCAGTAATGGGGAGCTGGGAACCACTAAGAAAAAGCCCTGAAGGTAAACCAGCTCCTCCCCCCCCATCTGGTGACCCAGGTCCACAACCAACACCTCCACCTTCTCCGAGTTCAACCTCAGCCAACTCGAATCCATCCAATTCTGGATTTCAGTGAAGCAGTTGTTAAATGTCGAGAGAGCTCTATCCTGTTTGGATGCAAAAGACAGGTAGAGCTGGGTAACATCAGCATAGCAGTGAAACCTCAGCCCATACCTTCTTACAATGTCTCCGAGGGGCAGCATGTACACTGCGAACAACATGGGGAACACACCAAACCCAGAGGTACCCCAAATGCCAGAAAGACTGGGCCAGAGGAATTAATCCCCGACACCACCGTCTGAGTTCTGCCAGTGAAGAAAGATCTAAACCACCCAAGGACTGTACTAGACAGGCCACAGATGAACCTCAGGCATTTGAGAAGAACCCCATGGTCCACAGTGTCAAACGCTGAGGAGAGATCAAGAAGAACCAAGATGGAGCAGTTCTTCCTGTCTCTCGCCATCAGGAGATCATTGAGCACCCGAACCAGCACAGTCTCAGTACTATGCCTCTTTCGAAAACCAGACTGGAATGGTTCATAGATGTCATGGATGGTCAAATGGTTCTGCAGCTGTATTGCCACTCCTTTTTCTATCACCTTTCCCGCAAAGGGAAGGTTAGAAATTGGTCTGTAGTTCGCATGGCAGTCTGGGTCCAAAGAAGCTTTCTTCAAGAGGGGTGTCACCACTGCCTCTTTCAGGGAGCTAGAAAACTCACCCATCTCCAAGGAGCACCAGACTATCCATGCTAGGACCGGGCCAATGGTATCCCAGCAACCCTTAATCAGGGAAGTTGGGCCTGGATCCAAACTACAGCATATAGGGCACACACCCTGGATAATCTGCATGACATCAATGGGTTCCGGTCGAGCAAAGGAACTCCAGGAGAACTCAGAGTCTGCAACCAAGCGCCAATCCATAGCTTCTCCCATAGAAGTTGCAGGTTGGAGGGCTGCCCTGATGTCGGCCACCTTAGCCACAAAGAAGGAGCAAACTCTTCACACTCTACTTGGGAAAAGGCTCTTCGAACCTGCAGGCAGGCTGGGTTGCACAGTCTGTCTACAGTTCGAAAGAGCTGGGCTGGTCGGTTCTGAGCAGCTGCAATCTCCCCAGACAGGAACTCTGCCTTCTTACGGGAGATTGTGGAATGGTGGACTTGGTAATGTTCCATCAATCTATGATGGTTGGCATCAAGGGCAGATCTCCGCCAACAACGTTCTAATCTTCGTCCTTGTCACCACATCTCCCTCAAAGTCCCATCAAATCATGGGGACCAAGGGCAAATGGGGAGAGGACGAACATGGACTGGAGAAATGATATCCAGAGCTGAGGAAATGGCTTTATTATAAGCAAATACCAAGGCATCTGGGTCACTGCTTACTCCAGGAAACTCCGATAGGTCAAGCACCACCATCAGGCCCTCCAAGCTTATATCTCACAAAGGGCGGTACCTGACCATCTCCACAGGGGTAGGCCTGAGAAGGGGGGCACAAAAACTGAACCCCACGGTGTAATGATCAAACCATCTGACTGGTTCCACCCCCAAATTGATGGCATCGATCCCCAGGAGAAAGACTAAGTCAAGGGAGTGACTGCCTTTATGAGTGGCAGAAGAAACAACTTGTGTGAGACCCAAAAATGTCATCAATTGGAGGAAGTGTCATCCAAATTGTGAGAGTTCCTCATCAACCCAGGCATTGAAGTCACCCAGGTCCATCAGCCTGGGCAACTCGAACGCCATATCGACCACTAAGTCTGCAACTTCTTGCAGGAAACGCTTTTCATCACCTGGTGGATGGTAAATGAGGGCGATCCTACAACCCACATCTGCCACTACGGTACACTCGAATGACTCAGCCTCTCCAACTGGTACATTCGTGAGGCCCAGCTCAGTCTTGAAATAGACTGCAACCCCCCCCCGGTCCAAACTCGGGCGGTGCAACACCGAGTACCCAGCCAGAATAGCAGCCTTTAATATTTGGCCTGCATTCTCATCCAGCTAGGTCTCGGTTATGCATTCCAGATCCACAGATCCAACAAGATCTGCAATAGCTGCAGTCTTATTTTTAATGGATCTGGCATTACATAGCACTGCTTGGGTAGGACGGGCCACTGGAGCTGCTTGGGCTACCTGCCCACCAATACTGGTGGTGCCCTTAGGTATGGAAGCTAGGCATGGCGGACCATGCTCCAGATTCCTTTTCACCCCAGGGCATCTTCTGGGTCTCACTACCCGAATACGATGGACCCGCTCATTCGGCTTCCACTGTTCGCACCCCTCGGCACCCTTCCCCCCTACAAGCAATACCAAGCGCTCTACAGTGTTGGTATGCCGATAGCTATAATGGGGGAGGAAAGAAAGAACGGAAGGCATGAAAAGCGGAAGACGAATAGCGCACGACCGTGGGGATAGGCCTCCTACACATACTGAAGACCCCAACAATTTCCTATGGGGCACTAATTAAGCTGAACCAGGAAGCTCAAAATAAATAAAAACACCCATAATACATATAACCGGGAATAACTCCCTCAATACTTAAAAAATCAGTTATAAGACAATCCCAGTCAATAATGGAAATAAAACCAGAGTTCACAATTAGGCCAAATCCAGCAGAAATAGAAGCTGATGTCTGGGAGGGTCTCTCACAGCCTCCCACCTCAAATAAAATCAGAAAAAAGTTGAAAAAACTAGGACTCTCACTCCCAGTCAATGGAAAATATGTCCAGAATCCAAATACAGTTGATGCTAGAGAGGTTCTCTCACAACCTCCCTCCACAAACAAAACAAAAATTAAAATCAGTAAATATTAATCTCAGGAATATAGGGGAAGGACAACTGAACCACCAAAACCTCAGGCCAAGCTTGAGTTCCAAAAAGCTTCAGGTGCAAATGAAGCAGCGGTGGGCTGGGGCGTGCCAACTAGTTTCCAGGTAGGAGCCCCCCCAATGCACCAACATTCACAGGCTCCACGGGCTTCACCCCCCCGCCCATGACCCCCAACTGCAATCCCCCAGGGGATAGGCTGTAAGGAATGACCCACAAGGGATTTAGGGATGATCAGAAATGCCAGGGGAAGCAGGGCCGACATGGCTCACCTTCAGGTGGTCACTATCTCTGTGATGGTGTTGGGCAGGGGGCCGGATCATCAGGCCAGTCTTTTGCCGAAAAGGTCTTTGAAGCATGAGTAGTGGCCTAGGCCAAGATGGCTGGGCCCAGGCAGGATGAACAGTTCTGCAAAAGTTTGTGATCTTCTGCTGGTAATGCCTCTAGCTGGCATAATGGATCTGATCATGAGGAACCAAACCGTGACCCATGAAACACATTCAGCACATCTACTGCACTAGCTTCTTTGAACAACAGTTCAGATACCGTCCGATTGCAAATTGACAGCTGCAATGTGCAAACCTTCTGATCCAAGGGTAACTCTCTTACAAGCTGGGCCGATCACTTTAGAAGCAAGTCTTTGGTCCAAATCACAAGTTGCAATGACACTTTTGCTTTCTTCTGCCACAGTTCCAAAACTGGAAATCGGACTGGTCTGACTTCTGATATAGGCAGTTCAAATTCTGGAGAGCAGAGCAGGAAGGCCAGCAAAGCCTCTTCCCAATGATTCCTCTATGCTCCTTCAGGGAGCAGCTGCTTGAAAGCTAGAGCTGTTCATTCTTCAACCTCCAGCTCTAACTGATTCACTGCTTCAGGCAGTTCTGGGCATTTCTCTGATAATCCAAAAGGTTCTGTTGGCTGAGGGAACTGTCAATCACAGCAAGGGCTCCCCCTCCAGGTCCATTTGGGCACCAATACTTAAAACTACAAAAACTACAGAATTCTGTCCCACAAGACCCCTGGGGACAGGATCCATTTTAAATCCTCAGCGGTTCAATTGGTCCAAGTACTGGAACTCCAGAACCTAACATGGTGGCTCCCAAATGTTCGAGCTGCAAATAAAGCAGGTTGGACAAACTTCTTTATCTTTACTGTAACAGCAAATTAGCAACAAACAATTACAGTTTTTAAAAGGGCTCCCTCTGCACAAATAGCGACTGCAGAATGGAGCAATATAACAGACTATCTGGCTAGCCGCAAGCCTTAATTACTCGAACCCAGCCCAGACTAATTTCTAAACACAGATTACCCCTTTTCTTAAAGTGACAGGTGCAGAGGCTCACTAGGGCACTCTCACACAAATAGATAGCGCTGCTTAAGACAGGGCACCAACCTGACAGTGGGCATTTAGGAGCCCAGGAAGACATTATAGTAAACCCCAATTTGTAGGGGGGGGGGTTACACATGGAACTGTTTCACCCAGCTCTTCTCCCACAAACCGGACATTAAGGGCGACATGAAATTAGTCCCCGGGTCTGAAAAAATCTCCTGGGGAAATCACAGTTGGCTAAAGATTCCCAGGAGCTCATAAGCTGCTTTTTCTGCCTCAATGGAGGACATGGCCACTGCCTTGGGATACCTGGTTGTGTAATCCGCAACAACCAGTATGTATCTTTTCTCCATGCAACTTGGGGTATCAGGGGCCCCACTATGTCCACGGCTACCCTTTTAAAGGGTTCATCAATAATAGGCAGGATCACCAAAGCTGCCTTAGCCTTGTCCCCCACCTTTCCTACCCTCTGGCACTGTGGACAAGTCCAACAGTAATCTGCCACGTCTGTGCACATGTACAGCCAAAAGAAGTTGTTAGCAAGCTGCTTTTTTGTGCAGTTAATACCCAGGTGGCCTGAAAAAGGGATGTTATGGGCCAGGGCCAGAAGCTGCTTTCAGTAGTCCCAGGGGACTACTAGCAGCTGGAGTACCTCTTCCTCTAGCCCCCTCTGTAGTGTACACTCCATGTACAACAGCCCATTCTCCCAGTAAACTGACTTTTTACTCCCCTGAGAGCCCTCAGCACTATCTGCTATCTCTCTCAGTTTTTGGAGGGTAGGATCAGCTTGCTATGCCCCTCCCAGCTCCTCCCATCTGACCATCCCCAATTCCCCTTCAGGAGAAAAGCTACCCCTGGGAGCGACCCTATCTGCTTGCAGCTGGGGTTCAAGGCTGCTACTCCTAACTAGCCCCTCACCCACACTAGCTGCCTCCTCAACTGCTGAGGGAGGGGTCTGCACAGGCTGTGTCACCCCCTCCTCACCCTCAGAAGCTTGCCCTTTTACCTGACTATGGGTAGTCACACATACAAGGTTTTCCCTGTGGTCAAAATCATTTCTCATGATCACATTCACAGGGAGATCAGGTATGACTCCCACCTCCTGTACCCCATGGCCACCTTCCCAGCTCAGGAAGACCTGTTCCATTGGCACTTGGACCACTGGTCTGTGACTACCCGAATCTTGTAAAACTACCCAGGCTGAATCTGCTGTGCCTGGATCAGATCCTGTCTTACCATGGAGATGGGGGCACCAGTGTCCCTCGATCCTGTGTTACTGTCCCATTGACTAGAATAGGGTACATATGCTTGGTGGAGTTTGGTGGCACTACAGTGTGTGCACAGCTTACCAACTGCTGAGTATTGTCTTGGTCACCCCCTCTCCCAGCCCTTTGCTTCTGTTTTTAGGGCAGTCATAGGATAGATGCCCCACTTTCTGGCAAATCCAGCATTCCTTTGCCCCGGCTTCTTATTCCCCTTAGAACCAGTGGGTTCTGTTTTGAGTTTGGGTGCAGGCTGGTTTCCTTTACCTGTAGGCTGCCCTCCCTGGGTCCCCTTAAAACCATGTGCTGCCCCATCCATTGTTCTTTCGCTGTGAATGTTGTCTGCTGGCCACATATAAATCAGCACTTTCTGCTGCCTCCTTTGTGGAGTTGCATGCCCAGTCCAGCAGCCATATGCGCAGGTCATCAGGTACAATTTTTAGAAATTGTTCCCTCACAGTTAAATATTTATTCTCTACAGTCCTCGCTTTAGCCCTGTCTATCCAACGGTCTAGGTAAGCACACATTTGGACATGCAGCTCAACATAGCTGTCTCCTGGGCCTTTTCTCAGTTCTCTGAATTTCCACCTATAAGCCTCAGAAGTCAGTTTAAAACATTCTAATAACACTCTTTTGACTTTATCATAATCCATGCAGTCATTATTGCCCATTCTAGCAAATGCATGCAAAGCATGGCCAGTAAGCAATGGGGTCAAGTGGGTCATCCAGGGGCCCTGTTCAATTTAAACTGCATACAAACCCTCTCAAATGATTTTAAAAACAAATTCAGATCATCCCCCTAGTACTGTGGGAACATTTTAGAATTAATTGTGGCTGCATAGGTTGGACCCCCTATGCCATTACTTAAAGGTTGCTGCAGTGTTTGGTGGTGCAGTTTCACCATCTCTTTCTCATGCTGTTGTCTCTGGATCTTGTGGTGTTGCTCTTTTTCTCTTTCCTCTTGCATCAAGATCTCATGGTGATGAACTCTCTCTCTCTTTCTCTCACATCAGGATCTCGTGCTGACAAACTTTCTCTCTTTCCTCTGCCTCCAACCTTGCTCTCCCCTCCTGCATCCGGATTTCATGCTGCCGAGCCCTCTTTCTTTCCTCATCCTCTAGCCTTGCTCTCTGCAGGTCAGCCTCATTCAGTGCAAGCTCTGTCTTCAGTATTTCAAGCTGAGGTTGATTGGGCTGCACAGTTCCCCCAGGTTGTGCCACGAGGTACCCCTCCTTGCTCAGCCACTGAGACCTCAGTCTCGCTACCTGGGTCACCATCCTCAGTGACTGCATGCTGACCAGGTATGTGGCCATCCACTTCTGGGACTGTCTGTCCCCCTGGCATTCGATCATGCAACAGGGCTTCCATGAGTGCACTCTTTGTCAGGCCCTCATGGACAATCCCCCTCTCTGCACACAGCTCACGAAGCGGCTGTACATGAAATTTGACATAGGTTGTGGAGCTCATATTCTCTAGCTATGCTGCACTAAACTATCTAAAATAAAATAAAAAACAGTAGCAAACAAAGTAACCTTTTGTGTATGCCATTTCGTGACTGTTAAAGTATATTTCTGCTGGCACTCTGCCCCCACTGTACTAGGTAAAGCTTTACATCTCCCTCAGAGTTTCTGCCTCACAGGAAATCACACTGTGCACTGCTCTGCACCGCACTTGTACCAGCTGTAACATTTATCTGACCCCTCTGCCACCAGTGTGATGAAAATCCCCACACCAGGGATTTCTAGTTCACTGCAACCACCAGGTTTTTACCAAACAGGAACCAGGAAACCTGCTTCTTACCTCCTCCGTTGGACAAGGTCAGGAAGTTCAACACAGTAACTGTGGGTAGAATGCTCTTTAGGGACGGATTGCAAATAGAGTACAGCAGAAATAACCAAATTACCTTAGTAAATAAACAGGCAGTCACTTGTTCTATCAAAAATAGATTTGTTATTAAAGGACTGCAAATATTTACAACAGGATGTATATACAGTCAGACAAAAAGATTACCAGTTTACAAGAAATGAAGATAAATGGAGTTAAACCAGATGGTTAACAGATAGGAAAATCTGAGTGATTCTCACTCTACAACCTATTTAACTGCTGCTATCTGAAAAAACCCTATTCCCTAAGTTGTATTTCTCACCAGATCTCTAGCTGCAGGTCTCTGAGTTTTCAGATGTTATTGGGTCCAAGAGAGCAAGCTGAACCTCAGCTTGCTGATTTATTCTGTTTGATTGTGGGAGGTGGTTTTGCCCCTGTCAGTGACAGTTTACCCCTGCCCCCCTCCCCAGATGGGTGTGTGTATATGGAGAGATGACATCATCCAGGCCAGCTGGCTTCTACACACTCAGACATCCTCAGTCTGATTTTATTTTCCAGGATGTCTGAGGTATACAACCCTACACTTCTGCTTTTCAGGCTGACTGAGGCATTCAAAATGGCACTCTCTCATCTACCTTTCAGGATCTGTAGCTACAGGTTCCCAAGGGAACATTTTCCTGCAGCTGAGTTAGCTGATTTTTTCCCATGAGACCTGCTTGAACACGTGACCTTGGAAGCCATGTTTTGTGTCCACTTTGCAAATAGCAGAACTTGTAACAGAAGCATGACTTTGGGACACAGTGGGAACCAAGCCTTTCAGGGACAAAAGTAAAAGGTATATGGCCCTCAAGGTGCAGTGGTTGAATAGCTAGGTAGAATAATGAGGATGGAAAGCCTGGATAGGTAGTATGATGAGTATGATAAGGAAGTGAAAGGCTCAGTTAGGTCTGTATGATGAGGGGAATGAAGCCTAGCAAGCAGCATAACAAAGATTGTGAAGCCCTAATGTGGATAGCAAAGAGCGAGTGTCCAGGTTAAAGGAGAGGGCCTGGACAATCACTTGGGCAGGCTGGTGTACATAGTGGTTAAGTTCAAACCAACAGTCTGAGGCCCCAGTCCAGTAGAAGAGCCCAAAAAAGCAGAAAAGCAAAGCATGGCCATAGCAATGGTGGCCGGCCTAATGAATGGACTAGGTCAGCAGAGATGAGGCAACAGGAAATAGTGGGGGCAGCATAAGGAAGACAATACAGGGTAAATGAAAGCGGTGGAGCAGGAGGAAGCAAGCATAGCTGGAGCAGAGAGGCAAGCAGGGAAACAAGACAGGAAATCAGGTTGGGGTTGAAAGTTTTTTTTTTCCAAAATGTTTAACCGGGAGTAGCACACTAAGCTGAAAGCTTGTTTATGGGTGCAACCTGGGAGCACAGGAAGTTAAGTGACTTGCTTAGGGTCACACAGTATGCAAGGGGGGTGCTGTGGGATTCAAACCCAGGTCTCCAGATTTGCAGCTCAGAGCCTTAAATCACTGTGCTATACTGCCTCCCTGAAAGTAAGGCAGTCAAGGCCAGGAGTAGTTCACAATAACAAGCAAGAGCAGACACAGCAGCAGGAGGGCAAACAGAGTAAACCACAATGAGCAGCTGACCTACAGGGCAACAGCATGCCATAGGCTGAGAAAGTGGGATACACGGAGAGGCACAAGGGGCAGGGTAGTGAGGAATATGGAAACAAGAAGAACAGCAGGGCATGCAAGCAGCAACAGGGTTTTCCACAAATCCAGTGCAGAGTCAGAGCTGGGGAGAGAACAGGAACAGTAAGGGGAGTGGTAGGGAGTCATAGGAGACCTACTGGCAGTAGCTGGACTGCAGGAGAAGCAGACAGGATGCCCAAATGCAACAGCTGCAGGGACAGATATAATGTAGGTGATTACTATGAGCATGTGCATGCTTCATTTTTTAAACAGCAACCATCTAAGGTGGTGGAGGGTCTGTAGCAATCATCAACTACCACCGCCCTGCTGGATATAACATTTTTAGGAATCTTCATTTTTTTGTTCCTCATTATTTTATCATTTTTTTCCCCCGTTTTTATGCCCACTCACCTTCGCAACCCTGGCACAAGCAGGCACATGTCACCTACCAGTCACCCATACCCACCTGCACCACCACTGGACCTCCACAGTGGGACTACGGCTCCCACTCCTGGAGAGGAGAGCTGCTAGGCTCGATCCTGCTCCACTCCCCCCCCCCCTCGCCGGCACCCTGATGACCCAAGGTCATTCCTGAACCTAGGTCATTGGCATAGTGCAAGATAAGGCAGAGATGCCTCAACCCTCAGCGCCACTGGGCCGGCTAGGAATCATCATTCTTAAGTCACACTTCTTCAAGTTAGACAGACTCATTGACCAGACTGGAGGACTTATTGACTGTAGCTTTCTCTTACAAAGGTGGCCTTGGGTGGAGGGTCCTGATTACCTGAAAGAGCTCCTGGTTCCTTACACCCCTTTGCAACAGCTCCACTTGGCTGATGAGGGGTTGCTGGAGATTCCGAGGGTTTGTTTAAAGTCATCTGGTGCTCGTGCCTTTGGGTTTGTTGCTCCTACCCTCTGGAATTCTCTGTCCCGTCAGCTACGTGAGTGCAGGACAGTGGGGTGCTTTAAGCAGGCACTGAAACCTATTTGTGGGGTAAAGCTTACCCTGAACTTCTGTGAACTTCTGTGATTTTATCTGTATTTATTGTATTTTGTTTTTATGTGACTGTGCAGGCCTTGATTTGTGAAATGCTTATTATTATTATTATTGGCCTTGAGGGTGGGGGGACTGGGGGCTGACTTTTACTTACTGGGTCAGGGCTGGGGGAGGGTAGTTAACAGTCTGAGTGCCAGCAACCTGGGGGACTTTTAAATGTACCTAACTCAAAAAGATTTTAAAGTCTCAATAAAAATGCTCTTAACTTCACTGTGGCTAGGGGCAAGGGTGATAGTGGATGCTTGGAGGGTGGGGAGATGGTGATGAAGTTTAAAAATGGCCAAGGTTGGGGGGAGGAGAGTGGTGAAGATATTACAAGGGTGGTGGTCCGGGCTGTGTTTTACTTTTTTTTTAAAACCAATGCAATCATGAACTGTGCAAAGTGACACTTTGCCAACGAAGTGCCTCTTTCAATGGATGAAATGGGTACTTTGCCAGGCAAAGCACTATGCATATTGGCACTTCACTGACTAAGTCTCATTTTGTAACCTCTTTGCCTGGCCAAGTGCCAGCTTCGCTTTGTAAAAATCTACATGAAAAGCCTCAGCTTCACGTAGTTTTTTGAAAGCAGAGTTTCCCGACTTTGCCCACCCATAGATTTTGGTATCACTAGCAGAGGAGTATGACTTCAGGATAGCAGCAGAGGAAGTGCAAGGGCAAAGTGGCTTTACTAACAAAGAGCGGAACACGCTGAAACTCACACTTTCTTTTGGGAATGTCATGAGATGTAAGTCTTGTTGAAGTAAACTGTCATTTATTTTGCAGGAAACTGGTAAATCACTTTATGATTTTTTTTGTGCAGAATAGCCTAGTAAGATGCAGAATCTCATTTTCATGAAGGTCCTAGGGGATGGCAGTATACACACACACACACACACATACACACACATATACATTACAACAATCAGAAGCAACAAGGTAAAAAACAAAGATGCATAAAATCACAGAAACATTTTTTTTTCCCAACTTACTTACTCAGGATAGCCCAGCTGCGATGCAATTTATCTTTTGCAACATCTCTTTTTTAGTGGGGTTGTGCTTTTACACATTTCCACAGCTGGGAGGGCTGGAGTACTGAGAGGTTAAGTGACTTGCTTAAAGTCACTAAGTATTTGATTCTGGTGGGATCTGAACTTGTGATCTCTCATTTTCCAAGCTGGTGTGATAACCACTAGACCACACTACCTTCTCAACATTTGCTGATACTATTTATGGAAAGATATTTGCCTCATGATACAGACTTGTGCCAGTCAGCGGTTTCGGAGCTGTGGCAAGACACTACACCAGCTGCACTTGTGTCCTAGCAGTTAGTGAACACAATGACTCACTGCTATATGAATACAAAGAGGGAGAAATTACAAAGTGCTGGTCTGCTGTGGGTATCATGTGGTGGTTTATTCCATTAATTCACAGTCATCAATCAAATGCCTGCAGTGTACTGTATGTGGGCCTTGCTGTCATCCGTTCCCACTATAGTTTTCATCCTGCTGAGTTAGAACTCATTAGCCTGCGGTAGCAAAAAAAACTGACACAGCAGTTCCAAACTGTCTCAGAAATAAATCATCATATTCTTATGCACCTTGAAGCAGAAATATTTGTTAGTTGGTGAAAATTTTCCTCATGTAGTTATTTTAGCAATAACATTTTCTTGACATCTTCATATTCATTATTAGTGTAGTTTTAATTGCTTAGACATTTTCTAAGCATTTTTTGTACTTGATTTGTCATTAATTACTCAAGTCTGGCGGACATTCTAGATGGTTGATTGGGTGGAGATCCTCCAGGTACTATCCAGCCTGCTGTCTACCACCTATGCACTGGAACCAGCTCCGTTGTTGAATGTGGGGCACGAGTCCCTCTGCTTAGGTAGATTGTCAGTGGTTCATTGAAGAAGGGGGTCTTTCCTGAGGTCATGAGAAAGACTACTGTCTCAGAACTCAGTCCACACTGCACTACCAATTTTCATGACCTTCAGACACCTGAATGGTCACATTGATATGCTGTCACCACCCAGCTTGATGCTCACTCGGGGTATCTTTAGCTCCAACTCCACCACCAGTCACTTCTCACACAGTACAATGACCTTTCCCAAAGGGCAAATGGCCCACCCTTATTGTCAGAGCAGCAACAGTCTGCTTTCACCTACCCTGTACTAGGTGCGGGAGTGCTTTGGACTGTTTAGTAGCCTATCTCTACATCACAGACTTGCCAATTACACCAGGTTATTGATACCCTTAAAATACAGCCACAGAGAGTATGAGGTATATACAAATAATTAATACTCCCCAATATCTACATATGGTACAGGATAAAACACATTAAAGTCTATGGAATACAGTACACTACAGAGAGGAAAACAAACACTTTTGAGCAACAGAAATGCACACAAAATAACCTAACTAAGGTCTAGCTAGATTCTAAGTAGATAGTTTAGCTTACACCCAAGCGGGATCTTTTAAGTCATAACTGACTGGCAGCAATGGTATGGCATCCATTCCAAAGGTACTGTATACCTGACTTTCATAAGTAAAATGCAGTCCCTGAAATACCCATGCCAGACCAGCCTTGTCATGTATCATCTGCCCTGCCTCTCTTACATCACACACTGGACATTAATTTAACTCTGTGAGCCTAACTCCAAGGCAGAACTGGTCTGAGCTGGTTATATACATTTGGACCCTTCTCTTTTTGTTCATGGGACCACTCCTCTGCAGGAGGTGTCTAGTCTGCCCTGCCCATTTGCTGCTATATGTAAGCAATAACCACAAATAGCCACTTTCAGGATGAATAGAACTCTATAGTGTATGGTGGAATGCGGTTGTGTATGGAAATCCATACACCGCAAAAAGTTGTTCTGCTTCAGTAGTGACGTCCTCACTAATGGAGAACAACTTTTCATTCTGCGTTAGTGAGGACGTCACAATGCAACCACCCCCACCAGCGCTGTTCATAGGACAGGGGGTGGTTGACTTGTTGCATGCGCGAGCTGGATGGTGCTCCGACGGAAGACAAGAGCCAGTTCCCAGCGACCAGTGATGACAAAAACAGCTAAAAAGTAAGCAGGCTCTTATTTTTGGGCACCATACACTATAAAGAAAAGTGTATGGGAGCCCACATACCTATGCAGCTATTCCGGTTACCTCGTGGTTTCTATGATGACTGGCCCCTCTTGATCTTCGCTCTCGAGGTACACTAAGTCATGGAAACCACTCAGTAACAGAATAGCGTGATTGTGTATGGGCTCCCATACACTATCCTATATATTCTTTGGTGAGTTCAATAGACTGTTTGCCCACAGGCCTAGGACAGCAAAAAGAAAAGAATATGCACTCTCATTTCCCCACCTACCTCCCACATCAGCTAAAATATTTTATAGTAAAATAGATTTAAAAAATTGCATTGGTGTCACATCTCCACCTCTCAAAAATAGTAAAGAACATCTTTTAATGTCCCCCCAACCCAAAAAATGTTTTTCATATTAGAAGGTGGGCTGTGCCTGTTATGCTTCAGTTCTCTTACTTGTTTACAGCACCAGGCTCCATCATATCAATTTGGGATGTTGTCCACTGGTCCTGTGGAGCCATGTGAGGGGGTTGTGGTCGGTGATCAGTGTGAATATCCTCCCATACAAAATATGGTTGTGGCTTCTTTAGAGCCCAGGCTAAACCCAGACACTCTTTTTCAGTGGTGGCATAGGCCTCCTCACTAGGCAGCAGCTTCCTGCACAGCTGCTGTACATGATTGTTTGTTTATTCATTTATTTATTTACTTACATATTTATGTGTTTGTTTTTGATTACCAGGTAAATACACTAGACATAAAATGCCTATTTTCAGGCATGACCCAGGAGAGTACAAGGCAAAACAGTCATAACGTATTGGTACAGGGAAAGCACACAGTTACAATAGAAACATGGCAAAATGGCAGAAGAGCAAAGTGAATAGAGATAATTATTTCACAGCAGTAAGTAAGCAATAACCCACGACAGGGTGTGGGGTTACTGAGAATTAATCAACACCCTGGGTGCATTGTGAGGCACGAAAGTGACACCCAAGTGTCCTCACAGCACCCAGGGTGTTGATTAATCCCCAGTAACCCCACACCCTGGAGTGGGTTATTGTACTTATAACACGAGCTACAACAACTTTTAAAAATGTTGTTTACTTTGTAAGAAATATTGCAAACTGTCATGTCTGACTTTGGTATTCTTCCACTGAAAAAGTAGTCCGTGCAGTTTACTTACAACATTTTTAGAACTTATTGTACCCCATGTTATAACTTACTTCCTCACACATTGCTGGCCCGACCCTGCTGCCTCTTCTCTAGCACCTTTACCCTCTACTCCTGCTCTCCACAACTAGCCAGGACATGAACTCTGGTACGGCGCATCCTGGATCATTGGACACTGCAACCTGCTCATCCAGCTCTCTGCTCCCACTCCCCCGACTGCTGAGGATTCATTTTATCCAGTTAAACATTCAGTGTGCAATCTTGCTTTTACTAATAATAAGTACCTCACTGCAGCACACGGCATTACTCTGGTCACTCTCCTCCACTTTCCACTCTCCTTCTGTGACAGCTGCCTCCTCCACGATCCATCTGGGTGGGTGGGTTGTTCCCTGGTCACTGCAGCACTAAAGTGCAAGGAATGCTAGGGGAGGGTGCAGCCCACTACTTGCCACTCTTCTATGGCACATCGTGCTTCCCTGGCCATTGCTCAGCTCGCTTTCCAGACTGCAGCCCTAACCATCCCTCTGGAGCGTGGGACGCTGCATCTCCACCTGTTTCCGCTCAGGTTGTCTGACTGATCCCTCCTCCACTATCCATCTGGGTGGGTGGTTGGGTGGGTAGGTGAAAGGCTGATAAATCCTCACACCACTCTCCTCACACTCCCCTGAATGGCAAGGACAGGAACACATGCTGAAAACTACAGTGTCCACCAGGGCATGTGGGTGGGACACAAACTGTCACTTTCCTGCATGTTCCATCTGGCTCTCCAGTACCCGTGCTGCCGCACTCCTGCACAACCCATCTGGCTATCCTGTAGACCCACTGTTACTTTCCTGCATGATCCATCTTGCTCTCTGGCTCCCGTACTGCCGCACTCCTGCATGATACACCTGGCTGTCTGGTACTCCTACTGCCGGTCTCCTGCAAGATCGATCTGGATATATTGCTCTCCTGCACTCTGGACAGAGCAAAACAGCTGTACAGGGAAGGATCTCCCCACCGGCAAATAAGTCCCGACTACCCTTTCCACATACTTAACAGTTAGACGTGAGTAGGGATTTTGGGTAAACCTACTCACTCTAGCTGTGGGTATAACAGGGATTAATGCATGCCCCTCATGATACTTCTCCTCTAATCAGAATCATCACATATAGAACCCATATTATAAGCAAAAATAGTAAATACACTATATCAGTGAGTGACTAAAACAGGACAGTAAAAAACAGCAATTCATAGGCAACCAATAATAAAAATATTAACAGTGCCACAATAGAGAGGAATAGGTTCAGTATAATTGAGAGAGAGAAAGAAGATAGAACAAGTCCTCCCAAGTGTTCATGATCTAAATTAGAACCAATCCTAGACCATGATTGGATGCATCCATGTGCAAAATGAACTTAAGAGAATATTCACAGCTTGCGAGCACAGGTGCCCAGCACAATGCCTTCTTCAGTTGATGGAAAGCTGTCTCACAGTGACACATCCATACACTGACCTTTTTCTGGCATTTTCTTCTTAGTGAGATCTAACGGGGTTTGGCCATACTGCTAAAGTTTGGCACAAACTTTCAGTAGTACGTTGCCATCTCCAAGAATGCCTGTACCTTTCTCTGTGTGATGGATATGGCCTGTCACTGTATAGCCTTACTTTTTACTGGCTCTGGCCAGATGTACCCATTCCCTACCCTGTGCCTAAGGTATGACACCTCTGCCATCCCTGCTTGGTATTTCTCCACTTTGACTGTCAGCCCTGCAGCCTTCAGTCAGCTAAGCACCTCTGTCATGTGTTTGACGTGATCTTCCTATGTCTGGTTGTAGAAGGCAATGTTATGCATGTATGCCACTATTAAGTTATTGCTCCAGACAGAATGCAGTCCACAAGCTGTTGAAAGGTCACCAGTGCATTCTTCATTCTATATGGCATTCCTCAAAACTCAGATAGACCAATGAAGTGATGAAGGCCAACGATTTCTCTGTATTCAGAGGCCGGGGTACCTGCCAATAGCACTTTGTCAGGTCTATGGCAGTAAGATACATGGCACCCTCTAACCTTTCTAGGACCTCATCCATCTTGGGGATGGGGTATGCATTCGACTTACAGTTCTTGAGCCTGTGGTAGTCAATGTAGAACCTCATGGTGCCATCTTTTTTAGGGATTAGTACCACAGGGGAGGCACAGGGACTACGGGACTCCTGAATTACTCTAAGAGTCAGCATTTCCTTGATCTCCCCCTCAGTGGCATGTTTCACTCCCTCAGGGACCCTGTAGGCTGGCTGCCTCAACAGACCAGGGAACCTGTATCCACGTAGTGCTCTACCAGCATAGCATACCTTGGTTTCCGATTGAACATTTCCCCAAATGTCTGCACCTTCCTATACATTTTGACAGCTTGTGTCTGTGTCAACTGCTCCAAGATAGTGACAGCATCCACTGAAGATTCCCCTTTAACATCCCCAAGGAGATCCACTAGTGGGTCCAACTCTTCCTCAGTCTTAATAGCTGCACACAGTCAGGACCATCTCTTCCCAGTCATGGTAGGGTATCATCATATTCATGTGGTAGATTTGCTGCTTGTGTCTCCTGTCAGGTAGCTCCTCCTGTTATGGTAATTAACATCATTTACCCTCCTGACCACTAAGTAAGGACCCTCCCAAGCCACCTGCAATTTATTCTGTTGGATTGGGATGAATACTTTTACCCATTGCCTGACTTCATACTCCCAGGCTATGGTCCCACAGTTGTACCATGTCTTCTGCCTCTGTTGTGCAGTTGCTAAGTACGCCTGGATGTGTCCCATGAGCTCCTTGAACCATGACCTGCAATTCAGGATGTACTCCACAACAGATTCCCCTTGGGGAGCAAGGTCATCTTCCAGTTCATCCTTTTCCAAATCTAGGGGACCCCTTACACTATGGCCAAACAGGAACTTAAAGGGTGAGAACACTGAGGATTCCTGGAGGACTTCCCTATATGCCAATAAGAGATGATGTAAGAACTTTTCCCACTGTTTTGCATGCTGGTTGGGGAATGCCCTTAATATGGTTTTAAGTGACATATTAGAATGATCGACCAGACTGTTAGTCTCAGGGTGGTATGGGGAGACCATGAGCCACCACACTCCACATTTCTCCCCAGAGACTAGCCATTAGGGCAGACATAAAATTGGTGCCCTGGTCCAACAGAATCTCCAGGGGAAACCCCACCCAACTAAATATCTCCAGAAGTTTATCAGTCACTTTTTCCTCCTCGATGGAGGACATAGCCATGGCCTCCGAGGGTTCCATGTCATAACAGCGAACACAAAACAGTGTTCACTATCATGGTGAGTATATATTGCCGAAAAGCAAATCAGCAATATACACTTGAAGGCAACCCAACTTCCGGATTTACAAAAAGTGTTTTTGCGGGGGGGGGCTGTGCCCCCCTCTGCACCCGTTTGCCCCCTGCACCCCCATGAATTAGGATTCTCAACTCCAGGGTGGTGCATGTCAGGGAGGGGGGCAAAATCTGGATTAAAAAATGAAGTGCCACAGCTCTCAGCTGTGACAAAATGCAACCCACACCTGAACCCAGTACCTGCTCTGCCAGAGATAGCCTCCTACACTACCATGCCTCATGGCTAGCTGGGCAGCAGCAGGTTCTCCAGTCCCTTAAAACCCCTTCCCTGTCCTTCCCCTTCCCCTTGCTATTCCCCCCTTCTGTTCACCCTTCCCCATATTTGCTTTCACATACCCTCGCTATTCTGTAGGGTAGTCCACCATAAAAGCACCCAAAATAAGTCACTATATTTCTAGTCGCTCATTTTGGGTTGCTCTTATGATGTGTTACTACCTCTGAGTACCTCTTTGCACAGTCCATGACCACCAGAGTGTACCTCTTGCCTGTGTGACTTGGGGTGATGTGTGGCCCCACAATGTTCACAGTCACTCACCAAAGTGGCTCCTTAATTATAGGTAGGGGAATCAAAGCTGCCTGGCTTTGTCCCCAACCTTTCCCACACTCTGGCACTGCAGACAAGCCCAGCAGTAGTTTTTCATGTCCATAAAGATACTGGGTCAGTAAAAATGGTTATCAGCTGCCTTTTTGAATGGCTGACTCCTACAGTGATAGAGATGCAGCAAAATTTTATTTCGCCGGCGAAATTATGGTGACATCACCAATTTTGCCTAGTGAAACATTTTGCGAAATTATGTCCTTTCGGCAAAATTTTGCTGGTGAAATTTCGCCTCCAATTTCGCCTGCACATCTGAGGTGAAATTAGGCGAAATTGGGCATTTCGCTCTGCTGGTGGTCACATGGTTGAGTCTAAACAGGCAGTAAGTGAGTGGTTCATTTCCTGTGCTATGTATCTTGAGGAAACAGGCAGCATTTATACTCCCTGTGACTGCAGAGTGCACTTTTACACCTAAATTGCTTAATTTGTGCTATTTTGTTCAAATTTTTTCTTTTCTGACTTTGTCATAGTTCATATTTTAGTGCCTGGTGATTGTGTGTGTGTGTGTGTGTGTGTGTGTGTGTGTGTGTGTGTGTGTGTGTGTGTGATCACCCCCCCCCCGACTCTCTCTGAGTCTCTATCTCTGTTTCTTTGTTTTGTTTGTTTATTTGAATTAGTGGTGTTTGTGGATTGTGGACATAATGGTGAAGGGTAAGGACAGTGGGGCACCTGTATGTGTGTTTCAGCTAACCATCACAAATGAAATGCCACAGCAGGAGGCTTTTTGCTCCAGCACCAGCACCCAGCATCAATCTGTGCCCCCTCACCAGCAGCAGTTGGAGACAGTGCCCCCTTCCCAGCACTAGGAGGATACTGTTCCTCCACCCAGGCAGCAGGAGACTGTGCCTCCTCCCATGCAGCTGGAGGAGTCAGTGCCTGGGGCATTATCTGTGGCACCCCACCCCATGGCTCCATCACCCCCTAAGTTCTCTTGTCTGGGATTTTTTCTACTTAATATAGGTTGGTGACCCAGTGGTCACCTGCAATCTATGTGGGTAGGACGTACATTGATGAAAGTGTGGATCCCACTTTGGGACAATCAGCCAGCATAACCACATGGTCCACCACCACCTGCCACAATGGTACCTCAAATTGCGGGAGGTGGCGGCTTATCAAGTGCAGCTGTGGAGAGCAGTGCGGGTATAAGCACTGAAGGGAGTGAGCAGGAGGGAGGCATGGCTGGACCAATTAAATGTCCTCACTGTACCAGAAAACAGCAGCAGTCAGTAATGTCAAGACTCCTCCAGGGCCCTCCCTATCCAAAGCCAGCAACACAGACAGCCCCCACCTTGCCAGCAGTGCCAGTGACACATATGGACTTATCCGCTGTCCTGTCTGAAGTCCAGCATGTCCGACAAGAGTTAAACAATTTGAGACAGGAATTTAGTGATGCCTGGGTGGAGATTTCTAAACTACAGTGTGATGTTGACAAAATTATGTGCCTCCTGTCAGAACTCCATGGTGGCCCCACTGGCACTTAATGTGGCAGCACTAATTATTTTTATTTTTGTTTTCATTTTTCTGTTTTCCATTCTGTTGTTTGTATGCCTTCCCATAAAAATATAAAAACCAAGAAAAAGCTGTTCTAGCCTCTTTAATTTGCATCCATTCCTTAAGTCCTCTTGTTTCTTTATTTTGTATGTAAAATAATTTTATTGACCATTGCTGTCGTTTGTTTCTGTCTTATGCTCCCTATAGAATTCAGTCCCTTTTCTTGTTCCCTCTCTATTAGTTCTCCCTGCTTATTGTTGTATTACCCTTGTTCTCCTGATCCTGCCTGTCATTTGTTATGCTTTTTCTGTACCATGTCCTTGTAGCCTTCCCCTAATAAACACCTCATTCCCTTGTTATTTGTGGTGTGTGTTACTTCTTAGAGCTGGTTACACCTACAAGATTCCTTTTAACATCATAATGATGTGTAATGCAGTTGCAACTAATACCCGAGGTATTTGCATTAAAAAAAAATATAGACTCTGTGCACAGGGCCTTAATGGTCCACAGCCTTCAACTGGTGCCTGCCTTTCCTTTGCAAACTCCATATATGGGGAATGCAACTGAATTGTGGGTAAGTGTTAGATTTTGGTAAGATTATGTTGAAGGCATCACCTGCTCTTTAACATGTTTCTCCTCCTATCCACAGATGTCAAGTATTGTGCCTATTAAAAAATCTGTTTCACAATGCTGTGTGATGTTGTATTACATATTGTTGTGTGCAACATTAAGAAGATGCAACGCATCTGGTGCCGTCACTGACAACATGCTCCAGAAGGTCAGAATTCCCAAAATGTTTCCCAGAAAATGTTACAGTACATTCAGACAGAAATCAGGTGTCACACATGCAGTTACATCACATCCACCATCAGGAGGACCCAGATCTGCTGTTTTTTTGCACCATTTCTAATGATTTTCAGGCCTCATCGTAGTGGTGCTACTGCCTAACATGCCCCACTAGCCCATCAATGTTTCCCAAAACATGTTACAGTACATTCAGACAGAAATCAGGTGTTAGACTTGCAGTTACATGGTTCACATCCACCGTCAGGATACAAATCTGCTGTTTTCCGCACTGTTTCAATTGGTTTTCAGGCCTAACCGTAGTGGTGCCACTGCCTAACATGCGCCCACATAAAATAGGGTCAGGTAGTAAACACCAGTGGTGTAACATAGAGTAAAGGGTTAATACGGTAAGCAAATTAAATAGAAAAACAGGAACGCTGCAATGCAGAGGCTAGATCACAATTTTAATTTCTGTGAGCAATTTAACAATGCAGTGTACCTGGATATGGACAAGTCAAACAATCAATGTACAGGAATACTTCCAGTAAAAAATAAAGCACAAAAGTGATTAAGCAAAGGGAAACAGGAACAGAATTACTCAGAATGAGTAACTGTTCAGATAAAGTTACCTCAAAAAGGGTCAACATGTAAGAAAAATATAACAAATAAGTAGTACACCAACAAAAATATTAAGACTTAAAAGAAATTACAGAAACTCACTCACAACTTGTGAGAAACCTGCCAAATGTTAGGAACTAGCCTGCTCTGCTTTCACATACATACACACCACATGGTCACCCCACCCCCACTCAATTCCCTCACAGACACAGAGAAAACTGAAAACATCACCTAAGTTTAACTAAGTATTATCCAAAGATACTAAAACAAAAAAAGGTTCACTAGCAGCACTAGGAACTGAGCAATTAACTCTCAAAAATCACAAATAAAGAGGTTCTTGAAGGGTTTATTGGCTGTGATGCACCACACTGAACTGCTCTCTGACTCAACAGACAATATACTGTGCAGGAAACAGCCTGCATGTGATAGTTCAGCTATCTACCCACAATACATTGCAATTTCGCTGGCAGAATTGAAAGACATTGGTGAAATTATGGATAATGGAGAAATTTCGCCTTACACATAAGTGAAATTGGGCGAAATTTTGCATTATCCGAAAGCGAAATTAGAGGCCAAATTAGGTTTTGCCTAGGCAAAAAATTTCACGTAATGCGGTAATTACGCGAAATATTTCGCTAGGCGAAATTTTCCAATTTCGCACATCTCTATACAGTAAGTGTCCGGAAAGGGGAATATCATGGGCTAGGGCCAGAAGCTGTTTATTATATTCCATAGGGACTACTATCTGCTGTAGCACCCCTTCTTCTGGTCCTCCCTTTGGAACCCATTTTTAATATAGGAGTCCATTTTCCCAGTATACCTTCTTTTTCTCTGACCCCTGAGAGTCACCTTCCACCATTTCAGACAATTCCCTTAGCTTCTGTAGATATGAGCTAGATTGCTGAGCTCTCCCTAGCTCTGTACAGTTGACCTTCCCCAAAAATACACTCTCCTGTAGGAGAGCAGCCCACGACTGGGCTCTCCCCAGTCTGAAGCTGTGACTCATAACTGCTACTCCCAGTCTGTGCTTCGTCCACTCTTGCTACTTCCCCTGCTGATGAGGGAGGTGCTGTTTCCAGCTGCACCGCCCCATCTCTGCCCTCAGGAATATGTTCCCTAGTCTGATTGCAGGTAATGACACAGATAATGTTGGCTCGACTGTCAAAGTCATTATCCATAATTAAATTCACAGGAAGGGTCAGTACAACACCCACCTCCTGTATACCATGGTCACATTTCCAGTGAAGAAAGATCCAGGCCATTGGCGCTGAGACCACAGGACCCATCACTCCTCTCATTCTGGGAAACTGGCCTGGCAGGATCTGTTCCTGGTGAATTACATCCTGCTTCACCATCGAACTAGAGGCTTCAGTGACCCTCAATCCCTGGGTTACCATCCCATTAACTAACACAGGGAGCATGTGTGTAGTGGAGTTAGTGGGAAATGCACTCTGGGTACCCTGTGGGCCAGTAGCTGCAGGGTTCTTCCAGAGTTACATCATCCTCCTGCACTTGCCTCTTTGGCAATTTTTTGGGACAGTTATGCAAAAGATGTCCCCGTCTTCTGCAGATATAGCACCTGCATTCTTCTGTCTCCTTAATTTTGAAACCACTTGGCTTCACTTTTGGTTCGGGTATAGGCTGGCTTCCTCTAGACTGCCCCCCCAGGTTTCCCATGAAGCCACCTGATATCACTCCCCCATTGTTTTTGCACTGAATGTATGGTTGGCTGGACATGAACTGATCAACCCTCTCAGATGCCTGAGGCTAGGAGTCAGATCTGGAAGCCATATTCTCAGCTCCTCTGGTACAAACTGTTTCATGAGGAATGCATCTTTGCATCGCTCTAACAAATTGCCTAGTTGAACACACATTTCTAAATAGCTATCTTGGTGCCTTTCATAACCCTCTAAATGTCTGTCTATAGGCCTCTGGAGTCAATTCAAAATGCCCTAACAGGGCTTTTTTTTTCACTTTGGTATAGTTCATGAAGTTCTTGTCCATTCTGGTAATGGCTTCTAATGTCCAGCCTGTAAGGAATAGCACATCTCATCAAATTTCCCAACAATTCTTTTAAAGGATTTTAAAAAACAAATCATGATCATCCCCCTCCTAGTACTTGGGAAACATTTTGGTATTAATTTTGGATTCTTGGGTTAAACCCCGATGCCAGTACTTACAGTCTGTGGCACTGATTTTCTGTCTCAGAATCTCCATTTCCCTCTCTTGTTCACACTCTTGTTCTCACTCTTTTCTCATCTTGATATTGTAATGGCACTGACTTTCTTACTCCTCTGCCTACAGCCATGCTTTTTGCAGCTCTACCTCCCTGTTCAGCATCGGCCTTTTGCTGCTCAGCCTCTGCATTTACCTTAACCGAGTTGAGATCCAACCACATCAGTTCTATTCAGGTTGTATGAGCAGCTGTCTCAGTAATAGGCTCTGACTCACTTGCACTATCCCTAGCATCAGTGTCACAACTTTGGCCAGCAATGACCACTTTTTCACCATTTATCAGGTCACTTTTCTTGAGGATGACTAAAAGGGCTGCCCATGTCTGATATTCCTCAAAGACAAGCACTCTCCTTTTGCACAGCTTGTAAAGGTGTGACAATGTACATCTATCATATGGCCCAGACATAGGGTTCAATTCTCAAAGAAGCTAGAAGGGAAAAGAAACATATTCAATTCAATGCTTTACAGTAATTGGTAATTGCTATTTTTCTTTTAAACTTAGATTGTGAGCTTTTAGTGACACTGTACTTTCTTTGTTGTCTTTACTTACAATTGTTGTTGGGCAGTTGAAAATTTAAAATGTTGTGGTGGTGTATTTCTTTGCTGTCTTTAATTGCTGCAAATTTAGTCTTGGCTTGTCTGACTTGCCCTGTAGTTTGGGTGAGGGGTGTTAATTGTGTGGCCTCTGACCTCAGCTATGTGATAACTGGAGGTGGGGCTTAGTCAGAGTTGAGGTAGCAAGTGAGTTTTATTTTCTCAGAAGAAGCCAGAAGGGGAATGAAACATATTCAATTCAGTGCTTTACAGTAACTGGTAATTGCTATTTTTCTTTTAAACTTAGATAGTGGGCTTTTAGTGACATTGTACTTTCTTTGTTGTCTTTATTTAGAATTGTTTTTGGGCAGTTGAAAATTTAAAACGTAGTGGTGGTGTATTTCTTTGCTGTCTTTAATTGCTGCAAATTTAGTCTTGGCTTGTCTGACTTGCCCTGTAGTTTGGGTGAAGGGTGTTAACTGTGTGGCCTCTGACCTCAGCTACATGATAACTGGAGGTGGGGCTTAGTCAGAGTTGAGGTAGCAAGTGAGTTTTATTTTCTCAGAAGAAGCCAGAAGGGGAATGAAACATATTCAATTCAGTGCTTTACAGTAACTGGTAATTGCTATTTTTCTTTTAAACTTAGATTGTGGGCTTTTAGTGACACTGTACTTTCTTTGCTGTCTTTACTTAGAATTGTTTTTGGGCTGTTGAAAACATAAAATGTAGTGGTGGTGTATTTCTTTGCTGTCTTTAATTGCTGCAAATTTTTGCCCCCCTCCCTCCCCTTCCCCCAACTCTTAATTATATGCCCCATTAAATTGGATTGACAGGAGCTAAACACAGGGTATAGTAAGAGGTGTGGAGTAGGAGGGGCATAAGGGGGAAGAAGCCCACCCTCAGCATGACAAGTGTTTTGACTCATTTATTTATTTATTGGTGTATTTTCTTTTTTTAAAAAGAAAGGTATCTGAGGATCAGTGGCAGGATTTTTAGGACAGTAAATTAATAAAAAGGGAACTAGGAGAGCTTCAGTAGCAGACAAGTAGTGGAATAGCAGTATAATTGCAGTATAATGTGGGGAGTGGTGCAATGCAGTGGCTGTGGGGCAGCCATATTCAGGCAGACCTTCTGGACACTGAAGTGCTGCCCTATCTGCATGCATCTCTCTAGACTTTGGGATGAGGTAGCCAGACTCAAAGCGGAAGTAAACTGGGTCAGGAGTACCATCACCCCCTATCCAGAGACCACCCAGTCCAATGCAACTGCCTCAAAGAATGCCGAGAATGAGGAGCACTTGGATGACAGTGGGCTCAGGAAGGGTTAGAGCGGTCAGGCAGAGGCACATCCCAGATCCTATTCCACTCAAGAACTCATATGCCACACTAGCAAATGGGGACAACCAAATAGAGGTACCCAGAGAAGTGGAAGGAAAGGATGTGGAGGTTAGACAAGGAGATGACCTCAGCAGTGAAAGCAATGGACCCCAGAGGAGGAGAAGGAAGCGAATCCTGGTGGGGGACTCCATCATAAGAGGGATCCAGCTAGGAACACAGGAGGGGGAGGACAGGGAGGTGAGGTGCCTACCAGGTGCCACGGCATGGACGGATGGAAAGAAGATCCTGGGGATCACTGGGAAGGCAAGACGGCAGGGTGAGCTGGATGTCATTATCCACCTAGGTACAAATGACCTGGCAAATGGGGAGCCAAAGGAAGTTCAGGAAGAGTTTAGGAAATTGGGGAGGGGTCTCAAGCAAGTAGCTACTTCTGTCACTTTCTCAGAAGTACTACCTTCGAGAGGCAAGGGAGAGCATAGGGGTGCATGCACCAGGAACTTTAACTCATGGTTGAAGAACTGGTGCTGTGAGGAAGGGTTTGGATTCATTGGTGACTGGGGACCCACCTGGAGGGATGGAGCTTTGTTCAAGCCTGACAGCCTGCATTCATCCTGGAGGGGAATCCAAGCACTCAATGATAAATTTAAATGCTACATTGACAAGCACTTAAACTAGCAAAGGGGAGTGGCAGGCCAGCAAGGAGGGTACCTACTTGCTCACCCCCCACAGCTAGCAGTGGAACCAGTGAACCAGAGGAGTGGCTATCTCTACAAAGCAGTGTGCAAAAGATGGAGATTAGCACCCAAGAGGTGGATAGGCAGAAAAAGGGCAAAATTCATCAAAAGGGCAGACAGCAAGGAGAACCAGGGATAAAGGACAACCAAGGAAGGGGCTGGAGTAGAACAGCAAAACAGTCTAGGGAGGTCAAATCATGGAAAGCCATGTGTGCAAATGCCAGGAGCCTTAGCAACAAGATGGAAGATCTGGAGGCTGTCATGGTGCAGTCGGACCTGGACATTGTAGCGATCACTGAAACCTGGTGTAATGATAACCACGACTGGGAGATGGCCATACCTGGCTACAACATATTCAGAAGAGACAGGGCAGGCAGGAAGGGAGGAGGATTGACACTGTATGTGAAAAATGACATAACGGCCACATAGATCCAGGAGGAACAAAATGGGGGAGAGATACAGTGGGTTAAGTTGGAAAGGAAAATGGGGCCAGCCATCCTCACAGGTGTGGTCTATAGACCACCAGCCCAGGAGGAAGAAACAGATAGGGAGCTGATGCTAGCCATCCAAAGGATGGCAGACAAGGATGAGGTAGTACTTGTTGGAGACTTCAATATTCCAGATGTGAACTGGAGCATCCCAGCAGCAGCATCAACTAGGAGCAGATTTATCCTGGACTCCCTTCAGGGTGCCTTCCTCAAGCAACTGGTCATGGAACCAACTCGGCAGAAGGCAATACTGGACCTTGTGCTCACAAACAGGGACAGTGTGATGGGGGTAACAGTGGGGGAGCACCTGGGGAACAGTGACCACCAGTCATTTTGGTTTGAAATCACAGAAAGAGTAGAACCAAACCACACAAAAACACATATCCTGGATTTTAGGGGCAGACTTTGGGAAAATGGGGAGATGCTTGAAAGAGGCATTAAGAGAAGAGGGCAGGAATCAGGGGTTGAGGAACAGTGGGCAGTATTTAAAATGGGGATTACAAAACAACAGAATTATGCATTAAGCAGGTTAGCAAGAGGAAAAGGAAGAGGAGACCATTATGGTTTTCCAAAGAGGTAGCAAAAAAGTGAAAGCCAAAAGATTGCATTCAGGCAATACAAAAATACACAGGCAGAAGGGGATAGGGAGAAGTACCAGGAGAAGCAAAGGGAGGCAGGGAGGTCAGTAAGGGAAGCCAAAGCTCAGACAGAAGAACACATTGCAAAATCAGTGGGTAGAGGGGACAAAACCTTTTACAGGTACATAAGTGAAAAAAGAAAGGCAAAGGGAGGGATAGTGAGACTGAAGGGGGAGGATTGGGGCTGCGTGGAGGATGACAACAGTAAAGCTGATATATTGAACAGGTATTTCTGCTCAGTCTTTACTGAGGAAGAGGAGGGTAATGGGTCTGAAGGGAGTACAAGGGGTGAGAATGGTGCAGAAATAGGCACAAGTCCCTTTACACGAGAAAGGGTCCTGAAGAAACTGGAAGTAATAAGAGTTGATAAAGCAATGGGGCCAGATAGGGTGCACCCCAGGGTCCTTAAGGAACTAAGAGAGGTGGTGGCTGAACCTCTGGCTATCCTGTTTAGCCGATCACTGGAAACAGGGGAGGCACCCAAAGACTGGAGGACAGCAGATATAGTCCCCTTATACAAAAGTGGGAACAAAGAGGAGTGGGGAACTACAGACCAGTCAGCCTCACCTCGGTAGTGGGGAAGATCATGGAAGCACTACTGAAGGAGAGATTGGTGGAACACCTGGTTGTCAATGGACTACAGAACCCAAGGCAGCATGGTTTCACCAGGGGGAGGTCATGTCAGACCAACCTCGTTGAATTTTTGACTGGGTGACTAGGAGGTGGATCAGGGAGGGCAGTGGACATGGCCTATCTGGACTTCAGCAAGGCCTTTGACACCGTGCCACATAGAAGACTATTACACAAACTGGGGAATATGGGTGTGCATGGACAGTAGTGTGGTGGGTAGGTAACTGGCTGGGTGGCAGGACACAGAGGGTGGTGGTAAATGGCTGTCACTCCACAGAGGGAAGAGTGACCAGTGGGGTACCACAGGGATCAGTGCTGGGACTGGTCCTGTTCAACATCTTCATCAGTGACATTCGCAGGACTTAGAAGGCAGAATTTCACTGTTCACTGATGACACAAAGCTCTGTAACAGAGTAGACACACCAGAGGGTGTAGACAGAATGAGAGGGACCTGCAGAAACTTGAAGAATGGTCAGGGTTTGGCAGTTGAAATTCAATGCAAAAAGTGCAAGATAATGCATATGGGACACAAAAACCCTGGCACAATATATCAGTTGGGGGGTGAGGATATAGCATGCATCAAGCAGGAAAGGGATCTTGGGGTTATCATCTCTGATGACCTCAAGGTAGGGAAACAGTGTGGCAAGGCAGCAGGTAAAGCAAATAGGATGCTGGGATGCATTGGCAGAGGCATCACCAGCAGGAAAAGGGAGGTCACAATTCCACTATACAAGACACTAGTGAGGCCCCACCTGGAGTACAGTGTACAGTTCTGGAGACCTTACCTACGTAAGGACATAGACAGGGTAGAGAAGGTTCAGAGGAGGGCAACAAAGATGGTGCATGGATTGCATCACAAGTCCTATGAGAGCAGGTTGAAGGAACTGAACATGTACTCCCTGGAGGAGAGGAGGGAGAGAGGGGATATGATAGGGACATACAAGTATCTTACTGGGAGGAACAGGGTGCAGGAATACACTATTTTTAAGCGAAAAAGATGTTCCAGGACTAGAGGGCATGGGATGAAGTTGGAGGGAAGACGATTCAGAGGAAACGTGAGGAAGAATTTCTTCACAGAATGGGTGGTGGACAAGTGGAACACCCTGCCAGAGGAAGTGGTGGGGGCTGAAACAATCATGGGATTTAAGAATGCATGGGATAGACATAAAGGAATTCTGGAGGTCAGGGGTAAGAGGCAACAGACTTCTAGGAAAACATAAACTGAACTTACAAGCTCAAATGGGCAGACTGGGTGGGCCATAGACCCTTATCTGCCGACACTGTCTATGTATCTATGTATCTATATAGCCCCTAGAATGACGCAAACTACCCCAAAGGCAGCTTGCGTCAAAGCCTGGTGCACCAGGGACCCTCTCTATTGGGAAGAGTCCCAGTGGCAAGTCTCACAGCTTACAGCAATCCTGCCTGTGCACCACACAGAGGGTGCATCTTGGGGATGTGCCGCAAACTGCAGGGCAGTTGTGCAGCGCTGGTGGCTAGAGACCACCCACCTGAACACAGATGTCCCCAAAATACTGTTAGTTCACAGAGCTCTCAGTAGGATTTTTTGTTGAGGAGTCCCGGACTTTCTTGAAAAAAAAAAGAGGGTCCAGGCAGAAAATCTGGAAGTCCTCGTGAAATTTTGGGGGTCCCCATTGAAATGAATGGAACGAGTCTGGAAAGTGCATTTCAGTGTTGTTTATTAATATAGCTGTGTATTTTTTATATTCCTGAGTCATTATTTTGCGGTTATAATGCCAAAAAGTTTATTTTTTTTAGCAGTGTTGTTTTGCAGTCCTTTTACAAAGGTACCAGATGGCTAAAAACCACAGCAGTGAATGATCACATAATTACAAATAAGGAATTCACCTGTGATGACTGTTGACTGTTGTTCATTCATTTGTTCACTGTCACAATTTAACAATTATGAGAAAAATTTGCTTACAGTTTTGTAGTTCTTCTGGTACATTGATTAAATTGGGAATTCTACTGCTGCAGTTGAGTGCAGTGGCCCGATTTATTTATTTGCCAAACTGCTACAAACAAAGTTTGCCATTTGATTAGGTACGGTCATTAGATGTAAACATTTTTTTATGACTAACAGTCATTGCTGACAGTCACCTATGTCTCCCAGTCACCTCCTGCCCAAAATACTTCTCCCTCGTTCTCTCCAGCACATTGACATTTTTAGTTGCAATTACTTATAATCTAAAACAGCCCCCCTGTTTCAGACACCCAGTGCCCACCCACCACCCAACTCAAATAAAACATTGCAGAAACCTCCCTCCCAGCTCCCACCCACCAGTGATGACTCAGGCTTAGAAAGATGACATAGTCTAACATGATTGTGTGGTTGCTGCCCCTTAGTGCAATTTGCTTAAGTTGTCTTTTTAACCTGTCTAAATCAGACTGGCTCCTTACATCACCTGCTGCCCAAACTTGTTACATCATTCCTAGCACAATCTGGTGGTGGTGCCATCTGTGTGACAAATAATTGCTGTTTTGTGTCTTGACCTGGCATAAAAGTGATTATTTCTTCTCCTATATCCTCCTGCCCACAACTTCTCCTAACACCCTCCTGCCCAAAACGTATCCCTGCTACTCTTCTGCACAAAATCTTTTTAAATTGTAAGAATACCTGACTGTACCAAAGACATGGATTTGACTGGGGTGACCAAAAAAAACCCCCACCATCCCACACCCCACCCACACCCTTTTTTGGCTTGACAGCTGTCACAATCTGCTGTTAAGAAGACAGTGGCACAATCTGGTGGATATGGAACAACTCAGTCTGCAGTGTGTCTGCTTTCTGTGTGTACTTCTCATGGTATACTTCTCAGCTGGCAATTTCTCCTAACACCCTTCCTGCTCATTAACTTCTCCTAACACAACTACTCTCCTGCCTGTGACTTCTCGACTCTCCTCTTGCACATTTCTTACCCACCCCACCCCACCCACAACCTACCTTGGCTCAGCAGGTCTCCCAAATCTGTCCGGTTTAAGACAGTGGCACAATCTAATCTGGTTGGTGGCATAAAATCTGTGCAGTCTGTTTTTCTCTGAACTTCTTTTTTCATGGCATTTGATTGCCATTTTTTCTGTGGCAATATCCTAACACCTCCTGCCCACATCGTCTTCTAACACCCTCCTACCCATAACTTCTCCTAACACCTCCTGCCCATAACTTCTCCTAACACCCTCCTGCACATTTCTTAATTGTGTGTGTGGCAGCTAAAAGAGAACTAGTGCCAGTGTTCATTACTGGATAGCACAGTGGGGTGACTAAAAGGCCCCCCACCCCCCACCCATAACTTACCTTGGCTCAGCAGGTCTCCCTGATCTGTCTGGTATGTGGCACAATCTGGTGATGCCTTAGCATGAGTTATCTGCACCACCACTGCCAGCCTGCTTTTTCTGTTTGAACTTCTTTTTTTCATGGCATGCCATGTTTTCTGTGGCAATATCTTCTCCTAACACCCCTCCTGCCCATAACTTCTCCTAACACCCCTCCTGCCCATAACTTCTAACATCCCTCCTGCCCATAACTTCTCCTAACACCCTCCTGCCCATTAACTTCTTCTAACACCCTCCTGTCCATAACTTCTCCCATAACTTAATCTCCAAGCTCTCCCTCCTGCACATTTCTTAACTGTTTTGTGCGCGTACTGTTGAAGATAATAGAATCCACTGTTGCAGACAAAAGGGTGGAAAGAGCAGACTGGGTTAGGTAACTACATTGGCAATAATCTCGACTATCCCCCCACTAAAAAAAAAAACACAGGGACTGCATTGGGGCCATATTTATAGTTTACACCCCCCACCCGATCATCTGAACTTGCTAGGCTGTGATCCTCCCCCACCAAAAACAAAACATGAAAAATTTAATTTAGCAGAATGGTGACATTAATGGCCAGCAACCCACCACCCCCCAACCCCTTGGAAATTGAAATCTTGATCCGTTCCCCCGTACGGAACCCCCACCAAAAGTAGCATTGGCCTTAAGTAGGGGCTGAAAATGGTATTGCCCCCCCACCCTTGTTGGAACAAAACATTTTGATACTTATCTTATTCTACTCCTGTGCCAAAATTCCTCCATCGTCCTGTCTCTGGGTCATGTCAGTCATCTGAATTGTCTGAAACTAAAAAAACACAATTAAAGACAATTATTAAAACATTTTAAAATTTAAAATAATTATTTTCTGCGCAGTCTTATGGCCTTAAATTTCTTAAGTGCTGGATGAGGCTCATAGTCTTCAAGTTCATGTCCCCCCTCTCCCTCCTTTCCTCAAGGGTATACATATTAAGCTCCTTTAGTCTCTCTTCGTATGGCTTCTGGTGCAGACCCTGTACTATTTAGAGCACCAGGAGGAAGGACCTGCTGGTATAACTAAACTTCTCTACTTGGACTAAGAACTGGAACTCTTGTACTGGGACCTTCAATTTAGGGAAACAAAAAAAAGTTAGTCTGTTTGTCAGAGTTAATTGAAGTGAATTGTTATCTGTTGTCTGTGTAGTTATCTAGGTGCATGTCACAGGTGGCTGAAGGGAATTATCTGTGAAATTAACTAAGTGTAGAAATATTTGCAAAGTAGGGGGAGTGGCTTAGCTAGAAGGAGCCAGGTTAAAACCAGATTTAAACACTGCCCTAGATAGCTTCTGCCAGAGAAGAAGCAGAGCACCAGGAGGAAGGACCTGCAGGTATAACTAAACTTCTCTACTTGGACTAAGAACTAGAACTCTTGTACTGGGACCTTCAATTTAGGGTAACAAAAAAAAGTTAGTCTGTTTGTCAGAGTTAGTTGAAGTGAATTGTTATCTGTTATCTGTGTAGTTATCTAAATGTTTGTCACAGGTGGCTGAAGGGAATTATCTGCGAAATTAACTAAGTGTAGAAATATTTGCAAAGTAGGGGGAGTGGCTTAGCTAGAAGGAGCCAGTTTAAAACCAGATTTAAACACTGCCCTAGATAGCTTCTGCCAGAGAACAAGCAGAGCACCAGGAGGAAGGACATGCTAGTATAACTAAACTTCTCTACTTGGATTATATTGCCCTCCTTCCCTCCCCTCCACCCCCCCCACACACAAAGGCAGTTCTACTTTTATAGGCACAGGATTTAACTGATACCAGGAACTTCTTGTTTGGGAGCAGGAAGTGAGTGATCACAGAGCCACCAAAGACTCACCATCCTAAAAGGGCAAGAGTAGCTCTCCACCCCGCCCCCAGCTACTGGAGGGCTGACTCTGAGCAAGTAAGGAGACTACTGAGGAATATAGGAACTTATTGTCTCAGAACAGGAAGATCAGGAGCTAAAATGGCACAGAGGTGTAAGTAGGGCTAGAAAATAAAAAAAAGAAATAAACAAACAGAGGAAAGAGTAAGTATTCCAAACAACAATTAGGGGACCAGAAATAAGACATGATGGGAGTGGTGCAGTGCAGTGGCTGCGGTGCAGCAGTCTTCCGGGAGACGTTCTGGAGGATGCGGTGTTGTCCCATCTGCAGGCACCTCTCTGGGCTGAGGGAGGAGGTTGCTTATCTCCAGGCTGAGTTGGCCAGGATTGGTGGGACCTCCTCTCCCACCCAGGGACCACCAGGGTAACTGCCGTTGCCTCAGAGGTTGCCAAGAAAAAGGAGCAGTTGGACCACAGTGGGCTCAGGGATGGTGAGAGTGGGGGAACAGAGGTGCATCCCTCCAGTTGTACCTCTCCACAATTTCTATGCCATTCTGGAAAAGTGTGGTTCCTGTATGGAGGCACCCACAGTGGAGACCAAGGAGGATGCTGGGAACCTCCACAAAGGAGACCCACAGGAGGGTGGCATGGGACCCCACAGGGGAAGGAAACAACTCCTGGTGGGGGACTCCATTGTTAGGAAGGTAGAACTGGGGGAGGAAGGGGAGAGGGAGGTAAGGTGCCTGCCTGGTGCCATGGCTTGGAGGGACAGGGAGCGAATCCTCAGAATCGCAGGAGTAGCTGCACAGGGGAGGGAGCTGGATGTCATTTTCCACCTAGGAACAAATGACTTGCTAAGAAAGGGATCAGAGCAGTGCAAGAAGCATTTGTGGAGATGGGGAGGGGTCTTCAACAAATAGCATGCACAGTAACCTTCTCGGAGGTGCTGCCTGTCTATGGCACAGGTGAGGCTAGGGTGCTCCACACCATGGGATTCAATCAGTGGTTGAAAAACTGGTGCAGAGCTCAGGGATTTGGCTTCATTGGGGACTGGGGGTCCACCTGGAGGAATGCAGGCCTATACTGGTGTGATGGTCTGCATCTGTCCAGAAGGGGAACCAGGATCCTAGGTGATAGGTTTAAATGCTTCACTGGCAAGCATTTAAACTAGCCATGGGAGAGGCACTGAGAGGAGCAGAGAAATCCTACCTTCACCAAAAATTCAGGGGTACTAATTGAGAGTAAACACCAACATAGAGATGTCAATAGGGAGGCGCGGGGTAAATGGAGAAAGTGACAAACGCAATAAGGACAGGGATGGGGCAAAAAGGGGTAAGGCCATCAAGAAATGGAGGGTAATGAGTACCAACGCCCATAGTCTGGGCAACAAGCTCCCTGAACTGGTGGCCTTGATGGAAGAGGGATGCCTGGATATTGTAGCAGTCACAGAAACATGGTACACAGAGAACCATGACTGGGATGTTAACATACCAGGGTAGACAACCTACAGGAGAGACAGGGAGGAGAGAAGAGGGGGTGGAGTAGCTCTCTATGTAAAGGGAAGGGATAAAAGCAACTGAACAAAAGAGCAAACAGGGAGGAGAGGAGGCACTGTGGGTCACCTTAGACACTGGAAATGGCACCACAATCTGCACAGGGGTTGTATACAGACCCCCATGTCAGGGGGAGGGAATGGACAAGGATATGATAGAAGGCATACTTAGGATGGCAGAGAAAGGGGAGATACTGTTAATAGGGGACCTTAATATGCCGAATGTCAACTGGAGCACCTTTTCTGCAGCCACATCCAAAAGCAGGGCCATTCTTGATGCCCTTCAGGTGGCATGCCTCAGACAGCTAGTTTTGGAACCTACTCATGAGGGAGCAATCTTAGACCTCGTACTCTCAAATGGGGACAGTGAGAGGATCTCAGATCTAGAAGTAGGTAGCCATATGGGAACAAGTGACCACCAAACAGTGTGGTTCATGATAAACTCAGCCACAGAGTAAGCCATACAAAAGTGAGGGTTCTGGACTTCAGGAGGGCTGACTTTGGCAAGATGGGAGAGTGCCTTATAAAAGCACAAGCAAACAGGCTAGAAGGAGGGGTGGAGCAACAATGGAGAAATATCAAAACTGCCATCACAGAGGCAACCAGCCTTTGTGTGAAGCAAATAAACAAATCAAAATGAAAGAAAAAGCCACTATGGTTCTCAAAAGAGGTGGTGGTGAAGGTTAGGGAGAAAAAGATAGCATTTAGGAAGTATAAGGAAACACAGAAGGAGCAGGACAGAGAACTGTACCAGTTAAGGCAGAAGGAAGCAGGGAGAGTAGTCAGAATAGCAAAGGCCCAAACTGAGAAAAAGATAGCCAACTCAGTTAAGAAGGGGGATAAAATCTTTTATAGGTATATCGGGGCATAGAAAGACAAAGGGAGTGATAGTGAGGCTGAATAGAATGGACGGTGGGTGGGCAAGAGGACAGTGAAAAAGCAGGGATACTGAATGAACACTTCTGTTCAGTATTCACAAAGAGGAGGTGGGGGAGGTGCCTAATCCGATTAACAGAAGCACTCTTCTGGATGGGGGTCGATCCCAGTCCTTTCACAGAAGAAAGGGTTCTGAAAGAACTCCTAAAACTGAAGGTGGACAAAGCAATGGGGCCAGATGGAATTCACCCCAGAATTCTAAAAGAATTAAGCAGAGAACGAGTGACACCACTGACTACCCTTTTTTAACAAATCATGGGAGGATGGTGTGGTACCTGAGGACCGGAGGAAGGAAGATGTGATTCCCCTTCACAAAAGTGGGACCAAGACAGAGGCAGGAAACTACAGACCTGTCAGTTTGCCCTCTGTGGTAGGGAAAGTGATGGAATCACTTCTGAAGGAAAGAATTGTTGAGTACCTAGAGGCCAATGGGGCACATGACCCAAGACAGCATGGGTTCACATTGGGAAGGTCATGTCAGATGAATCTAATTGATTTCTTTGACTGGGTGACCAAAGTAGTAGACCAGGGAGGGACTGTGGACATGGCCAACCTAGACTTTAGCAAGGCATTTGACACAGTCCCACACAAAAAGATTAATAGTCAAATTAACCAGCCTGGGAGTGGGTCCCAGGGTGGTAGCCTGGGTAAAACATTGGCTGGACAACAGGACACAGAAACTAATTGTAAAAGGAGTCCACTCTGAAGAAAGAGGCGTTACTAGTGGGGTACCGCAGGGTTCAGTACTGGGTCACTAGTGGGGTACCGCAGGGTTCAGTACTGGGTCCAGTCCTTTTTAATGTCTTTATAAGTGACATTGCAGAGGGATTGGAAGGAAAAGTATGCCTCTTTGCAGATGACACAAAGATCTGCAACAGGGTTGATACACAAGGAGGCGTGGAAAGGATGAGAAGGGACTTGGCAAGGTTGGAGGAATGGTCAGAAGTATGGCAGTTTGGATTCAATGCAAAGAAGTGCAAAATAATGCACCTGGGAAACAAAAACCCAGGGGAAGACTACACAATGGGGGGAGGTAGCAACAACAGCAGAAATGGAAAGGGACCTGGGGGTAATCATATCAGATGACCTTAAGGTTGGCAAGCAATGTGAGAAGGCGATAGGGAGGGCTGGGGGAATACTGGGATGTATAGGGAGAGGCATCACCAGCAGAAAACAGGAAGTTGTTATCCCTCTGTACAGACAGTTGGTGAGACCCCATCTGGAGTACTGCATCCAGTTCTGGAGACCCCATCTCCACAAGGACATAGACAGGATGGAGGCAGTTCAGAGGAGGGCAACTAAAATGGTGCAGGGTCTGCAAGAGAAGCCATACGAGGAGAGATTAAAGGAGCTTAATATGTATACCCTTGAGGAAAGGAGGAGGGGACATGATAGAAATGTTTAAGTACCTCAAGTGGAATCAACAAAGTCAAGAGGGTAGCATCTTTCAGAAAAAAGATGTGCAAGAACAAGGGACACAAATTGAAGATAGAGGGGGGACAGCTCAGGGGCAATGTGAGGAAGTATTTTTTCACAGAGAGGGTGGTGGATGCATGGAACAGCCTTCCTGAGGAGGTTGTGTGGTCTAAAACTGTGGGAGAATTCAAGAATGCATGGGACAGACATAAGGTAATTTTTGTGGGGGGTAGGAAGAAATAGGCTGTTGGTTAAATAGGATCTGCAGCTTATCCTCTATGTAGGGAAAAGGGCAGACTCTAGGTGGGCCAAGAGGTCCTTATCTGCCGTCAAAGTCTATGTTTCTATGTTTCTATCCTGTCTATGTCCTTGCGGAGATGGGGTCTCCAGAACTGTTTGCAGTACCCCAGATGGGGTCTCACCAACTGTCTGTCTGTACAGAGGGATAACAACTTCTTGTTTTCTGCTAGTGATGCCTCTCCCTATACATCCCAGAATCCTCCCAGCCCTCCTTACTGCATTCTCACATTGCTTGCTTACCTTTAGGTCATCTGATATGACTACCCCCAGGTCCCTTTCCATTTTTGTTGTTGTTAGTACCCCCCCCCATTGCGTACTCTTCCCCCAGGTTTTTGTTTCCCAGGTACATTATTTTGCACTTCTTTGCATTGAATCTAAGCTGCCATACTTTTGACCATTCCTCCAACCTTTCCAAGTCCCTTCTCATCCTTTTCACCCCTCCTTGTGTATCAACCTGTTGCAGATCTTTGTGTTGTCTGCAAAGAGGCATACATTTCCTTTCAGTTCCTCTGCAATGTCACTTATAAAGACATTTAAAAGGACTGGTCCCAATATTGAACTCTGCAGTACCCCGCTAGTATCCCCCCTTTCTTTGGAGTGGACTCCATTTACTATTACCCTCTGCATCTCCTTAGTCCTTTCAGAATTCTGGGGTGAATCCTGTCAGGTCCCACTGCTTTGTCCACCTTCAGTTTTAGGAGTTCTTAGTTTCAGAACCCTTTCTTCTGTGAATGGACTGGTATTGATCACCCTATCCAGAGTGTTTCTATTGATTGGATTAGGTACCTCCCCCTCCTCTTCTTTTGTGAATGCTGAGCAGAAGTATTCATTCAGTATCCCTGCTTTTTCACTGTCACCCTCTGCCCACCAACCCTCCCCTTTATTAAACCTCACTATCCCTCCCTTGGGTTTTCTTCACTCTCTAATGTACCTATAAAAGGTTTTGGCCCCCTTCTTAACCTAGTTGGCTGTCTTTTCCTCTGTTTGGGCCTTTGCTATTCTGACTGCCTTCCCTGCTTCCTACTGCTTTAACTGGTACAGTTCTCTGTCCTGTTGCTTCTGTGTTTCCTTATACTTCCTGAATGCTATCTTTTTCTCCCTAACCTTCCCTGCAACCTCTTTTGAGAACCATAGTATTTTTTTCCTTCATTTTGATTTATTTGCTTCACACAAAGGCTTGCTGCCTGTGATGGCAGTTTTAATGTTTCCCCATTGTTCCTCCACCCCTCCTTCTTGTCCATTTGCTAATGCTTTTCTGAGGCACTAAAGTCCAGTACCTTCACTTTTGTATGGCATGACTCTATGGCTGTGTTTATCGTGAACCACACTGTTTGGTGGTCACTTGTTCCCAGATGGCTACCCACTTCTAAACATGTGATCGTCTCTCCATCCCCATTTGAGAGTACCAGGTCTAAGATTGCTCCCTCCTGACTGGGTTCCAACACTAGCTGTCTGAGGCATGCCCCCGGTAGGACATCAAGAATGATCCTACTCTTGAATGTGGCTGCAGTAAAGGTGCTCCAGTTAACATCTGGTATATTCAGGTCCCACGTCAACAATAACTCCCCTTTTTCTACCATCTTAAGGATGCCTTCTATCATTTTCTTGTCCATTTCCTCCCCCTGAGATGGGGGTCTGTATACAACCCCCATGCAGATTGTGGTGCCATTTCCTGTCTCCAGGGTAACCCACAGTGCTTCCTCTCCTCCCTGGTTACCCTTTAGTTCCTTTGCTTTGATCCCTTCCCTTACATAGAGAGCTACTCCACCTCCTCTTCTACCTTCCCTGTCCCTCCTGTAGATTGTGTACCCTGGTATGTTGACTTCCCAGTCATGGTTCTTTGTGTACCATGTTTCTGTGACTGCCACAATATCCAGGCATCCCTCTTCCATCACAGCCACTAGCTTAGGGAGCTTACTACCTAGACTATGGATACTGGTACTCATTGCCCTCCATTTTTTGATGGCCTTACCCCTTTTAGCCCCATCCCTGTCCTTACTGCCTTTGCATTTTTCTCCATTTACTCCTGCTCTTCTCCCTATTGACTTCTCTATTTTGGTCCTTACCTCACTTACTACCCTCTTTTGTGAGGGCGGCTAGGATTTTCCTTCTTTTCAGTGCCTCCCCCCTTGGCTAGTTTAAATGCTTGCCAATGAAGCATTTAAACTTATCACCTAGGATCCTGGTTCCCCCACTGGACAGATGCAGACCATCGCACCAGTATAGGCCTGCATCCCTCCAGGTGGATCCCCAGTCCCCAATGAAGCTAAACCCTGAGCTCTGCACCAGTTTTTCAACCATTGATTGAATCCCATGGTGTGGAGCACCCTAGCCTCATTCATGCCATAGACAGGCAGCACCTCCGAGAAGGTTACTGTGCATGCTGCTTGTCTAAGGACCCTCCCCAACTCCACGAACTCCCCCTGCACTGCTCTGATCCCAATCCCAGCCAGGTCATTTGTCCTTAGGTGGACAATGACATCCATATCCCTCCCCTGTGCAGCTACTCCCATGATCCTGAGGATTCTCTCCCTCTCCCTCCAAGCCACGGCACTGGGCAGCCACCTTACCTTAATGCAACAACCCCCAATTTCCTGTTATTCATTCAGTACAACAGCCCCCTCCCTGTTCCCAGATGCCCTGGTAATTCATTCAGTGCAACAGCACCCTCCCAGTTCCCTGATGTGCCCACTGCACATATATAAAATAAATTCCCTTTACCCTGCTGTTCCAGTGTCTCCCCCTCTCTGCTCTCCGATGCACCCACTGTACAAATAAAGTCCCTTTTCCCTGGTGTTTTTGTGGTCTCCCCACACCTCAGCAGGTAGTACCCCACCCAGCTCCTCCATCCCCAAACAGAGCAGGGACTGGTAAAGTGCTCCATGTCGTCTCTGCTGCTGGCCCACCAAATGAACTGTGGTAGCTCAGGCTCCTGCAAAGTAGGGAGCTTACTGACAGTTAATTCGGTGGCTGGCAGCAGAAGTGAAAGAAGCACTGTGCCAGTCACCGGCTCTGTTTGGGGATGGGGGAGCGGGGTGGTGGGTACTACCTGCTGGGGTGGGGGGGGCCACTAGAACACCAGGGAAAAGGGGACTTACTTGTACAGTGATTACATAAGGGAATGGGGTGGACACTGGAACAGCAGAGTAAAGGGAATTTATTTTATATATGTACAGTGGGCACATTGGGGAACAGGGAGGTGGTTGTTGCATTGAATGAATAACTGGGACATCAGGGATCTCAGGAGGGGGTTGGTACATGAAATGAATTACTGGGACATTGGGGATCAGGGAGGGGGTTGGTACATGAAATGAATTTCCACATCAGTGATCGGGGAAGGGGGTTGGTACATGAAATGAATTACTGGGACATCGGGGATCGGGGAGGTGGTTGGTACATGAAATGAATACCCGGGACATTGGGGATCAGGGAGGGGGTTGGTACACAAAATGAATTAACGGGACATTGGGGATCAGGAAGGGGGTTGGTACATGAAATGAATTACCAGGACATCGGGGATTGGGAAGGTGGTTTGTACATGAAATAATTTACTGGGGCATCGGGGATCGGGGAGTAGGTTGTTGCATTAAATGAATGACCAGGACGTCCAGGATCGGGGAGGGGGTTGGTACAATAAATTAATTACTGGGACATCGGGGATGGGATTGGTACATGAAATGAATTACTGTGACATTGGGGATCAGGGGATGGGGTTGGTACATGAAATTAATTACTGGGACATTGGGGATTGGGGGAGATGGTTGGTACATGAAATGAATAAGTGGACATCAGGGATCGGGGAGGGGGTTGGTACAATGAATGAATTACTGGGACATCAGGGATCTGGGAAGATGGCCACTAGAACACCAATATCAGGGAATTATTGTATGCTGTTGTAAGGCACACCAGTGAACTCTCCCAGAGGGGATTTGTCTAAGTACACTTAGGCCAGCCCTGGCTAGTCTAAGGGTACTTAGAAGTTCTCCCTCTGGGAGAGTTCTGAGAATCCCATTTATGAGGATGTGGCATCTTGCATCTGCCACATGTCCCCACTGCCATGTCGCAGCCCATTTCTGGGCACGGGGCGGCATAAGCTACATTTGGGGCAGGCAGTCTGCAGTTGACGCAGGCTGCTTTTGTGAATAACACTGGGAGCAACTTTTGACGCAAGGTGCCACTTGTGCCATTTATGTTTGGCACAGGCACTTTGTGTTCATCTCAGGGCTTTGAGAATTGAGCCCATAGTGTCTTCTACTCTTCCTTACAACAAATTAAAATAGTATGTACAGTATCCTATTTCGTGTAGCTTGTTCTGTGACTGGACAGATAACCTTTTTATTGATAATCCATTTATGATTCGGCTCCTTTCAATGAGTTTGTCACAGACTAGTCCTCCTGTAACTCAGTACACACTGTGCTACCAGTTCTCATGACCCTTGAGATGCCTGAACTGTCACCTCAATATACTGCTACCACCTGGCTTGACTTACAGTTGGGGTATCTTTAGGTCCGAATCCCACCACCAGTCACTGCTCACACAGTACAGTGGCCTGTCCCAAAGGGCAAATGACCCACCCTATTGTCACAGCTTGGACATTCTGATTTTACCTACCCTGTTCTAGATGAGGTATGCTGTTGACAGTTTAAGTAGCCTGTCTGTTTGGAAACAGATCACAGACTTATCAATTACACCAGGCTATCTAATCATTAAAATACAGTCACAGAGAGCATGAAGTATATAAAAATAATATTTAATATTCTACAGTAGTTATACATGGTCATAGCTGACAGACAGTGAAGTTATGGCACCAATTCCAAAGGTATGACTGATTTTCATATGGAAAATGCAGTCACTGAAATACCCATGCCAGGCCGGCCCCTTTGCATGCGTCATCTGCCCTGCATCCCTTACATCACATCTTGGATATTTCTTTGATTTTGTGACCCCAAATCCAAGACAAAACTGATCTGAGTTGGTTATGTGAACTCAGACACTTCTCTTTTGTTCATGTGGTCACTGCTCTATAGGGAGTGTCTAATCAGCCCTGGCCATGTGTTGCTATATAAACAAACAGCCACTTTCAAAATGAACAGAACTCTGTTCTCTGGTGATTTCAATGGACTGTTTGCCCCCAGGCCTAGGACAGAGAAAAGAAAAGAAAAAAAAATGCCAGTTCCACACATACCTCTCACGTCAGCTAAAATATTTTATAGAAAAAAATAGATAAAAAAAAGCATTGCATTGGTGTCACAGATGCTGTTCAGATTTTGAAGCCTGGTTCTACATAAGAATCAAATGTAAGCTGGAATGTTCTTTCTGGATGCTGAGGTGGCTGCTCCAGTCCTGAAGGAATGGTCAGAGAACTGGTACAAATCAAGGCCCAGACATGATAGCAACAGTCTGTCATGAAAGACTAACTAGGCTGTAGTCATGATAGCACCATTTTCAGTAGTCAAAAGAGGATATATGATGTCCATGGTCTGGAGCTGATTACAGATTTTCACAGGACACCGTTATGAGTTTGTAGTGTAATGTGCTATATGGATTCCTCTGTTGCTCCAGTCTGTTTTTGAGCTTGATAAAGAAAGAATAATGTGATCTGAATATACTTTCTTAAGACTTGCATTAGACAAGTGGACAGTGGAATCAAATATGGCCAAGGAGAATGTAAATTCCTCAGGTCTTAGGAATCCAAAGAAGGCTAAGGTCATAGCTGCTTATAAGTGTTGAGCAGTTTGTTACCTGAAGATTCCATTTTGTAAGAGATCCATTACTCTCAATGTAGAGCGTGGTCTACAGACTTCCTTGAGGGCAGTTCTTGTAGAGTAGCTTTCGTAAGCCTTGAAGGAATGCTTTAAAGAGCCCCTGATTCTGTTGTGACACCTTTGAAAAAATGTAATATTTAGACACAATTCAACTTATAGTTAATAATTTTTTATGTAATTCTCAGCCGTACTTCTTTATTACTATGGACATTTGCATGTAAACAGGCTCACTGCCCTATCTGTTCTGGCTGCTTGCCCACACCTGACATCGCAGTTCTGTTTATGACATCACAGTCTGTTGCTGTGGAGATAATTATAATGCCATAAAGACATTATGATGTCATGTGTAGGCAAGCAGAAAAAGCAGATAAATTCTAAGGGACAGTAATCCACTTTCACACAACTGTCCTCAGCAACAACGAAAAAAGGGAAAGAATTATTGAAAATATATAAACCGTAAACTGAATTGTGTCTAAACCTCACATTTTTTCCAGTTTTTTTAAACAGTGTCAGGGGCTCTTTAACTGCTGGACAGGACTGGATAAGAATGAGCTAGTAGGGTAAATGAACATTAAGGTAAACTGATATTCTAATATGTATTGTTTGATAGCAGTGGTCAAATGACTGAATGCTTTTGAGCAGTGTGATATGGATGAACAGGCCAATGCTTGTGAACAGTATAAGGTGAAGGTGAAGCACCAGGCTGTTTTTTTTCTTTGTCTAACACTGCCTCAGTTTATGTATGCCTGAATTATGTTGTTTGGTTAGCATGATCTTTGCACAATATGTCAGCACTTTCTTTTGGAATCAAAAGTCTATCTGTCTAGTGCAATAAAATGAATGCAAAATTGGACACTTGATTCAGAGAGTCTTCTTTGATGTGTGACTGGGAATTGTTTGGGAGTCTTGAGCAGTATGATGTGGCCAACAGGCTGAATACTTGTGAGCAGTATGATGTGGTTGACAGTCTGAGTACTTGTGAGCGTATGATATGGTTGAAAGATTGAATACTTGTGAGCAGTATGATGTGGCTGACAGTCTGAGTACTTGTGAGCGTATGATATGGTTGACAGATTGAATACTTGTGAGCAGTATGATGTGGTTGACAGTCTGAGTACTTGTGAGCAGTATGATATGGTTGACAGGTTGAATACTTGTGAGCAGTATGATGTGGTTGACAGTCTGAGTACTTGTGAGCAGTATGATATGGTTGAAAGATTGAATACTTGTGAGCAGTATGATGTGGCCCACAGGTTGAGTGTTTAAGAGCAGTATGATGCAAAGGCAAGGATATGCAGAAATGAATGCATCAGATGATTTATGTTTTGAAAAGCACAAAGGGTAGAATATTTCTTCCATGCATTTCTATAAGCAGCCTTTGTAGATTCTGCAAGTGAATTCCAGATAACTGAGTTAGCGTGGTTGAGGTAATAAGTTAAGTCATTCACAGCTCTTGGAACCAAGGAGGAGGAGTCATAACTTTGTCAGCTTGGAGATGGGAGGTTCTGAATTGCTGGAATTGAACATAGGAGAGACAATCAGCATGAAAGTTAGCAGGACCAAGTAGGTACATACAATTGATTCTGAAATTATATAACAAAAAAAGTTATGTTAACCTTCTCAGGAAGTTCCTTATGGAGGAGGAGGAGGAGGAAGATAATAGGATGTGAGAAGTTGATTGTTCCAGAGGTGACCCCAGGTAAGAGTAGTTGCTAAAATGAGATAAATTTTAAACAGGGATAATGTGGATTAAAATGAGGAATATCTTGGATTTCTGAAGGCCATGGACAGGCGAACCAAGATGGGCCAGGATCGCAAGAGCAGGAAAACCATAGAATTGGATTGTAATAGTGAAAATCTGAATGGTTGATCCTAGAGCAGAATCTTTGCAAAACATGGATATCCCATTCTAGTTTGAGAGAAAGTGTGACCACATAGTGAGGTCTGAATGAATGGAAGCAGTGATGATTAGGTGATGATACAGAACAGTGACTGTATGTGCCAAGTCAAGAAGGGATATGAACCTCTGACTTGGGGAATAATCCTTATCGCCAACATGAGGTATCCTAACAAGTTTAACAGTTCTTATTTTGTGCAGGATTGTTTGGATAAGAAAGAGACAAGCTCAGAAATATGGAGCAGTTTGTCTTGAGACATCTCAGTCTATAGTAGCAGATTACACTAAGGTTCATATTAAGGTGTAAGGAGCTGAGAAGGCAGTTGGCCCGTTAGCACTCCTGTTGATCTATCCATAATAAGAAAGAGTGTTTCCTTCTAATATATGAGTGTGTAATCTGTTTTTGAATTGTTAGTTTATCCTTGCTAATTATGATCTCTGAGGGGAGTTTATTCCATGGATTCACAACTCTGAATATAAAAAGCCTTCTGTTTATTTGTGTTAAATTTCTTGGGTCTTAGTTGTAAGGGGTGTCCTCTAGTTCCCTTTGGTCATTTCTAAATCCCATACTCAGTTCACTTAATAAATAATCATCATGTACAATATCATAGCATGAAAGTAAGTCCCTTCGTATTCTTCTGGTCTCCAGTGACATCATGTACAGATTTTGTAAATGTTCACTATAAAGCAAGTTCTTTATATTATGTATTAAAGAGCTACTGACACCTCAAAGAAAACTTTGAAAAACATAATAATTAGGCACAATTCAGCTTGCTTTCCAAATATATAGATCCCCCCCATCTTTTATTACAGAGGGAATTTGAACAAATACATGATATTTATCTGATAGAGTTCATCATGCCTCTATAGCTTACTCCCTACTTCAAGTCATAATCTTCTGTTGTGTCATCACAGTCTGTTGCCATGGGAGTAATTGTGATGTCACAAGCAGTGCATTATGATCTCAGGTGGGGAGAAAGCAACAAGAATAGATGAACCCTTCAGGAGCAGAGACCCAGTATTCATGCAGATGGCCTCAGTAATAAAATAATGGGGAGGGAAAATACAGAACTAATGTGAAATAAACTGAACTGTGTCTAAATATTAAGTTTTCTTTAAGTTATCCTGAAGGTGTCAGCTGCTCTTTAACTTAATCTCTTGTCTTCGAACTCTCTCAACATTTTCAGTAATCTCTCTAGAGATAGGTTCCCGTATAGTGCTCCCGTTGTCCAATATTGGTCTAATAAAAGACCTATATAATAGCATTATCACTTGTTCACTTCTACTTTTAAAATTTTTCTTTATTGTCCAGAGTACTCCCTTAGCTTTGGCGATCTGTTTTTCACAATATGATGTAGAGGTCAGGTTTTTGTTCATTATTATCCCCAAGTCTCTTTCCTCCTCCTGTGTTTCTCTCAGAGGGGATCCATTTAATACATATGTGACTTTCTGGCACTGTTTACCCAGGTGCATAACACAACACTTCTTCCCAATAGAAATAATTCCCCATTTCCTAGCCCATTCAAGTATTTCATTTAAATTGTTTTGTAATGCAGCTTTGTCTTCGTCCACGTCTGCAATATTTGTGATCTTTGTGTCACCTGCATATTTGCTAACCCAGCTGGTCATATGTCTACCCACATCTGCTATGAATCTCTGGAACACAGACCCCAGCACAGAGCCCTGAGGTACCCCACTAGTCACGGCTCTCGGATTTGAGAAATAACCATTAATACACACCCTCTGAGTTCTATTATTCAGCCATGTTTGTATCCATTATATAATTCTGTGCTCTAACTTTAGATTTATTAGTTTCTGAATTAGTACCCTATGAGGCACTGTATCAAAAGCCTTGAGAAATCTAGATATATGCAGTCCACCACCAGGCCTCGATCCAGTGCTATTGATATTTTTTCATAAAAGCACAGGAGATTTATTGTACGTGATCTGCCTGCCACAAACCCATGCTGCTCCTCATCTCTTGTTTCCTGTTTCTTCTGATGGTCTACAATCACATGTTCCCAGGAACTGATGCTAGACTAATAGCTCTGTAGTTTGCACAGTTTGCCCTGCATCCTTTTTTATGCACTGGTACCACAGAGGCTGTTAACCAATCTGATGGTACTTTGTTATTATGTATTGATGACAGGAACAATGTTTTTAGGGACTTTGATATATGTGGGGCTAATACGTTTAGCAGTATTGTGGATATATTATCTGGCCCTGCCCAGTGTGTATTTTTAAGCTGATTTATTTTGTTATATCATCTTTGGTTATTTCTACTGTATACATGTTATTCTGTTGAAAGTCTCCTATATATGGATCTACTTTTGAAAAAAACGGATGCAAAGTATTCATACTTTGTCCATTTCTTCAGGGTCATCAATAATTCGACTGTCTTGTGTTATTGAAGTGAGGCCATTATTAGATTTCCACAAAGATTTTACATATCCACAAAAGCCCTTCATATTATATTTGTTTGGTTTGTTTTCTAAATTAAACTCCATTTTTTATTTCTTCTGATTTTGGTTTAAAATTTTATTAGAGTTTCTTTATATTTTTTCCAGTTTTTTCTGTTCTTTCTCTGATGTATAAGTTATAAAGTGAGCGTTTCTTCTTTCGTAATTTTTGTAAACTGTTTTTGAGCCATTTCAGTTTGTTACCTCTGCTATTATATTTTTTTCTTCTTTTCTTATGTGTTTATCACATATTCTAAATATATGTAGTTTGATGATTTCCAATGTTTCAGTGGTGGATTTATTTTTAAGTTCAATCTCCCAGTCAATGTTTTGTAAGTCTTCTTTAATGCCAATATGGTTTGCTGTGGTATAGTTATAAATCTCCCTGCATCCCTTTGTTATAGGGGTGCTGTCCTGTTAAGAAAAAATAAATGCGTTGTGGTCACTGTTTCCTAGTGGTGCATGAATTTCACAGTTTATTACACTTGTTTCATTATAACACAATACTATATCCAAGATGCCCCCCAAGTGGGATCTTTTACATGTTGTATTAGACCCAGTTGCTCAATGGTTTTTATAAACTCCTTACTTAGATGGTTAGTCCCAGTCATGGTTTTCCAATTAAAGTCATTAAGGTTCAAATTCAACATTTCAAGTATCTAGGTGTAACTAGGGGTAACCGTGGATAGCTCACTATCATATGCCCAGCATGTTGAAAATGTTGCCAGGTATGCCAGTATCAAGATAGGGTTACTCCATAGACATAAACACAATCTAATGCCTGAAGCCCTTATACTAGCTATCTATAGCTCCATAGTATCCATTGTTGACTATGGTCTGGTTATCTATGACTCAGCTTCCACCACTACCCCCCCACAGAGTTTCAGTGGCACTCAATAAAGCATGCCCACTTCTTACTGGATCAGCACACCTCACCCACACATGTGACCTGTATGTGCAAACAGGTTGGCATCAGCTAAATGGGAGGATTCACTATCAAACTAAAAAGGCACTTCTTGGGCTTCTGCTTTCTGGTGTTACAAACTTACTGAACCCCTCTTGCAGCTCCCAGCACACATGTAGCTCAGCTAACCAACTCTTCTCTGTCCCACGATGCCAGACTACACAAGAGCAATGATCATTTGCATATAGAGCACCACTATGGTTTAATGTGCTACCCAGTGATATCTCTTCCGTACCAAAATTGGGATCATTTAAAGGCACTCTTCATCAGCATCTTACAGCTAACAGTTCCTGTGACAGTTTCAACTGACATGGCACTACCTCAGCAGTATTGACACATCCTTGTGTACCTACTTCTTCCTCTTTCTCTGTGAATGATCACTTTCACCTTAACCGCTCTGCCCTATTTCCTGCCTCCTTTTCCGATCCTTCTTTCACCTTACCCCTCTCACGCTCCACCTTCTTTCCACTGTTTATCTTCACTTACCTGAACTTTTGTTCACCCCAATCTACCTATACCTATTTGACAAAGCACCTTGGGCTGCCTCCTTTTATTATGTTATTTTTGATTTCCTACTGATTCATAGTTTTAATTTTAGTTACAATGTTAATGTCATATTGTCATTTTAAATACTTTCTTGTCAAAATGTTATGTAATACCATCTGTTGTATGTCTGTCATCCTTCCCACTGATGTGGAACCTTTGTAAAAGAGCTGTTATGTGCTCAAAGGTATTGTAATCCGAGAATGAATAAATTAATTAATTCATTAATTAAATAAATCTCCGAGAAAAAAGACTCGGCCTAGCTCACATGCCTTTTCCAGTTCTAAAATAATGTCTTCTAGTATCTCTAGATTGAAGATTGAGACAAATACCTGAGGTAAGTGACATGAAATGAAGTCCAATATGAAAGCCTTTGGTGAGGCCTAAGAAAAGAATACAGTTAGTTGAGGCAGACCTGGACATAGTAGCAATAACTGAAATCTGTGACACTGCCAACCATGGGTGGGAAGAAAATATACCAGGTTATACTCTGTTTAGGAGGGACAGGGGAGGCAAAAAAGGGGGAGGAGTCACCCTGTATGTCAACGAGGGTATAAAGGCAACACAGATAAAGGGTAGGTGGGGGGGTTGAGGCACTGTGGGTCACCCTTGAATCAGGAAATGGCACAACAATATGCACAGGGTTGATTTACAGGCCTCAAGCATGGGGGAAGAAATAGACAAGGACTTAGAGGACAAAATACATGAAATGGCAATGAAAGTGGAGATTCTGCTGATGGGGTATTTCAATATGCCAGACATGGACTGGACTACCCAAGCAGCTGCTTCAGCCAGAAGCAGAGGCATCCTAGATTCCCTACAGGCAGCAGGGCTCAGACAGCTAGTGCTCGATCCCACCAGAGACAGGGCGATTCTTGATCTAGTAATGACCAACAGGGAAAGAATCACTGATGTCCGGGTGGAGGGGCAACTAGGATCCAGTTACCACCACTTAGTGTGATTCAGCATAGGGACAGGGATTCAGTCAAGTCACACTAGGGCAAAGGTTTTCGATTTCAGAAAGGCTGACTTTACTGTAATGAGGAGGGATATCAAAAGTGCCCTGAAGAATAGGGGAACAGGAGAGGGGTAGAAGAGCAGGGGGAGAACTTAAAAGGAGCCATAGTGGAAGTAGCAAACCAATGCATCAGATTGGTATCAAAAGGCAAGAGAAGAAAAGGCCACTATGGTTCTCAAAAGAGGTTGCAGAAAAGGTAAGGGCAAGGTTCTGGAAATAGAAGGAGACCCAAAGAGAGGAGGACAGAGAGGTGTACTAAGAGTGTCTAAGGGCAGCAGGGAGGGTGGTAAGGAGAGCTAAGGTGCAGACTGAGGAAAGTTTAACATGGACAGTAAAGAAAGGGGACAAAACATTCTACAGGTACATCAGCGAAAGGAAGAAAACCGGGGGGGGGGATTGTTAGACTCAAGGGAGAGGAAGGGGAGTGTAAGGAGGGAGACGAGGATAAGGCAGAAACACCGAATAAATACTTCTGTTCAGAATTCACAGAAGAGGGGGAGGGATAGGGACCACAGCCAAACATCCGATGCAATGGGGGGGATGAGATGGACAACAGTCCATTCACAGGGGGAAGAGTCCTGCAGAAACTCACTTACTTGATGGTGGACAAAGTCAGGGAACCAGACAGCATACACCCAAGGATACTACAGGAGCTGCAAAGAAAGCTATCCGAACCTCTGGTAGCATTGTTCACTGAGTCACATAGCACAGGAGTGATACCAGAGGATTGGAGGAGGGCATATGTGGTCCCTCTACACAAAGTCAGCAGTAGGGAGGAGGTGGGCAACTATAGGCTGGTCAGCCTCACCTCAGTAGTGGGGAAGATCATGGAGACACTGCTTAAGGAAAGGATAGTGGGACTTCTAGAAGCCATCGGTGCCCAGGACCCTATGCAACATGGGTTCACAGCTGGTAGTCATGTCAGACAAATCTCATAGACTTCTTATGACACAAAGATCTGTAACAGGGTGGATACTCCTGAAGGGGTGGAGAAAATGAGGAGGGACCTGGGGAAGCTTGAGAAATGGTCTTCAGAGTGGCAACTGAGGTTTAATTCAAAAAAGTGCAAAATTATGCACCTGAGACACAGTAACCCTCGGGAGAGCTACAGGATGGGGGGAGAGATGCTGACAGTCACCAAAGAGGAAAGAGACCTGGATGTTATTATTTCAAATGACCTGAAAATGTCAAAGTAGAGTACAAAAGCAGCATGGGGGGCCAGTGGCATGCTGGGATGCATAGTCAGGGGTATCACCAGCAGAAGGCTTAAAGTAGTGATGCCGTTATTCAAAACCCTAGTCAGGCCTCACATGGAGTACTGTGTGCAGTTCTTGAGACCACACCTGTGAAAGGACATTAACAGGCTAGAGGCAGTCCAGAGAAGGGCGACTAAGACGGTACAGAGCTTGCACCATAAGACTTAAGAAGAGAGATTGGGGACCTCAATATGTACTTGCTGGAGGAGACGAGGGACAGAGGAGACATGATAGAAACATCCAAGTATCTCAAGAACATAAACAAGGTGCAGGGGGGAGACATTTTCCAATACAGGAGGAGCACAAGAACAAGGGGACATGACATGAAATTGGAAGGTGGCAGGTTAAGAGGGAATGTGACAAATTTTTTCTTCACAGAGATGGTGGTGGACACATGGAATGCCCTGCCACAAGAGGTGTTGGGAGCAAGCACGGTGGTTGGATTTAAACATGCATGGGACAGGCATAGGGAAACCATAGAGGTAAAGCAGGGGGAGGGTCGGAAGCTGTAATTAAATACAAGATTTATGGGCAGACTGGATGGGCCTAGTGGTCCTTTTCTGCCAACAACTCCTATGTTTCTGTGTAAGAAATTGAACCAGATTCAGATGGATGAGTCAATAACAACTGCTGGAGAAGAAGACTGTTACCTGGAATCAAATGTCAGGCAACATATCAGTTGTGGTTTTGGTTAGGAAGGAGGCAAGTTTATAGTGGCAGACCTGCATAATGTGAGCTTCCCCTCAGTGGCTGTAGACACGCAGCAGAGAGTGTGGTGGAACAAAGCAAGCAAATTCATTGAAGTTTATGCAACTGTTCAGTTGAAAGAAAATAGAATCTGTTCTCTTTTTTATCCAGATCATCTCTGGTGCATAAAATACTTGCTGAGACACTGAGATAAGAAATTAATAGAAGTTTTGGACCTGAACAAGAGTCAAGAACTGAAATAATATAAGGCTGTGAAATGAGAAAATGACCTGCATATGGAACAGGTACGGGACAATGTCCAGTGCAGTGTCTGCAATGTGACTCATTATCTAGAGCTGCTCAAGACATCCATGGGTTAAATTTCGATAGAAAAGCAACAGTTTTAGAAGAGGCTTGAGCGGTGGGCCAAAGGTGAGCCCAAGTGACAGTAGCTGCTACAATGAGATAAATTTCAAACAGGGACAATGTGGATTGAAAATGAGGAATATCTTGGATTTCTGATATCCATGGACAAGTGAACCAAGATGGGCCAGCGACACAAAAGCTGCAAAACGATAGGACTGGATTGTGATAGTGAAAATCTGAATGTTTGATCCTGGAGCAGTATCTTTGAAAAACTTGGATATCCCATTCTAGTCTGAGAAAATGTGTGACCATACAGTGAGGTCAGTCGGTTGATGTCCTGTATCTGGACTTCAGTAAGGCATTTGACTTGGTACCCCATGGGAGACTGCTGGCAAGCTGAGGGACTTGGGGCTGGGGGAGAGGTTGGTGAGGTGGATTGGGAACTGGCTGAGCAACAGACAACAGCGGGTGTTGGTAGGGGGGGAGTTATCAACACCAAGGAGGGTAATTAGCGGGTTCCCGCAGGGATCGGTCCTGGGTCCATTGTTATTTAACACTTTCATTTCAGACATTGTGGTGGGAGTTACAAGCAAAATGAGCCTGTTTGCTGATGTCTTCAAACTAGGAGCGGTTGTGGATAGTGAGGAGGGAAGAAGGGCATTCCAGGAAGACCTAGACAGACTAGAACAGTGGTCGGTCACATGGCAGCTGGGGGTTTAATACTCGGAAGTGCAGTGTACTTCATTTGGGAGCTAGGGATCCAGGGCACAACTGCCAACTGAGGAGGGTATGGTTAGCAGTATTGAAGGAAGAAAAAGATCTGGGAGTAGTGATCAATGGTAAAATGAATCAATCAGAACAAGGCAGGAAAGCAGCGGTTAAGGCAAACAGAATGCAGGGGTGCATTCCTTGGGGGATCACTTCGAGAAGGGAAGAGGTAATCCTGCTACTGTAAAAATCCTTGGTGAGACCGCAGTTGGAGTACTGTGTGCAGTTCTGGTGCCCTTATTAAAAGAAGGACATTATGATCCTGCAGAGGGTACAGAGGAGGGCAACAAAGATTATCCTCAGAATGGGGGATAACCCTATGAGGAGAGACTTCATGAGCTGAACATGTACACCCTGGAAGACAGAAGGGACAGAGGGTACAAGATTAAGACCTTTAAACACTTGAAGGGTATTAACAGAGTAAATGCTGAGGGTTTGTTCATACTGAAAGGGGAAGGGACCATGAGGGGTTATAGCCTAAAACTGGTCAGGGGGAGGTATAGAAGAGACCTGAGAAAACATTACTTCTCAGAGAGGGTGGTGGTGCCTTGAAATGCATTGCCTGAGGAGTTGGTATCAAGGGATTAAGTGGGAGGTTTTAAGAAGCGGTGGGATAAATACATGGGCGGGGTACAGGTAGGGAGGATAGAGACCAGGGGGAACTCAGAATGGGAAGCAGGGGAGGGATGGAAGGGAGAGGGGAGGGGAGGCAGCAGCAGTTATCAAACTGTGAGCTGCATTTCGAGCAGACGCGATAGGCCTCAAAGCCTAATCTGCCGGCATTTTCATATGTTCATAAACGAGTGGAAGCAGTGATGAGTAGGTGATGATACAGAGCAGTGACTGTATGTGCCGAGTCGAGAAGGAATATGAACTTCTGCCTTACAGAATAATCCTTATCGCCAACATGAGGTATCTTAACAAGTTTAACGGTTCTTGTTTTATGCAGGATTGTTTGGGATAAGAAAGAGACCAGCTCAGAAATGCGGAGCAGTTTGTCTTGAGACATCTCAGTCTATAGTAGCAGATTGAAAATTAGGACAAATAACTGAGGTGAGTGGCATGAAATGCAGTCCAGTATGGAAGCCTTTGGTGAGGCCTGAGAGAAGAAACTGAATCAGATTCAGATGGATGGGTCAATGACAACTGCTGGAGAAGAGGAGGCATAGGGTCATGTTGCCGCATACAATAACTGTGCAGCAATAAATGCCACTAGGAAAAGAGTGTTGTAGGAAACAGGGTCGGGAAATACAGCGACCCATCATCAACAGCGCAGCCCCAGCAAAATGAATGGGACTTCAGCCCCCAACCCCCGGACTTAATATAATCACCCCCGGGGGGTCATGGACTTTGGAGATGGGGAAAAAGTCAGGAGGAAGAAGTTTTTGGTTTGCAAAAGAAAAAACACATTGCAGCAGGAAGGGGACCTGGCGGGAATCAGACCATGGTCCCAGGCATACTTCTACAACATGTGCTGGTGCCCTAGCTGCTCCACCATGGGAGTGGCTCATCCAGCCACCTCAGCACACGGCAACTTCAGCCCTCTTCAGGTGATACACAGAGTGACAAGGGTAGTGGTAATACCTTACCGCTATTATACCCCTAACACTGTAAATCCTTTCATGCTTTGCACAGCGTGATTCTTGTAGTGCTCTTCTTGGTGCACTGTTTTGACCCGGCACCAGATGAAGACTATTGCCTGGAGTCAGATGTTAGGCAACATATCAGTTGTGGTTTTGGTTAGGAAGGAGGCAAGTTTATAGTGGCAGACCAGCATAAAATTGGCATCCCCACAGTGGCTGTAGACATGCAATGGAGTGTGTGGTACAAAGCAAGCAAATTCATTGATGTTTATGCAACTGTTCAATTGGAAGAGCATAGAATCTGTCCTCCTGTTTATCCAGAAGATTCATTGGTGCATGAAATACTTGCCGAGTCACTGAGATAGGAGATTAACGGAAGTTTTGGACCTGGGCAAGAGTCAAGAACTGAGATGATATAAGGCTGTGAAATGAGAAAATTACCTGCATATGGAACAGGTAGGGTCGATGTCCAGTATAGTACTTGCAATATGATTCATATATAGAGCTGCCGAAGACATCCGTGAGTTAAATTTGAATAGATAAGCAACAGTTTTTACAGAGATTAATTGGTGGTAATCACTGAAGAGCCTATCTGATAGCAAGATCAAGTTGTGAAGGCATAAAAATGTCTTATGGCAAGAGTGCTGTTGTTTGCTAAATCAGTTCAGGAGGTTGAGCAGGAGAAGTAACGATGGCTATTAGGATGACATCAGAGAATGGAGAGTGAAGGCAGAGTAAGAAGACCTGGAAGCCGATTGGAAGGACCCAGATATGTTGGTTGACTGGAAGGTCTTGATTCCAGGCCACCACTTTGGAATCAAGCCAAGCTTTGGCTGAGCCCACTTGGAGAATAAGAATTCATAACTTCTTAAACTGAAATGAAGCAAGAGTGGTAGTAGGAGACTCTCAGTCAGGAAGAGGTGTGATAAACCTTCAAGCACCATTGCTTGTTCTTTTGTACTGGTTGGGTTAGTTAATTTCTTACTTTGTTATTGCTGCACTCTACTGAACAATAAAAACAAGGGTTCTACAACAGCCGGTGGACAAATAATGTGCCAATCGACATCACATCGACAGCTTTATGCCGACCGCAGTCACAGTTGGCATAAAGTCCTCAAGCAAAAAGGTTGCTGCACCCTCCCCCCCTCAGTATTTTATTATAATCAACTCTGAGTCGGAGCTGATTCAGGGAGGTGGTGCAGGGAGGTGGGGAAGCTGTGCCAAGGTCCCAAGAAGACTTTAAAGTGATCTGTCATTGTTGTCGCTGTCAACGACATCACTGTAAAGTTTTAGCGGTGGCATACCAAAAAGAAGCACAGATATTTTTTCCAGGCTGTGTAACCTTGGAGTGCTAATGTTTTTTGTTTACTGTGGTAGTAAGAGGCAGTGGTGGCAAAGGTGAAGCTGGGTTTGAAATCAATGCTGAAACATATAAATCAAACAGTTCCTGCTTCCTGGCGAGAGGAATAAAAGGGGCCTTCAATACTTGGTGTGCAGACATATCAGCCTGAGACTGGTCTATTCCTTAATGCAGAACTAAGATTTTGAGGAGACTGTCTTATGAATTACTGAATTTCAAAAAGATTTTGATGCCATGTCTGCATGGACAGATAAACGGAGCGTGTTTCAACAAGTATAACATAGAAGCATAGAAACATATGTAACCCCCCTACAAACGGGGGGTTCCTGAAAACCTTCCTTGGGTGTGACTAAATGCCCACTGCCAGGCAGGTGTTCTGTGTCCTAGACATTTAAAGGTGCCTGCATGCGAGTACCCTGTTAGTCTCCATGCCTATCTCTTGAAGAGCTGCCTATTTCGTAGTGCACAATTAATCTGGGTAGGGGCCTAGTAGTTTCAGGCTCGAGTCCTGCCTGAGCTGCAGTATTATTGCTCCACTCTGCCATCGCTAATTGTGCAGAGGGAGCCCTATGAGAATCTGTGACTGTTTACTGATTATCTGCTTTAATAGTAAAGATACTATAGTTTGTCTAACCTGCCTTCATTTGCAGCATGGACATTTCTGTTAATCACCCCATCTTGGTTCTGGAGTGCCTAGTTTGGACCAATCAGTACCTTTGTGGACCCTAAAATGGAGTCTGTTCCCAGGGATCTTGTGGGAGTGAATTTCTGTAGGAATTGTAGTTTTTACACTTTGGCTCCTAAATGGACCTGGAAGGGGAGCTCTAGCTGTGACAGACAGATGAATCAGTCAACCGTTCCTTTTGGATTACTGGGGAAAGTCCCAATTTGCCTGCAGCAGAAGTCAGTCTGAGTTTGGAGTTGAAAGAGTGAACAGCTCAAGTTATTCGAGCAGCTGCTCCTGCGTAGCAAGGCGGAAAACTGGTGGGAAGGCTGTGCTTGGCCTGCCTACCTCTTCTTCCCTTGTGAGGGACTTGCTCTCAAAGAAATCAGACTGCATCTGAAGAGTATTGTGACCAGAATTACCGAATTGTGACTGCCTTTTTACCTCACGAGGATCAAAGATTTGCTTCTACATGATCGGCCTGTCAGGACATCTGAAATGACCGCAGAGCGTATGGTTTGTGCAGAGACACTTTCTCTCAGAAACTAACTTCTTCACCCCTTTTCAGTCCGGGTTCAGAAAACACCACTCTACCACCTCCTCCCTACTAAGACTCATGGACTACATCCTCACTGGGATGGATAAAGGGCTAATCACTGCTGCTATTTTCATTGACCTAGCAAAAGCCTTCGACACAGTATCCCATTCTCTCCTGCTATCCTGCCTTTCTGGAGCTGGGTTAGCAGAATCCGCCACAAACTGGTTCAGTGCCTACCTACTAAATAGAATCCAATCCACTAAAATAGCTGACCACACCTCCCCCCCCCCCCAATCACCACTGGCGTTCCCCGAGGCTCAGTTCTTGGCCCCATCCTTTTCTCCATCCTGCTAAATGACCTGCCAAACTCTTGCTCCTCTTCCGCTATCCACATGTATGCAGACGACACAGTCCTCTTCACCTCCGGCTGAACCCTCGAAGAAGTCACCTCCAAACTTCAAACCAACTTCAACAAAATCCAACACTGGTTCAATAGCAACCAACTCTCCCTGAATGCTAAGAAAACCATCTCTATGACTTTCGGTACCAGACAGCGCCTATCCAAACTCACCTCCCCTCTGAGCTTCAACACCCTAAATAACACCATCCTTGAAGAAGTGCCCTCCTTCAGGTATCTAGGGGTTTGGCTTGACCGCCACCTCTCCTTTTCCACACACGTGGATGCCATCATTTCAAAACTGCGCCCAAAACTTGGTGCCCTCTATAGAAACCGCACTAGTCTCCCGCTTCCTGTCAGACGTGAATTAGTCCAGAAAATGATTCTACCCTCCTTCGATTACTGTGGTGTAGTTTACTGCTCCGCTGCACAGACCACCCTAGCCAGATTAGACCCCCTCTTTAATGCTTTCTGCTGCTTTGCCCTCGATTCCCCCCCTCGATCACATCACTGCATGCTTTATCGTTCCCTGTCCCTACCATCTCTGAGTAACCGGCGCCTAATTCATAGCGTTAAATTTGCTTCTAACTTCTGGCTCGGTTCCCTCCCTCCCTACCTTGTATCCTCCCTATCTTCCCCACCTACCCCCTCTCATGCCCTCAGGTCTGCTGACGCTAGGCTACTATTCATCCCTCACCGAAGGACCACTGCCGGCCAATCAGCATTCTCTTACCTCTTCCCTAAACTCTGGAACGGCCTGCTGGCCCAGATCTGCCATTCTTCATCCAAACCTTCCCTTTCCTTTGCCCTCTCTAACTTCCTTACACCCAATTTCAACTGCCCCTGACCACCCCCCTGATAGCTCCTCTTGCCCCGTTCCCCCCTGCGCCTGACCTGCGGCCTGGCCATCGCCTAATTGTCTGGCTTATACACTGCCCTACGCACTTACATGCTCACTCTTACTCTTCCCACCCTAGTATCTCCCTTCTCCCTCCCTAATCAACCCATGCTCCCCAGCCCCACTCCTCCCACCTCACCCAATCATCCCCCTACACACCTAATGTTTACTAGTCCCTCCTCCTCTACCCCCCATCTTGCTCTCCAAATTCTCCTGTCAACTGTGCATCTCACTGCAGCTCAATTTCTGCTACTGGCACTCAAGTTCTGCTACGCTACCCTTGTTCTGATACTGGCACTTATGTAATTCAATGCTTTGCCTCGATGTGTACCCATGATTTGTATACCCTGTCCTTGATGATCATGTTCTGTACTGTTCTTGCCTCGTTGTGTAACCATGATATGTATACCCTGTCCTTGCTGATCCTGTTCTGTACTGTTCTCCTTATGTAACAAGTTCAAATGTAATCCCTCCCATGTACATTATCCGTATTGCGCTACTGCAAATTTCAACTACTGTATGTATACCTGCCTCCTCTGTAACCCCCCCCCCAGGTCGCACAGTGAGACGAGCATCTTTTTGCTCAGTGTGCCTTTCCTGGTGAAACATTTTCAATAAATAAATAAATAAATAAATATTGCAACTGGACTATCATCTGAACTGTGGTATTGCTTTATCTTTACTAGAAGTGTGCTGAATGCTGTTAGTGGGTCGCGATTTGGTTCCCCACTGTCTGATCGTGTCATGCTTGCTGGAAGCTGCATCTGGCAACTACCAGACTGTTATCTGAATTGTTCACCCGGTCTGGGCCCTGCCTCCTTGGCCCAGACAGCTGCTCGCACCACAGAGAAAACCATCAACAAGAGACCAGCCCAGGGATCAGCCCCCTGCTCAACATCACGAACAGGAACAACACCACGGAGAATCGTGTGGGCTATGCTTCTCCTAGCCATCCAGCTCTTCATCCAGAGGTCTCCATTTCATCAATTCTGTGTCCTGTACTGGGTAGCGTGAGTAAACACCAGGGCAGCTCCCTGCAACAACAGCTCAATCAAAGTGTGTCATCTGATTTAATTGCTTTGCCTAATCATCACGAACTGAACCACCTGGCTCTGGATTACAAATTGTGGGTTATTGTGCATGACTATTTCTTTCCATCATTAGGGCCCCCGACTAGCTGCAATGCCAGCCTACCCCAGGCAGTGGTTCAGGCTAGACTTTACCAGCAACTGGGTACCCAGAGTGTGTGTGACTGTGTTGTAGGACTCTAAAGTGCATGCCAATTAACCTGAATCTTTCAAATTTTGAATCAACCACCAGATTCTGCCCCTTTCTTGTTACTACCCCTTTGAATAAATCAGATCTAAATCTTTTTGCATTCAAACTGGTTGTGGTGTACCTCTGTATTGTAAATTCTGTGGTATTGCTGTTTACTGTTATAGGCCTTATTTTACAGGGGGTCTCCAGGGCAGACCCAGCTGAACCTGCCCTGGTGGTAAGTGTAACAAGAGTGGAGTTAAAACTGTTGTCAGGGGGCAAATTGCAGGTGTATAATCTGTGAGTTACTTAGGCCACTAGAGGGAAAAGAGGGGGGCAACAGTGTCCCGGAGGGCTGTACCCAGGGCAGCTACGCTACCACAAACCCTGTCCTCCGGGTGGAGGCACCCGTTTCTAGTACTCAGGCCCCTCAACCTGCATCTGGTCAGGCAGGCAGGGGTAGTATCCCTTGGGATAGTATCACCTAGGAGTTACACATAGAAGTTGTTGGCAGATAAGGATCTTGTGACCCACCTAGTCTGCCCTATTTTTCCTTTCCCACTGTGTCACCTCTGACCCTACTCATCCTTGGTTCCCACATACGCTTGCTTAACTTCTAGGATCTCCTTGTGTCTATCCCATACGTTCTTGAAACCTGTGACCATTTTAGCCTCTACTATTTCCACTGGTAGACTGTTCCAAGCATCCTCCACCCTTTCAGTGATGAAGAACTTCCTCACATTTCCCCCAACCCCCACTTCAGCTTCATAGAGTGACCCCTTGTCCTCGAGCACTTCTTTCCTGTACCTTGTTTATACCAGTGAGATATCTAAATGTGTCTGTCATATCTCCCCTTTCTCTTCTTTCTTCTAGGGAGTACATATTTAATTCCTTGAGTCTTTCTTCATAGGGCTTCTGATGCAGGCCCTGCACCATCTTGGTTGCCCTCCTTTGTACTACCTCCACCCTGTCTATGTCCTTACAGAGGTGGGGCTTCCAGAACTGGACACAGTACCTGAGGTGGGGTCTCACCAATGATCTATACAGGGGTATTATTACCTCCCTCTTTCTGCTGGTGATACCTCTGCCAATGCATCTGAGCATTCTGCTAGCTTTACTTACTGCCTTGTCACAGCTTAGCCACCTTCAGGTCAACAGAAATGATTACCCCCAGGTCCCTTTCCTGGTTTGTGACTGCTAGCTTCTCTCCTCATAGTCGGTACTGAGCTACTGGGTCACTGTACCCCAAGTGCATGATTTTGCACTTTTACGCATTGAAGCCAAGCTGCCACACTTCTGACCATTCTTCCATCTTATTTAGATCTTACCTCATTCTTTCCTCCCCACCCCACCCTGGAGTGTCCACTCTGTTGCAGATTTTTGTGTCATCTACAAAGGCATACCTTCCCTTCCAGTCCCTCCACAATGTTGCTAATAAAGACATTGAAAAGGATTGGGACTAGTACTGACTCTTGTGGACCTCACTAGTCACTTTGCCTTCCCCAGAGTGGACACCATTTACCACCACCCTCTGACTCCTATTCTCTAGCCAGCTCTCTATCCATCTTACTACTTTAGTACTCACTCCATGGCTACTCAGCTTACTCAGCAACCTTCTGTGTGGAACAGTGTCAAAGGCCTTACTGAAATCCGGGTAGACCATGTAAACCGCTCCTCCCTGATCTATTACCGTGGTAACCCAATCAAAGAATTCAGTCAGATTTGTTTGGCAAGACCTTCCCCCTGTGAAACCATGTTGCCTTGGATCCTGTAGTCCATTGGCCACAAGGTATTCAGCAATTCTTTCCTTCAGTAGTGATTCCATAACCTTGCCAGCTACTGAGGTCAGGCTGACTGGTCTGTAATTACCTGCCTCCTCCCTGCTTCCACTTTTGTGGAGAGGAGCTACATCAGCCCTCCTCCAGTCTCCCGGTACCACCCCTGTTTCCAATGATAGGTTAAACATGGCTGTCAGAGGTGCAGCTAGCTCCTCCCTGAGCTCCTTCAATACCTTGGGGTGCACCCCGTCTTATCCACTTTCAACCATGATAGTTCCATTAGGATCCTTTCCACTGTGAAAGGGCTTGTGTCCATCTCCCTACCCTTACTGCCCTTGACCTTCATCTCTGGTCCATTGCCTGGCACCTCTAACATAAAAACAGAGCAGAAGTATTTCTTCAGTATGTCTGCTTTCTGGTGATCATCTTCCAAACAAACCCCTCTTTCCCCTTTCAGCCTAACTATCCCTTCCTTGGTCTTTCTCTTGTCACTTATGTATCTGAAAAATATCTTATGCCCCTTTTTCAGTGGTGTGTCAATATTTTCTTCTGTTTGTGCTTTAGCTCTTCTAACTGCCCCCCTGCCTCTTTTTGCATCTCCTGATAAAGCCTCCTGTCCTCTTCCTTCTGTGTTTTTTGTATCTCCTAAAAGCCCATTTTTTTGCTCCTACTTTTTCCGCTACCTCCCTAGAGAACCATAGTGGTCTCTTTTTTTCTTTTGCTCATGCTAACTTGCCTGACACAGAGATTTGTAGCCTTTTCAATACCTTCCTTAATTTTTGCCCACTTATACTCGACTGCTTCTTGGTTCCCTACCCCAGCCAGGGCGTCCCTGAGGCATTCTCCCATTTCCTTGAAGTTGGCCTTCCTGAAGTCCAGGACCCTCATCATTGTGTGGTTCGATTCTAGTCCAGTCTTTATATTAAACTACACTGTAGGATGGTGGCTGGTTCCCAGGTGGTCTCCCACTGTGTTGTCTCTGTTTGTCAGTATTAAGTCCAGTAGTGCCACCTCACAGGTGGGTTCCTGTACAAGCTGCCTGAAGAACAAACCATGCAGGGAGTTCAGGATGTCCCTACTTCTGGTAGTTGCCGTGGCAGGGAGGCTCCAATCCATGTCCAGCAGATTGAAATCTCCCACTTGTAACACCGCCCCCTTTTGCTCTGTTTTTTTTTTATTTCTTCCATCATTTCCCCATCCACATCTACCTCCTGTGCTGGAGGTCTGTAGATCACACCAATGCAAATAACGGCCCCTTTCCTTTTCTCCAGAGTGACTCACAGTACCTCTGCTCCCCCTGCTCCCCACGCATTTCTATAGCCTTTATGTTGTCCCTTATATAAAGAGCCACTCCACACCCCTTTCTGCCTCCCCTGTCCCCCCTAGATAGGTAGGTAGGTAGGTAGAATTTTATTTTTATACAGGTAATACATGTCATTTGGACAGAATCCAGTTTACAAGACAGACCTGTGTAATTTCCTAAGTACATACAATAAAGTTCCACATTTAAACACTAACAAATACATACAATATAATACATACAAAAACAACAAAGTATAACTAAAAAATACATCCTTATAAGTTATTCTAAAAGGAAATCTTACCAATTTCCACAACACAGCTGAAAATATTCAACACACACAAATATGAATATTTAACTCCTTTAGGGTTTGAATAAATGAAGAGTGACTTGTAATTTCCCTTACATCTACGGGGAGAAGATTCCAAAAACTAGCAGCTTGATAGATCAAAGTTCTGTCCCCATATTTATTTTGTAATTTTCCTACAGATATTTTATTTAAGTGAACTGATCTAGTTAATAACCTTTTAGGATAATGTTTCACTGGAAACAGTAATAATGAAATTGGATGGTTCACCGATAGATGTTTCATTTTATGAATTAAAGTTAACCAATGACACTGATAATTTATATCTAAAGGCAACCAGTTCACTTTTTTCAACAGTGAACAATGATGAGTAAGATAATTCCCCTTTAGTACATATCTAGCCACACGATAGTAAGTTTTATCCAGCTTGGTCAAAAGTGTTTTATTGCTTTTCCTATATATCAATTCACCATATCTTAACACTGGAATAATTAACTGATCAGCCAGCTTTTTCCTATCTATTGTTGTTAGACATTCAGTACTTCTTCTTAATGATCCAACCCTTTTATTGACTTTTTTGACCAATTCTGTAATATGACTAGAAAAGGACATTTGCTTATCAAATATGACCCCCAGATAACTATAGTCCTTAACCTGTTCTAATTTAATTGAATTTCCTGTATAAACACAGAGTTTATGAATAACATCACTACTTTTTTTAATGGAAATTTCATGCATTTTTTTTTTTGCATTCATAATTAATTTCAACCTGGTGAACCACCCCTCTATCCTCAAGAAATCAGATTGCAGATTTGATTGCAATATGTCTTCTGTTTTACCAGATGCAATAACTACCGTATCATCGGCATATAATCGAATCTCTGTATCCTCCGCAACCTGTGGAAGGTTATTTATGAATATAAGAAACATAAGAGGTCCCAAAATCGATCCCTGGGGAACACCTCTATTAACATTTCTACTCTCTGATAAACATCCCTGCACCTCCACCCTCTGAGATCGATTACCCAAATATGATTTTAACCAATGTAAAGGGTCATCTCTAATACCTATCTCCTGCAATCTCTCGATTAACAAGGGGTGGTCCACCAGGTCAAAAGCCTTCGAAAGGTCTACAAAAATGACCGCTGTCTCCATATTGTTTCCTAAAGACCTGTTTAACAGGTCACTAAATTCCAAAAGGGCTGTTGCAGTGGAATAATTTTTTCGGAAGCCAGATTGTTTTGATCTTAGCAAACTATATTTATCCAAATAATCCATAACCTGTACAGAAATAAGTTTCTCCAAACTTTTTGATAAAAGGGGTAATAAGGCTATAGGCCTATAATTATTAACTTCCACCACATCTCCCCCTTTATAAATTGGTTTCACTCTGCTTTCTTTCCAAGATAAAGGAAAATAACCAATTTGAAGACTCCAATTAAATAAGTATGTGATAATTGGTGCTATGTTAGATGCTGCTAACTTCAAAAATCTACCTTCAAGGCTGTCAATTCCAAAAGTTTTGTGAATATTTATTTTTTGTAATACTTTATAAACATTAGTTACAGTCAACATTTTGAATCTAAATGGAGGAAGTCCATTATATGAAGATTTTGTTTTAATTTGTTCCGAATCTGGTTGGTAGGGAATTTTACAATTAGGAAGGTCAACAAAAAAATTATTTAGTACCTTACAAATGTCCTTCGGGTTTTCAATAAAGATGTCACCATGTTTTAACCTAAGTATTTCCTCTGAGAAATTACTTCCTGGTTTGGTCAATTTCTTAACCACTCTCCAAAACTGTCTCGGGTCAGTGCTCTTATCAATTTTGTTTCTATAAAAAGAAATCTTTGAAGCCTTAACTAACCTTTTACATTTGTTTCTGGCTGCTTTAAAAGAAATCCAGTCCCTTTCCAATTTTGATTTTAATGCTTTTTTCCAGATTCTATTTTTAATTCGAATTTGTTTTAATAATCTGTCATTGATCATGGTAATTTACTAAACTTTGTTTTTGTTTTAATTTTAGGTGCATGCAAATCACATACTTATCCAAAAATCTGAGTAAAATATTCAACTGCAGTATCAATATCTGGAATTAATTTGCAACGATCCCATTTTACTTTACTTATACTATCAAAAAATCAGGATTCTGAAAATTTTCCAAAGTCTCTAGACCAGTTTTGGGTTTCATAAACCAGATTTTGTTTAAACTGGGACCGTGGCACAGTAACTCAGACCAAATTATGATCTCCAAGACATGGGGGTAAAGTACCTGTTACTTCAATTTCAATTTGAGTAGAGACCATTATTAGATCTAATATAGATCCATTTGTTGTATTAGATGTATATCTAGTAGTGCTTTTTATAAGTTGTTTTAGCCCTAAATTAGTTATTATCTCTTTTAAATGTCTCCCTCTTGTGTTTTCCAATCACAATTCAAATCACCCATCGAAATTAAAGGCCTACTTCCTACTAAGTCAGTTATTTTTGTTAATATTATTTCCAGATCTGATATATTTGCCTTTGGAGGTGAATAAACAATTGAAATAATTAACCCTAAATGTCCTAGATATACTGCTAAAAATTCTATATTGTTTTCACTGCCTTGTGTCAAAATTTCTGAATAACCCAAAGTTCGTTTTATAAAAAGCATTACCCTTCCCCTTCTAGATTTCCTATCTGCCCTCCATACTTGATAGTTTTGAGTACCAAATTCATCATCACGATGTTTCTTGGAAAGTCATGTTTCACTTAATCCTAATACACATGGATCATTAACCAGTAGAGTTGCCAAAATATCATTTTTTGACCCAATACTATGTGCATTGTCATGTAAAATTTTCATCTTTAAGTTTTCAGGCCCAGGATTCATTTCAATGCCCCCCCACCCAACATTAACAACAAACAGCAAGCCCCAGAAAAATTTGAAATTGAAGTATTAAACTTAAAGGGGGTTTAAAGGTCTATAACAACCTCCTGAGATTTGCTTTTTCCATAAAACCTGGAAAGAATTTCTCCTTTGCTTGTTACCATTATTTTTTTGTAATTGGTTACGTAAAATTAACCAATTTAACAAACATTTATCGTTTACGGATCTTTTATTTATATTAGATTCTTTTTGAACTGCAGCACTCAGGAGGCAACAAAGAAATAGACAGCCTAAAAGGTTTGACACCAACATTTTCAAATATAGTTCTACAAACAATTAAAACTTATCTACAAAGCAGTACTAAATTTAAATCACAACCCTATCCAAGAAGGAGCAATTGACCTGCACGCTAATAAATACCTAATCTTATTGAAACAGCATCAAACATGAGAAGAAACCTGCTTCTAAAAATAACAAATATCCAGAAATGTGATGTTATTCACAACTTACTAGAAAACTGCTAGTGTTCATAAAGCAGGTTTAACTATCCCTCACTATTTTAATTACACTTTATTTCTTTTACTTACAGTTTAATCTAAATTCTCCCAATTTAAAATTTATTTTTTCTCTTTGGAGTGACACTGGCGCCACTCATGCTCGCACCACAGCGCTCATGCTGTGAGCTGCATGAGGCTTTTATTGCACGCTGCCCCTCCTCCTCTGTGATGCTGGACCCTGGTTCTCCTCCCACTTGCTGCCACAGGTTGATTTACTTTTCTCCATTTTACCAGAGCTCAGCAGACAGTTAGTCTTTGTCCCCCAGAGTTAGGAGCACTGGCACAGAATAGAACACAGCAGCAGACGATGTTGTACAGTTCTAAAACATGCAGACACACTTCAAATCTCCCGGGCTGCAGCACACTTATCTTCTGATCTCAGATTGGATGGTAACAGCTGAGATTGATGAAAACTAGCAGTGTACCTGAAGATGAGCTGCGCAAGGCTTTTATTGCATGCTGCTCCTCCTCCTCTGTGATGCTGGACCCTGGTTCTCCTCCCACTTGCTGCCATAGGTTGATTTACTTTTCTCCATTTGACCGGAGCTCAGCAGACAGTTAGTCTTTGTCCCCCAGAGGTAGGAGCACTGGCACAGAATAGAATACAGCAACAGACAATGTTATACAGTTCTAAAACATGCAGGCACACTTCAAATCTCCCACCCTGCAGCACACTGATCTTCCGATCTCAGATTGGATGGTAACAGCTGAGATTGATGAAAACTAGCAGCGTACCTGAAGATGAGCTGTGCGAGGCTTTTATTGCATGCTGCCCCTCCTCCTCTGTGATGCTGGACCCTGGTTCTCCTCCCGCTTACTGCCACAGGTTGATTTACTTTTCTTCCATTTTAGAGTATATCCTGGAATGGCCATTTCCCAGTCCTGGCTATTATTGCACCAGGTTTCCATGATGGTGACTATGTTTGGGTCTGCCTCCACCATGGTGGCCTCTAGGTCAGCAATCGTGTTGCACAGACCTCGAGTATTTGCACACATGGCTCTCCAGGTTGTGTTTACACCCCTGTTCCTTTTCCCTTTTGCCCACTCCTAGCTTGTCTTTTATATTTTCCAGTCCTAATTGCTTCTTCTACCCTCTGGCTGCCAGTTTTATTTGCTTCTTTTATTGGCTTCACTCCCTCAGTATTCTCGTTGTTGGCCTCTTGAACTAGTTGGGGGGGCAGTTTTGGTCTCCCTGCCTCCTACCACCTCCCCCTTGGCTTATTTAAATGCTTGCTGACGTAGCATTTAAACTGTTCACTAAGGGCTACAGTCCCCCCTCTGGATTAATGTAGGCTTTCACCTTTGTACAGGCCCCCATCCCTCCAGGTGGATCCCCAGTCCCTAATGAAGCTGAAACCCTCCTCGCTGTGCTAGTTCCTCAGCCATGCATTGAATTCCCTGGTGTGGAGATCCCTAGCCTCCCCCTTGCCATGAACAGGCAGCACCTCTGAGAAGATCACAGAGCTTGCTACCTGCCCAAGGCCCCTCCCCAACTCCCTAAACTCCTCCTGCACCCTTCCTAACCCTGTCTCATCCCTAGCTAAGTTATTTGTCCCCAAATGGACAATGACATCTGGCTTCCCCTCTCCTTGCTACTGTGCTAGTGATCCTCTGGATCCTCTTTCCATCCCTCTGAGCTCTGCTTCCAGGTAGGTACTTAACCTCCCTCTCCACCTCTCTACCTGTCCCCAAATCCACTGCCCTGACTATAGAGTCCCCACCATGAGTTGCATTCTTCTTCTCTGGGGACCCCTGCCACCCTCTTTTGGGGCTCCTTTATGGAGGACCCGTTCATCCCCACGGTCACAACTGCTGGCATCACTGTGGAACCTTCCCTCTCCTCCAGTACAGCATAGGAGTTCTTCATTTGCACCAGATGGGGAATGTGCCTCTGTTCCACTGCCCTCACCCTCCCTGGACCCACTGTAGTCCATCCACCCCCTCCAGCTAGGCAACCTTGGAGGTAGCGGAGGTAGACTTGGTGGCCCCTGAGTGGGGGTGAAGGTTCCCTGAATTCTAGCCAACTCAGCCCGGTGACTAGTAACCTCCACCCTCAGCCCAGAGAGGTGCTTTCAGATGGGGCAGCACCGCAGCATCCAGAAAGTCCTCCTGAAGACTACAGCCCCACAGCCACTGCATTGTACCACTCCCATCATCTTCCCTTCTGTCTTATTCTAGATCTGTTCTGATCTAAGAACCCTTTCTTTCTTTGTTTTAGCAGTTTACTTCCCCCTCACAACTGAGAGAAGGATAATGCACTTAAAACCCAATAGAAGGATATGTACTTAAAACCTACCCCAATACAAATCACAAAACCCCTCACTACACACATTAAGTAAGCCTCTTACTTCAAAGACACAAACCCCCTCAAAGCTCACAGTAATTAAGCCCCCAACAAAAAATCACAAAACCCCTCAATGCACACAGTAAGTAAGCCCCCAGCACACAATCCCCAAACCCCTCAATGCACAGAGTAAGTAAGCCCCCAACACCAAATCATAAAAACCCCTCAATGCACATAGTAAATAAGCCCCAACATAAAATCACTACAAACAGTAAGTGAGCACCTTACTTCAAAGACACCCCCCTCATAGCACACAGTAAATAAGCCCCCAATAAAAAATCCTAAAACCCCTCAATGCACAGAGTAAGTAAGCCCCCCAACACCAAATCATAAAAACCCCTCAGTGCACACAGTAAATAAGCCCCCAACAACAAATCACAAAATGTACACAACAAGTAAGTGCCCAGCACACAATCCCAAACTCCTTCAGTGCACAGAGTAAGTAGCCCCAATACCAAATCACAAATACCCCTCTATGCACACAGTAATGAAGCCTCCAACACAAAATCACACTTATCTGATTGATCGCTGCCCCTTGATCTCTGCCTGTGTTGCCTTCCCATTTCTCTCTACTTCCGCTGTGATTTCTAGCCATTTCTTTCCACTTACTAAGTCCCTATTTGACTTATTGAGAGGGTGGGGGGTGAGAGAGAGGACCAAAAACCCTGATACTCCATACTGCAACTCTCCTTTGGTGGCATCTGACTCCTACTCACTTCTCTCAGCTTTTTAAGGACCGCTGTTCAGTTTAAAATTGGTGCCCTTTTATCCTGATCACTGATTGGTCCCACCTCTGGTGCTGCTGCTGTTCTGCGACTTCCTGACTCACGACTCCCAGTCCCATTGAAAGAACTGAAAGTAAAATGAAATTAAAAAGTTACTGCAGCCCACCTATGATACCTACAGCAACAAGCACTGACTGCCCACCATGTAATCTATTAGTGGCATCCTCTGATGAAAAGCAGCCCCTGGTACTCCGTACTGCAGCTCTCCTTTGGTGGTGTCTGGCTCCCGTTCCCTTCTCCCAGCTTTTTAAAGACCACTCTTCAATTTAAAGTGATTTTCTGAGGTTTGCCATAGCAAATGGGAGTAGTAACCTGTAAGGGTTGTGATTCAATTTCCTACCATTCAAACTGCCTAAAAATGCTGTTTTCCAATTAAAAAAATGCTTTTATTTCTGTGCTCTGTTTCATTTGCATAACCCCCCCCCTTTTTTTTCTCAGTGCTGCAACACCCAACCGTGACATCATGCAAGGGAAACAAAGCTTGTAAAGAGAAAATGCTTAGTAAGGGTGTATGCCATAACGAATGAAGGTTTGGGGCTTTTAGATGCCTCTGTAGTCATTCAGTTTGCTTTTATTTGTTTCTTTACTTACTTTTTCATAATTTTATTTGTATTTTGCCAACTGCTAGAGAGAAAGGAATCCAATGGAATCTTTGTATGATGATGTCAGGAACTCTTTACTGCCCCTGCCAGTGTATTTCAATTGTAAACTGCAAATCTGTTTCCAGAATTCTATGGAGAAATAACACTTTCTGCCACAAAAATATTATATATTTAATAGAAATATGTGATTTTTGATAACATGTCATCTTTTGTTATAATTTAGCAGGTGACTTTTTCTTCATATTAAGATTTTATTTGGAAAGAAGAAAAGAGAAACTGATTATTGTTTTTAGAAACATAAAATCATACAGAGGGAGCACAATAGTGCAAACACATAAAAGGCAAAGTTTGTTGATAAAATATGTATCAATTTAATTTGAAAAGGATAGAAGAATATATTTAGTTTCACATTGAAATACATTTTGCTATTAAGTAGCTGGCAGTTTCTGACATCACAGTACCAGAATTCTATTGAATTCTTTTGTACTATCAGTGCGAGAAGCAATGGTGAAAACCCACTTGTTTCACTGCACTAACAAATATTTTATCATAAAAGTAGATAGTAATTACTAACACATCAAAATGCAATAAATAAAATAGTTTTCTATTTATTAGAGAAGTAAATACCTGGGGCAGGATTCTCAAAGAAAGCCAATAATCCAGCAGCTGCAGGAAAAAGGTCTGCTGCACTGCAGAAACACAGTTGAGCAATATTCTCAAAGAAAAGTTGCGCAGGTGCAGAATTCTGTAAATATCCCTGCAGCTGCGGAAATTGAGCAAGTGTTGCAAATCCACAACTGTGGATCCGCAGCTGTGGAAAATGGCTTAGGAGGCACAGTAACAGTGAACCTAATTAGCTGGAGCAGCAGACTGCAACATTGCAGCCATAGCATGAAGCTAAAAGCACCTACAAAGAGACCAGCAACCAGTCCCTCAACTGAGACCACTGCAGCACCACAGGTACCAGCAATACCATGTCACACAGTGGCTGTATGTCACTGCTGATCATTCCACCCTGGAGTGTCCCTGTTACCTGCAAGAGTAACACTCACTGCAGGCTGTTCAGGTTCTACTGCCTGTGGGGCTCCGTCATGGGCTGCACTAGGTCTGCTGGTTGTTGTCTGTTGCCATATCATGGCAATGTGTGTTATGGTTGCTGTAACATCAGCCACTGTTATACCCACTAGGATGCTATTACCTGTGCCTCACCTCCACCATAACTGATTTCAATTGTTGGGGCACTGCTGCAGTTTGTTGAGGGAGAGTTACACCTCACTCCAATGTGTGTAACATTTTGTCCACAACTGCAGAAAAAACCTGGCTGAGAATAGCCTTTGAGGGGCTGTGCCTTACTTATCTATCACCTTTTTATCCTCAGGAACTTCCACAGCTGCACTTTTTTCCACAGTCCATAGTGTTTTTTTACGCAGCTGTGGAGGTTTTTGTGAATAGTACTCTGAGAAATATTCCCTTTTTTCCATAGCTACAGCAGTTTGGGGGACTTAGGGAAGGTTTTGCACCTTCAGAAAGCTTTGTGAATTCAACCCCTGCTCTTTAAAGGGTACCTAAACAAGCAGTTTTTTAAAATTGCAAACTCCAAAATCTGGCTTTATAGCAAGGTAAAGTAAAGGCTGCTGTTTACATTTATACTAAAACTGCATTTATGTAAATAACATAAATGCAATTTCATAGCTTTTGAAAAATGTAAACATCAGCCTTTCAATTTCAAAAAACAGCCTTGGTTTCTCCCTGAGATGTCTGCCAAGTGTGTTAAGTGATGAGTCATGATGACATCATCGGAGCCAGAGACAGAGATCCACGTAAATTTCTATAGTGCTAACTAGTTCTTCTTTCTCTCTTTATTTTGAATTGTTGTACCAGAATGATCAACACCATGTATTACCTCTTGGATTATTTTGATCGGTACATGTTAGGCTATGATTTTGTTCATTTTGTTTACTTTAACTTGCAGAAAATGTTTTGCAATCCAGGTGACTTTTTCTTTGGCAAACTGCATTACAGTACAACACTTCAAATACCTGATGATCTAGTGGTTATATGATGCACTGAATTTTGTTTTTTGTTAACCAGGAGAGACACACTAAGCTGAAAGCTTGTTTACAGGTGTGACCTGGGAGCACAAGGAAGTTTAGTGACTTGCTCTGGGTCACACAGCAAAGTACCAGTCTTGTTCAGTTCCAAAGCTCATGCTCTCTTGTTAATCCACAAATAAGGCTTTCTTTTTCCATGTGAACACCCTGCACCTAGCCTACCTTCTGTTGAACACCCCACCATCCATACCCTGTCCTTAGTACTGCCTGGGGCCGCATATGAGCTTGCGGTCTCATGAAGAGAATTATCACACCTCAGATTGTAATATTGTAACTCAGAGAGTTGTGCACACTTATACTGATACACATCATCAGCTGGCACTGTTAAACAGTGCCTCCCAAATCACTCATCAGTCCACATTCTCAATGTTTAACTTCTGCTCCCACAGTAAACATTGAGTGGATCACCACCCTTCTGCACAGTGAAGGTAGTATGTACAGTTTCCTGTTGTTTTTTTTCCCCAGCTCATTAACCAACAACTAGGTCTAACTGGAGGTCCAAGCAATAAGCATCATGAATCACCAGAAAAACTGCTGTTCATGCCCTCATAAGGGCTGCACTTACAGTGGATAACAATATTAGCAGGAGAGGCATACTAATACCTTCAGCGAATCCACCTGGCTTCCATTGTCAGTCTACTCCTTTACCTGTGCTCTGCAGAACCCCACAGGACAGTTCCCAGCAATTCTTCTCCAGTACTTTTCTGTGCTGTACTCCACAATGTGAGTTGGCTGGCTGCCACCCTTCCAAATCTTGAATGAACTATACACAACTCCCTCAATACTGTCCTAACAAACATCAACACCCCCCACACCCAAGGGTAATCTCCCTACACTGAATTCAAGTAACAGTTTAGGTGCAGCCCTGCCACTCTGTGTATTTGTCATCGATGGCTACTCTCATCCACAGTCAGGTAGTGATCATGATGCTGGCAGACCCACATTTCAGATCTCACAGTGATCTACTCAGCGTAGTCCTTCATTTCTTCAACTAACCTGAATATAGCTGTACCCTGCTGGAATGGCCTCTTCAGTCTCTCTCTCTGGTATTCATTCTTCTCACCTGCTCCCCACACCAAAAACTGGTGAGTTCACTACCCTTCTGCATCATGAATGTGGTTAGTACAGTCTCCCATGTTATATTTACAATAAATATGATCTTCTGGTAAGCCAGGCTGATAGCAGCATGGCACACATGGAAAACTAGGCTTTCCTACCCACATAAGATCTAAGCAACCTATAATTAGGCACTATTAAATGACATGCATAATGATGTGCACACCCATCATTTAATAGTGCCTAATGAAAAGTAGCGTACATATTTTAAGGATAGGAAAACCCATCATTCCCCTCATTCCCTGCTGGTATGAGCCTGACTTACTGGAAAGATATGTTTGTATTTGATATGTCAAAATAAAACAGGGACTGTACTGCTTGCATTCATGATGCAGAAGGGTGATGAGAGCACCAGTTTTCAGTGCGAGGAGGAATAGTGAAGAATGAATACCAGAGGGGGACTGAGAAGCCCACTCTTGAAAGGTACTGCTATATTCAGGGAAGGGGAAGACGGAGAGAAATATGAGCAGATTACTGTGAGAAATAAGATGTAGGGCTGCCAACACCTTGATCACTACCTGACCCCGTTGTCCTGGCTAACATTCCCCTTCCCATAAAAGCAGTTCATGCAATTGTCCAAGGCTGTGTGTGGATATTAATGTATGAAATGGCTGCCACTACACTTTCAGTCACTTCACTACCAGTCTAGTATTGCTTGTAAAGCACTTTGGAATACAATGTGTATGAAAACCACAATATAAATGCTTATTCTTATTGTTATTATTATTTCCCATGGGTAAAGAAGACAAGACAAGCATATATTTGAGTTTCAAGAAAGTATGAACTCTAACATTGGACTGCACAAGAACTTTGCTACAAAAAAGTGGTGGCTCTAGAGTGGTGAAGGGGTGCTGCAACTCCACATAGTAACGTGACTTGCTTGCTGCTGCTGCTGCTGTTGCATTTCACTTTGTTGAAGAAATCTGATTTATTGATTGTACAAATTCAAACTATGGATTACATTTGTAGGTTCTGTCAAAAACGTACTAGAAAAGAATAATAGCAGAAAATATAAAGGTTTAATAAAAAATTTAAAAAGTGCATATTGAGCATGCACCCCACCCCAGCACCACCATTGTAGCATCCTGGATCCACCATAACCACTAGATCGCCAGGTTATTCAAGATTTGTACTGCACTGTGGTTTGCCACAGAGAAAGTCAATTGGATTAAAATACATTTTCAGCATGTTAAAGTAAAACAAAATGAACAGAACCATAGCCCAACATGTGCATTATACAAAATAATGCACATGGTTTTGACCATTTAGGTGAAACAATTCTATACAAAGGGAAAAAAGAACTACTTAGTGTCACAAACCCACTCAGCAGGTCAGGCCCTCTGCTCCCACAGTGCCTACCTCCAAGCGCAGTTTTGTGAACAGGAAACAGAAACAGGGTAACCCTCCTGTTTTGTGGGTTCGAATCAACCTTTGGTCTCAAGTCTTGGAGGGATTCAAACTGGGAACCTCCTAGCAGCTGGCATGCTACAATTAAGCTAGATAAATAGGAGATCTTAATTTAGGTCTCTTCTAACCTGTAATTATCTCCTGGCCTTCCAGATAACACCTTGCAGCTAAAACCTGGGGGGGGGGGGTCATCCCACAGGCTGTCTCAGCATCTCTCATGAGAGACATTCAATAACACATTTTTATATTACAAAAATTATAAAGTGATCAGAACCAGCTGTCCAAGTGTCACAATTCCTCCCCACCTAGACTGAATTTGAGGGCTCTATCCCCTGCATGGGATGAGCTTCCCAAATCAGCTCACTCCTCATAGACACGAAACAAGCCATCTGAGTTCTGATTTTTGGCTCCAGCCCTATGTAGAATTGTCATGTCATACCCGTGCAAAGCAAGACTCCATATTAGCAATCTACCATTGTTTCTTCCTATCTGCGACAGCCAAACCAGGGGGGTTGTGGTCAGTTTGTACCACAAAATGCTGCCCATATAAGTATGGCTCTAACTTCTTTAGGGCCCACAAAATGGCAAGACACTCCTTTTTCCACCGTAGAGTATGCCTGCTCCCTGGGAAGTAATTTTTTACTCAGATATGCTACCGGGTGATCTGGCTGGATGTCTGACTCAGCACTGCTCCAATACCCACGTCTCAGGTGTCCATCTGAAATATAAAGAGTTTGCTATAGTCAGGACTTGTCAAAACAGGAGCACTGCACAGTGCCTCCTTCAATCTGGTAAAGGCTTTTTCACAGGCTGGTCCCCAGGTAATTTTCTTTGGCATCCTTTTCTTTACCAGGTCAGATACGGGAGCAGCCAGGACACTGTAATTGGGTACAAATGTTCTATAGTACCCTGCTGTCCCAAGAAAACTCCTGACCTGCTTCTGCATTTCTGGTCTGGGCCATGCCTGGATTATCTCTATTTTTATTTGGTTAGGATGGAGCTGTCCCCGGCCTACCACATGCCCAAGGTATGCCACTTCTCCCATGGCCACCTGGCACTTCTCAACTGTAACAGTGAGTCCAGCCCTCTGTATCCTGCCCAGCACTTCCCTAAGGTGGGTCAGGTGTTCCTCCCAGCTGGCACTAAAGATGGCAATGTCATCCAAGTATGCCATGGCGTACTCCTCAGCACTATTTAACACCTAGTTCACCAACCTTTGGAAAGTGGCCGGGGTGTTCTTCATTCCGAAAGGCATTACTTTAAATTCAAATAAGCCTATTGAAGTGATGAAGGCTGACCTCTCCCAAGCTCTGTCCATTAACTACCTGCCAAAACCCCTTGGTCAGGTCAATCGTCATAAGGTAAGTTGCCCCTCCCAACTTGTCCAGGAGCTCATCCATCCAGGGCATCGAGTGGGTGTCTGACTTCATGACTGCATTCAGTCAACGATAGTCCACACAGAAATGAGTAGAACCATCTGGTTTAGGCACAAGGACTACGGGTGAGACCCAGGGGCTGTGGGATCTCTGGATTACCCCTAAATCCAGCATCTCCTCCACTTTCCTCCTAATGTCCTTTTGGACAGCCTCTGGCACCCGATGTTGTCTGCCGTATGGGTGTCTGTGTCCCTGTCTCCACATCGTGCATCACTAAGGGGGTTAGTCCAGGCTTGGTGCTAAACAATGGGGCAAAGTCTGCTAAAACCTCCCTTACTTTCTGGATCTGGTCTGGAGCCAGCTGGGGAGACAATTTTACTGCCTCCACAGAGGACTCCTGCTTACTTTTTCCAGCAAGTCCAGAAGGGGGTCTTCTTCGTCCGTCCCCTCCCCAGGACTACACACTGCAAACACCATGTCAGCCCTATTTGCATATGGCTTCATCATGTTGACATGGTACATCCTTTCTGTCTGTCTTCGGTCAGGTTACTCTACAATATAGTTCACGTCATTTACCTTCCTAACTACTTTGTACGGTCCTGCCAACTCCGCCTGCAGCTTGTCTTTCCAGACCGGAATAAGGACCATGACTTCCTGACCCACCATGTACAAGGGAGCTCTGGTTCTGTGGTCATACCACACTTTTTGTTTCTGTTGGGCAGCTGCCAGATTGCTCTGGGCTGTCCCCATAAGCTCCTTCAGCCTTTCCCTAAACTTAAGGCTGTAATCCACTATGGGAGTTCCCTGGGTGGCATGTTTGCCTTTCTAGTCCTCCCAGATCAAGTCTAGGGGCCCACGTACCCAGCATCCATATAAGAGTTCGAAGGGGGAAAATCCTGTCGATTCTTGGGGCACCTCCCTGTATGCAAACAACAGGGGGGAAGGTATTTCTCCCAGTCCCTCCCATGCTCTTCAGCAAACGCTCGGAGCATTGACTTCAGGGTACCACTGAATCTTTCCACAAGCCCATTGGCTTGTGGGTGATACGGTGCCTTGCATCTCTGCACCACTCCACACTTCTCCCATAAACATTTCATCAGGTCCGACATGAAGGAACCCCCTCGATCGGTGATAACCTCCTGCAGAAACCCAACAATGGAGAAAATCCCAAGTGAGGCATCTGCTACTTTATCTGTCCTCAGTGAGGATAGGGCGACTGCCTCTGGGTACCGGGTGGCATAATCCACCACAGTCAGGATGAATCTCTTCCCTGAGGAGCTGAGGGTATTTAAAGGCCCCACAATATCCATTCCCACCCTCTGGAATGGCTCCTCCACTATGGGCAATGGAATCAGGGTGGCTTGGGTTTTCTTGCCCGCCTTCCCTATTTCTTGGCACCAGTGACGAGACCCACAATACTCCTTCACCTGCTGGGTGAAGTTTGGCCAATAGAAATTCTGGGCCAACAGCTGCATAGTGAGCATGATTCCCAGATGACCAGACAAGGGAATACCATGTGCAATCTTGAGCAACTGCTCACGATACCCCCGGGGAATGACAAGCTGCCTGCCTAGCACCCCTCCCTCTGTCTGCACAGCCTGAGTATACATCAGTCCATTTTCCCAATAAACCTTATGCCTGCCGTCACCTCCCTGTTCCCCTTCAGAGTCTGCCCAAGCCCTTAGCTTCTCTAGACTAGGGTCACTTCTCTGAGTGGCTGCAAACCCCTCACACATTCCCAAGGCATGGGACAGGTCCCCTTCAGTCAGTAAACTAGGGTCCCTAGCACTAGCATCAGGGCACTCAGGATCACTGTCAGTCCCTACCCTCTGACAATGGGTCACCCTTCCCTCTTCAGAGTAACCCTCCGTAGTTGTATGGTTAACTGCTACTGGGGACATTTCTACCCCCTTTTTGTTAGTCTCCCCATCTGGAGACACAGGCTGGGAAATCAGCCTCCCAGTGGTTTTCACAATGGCTTCTGTGGAGTCCAGGGAACTGCAGTGTTCCCTTGCCACTTGGCTATGGGTAACTGCACACACCATCCCTTGTTTGAGATTGCTGCCCAGGATCACATCCACTACTAAGGTTTTGGCTACAGCCACCTGTTGCACAGTTCCCTCTGTTTCACCCCAGTCCAGGAGAACACTAGCCAGTGAAAATGTTTTCTCTTCATCAGTAAAGTCCTGTACAGTGACGTATTTATTGGGTATAAGCTGACCAGGCTCTACTAGATTCCCTTTTACCAATGTCAGGGATGTCCCTGTGTCCCTTAACCCTTGCGTCTGTGCACCATTTACCATGACTGGGTGCATGTGTTCTCTCATGTTCACAGGCATGCTTCCAGGGGTACACAAACAACCCACTTCTTTCCTAGGCCCCCTGTTGTGTATTGCTTGCCTTTTTGGGACACTGTCTGGCAATATGCCCAGTTTCTTTACATAACCAACATTCATTTCTTTTCTCAGAAAAAATCTTTTCTCTGAAACCTGGGGCTAACTGGTTTTGGTGGAGGCAGTGAGGGTTTTAGCTGCCCTGAAGGCGTGCTTTCCCTTTCTGCACTGCCACACCTACCCCATTAACTCTCAGAGCAGGTCTGCTCTTGGCATAGCAGTCCAAGAGTTCAGCAGCCTCTTGCACTGTTTTGTGATCTCGGTCCTTCAGCCAGGTTTTCAGCTCTGCTGGGCATGCCCAGAAAAACTGTTCTCACAAAATCACATTTTCAGTTTTATCAGCAGAGTTTGCTTCAATTCCTTCCCACCAATGTTTTAAAAACTGACGTTGTTTCGTGGCTAGCTCCTCGTAGCTCATGTCAAGGCTTCTCCTGAGCTTACAGAATTTAGCTCTGTATGATTCAGCAGTTAATTCAAATTTCTTTAACAGTGCAGCTCTAAGTTTGCTGTAATCATCACTGTCCTCATTGTCCATTTGACCCAATGCATCCCGAGCTTTCCCGGTAAGTAGCGGGGATAGCTGGAAGCTCCAGGACTCCCTAGGAATTTTAACCTGAATACAAACTTTTTCAAAAGAATTTAAAAGGCATCCATATCCTCCCCCTCTTTAAATTCGGCTATCAAATTGGAATTCAATTTGTAACCAAGTCCTGTAGCCCCAGTTAAACCCAAGCCACTTACCTGCTCTGGTGCTGGTGGTTGGAGTCATAGCTTCTCCAGTTCATGTTGCCTCTGGTGCTCACACTCCTCACGATCAGCCTCCCACTGTTCCCGCTCTGCCTCTCAGCGTTCTCACTCTGTCTCTCAGTGTTCTCACTCTGCCTCTTGGTGTTCTTGCTCTACCTCTCGGTGTTCTTGCTCCCTCTTCTCCTCTGTAGCTCACTGGTGCTTACGCTTCTCATGGTCTGCCTCCCGCTGTTCACGGTCCCTCTCCCTCTGGAACTCCAGCTCCATTCTGCGCAACTCAATTTGCAGCCTGAGTACTTCTGGATCCAGGATACTGGTGACCTTCCCCTACTGCTGTGGCCCTTTGCTGGCACTGGCCCTGTTGCCCTCCTCATCGGATCTGGACACTACACTGGCCACTAGCCCTTTCACTCTCAAGGTTCAGTACATTTTTTAGTCACTGTCTGTGACTCGATGCTCTGGGTATCTGCTACCATCAGGGCATCCACGAGGTTCTGTTTGGTGGCTTTCACCTTGAATGGGACTCCTCTGTCCCCGCACAACTGCTTTAAGTAGTCTACAGTGTGCTTGCTGTAGTTGGAAGCCATCTTCTTCCCTAACTATGGCTACTCTGACTTGCACTTTAGAAAAAAAATAAAATGGGTAGGAACTTGACTGTACGCCAAGTGATCTAGTTCTGTCTCCTTTTTAAAAATAAATCACTTCCTTTTTCTTTCTTTGCAAGTGAGCTGATGGTCTCAAGCTGACACACTAAATAATAAAAGCTTGTAATACCAAAATTATTGCACTGCTGTCAACCAATCTGTCACAAACTCACTCAGCAGGTCAGGCCCTCTGCTCCCACAGTGCCAACCTCCGAGCGCAGTCTTGTGAACAGGAAACAGAAACAAGGTAACCCTCCTGTCTGTTTTGTAGGTTCAAATCAACTTTTGGTCTCAAGTCTTGGAGGGATTCAAACTGGGAACCTCTTGTTAGTGTACCCAATGTACCAGCTCAGATAATTCTGCTCTTCGGGGGATGCCAGATATCTTTCGCCTAGGGCACCTAACCAGGTACTAAAGGAACCCTTAAAAACTCTATGGAAGGCCGTAAGAAAAAATTCTTACCTTTTCCCAGTTTGGTATCACCATTAAGCTTTTACACAGTGTCAACTTTAACCATATATGCTTCACTGGTCAAGAAAAAAGAATTTCAAAGGCACACCAAGTAGTCTCTAAAGTAGAGGTTTACTTAAAAATAGATAAAAAAATGTAAAATGTAAATACAGAACAGTATATCACAAAACCATACAATCACTTAAAATAATAAGGTTTAAAAGTGCAATTTCCTACCAAAACATACACTTAGATTTGTCTATCTAAGGTATTTCTTCTAACAGTGCTGATAGACAGATGTTGTTGTCAAGAGAGTCCAAACATGTGTGTCTTAGTGGAAAACAGAATACTGTTTTAAAACTGGCTTTGCCAACCTCTTTGCATGAGGTCACCTAACTCCTCGGTGTCAGAATATAAAAAATTATACACCCGGGATGTCTTATCAGTAAGGATGCAAATTAATTAAGTGACATTTCAGCAAAACTCATTTCACAAATTATGACATTCTTTAAATAACATCCCCTCTTTGATTTCAAGTAGCTCTTCTTCCCAGGACACATCAAAGAATCTTTTATGACTTCGCACTAAAGCGTCATAACCTGCTCTCTTCCTCTAAACATTATAAAAGTTTATGATTTCCCATCCTAGCAGCTGGCAAGCTACAATTAAGCTAGATAAACAGGATATCCTAATTTAGGTCTCTTCTAGCCTGTAATTAACTCCTGGCCTGCCAGGTAACATCTTTTAGCTAAAACCTGGGGGGGGGGGTCATCCCACAGGCTGTCTCAGCATCTCTCATAAGAGACATTTAACACATTTTTCTATTACAAAAATCATATAGCGATCAGAACCAGCTGTCCAAGTGTCACAGTTAGCACTACAGAGAGCCATAGAGCTCTCTGGCTTTGGCTACAATGATGTCTTCACATAACACATTTGACGGCCATTTTAGTAAGCAGGTAAGACAGTTTTTTTGAAATTGGATGGCTGATTTTACAATTTTCATATGCTCTGGAACCATATTTAGGTAAATTATGTCAATGTAATTTTAATATTAATGAATACAGCAGCCTTTCCTTTAGTTACCTATGGAATCAGATTTTTAAATAGTTTGTTGTCAAAATGTTGTTTAGATATCCTTTAATCACTGTTTTGAAACAGAGACCTCTGTTAGTCCATCTTGGTATTGCAGACATCTACACTACTAAAACAGGAGACTGCTATACATGGTACCCACAATGCCTCATTATGTAAATTAGTATACACAATGCCTTGTTTTAAACATAAACATACGAGAGCTTTTATTGTTGAAGCCACTACAGAAATATGGACTGCATCTCACAGTAAGGAACTTGGAAAACAACTTCTTATTGTACCAACAATGCCTTGCTGCATATGACTACATATTAGGTGCTATACTGCAGTCACCACTACCAAAATAAGGGACTGTATTTCTGAGTAACGATCATTTAAATCAACTTTGTGATTTACCCAGCATTCATTGGTGCAGTATGTAAAACACTGACAGTTCCCTTGCATGACATCATTCTGGGGGTGTAGCCACACACAGAAAACTGGAGGACAAAGTGCTGGTAAAATGTAAAAAAGAACTGACTGACATATTTTTTTACAAAACAGATTGCAGTTTCAACATCTGAAGCATGGGTGGCAATGGCATACTGTTTGAAAAAAGCATCTGCAAAATCTCTTTAGAATCAGTAACCTTTTATCCCGATCACTGATTGGTCCTACCTTTGGTGCTGCTGCTCTGTGGTTTCCCAACTCCTGATTCCTGGTCCCAGTGAAAAAGATGAAAGTAAAGTGAAACAGGAGGCAGTATAGTGTAGTGGTTAATGGCACTTAGCTGCAAACCTGGAGACCTGGGTTTGAATCCCATCAGCCCCCATTTGCACACTGTGTGACCCTGAGCAAGTCACTTAACTTCCTTGTGCTCCCAGGTCATACCTGGAAACAAGCTTCAGCTTAGTGTGCCTTTCCTGGTTAAACAATTCCCCCTTCCCTAATTAAAGTGACTGCAGCCCTCCTATGATACCTACAGCAACAAGCACTGACTGCCCACTACGTAATCTGTCATTGGTTTCCTTTGCAGTAAATCAGCCCCCAGTATTCTGTACTGCAGCTTTCCTTCAGGGGCATTGGATAGGTGCACAGTAATACACCTTGGCAAAAAAAATTTAAATTATAGCTATTACCTCAAAAGTAGCACGCTTGGTACCACCACTGCTGAAAAGTATCTAGGGATTCTAATCTCTTCAGATATGAGACATAAAATACAAATCAAACATGTCTCTAGCAGAGAAAAGTTTCTCCTTAATACCATCAGAAGGCATTTTAGTCACAAATCAAAAGAGATCGTACTTCCACTTTACAAAAACCACATTAGGCCCATTCCTGATTATGGGTGTCAGTTTGGGGAGGATTGAATGAGGGAAGCAAAAGTAAGGTAAAGAGAATTCAGAACAGGACTACCAAAATGATAAAGGGACAAGACTACTTAATCAATGAGGAAAGACTGCAAAACCTATCATTACATAGTCTTCATAGGAGATGTATTGATTGCTCCTTTTCTGTAATATTCGCAAAGATAATCAGCTACTAGAAAACATGAATATTCATTATAGAATAGGTAAGCATAATACAAGGAATCATAGCTGGCAGATCATACCCACAAAGTACAAAACAAATCCCCCCAAAATGAGGGGATGTGATAGAGACCTTTAAATACCTCTTGGGGGTTAATAAGGTACAGGAGGGGAGTATTTTTCAAAAAAAGATGCTCTAGAATGAGAGGACATGCTATGAAGCTGGAGGGCATAGGTTCAGGAGAGATATGAAAGGGGAAGGGGAAAAGCAATATTGTTTAACCAGGAGTAGCACACTAAGCTGCAGTTTGTTTCCAGGTGCAACAGGAAGTGAAGTGACTTGCTTAGGATCACACAGCATGCACCTAAGTGGCTGTGAGATTCAAACCCAGGTCTCCAGATCTACAGCTCAGAGCCTTAACCCACTGCGCTATACTGCATCCTTGAAAAATATGAGGAAATATTTCTTCACAGAAAGAGTGGTGGATTCCTTTAACAGCCTTCCAGCTGAGGTAGTGGAGGCAAAAATAGTGGTGGGGTTCAAAAATACCTGGGATAAGCTCAAGGGAATCGTAGGGGTAAGGAAGGGGGGAAGAGACAGCACCCTAGATCTGGTGGGTCTACAGCAAAAATTAAGGTAAAAAAAAAATAAACAAATTGGACAGACTGGGTGGGGCAAGCGGCCCTTATCTACCATCAGATTCTATGTTTCTTTGTTTCTTTACACCAGAAATAATTAGTGTCTGGAGCTCTCTACCAGAGGACCTAGTTAAAGTGATTTTGCAAGCTTTCGCAAATGCCTTTTTCACATAGTATGCCATTGCTGCCCATGCTTCAGATGTTGAAGCTGCAATTTGTTTTGTAAAAAATCTGTCATAGTCATTTTTTTTTTTTATTTTTTATCAGCACTGTGTCCTCAAGTTTTCTGTGTGTGGCCACACCCCCCGAATGATGTCATGCAAGGGAACTGACAATGTTTTACATACAGCACCAAGGAATTCTGGGTAAATTATAATGTTGATGTAAATGTTAGTTACTCAGAGGAGCAGTCCCTTATTTTGGTGGTGGTGACTGCACCTAACTTGTAGATGTACATAGCAAGGCATTTTGGGTACAAAAGTAGTTTTCCAATTCCCTTACTGTGAAATGCAGTCTCATATTTCTGTAGTGGCTTCAACAATAAAAGCTCTCATATGTTTATTTGCAAAACAAGGCATTATGCATATAGTATCTAGCCGACAAGATTTCTTTACTGAGAGATGTAGTCTCCTATGGTGGTAGTGTAGATCTCTGCAATACCAAGACTGACCAACAGAGGTCTCTGTTTCAAAACAGTGCTTAAAAACTTTGTTTCCCTTGCATGATGTCATGTTTGTGGGTTGCAGCACTGAGGAAAAAAGAAGGTGTGGGTTATGCAAATGAAGCAGAGCACAGAAATAAAAGCATTTATTTAATGGAAAACAGCACTTTTTGTTAGTTTGAATGGTAAAAGATTGAATTACAACTCCTACAGATTACTAATCCCATTTGCTATGGCAAAGCTCACAAAATCACTTTAACAATAAGAATGCTGACACATTTAAACACAAACCTGATATTTACTTGGATGTAGATTACCTAAAAGACTATTATTTATAAGATCATAAGACAGTGCTAAATGGGCGCATGCATTCTCTATTGTTTCAAGTACTCCAAGTGCAACTCCAAGTAGCAGAGTTTGGCAGGAGGCAGACTGCAAGGACTCCACATCCTTCACGTTCAACTGAACAAACCAGTTGTCTTTGAGGTTCGATATGCTGACAGCTGCAATGGATTAATAAAAGGATTAGATGAGTGTGAGTGGAACTTGGGGTGTTCAGCCTGTGCTGTGGTGGTAACTGCTAGGGCAGATGACCCCAAATGTCCCAAGCGATGCTCTTGCGAATGGCGCCTGGTTCCAAGTTCAGGCTAGGCTAGGTGCATGGCTGCACAACTGTGGTTCTACAGGCCATTGCACTGCCACTACCTTGCTTATTTCAGGAGTGATACGAACTAACAAGGGAGCTCCAAATCTGTCACCTACAGAGCATGTTGTAGGAGGTCCAGAGGGAGAGCAATGCCATTGGAACACCCACCTGAATGTGATTGAAAAAAAGACTGGAACCAACCAAAAGCATCAGGGAATACAAGCATACACTGCAAAACAGACATCCAAAAATGCAGTAACTGAAGGCAATAAGGCTGTAACCCAACACGGCTTATCTCACAGGGAAAGAGGTAGCTGGCCAGCAGAGGAAAACAAGAAGCTAATCGCTAAAATTGGTGAGGAGAACTGAAGAAAACACTAGCAATCATACCCAAGAAGCACACCAGACAGGGACAGATGGGTGGCAGCAAGCTGCAGATAACAAGCAACAGGGGCCGGACAGAATAAACCAGCAATCTGAGCAAAAGTACAAAGAACAGGGGAAGGGGAGGGGAGCTGTAGCACAAAGAAACAAAGCAGCAGAGAGAGAGCAAGATAGCTGCACAGAAAGGAAAAAACAAAGCACAGTAAATGCAGTCAGAAACAAAAACAAAAAGGAAACAAAAAAACAGATGGTGCAGAAGCAAGAGAAACAAGCAGGCAGCAGAAAAGCAACAGAAAGGACAACAGCAGCAAGAGTAGCACAGACAGTAGAGTAAGGGGCAAACAGCAGACAGAGGCCAAATGAATGGGAGCGATGAGACACATAGACAGAGACAGCATGAAACGATAGAGCAAGCATAGAAATGGGAGCTAGCACTGAAATAAGACCACATGTGAGAAACATTGTGACTCTGGGGCTGTTAGGGATTTATGTAGTTCTGTGGGGAGTCTGGCAGCCTCCTAGTGAACTGCACGCTTAGTCTTTCAAATAAAGCAATAAAAATACAAATAGAATATTAACCTTTTATTTTGAAGTGATCTAACATCACAAGAGCCAACTGGAATTGGAGGCACAAGCAAATCCCCTTTAAATAGATAAAAAAAAAATTCTCTACATGTAAGCCACCCCTCTCGGGGCTGGCTTACTAAGCTGCATTCTCCCTTTTAGTAAGGTTCCCTTTAATGGACATTCCGAGGCGAATCCTTGAGTAATGCAATACACAACATTCTGCAAATAGCAAGGCCAGGATTCAAGAACAAACTGTGATTCCAAGCACTGGACTAATAGGAGATAGGGTGCTCACCTTTAAAAGCGGGTGTACTGGATTTTTCATTCTGCAGCACCCCCTACTGGCCATTCCACACAGCAGCATGGGTATCAGCTGTAGCATGGCTGAAAATGTCTTGTGGCCTGAGTACTTGGTGGACTTGGTCCTTGCCTTGCTTGGGATCATGCTGCTTTTCTGTCTCACTGTCAGTATCACTGTTTACACAGAAACATACCAACTGTCTGCAGAACAGGACCATTTGGCCCACCTAGTCTGCCCAAGGCTTTCCTTTCTATTGTACCTCCACAGACCCTAACTGGTCATCAGGAACCCTCCCCCCTCCCTGCTTCCATACTAATATGCCCATATGCCTATCCCGTGCATTCTTTTTTTTTATTTTTAATTAGTAACTTTTATTTATTTTTTCCCCTTTTTCTCCTGTACCTAGGACCCCGGCAGACACGTACGTATACATGCATGGAGGTGCACGCCGTTTACCAACTCAGACCCTTCCATCCCACCCCTGCCTATTGCCACAAGACCAAGGCCTATGCTTCCCACCGAACCTCCACCCAGTGGGAGCGGAATTACAGGGGGTGCAGGCATCCACCCCGGGAGGCGAGAGCTCCTTGCGGCTGCTCAATCCCGCTCCATCCCTCCCCCCCAATGCCAGCTCCCCCAATGACCCAAGCTCATTCCCAAACCCAGGTCACCAGCGCAGCGTGAGGTAAGGCGTCCAGTGCCTCAGTCCTCAGCGCCACTGGGCCGGCTCTATCCCATGCATTCTTGAAACCTTCCACCATTCTGGCCTCTGCAACATCAACTGGCAATCCATTCCATACTTCCACCACCCCTTCTAGTGAAGAAGTACTTTGTCACATCCTTCCTGAACTTGCCCCCCCAACATCATCGCATGTCCCGTAGTCCTGGAGCTCTTCCACATTTAAAAGAGGCTCCATCCCTGTATCCTGTTTTCCCCGTGAGGTACTTGAAGGTCTCAATCATGTCACCCCTCACTCTCCTGTCCTCCTGAGCGTACACATTGAGGTCCTTCAGTCTCTCCATATAGGACTTCCCTTTCAAACCCTGTACCAGCTTGGTTGCCCTCCTCAGGACCACCTCCCCCCTGTCTATGTCCTTCCAGAGGTGTGGTCTGCAGAACTAGATACAGTGCTCCAGTTGTGGTGGTACCAGAGAGCAGTACAGTGTCAGCACCACCTTCATCCTCCTGCTGGTGATGCCCCTTCCTATGCACCTCAGCATTCCACTAGCACTGCTCATGGTCTTGTCATACTCTGCCGCCACCTTGAGGGCTTCTGATATAATAACCCCAAGGTCCCTTTTTCGTTTAGTGACCATCAACACCTCCCCCATTCTGTACTCAGCACTGGGGTTACTGTGCCCTAGGTGCATGATTTTGCGCTTGTTGGCATCAAGTTCCCAACTGCTATGTCTTTGACCACTCCTTTGGTTTCCTCAGATCCCGGCATATAGTCTGTACCCCCCTGTGGGTCTCCATCCTGACTAACTTCCAGCTATTTCTAGTTATAGACTGAATAAATCCATAATTAGTTGGACACTATTGGACTCTGGGTTTTCCTAGATTTACTTTAGTTTATGTTTGTTTTCGTGGGTGGGCTGGGTTGGGTTTTAGAAAGGTTAGGTTGTGTGAGTGTAGGGTTCTATTATTTATACGTGTAAGCTGATTATGTGTGCTTGAGTGACTGTGGGTATATTATTTAGAGTGAGTGGGGGTAGGGGGCAGGGGGCAGGTTTTATGTGATTATTTTAATTATATTGGTTTGTGGGTGGTCTCAGCCAGGTTCATTATGTGTGTGGGAGACAGATCTCTCAGGATTAGCTACTCGGCAACCAGGCTACTGAATATCTGCCCCTTTGATGACCTCCCCCTTCAGCAGCGACATATAGATGCTGCAGGGAGGTGTGCATCACAAGGAGGCAGAGTAGTAAATGGTAGGGTATGTGGAGTGCTTCTGGGGAAAGTGATATTGGGGAGGTGAGGGCCAAGAGGCATCCTGGGGTGAAATGGGAAATAGAGAGAGGTCCAGCATATCTGGTCCCCATACCCAGGGATCTTGCTGGACCGAGTAGGCAGGTAGCTGTTAGGCCAGCAGTCTCTGACCATCCCTTTGGGGCGGTTCTTTGCACACCAGATTGAGTAGGAATAATACCTCAGTTATAGCGGACTTGATTTTTACAGTTGATTTGACCTGCATTATAGAGACCTGCCTGGGAGATGATGCTGGCCCAATCCTGGTGGTGTCAATCCCAGTGGGGTATCTGTGGTACACTCTAGAAAAAGAAGAAGAGTGCGCATGGTTAAGATAGGGTGCTGTAAATGAATAAACTCAATGAATAAAATACACAGCACTCCAGGCTAGCATTCAAAAAATCTTTATATATTAATTAAATAATTAATTAATATATAAATATTTTAACTCTAACCTGGAGTGCTGTGTATTTTATTAATTGTATCTGTGGTACACTGCCCGAGGAAGGACCACAGGGGTGGGGAGTAGCCATCTATTTTAGAGCCAGCTTGAACTTCACAGTGCACCCAGTGAAGTCTACCTTGTCATTTGAATTCATGGCTATACGGGGTGGGGTGGGGTGGGGTTCAGGTGCAGGTTGCAGAATCCTTCTGGTGTACCGACCCCCAGGGCACAAGAGGGAATTGCTATAGGAAACAGTGGACTTCATTTGCTGTGAGAATATTGGAGTCGCCCAGATGGTTAATTCTGGGCACTTTCAATGCCTGGATCGATGATGAACTCTTCAATTTTATTTATTTATTTGAAAGTTTCACGAGGAAAGGCATAATGAGCAAATAATGCTCATTTCCAGATGTGTCCTGGGGGGAGAGGATACATAGAGATTATCACAGTAACACAAAAAACAGAGAATACAGAACAATAATAGATACAAAACATCATGGATTCTCTGGGCCTAGCACAAGTTGTTACTACTGTGGCCCACAGACATGGCCACGTCTTGGACTTGGTATTCTTGCTGGAACTTCAGGTTGACACCCTTGGACTGATCCGGTCACTTGGTCAAATCATTGCACAGTAAAGTTCTCATTTGGAGGCCTTCCTAATTGCCCACCCCTTGTGGAGATGGTCTGCTACTGTCTCTTAAAGGGGTTGTCTCTAGCAGGCTTTCAGGTGGTAATGGACCTCTTGAGTTTGATGGCTGCTTGTGAGGCAGGGACTGGGGCTGCAGTGGTGGCCTACAATAGGGCCATTGCTTCGGCTCTCAACTTTGTCGCACCTGCCTCTGTACAGTATATGACCCAGACCTCCTCACTTGAGATCCCCATGGTTTAAGGGGGAGCTCAAGGAGATGAAGACCATGGGTCAGTGAGTAGAGCATTGCTGGTGGAGGTCTGGGACCAAGGAGGATACACTGGCTTTGAGAACTCACTGTGGTGAATACCAAAGGGCAGTCTCTCGTAAGAAAGCAGAGTTCCTCCCTTATTCAATTTGCTATTGGTGCTTTCACCCCCTTTGTTTAAAATGTCAAGTTATTGTGGTTTCTGTGTTGTTGTTTATTATCTTTAGCTTTCCTTCTCTTTATAATTTTTTTTGACACAGGCATATTTGGCACTGTTTGCCAATTATCTTCACCAGGGCTTCTCTACTTAATTTCTCTATGCCTTCTTCAATGGCAATATATGCTCATTACTTCCTTGCGTTAGGGAATCGTTAATTTTTTCTTAACTCAGTATGCCATGTTATTTGCCGCTCATATGTATATTTTTGTCCATCTGTATGCCTGGCTACTGTTTATATTGCTCAATGTATTGTTTATGTATGATGAAAATCAATAAAACTTTTTACTGAAAAGAAAGCAGAATTCCTGTCCTGGGAGATTGCAGAAGAGAGGAACAGACTGGCTCAGATCTTTTGGACGGTAGGCAGGCTACTTCCTCATGCCTGACTCCAGCTGGTTAGAGCCTTGTCAGCCACAAGATGCAAAAAGTTCACTCTGATCTTCTCTGATAAAGTGTCCTCTATTCAATTGGGGATCTCCCTGATGGGCAGTTGCAGCCCCACAGTAGTAAGTCAGGTGTCAACAGGAGTGACCTTCCTGCCTGGGTGAGTTTCGACCAATGGGGGTGGAAGAAGTGAGAGAGGTCATTTCAAAGCTACTGCCAATGTACTGTGAACTGGACCAGGGCCTGAACTGTCTCTTAGTGGGATGTGTAGAGTGCATAGGTTTGGTGTTTGCTGAGATTGCTGGGATTGTCTGGTGCTCGCTGCCAGATGGGGTGTTCCCTAGCACCTTGAGGAGATGTTGATGAAGCCCCTTCTGAAGAAGGCTTCCCTCAACCCGGACTGCTTAGCAAATTATAGCCCAGCTTCAAACCTTCCCTTTCTTGGAAAGGTTATTGAGAAAATTGTGACTTCACAGCTCAAACCACACCTTTCTACCTTAGACATCTACAAGCCCCTCCAGTCAGGATTTAGGTCTAGGCACAGCACAGAGACAGAGTTAGTCAGGATGCTAAATGATCTCCTCAGGGAGAGAGATCAAGGCGAATGGTTAAGTCTCACTCTACTCAGCCTCTCTTCAGCATTTGATACTGTGGACCACAGGGTGCTGTTGGATTGCCTCAGGGAGCTCTGCACTGGGACCGTCATCAAATGGCTTGAGTCTTTCCTCACTGACAGGAAGTAGAGGGTTGTTGTAGGAAATTATTCCTCTTGGCAATGCCCCTGTCTTGCAGAGTTCCTCACGGCTTGATTCTCTCACCCATGTTCATGGTATGAACATGCTGCCCTTGGGTGACATCACTAGATGCTGCAGCATTGGGTTTCACTGCTATGCAGAGGACACCCAGCTGTATCTGTCATTGGCCCCCAGGACACAGGACGTGATGTCCATGCTGAATCCCTGCCTGGCCAAGGTCCAAGACTGAATGTCCTCTAGCTGGCTGTGGCTTAACCCTGACAAGATGGAACTGCTAGTGATTGAGTCTGGTCATCATCAAGGTGTAGAGATTGTTGAAGCGGCAACTGGGCTGATACTGGGTTTCTCCCTCTTACAGTCTCTTCCAAAGTGAAGAATCTGGGTGTGATTCTGGATAATGGTGTGACACTAGAGGCTCAGGTGTCAGCCATTGTCCAGAATGTTTTTTACCACCTTAGAAACATCACTGAGATCAAACCTTTAATCCCATCTGATGACCAGCCAGCACTAGTGCCCACTTTTGTGACTTCTAGACTTGACTATTGCAATGTTCTGTACCTCAGGGTGAATGGAGGTGTCCTGCATCATCTGCAGCTGGTGCAGAATGCATCAGCCAGGTTGCTGACAGGCCTGCCTAAATCCTGGCATGTGACCCTAGTTCTGCATAGTCTGCACTGGCTGCAAGTAAAGTGGCATATCACCTTCAAGGTCAGCTTGCTGACCTATAAAGCCCTTCATGGACAGGGCCATAGTTATCTGAATAACCTCTTGACCTCCATCACCCCCCCTCCACCCTCTCGCACCTCCGAGAGGGGCCCCCAGGTGGTTCCCAAGGCCTGTCTCAAATCCTCTGGGACAGGACCTTTGAAGTCGCATGACTGACCCTGTGGAACTCCCCTCCCAGATCTCTGAGGGAGGCCCCCTCGGTGGAGGCCTTTAAGAGGAATCTGAAATCCCTCCTTTTTAAAGGAGGCATTTGGTATATAATCTTTTGTTTACTGGCTGGTTGCTTTTAAGGATTGTCTAACTATTTATTTTAAATATTTTATCCTTTGCATAGTCTTAATTTGTCTATTGTTTATTTATGTTTCTTTTATATCTGACGAATGCTTCACTGTACAGCACTCTGAGCCCCTGGGACTGGGCACTTAATAAATCAAGGTTTACTTACTTCTTTACTTTGCAGATTTTAGTGTCATCTGCAAATAGGCAGCCCTGCCCCTCCAGTTCCTCTGCAATTTTCCTTTTGAAGATATTGAAAAGCACTGGTTGTAATACAGAGCTTGTCTGTACTTGGCTGCTTTATTATTCTTTTTCCACATTTATTTTTCTCTGTTTTCACTTTTTCACTTTACCGCTCTCTCTTTTACCTTAAGTTGTCCTTTTTCACATTTTAATTAATTTCTATGCACATCCTTTACTTCTTGTACCTTTCTGCTACTCTCTCTACTCTCACTACTATTTGTTCCCCATAATCCATTTTTATGCTTGCTTCCACATGTGTGCAAGAAACATAGTGCCACCATACGAGTTTTCGTAGGTGTGCCTCCCCCACTTCCAATGCCCTGCTCCCTTTTGCAGGCGCGGCTGCACCGCACCAGTGAATGTCCGAGCTGTCCATGACAGCAGTTCAGAATGCAGTGGCGTACAGCTGAAAGCAAAAAAACGCTGTAATCAGCGGTTGTTACATGTAGGCAATTTGCATACTGGTGTCGGCAGATAATTTACATACTGCCCTCGGCAGTATGCAGAGTGCTTACACGCAGCACTGCATCCTGAACAGCTGTCATAAACAGCTTCCTATGCATCTACTCTCTCCCCTCCCCAAACACTCAAGTAGCATGCTGGGAGCCTACCCCAGCATACTCATGCGCTCCCCCCACCGCACACAGTATGGCTGACAGAGGTGCCCAATCCCCATTGGCTACACACCCCCCCCAGACTTCTAGGTGCCATGCTGGGAGCCCACCCCAGCATGGCAAAAGTCAGAATGGCGATGGGGGTGTGCAATCTCCAGTCGGCTCAATTGAACCCCCCCAAAAGAAACAGATTTCCAGTTGCCATGCTGGGAGCTCACCCCAGCATGGCAAACGTCTGTATGGCTGACAGGGGTGCCCAATCCCCTGTCAGCTCCACTGCCTCCCCAAAAGAAATCTTCCAGCTACCACACTGGGAGCCCACCCCAGCGTGGCACAAGTCCTGCGTCGTCTTCCTAAAAAGAAAACAAACACCTGAAAAGAAAAAAATGTCCCTCATTGATTGTCTTGCCCCCAACCTGTGCCCACCCTCTGTGCATCCACCTCCCCACACCCCCCACCCCACACTTACCTCCGGAGTCCGGCGTGACATTCTTTGGTGGACCGGGAACATGTCTGCACTCTTCAAAGCCAACCACGATCTGAAGACATGCCAGTGAGCTGTATAATGGCATAAATGTTTTTTTTTTTAACTTTAGTGCATATCTCAGCCATTTTGGGGAATTTTTTCACCAAATTTTCAACATGGGGTTCTTGGGGCCCCACCTCATGAATTCTGTCACTGTCATTTTGTTATTTGGCCCCGAAAGGTGATTTCATGGTCACGGCGCAGAATCACCTTTCAGGACCTAGTAACAAAACAACAGTGTCACAGTTCATGAGGTACACCCCCCAAAATCCTATGTTGAAAATTTTGGTGAAAAAATTCCCCAAAATGGCTGTTTTACAAGCGTGCATTGTGCAGTTCCTATGCAGGCTCGTAACTTCATAAATTTTTAATATTTTCACTCCAGATTTTCAACATTGCCATTTTACCACATCTCCTTATGAGCAGTACAGCTGTCATTTTTCATATCTTGTCCAAAATGTGTTTCTGCGCATGTAGCACCCAATGGTGCAGTCAGTGTGTGAAATCAATGTTAGGGACAGATTAAGAAAATTACAGTGACACTTTTCATGAGCAGAGGTCTTAAAATGGCTACGTTGAAAATTTGGTGACAGAAGTCCATAAAATGACTGTGTTACGAGCGTGTATTGCGCAGTTTCCATGCACCCTCATAAGTTCACAAATTTGTACTATTTCATACACTACTTAATATTTTACAGATCGGTTTAATTGGTATTACCTGACATAATCTACGATCAAATGAAGCAAACAATAAACAGCTGCATTTCAGCACAATTTATAAGGCCGTAGGCAAGGCTGGCCAGATGCTGGGGTGCATAGAGAGGGGGATTTCTAACAGGAAAAGGGTATACCATCATAACGATGACTGCAATTGAGTGACTTGAATATGAGCAACTCAGTTACAGCGCCTGTTAAGTAGGCTACCGAGCAAGGTTAGCGATCAGGGTGACAGGAAGAAGGTGAAAGTGACAGAAAGGACAGGAGGGAGGGTATGTAGGGGGTTGTGCGTCAGGAAACTGCCGAGCTGGTGCCATGGGGGAGTGGTGATGGTGGCATGCTACAGTGGGAAGGGTGCAAGGTTTGGGGCTGGGGAGGATACAACTTTTTATTGCCACACGTGCTCTGTAAAGAAAATTTTTATTTTTTCCAAGGTTTTCCCCCTCCCTGACATACACCCGGAGTTAGTAATCCTTAAGTACACCCCCATAGAAAAACCTGTTTATGTTCACCAATGTTTCTTTGCTAGAGTACACGCCGCCTTTTTTTTTTTATGTGATCAGAATGTGGTGATCGCTATTCCATGATCGCCATTATGACATGGAACCCAGGAGAAGGAAAGTGATGTTGCCACTGTATGACTCGCTAGTTGAAGCTCACCTAGAGAATTATGTTCATTTCTGGAGGCCGCACTTCTGCAAGGACATTAGCAGGGTACAATCGGTCCCAAGGAGGGCTACTGAAATGATAAGGGAATTTGCAAGAGAAACCACATGAGGAGAGGCTGTGGAAGCACAATATGTACTCCCTGGAGAAGAAGAGAGTGAGAGAAGACATGACTGAGACCTGTAAGTATCTCACGTGGGTGAACAAGGTGCAGGAGGGGAGTCTCTTTCATAAGAGGAGGAGCACCAGAATACGGGGACATGCTATGAAGCTTCAGAGGGGGAGTTTAAGAGGGATGCTGGAAAATACTTCTTCACAAAATGGGTGGTGGACACCTGGAACAGCCTGCCAGAAGATGTGGTGGGTGCGAAGACAGTAGGGGGGCTTCAAGCATGAGTGGGACATGCAGATGGGTATAATAACTAGAGGTAAGGGACAAGGTAAGGAAAGGTAAGAGAAGGACATCTGTGACCAAATAGGGTCCAGAGTGTAGTAATAGACAGGGAAAATAGGACAGACTAGATGGGCCTACTGGTCCTTTTCTGACAACACATTCAATGCTTTTATATGTTTTGACAAGCCCCCCACTCAGCACAGACCTTCCCACACTCCACCCACCTTCCCCTTCTCAAACAAGCACAATTTATTATGCATGGTTCATAGCTCAGTGCTTATGTAACATATATAGAAATGATGTAGATGGTTGATGGATACAGAGGCCAGCATTATTAGGTAGTAATATGAATGTTTGTGCTTAGGTACTTGGATGCTTGAATTGAGTTGTTTGATAATATTTGATGGTTTTGGCCTTTGTCTGTATCCCACCTGTAGGAAGGAAGGAAGCTTGGTTTAGAATTATGAAAGCCCCCCAGTGGGATAAGAGTGCCGCAGAAGGAGGAGGTGTAGGGGAGGATGGTGGGTGAGTGCGACTCGCTCTAAGCAGAGCGGGAGTCAGCTGCTTCAGTTAAATAGGCTGTGGTGGAGGAGCTCTCCCCCCACATAATCCCAGGCTACTCCCTGTAATTATGTGTGGTTCATAGCTCAGTGCTTGTGTAACATATATAGGAATGAGGTAGATGGCTGATGGATACAGAGGCCAGCATTATTAGGTAGTAGTATAGAATGTTTGTGCTTAGGTACTTGGATGCTTGAATTGAGTTGTTTGATAATATTTGATGGTTTTGGCCTTTCTCTGTATCCCACCTGTAGGAAGGAAGCTTGGTTTAGAATTATGAAAGCCCCAAAAGAATAAATGATCAACGATTGTCCTTTAACTGAATGCAGAAGAAGTCGTGCATGACAACACTTAGTAATGATAGGAATAGATGATCACCTCCTCCAACTCCGGAGAGTGTGACCAGTAGCACTCAGGAGAGGAAAAACCCCCTTGGGGGGAAACCTCTGAGGACCCATGGCTACTGACCTGCCCGTCCATCTGTGCATACTAAAGGAGAGAGATCCTAATTAAACTAAATTAATCAGCTAAATCTGAATTCTAATTTGTAGATTTAATCCAGATAAACGGAGTTTAAGAATTGAATTGTAAATGTCCAATGAAGTAATTTCCTCCTAATAAAGTCTGAGTCCAAGAATCCATGTACAATTCGGAATGATTGAGAGTGGATATGAAGAACCTTCTTCCGGACTTCCGTAGATAAATGGGCATAATCCAGCAAATGTATGACAGTGGAGATAAAGTTGATGACTGATGAATTCAATACAGGAGACCAGATGCAGATGGTTGCATCCAAACTTGACATCAACGAGGCAGGATGAATAGAAGTAGTACTACTTCCTGATTTTTAATAGAGGGCTTGAATAGTACGTGTCATGAAAGAAGGCTTGTAGGCCAGGCTACCGACTGATGAATCCAGTTCTGATAAGTGAAGTATAGTCTTAGGAATTGATATGAAGGTAACGGCTGTAGAGCTGAGCTGGAATAATGGCAAGCTGTAGTGGATAATCGGAGACACAGATGCAGGGTATGAAACATCCAAGTAGTAGAATAAGGTGAGCCCAAAGTAAGCAAGTCAGGTGGACTGCTAATCCAAACCGAGAGGTAGAAGAAGCAGGGATTGTACCCACAAAGGCAGATGAGAAGGAACAGGATGTGGCAATCAGCCCTTGAAGAAAGCGCAGCTTAACCGGCAGCTGGTGAGGTAGGAGAGAGAGGCGGCTGATTCCAGGTATGGAAAGTGCAGTCAGACCCATGGAAGTCTGCTGATAGAATAGAGCATGGCAGGTAGTCCCTCGGCGAGAAGCGTAGCTTTCCAGCAGCTGGAGAGGTAAGTAGAGAGGCGACTAGCTCCAGGGAACAGGAAATGCAGCCAGAACTATGGAGGTCAGCCAATAGGAATAGCACGTGGTATACCGCCTCCAGGAGACATATCTTGAGTCAGATTAGAGCAGAGTAGTACTGCATTTGTAAGGCAGATGTAGAGAATGGAATGGTACTGAGGACTGACGTATCCATTAGATCAAGGATAGCAGGGATCGCATTGAAGAGACCATGGCATAGAGATGGCAACTTGATGAGGAATAGCATTTGAAACTGTAGGCATGCAATGTTTGAGGCAGCACTAACCGGACGAGACCCAAATAGTTGAGCATAAGAATCCTGGATGGAGATAACTGAAGAGCCTGAGTCAAATGGAGTAGCGTTGTTACAGGGTCCAAAAAGTGGTAGAGCACAATCAGGATAAGGTCTTCATGAGAGGTGCAACTAAGTGACCTGGAAAGGGTGAAGCAGCAGCAATTCCACACGGCTGAAGCAGCAAGACAAAGCATCCAAGAATAGAGGAAGAACGAAGAAATGGTCAGATGTGGATCCATAATAAAGGAGCTTCCTGCTGGCTGACACGGTATCAAGTAGGCGCATAGTAGAATGTAGGAATCTCCAGGCCCCGAGCCGGGTGAGGCAGAAGTAAAGAAGAAGCAGGTAAACTTCCCAGCCCGAAGGGCGAAGGCAAGTCGGAGAAGCAGGCGATTAGCAGGCAGCCTCCCAGCCCGATGGGCGAAGGCAGGTCGTAGAGGCAGGCAAGTAGTAAGTAAAGCTCCCAGCCCGATGGGCAAAAACAGGTAATAAAAGCAGGCGATTAAGATGTAGTAGAACATAGGAACAAAGGACCTCCGGGCCCGTATGGGCACATGTCTGACGAAAGCGATGGCTAACCTCCAGCCCCATGGGGCAAGGCAGGTTATAGATCAGTCGTACAAGATGCAATGGAAATGTCAAACTGCAAGCAATGCAGAGGGTCATGTCCTGGCAGGTAGAGGTCACAGTAAATACGTAAACAAAGGTAGCAGGCTGACAGAAGATATGAGCCTCCATGCCCGATGATGGGCGAGGCAGGCACAGTCTATGACTAGTCGAATCCCCAGGTCTTCAAAGCGAAGCAGATACAAGGTAGAAATATACGAACCTCCAGGCCCAAGAGAGATGCATGAGCCTCCAGGCTGGATGCGGCGCAGGCAGGCATATAGTACGAATAGTGATATGAACCTCCATGCCCGATGCTGTGTGAGACAGGCATAGTGAATAGTAAGCGAACATCCAAGCCGCAATGCAGTGAGGCAGGTGGAGTAAGAGAGCAACCTTGATGCAAATGAATGAGCACTGATGAGCGGATTCGAAGTAAGTGAGGGTAAAGCCCATGCAGTTCGAATATATACTGTTGGTGGAATTTCAGACAGCCAGGGTGGAGCCGGAAGTGGGAATGCGATGAATAGGGCGAACAATGACAACGAGATGTAAGCAAAAGACCTGCACGTAGGTTGGTAGTAATAGAAGCAGTAGCAGTCATGGATTTGCAGGAATGTAAATGATGTAGCAATAAGCAGTACTGAATAATGCATAAGGAATGTAGTGGTGGTGATGATGAGGCATGTAAATAGTAGGGGAGTAGTCTGCCCCACCTAAGGTGTTCCTTTGAAGAACAACAGTGGAAGCATGAGTGTACAGATATAGCCCAACAGTAAGTGCAGACGTATTCCTCCTAGAGGTAGTATAGAATATTCTATGGCAGTCTTAGGTATGCAGAAGTAGCGGAAGCAATAGGGATTCCACAGGCAGCAATGGCACCGGTTCCAAGCAGGCACATTGGAACCAAATAGCAAAAATGAGAATGAGGGCAGCTACCAGGAAATGCATCTCGAGTAGCAGAGGGGACTAGTGAGCAGAACGAATTCGAACAGTTAGTAAAATGCAATGACTAGCCAGTTAATTTCCTCTAGGAGCTAAGGAATTCCTGAACAGCGAACTGGTTCCAGCGGTCCTTGCCCAGCATGCTCACAGCTCCCAACATGGAGCAAGTTCCATTACAAACTGTGGCATGTAGTAATGGCCATAATAAGTTGTGAGGCTGTGGCTGCTAAGAGATAGCCCTGTAGTAGCGATGCAGCAGGGGGAAAGAGAAAGCCCAACAGACGGTGGTGGCAGCGACAGAAGCTGCAAAGCAAATCCCAGCGGAGGCACAATTGGGCTTCGGCAGGGTAGCGCTCCATGAGAGTGGGAGACCCCAGCCATCTGAAAGACAGGTAATGAAGCATATCGGGTGTACTGGAATGCACTTCGTAGAAACCAGAGGCTCATAAAACAAGGAGGGACTCCCGAGGCATACAGACTATGGAGCTTGTAGGAGAAGTACATGGGAGCAGCAGAATCCAGGGCAGCAAAGGCAGTGAGGAACAAGCGGTCACTCCTGGGCTATGCTCTGGCGTAGTAACGGTGGCTGAAAGAGCCTGCTAGAGGAGGTGGACCATGTGAAGACACAGAGGACTCCCACTACCAGGAAATAAAGCCGGTAAGGTATGGGAGCAGCGGCGGATGAACTATACCTATACCTGGTTAAACAACTAAATTAAAAAAAATTAAATTAAATTAACTACAAAGGTGGCAGGAGAGCCCAAAAGAAGAAAGAAACAGCACAGGAGGCACAAAGTGGGGGGATAAAGCAAACAAGGGGGGCAGCAGGTAGACAGAGAATGGAGGCAGAGGGCAGAGAGCACAAAACAAGGCAGGGAAAGGGAGGGGGGCCAGCTGCGCCGCCGGAAGTGAGTGCGACTCGCTCTAAGCAGAGCGGGAGTCAGCTGCTTCAATTAAATAGGCTGTGGGGGAGGAGCTCTTCCCCCACATAATCCCGGGCTACTCCCTGTAATTATAATCAAGCCCCCCATATTGCACAGGCCTTATCACCCTTATTTCACCTTCCCAAACAGGCATGATTTTTTTAACAAGCTCACCACCTGGCATGGATCTTCCCACCCTACACCAACCTTCCCAGAGAAGCACAATTTATTTTAACAAGCTGCACACACACACACACACTTAGCACAGACCTTCCCACTCTCCAACAACCTTCCCAAACAAGTAAAACATTTTTAACAATCCCCCCCCTCCCGGTATGCAGCGCTGGCCCTAGCTATTCAGGGCCCTGCGCGAACCTCCTTGCTGGGGCCCCATATCAGAAGCGATTCTCAAGAAACATCCTCATCCCTATTATGGCCTCCCTGTAGCTTCATTTTTAGCTAGGTTTGTGTCATTTTTGCACTTTACTTAAATTAGTACATACGGGACCAGGAAAAAGGAGGCCAACAGGACAGCAGAGTTTTTTGGGGGCCCCTCTTCTCTTGAGACCCTGTGCGGATGCACAGTTCACACCCCTAAGGTCAGCTCTTCCAGCATGGAGCTTCCCACCCTCCCCTCCCCTACCTTCCTGGACAAGCACAATTTATTTTAGCAAGCCATCACTCGGCACAGGCCTTCTCACCCTCTACCCACCTTCCCAAACAAGTGCAATATTTTTTAACAAGTCCCCTCCCCATCTAGTACTGAATTTTTCACCTTCCACCCACCTTCCTAGACCTGAACAGTTCTTTTTATGGCCACGATGACCTCGAGTCAACTCTTCCCAGCTCCCACCCTCTTTTGGACCAGCATATGTTTCTTACCAGGGTGCCCACTCACATTGCCCTACCTTGAAAACCCCTCCCCTCAACCTTAGCTGTCTCCCACCATCCACCTTCCCTGACTAGCCCTTCCGTTTGGGGGTACTTGGTAAGCAATACAATCACAGTGAATGAGAAATCTGCATGTACTTCTAAACATAATCTGCCCCACCATCTCTCCTCTCCCCTCTGAACTGTTTTTATTATCAAGTCACATCTTCATCAAACATAAATGTAACATGTTAACAAACTAGTCTGTGTTCACACCTACTGTTTCAGGAAACAGGCAGGATTTGGAAAACAGCAGCAGTCTTGCTCGAGTTTGCCTTGTAATCTGATCTCACCTCTCAAGCAGTGCCCACCAGCCCACAGAAAACACAACAGCAGTAAGTTGCAGACAGTCGGTAAGGTGCAGTCTGGCACAAAACAAATCTCTAGACTCTCCAGCACACAGGACAGAGGGAGGCTGGAGCACAGCTGATAAATTTACAGCTCCAACTGTTCCAACTGTGCTTGGGAGGGTGTGACATCAGTTAGCAGTGCTGGAGTTTGATGCATTGCAGACTCCAAGAATAAAAAGAAAACAGCCTGCTTTAAGCCAGGAGTGGTGTCACTGCGATCATCGGGGGGGGAGGGGGGAATATCAGCTAGCAGTGCTGGGATTTGATGCAGGCTCCAGCTAAGGATAAAAACAATAAAAACAGCCTGCTTTAAGCCAGGAGTGACATCGCTATCATCAGTCTAGGATGGAAGAATGAGGAAGAAGGGACCAGGAAGCCTGCAGTACCTGAGCTAAGCAGCTCTGTGTTTCCTCAGCATAAAGCTACCAACAGTCCCTATTTTCCCAGGACAGTCCCTATTTTAGGCAACATGTCCCAGTGTCCCCACAAGTTTTGCAAAATGTCACTTTTGTCCCCTTTTTTGCTTACTTGTCCCAGTGTTGTCCCTTTTTTTTTTTTGCTGACTGCTAATCCGTGAGTGACAGTTATTTCAGCACCACTGTGGCGCTGCTCAGGCTGGACAGCAGTTTGCAACTTCAACCCCTGTGCCTGTGTTGCACTGCAAGCATGTCAATGGCAGCACAGTAAAGCATGTTGCTTCCTGTTAGATTAGACTGGGTAGTAGTGCAAACAAGCACATGTGGATATCTGCCTGCCAGCAGCTTAGAGGGGCTCCAGACAGAGAAGAGACCGGCAGCAGGGAACTAAGGTACTCAGACCTGATCCGCTGTAGGGAAGTGTGTGAAAACAATCTGGTGTGGTGGTGTGAGTCACTGAAGTGAAGTTTGCTCAGCAAATGAGGTGAGTGTGAGTGGGTTGGATGGGACTGTCTGGAGGAACAATACATGCAGCTTGAATGTTTGATCACAATTTAATGCAGGTTTGCTTCTAATGAACTTTCTGTACGTCATGATTTGGAACTTGCTGCAGCAGAATGATGTATTGTTTTAATTTGAATGTTTGCTACTGGTGTTACTGTGGGGTGGCATGGCCAGAGCAAGCAGCAAAATGTAACTGATTGTGCACAGCGTTGTCGGCGGCAGGGCGATAGTGGAGAGAGTCGGGCCACCCAGTGTTGCGTAGCGCAATAGCTACAGGAATCGCACGCCGCTATAAACGTAAGTGTAATGTAACGTTACTTGGGCAAGTGAAGTAACAGTGACGAGACATGCGTGGCAACTGACCCAGCTATTGGGGGTCTGTGCCCCTCCCCCACAACTCCCCCCCCTTCTCCTTCACATCACACAACTACCATCAATAGGGCAATAAAAAAACTAATATGAAAAAGTGAAAAAGAAAACAAACTAATAGGAGATAGTGTAGTGTATCGGACTATCTCTGATCAATCGTAGACATAATCAATTCATTTTACCTTTCATCAGGAGGCTGTGACCGCCGCACCCCCCCCCTCCCAATTTGGACTATCTCTGATCAATCGTAGAAATAATCAATTTATTTTACCTTTCATCAGGGGGCTGTGCCCCCTGCACCTCCCATGATTGCGCATTGTCAGTTATGCATTAAGTGCAGCACTACGACTGGTCCGACACACTCCACTATCTCTGGCGGCAGTGCCCATGGGAGTGATACAGTGGTGTAGTGTGTGTGGGGGGGGGAGGTCAGGATGGACTGTCCCAGTTTTAGGTGTTGGAAAGTTGATAGCTTTACCTCAGCATCAGTCAACAATGAGATCGAGATGGAGGCAGAAAGTGGAACCAAGAAGGCATAATGAGAACCCAACAGAATAGCCTATTGAGAACTTGTCTCGTACTCTCCCTACAAAAAATGGCTAAAATGTTTCCTGCTACTCTGTGCTCTCCTCAACAACTAATCTGCAAATAGTGCATTGCCCTCTCTAACTCTAAGCAAATGGGGGTAGGGGCTTTAGCTGTTTAAAGATAATCATCAGCGGTTTCAGTATGATGGGGAAGAAAATCTCAGTAATTCAAAACAAAAGGCTCTTTAGCTAATAAATACTTGACTGCTTCCAAGATACATAAAATAAATACTGTGCTGGTCTCCCATTTTATCCCCCAGAACAATAAACCTCAATGCTTACCTCTTTTGGGTCAGGAGAAGCTTTTTTGCAGGTGAAAGAATACCTTCTCCACAAAGTGCTAAATGTTGCTGTGCTTGGGACATGCAAGGTGGCTTTTACTTTCTCTCTGCTCAGTACAGACTAGCGCGGTATAACTCTGCCTACCCTGACCTGATCACTTGTAATTTGAATCAGGCAGGCAGATTCCCCATTGACTGCTGGTCCAGTATGACGTGTCCTTCTCTGTGTCGCAAGGAGACACACTTGCAGCATAATGCTGCTGGCAACCAGCCAGGCCCGCTGCTAACACTGGCCCACCTGCAATTGCAACCATTGCGTGCCCCTGGTCATGGCCCTGCTCCCTCCTAGGTTAGTACCCTATTTCAGATTTTAGTGTCATCTGTAAATAGGCAGACCTTCCCTTCAGTTCCTCTGCAATGTCCCTATGAACATTAAAGAGCACTGGTCCCAGCACTGAACCTTAAGGTACCACAATGGTCACCCCTGTTGCTGGAGTGTGAGCCATTTACCACTGCCCTCTGCCTCCTATCCTTTAGCAAATTGTGCACCCAATTTTCCATTTTGTCCCCCTGCCTCCAAATTGGTCAACTTCCTGGGCAATGCCCTGCGTGGCATCGTCACAAGCCTTGCTAAAATCCAGATAGGCCACATCCACTGCCCCCTCCCTGGTCTATCACCTATCTCCTTGTTCATGCAGTCAAAGAAATAGATCAGATTTGTTTGCTATGTTCTTCCCCCGTGAACCATTGCTACCTGTAGTCCTATAGGTCACTGGATTCCAGATATTCAACCAGTCTCTCCTTTAGTAGGACCTCCATTAGTTTTCCCACCACCAAAGTTAGGCTGACAGGCCTATAGTTGCTATATTTCTTTCTGCTGCTGCTGTTGTGCAGAGGGACCAAGTCAGACCATCTCCAGTCCTCGAGAAACACTCCTGATTCCGGTGAGCTAGCATTTCCCTGAGCTCCTTCAATACCTTAGGGTATACCCCATCCAGTCTCTTACCTTTATCTACTTTCAAGGTAGCAAATCATTTCAGTACCCTCTTCTTAGAAAAGGGACTTCAGTCCATCCCCCCCACCTCTATCTTTACTGCTACCTGGTGGCCCATCCCCTCCACTTTCCACGTGAAAACCAATCAAAACCAAGCAAAATTGAAAATACGTTAATTCTACCAACTCCGGAATATGGAAGTTGTCCACATGTGCATGCTAGTTAAAATATCCTGGGGGACCTTGACAAGGTCTTTAACAAACTGGCTCATATTATCTTGAACACTGGCTTCAGGGCAAATAAAGTAATTGTGACCAGTATAGCTGTTTAAACTTTAGGTCCTTGGAAGTTAGGCATTTGCAGTGGACAAACCTGATCTTCAAGGTAATACATGCCTTGGGGACTTGTCCCTTTCCCAGCACATGACCCTTGAACAAAATGACACCACGAGGTGTTTTGTCAGAAATTCAAAAATTAAAAGGCTGAAAGTCCCAAAGGTGTTTTCCAGATTTGGGGAGATGGGGAAAGGTTTTCACAGTGGAACAAACCTAGTACTGTGACCAACAGTATAGTGTCTGTTGAGATGTTTCAAAAAAAGGTGTCAGAAATAAATTACAGTGTGTATGTAGTTGTTTTCAAATGTGCATTACAGTAACAACTGAATATAACCAGATGTACGTTGTCGGCTGTGTTGTCTTGAAAGTGGTAGAAATTAATTGCAGTATGAATTCAATCAATCAATCAATCAAATCTTTATTTATCCAGGTGAACATCATTGAGCACAGCTCATTTGCAAGATGGACCTGATAAGGTCAAGGTTCAATTACAAGGTTACATACAGTTATACCGTTACACATATGTACAGATTTCAATATCAACATTGTCTAAATCTACATCCTAAGCATAGCAAAATACATAGTTACATATAAATATACAAATGCACACCATCTAAACTATATCAGCATCGACACTGTCTAAGTCTACATCCTAATCATAGCATTCAATACTTTATTGTTCAAGCGTAAAATCATAATGGACAAGGGGGAAGCAGGAGTAGAATGTCTAGATGATGGGGATCATAGACTGTGGTAGGTGTTTTGATAGGATAGTATAAATGTGGCCTGAGCAAGGGCTGGGGCCTGCACTGGTGGGTTGATGACAGGGGTATAAGGCTAAGATGTATGTCAGGGAGTAATGGGAGATGGTTAAAGGCAGGGTGCACGGAGTCTGAGAGGTAAAGGCTCTTGAGAGGTGGATTCAAACCAAGAATTGGCTGCCTGAGGAGGGGAAGGATAGGATTGGAAATATTCTAATGCTTGTGGAAGAAATTACATTTTTCTTGGATAAGCCTCGAATATAAATGTTTAAAGGATGTAACTGTTATATAGTTGTTCAATTTCAGGGTCTTCTGTAACATATTCCATAATGTAGATAATACATAGCTGATAGCAGATCTCCCATGTCGAGTATTGAATTTGGGCACTTTAAGCATGATGAAGTTATGGCTTCTTAGGGCATAGTTACTTGCTGTGACTTGTGTGAAGCAGTCTGAGATGTAGTTTGGGAGCATCTTAGATAGTGCTCTGTACGTCCATAGTGCGGCATTTCTGTTTCTTCTGAACTGGAGTGATGTCCATCCGACTGCAGCGTAGAGAGAGCAGTGATGAGTGCTGAAGGGAAGACCTGTAATGAACCTCAAGGCTCTACGGTAAAGTGTGTCCAATTTGTTCAGATAGAAAATAGGGCAGTGACCGTAAAGGAAATCTGCATAGTCTAATACTGAGAGAAGTGTGGCCTGGATGAGCATTTTTTAGAATCCCTGGTTAGAAAGTGCCTTATTCTGTAAAAGAGTCCAAGCCTCTGACAAAGCTTTTTTAGCAGTTCTTCCAGGTGATCTAGGTAGTCGAGTCTGCAATCTACCCAGACCCCCAAATACTTGAATTTTTTTACATATTCAAGGTTTTCACCAAAAATAGTGGATAACTGGGGGAGACTGTTTGGTGAGGAGTGACCGGCTTGAGTTTGGGGGGAGAAAAACATTGCCTTTGTTTTTTTTGCATTTAGGAGAAGTTTTTTTCCAATAGTTGATGTTGTATGTTGAATTCCGCTTGTAGCTCTACGCATGCCGTTACAGGTGAGTAGTTACTGACATATAATACAGTGTCATCTGCAAACAGGTGTACAGTGGCTTTGGTGAGATTAATGTCAATGTTATTGATGTAGATGGCAAAAAAGATTGGGCCCAGGATGGATCCTTGGGGAACTCCTCTTTGCAGAGGTTTGAGTGGAGACAGGTCTCCTTCAGCTTTCACTTGCTGAGTCCTTCCCATGAGGTAGCTTTTAAACCACCTAAGGGAGGATGGATCTAATCCTATGGAGTACAAGGAAGAGAGGAGCAGTTCGTGGTCAACCGTATCAAATGCCTTACTCAGGTCTAGGAATACAGCACATACACTATTTTTTATCCAGTTTGATTTGCCAGTCATTTGTTACTTTAGCCAGGGCTGAGATGGTGCTGTGCTTGGTTCTAAATCCAGATTGTGCTGGATTTAAAAGATTAGCCTCTTCGAGATATCCTCTTAGTTGAATGCTCACTATTTTTTCTAGCAGCTTGGATAGCACCGGGAGGATAGAGATTGGTCTGTAATTGTTGAGGTCCATGGGGTCCCCTGCTTTCAATAGGGGATAACTTGGGCTGTTTTCCAGATTGAGGGAATAGAACCTGATTTAAATGAGAGATTAAAAGGTGCGTTATTGGAACTACTAGTGCATGCATGGCAATCTTTAGAAAATAGGGAGTCTGCATCTGCACTTTTTTTGATATCCATCTGCGAAATTAGATCTTCCACTTGTTTCAAAGTGGCTGGTTTGAAGGAGAAGCAAGATTCAGTTATCCGTGCTTCAGTACTCTGAATGCATAGCTAAGAGCGTAGGTAATTAGCCGGAGAGTTGTCAAAAGCTAGGCCAGCAGCTGTAAAGTGATTGTTGAATGATTCCAGTATTTCCATTCTATCAGAGATTGTTCCCTTGCTATGGTGTATTTTAGCTGGGAGTGTAGTACTAGGCTCTTGTCCTGTTATGTCCTTTATGGTACTCCAGAACTTGGCAGGTTTGTGGTAGGAGGAGTCAAGTTCTGCCATGTAATATGCAGCCTTAGCATCCAGTACTTTCCTGGTACAGCTATTTCTGGCTTTTGAACATCATCCAGTCAGTCAGATTCTTAGTTTTCCGTGCCTTTTTCCATAGCTTATCCCTGTCAAGAAGAGGCAGATTTGAGGTCAGTTGTGAATCAGCGGCAGGTTTTGTTTTGGTGCCTTCACCTAGAAATTGGGGCATGAATATTAAGGGCACCTATAACTATGTCGTTTAGTACCTCATGCGCTTTTTCCACTGTATTTGCTAGGTAGAACTCTTGCCGTTGTGTTGAATGATTTAATTCTCGCAGATACGCCTCAATGTTGAATTTTTTCTTTGATCTCCTCAATGTGAACTTAGCGGGGGATGATGGCTTGCAAGCTGATCTTATTCCAGCAATAAGGCAATGGTCACTTATATCACTGAATAGCACTACAGCGTGCGTGAAGAGGTGAGGTTTACTCACTAATATGATGTCTAGTAATGTGCTGTTGCTCAGATTCTTTTTATTGATTCTGGTGGGTTCATTTATAAGCTGCGTAAACCCATGTGTATCGCAGAATGAAATTAAGGGTGCTGCTGCCTTGGATAGCCAGTTTAGGTTTAGATCTCCTATGATTATAGCTTCTTCTATACCCTTATTGATTAGATTACCCAAATGGGCTAATAGCTTAAGGTCAGCTGAGGGGGGCCTATAGCAGCCAATTAGCTGTAGTGATGCGGTATTGGAGAGGGCCACCTTCAGGGATAGGCATTCAAATTCTTTGGACATGGATGATGAGTCGAGGCAGGTTACAGATAAATTGTCCTTTACATATATAGCTACACCCCTGCCCCTTGTTTGGCGGTCAGCTCTGAATACTTGATAATTGGGTGAGTTTCTATCTGCTGTGGCTGGTCTGAGCCATGTCTCTGACACGACTAGTATATCTGGCGAGGTATGATTAATCCAGGCTTGTATCATCGTAAGCTTTTTTAGCAGGCTGCATACGTTGATGTGGAGAAAACTTAGCCCTTTGATCGTGGCTAATTCTGCTCGTGTAGTGATACATTCTGGCGGACCTGGATTAAGTTCTGCATTTCCAGCACAAATTAATATGAATATCAAGAATTTCACGAGTGCTTCGAGAGAGTAAACGAGGATTCTATCTCTTGCCCTTTTTTTATTTTTCTGGGACCTGTTTTTTAATTTATGCCAATCATATAAGGGGTTTTGGGTTCTTGTCAGATCACTGAATAGAAGTCTGGTAGACAGGCATAATGGGGAGCTGTTTACCCAGTAATGAAGCACAGTCCCATATGTTAGTAGATCTGCTTGAGTCCCTTCTTGGTGGTTACCCCACAGGTTGTGTTGCATCATTGGTAGGTCATATATGCAGAGCCAGCCCTTTTTGATTGTTGATACAATAGAGTAAGTGGGATAGTACATCGCATCTTCATGAATTTCATTGACAGGGAGATAACCTTTCTCATCGCTCTCCATAAATAACAGCAAGAAGTATCCAGAGGGTTCCCCCCATTATGAGAGCACTGCTGATAACATCTGATGCTATAATGCAAGCTTTTGTGTTGCCCTCAGTGGTATTGTTCATGACTTAACCAGCTACTGCCCGATGAGAAAACTTCAAATAAGGAAGGGAATTTTTGCGGGGGGGGAGGGATTCCAGGAAGGATTCTAAGACTCTTGACTTATCAGCTTAGCGTTGGATGTAAGAGTTTAGCTTACAATGGTGATATACAAAGAGGGGGAGAGATATAATATGATAGAAGGATACCTAGCTTCCTACTTCCTGATGCTACTGTTTAAGAGCAGATATTGGTCAAGCTTTGGTTCAGCAGTGTAGGCAGTTTGAGAGAGTAGTAGGGGAGGACTGCTGATTTGGTGGCTATAGGGAGGATGTAGGGCAGATTGCAGGTCAGCATGGCGCAGGGGGCAGGAATAGTGTTTTGGCGGGAAGATGCCTATATAAGAAACACACAAAGAGGGAGAAGGGCGGGTGGGCATAAAAATTGCGGCTTTCCCGTACCTTCCCTCGTGGTCCCTCCTGGTCTCGTGGTCCCTTGAGACAGCTGGTGACTGCCGACCGCCCGCTGGGGGAGTCTGGCCCTGGCGCTCAACTGAGGGCTTCAGAAGGGGATCCTCTAGTGAGAAGAGACAGAGAAGGCACCAACAATTAGAGCTTTGCAGTGACAAGCATTTGTGCTGAGCAGGGGGTCGAGAAATTAGCACAACAAAAGGCTGTGGGGGGGGCTGAGGCGCCGTAGCGTCTGGCCCAATTCAAAAGGTACACAAAAAGGCTGTAAACACTTTAGCAGAGTTTCCACAATTCACAGTTTCCCCAAGTCCACAATATCATGAAAACAGCTCCTTTTTTGCAGTTATTACACTTTTGGACCCATTCAGAGTACGGCTTTTACAATGTCAGGCAAATGTTTGAAAATGAAGCAGGGGGACCAATCGGATGCGAGGCCGCGGAGAGAGCTCACCTTCTGATTGGTTGCGGCTTTCCTGTACCTTCCCTCGCGGTCCCTCCCAGTCTTGTGGTCCCTTGAGATGGCTGGCGACTGCTGACCGCCCGCTGGCGGAGCCTGGCCCCTGCGCTCAACTGAGGGCTTCAGAAGGGGATCCTCTTCCCTCGCAGTCCCTCCCAGTCTCGTGGTCCCTTGAGACGGCTGGTGACTGCCGACCGCCTGCTGGTGGAGCCTGGCCCCGGCGCTCAACTGAGGGCTTCAGAAGGGGATCCTCTTCCCTCACGGTCCCTCCCGGTCTCATGGTCCCTTGAGACAGCTGGCAACTGCCGACCGCCCGCTGGCAGAGCCTGGCCCCAGCGCTCAACTGAGGGCTTCAGAAGGGGATCAAATTGCACCTGAAATGGGTATTGCTAGAGTAAGTGCAATATACGAATTGTGTGAGCATTAAAGGAGTGCATTTTAAAACAGACCATGGCCCAAATATGTACTTTTCATGTTTAAAAATCTATTTTATACCTACCTACCTTAATTGTTAAAAAAAAGATGATTTCCTTACCTCGCGCCACCCCAGCGACCCAAGTTTGGGAATGACCTCAGGTCGCTAGGGAGCCAGCTTGCAGTGGGGGGGAGACGGTCGGAGTGGGATTGAGCTGCTGTGCAGCTCTCCCCTCCTGGGGTGGAAGCCCACTCCTCTGTAGTTCCGCTCCCACCGGGTGGAGGTCCAGTGGTAGCACAGGCAAGAGGGAGCGGCGATGAAAGTCTGGGATCCTGGCATGCATGCATGCCTCCACATGCATATGCGCCACAGGGGGGAGTGTAAAACCACAAAATAACAAAAAATAGAACATGGAAAAAAAAAGATGATTTCCAGCAGTCGCTGCCTTTCTAAGGTTCTCCCCCAAGTAAGTCTAGGCAGTGTGCTCTAGTGCTTAGAGCATGGCTAACAATCAGGAAATCACAGGTGTAAACCCCACTTGAGCCAAATACCTTGTGACCCTGAGCAAGTCACTTAACCTCCCAGTTCTCCTGTCCAAGCAGCTGTGAAAATGGGAAGAAGCAGGACCTCACTGGAAATAAGATGTTGAATATCAGCTAGGTTATCCTGGTGAAATAAATTGAAAAATAAAAGAACAACACTGTCAGCAATCCCTTAGCTTTCCTGTCCCTTCCCCTCCCATATGGTAAAAAGGTTAGAACATTGCTGAAAACTGTGAGATCGTTGAGTCGCTCCCTGCTAGGGCCAAATATTACACTATGTGACCTACTAATATAGTACATGCTTCATCACAAGCTAAGCCCTTTTTTAAATTAATTTACCCTCTCACTAACCAAGCTTAACAATTTGGCTATAAAACTGGAAAGCAAGAAAACATTAAGGCACTGACCAAAGGTTGCTCTTTTTGCTACTACACCTTACCAGTTGCTCTGGGTTTCTGATTGAGCTGTGTGTACCTCGGAGACCTGGGATTAGAATGAAGGCAGTGACTGGAGGAGCTTGGGCAGTATGCAGCAAGCAAATGGTCCGTAGCTGGCAGTGCCCACTGGAGGTTGGACATTTTTTTATTTTTGCGTTTAATAAAATAAAGAAAAAACTAACAATGTCTGCAACTGCAGGTTGCTGACTGCTATTTGTTTCAGGCTGAGCTGTATGTACCCCTGAGACTTTGGTATAGAGTGAAAGGAGTGCCCTTGGGGAGCCTTGGCAGTAGATGGTCACTGGCAGTGCCCACTACTAGTTGGGATATTTTCTTTGCAGATATAAAATAAAATATATTTACCTCCTATCCTCTCCATAAAATAAAACATGTTTACCTCCTACCCTCTCTGTAAAATAAAACACATTTACCTCCTACCCTCTCTGTAAAATAAAACATATTTACCTCCTACCCTCTCTATAAAATAAAACATATTTACCTCCTACCCTCCCTATAAAATAAAACATATTTACCTCTACCCTCTCTATAAAATAAAACATATTTACCTCCTACCCTCCCTATAAAATAAAACATATTTACCTCTACCCTCTCTATAAAATAAAACATATTTACCTCTACCCTCTCTATAAAATAATACATATTTACCTCCTATCCTCTCTATAAAATAAAACATATTTACCTCTACCCTCTCTATAAAATAAAACATATTTACCTCATACCCTCCCTATAAAATAAAACATATTTACCTCTACCCTCTCTATAAAATAATACATATTTACCTCCTACCCTCTCTATAAAATAAAACATATTTACCTCATACCCTCTCTATAAAATAAAACATATTTACCTCTACCCTCTCTATAAAATAAAATATATTTACCTCCTACCCTCCCTATAAAATAAAACATATTTACCTCTACCCTCTCTATAAAATAAAACATATTTACCTCTACCCTCTCTATAAAATAAAACATATTTACCTCTACCCTCTCTATAAAATAAAACATATTTACCTCCTATCCTCTCTATAAAATAAAACATATTTACCTCATACCCTCTCTATAAAATAAAACATATTTACCTCATACCCTCTCTATAAAATAAAACATATTTACCTCTACCCTCTCTATAAAATAAAACATATTTACCTCTACCCTCTCTATAAAATAATACATATTTACCTCCTACCCTCTCTATAAAATAAAACATATTTACCTCTACCCTCTCTATAAAATAAAACATATTTACCTCCTATCCTCTCTATAAAATAAAACATATTTACCTCATACCCTCTCTATAAAATAAAACATATTTACCTCCTACCCTCTCTATAAAATAAAACATATTTACCTCCTACCCTCTCTATAAAATAAAACATATTTACCTCCTACCCTCTCTATAAAATAAAACATATTTACCTCCTACCCTCTCTATAAAATAAAACATATTTACCGCTACCCTCTCTATAAAATAAATCATATTTACCTCTACCCTCTCTGTAAAATAAAACATTTTTACCTCCTCTCCTCTCTGTAAAATAAAACATATTTACTTCCTACCCTCTCTATAAAATAAAACATATTTACTTCCTACCCTCTCTGCAGCTATGTTTCCCATTCCCTTTCTGTTCCATCTAGCAAATGTACTGCTGGTCAAGCTGCTTTCTCACATTACTTTCCACCTTTCTCCTGTCAATCCACTCTGTCTCTTTTTCCTACTCCCTTTAGTCTCTTCTTCATAAATCTTTTACTCCATACTGCAAATGTCTGTGACCCCAACATCTTGATCTCCTTCCCCCTACTCATATTGCCCTGGCCACGTTGCTATCCCTTCCCCTTGCTATGCCTACAGGGGTAATTTTCCTTTGCCTATCCTACCTCAGTTTTATCTACCACAGGTACCTGTTGTACTGTTATGCCTTTTACTGTTTATGATTATCATTCTTTTGGTGTACTACATTGCTGTATGTGATTATTATTTTTGCAATGTTGTTAATTACTCTTTTTTTTTTCTCTTCTAACTTCTATGCCCCCCGGACATATCTGGAATGAGTTGTTATCAGCTCAGTATGTCTTTCCTGGTAAAACTGTTGAAATAAATAAAATATATTTAACAGCTGGCCCACCAGTGCAGCGGTACCACTACCACTCGTGACGCCCATGACCTGAGTTTGAGAATGGACCTGGGAGTCAGAGGGCTGGCCGGGGGGGAGAAAGATGGAGCATCCCGTGGACTACTTTCCTCCTGCATGGTGGGTGGGTAGATGTGTGTCTGGCATGAGATCAACCCCTGGTGGAGGCCAGGGGGTGCCACTGTGAGAAGTGAGATGTTGGGAAGGCGTGCTGGACATTAGTACCTCAGTGCACTGCAACCTTGCACGCTATACCTCCTAGGGGCCATAGCATCTAAAATGCTGATTATTGATGGTGCTCCATTCCTCCCATCCCACCACATCCCCCCCCCCGCGACACTTGATCGATGACCGAGTACAGTCTTCAGTTAGATTCAGCCCAATCCTGTGGCTCCACCCTGGGGGGTAAGCGGGGGGGGGCAGCGGTAGTCTGCAGTGGACCAGCTTTCTGTGGTGTGCCCATCATTCTTCAGCCAGCACTGCCATCACAGAAAACACAGGGCCCTAACAGAAGGTGATGCCAAGTTTAGGTCTCACACAGACTTGGACACTACCAAACAAACATGAGACTATTAAATAGTTTTTTCCATTTTGCTTTGTTCCCTGACTGACTCAAGCAGGACTACTCAGTTCTATCCTGCCCCACCCTTGACCAGTCACCACCTCCCCTGGGACTCACCTGGATCCAGTGACCCCCATGGCTGTTCCCTCAGGCCAGAAAGGGAAGGGCCATCCTTTCCCTACCCAGACATTCATTATCCAGTGTGGATCAGTGGTCCAAGTGGCGGCATTGGTTGAGGAGGGTGGGCAGAACTTCATGGGGCCCAAGTCTGCCTCTCTTTTTCATTTTCTCTTTGGGTCCCCTTCCACAGAGGCTCATGAGTGTGTGTGCATGGAGGCACGTGCATGCCACAGAACTGCAGCCCTTCCCTTATTCACACTTGGATGCCAGCACTACCCCAAGCCTTCACCTGGGGGCAGCCAAGGGCCATGATGGCAGACCCCCCCAAGAGAGAAGATCGATCCCCCAGACACTCGATCCTCTCCCCCACAGCTGACCACCAGCAACCCAAGCTGATTCACGAACTCGGGTCACCGATGTGGCAGGTGGTAAGGCACACACGCCTCAGCCCTCCAAACCACTGGGCCAGCATGAGACTATTACTTTTAACATCTTTATCGACTAAATGTGTCACAGCAGTATATCGAGTCTGCCTTACAAACTGCCATATTGTTTGTAAAATGCAATCTTTATGTAAGCCCCTCAAAACAGGATTACTTTTGTGGGAGCTTTTGCTCAATATTTCCCCTCCATTCTCGGGACTGGTTGGTGGTTCTGGAGGGATTTGGACCCATTTGGTGTGCGGGTGGCTCTTCATGGCTCCAGCCACCCCACTGTGGTGTCCTGGCTCTTGGTGGGTGAGCCAGGAGCTGCTTTTCATTTCCACACCTCTGGGAGGGCATTTTGGAGTTGTGTTTGGTCATGGGGGGTTGTCGTGGCAATGTGACCGCAGTTTGTACATAGTTATGACAGCCGCGCTACTAGGCATGCACATTCGCAGGTAAAGATAAATCCAATGGAGTGGCTGCTCCAGTCCTGGGTCTGGTTTTGTGGTTGGCCGGGCTTGAGACCGTAGTTTCAAATTAATAAAAATATTGTAATTAAAGATGGCAGTTCCGCGCTTTTGGGCATGTGCTGCTGCCGGGTGTACAAAATTTAAAGGAGCAGCTGCTCCTTTTGCGGCTGAGTAGTTTCGATGCCGGCTGGCACCATGGGGCCAAAGTGCAAATAGTTATGTTTGGGACTACATGTCCCAGGGGACATCAGGGAGCAAAGTGTTTTTGGCGTTGAAGGACTGGTCCATGATTGGACCTCAGGGGTTTTGGCACCTGAGAGTTCAGGGGATAAAAGAAGAGAGACAGGATTCTGAGGAGAGGGGAGAGGTCAGAGCTTGGTGTTTGCCCACTCGTCCATATAGCCAGGTGTCTGTCTTTTATTGAGCCACTCAGTGTAGTCAGGAAAATGGATGTGGCGGTGGCCGTCTGTTAGGGAGCCTTGTGTTTGGGGCCAGTCTGTAGTTTCGGTCCCTTGAAAGGGACAGAGGGAAAAGTTTGCTGCCAGAAAGGTAGCACATCTGGAGGAGTCAGAGACATGAGGTAAGGGGTTGTAGTGGTGGGCCAGGGGTCCTGGACATCCCACCGGTCCTAGTCTACCCCTTTGTCAGGGACTGCTTATTCCTGGGCTCTGGGCCCTGAAGGAGCCAGCACTGAGGGAGGCTGTGGGTTTGGGCAGCTGCCCCTCAGAAGTGTGGACTCAGTGGACATGGAGGGAGGAGCGGACGAAGAGGGTGGCCTTTGCAGGGTCATCCATCCCCTGGAGGTCTGTACTCCTCACTGGGAGCTGAGACAGAAGCTAGAGGAAAGGAAAGTTGTGTTGCTGGCTGCTGTTTGAGGGCCTATTCAGCCACAAGTGTTGCTGCCTGCATTTGGACTATAGCTGCCCAGGCTATGGGTAGCTGCCTGAACTAACTTGCTCAGGGCTGTGACTTCCACATTCCAGAAGCACAACTAGCTTCGATGTGACCTGCTCAGTCCTAAGAAATCTGATTGTATTTTACTGTTCCATGGAGTGACTGTTGCTGTTTTTATCAACTATTCATTAAATGGGATCCCCTGTTTTCTGCAGTTCTGGAGTTTGCCTCCTGTTTTACGGATGACCTGTTTTGCTGCTAAAAGAAGTTTGCCTCCACAGCAGTTCCCAGTGTGTTCCAGGGTTGATCCTGAAGAATCTGTGCACCATTTAGGAAGTTGTCAAGAGGCCTGCCTTGGTGAGACTGCCTACAAAGGCCTGCAGGTGAAAAATCAGTGTTCTTCATCTCTCCTGACCACCTCCACTCCCTGAAAGTCCAAGGGCACCCCCGGATGGAGCTAATCCATCACCAGCACCACCCGAGGGAATCCAGATACTCTCTTTCCTGTTTTACTTCTGGACTGTGTTTCTCGGTAATGCAGTGCCCCCCTCCCACTGAGATACCATCAGGATACCCCTAGACACCGGGAGTGGGAGGCTTACATTCATTTAGGTCCTACTGGTAACTGTTTTTTAGGTAATTTTGCAACTTTAATCCTTTATTTGTAGTTATCTTTTTTTTGTAACAGTGTATAATTTAATGTATTCATAGCTGCCAAGGACTCCGTTTTAATTGAGCTTTTGTTCATGTTTTTTTATCCTGAATAAAACAAATAAAGTGAAACTAGTGTCATCAAATTTCCAGAGGAGAAAGTACAGTTTTTCAAGTGAGTTGAGGCAGGCATAATAATATGTGCCATTAATCCTGCAATTCTACAAAGCAAGCAAGTAACACCACCACCAAAATAGGCTGTACTAGAGAGAACCGCTGAGAACTGGAGGACATACACACACTTTATTTAAAATTAGGTGACAAAGTCTAAGTTTAATCATGACTCATGAATCATGAGTCCCAAGTTACCAGTTACCAGTCAACAGTCACAAGTCATGAGTCAAAACTTGAGTCGTGAGTTATGAACCACAAGTCAGAAATCATGAACCACAAGCCACAAATCATGTGCTACAAGTCACCAGTCACAATTTTACAAATCACGAGTCATGAGTCATGAATCATGAGTTACAAGTCATGTTTTTTTTTTTGAAGCAGGTGAAATTTAAATAATACTAAATAAAAGAAAAACACAGGAAGTGTCATGTTCCTGCCCTGGGCTACTAGGTGTGACGTCGTATGCTGGATCATGAAGTTCCTTAGCTGCAGCCACAACAGGAGGGAACTAGACAGTTATTGCCTCAGTCTCACTGGTCACAGCTGCAGTATCTGTGGGAATGGATGTTGCATGGCTGGGTGTTTCATTATCTACCCACTCCCATCCCCTCTACAGCAAAAGTCAGATCTGATCAAGTGTTGCCAGCTCCTTACCATAATTTAAACAGTTCTGTTTTCTCTGCATAACAAATAAAAAGAAATAGGAGGGACATTATTATATAATTAGAAAATCTGTGGATCCAGGAAAAGTAAATTAAGCGGTATGGATACAAAGCAGATGCAAAACTCCCCCTTCGGACAGTGCAGACACCATCCTCATTTCTGTCCTGGAATGGGGGTGGGCATGTCCCAGGAAACCTCACACGTCTAGGGATTACATTTTGCTCGCCAGGAGCTCTCTTACACTGAAATCTGCGTGTCATTTCTCTCAGGCTTGGAAGTAAAATATTGGAGCACTCCTGAGACCCTGCCTTCATGCAGCAAGCAAGCACTCGTATTTGCAAATGTCTAAGCACTTGGCCTTTCTGAAAACATCTGTCAAGGTGCATTTGTACACTTAATCTCAAATCCAAGGACCTAATTTATCTTCACACTGTCAATGTACTGTGCAATCCAATATTCATCTCCAAGGGTTCTGGCTGTCCTCCCAACCCCTTTCCCAGGCTGCCACAGCCATGCCACTTTCTTTTGCTGCATCTTGAATGGATGAATAGGAGCCCTGTTTCATCCCCAGCAGCACCAGTTCATCTGTCTATACGACTGTTTTGACCATCTCTGTCCTTTCTTCACATGCACTTGTGTTATGCAGAGGGCATTTCTGCATCGTCCAGAGGATCCCTACCCCTAGTGCCGCTCTGTCTGCCCTTGCAGTTAATCACAGTTATGACTTTACGTATCAGGCATTCCGAGGCATTTGTTTACCACAGCTACCCTCACTGCTTCCTTTTGTTACCACCTATTTTCTTCTCAAAGCAGGGTTCGTGCTCTGCCTTAAAGTTCACCTCAGCATCCTGTATCATACCAACCAGGCATTTTTTCCATGGAATTGAGATCCTGATACCCCAAGGGAGATAATCAAGAGTCAGTACCTTCCCTTGCTAGCAACCCACTGATGCCTCTCTGGCTAAAACCATAAAAAAGGAACAGAGTAGCACACAAGGTACAGACAAAAATGTTGCAGTCAAAAAGTATATTTAAACCAGATCTGTGCAACACAAAATATGTACAGATGTTAAAAAGCACACTCACAAATGTGGGGGGAAGAGACCACGAAAAGCAAAGGAGATCACCCCTGTGTTTCAGCTCTGTGGGTTTCAACTCTCCTCTGGCTGCCTGGTGACCTTCGTTCCACCTGCTCAGATCCTTTCCCTGGCAGGTCAGACTGTGGGCAATACTACCCAGGGATTTATTATGCTTCCTCCCTTCAGTCCTGGAACTGGATTTTCTGACTTATCTTGTGCTTTAGATCTGCTGCAGATTTCTCCTGCTGTTTTCAGGTGTGACGATTCAGTATGGGCCACACTCCAGAGTCACCCCACTGTGCTCTTCCTCAGTGCCTTCGGGAGACCTTCACAGGCCCAAGGGATTTTTTGTCATCTCCTAAGAGGGGAACCTCTGCTAGCATTCCCACTCCATTCTAGTGGTCCTCTATTACTCACATTTTATGGGCAGTACCCCTGACTGACCCCCAGGATCTCCAATCCCTTGAGATCTTCCCCTTGGTGCTGAGATCCCTCAATGGTAGCCACCCAGGTCTCTTTTGATGTCTCCATTAACACCCCCAAGGGGTCCTGAACCCAAGCCACTCTCATAGCCCCAAGAACGGCAGCACCTGGTATCTACACAAGCTTTCCAGTGGGAGTCTCCTTCATATGCCACCTCTGTCCCTGGCCTGAGTTCAGCAGCCAGCTACCACCCAAACTGAAACCTTGGCATCAACCATACTGAGTACTAGCAAGTGCCCACTCCCCCAGGCAGTCCAGGTGACACCCAAGTACTCAAGAGCACCCAGGAACTAATGTTCTTCCTATAAGCAGTACCCCTTTCCTTTTAGACTGACATTCCAGGCAAAGGTGTCCCAGTCTGTCCCCCACCTGACATTCCAAGGGCACTTGTTTCCCCAGTGCTGCATGATCTGTACTGGCTGCTGATAAAGTGATGAATCTCTTTCAAAGTTGATCTGCTGACTTATAAGGCCCTACACAGGTTGGGACCTGGCTACTTGTCAGAGCTCCTGCACCCTCACTCGTCATCTTGCCCTTTCTGCTCCACTGAAGTGGGCCTCTTGTCTGTTCCAAGGGCAAGGCTGGAAACCTCAGGAGACATGGCCTTTGAGGTGGCAGGCCCAGCATTCTGGAATTTGCTCTCAAGAGCATTTAGAGAGGCTCCCTCAGTGGATGTCTTTAAAAGAGATTTGAACACATCTGTTCAGACAGGCATTTAAACAGTGCTAAAACTTTCTTTTTATCCCAGCTGAGATTTCATTGGTATTCATTTATTTGTTTGCTTTAGTTATGAATTTTCTGCTTTAATGAATGCCTTATTTAGTTCTCTGCTGCACTGTAGAGCAGAAACAATTGAATGAAGGTGTTAGGGGCCCTTTGAAAGTAATATTCTCCAACTGTATGGATTTTTCAGAATTTCCTTTATTCTCATCCCCTACATTTCACTCTCAGATAGAGCTTGTTCACGGGGTTAATTTTTCTTGTGATTTGTAAACACATATATTTGTGTAACCCCTAGGTGGCGCTATCCCAAGGGCTACTACCCCTGCCTGCTCGGCTAGAAGCAGGTTAGGGGACCTGAGTTCTGAAACAGGTGCCTCCACCTAGAGTTCAGGGTTGGTAGTGGTCAAGCTAACCTGGGCACAGCCCTCCTGGATACTGTAACCCCCCTCTTTCCCCTCTAGTGGCCTGAACACTGTACTGTACAATAATCACTTTCACAATACCCCCTGGTACACCACACAAGCACCCACACTGTTTGTACTTACCACCAGGGCTGGTTCCTCTGGCTTGACCCTGGGGACCCCCTGTAAAACAAGGTTAAGCACAGCAAATAGCAACAGTACAGTACTTTGAGCACAAACTGGAACCACAGTCAGATTACATGCAGAAAACATTAGATATGATTTATTCAGGGGACTTGAACAAGGGAGGGGCAAAATCAGGTTAATTAGCGTAAAGGTTATATCAGTCAAGCAGTTATGCATGCGCTTTGAGTCCCCCCACACAGTCCACCTCTGGGTACCCAGGTGGAGAAGAGATGGGCTAGCCAGGACAGTTGCCCGGGGTGCAGCTGGTTGGGGCCCTGTGATAGAAAACACAACATGCACAGTACATAATATTTGTAATCCGGAGCCAGAGGGCTCAGTTCATAAAGGAAATGAAACAACAAGACAATCAGATGACACACTCAGATTAAGCTGTTGGTGCAGGGAGCTACCCTGGTATTTACTCACGATACCCAAGACTGGAGACAGGCTGGATGAAAATCGAGACTGCAGATGGTTGATCTGGAATGCCAGGAGAAGCAGGGCCCACACAAGTCACAGAGGCATCGTTCCTGTTCAAGCGTGGAGCAGGGGAGCTGATCCCCAGGCAGGTCTCTCGTTGATGGCTTCTCTGTGCAGTGGGTAGTCTGTCTGAGCCAGTCTGGCAAAGCCCAGATCGCATGGAGACAAGTTTGGATGCAGTCTGTTTTGGGCTGGATACAGCTTCCAGCAAGCAGAACACAGTTCACACAGTGGGGAACTAACTCACAACCCACTAGCAGCTCATAGCACATTTACATATACAGGAATTCTACTGTACCAGGCAAAGTGCTCCCCGGTCACAATCGCAAAGTCTGCACACACCGGAAGCTTAGGGGTAGCTGGAACTCCTGACAGGCCGATCGCATTCAGCAAAAATATTCAGTCTTCTTCAGGTTAAGCCTGGCCCACTTCAGTAGCTTACTTTAGTCACACAAACTTGGATTTAGTCCAAAATAATTCTCTTCTCTCCTTCTCATGGAGCAGCAGCAGACATGCAGCCAAAATCTCAGCCCTTTCACAGTTTTCCCATGCAAATCCACTCAGGATTTCTGCCCAAAATTACTTCAGCTCCTTCTTCTTGAGATTCCGGCTCAGAACTAAACTGAAAACTGCAAGCAGCCTGGGACTTCCCCAAGATCCAAAAGATTTGGTTGGCTGATTTAGTTGTCAGTCAAAGCAAGAGCTCCCCTTTCAGTTACAAAAAAGGCACAAAAACTCAAACCACAGTTCCTATAGATTTTGAATTCAGACAGCTCCTGTAGTCCGGCTACATTTTAGGTCCCACCAGAACTGATTGGTCCAGTTTGCAGTCCAGGACCAAGATAGTGGAGACAAACAAAACAGTCCTTGCTACAAAGAAAGCAGGTTAGGCAAACTACATTATCATTATCATTCTAAATGGTTTTCAGCAAATAGTTACATCTTTCAACAGAGCTCCATCTCAGATTACTTATGCTGCAATCAAGCAGCTCTTAAAGAGACAGTACACAGAGGCTATACAGGCTCTGGTAATCACATTTAAACTGCTAAAACGCAGGACACCAGCCTGGCAGAGAGCATTTAGGCAAGCTCAAGAAAGACTTTTTGGGAACCCCCATTTGTCGGGGGGTTACACCTGCATGTTAATTTGCTATCATTTTCTTCATTTGTATATTTTTCATATTTATAGTATAACTAATGTTTTCAATGTATGCACATACCATCAAACAGTTTACTGCTTACAACCTTGCTCCTTAAAGTTTCATACACAGTCCATACTACACTTCTTATAGTCTTTTTTCACCCAGAAATGATAGTTTCAAAACTTCTTTGAAGTTTGTTACCACAGTGCTGTTGCACACAAGACACAGAGTTTGACTGCAGCTGTTTCTGGCTTGACCACCCTTTTAGCTTTTTAGCAGCATACCTTAATTGTTTGTTTGGGCTGCTTGCTGTGGAACTTGTAAAACCTTTTGTCTCCCGTCCTGTGGAGACATAATTATTTTTTTTTTTGTTAGTGCCATATATCGTACCGCTGTGGTGTTTTAATATTTTTATATTTCTTTTAGTTTACAAGCTCCTTGGCTTACCTCCATAATTGCCCACTCGTGTTCTAAGGGGAAAATTCCTCTGCGTAGCAGCAATGTCGCCAAGTGTTTCTTCCTCGGTGCTGCTTTCTTTGTATTAGATAAATATACTATAAAAATACTAAATATTAGAATGCATTATTTTAAAACAATGTGAAGTTTTAAATGTAAATCTTTCTTTATTACTATTTATGCTTCCCTCCAGCCTGTCACACTCTGTCAGTACACCAAGCCTAATCATTCACCTTTTTTGGGACTTACCCCTACCTCCAGAGCTCCCATGGCTTGCCCCCATGAACAGGGCTGTTGGAGTTGTCTCTGCCACTCTGGTGTCCGAATCCAGTTTGCTTTTGGTGTGGGGCCTGCACAGGACCAGCGTCACCCCGCGGCGGCTGACTGTTTTCTCATTGTTTCCTGTCTTCCCTGAAGACAGCAGCACAACATACTCCCAAGAGTGTTTGCAACAGGCACGCACAGAAGCTTGCTGACACGTCCTCCAGTCCACAGTGAGCTGTCTGTTGCCCTTCCCATGACACCACAGGTGGTGCTGATGTAAATAGTTGTTACGCTCTTTATCGTTTCTCCAGAATTTCTCTGTTACCCACATTTACACTATATTCCATGATATTGGTTTATTGTGTTAAAATGCTGGTCAGCTATGGGTTAATATTTTCATGAGATCTGGTGAGAAGAATGGTGCCCTTTGCTCTGAGGTACTTTCTGACCTAGCTCTCAGTGCAGGCAAGCCACGAAGGGTTAGCACTTATTAATTCCTTTTTCTCGCTTTAGTTTTCCAACTGTAATTTCATTTAAACTACTGTTGATACTTGTCTGATAAGTTAATAAAGCTGCAACTAAAAGGTCTGAAGGCATGATACCTGTGATATTGTTACTGAACATGCTGTGCAAGAAGAAATGTTTCATTTGATCTTTGATTCGTGAGCACAATTTGACCTTTGCTTCGTGAGTACAAGATGCTGTACAATATGATGTTTTCTGTTGCAAGGCAATGCTATTTTTAGGGAAAGATACTGAATGTAAAACGGATAGCAACATTTCACACATTTTAAGTTAATTTGGGTGAGATTGTACTGAGACAGACTAGGGCATCTGTGTAACCCTCTAGTTTTCTTGTACCAGGTATGTATTTAAAGGGAAACACTGGAAAAGATACAGCTTTACCCAGGCACTACAAAAAATTCCTGATTAGTGCTTTCAGACAGCAACATTTTTTTTTAATTACTCTAATTGATTTTTTAGTGATTTAAACAGTACCCTTCAACTTTCACTTTCTATTGCTGGAAGCCACCATTTCATGAGTAGCAGAGAGCTTCCTGAGTGCACTTTATGCTAATATGTCCTGCCAACCAATAGCTGAGGTCAAACAGGCATATTAGCATACAGTGCGCTCAGGAAGCTCACTGCTGCTCATGAAATGGCTGCTACCAGCAACAGGAAGTTGTGGGTAACTGTTCTAAATCACTAAATAAAGTTGTTACTGTCTGAAAGCACTAATTGATAGTTTTTCTAGTGTCTGAGGAAAGCTATGTCTTTTCCATTGTTTCCCTTTAAGCTGTTTTTTTATTGTTATAAATTTACACATGTAACAGCCCCTCTTGTCTCACTTACCTGGACTGCCCCAGAGCCCTCAGGGTCCTCAACGTTCTTCCCCAAGGGGGCCGGGCCTGAGTCCTGGCTGGATAGCCAGTGGTGACTTGGTGCCTCCACCTGGGGCAATGGTAAGGCCTCCTATGGGCAAGACAGGTTATTACCCCCCAGGAACAATTATATATCCCTTTAGTAACTGACCCCTCTGGCACAGTAAGATCAACAATCCCACCCCTCAACAACGATAACAAAACACAAAGCACAAACACTTATGTAAGATGGCAAACAATAATCCCTCTTTATTTAAAATTATCTAAGAAGAGGTAAGGGCTACTCCCTTGAGCCTCCACATAATCAGGCACACAACCCAGTATGAGCTCTCCCCCCTCCCCTGGGTGCACCCAGAACAATCCCAGAGGGTGGGAACCTCACTGTTCTCAGTTGCAGACTTGCAGTCTCTCGTTGGGGCCCTTGCAGAGAAACACAGGTTCAAGGAAAATCAGTCTGTCATTGGGGGTGGGGCTCTTCCCCTACCCTCCTAGCTGATGCAAACAAAGAATCCCCAGAGCTGCAGCTCAGGGTACTCACGGCTTCCCCAGGAGGCTGATGGTCTCCCTGATTCAAGGATATGCACGGAGGGTGGCGGATGCACTGTTCTTCAGCTGCCTGGCCTTTCCAGCTTCACCTGAGGGCCTTTGTATACAATATTCACAAGGCAGGCCTGTTCGTCCTTCTATCTCTCTGGTTTCTACCGCAGCAGTGGATTCACACTGAAGACACAGGGTGGTTCAGCTTTCCCTCAGCCAGATCTGGGCTAGTGGCCACTCAGCTTGCAGGGCTCTCCCCTGGCTAGAATTCAAGGGCCCCTGCATGAAGCAATCCCCAAAGCCAGAGGCTCACTTCAACTGTCCCTTCCAGTCCAGTCCCTTAGCCCCCATTCCCCTCTGGGAAAAACTCTACCTCTCTCTCTGTCTCTCCCACCAGCTCTGCCTTATTCCTCTCCTTTCTTCTTCCTGCCAGGGGGGAGGGGTAGCCAGAGCCTCCCTTCCAGCAGACAGTCTTCCTCCTCTCTTGCTTTTTGGAGGGGGGAAGGGGTAGAGCTGCCTTTTCTCTTTGTCCCAGCAGGTAAGCCCATTTTGGGGGGCTTGCACACAAAAGGCCTCCATCAAATAAATGCTAGTCTGTGGTTGAAATGGGGGAAGCAAATGAAGTCAGAAGTTACATATGATACATGAGCAAAACTATTCTCTGTAAAGGGTTTGCATTTTATGGATTAATTTGGTCATGGCAGACATTGTATTTTGAATCCATTACAAGTCTAAAATGTATATTAAATTTTGCCGTCTAGATTTATCTGTGCTAGTTCTCAGTGCAGACTGAGAAGCCACTGAGGGAGAAAGTCTACTTGGGCAGGCTGGGATATTGTTGTAAACCTCTTGTTTGCTCATATCAGGTCAACAAACCAGTACTGATTACATTGGCATTTGATACTGTGAACCATTGGGAGTTGGTGGAACATCTGAGGAGATTTTGTGACTTGGCTGGCACCATACTTAAATGGTTTAGGCCATTCCTGGAAGTTCGCCAATAGACTGTGGTAATAGGGAATTGTAATTCCGGTCCATCCTTAGTCAAATGTGATATCCCTCAGGGCTCTACCCTGTCTCTGTTGTTGTTCCTAGTATGCATGCTGCTACTGGGAGACATGATCTCAATGCAGGGTTCGAGTTTTTGCTGTCATGCAGATAATACTCAGCTGTACTTTTCCTTTAAACATGGCAGTGTGATCTGAAGTTTGTGATTAAGAATGTCATCTCAGGGGAAAGAGTTTATATGGCAGCCAGCTAGAAAAGATTTTATTCCACAAAGATTAAGTTGTTTCTAGTTGATGCTGATTGCCTGGTGTCATCGGTTAGGAAATTTCTCCAGTTTCCAATAGTCACTGGGTTCCAGTGGGTCCCAGCTGGAGGGGAGGGAGGAAGTTTGAAACCTGAGTGTCATTCTAGACAATGAGCTGACCCTTATCTCTCAGATGGTGGCTGTTGTCTTGAGTACAGTAGCTTTATCATATAAGAAATATTGTCAGGTTACACCCCTACCTCCACCATGAGAATATGTGCTCTCTAGTGCAAGCTTTCATTACCTCACAAACTGACTACTGCAATGTGGTCTACTATTCCCTTCCATTTACTCAGCTCTATCATGTGCCACTGGTGCAGAATGCTATTGTTAGGGTGTTGACTGGTGTGCCAACATTTGAGCACATCTTGCTGCAGTGTCTGTGCAAGGTGGGATTAGTTCATCACAGTTGTTGCTGGTGATGTTCCTCCCCCCAGCTAGTGTGACACACATTATGCAGTCACGTCTGCGGGCTTGTCTGCAGGAGCTGAGAGGGAGAACAGCTACCAGCTGCCTTAAAGCAAGGAGTAGATTTACTTGAGTACATTGAATTCAGTTCATAATTCAGGGTCCTGTGAAAGTACGTAGAAGTAAAGGTTTTGGTTCACTGTTTTTGAGATTGTTCCATACTTAATGAAACTTGAATTTGCCAGGGAGGTAAATCTAACTGGGAGAATATTTGCAGTCATTTGTGACTAGAGCTGAAACTTAAACTTTGTGAAATAGGTGTCTGATAAGGGGAAGAGCTGAAGGAGGCTTGAAGGGACTGGGGATTGATAATAGGAGTTAACTGTGGGCTTGTCTGCAGGAGCTAAGAGGGAGAACAGCTACCAGCTGCCTTAAAGCAAGGAGTTGATTTACTTGAGTACATTGAATTCAGTCCATAATTCAGGGGCCTGTCGAAGTAAGTAGAAGTAAGTGTTTTGGTTCACTGTTTTTGAGATTGTTCTTTACTTAGTAAAACCTTTATTTGCCAGAGAGGTAATTTAGCCTCAGGAAGAGCGAGGGGTCCTTGGCTGATTGTTTTTTCTCAGTCCAGGGGTAATCCCACCCGCCCCAGGGCTTGTTCTCCTTATATAGGCCATGGGTCTGACATCTCCTTTATAGGTACTGCACAGCACACACTTCCTGCCTAGTCCAGATAGGGGGCGGTGTCCCAGTAACACATAAAGGAAAGCCACAGCAGAGGAACAAAAAAACAAAAAAATAATTTTAAAGGGGTGTCATCTAAATAACTGAGTAAAAGGGGTCAAGCAGCAGTAAGGAGAGCAAGGGAGCAGTACAGACAACAGTGAGAAGCAAGGGGCAGTACAGACAACATAACAACAAACAAATTTAATAGGAGGACTACTAAATAACTTGGAAAAGGGGTCTTAGGGGGACTACTAAATAACATGGAAAAGGGGTCTAACTACAAAACCACTAGGCAACAAACAAAAGGGACCTAGAAGGAGGGCTAGGGAAGCAGACAGCTAGATAAATAGCAGATTAAGTGTAGCATTATGTGGGGAGTGTTGCAATGCAGTGGATGCGGGGCAGCCATATTTAGGCAGACCTTCTTGATGCTGAAGTGCTGCCCTATCCGCAGGCACCTCTCTGGACTGAGGGAAGAGGTTGTCAGACTCAGAGTGGAGGTAAACTGGGTTGTGCATACCTTCAACCTCATCCAAAGACCACCTAGTCCAAAGTTGCTGCCTCAAAGGATGCCAAGTAAGAGGAGCACTTGGACGACAGTGGGCTCAGGGAAGGCTAGGACTGTCAGGCAGAAACAGATCCCAAAACCTATTCCACTGCATAACTCATATGCCACACTGGCAAACAGGGAAAGCCAGTCCAAGGCACCCGTAGTTGTGGAAAGGACAGATGTGGAGGTCAACCGGGAAGGTGGCCTCAGAGGAGAGAGCAGTGGACCCCAGAGGAGGAGGAAGTGAATCCTAGTGGGGTACTCTATTGTGAAGGGGATCCAGCTAGGAACAGGAGAAGGGGAGGACAGGGAGGTGAAGTGCCTATGAGGTGCCATGGCATGGATAGATGGGAGGAGGAGGAGGATCCCAGGGATTGCCAGGAAAGCAGGGTGGGAGGGAGAGCTGGATGTCATTGTCCACCTAGGAACTAATGACTGGCAAATAGGGAACCTAAAGCAGTTCAGGAGGAGTTTAGAAGACTGGGAAGGGGTCTCAAGCAAGTAGCTACTTCCATCACTTTTTTGAAAGTACTACCTGCAAGAGGCATGGGCGAGTGTAGGGATGTCTACACCAGAAACTTTAACAAATGGTTGAAGAACTGGTGCAGCAAGAAAGGGTTCAGATTCATTGGTGACCAGGGACCCACCTGGAGGGATGGGAGCTTATTCAATCCTGACAGCCTGCATCCATCCTGGAGAGGAACCCAGATCCTCAATAAAAAGTTTAAATGCTACATTGGCAAGCATTTAAACTAGCCAAGGGGGTGGCAGGCCAGCAAGAGGGGAAGTTAATTGCCCACCCCCAGAAGCTAGCAAAGGAACAGAAGACCAGGAGGGGGAATATCACTGCAATGCAAAGTGCAGAAGATGGAGAAAGGGAAGAATAGAAGGGACACAGGTACCCAATGAATGGATAGACAGTCAGAGGGCAGAATACAACAGAAGGGCAGAAGGCGGGTGGGCCAGGCAAAAAGCTCACCTGGGAAGGGGGGAGGGGTAGGATAACAAAACAGGGAAGGAAAGTTACATCATGGAGAGCCATGTGTGCCAATGCCAGGAGCCTTAGCAATAAGATGAAGGACCTGGAGGCAGCTATGGCACAGTCAGACCTGGACATTGTGGCCATCACGGAGACCGGGTGTAATGATAACCATGACTGGGAGATGGCCATACCTGGCTTTAACCTATTCAGGAAAGACAGGAAGGGGGAGGAGTAGCACTGTATGTGAAAGATAACATTAAGGCCACAGAGATCCAAGGAGAACAAGGGGGGGGAGGTACTGTGGGTTAAGCTTGAAAGAAAAATGGGGCAGCCATCTGCACAGCAGTAGTCTATGAACCACCAACCCAGGTGTAAGAGACGCATAGGGAATTGATATTTGCCTCCCAAAGAATGGCAGACAAGGGGGAGGTGGTGCTGATTAGAGATTTCATCATGCCAGACGTGGACTGGCACCTCCCAGCAGCAGCAGCCAGGAGCAGATTTAACCTGGACTCCCTTCAGGGAGCCTTCCTTAAACTATTGGTCATGGAACCAATTTGGCAGGAGGCAGTACTGGACCTGGTGCTCACAAATGGGGAAAGTGTGATGGAGGTCACTGTAAGGGAACACCTGAGGAACAGTGACCACTGGACACTGTGGTTTGAAATAACTGAATGGGCAGATCCCTGCCACACTAAAACACCAATCCTAGACTTTAGCAGGGCAGATTTTGAGAGAATGGGGAAATTATTGGAGGAAGCACTAGCTGGAATGGGGAAGGAATTAGAGGTGGAGGAACAGTGGGCAGTATTTGAAACAGGGATAGCAAGGGTAACACAATAATGTGCTAAGCAGGTTAGCAAGGGGAAAAGGAAGAGGAAACCCTTATGGTATTCCAAGGAGGAAGCAGAGAAAGTGAAAGCCAAAAGGACTGCATTCAAGCAATACAAAAATACACAGGCAGAAGGGGATAGGAAGAGGTACCAGGAGAAGCAAAGGGAAGGGGGGTAGTAAGAGAAGCCAAAGCTTAAACAGAGGAGCGCATTTTGAAAATAGTGCTTAGAGCGGACAAAATCTTTTACAGATACGTAAGTGAAAAAAGGAAGGCAAAGACAGGGGTAGAGAGGCTAAAGGGTGATGGCGAGAGTAGTGTTGAGGATGACAACAGTAAAGCAGACATGCTGAACAGTTATTTCTGCTCAGTCTTTACAGTAGAAGGGGTGGGTAGTGGGCCAGAAGGGAGTACAAACGGGGGGGAAGGGCACAGACATGGATACAAGTGTAACAGCCTTCCAGCAGAAGTGGTGGTTGTGAAAACAATACGGGGGTTCAAGAGTGCATGGGACAGACATAAGGGTACCCCGGAGATGTGCAGAGCAGGACAGCCGCAAATCAAATAGGATCTGGGGCTGCAGCAGTGAGTAGGGAAATGGGAAGACTAGGTGGGCCGTATGGTCCTTATCTGCAGACAGATTCTATGTTTCTATATAAGTCCCTTTCCATGAGAAAGGGTCCTAAAGGAACTGAAAGGAATAAAAGTCACTAAAGCTATGGGCTCAGATGGGGTGCACCTCAGGGTGCTGAGGGAGCTCAGAGAAGTGGTGGCTGAACATTTGGCGACCCTATTTAGCCAATCACTGGAAACAGGTGAGGTTCCCAAAGACTGAAGAACAGCTGATGTAGTCCCCTTATACAAGAGCAGGAACAGAGAGGAAGCGGAAAACTATAGACCAGGTAGCCTCACATCAGTAGTGGGGAAGATTATGGAAGCATGACTGAAGGAGACATTAGTTGAACACCTTATGGCCAACAGTCTACAGGACCCAAGGCAGCATGGTTTTACTGGGGAGAGGTCATGCCAAACTATCCTCATTGAATTTTTCGACTGGGTGACAAGGGAGGTGGATTGGTGGGGGAGCAGTTGATGTGGCCTATCTGACTTCAGTAAGGCCTTTGACACTGTGCATCCATAGGAGGCTGTTAAACAAGCTGGGCAATATGGGTGTGGGTAGAACATCAGTGTGCTGGGTGGGGAATTGGAAGGGTGGCAGGACACAGAGGGTGATGGTAAATGGCTGTCACTTTGCAGAGGGAAAGGAGACAAGTGGGGTGCCACAGGGATCAGTACAGGGTCCAGTCCTCCTCAAAATCTTTATCAGTGACATTACGGATAACATAGAAGGGAGAATTTCCCTGTTTGCTGATGATACAAAACTCCGTAACAGACTGGACACACCAGATGGAATGGATAGAATGGGGAGAGATCTGCAGTAGCTTGAGGAATGGTCAGGGGTGTGGCAGTTGAGATTTAATGCAAAAAAGTGCAGAATAATGCACATGAGGCACAAAAACCCTGTAACAACATATCAGCTGGAGGGGGGGATATAGCATGCTTCAGTCAGGAAAGGGACCTAGAGGTTATCATCTCTAATGACCTAAAGGTTGGCAGTCAGTGCGACAAGGTGGCAGGTAAAGCAAATAGGATGCAGGGATGCATAGGGAGAGGCATTACCAGCAGGACATGAGAAGTTATAATTCCACTGCACAAGACATTAGTGAGGCCACACCTAGAGTACAGTGTCCAGTTCTGGAGGCCTTACCTACAAAAGGATATAGACAGGGTGGAGACAGTTCAGAGGAGAGCAACCAAGATGGTACAGGGCTTGCATCACAAGTTCTACAAGGACAGGCTGAAGGACTTGAATATGTACTCCCTGGAGGAGAGGAGAGAGAGGGGGATATGATAGAGACATACAAGTACCTCACTAGTACTTATAAGGTGCAAGAAAATACTATTTTTCACAGGAAGAGATGTTCCCGGACTAGGGGTCATGGGATGAAACTGGAGGGAGGGAGGGAGGTTCAGAGGTAACGTGAGGAAGTATTTCTTCATGGAAATGGTGGTGAACAGGTGGCACGCCCTGCCAGAGGAGGTGGTGGGTGCTGAAATAATTATGGGATTCAAGAATGCATGGGATAGACATCGGGGGAATCCTAACAGTTGGGGGAAAGGTGTAACACAGTTCAAGAGAAGCTTGAAGAGGCAAAATTACATGCGCAATTGGGTAGACTAGGTAGGCCAAAGGCCCTTATCTGCTGTCAGTATCTATGCATCTATGTGTGCAGCTCTGGAGTCATACTGGCCCAATACATGGGATACGTGCATCGAGGTGGCTCCAATTCCACAGCATAAGGATGCCTCACTGGAACGTCAACCTCAGACTGCTACTTTAAAAAGTCTGTAACTATTTTGGGTAAACTGTGTGCTGGCTGCAAATAAAAGGGTACTTCTCTGCCATTGGCAGGACCCCTCTCCTTGCTCTTTCCAAGAGTGGCACAATTTGTTTGCCCTTATGGCTAAATATGAGAGGATGGCCCACGATGCAGCATGAAAACTCTCAGAATATTATGACATATGGTCTCCATACCTGGGAACTACCTTACATGCACCTCACCCAACTCACCCCAATAGGTGAGGAACCAATACCAGCTTACATAAGATCACAGTAACAACGTTATTTTGTACATATGTTGCATCATTGTTTCTTCCAGTTCTGTACTGTTGTTGTGCTGGTTTACCTCCATTGGTCTAGATTCATAGATTCATAGATATGTGTCAGCAGGAAAGGACCATCTTGGCCCATCTGCTCTGCCCATTCCCCCTTACTTGTCTCCCTCACCCAAAGATCCTCCCCCCACTCCCCAGACAATCCCATTTGTTTGTCCCATGCCCTTTTGAATCCCTCCACTGTTTCAACCCCACCACTGTTCCAAGATACCACCACCCTCTCCATGAAGTACTGTCCCCTCACAGTTCCCTTAAACCTACCTCCCTGCACCCTCTACTCTGTAGATGTGTTATTTAAACCCCTACCCCTGTAGGAGGGGTCATATAGTAGTCTTGTCCTCTCCCCTTCACACACCACTATACACAAGCATGTATAAACATATATATGCATTTACAAGCTTCCTATGAGAGATGGGGTCTATCTCCACCTGCCGTTGGCACCTTACAAGGACACCTGCTTCCCTGTGGCTTCCATAATTTAAATGTGAAACTGGCTAAAGAGTAGGCATTGGTAACGTCTGGGTGCCCAGACTTTCACTGTCCTTCTGCACTCCACTAAGCAGCATAGGGATTCAATTTAAAGCCCTTTTTTTCAGCCAGGGATCACACGCCATGATATGAGCTTTTATCCCCAAAGTCTTCTCCTTAAAAGTCTCCTTACTTCTACACTGGCTCTTCTCCTTGGCCTACACTCTCACAAGAGATTATAGAATGTAATTAGAGACTGTTTGGCGTGGACTAATTTCTTTCTCCTCAAATCATGACTACCCCTTAATAATATGAAATTAGAGGGAATATTGCACAGTGGTTTAAGGCTCTGAGCTGCAAATCTGGTGACATCTGGCAGACCAGACTTGGGTTTGAATCCCACAGCTTCCACTTGCATACTGTGTGACCCTGAGTAAGTCACTTAACTTCCCTGTGCTCCCAGGTCGCACCTGTGAAAAAGCTTTCAGCTTAGTGTGCTACTCCTGGTTAAACAACAACAACAAAAAAAAAACACTGGTAATGTTCATTACTTGTAACATGGGTTCCTAAAATACTCTCTTCTGGTTTGTCCAAACAGGTCACCTCACCATGGATTAATGTCTGATATACCCACAGTTGCATGGTCACATGGCTTTATTTCACTGTTTCTTTAGACAAAACTCTAACAAAACATTGCCCATGTTACAAGAAGATTAACCCACTCCAGGTTATGGGTTTACGGAGCATTAATCCACGCCTGGGTGGTTGAAATCACTAGGCTTCGCCTCGTGATTCCAACCCCCCCAGGCATGGATTAATGCTCAGTAAACACATACCCTATCATGGGTTAATCCCTCCTTATGAAGTTAGTGTGCCTTTCCAGATATTAGTTATAGAACAGTTATATGTACTTCCTTTTGAGTCAACACTTGTTATTTCTTCTTATATTACATGCTATTGCTGGATTTTACCATGTCTGTGCTTTTTATGTTATGACCTCTCCAATAATCGACTGTATGCAGATTGTTTCTCATGTTTGGTATAAAATGTGAAAAACTTAATAAACATCTTTATGGAACAAAAAACTTGAGCACATCACTCTGGTCCTGCATGATCTGCACTGGCTGATAGTTAAGTGGTGAGCTGAGTTCAACACTCTGAACGAAACACACACTGCGGCATGCTCAAACAGAGAAAGGTGCCACCAGAAGAAAGCTGAGATAACGGCATTAAAAAAAAAACAGTGCACACAAGCCAAGCTAAATGCAAAAGGACTTTTAATCCATGTAATGCAAAATGAACGGGTACAAACAGACTAATCCTTGACACTTTGAAGTGCACTGCCTCTTCGTCAGGGAGGTGTGGCTAGTGAGTCAGATCTGACATACATGAAAAAAGCGTGAACTGTAATAGTATTGATTATTTAAAAACTGGCATCTCACGTGATCTGCCCTTAGGCAATCAACAGAAATGTTACTGCAATAGCTTATAAATTAATGCAGTCAAAAGGGTATATTGATGAAAACATAACCATATGATTTACACCAGTCAATGCATATAGGAAATAATGATAAAAAATATGTGTCTCTGTATAACAGTGGAAAAGCAGCCTAGCGCTATGATGGACTAGCCAACCTCAGAAGTGAATAAAGGAAAAGACAAGCAAAACAAAATATACAATATGACATTTCATGAAGCCCATATGATGCATGTGTAATTTCATACATACCATTACTGCAAATTAAGTAGTCATGCAAAAAATACCAAGGAAACGATAACGAAATGTCCATTTCACACATTGGTAATTTCTGAATACAGATCACACTTGTCTGTAAGAGACGAAATCGGTAATAATTAATCATGTAAACCACAATTACTTGCAAAAACAGTAAATTGATACCCCTAGGCTCACTAAAAGAATACTGTGTAGTCCAGTTCTTCATTCAGCCCCCCACCCCCACCCCCAGTGGTAGTGCCCTTAATGAAAATCTCCACCTTGGTTCCTTCAGCAATAGTAACTGGACTCGATCCCCACTTTATGTCTTAGAGGAACAAATTCTATCATGGTGAACTTTATAGAACTGGTGATCTGGTTATATGCAGTAAAAACGTGATGGCCAACTGACATGTTACAATTACCGGCATGTACTACATGTCATTAAGTTGTTCAAGTGTTCTTTCCCTTACCGGCCATCTTGCATGGCCCACATAGAAATGTGGACAAGAGCAAATGATGACATACACCACAAAATTGGTGTGGCAGGAAATAAATTCCCTAATTGTCACTCTGATATTGAGGTTCACATTATGGAATTCATTGCCACTCACATCATGATTGCACACTGAACAATGTCTGTGCACAAAAAAAGCCCTTAGGGTATGAGGGGTGGGCCAAGTTGGGTAGATAGTGCTGAAAGGTATAAGGTGCCTGTAGGTCATCAAATCTTTCAGGTTTTTGGCTCTGCTGAATGCCATTCTTGGGGAATCATCAAATAAATTTGTAACGCTACAGTGATTTAACAGAGCAATTTGCAGTAATGCTTTGTTTGGTTTTTGTTGCCAATGCATTGCACTCCAGAACACAAGGAGGAGGATTTGTTTCATAGTGACATATATACATAGTAACATAGTAGTGGACGGCAGATAAGGATCACTAGGCCGACCTAGACTGCCCTTATTCCCTGCCTGCAGCAGCGGCCACTGACCCAACATGGTCATTAGCTTTTGGCTCTGTTTACCACCTCTAGGGTTCCCTTATGTCTATCCCATGCATGTTTGATTCCCCCCACTGTGCTAGCTCCCACTACTACATGGGGTAGGCTATTCCAAGCATCCACCACCCTTTCAGTGAAGAAAAACATCCTCACATTACCCTTTATCCTACCCCCCCAATCTCACATCATGCCCCCCCCCATCCTTCTACAACTCCTGTACTGAAATATATCACCCACTTGCACCTTGTTCAAGCCCTTAAGGCCCTGGACACACTACAGAACTGTCTTTGAAAACCTTTTTTAAAACCAGTTTAGCTAAACCATTTCAGTGTAGTCACACTACTCAGTAACCACTTTTGATAACAGTTTAGTGTGGCCACACTGCTAGTGTTAAACCTGTTCTCCTTGTAACTATTGTGTGTTAAGTCCAACACACAGAACTGTGCTTGCCTGGACACACTGCAGCTAGAACTGTTTTAGTTAAACCATTACAGCTTAACATGTTTTTTACTCCTGGACAGACCTGTGAGTAAAACCATGCTAGCTCTAAAACGTTTTTCAAAATGGTTTTAAGACTTGGTATCTAGCAGGGTTTAAAAACACTTTTGTTAAAATGTTTTAAGGGGCTTGTAGTCTGTCTGCAAACAGTACTAAGGGGATTTAAAATATTTTAAGGCACTTAAACCATTTTAAGTTTCCCAGTGTGTCCAGGGCCTCAGATACTTGAAGGTTTCAATCCCATCTTCCCATTTCCTCCTCTCTTCCAGTGTATACATATTGAGGTCTTTTAATCTCTCCTCATGTTTTCTGATGCAAGCCCTGCACAATCTGAGTCACTCTTCTCTAGACCGCCTTCACCCTGTCTATGTCCTTTGTTGTTGTTTATGCTGTCTATGTGTATATTTCATTTGTTATTTTGTTTTTGGTGATTGTCAATGTGTTTCTATCAGTATTTGAGGCTTTTATCGGTGCCTCATCCTAACTAACTTTGAGTAACTCCTTCAGCAAAATTAAGTATACATTTCATGTTAGTTTTTTGATAACCTTGGGGTTGAAAGTATAATCTAGATGTTAGAGCAACAAGCTGTGAATGAGCTTGGTACATCCAACAAACCTTGGTTTGCGTCCCACAACCTCTGCTTGCTTACTGTGTAACTCTGAGCAAGTCATTAAACCTCCCCAGTGCTCCCGGGTCATCCCTGAAAACAGGCACTATATGCCTAAATTACCCATTTCCAAACAATAAAAAAAGACTCTTGGAACAGCTGTGATGCAGTCACAGAGACTGACCATAAGGAACACAGGAGATCAGTTTCGGGAGGTGTGCACTAGTGGTGTGCAACACTGTGTTCGCCACTATGGGTTTTCTGAACCTCATATTTTTTTTTCAGTTTGTTCAGTTGATAGTTTCAAATCCAGAAATTCAGTCTCACTACTATGAAATTCAGCTGTATATGACATGTTCAAATCATTCTGGTTTTGTTCATGAATTAATTCTTTCACTGACTCCTTAGACACACTCCAAATTATCAGACTATCATCAATATTAGTGTCAATGCACCACCTGTCCAAAGAATCTGTTTGTGGCATCTTTATGAACAAATAGTTGTTCCTACCATCAAAGATATAAATAGGTGAATGGAGGCACCATGCTGGCACCAATGGTTGTGCCACGTTTCTGTAAACAGATCTCACCATTGAATGTAAAAACAAATTATGAGTCAGAATAAAATTGGCAGCATTCAGAATGAATGAGACAGGTGGGACACTGGCATTTGTACTCTTGCGCAAAAAGCAATGAAGTGCTGAAGACCCAGTGTACAGTATGTAGAATGTGTACAAAGATGGAATGTCTAAACCAATCCAATGACATTCAGGTTGTCATGCCACCATATTAATTTTAAGCTTAAGTCGAGTGGAATCTTGGCTGCAGGATCTTAAATTGGGTACTGTGGACTGCAAAAGGTACTCCACAAAATGATTTAAATTCTCAAGTTAAGGATCCTACATCTGAGACAATTGGCCTATTCAGAGGGTTTTGATGTCTTTGTACATCTTTGACAGATTGCAAAGGTCACTAGAATAGGTTTTTTAACTTTTAGAAATTCTAATTCTTGTTGTGTTATTGCTCGTTCAACATCCTGTTACTGGTTTATTTATTTAGTTATTTATTTATTTGAAAGTTTTACAAGGAAGACATACTGAGCAGACTACTGCTCAATTCCAGATGCATCCTGGGGATAAGGGAATAGGGATACAACATAACATATACAATAAGTACAATATACAGAGTCCAGAGAGCATATACAGTGAACAGAGAACCTACTAGCGAGAACTACAAATGAACTGCATACAAAGGCAATAGTGCGAGGCACCTACAGTGAGAAGAGCAAAATGAAGAATATAATACAGTCATAAGCGAGCAAGCCTGAATATAGCCTCAAGAAATGCAGAGGCTAGACCATGCTACTAGGGCTAACATGGGCACAGGAGCAGGTGGAAGAGAAGTGTGCTTTGAGAAGGGAGTTGAGGTGCCAACTAGGGGAGGCATTCCAAATGGATTCAGGGAGGGAGTTCCATAATTTAGGCATGCAATATCTAAATGCAGACTGGCCTGATGTGGTGGACATGAGTGGTACAGACAGTGAATGAGAGTCATTGTTCCTGAGAGAGTACATCGGGAGGGTAGTGGTTTCTAAGGCCATGAATGGGCTGGGACCCCTCTATATTAGGATTCTGCTTGCAACCCACCAAAAGGGTTCTAGTCACAGCAGAGTTCTATGCTTGGTCACCCAGGGACTTTTGGTGGTCCCCCTTTCAAGGCTAAAATCTGCAAGGGACTGGGCATTTGCTGTATCTGCCCCCACACATCAGAACTCTGTCCCTAGGTCCATCCACACTGTGCCCTCAATGGAAGTTTTTAAATCAAGATTTTCCTGGTGATTTATAGAAACATAGAATGTGATGGTAGAAGGAGACTGATTGCCCATCAGGTCTGTCCATAGTTGTTACTACCTTACCCCTTGGCTTAGTACTGTGGTGGGTTATTTATCCTCCCTTCCCTTTCCTCCGCCTCCTACAAGTACCTTACAGGGGTGAACAGAGTGCAGGAGGGGACTCTTTTTCAAATGAGAAAATGCACAGTCCAGGACTGGGGGCATGCGGTGAAGCTGGAAGGGGGGAGTTTGAGAGATGTGAAGTAATACTTCATTACTGAAAGGGTGGTAAACACCTGAACAGACTGCCAGTGGAAGTGGTGGAGGCAAAAAACAGTGAGGGACATTCAGACATGCATGGGATGGACATAGGGGTATATCAGAGAAGCGGCAGGGAGGAGGGAGGGTCACCTGAGAACAGTTAGGGTCTGCGGAGACAGATTAGGTAGGGGACATCTTGGCAGAGTGGGTTGACCAATCGGTCCTTTTCTGCTGACAGATTGTATGTTTCTATGTTTCCTGGTTCCTGTTTGTGGATTTATGAGTTCTGTGGCCCTGTCCCACCCATGTTTGAACTTATTAATGATCCTTTCCCCTATAACCTCCACCAGTAATCTGTTCCAAGACTCCACCACCCTCACTTTGAAGAAAAACATCCTCACATCCTTCCTGTATTTACCTCCCACTAACCTTTAATTGTGCCCCTTCATGACTGCTTCTCTGCTTCTAACAAACAGGTCCTCACAATTTACCCTTTTTGTACCCCTAAAGAACTTATAAGTCTCTGTTATGTCCCCCCTCCAATCTGGTCTCCAGTGAGTGCATGTTCAGAGCCTTCAGTTGTTCCTCATATGATCTGCCCGGCTGGCCCTGAATCATTTTTGTGACCCTTCACTGCACTGGGATCCGTACTAAATCCCAACATCCGAATGCCCATCACTTACGTTCCCGACACCGAAATCCCGACTACATTGTATGCCCAACTACAAAAATCCCATTCACCGAAAAGCCGACAAATCATTTTCCTGACTTTCCTTCCTCGGGAAGGGGAGCCACCAGTTCCTGCAGCAGCACAAGTTCACTGAAGTTAAAAGGTAGGGCTGGAGTGTGATGTGATGTCTCGATGGTCCTGTCCAGGGGAGAAAACCATAGGAAAAAGATGCCATACTGCTCCTAGCCAGCACCCCCCCCCCACAGGCTCTAGCATGACTGACAGGACTGAGCAAAAGGTAGGCGACAAGGCTAGGGGGGTGAGTTCAAGGGGCTTATCCTGTTTTTGTCAAAAATAAAACACATACCTGATTTGACATTTGAAACACTTGAACAGAAAAAGAAGAAAGTTGAAAAATGCTGACTGTGTAATAGCTGAGTATTCATGGTGGGTATAGAACATGAAAGGTTACAATATGGATCTGTGCCTACGCCCATCTTTTCTACTCAGGTGGCATCCTCCTGCTTCTGCTAACTTGGCAATCACACAGCTGACAGATTTCAGGGTTTCCTAAATAATGCATGGGATTTTCTTTTAACATGTCAGTGTAAAAAGTATCTATTCTGCTCCCGTGTACTCTGTGAGACTGATTTTCCCTGACAGCACTCCATTAAACCAATGCGCTTTGCCTTCCCAACTGTTCTTTAAAATATTTCTCAGAGCACAGTATTTGTGGGGTTTAGTAACTGATTTAGCAAGTGTATTTATATTTCTGAGAAGCCCGTGCAAGGGGAAACGGTGTAGGTTAAAGTTCATTTATTTTACTTGCTTGCATGTAGAATGAGTAATCCAGCAGTGCCCGACATAACACAACACAGTTAATGTTGGGATTCTGTCATTCAGTATTCTCTGTATGTCAGTATTTTAAATTACGGGAAGAAAAAAAATGGGCACTTGATAGTCGGGATTTTAACGGTCGGGATTTAGACCCTAATCCCACTACACTGATTACAACCTATCAGTTCCTACTACTATCAGTAACAAGCTTCAGTTATTACTTTTTGACGACTGTAGAATCATTTTGCTCCCATGTCAACTACTATATTACTGTTCTCCCCTGTTCCCATTCCCATGGGTCACGCCTGGAAACCAGACTCAGTTCAGTGCACCTTCCCCAGTCACTAATTTTCAAATAAATAGCATGTCCTTTTTCAGGCGAGGACTCCTAAACTGGGTGCAGTACTCCAGTTGACTCCTCACCATCGATCTGTATAGGGGCAGTATCATCACCCTCCTGCTGTCAAAAGCCCCCCCTATATACCCCAGGATCCTAGATGCTGTCCTATAGAACTTGTTGCTCTGGCTAATTTGTCTGAGTGAGTCACTGATGAGGACTCCCAGATCCTGGTAAATCATCATTGATGTTTTCTGAAGGTCAGTCACGATTGATCATTGTTAATCATCAAATGCCACCATATGGTCGTCAGGGGATCATGATCTAACCATCAAATGAGTAATTCTCAGATCACCAACTTTCATTGGTGATTATTTTTGTAAGCTTAAATCAGTACGGCAGTTTTTGATGGTCCCTATAGGATCAAGAGATGATCTAAGATTGCAAGTCAAATGAGCAATATTAATTTTGTTACTAATATGAAACTATAAATGTGTTAAATATATAATATAGATCATGTAAAGTCAAGCTTCAGTCCCTTTGGGAAGAATACATACTATATTTGGTATAGTTTGTACATTTGCATAACTAATTTACATATTTCAAAAGTACAGCTAGTGGAACAAAACAATGGTGATTTATATTTTCACAATTATCTTGACAATATTAGTTTGCAGAGTTCAAGAAAAGATTTTGAGCACAAGCCAAATACTCATAGGAACTCTCCTTTATCATAAAAGGAACACCTTTATAGAGATATATATATAAACCAACTGAGGTGTAAGAGTAAGTATAACTGAAAGCTGCGTGTTTGGAAAGTGTATGTACCATAACTGATGATTCTAATAAAGATGTCCAACTAGAAAACAAGATAAATTCCCAAAGTACAGAAAAAAGATAATGGAAAAGTAAGTATTACTGAAAGCTTTGTATTTAGAAAGAAGATGCATCATTGCTGATGATTCTAATAAAGATATCTAAAGATGGAAGAAAAATGGTTGCTGGACTGGGCAGGCTGTCAGCAGTGAGAGAAATGTGTGTTTGCTTTAGCCATTTTTGCGAGGCTAGCAACACATAGACTCAAAGAATCCTTGTTTTTAGGGGACTGCAGCTGCTTGTGTTCTACGTGCAGTTTTTAGCATCTGTTCTGCCATTTTTATGTTTGCTTGCACGCATGTGCAAGAAACATAGTTCCACCATACGAGTTTTCGTAGTTGTGCCACCTCGCTTCTAATGCCCTGCTCTTTCTTACAGGCACGACCTCACCACTCCAATAAATGTTTGAGCTGTCTATGAGAGTAGTTCAGATGCAGTGACGTACAGTTGAAAGCAAAACACCACTACAATGAGTGGTGGAAACGTGTAGGCAATTTGCATACTGCTGTTGTCAGTAGTATGCAAAGTGCCTACACTCAGCACTGCAGGAGAACAGCTGTCATAGACAGCTCATTTTTTTTTCCCTATCCCCACCTCCCTACACACAAAAACACTCACGCAGCATGCTGGGAGCCCACCCAGTGTGCTCATGCGTCTACCCCATTGATCAGATTGCTGATGGGGGTGCCCAACCCCATCAGCTCCACTGTACTGCCCCCACAAACCAGACTCCAGGTGCCACACGCCCACCCCACACTGTATTGCCAATGGGGTGCCCAATCCCCATCAGCTCCACTGTACTGCCCCACAAAACCAGACTTCCAGGTGCCATGCTGGGAGCCCTCCCCAGCATGGCAAAGTTCAATGCCAATGGGGTGTCCAACCCCTATTGGATCCACTGTATCCCCAAACCACACTCCAGGTGCCACACTGGGAGCCCACCCCAAGCATGGCAACATTCAGATTGCTGACATGGTGCCCAATCCTCCATCGGCTCCACTGTATCCCCCCCCAAAACTAGATTTCCAGGTGCCACGCTGGGAGCCCACCCTAGCATGGCAAAGTTTGTATTGTCAATGGGGTGCCTAATCTCCCATCAGCTCCACTGCCCCCCAAAACACTTTCAGCTGCCATGTCCCGCATCATCTTCCTAAACTAAGGGGAAACCCTGAAAATAAAAACGGGCCCTCGCCACCTGTCTTGAACCTCCCCAACCTGCTCCCACCCTGTACGCATCCACCTCCCACACCCCCACCCCATACTTACCTCCGGAGCCCAGCACGATGATCTTCGTGGACTGGGAACACGCCTGCACTCTTCAAAGCTGACTGCGAACTGAAGAAATACCGTAAGCTGTATAATGGCATAAATGGGTTTTTCAACTTTGGTGTAATCTCAGTCATTTTAGAGAATTTTTCACTAAATTTTCAACATGGGGTTTTTGGGGCCCCACCTCATGAACTCAGTCACTGTCATTTTGTTATTTGGTCCCGAAATGTGATTTCGCAGTCACTGCTCAGAACCACCTTTCGGGACTGACTAACAAAATGACAGTGTCACAGTTCATGAAGTAGGCTCCACAAAACCCTATGTTGAAAATTTGGTGAAAATATTCCCAAAAATGACTGTTTACTAGCGTGCGTTGCGCAGTTCTACACACACTCGCAACTTTGATAATTTTTAATATTTTCACTCCAGATTTTCAACATTGCCATTTTACCACACCTCCTTATGAGCAGTACAGCTGTTATTTTTCACATCTCACAAAAAATTGTTTTCACGCATGAAGCGCACAATGGCGCATTCGGTGTGCGAAATCAATGTTTGGGACAGATTAAGAAAATCACAGTGACACTGTTCATGAGCAGAGGTCTTAAAATGGCTACGTTGAAAATTTGGTGACAAAAGTCCTTGAAATGACTGTGTTACGAGCGTGTATGGCGCAGTTTCCACACACCCTCGTAAGTTCACGAATTTGTAATATTTTAAGTCCATATTTTCAGCACTGGCATTTTTCTACACCTCCTTATGAACAGTACAGCTGTCATTTTTCACACCCTGGCTGAAATGTGTTTTCGCACTTCGGGCGCAGAATAGCGCGGTCACTGTGGGAAATTAGTGTTCAGGACAGATTACGAAAATCACAGTGACACTGTTCATGAGCGGAGGTCCCAAAATACCTGTGTTGAAAATCTGCTGTAAAAAATCCCAAAACTTATTACATTACGGGTGTATGTTGTGCAGTTTCTACACAGGCTTGTAACTTCACCAGTTTTTGTATATTTTCACTCCAGATTTTCAACAATGCCTTTTTTACACCTCCTCATGATCAGTACAGCTGTCACTTTTCACATCCTGTTCAAAATGTGTTTTTGCACCTGTGGCACCAAATGGTGCAGTCGCTGTTCAAAATCACCTTTCACCTAACAAACTGATAGTGTCACTGTTCATGTGGTGGGGTCACAAAAAGCCCATGAAGAAAACTTGGAGTAAAAATACCAAGACACGCCCAGGGCATTAGGGGTTTCAACCATAACACCCTACCCTGTAGGGATTGACAGGCGTCAGTGGTGTGACTTGGGATTGTCGACGGTAATACTCATGCCATTCCACCCCCGCCCCCACCCTGAAGCCACTGACAGACATCAAGGTGCGCCTTGGACCCTTTGCCCCCAGAGTTCACCCCATTCTCCTATACTGCACCCATTTCAGCATATTCCCTTATGGAATGAGGTGAATGTAAAGCCCAAACACCCCAAGGCACACCTCGACACTTGTCAGTGTCCGAAGGGTAGGGTGAGGTGAAATGTTGTGAGCTTCATGGGCGACAATCCAAAGACACACCCCAATGCCTGTCCATCTCTGCAGGGTGAGGGTGGAGTTGGAGGGTGAGGGTGGAGTTGGTGTCAGTTCAATACTTCAATGCCATTCCTATACTGCATCTGTCTAACTCCTGCACTTCCACTGTTAACGCCATCAAGCAAACATTCGACATTGACAAATGCTTGTTAACTGTAATGTAGTGGTAGAGTTTTAATTTTTTGTGTGGGTTTTGAGTGAAGTAGTGGCAGGATTTAGCTATTTTAAGTCCACATAATAATTTGTCTAGTATAGCATACCATCTTTACATTAAACTCCATTATAACGGTTCATGACTCACTCTTTCAAAGATGAAGAGGGACAGAAGATACTGGTGGATTCCCCACCTGACTGGTGGGGAGGAGCAAAGTTGCATAATGTTCACATCAATAGTCGGGTGTTATGAGAACGAGTCGGTATGAGTTGTTGGTGGCATATTATTCTCTGAAAAAGGAAGCTATGAGTTAGAATGGAGTTCTGTGCCCGGGCTGAAAGGAGGTGGAGAACTGCGAGGGCTGTGGTTGGTGCATCAGAGTGTTCACCTCACTCAGGAGTGCTGGAGGGCCTAATCAGGCCTTGGTGTATCTCGGAGTACCTGTGGAATTAAGACTGAATGTTAGCTGTATCCTGAGCTCTTTTTTACACTGGACAAAGGAGTTTCCATCTTGACCTGAGTCTGAGCCAGAGGTGGTGCGAGAGCCCTTGGCTCATTTGCTCTTTTTCCCCTAATTATTGTTATCAAGCCCCCTGTAGACTGTTGTTTGGGTTAACTCCAGCAGTGGCAGTGCCGGGGCTTTACCCGTCGCCTGTACTTGTATGGACATCCTCTGGTGAGAGCAGAAACAGTTGGCAGGAGTTGCTGTAGCACAGACTTGTGTTCTGTAACTTGTGAACTTCTTCAGTTATTATGAACATTAGACAGATTTTATGGAACTGCTGCACAAAGGACTCGTATTGTTGGACTTTTGAAAGAAGTTAGGTTGGTTGAGTGAGCGGTTGAGGTTAGATATATGTGTGAGTGGGGGGTGGTTAGGTATTTATTATTTTTATGACTGTGATCTGAATGTGTTGATGCTTTCTTTCTTTTTTGTTTAAGGATTAGTTTGAGTGGTAATGTGGACTGAGGTGGTGGTGGGTGTGGGATTGTTTTATAAGGAATCGGTGGGAGATTTTTTCGGGGTGGGGTGCTGTATGTGGGTAAGATCTGGGATGTGTTCTATGCAGTTGACCCTGAGACTCAGTTACTTCCCTTCCCTACTCCGGGATCTGTGCCACTTTTATGACCCCCCCAGCCCAGTGTGGCTGATGGACAGAGCAGAGAGGTGCTTTTAGGGCTTTGAGTACCAGTTGACACCCTGGGGCACAATGGGAACTTGAGAGAGTCCAGACTTGTTTAGTTCCATTATCCAGGGATCACACCAGACCAAGTGGGCAGCTAGCTGAAGGGCCATTGACTGCCATTCGTCCTCTTAAAGTGATGCTATGCAATGCGAGATCAATGAAGAAAAAGTCCACTATTATGGTGGATCTTATTTCCTCTGTCAGTCTGGCTTGCATCACAGAGACCTGGCTGGGTGATGATGCCAGCTGGGTCCTGGAGTTGTTCCCGGCCGGGCTGTCCATAGTGCACTGCCCAAGGAAGGACCATAGTGGGGTGGCTATCTGTTTTAGATTTGGGCTGAATCTGGTAGTGCAGCCAGTGGGAGATACCTCATTGTTTGAATGCATGGCTGTTCATGGAGGTCTGGGTGCATGTGTACCAGCCTTCAAGGTGAGGGTGGGGGGGGGGTATTTCTGCAGGAAATCACAAACTTTGTTGCTAACAGAGTGTTGGAGTTGCCCAGAAGGCTTATTCTGGTTGACTTCAATGCTTGGGTTGAAGAAGGGTTCCATATCGTATGTGCGACCGCCAAACAGAGACTACCTTCACAGCGGGTGTACATCGCCAAAAACCAAAAACGGTGATGTGCACTCCGCCTACTGCAAAAACAACTACACAACCTAAGGTTCTAAATAGGGAGGATAATATTTACTTACTTTTTATGTAGGGAGCTGTGCCCCACGCACCCCACTATATTTATATAACCAACTCCAGGGGAGTGCATGTCAGGGAGGGGGAGAAACTCGAAGGGGGATACAACTCGGGGAGAGACACACAAGTCAGGAGGGGAGAACATTGAAGGGGCAACCTGCAGGCAGGGGGAACAATGTTGGGGGAATGGGACTTCATCAAACAGTAAAAACAAAATTACACAACCCCCCCAAGCATAATAAAAAATTATATCACACCCATGCACAGTCCCGAACCCAGGTCCACCAGCATCACAGACTGTGACTATACCCACCATGCCATACAAGCAGCTCAACACTGTCTCCTCCAACAAATTCTCATACCCTTATCTATCTAATGCTGTTTTGCTACTTGCTCACTATTTACTCCCTATTTCCTCACTATTCCCTACAATCTCTATTCTCTCATGGTCTCTATCCTTACAGGCGCTCAAATTGAGTCTATCAATTTGAGTAGCCCAAATCATGGGATACCTTGATGAAGAAATATTGCAAGATTTCCTCCGGGTTATGGAATCCCTGGGCCTTGTATAAGCTGTTATTTCTGTGACCCAAAATCGCCATGCCTTGGACTTGGTATGCTCTCTGGGGCTCAAGATCAGAAACCTTGAGATTTATCCAGTCAGTTGGTCAGATCATTGTACCATCAGGTTCACTTTCAGGGCCCCCTCTTGTAGTCTACCCCCTGTTGAGGTGGTCCAGTTCTGCCCTTTGCGAGGGCTTCAGCCAGAGGGACTCTTAGCAGTTCTGGACACCTTGAATTGGTTGGCAATATGAACTAAGGTACAGGAAGAAGTGGCAGAAAGCTGTAATAGGGCTGTTGGGGTGGCTTTTGATCTTATGGTGCCGGTTCATTTGCACCCACTGGTTTCAAGCCTTGGCTCACCATGGTTTAACTGTGAGCTGAGGGAGATGACAGCAAAGGGACAGAGGTTGGATCATTTTTGGAGGAGATCCAGGGCCCAGGAGGACAGGCTGGCTTTGATGACTCACTACAGTAAGTATCAAAGGCAGTTACCCAGAAAAAGGCAGATTTTTTGTCTAGGGAAATTACTGCTGGGCCAGAACTGACCTGCTTAGCTGTTCTGGACTAAGGATAGGTTTCTCCACCCAGCCTGTCTGGAGCCTGTGAGAACATTTTCACCTGCAAAATGTGAAAAGTTTGCTTGGTTCTTCTCTGACAGGGTATCCTCTATTAGGGCCAGGATCTTACCAAGTGGACCGTTCGAGCCCAGCAGGGTTGAACCTATCAGTCTAAGATGTATTCAGTGGTCTTGGGAAGAGTTTCAACCAGTGTCAATGGAAGAGGTGAGTGGCAGTGATTTTGGCCCTGCAACCAGCATTTTGCGATCTGGATCCAGGTCTGACACATCTACTTGTGAGCTGTGTAGTACATCTGGGTCCAGTATTCACTGAGATTGTCCAGTGCTCCTTGCTAGAGGAGATTTTCTCACTGGTGCTGAAAAGTGCATTGGTTAAACCACTTCTGAAAAAGACATCTCTGGATCCAGACATCCTGGCAAATTATTGACCATCTCTAACCTGTTCTTTTTGGGCAAGGTTATTGAGAAGGAGATTGCACTACAGCTTGAGGCTCTCATCACTACCTTTGATATCTACGAGCCTTTTCAGTCTGGCTTTTGGTCCAGGCGTAGTACAGAGACCACACTAGCTGGGGCACACAATGACCTGCTCATGGTGAGAGATATAGCAGAATGGTCAATTCTCATTCTTCTTGATCTCTCTTTAGTGTTTGACACCACAGACCATGGGCTGTTATTGGACTGGCTCAGGGAGTGTGTGGGACTCACTGACAAAGTCATCTGCTGATTTGAGTATTATCTCAGTTACAGGGCTCAAAGGGTAGTGTTGGGAATGTTTTCTTCACTCCTGAATGTTCTGTATTGTGGCATACCGCAGGGCTTGACCCTTTCGCCCTTGTTGTTCACAGTTTATATGCTACCCCTGGGTAGGATCATTAAGCGATATGGGCTAGGTTTTTACTGCTATGCAGATGATAACCAGCTCTGTATGTCTTTTGTGCCTGGGACACTTGGTGCAGTTGATGTGCTTAATAGATGCCTGGCCAAGATCCAAGACTGGATGTAATTGAGCTGGCTGAGATTTACCCTGGATAAAACTGAAGTACTGGTGGTAGAGCCAGGACATGGGGGAGTGGCAGCTACTGAGAGGGAGACAGGGCTATGGCTTGGCTCCTCTGGGCTCTTGGCTACCACAAAGATGAAAAATCTGGGAGTCGTTCTTGATGAGGGGCTGACAGTTGAGGCTCAGGTGTCGGCAGTAGTCCAGAATGTTTTTGTCCATATGTAGAACATCAGCCAGATTTGTTCTCTTGTCCCCTCTGGTGACTTGATCACACTGGTTGCATGCATTTGTGACTTAGAGGCTTGATAACTGCAGTGCCTTGGGGTCGATGGAGGTATGCTGCAACACCTGTAACTGGTGCAGAGTGCAGCTGCTAGGTTACTGACTGATCTTCTAAGGATGTGTCATGTTTCCCTGGCACTGTGTGATCTGCACTGGCTGCTGTTTAAGTGGCATATCTCCTTTAAAGTGGGTTTGCTAACTTATAAGACCTTGGATGATCTGGGCCCAGGCTACCAGACTGATCTCTTGCACCCAAATGTACCCTTACGCCCTCTCCACTCTACTGAAGAGAACCTCCTTGTAGTCCCCATGGCAAAGTTAAAAACCTCTGGAGACAGGGTATTCAAGGTAGCAGGCCCAGTCCTTTAAGTGAAGTCTAAAGAATGTCCTGTTAATCCAGGTATTTCAAGGTTAAATCCTCACAGCTGTATCATCCCAGTTATATTTATTTAGGGATTTATTTAAGGACTAATTTATTTAATAAATATTTTATGATGATATTTATTATAGAAAAATGTCGGGGTATGTGTTATATATACGGTTTTTATTATTATTTTAGCTTTACTGCTTGTACTGTACCCAGTGTTGGGTAAGTTATTTTTCTATTACATTTGAAACTTGAAATAGGGAGTTAGAACATTATAAGGATGGAGAAGTATCAGAAAAGTAATACACCTTACAATTATAATTACTTATTTATTTTAATATAAAACAATACAAAACTAATAAATAACCATAACAGATTAAATTTTTTGAAAGTAACAGGTTAGTTACTTTCAAATAAATGTAATCAGTTACAGTTACGTATTTCTTTTGTATAAAAAGACATAAGTAAATGTAACTGTAAGGTGTATTACATCTTCCAGTACTTCTCCATCCTTGCTAGTGACTGCACAGAGCTTTCAGGAATGAGTTTTCAAAAGTAATAGAAAGTACTAGAAAAAGTAACTTACCCAACACTGACTGCACTTGATGTTGTAATGATACCCTGAGTGTCCAGGGAAGGGCGCCGGGTATAAAGACTACTACTGCTCCTACTACTACTAAGAGCAAGACAAAATAAATTCCAAAAGTACAAAAAAAAGATAAATTGTTTTTAAATTTATTGAAGTAATCCTGACCATAGGCAATCATGAACAATCATGATACTATGAGATTGTTTATCACAATCATCATTTCCATAACATCTACTGTTATTTGGGAGGATGACACCTCAAGACAAGAAGAAGCTTGAATCACATGGTATAAACTGCAACTCAATTTAAATTTCCCACAACTGTAAACAATTAAGTGATATGATTCAGTTTTGTTATTCTTTGCCATCTAGCTACAGGGTACCTACCAATGATGTCAGGTGACATGTTGAAGCCCATACAGCGAGTCAGTAGTGTTGATGGGTCACAAACCTAGGCCTCCAATAGGGTTGTATACATTGTCTGATATTTAAGTTCAGATTTAGGATGTATAGACTTGAACCATAATGTTTGGGCAGCAAGGCTTGGAGATCCATATTCAGCACCTTCTCCTGTGAGTGTAAAATACATCCTGCCTCCTCCCCTTTATTAAACTCAACCCCTACTCTAATAATTTGGGAGGCAGTATAGCGCAGGTGTTTAAGGCTCTGAGCTGCAAATCCCACAGCTTCCACTTGCATACTGTGTGACCCTGAGCAATTCACTTAAGTTCCCTGTGCTCCCAGGTCACACCTGTGAAAAAGCTTTCAGCTTAGTGTGCTACTCCTGGTTAAACAACTAAAAAAAACAAACTTTTGCCAATTTCTCTTTACTTTAAATAATGATCTTCACCCCTTCCTATCTATGAAGAGAAACCATAGCATTTTTGTCCAGTTCCCAACTCTGATATTCTACATACACTAGTTTTGCATGTTATGAAAAAATACATGGACCCATTCTTTGGGGAAGAACAATACATGCCCCATCTACCCTCCAACACCCCACCCAACCGCAGCTGCTCCCTTAAGGTCCTGTTACCAGTGGGAGGCATTGTGGTATCCAGTATGGAGCCTGGTGACTTGAGCAGAACATCATTTTATGTGGTTTTGAGACAGTGTTCATGTAAGGGTGTCCAGCTGTAAATGATGCCCTTTTGTAAAGCATTCTAGCAAACCACATAATAAATTATGCTTTGCTCTGAACCATCTAGCAGCATTCTGGATACTGTGTTTCTTTCACACTTAACAGGTCAAATAAAATGGAACACAGCAATTGGGATCAAGTTTTTTGTTATGGCACCAGGACAGTACATACTGTCAAGGATATGGGCCAGGTCATGACACTATGGATGCCCCCTTGCAAATGTGAAAAGTCAGAGGATAAAGTCAGAGGATATAGTACACATTGTACCTCAAACATAGTTACTTAAGGTAAAGGGATGGGGCATAGTTACTTAAGGTAAAGGGGTGGGGCATATATAAGGTTCAGAGAAAACGTAACAGACTGATCTTTCCCAGACTCAACCTGTACACTATTACCAGCTTTCTCAAATCCCTCAGATTCCTACAAGGGTACTTCAGTAGCTGACCCCACTCAGCACGGACACCCCCATGAGGTATCTCTAGATCCAAGTCCCACTACAGCCACTGCCTACATAGTACAGTGCTCCTTACTGAAGGGCAAATGACCCAGACCTCTTTGTCACAGCTGAGAAAACCTCACTTTAGAAACAAAATATGCTAACCATAGCCTTGTCTTCAGAGATGGAAATACAGTTTTTGTCAGTTATAACCAAGTTATCTGTACCTCAAAGGACTCAGTCACAGAAACATGATGTATGTAAAAAAAATAATAATTTAATAATTTTAGATTTTTGCACATATAATACAAGATATACTGCACTAAGACTGTGGAAAACTATACTTCTACAGGGATGAAAAGCAAATATTTTGAATAGAACAAAAATATACAGAAAAAATCTTACTATATTTCCTAAATTTCCCAAAGTAGAAAGAGCTTACCACACAGGACACCTGAGTGAATCAGGGAAGACTCAAACCTTAGATGGTAATTTTCGAGATTTCAAACCTGACTAACTTTTTTTAATGTCTGGCAAGTCTTCAACCCCTTCAGCTGCCAGCCCTCATGATACAGTGTTATCCTCCGGTATGAAACCCACATTTAAAGCACTCTGCAGTATGCTCCAGAAAACCTACTGAATAAAGCAATTTAATTTCAATGGCAATTAGTCATTTTGTCATGCAGAAAACTGTGGCATTCACTTCATCCTGGCAGTGTCACATTTTCCTGAATGACAAAAGGGACCTATTGCAATTGAAATTACATTGCTTTATTCAGTAAGTCTGCTGCAGCATTCTGCAGAGTGCTGCAAAATGCTGCAGAATTGGGTTTCATCCTGGGGGACGCCACTGTACATCATCAAGTATGTCACTATGACATCATAAATGTAGCCCTTCTTTTGTGTCCTGAGAAATCTTCCATTTGAAAAACTAGTCTAAACTGGACTGGTATTCCAGACCCAGATTTCATGGATTTCAAGTTCCATCTTTTTGTCTTCCTATCTGATTAAGTCCATGGAGGTCCATCTCCCTTGCTCTGGCTTTGTTTACCCTCAAAACAGAGCCTGTGATTATGAAAGCAGTTCATCTCTTTGAAGTGTAAGTACCCTTTACCTAACAGGAAAAACAACCCCCTATCTGACTGGCTCAGGCATGGGCTCCAGAGGAATGAAACTTCCGATTTATCAGACAGTTTTCATCTCAGCAGAAATACTTAGAAGAAGTCTAGCTGATAATAAAAATTAAACACAAAAACATGAAAAAAATTACACTGATGTTGCTACATCCCCCCAAAGAAGTGAAAAACAAATTCTTTAGCACCACTAAATGATGTTTGTTTTTCGTGTGAGCCAGCTGGCTCCACCTGCTATGCCCTCAGTTCAACTCTCTGGGTGAATCCCAAGTTAGTTTCTCATAGCGTTTCTCCTACTAAAAAGGGTCACTAACTATTGTCTAGACTGCCCATCTGCATTGCCATGCTGCAACTCACTGCGGTGCCTAATGTTCACATTACAGGACAGCAGCACCAGACGCCATCTTAGCATTTTGAGGTTCTGTCCATTGGTCCTATGCAGCCATGTAACAGGGTTGTGACAGTGAACTTCCTCCCATATAAATAAGATTGCATCTGCAAAGCCGAGACAATACCTAGACACTTCTTCTCTATTGTGACATAGGCCTCCTGTCTCAGCAGCAGCTTCCGACTCCGGTGCATGACTGGGTATTCCTCTCCCAAGTGCATAACCTGACTCAGAACCACACCTAGCCCATGATCAGATGCATCTATGCGCACAATAAACCAAAGAGAATAGTCTGAGCTGGTGAGCATAGGTGCCTGACACAATGCCTCCTTCAGCTGATGGAACATAGTATCACAGGTTTCAGTACACTGAACCTTTTCTGGCATTTTCTTCCTGATGAAATCAGACAGGGGTCTGGCCATTCTGCTGAAATTTGGCACAAACTTACAGTTGTACCCTGCCATCCCTAGGAAGGCCCCTACTTCTCTCTTGGTTGTGGGCATGGCCTATCCCTGTAGGGCCTCAATTTACACTGGTTCAGGCCAGATGTACCTACTCCTCAACCTGTGCCCAAGGAATGACATTTCTGCCATTCCTATTAAGCACTTCTCTGCTTTGACTGTCAGCCAAGCAGCCTATTGTCAGCAGAACACCTTGGTCACTTGCCAGATGTGATCTTCCCAAGTCTGGCTGTAGATGGCGATGTCATCCATGCATGCCAGAGCAAAGTCTCCTGACTTATTCAGAATGCAGTCCATGAGCTGTTGAAAGGCGGCTGGTGCATTCTTTATCCCAAATGGCATTACTCTGAACTGGAATAATCTAAATAGGGTGATAAAGGCTGACCTCACTTGAGATTCAGGTGTCAGTGGTACCTGCCAAAAGCCCTTTGTCAGGTCTATGATGGACTGGTAAAGGGCTCCTCATAACCTTTCTAGGACCTCATTTGTCCTGGGCATGGGGTATGCATTCAACTCTGTGCAATTGTTGAGCTTGCAGTGGTTGATGCAGAACCTCATGGTCCTATCATTTTTGGGGATCAGTGCCACTGGTGAGACCAAAGATTACTGGACTCCTGGATCACCCAGAGAACTAACATCTCCTTGATCTCCCCCTCTATGGCATGTCTTGCTCCTTATGGGACTCTGTAACGTAGCTGTCTCAGTGGGGCTTGGGACCCTGTATCCATGTGGTGCTGTACCAGCATGGTATACCCCAGCTTCCCCAAGAACATTTTGCCAAATGTATGCAGCACCCCACATATTTTGGCAGCTTGAACTGGTGTCAGCTGCTCCAATAGGGTTACAGCATCCACTGAGGATTCTCCCTTAACCTCCCCTAGGAGATCCACCAGTGAGCCTGCTTCACCCTCCTCTTCCAGATAGCTCTACATAGCCAAGACCATCTCCAGCCAGTCATGGTACAGTTTCTTCATGCTTATGTGGGAGACTCACTGTCTGCACCTAGTGTCTGGTAGCACCACCATGTAATTAACATAATTCACCCTCCTGACCACCAAGTAAGGCTTCTCCCAAACTGCCTGTAATTTGTTCTGCTGGAGAGGGATGAGCACCATTATCCATTGCCCAACTTCGTACTTCCAGGCTCTGGCCTCATGGTCGTACCATGTCTTCTGTCTCTCTTGTGCAGTGGCTAAGGGCTCCTGGACAAAACCTATGAGCTCCTTGAGCCATGACCTGAGATTCAGGACATACTCCACAACAGATTTCCCTGGGGAGCAAGCTCACCCTCCCATTCATCAGTTACCAAATAATGGGAACCCCTTACCCTATGGCCAAACAGAAACTCGAAGGGTGAGAACACGTTGGACTCCTGGGGTCTTCCTTATATGTGATGGGTTACCTACTTGTTCCTCTCTCTTGCATGCTAGTCAGCAAATGCCCTTAACATGGTCTTAAGAGACCCACTGAATCACTCAACCAGACTGTTAGTCTGGGGGTGGTATAGTGAGGCCCTGAGCTGCCTTACCCCACACTTCTTCCAAGGACTAGCCAATAGATCAGGCATGAAGTTGGTACCCTGGTACAACAGAATTTCCTGGGTATGACCTACCTGGCTAAATATCTCCAGCAGTTTGTCATCCACTTTCTCAGAGGACAAGGGCACTGCCTCAGGGTACCTTGTAGCATAGTCTACAATCTCCAATGTACCTCTTGTTGATGCGACTTGGGGTACTAAGTGACCCCACAATGTCCATGGCAACTCATTGAAATGGCTGTTCGATAATACGCAGACCCTCTGGCACTGTGCACAAGTTCAGCAGTAGTTTGCCATACCTTTAAAAATACTGGGCCAGTAAAAATTGTTATTCAGATGCCTTTTTGCACAGCTGACCCCTAGGTGTCCAGAACAGGGCAGGTCATAAGCTAAGGCCAGAAGCTGCTTCCTATACTCCATAGGAACCATTATCTGCCAGAGTACCCCTTCCTCCAGTTCTCCCTTAGGAATCCACGTATGGCACAGGAGCCCATTCTCACAGTACACTTCCCTTTTCCCAGAACTCAGAGAGTCACCTTCCACATTGGTAGCTAACTCCCTTAATTTTTGCAGGAATGGGTCAGCTTGCTGAGCTTTCCCTAGCTCAAAACATACTCTACTGTGGGAGAGCCACCCACAGGTGGGCTCTCCTCAGTCTGTAGTTGTGGCTGAGAACTGCTGCTCCCAGCTTGTTCTTCAGCTACAGCTTCTCCTGCAATTGAGGTAGGTGTTGCTTCCTTGTGCACTGTCCCCTCTGTGTCTTCAGGAGCCAGTTCCCTTGCCTTGCTATGGGTAGTGACACACACAGTATTGGCCCTAATATCAAAGTCATTACTCATGATTACATCCACGGGCAGGTCTGGTACAACACCCACCTCCTGTATGCCCTGGCCACCTTCCCAACTTAGTAAGATCTGGGCCATTGGCACTGAGACTGCAGGACCTTTCACTCTTCTAATCCTAGAAAACTAACCAGGCAGGATCTGTTCCTCCTGAATTAAATCCTGCTTCACCACAGATATGGAGGCCCCAGTGTCCCTCAATCCCTGGGTCACTATTCAATTTATAAACACAGGGTGCATGTGTAAGTTAGAGGACAGTGCACTCTGTATACAGGCCACTATCTGTTGTGAATCCCCAAGCTTCCCCCTCCTGCTGCAGTAATCCTGTTTTCACATTATTTTAGACAATCATAAGACACATGCCCCAGTTTCTGGTAGGTATAGCACTTGTGTTTACCTGTTTCCTTGATTCTGAAATGAGGTGGCTTCCCTTTTTGTTCAGGCACAGGCTGGCTTCTTTTAGGTTGCCCCACCCCGCCCGGTTTCCCTAAAGCCAACTGATGTCCCTCCCCCATTACCTTTGCAATGAGAGGCTGGTTGGCTGGATATTGAACGATCAATCCTCTCGGCTGCCTTCCTTACGGATCTTGGAGTACTATCCAACAACCATATTCTCAGTTCTTCATGCACAGTTTTTAGGAACTGTTCCAGAGGAATAAATCTTTTATTTCCTCTACAGAGCCAGCTTTTTCACCTTACTTATCTGCACACACATTTCAGCACAGCTATCTCCCAGTGCCTTTCTTAACCCTCTACATTTTTGCCTATAGGCCTCGAGAGGTAACTCGAAATGCTTTAGCAAGGCATGTGTCACTTGATTACAGTCCATGCAGTCCTCATTGTCCAAGCTGGAAAAAGCTTCTAATGCCTTGTCTGTAAACAGTGACAAAAGCTGAGTCACCCAAGAAGCCCTGCCTAATTCAAATTGTCTACATATTCTCTCAAATGTCTTAAAAATAAATCAGACTTATCCCCCTTCTGATAGCTGGGAAATACTTTAAAATGAATTTTGACTTCCTGGGTTGAAACCCTCATACCTGTACCATTACTCACAGTCTGTGGTATTGCCCTCTGGCACAGAATCTTCATCTGTCTCCCAAACTTAAACTCCTTCATCTGGATCTCATTCTGGCTTTGCCTTTCTCATGTCCTTTGCTCCTCTTGTTCTTGCTGGTGGTGCCTTTCTTGATCCTCTCTCATGCTGGTGTTGCCTCTCTTGCTGCTCTCACAACTGGATCTCATGCTGGCACTGCTTTTCTTGCTCCTCAGCTTCCAGCTTTCTTCACTGCAGATCCACATCTTCCTCTTGCTTCTCAGTTTCTCCCCTTTGCCTTAACCAGGGCAAGCTCCAGCACCAACAGTTTTACACAGTATGTTACACAGCTGCTGTAGTCATAGGCTGTGGCTCATCTACATTCTCCCTAGCCTCCATTTCATGATTTTGGCTTGCACTGACCACTTTCACACCTCTTCCCTGGTCGCTTTTTTTGAGGATGTCTATGAGATCTGGCTGTGCTTGGCCTTGCTCATAACCCTGTTCCAGTGGCACTGGAACAATTTTTATAGTGGGGGTGCTGAAAGCTATTGAACAAGACTGCATAGGAAGCCATAGGGAATTTTACTTCAAGCAAGGGGGTGCTGCCACACCCCCAGCACCCCTAGTTCCAGCACCTATGCCCTGTTCACTCCTTCTGCACAGCTCCTGCTGGTTTGGCAGTGTACATTTCTCATATGACCCTGTTATAGCATCTTCTTTCTGTCTACTCATGCTTATAGCAAAATAAAACTGGTAGAATGTACAGTCCCCTTTTGCATATCCTGTTCTGTAACTGGATAGATAACCTTTATACTGACAAAACTGTTTCAGATCCCACTCCCTACCTCCAGATAGACTGGTCTCTCCCAGACTCAGCCTGTACACTGTTGCCAGCTTTCTCAAACCATTCAGATGCTTACAAGGGTACTTCAGTAGTTGCCACCACTCAGCATAGGTGCTCCCACGGGGTATCTCTAGGTCAGGATCCCACCAGAACCACTGCTAACACAGTACAGTGCCCCTTACCAAAGGGCAAATAACCCACCCCTCTCTGTCACAGCTGAGAACACCTCGCTTTAAAAACAAAATACGGTAACTGTAGCCTTCTCTTCAGAGACAGAAACACAGTTTTTGTCAATTATAACCCAGTTATCTGTACCTCAAAGGGCTCAGTTGCAGAAATGTGAAATACATTAAAAATGAATATTTTAATACTTCAGGATATTTACACATATAATACAGGATGCTACACTAAGACTATGAGGAACAGTACTTCTAGACTGATAAAAAGCAAATATTTTGAACAGTAGCAAAAACACACAGAAAATTTTAATACACTTCCTACCTTTCCTAAAGTAAAAAGAGCTTACCACACAGACCACCTTGGTGAATCAGGGCAGACTCGATCCTTAGATGGTAACTCTCAAGGTCCCAACCTGACTACCTTTTTCAGGCTCTGACAAGTCCTCAAAAACACTTCAATTGCCAGCCCCCCCCCACACACACAGACATATCATCAAGTATGTCACTCTGACATCATAGATTTTACCCTTCCTTTATATCCTGAGAAACTTCCTATCTGGAAAAAAGGTCCAAACTGGACTGGTATTCCAGACCTTGGTTTCATGTATTGCAAGGTCCATTCTTTTGTCTTCCCATTCGGTGAAGTCTAAGGGGGTCCATCTCCCTTGCTCTGGTTTTGTTTACACTCAAAACAAAGCCTGTCAGCCAGCCCAGTGGTGCTGAGGGTTGAAGCACTGGACGCTACACCTCATGCCGCACCAGCAACCTGGGTTTGGGAGCAAGCATGGGTCTACGGGGGCTGGCAGGGAAGGAGAGGGATTGAGCATCCGATGGACTGCTCTCCCTCTCCAGGTTGGGGGGGTTCACAACAGTCGGTGTCCGACTGCCCCCTGGAGAAGGCTAAGGGTCAGGGATGCACACCATACAAGGGGGTAGAGTCGGGGCAGATGCCTGGGTGAGACACGTGTGGACGCGTGTGCGCTTACGCCCACTGGCATCATGGCATGCTGCCAACTCAGGGGGAAATAGTACAGGGGGAAATAGTGGCACCCAATGTGGCTTGATGGCTGTCCATGAGTTTTCTGGGCACTGGCACTCGAACTGGATCCACTGGGGTGGGGAGTTAGGGGGCTCCCTGCCACCCTGCTGTGGAGGGTAAGACACAGGAGTTACTCGGTGCCAGTGGTCCCAGTAGAGATGGAGGGTGGCCAGATCCCCATAGGTAGGGCTGCGAGGCTACAGGGAAGCATCTGGGTGGCCATAGGAGAATAAATAAATAATAATAAAAAAAAAACAAAGCCTGTGATTGTGAAAGCTATTCCTCTCTTTGAAGTGTAAGTACCCTTTAGCTAATAGGAACTCTACTGTTTGCCCAAACAACCCACTTAGCTGACTGCATTGAGCATGGGCTCCAATGGCATTAAACTCTAGATTTATCACATAGTTTTTATCTCAGCTGAAATACTTACAAAAGGCCTAGTTGATAATAAAAATTAAACACAAAAACATGAAAAAAATTACACAAGTTGGGGGCGCTATGGAGCCCGAGTAAGATGGCCACGGACTCCTAAATCTCTACAAACCATTAGAAATAAATAGATTAAACTAGAGGCTTCTCCTCAACAAGACCAACAAGATCTAAAGAGATCGATGAAAGAAACATCGGGGAACAAACATGGGTAATCCCTGGAAAGAAAAACAGTCCAGTGAAGGAGCAAAATCAAAAGCTTTGTTGTCGGCTTCTACTTCACGAGAAGGGCCAGGCCATGAGCTTGAACATGAGGTGAACAGCAAGGAAGAAACCCTACAATCTCTCGGAGAGAAACTGAACCATCTCATTGCCTCTGTAACAGGACTGTCTAATAAATTTGATTCACTCACTGCACGAGTCACTATGATGGAAAATTCTTTGGAATCTATCAGCTTAGCATTGGCGGCTGCATTGAAAACAGCTGATGTGGCTACGGGGGCTGTGACTTATGTTATAGAGGAAAACGGACAGCTGCACTCTCAGCTGGAAATGCTGGAAAACTAGTCGAGAGCCTTGAATGTTAGAATACTGGGCATAGCCGAGAGAAGTGAAGGCGACCACTTGTCTCTGTTTCTATAGGAGTGGATAACTCAACAATTGGGTCCTGAGGCAGCTCCACTGGTGTAGCACATTCAGAAAGCTTACAGAGTGGCCTTAAGGGGACGTCAGGACAACCCCGAGGCCCCGCATAATGTGGTGATGGTATTAGATGGAGTGGGCTCATGAGATGTTTTGATGGCCCTGGCTCAGAGGAAGAGGATCCTTCCCCATGAAGGCAACCAACTGCGACTTTTTCCTGACTTAGCCTAGGCAACCAGGCAGTGGAGAAAACAGTTTGACAGTGTAGGCTATGCTCCGAGTAGCGGGGGTTCCTCACGGCCTAGTTTTTCCAGCGCCTCTGCGACTCGTGTATCAGAACAAGATATTTCTTTTCTCTGAACCGGCAGATGCCCTGAAATGGTGTCAGAAACATGCCCTATCTCATAGGAGAGAACAAGAAGATGAAGACAGTTCATTGGAGTAAAAAGTGCACTGAGGGACTTGGACATTTAGATAAGTCTTCTATGATAAAGGGCTAAAGTGGGAGGGGGAGATCTTTTTTCCCATATGTTGCTTTAATATTCCTTTTGACCCGTATGAGGCAGAATTTTGTGTTGTATTTTAGTTTTCAGCTGGTCTGGACTTTCTGCAACAGATCTGGGTCATATAATTACCCTTCCCCCCCTTTCCCACATATTACATCCCTGTATGAAAATGAGAATGTCTTTCAAACTGAAGTAAAACGTTTTTCTTTCTGATCTGATGTTATTTACAATAAGTGCCTAATTCTTAAAAGGGTGGTGTTGATCTGATAGATTTGGGGAAGCAGATGTTTTGATTGAGATCAGGGGATCCTTGTATTATTATTCGTCTTAACACTAATACTAGTGTAATTACTTTGCAACAGCATGGTGACTACTTCCCTGTTATAGGGATAAATGGTGGATATCATTCATATTGTGAACCTGAATATTATTTTAACAACCATGCAGCTCTTGGACTCATTTGCAGCAGTCGGATTACCAGATATTGCTAATTAGTATATGGTTATCCCCTCATAGGACGTCTTATTTCATTCAACAGACCTTTTGTTAGTATTAAGAGGAGTGGCGCTCTCATTCTACTTTATATACCTAATGTCGAATGAAGATGTCTTGACTGTACGTTTGTTTTTATGAATAAATAAACATAAAGTTAAAAAAAAAGAAATAATTACACAAAAGTTCTTTACAACAGGATTTGGTTTTAGTGAAAAAGGAGGAAGGGGTATTTATGGTCACAAACACGGGAGGAGTGTCAATTCTAAATTGAGTCCAAATATCTTCAATACTCAGAGCATTCAGCATTCAAGATCTGGATTAGTGAACCCATAGTCTCCCTTCTTCACACTTACAGCTCTGTATAATCACTAGGATAGTAAATCTTTACACATATACTGTAGGAGATTGTAACTAGGGACTCATTGATAGTGCTCATTTTTTTTTTTTTTAGAAAAGATGACTTGCTAGATTAGTGTTTTAGAATATGTCTTTCATGTGATATTTTGATTCCAAAGATTTTTCTAAATGGCATGACATTTCAGGGTGGGGACTGAGTTTGGAGATACCTTGTGCTTGGTGACATGAAGCAATGCTAGGCACATCAGCAAAAGGGCTTTGTAACAGCAAATTAGTATAGTTCATACACAGAAGTTAATTTTTTAGCTTTTTTTTATTTTTTTTTTCCTAGGTGAAGAAAGATACCAAATTTTGGGGTGGCAGAAGAAAGTGGAATATGGTTAGACTAATAAAAGAGGAATTATGTAGCTTTTTTAGTATGAATCATACAAAGAACAGCTCTGTGTATCAAACCTAGACTTTTCAGACACAGTGACTCTTCAAATGACCAAAAAGGTGATTTTTGTGGAAATATGTTGCTGCATAAAGTGATAAAGGAGACCTGTATATATATTTTAAGACATCTTGAAACTGGACAAAAATTGTGGAATTTCAGACAAGTAGAAATTTATAATCTGAGCAAAATATGCAGCCTGCTACAATCCTTTGTTGACCAAAGGATTGTTTTTACATTTCAGTTGCATATCATCAAGATATCTTTATGAAAACAATGACTCTGTATATGCGATATGATAGATAAAGAAATTAGGAACAATATGATGTTTTCAGAGCTCTACCATGTTCAGAATTCACTTTTTAAGACAAAATGGTTTTCAGAATTTAAACATGATGCAGCAATGAAACTTATACTAAAATGTGCCAGTGATGACTGGCATGGATGTACAATTTCAATTGGGGTGACTACTTCCTATAAAATTCCATGGACTGTAGAAAAATGTATAACAAAACTGAGCTGTAGACTGCATTCCGATGCAAGCTGCCTCCCTTCAAAATAAGCTGAAGGGAAAATCTGCTCCCTGAAAATTCAAAACGATCCCTTGCACCTTTTTACAGCACTACAAGCCATTACCACTGGGGTCTTTGTAGTGCCCTCTCATAGGCCGATGCACAAAAAATCGAATTTGGAGTCTGATCTTACTCCACCCCTTCCTGTTGGCTCATTCCTAAGTTCTTTTTGTGGATCTCTACAAGCTGGTTGCATCCAACTTGACTCTGTGCCAACCATCTGTTACAACTAGTAAGATTACCATTTTTGTTTCAGATTCAAGCATGATTTGGTTTTGGTTTTACATATTTAAAAAAATCCTGATTTTTGTATGGGGGCATGTTATCTTTTGAATTCTACTATTCTGGCTTCAATCATTATTTATTTAATCCTGTTGGGTAAAAATATTCCTTCCACCCCCTCCCCCCAAGACCTCTGTGGCATGTATGGGATAAGAAATCCTCTATTGCCTTTTACCCTTGTTGGTCAGTTGGTTGTTACTTGCTCCCCATCCTCAAGGCTCAACAGTGCCATGTATGGGGTAAACTGGGAGATTGTGGTTCTCCAGGTTGTTTTCAATTTCTGCAGCTTTGGTTTTTGGTACACCTTCTTGTTGTTTGCACTAAGGTTTGTTGCAAACCCAGTAGGATGAGTTCACACATCCACTGCAGGGCTGCTGGTTGTTATTTCAACCCCTCCCCCCCGTTGTGTGATGTCCATGCTTTGTCTGCAGGACTCAGCAGGGTGAGTCTGCTCCTCCTAGTGTGAGCCAGCTGCCTTGATCCCGACTTCCTCCACAATATCTGCACCACAGCACATGAAAATTCTCAGCTCACCTCGTTCAGCAGGGAGGGGGTCAAACAACCAGCCTTTCATCTGCCTGGGCTACTCGTCATTCCTTGTTTCTCTCTAGCTGCAGTTCAGGGACACAAGAGGTGGAAAACCCAAGGAGGTATTTGTTTCAGCATTGCAATCACTGTCACTGGCCCACCATATTCCTTCTGCCTTATCACTCAAACTGGTGAGAACAGGGCAACTACACATTATGGTGCTGCTTTGTTTGGGGATGCACCTAACTTTCAAACATGATGTCATTGCATCTCGCAGGAATCACTGATCCTGTCCACCATCTTGTCCTCTGCTAGACTACCGGGATCACCACACAGACAGCAGCACAACATGATGGACATGACCCCACAGGTCCAGGTCCATCCACACACCTTCTCACACAGTATTCCCAGCCGTACTGCCATACAGCGGCAGTTTGTTATTACTTGCCTACTCACAATAATAAATTATATGAATTTTACCTGCTAACTTGTGAATATTCCCAAAAGTAAAGAAGTCTTTGGCTGATCAGCAGTACTATTGCTTTATAGCAAGCTAGGCACTTTGGATAACTGTGAGGAGCAGCCTACAGCAGGGCGATGAATCTGTCTTCTGCTCCTTTTTTCCCTAATTACCAAAACCTTCTCCTCCCTTCTGATGTGCCTGGTGTGCCCCCTTTAGTACATCACCTAATCCCCCTGCTCTTGTCCTATATGCACTTCATGTGTCTTGTTGTGACTCAGTCCCACACATACAGACTCACTGGTCTTTTCTCTCTTGCTGTCCCCTTTTGTCTCCCAGGTTTTACTTCTACCCAAGATGGGCAAGACTTGAAGAGTGTGCCACAAGTGCCCACACTTTCTGCTTCTGAATTCTGCAGGAGATATCTGCTCTCTGTGCCTGGTTGATGCAGACTCCCAGGTGAACACCTTGGCCTCTGGCTGCTTCAAGGAGGACATTGTGGAGAACAACGACTCCACAATGTCACAAAGGGTACTTGTTGACATGTTTCAGAAACTACTAGACAAAATCGAGGCATTGGCAGACTCCAAGTGCACATGAGAGCCAGACAGGAACACCCTAAAACCCATGAAGCAGAAAAGGGATGACCCACAGGAACCTGAATATCCTGATGGGGAGTCTGCCTTGGAAGATGACGATTCTTCTGAGGAGGACAAGGAACAGAGGGAGGACCTGGCCACCCAGCTATGCCCTTTTGAACTCATGCAAGAGATTGTTAGGGTGGTGCATGAGACTCTCAGGTTTGAGGATACGGCTCCACAATAGGAGAAAAAGCTGGATCCATTGGTTAGTGAAATGAAAAAGACCAACAACTCTTTCCCATGTACAAGGCACTAGAGGATAGCCTAACAAAGGAATGGGATGCCCTGGATCCAGCCAAAACAAGAGAAAAGGCCACCTTTGACAGAAGATACCCACTCCAGAAGGACATACTGTACAGATAACCTGGTCTGGCCCTCCTAAAGTAAATCCTGAAGTTGCTTCCCTTAGCCACAAAACCATTCTAACATTGGAAGGGTCCTCAGCACCAAATGACTCCATGGATAAGAAGGTGGAAGACACCATCAAAAAGGCTATGACATATTGATGATGCCCATGAAGGCCTTCGTGGTGGCCATTTACACTACAAGGGCTATACATGAGTGGCTAGAAGCCATCCAGCTTGACTTACTGAAACCCAGGGATTACACTATCCAGGCAATAAAATATGTGGTCTATTCCTCGATCAGCACTTTTAAGACATCCTCCCAAGCAGCAGCAACAATCTTTAGAGTCAGGAGACACCTATGGCATTACTATGGCAAGCAGACCAGGAGTCAAAGAACATGTTAATTTATATAATTATGTATATTTGTGTAACCTTGTCTAAGCAACTTGTATTGATCTACATCACTTGTTTTGCAGCATCTGTACTCACTGTATTATTTGTATATAATGTATATGTCTTGTATTATTTATATATGCCTTTTTGTACATATATTGTGCCCCACGTTCTATTGTACAAGTGTCTTTGCACACTTCTCTTGCTTTATTTTGTATTATCTGTACCTCCTCTTGTACCCTCCCCCAGGTCACCCCTGAAAAAGGGACTTTTTGTCTCAGTGGGCTTACCCGGTTACCAAAATTCAAATAAATAAATAATGTTAATGAAGTTGCAGTTCAAACGGGATATGGTATTTGGACCAGCATTAGAGAGGTTCTTGACAACCAAGGGAGATGAAAAGATCAGCTGTCAAGACAGGCAACTCTCCCTTTTTTTTGAAATAACCACTTTTGAACCTTCCACCAAAAAGGTTGTCAACCACAGTCATTCCAGGGGAATGAAAACCACAACTTTGACAGCAAGCGGAACTTCTTCAACCAGAGAGGCAACTACCAGAACAATAAAGGACACAGTGGATGATCCAGAGGTGGATACAGGAACAATGCTGGACACAGAAACTATCAAGCATGAGGAGATGCAGGCCCATAAACTCAGAGCCAACAGTAGGGGGCAGACTCCAAAGGTTCACCGACACCTGGGTCAAGGTTATCACTGACAAACGGGTGCTGGAGGTAATAACCCACTGGTACACAATAGAGTTCAACATGACACCAACAAAACCCAGTTCCTACTATCACACATCTCACCAAACAAGACCCCAATACACGAAGTCAGAGCCCTGCTAAATCAGCTCTTGTAGGACGCGGCTATAGCTCCAGTACCAGCAGATGGGAAAAAATCAGATATCTATTCTGTATTCTTTTTGGGTCCAAAAATTACAAGAGCTCTGCAGCCTATTCTGGATCTAAAGTTTGTAAACTGCTTTGCAAGATACAGGAAATTCATAATGGAAACCCTTAGGTACACCATTGCAGTAATCCGGAAGGACAGTCTCTTCATAGCAATAGATGTGAAGGATTCATATCTTCACATACCCATTCGACCATGCCACCATGAGCTCCTGAGGTTCTGTGTCCTGGACCACCATTTTCAATACAAGTATCTTCCCCTCGTATTGGCACCCAGAGTCTTTACAAAAGTCTTGGTGACCTTAGCTACAAGGCTGAGAGGAGAGGACATCCATGTAATATCCTACCTAGATGACTGGCTGAGAACAGCAAGAACCAAAGCCAAATCAGAAAGCACAACAAAAAGAGCGCAGGACTCACTAATCCAACATGGATGGATTGTCAAAATAGCCAAGAGCCACCTCTCACCATCCCAACAGTACTGGAACACCTGGGAGTGGTCTTCGACACCACAAGGGGACAGTCAGACCCTCAGACACGCATCAACAACCTGAGGGCACTCTGCCATCAGATGCTGACTCACAGGTGCCTGACAATCTGGGACAATCCGGGACTTAATGTGACTGTTGGGCTTGATGGTGGCATGCATAGACCTCCACAACTGGGCAAAACTCCATGAGACCCCTGCAGAGGTTCCTCCTAGACAATTGGAGTTACACAACACAAAATTACTACAAGACACTCTCTATCCCACCAGCAGTAAAGACATCCAGCCAGTGGTGGATAGACTTAGACAACCTGAGACAGGGAGTCACCCTCAACAGAAAAATCACCAGAACACTTTACATAGACTCAAACCTCTCAGGCTGGGGAGCACTCATGTGCACCAGAGCAATCCAAGGCAAATGGTTTCCAGCAGAAATGCAAATCACCATCAGTGTTCTGGAGATGAGATCAATCTGTCTGGTACTGAAACACTTCCTGGCCCCAGTACACAACCATCACATCAGAGTACAGATGGAGAACAGAACAGCCATGGCCTACATAAATAAACAAGGGGAGAACAAAAAGCAAGGCAATGGCCAGGGAAGCATCCATTCTACTAACCTGGGCAGAAAAGCATCTCCATAGCATCACAGCAGTACACCTGATGGGAGAACTAAATGCAAGGGCAGACTGTCTCAGTTGTTGGACACTACAACTAGGAGAGTGGCAACTAAACCCACTTGATTCATGAATGATGGGGGCCTTTCCAGATTGACCTACGGCATTGGCCCACAACAAACAGGTGAAGACATTCTTCTTCAGGTACAAAGAGAATGGGTTGGCAGGAGTAGATGCCCTGTTGATGCCCTAGCAATTCAGGAGAGCCTATGTATTCTCATCCATTTCCATAACAGGAAGGGTGGTGCAAAAAAATACAAAAACAGACAGTACAGTGGCATCAATAGCACCAAACTGGCAAAGATGAACATGGTACGCTTCTGTCATGCAAATGCTGACAGACCAACCTATGACTCTACTACCCCAAACAGACCTCCTGGTGTAGGGCCCAATTCTTCACCACAACCCTTTCATACTCCAACTGGCTGCTCAGAGGCACAGACTTCTAGGTTTGGGACTGTCTAATAGGGTGGTGAACACATTGATGCAAGCCTGGAAAACTTCCACTAACCACACATATGACAGACATTGGTTAATTTTCAATTAATGGTGAAGGTCAAAAGATCTCAGTCCCATTAACTGCTCAATCACACACATTCAAGACTTTTTACAAGAAAATTTGATAAGGGACTTTCCATCACCTTACTAAGGGTCCAGGAGGCTGCTCTTCGGGCCATCAGAGGTGACATAGATGGGTACTTACCAGAGGCCCATCCTCTTGTACAGACATTCCTAAAAGCCATTATGAACATCAAGCCCAAACTTAGAGCAACAGCCACCCCGTGGCACCTGAATCTGGTGCTGGATGCCTGAACTAGACCTATCTTTGAACCCTTGGACTCCATCTCCCTACACTTCTTAACCTTAAAAACATGTTCCTGGTGGCCATTTGCTCAGCACAAAGGACTAGCAAATTGCAATCCCTGTCCTGTATGGAGCCATTCCATTAATTCCAAGTGAATAGAGTGATACTGAAAATGATTCCCTCCTTCCTCCCTAAGGTGGCAACAGACTTCCACCTCACCCAGAAAATATCCTTACCCATTTTTGAACCAGACCACAATGATCTTCAGAGGGAGATACTCCGGTTACTTGACCCAACCCGGTCCCTTAAGATCTATTTGGATAGAACAGCCTTATTCAGAAAGTCTGAGAGTATGTCCATCCCCACTTCTGGATCCAAGTTATGCCTAGCCACTTCCAGATCAACCATAGCATGGCTGCAGACTGTCATATCCGAGGCCTACAAGGCTTCAGTTCTCCCTTCATTGACTCAGGTAAAAGCCCATTTAGCTAGAGCTGTGGCCACTTCCTGGGCAGAGAGCAACTTGGCTTCTATTGCTGAAATTTGCATGGTAGCCACCTGGTCCACTATCCACACTTTCTCTATGCATTACAGGTTGGACACGTGAAGTCAGGACAAATCGGCCTTTGGTGACTTGGTCTTACAGTACGTGTTTAGGCCTCTTCCTCCTCATCCCATCCCATTGCCTCCTGATACTATTTTTTAATCACCCAGTGGTAATGGCTCAGAGTGTTGTAAAAAGGTGCAAGAGTTAATGGTAGTTTACTGACCTGGTAAAGGTGATTACAGGAGAACTTTTTACACACTACTCATCCTGCCTGATGAGGAACACAGCATATTATCTGTTGAGTATTGAAAATGGGTGTTTTCTTCCATGCATTCTGTGTTTCTGTCAGGAGTTCATTAAAGACTCTGAGTATGGTCCACTTCTCTGTCGCTCTTCCTTTATCCAGTTGCTTGTAGTTGAGTGTTCAGTGCTGTTTTACATTTAACCAGTTTCTGGCCTAGAAAAGAGAGCTTGGGAATTTATCATACTGAGGAATGAGCCAACATGAAGGGGCAGAGTATGACTGGATTCTGGATTTGAATTTTTGTGCATCAGCCTATGGGAGGACATTACAAAGACCCCAATGGTAATGGCTCAGAGTGCTGTAAAAAGGTACTCCCATAATCACCTTTACCAGGTGAGTAAACTACTATCGCCCAATCAGCATCAACTAGTATGGTCACTGTGATGCAAAAAGGTTGTGACATCAACAGCACTATAAACATTTTGGAAAGAAGTCAAGCCTCCAGAGCTTTGAATACCAGCATTCAGTAGACTTGCTGATTCCCAGTTAAACATTTGGTCCAAGAAGAAACAAGCATTTGTCAATGTTTAATGTTTGCTGGCTTGTATTTGCTGTGTAAGTCTTTTGCATTGATAGTGCAGAAGTGATAATTAACAGCTGAATAACAGAGTTATAATAGTGAGCTTGTCATGACTGGGAAGTGAGGAGGTTCACACATAATGCTGTTGTTTTCTTAATATTGTGACCTGGAATTTTTAAAATACTAGGCATTTTTTGCCCCAGCATATGAATATGACAGATGTCATTTATGAAATGCGACCCGAAACAATGTTTCATGGAAAACAATGTGAAAACAGGTTTTGGAGGGGGATTTGATAATGTCACCTGCCATGTTCATGGAATGGGGGCAAAAACATGAGTGTTGAAAAATATGGGATACAAAGCAAAAATATTGCAAAGTTATTAGTAAACATTGAAAAAGTTCAGCATTTTTTTTATAATTTTTGTTTCAATTTTGACCTCAAATATTCAATATAGTCTTTTTATTAAACCACCTTATGAACATGACAGGGTTTATTTATGAAGTCCTGTCCAAAATGTTATTTTGCAGCTGCAGCACAAGTGTGAAAAGACATTTGGAACAGGATCTGAAAAATGACATATATCATTTTCATGACATGGGTACAAATATGGCTATATTTTGTTGGCACCTAATGCAGGGAAGTGAGGGGGGAGAGACAGAAGGAGGAGGGTTGCAGGTTCCAAAGAGAGGGGGGAGATGATAGGAGACTACCGATTGCCCAGCTGAGGAGTGTGGGTGAAGAAGGGAGAAGAACCTTGGTGTAAGGCATCAAACTGAACAGAGGGGGGAGAGACTTCTTTTGAGTATAAAGTCTGGTAGTAGGACAGGAACTGGAGTTAATACACTGTGGAAAGGTAACTATGGTATGTTGATTGGTATGGATCATTGGGATATACTGTATTTCTCTACCTCCCATGATCTAAGGCAGTGGGCAAGTAATTTACCTGGCTGCTCTCTGACTTTCCAGTAAGACTGGTTCAGCTGGAAGAGACTGTACTCTATTTGGTATTGCACTGTGGTTTCTATGTCCAAAGTGCAAAGGTCATTTGCATATCATGCCCCCCTTTGGCTGAACGAAATCCCCTGGGACTTAACCTGTGAGCCCAAGCTGGGGCCATTTAAAAGAAAACTTCACCAATACCTCACCAGTCAGAGCAACTATGACTGTTGGCCAACCTGAGCAGCTGTGGCTGCTAACCCTATTTCTTTCCTTTGCTTACCGTCCTCCTGCCCACATTCACCCCTTGCAATCCTACTTCCCCAGTGACCCCTAATTTACCTCCACCTAATCTCCTCCTTGACACAACTTATCTCCTCCTTGATGCACTTATTCCTACTCTTCCATCCCTACCCCCCTCCCTGTCCTGCCTAATACCTTGACAATGAATTGTTATTCTGCTTAATAGGTCAAGTATTACAGCTCTGTTCTCGCATTGTATGTAACCTTACAGTCACCTGTATTGTTAACTGTTTTATACTTCACTGCACTTATATTCTCTGTACGGTCCCAGTTTTGAAATTCATGTACTGTCTATTTGTTATTGAAATGTATGTAATGTCATAGACTCATAGAAGGTGACGGCAGAAAAGGGCCTCGCAGCCCATCTAGTCTGCCTCTTACCCCACTAGCCCATCCTAATGTAACGTAAGGCTGCTCCCTTCCTCTTAGCCCCATGGGTCTGACTCAAGCGGTCTTGAATCCATTTATGGTCTCTAAGTTCACCACCTCCTCCAGAAGCCCATTCCAGTTCTCCACTACCCTCTCTGTGAAAAACTGACCTCTCACATTGCTCCTGAAGTGCCCCCCCCGGAGCCTCATTCCATGCTCCTTGTTATGTTTCCATCCTTCCTGTAGAATAACTTCTCCATGCCTCCATTGTTCATCTTTTTCACGTATTTAAAGGTATTACTCATGTCACCCCGCTCCCTCGTGGTCTCCAGTGTATACAGCCCCAACTCCTCGCATCTCTATTCGTATGGTTTGTCCTCCATCCCTTGCACAATCTTGGTCTCCCTTCACTGAACCCTTTTGATTGAGTCTATATCCTTGCGCAGGTAAGGCCTCCAAAACTGAACCCCGTACTCGAGGTGTGGTCTCACCAGGGCTTGATACAGGGTCACCAGGACATTTCTACACCTGCTGGTGATCCCTCTGCCAATACTTGCCAATATCCCATACGCCCTCCCCACCGCCCTTGAGCCTTGCATCCCTACCTCGAGGTTGCTGGAGACTGTTATCCCCAGATCCCTCTCATCCTTTGCCACCCTGATTCTCTCCCCTCCCAGCATGTATAGGGCCCTTTGATTCCTGTGTCCCAGGTGCATAACAGCACACTTCTTGCTGTTGAATTTTAGCTGCCAGGTCTCTGCCCACTCCTCCAGTACTCTCAGGTCCCTTCTTATGTCCTCCACCCCCCGAGGGGAGTCAACTCTATTACAGATTTTCATGTCATCTTCAAATTTGTTATCTTCTGCTGATGTGGAACCTTTGTAAATGAGCTTCCAGCTCAAAGGTATACTCCTAGAACTCAATAAATAAATAAACAATAAAATAAATAAATAGGTCTTATCTCTCTGGGGTCTAAGGGCATCTGCTTGGTCAGGGTTAAGGAGCACGGTCTATTCCAGTAATTTAAGATTGCCCTCTTGAATTCAAAGGTTCTTGTCTCTCTCCTTCTGTAATTTGGACATATGGACAATGAATCTGCCTCAGGGCACCACCTTCAAAGCTTCCCACTGGGTCTCAGACAATGTGTCCGGGATCTCATTATTGGAGAAATAGTGATTCCATTATCCAAGAACAGTATTTTGACTGTTGGAGGAGGGAAGTATTAAGATGCTATTTATTCCTTGGCCCTGACCCCCTACCCCATGCCACTCAGAGGATCACAGGACCATGGTCAGAAGCCAAAATATTCCCCAGTGTGGCTCCCCATGTGTTCACCACCAGTTCCTACAACACAAAGAGCACATCATTATGACTATAAGTGTATTTGCCAAGGACTAAAAATGTGAATTATTTTTCACTGGGGTGCAAAGCGTGCTACACCTCTAGAAGGCCATAGTTATAATAAACTTGATGGACTTGTGTTGCTACAATAGTTTCTGCATGTGTGTCATGTCCAGTATAAAGTATGATGGAGAATTAAATAGCAACTCTCTATTATAATAAAAAGCTTAAGAATACTAGATTTACAACAATTATGTTTGAACTTTATTGTTTTCTAGTTTTCTGTTTTTTTTACTTTCTCCTGCTGTTGGTCTACTAAATAGTGTAGATAATACAGTAATTATTTCACTGATTCTTTTAAAATGTATCTGACTCCCCTACTAACCACACAATTGCTGTTTGTGACATCACAGTCTGTTGTCAAGGTGAGTACTATTTTGTCATAAACAAAGGCACTGTGAGGTTAACGGGAGAGGCAGATGTTTTCTATACAGACTTTTTAGATAGACTACAAAGATTTGCTGCAAATCTTGGAAAGGAACATTGGAAATGAAAAAAATGTATCCTGTAGTAAATTGTAATGGCTTAACATCTTATTTGTGAAAGCACAACCTGAAGTGCAGAGTCGCTATATAAGGCCCCCTCCCAAAATCAAACTGGTTTGTCCTTCGGGAAGACAAGTCAGGACAGGCTCAAAAAAGACAAAATCTGGTGGGTTGAGTGCATGTAGTGTTCCCAAAGCAAGGGTTTCACCATGGCAAGTGCCTTTGATGAGAACAAAATGGCCTTTCTCATCTCAGTGTGTTTTCTGTTCACCAACCTGTAAGAATTTACATTGTAGGACTGCAACACCCTTACCTCCCATTTGCTTGGAAGAAGTGGAAACGCATTGTATGCAGTGCACGATCACGTACCTTGGAGATGTTCAGCTTCTAAAGAGGACAGATGGGTTTCCTGGATGAAAGCCACATCACAACCTATATTCCTCAGTTTAGTCAAAACAATAATAATAAATAATAATTTTCTTTAGTATAGCACCTTTCAAAACATCAAGGCGCTTCTCAGATACAAACGTACATAATCAAGCAATAAATAAGAATAAAATTATTGAAAATCAGGAAATGCCTTAACCCAAAGGAAGGTCTTCAGTGCATGCTTAAAACTCCCCACAGTCCTGCACTCCCATAGCTGATGAGGTAGAGAATTTCAGAGGGAAGGGGCAGTGAACATAAAAGCCTGAGCCCCAGATGACTTCAATCTAACCCTCAGAATCTCTAGCAACCCCTCATCAGCCAAGCGGAGTTCTCACACAGGGGTGTAAGGGATCAGAAGTTCTTTCAAGTAGTCAGGACTAAGACCGTGTAGGGCCTTTTAGGTTAACAAGCCTACTTTCAAGGTGATCTGCCACTGAACTGGCAGCCAGTGTAGATAGCGCTGCACAGGGGTTATATGAGATCTTCCTGATACCCCAGTCAATAGAGCGTGCAGCCACATTCTGCACTAGCTGCAAGCGGCGGATATCAACCCCAGGAAGCCCTAGGTACAGGGAGTTACAGTAGTCAAGGCGCAAGGTCACAAAGGTGTGGACCAAAACTGGCAAGTCGCTGGACGGAATGAGGTGCTTGATCCTAGCAATGTTTCTAAGATGGTAAAAGGCTAACTTGATGACAGCAGACACCTGATGACGGAGGGTCACACCATCATCAAGTATCACTCCCAGGTCATGTACCCATTCAGAGGTAGGGTTCTGCTTGCCCCCCAGAAATAAACCAGAGGTAAAATCCATCTCCAGCCCCTCTATCTTGTGATCAGGGTCCATTACCAAAACCTCAGTCTTTCCCACATTCAACTTTAACCCACTGGAGTTCATCCAGTCTTGGATTGCAATGAGGCAGCTATTAAATACTGAGAGGGCACACATCTTGTCGGGTGCAAAAGACAGGTAGTGCTGGGTGTCATCAGCATAGCAATGAAATCTCAGCCCATACCATCTTTCAATGTCTCTGAGGGGCAGCATATACACTGCAAACAACATGGAGGACAGCACCGAGCCCTGGGGTACCTCACAAGGCAGAGAGAAGGACTTGGAAGTAAATATTCTGAAGACAACTCTCTGAGTTCGACCAGTGAGGAAAGATGAAAACCATCTGAGGGCTGTACCCATCAGCCCACAGACGCACCTCAGGCGCTCGAGCAGAACCCCATGGTCGACAGTGTTGAAAGCTGAGGAGAGATCAAGGAGTACCAAGACAGAATGGTTCCTCCGATCTCTTGCCATCAAGAGATCATTGAGCACCCGAACCAGAGCATTCTCAGTACCATGCCTCTTACGAAAACCCAACTGGAGAGGGTCATATAAATTATGGATGGTTAGATGGTCCTCCAGATGAATTGCCACCACTTTCTCGATAACCTTTCCCACGAAAGGAAGGTTCGAGATAGGTCTGTAGTTTGCCAGAGATTCCAGGTCCAAAGAAGCTTTCTTCAGAAGGGGTGTCGCCACTGCCTCCTTCAGGGAGCCAGGAAACTCACCCGATTCAAGGGAGCACCAGACAGTCTGAGCTAAGTCCAGGCCAATAACATCACTACAACCCAAAATTAGGGAAGTAGGGCCCGGGTCTAAACTACAGCATGTGGGGTACATCCCCTGGACAAGCCTCATAATATCAACAAAATCTGGTAGGTCATAGGTACTCCAGGAATCACCGGGCATAGTGACCGAACACCAACCAACTATACCTCCCATAGAATGAGAAAGGTGGATCTCCGGCCTGATATCGGCCACCTTATTCACAAAGAATCAAGTGATCTCATCACATTCAATTTGTGAAAAAGTTTGGCGGAGCTGCAGACAGGTTGGGTTGCACAGCCTGTCCACAGTTTGGAAGAGCTGAGCTGGTTGGTTCCTAGCAACAGTGATTTCCCTGGACAGGAATTCTGCCTTCTTACAGGAAATCACTGATTGATAGAGCTGGTAATGCTCTAACAAAATAAGATGGTCTGTATCCAAGGTGGATTTATGCCAATGACGTTCTAACCTGCATCCCAACTTCCGCACCTCCCTCAGTGACCCATCAAACCATGGGGTCCGAGGGTGAAGCGGAAGGGGGCGAACACGGATCAGAACAGTCCAATCCGAGATAAAGTAATAGCCTTATTATAGGCCACCACTAAATGCTCTGGATCGGTGCTGGTCTCACCGAGCGCCGAGAGGTCAATCACCGCCGCCAGGTCTTCAGGGACCACATCCCGCAAAGGGTGGTAACTGACCATCTCCACAGGGGCAGACCTACTCGGGGGGGCAGAGATATTGAACCTCATGGTGTAGTGATCCGAGCAACTGACAGGTTCCACCCCCATGTCAGAGGCCTCGATCCCCAGGAGGAAGACCAAATCAAGAGAGTGACCACCATTATGGCTAGCTGAGGAAACAACCTGTGTGAAGCCCAGTGATGTCATCAGCTGGAGGAAGTGTTGACCAAAAAGCGAGGATTCGTCGTCAATCCAGGCATTGAAGTCACCCAGAACCATCAATCTGGGTGACTCCAATGACATGTCGGCAACGAAGTCAGCTGCTTCCTGCAGGAACAGCTTTTCATCCCCTGGTGGACAGTAAATGAGAGCTATCCTGCACCCCACACCAGTTACCACAGTGCACTCAAATGATTCCATCTCCTCAACTGGTACACCAGTGAGGCCCAATTCGGTCTTAAAACAGACCGCTACCCCCCTGCCCCTGCGATCCAACCTTGGGCGATGTATCACAGAGTACCCGGGAGGAATAGCTGCCTCCAAAATTGGGACAGCATTACCATCCAACCAGGTCTCGGTGATACAAGTCAGATCTGCTGTTCCAACAAAATCCGCAATCAATGCAGTTTTGTTCTTAATGGATCTGGCATTGTATAACAACACCTGGGTTGGACAGTGCTCGTATACAGTATATCTGTAATAACTGGGGAGTGTTTTCTCCCATTGAGAAACCAGGTTATAATTCTCTGTTACAACCTGTGAGTTATAACGGTGAACACGCGTCAGGTTTCTATCACTGTGTGCATGTGCAAACTGCTTCTCCTCCCTGAGTCCTCCCAGAATTGCCTCCTCACAATGCTCTCACCAACGCATACTGCAAAACAAAGCAAATAAAACATTTATGTGTTTCCCAATCCTGCTCCTACATTTACAAACAGCACTTTCTGTGTGTTTCACTCACTCCTGCCTACCTGACTCGAAAATAAGGAACCAGCACTGATCGCCGCTACACCACCATAGAAACATAGAAATGTAGAAACATAGAATTTGAAGGCAGATAAGGACCGCTTGGCCCACCTAGTCTGCCCATTTTCCTACCTAACAGATAAGCTGCAGATCCTAATTAACCAACAGCTTACTTCCTCCTACCCCCCACTAGGACTGCCTTATATCTGTCCCATGCATTCTTGAATTCCCCCACTGTTCTTGACTCCACGACCTCCTCAGGGAGGCTGTTCCATGCATCCACAACCCTCTCTGTGAAAAATACTTCCTCACATTACCTCTGAGCTGTCCCCTCTATCTTCAAATTGTGGACTGTTCTTGCACATCTCTTTCTTCGAAAGATGCCACCTTTTGGACTTTGTTGATTCTCTTGAGGTACTTGAAAGTTTCTATCATGTTCTCTGTCTCCCTCCTTTTCCTCAAGGGTATACATATTAAGCTCCTTTAGTCTTTCTTCAGTATGTCTTCTGGTGCAGACCTGCACCATTTTGATTCCCTCCTCTGGACAGCCTCCACTCTGTCTATGTCTTTGCGGAGATGGGGTCTCCAGAACTGCACACAGTACTCCAGATGGGGTCTCACCAACTGTCTGTACAGAGGGATAACAGCTTCCTGTTTTCTACTATTGATGCCTCTCCCTATGCATCCCAGTATCCCCCCAGCCTTCCTTACTGCCTTCTCACATTGCTTGCCCACCTTTAGGTCATCTGATATAATTACTCCCAGGTCCCTTTCCATTTTTACTGTTGTCAGTATCTCACCCCCCATTGTGTACTCTTGCCCTGGGTTTTTGTTTCCCAGGTGCATTACCTTGCACTTCTTTGCATTGAATCTGAGCTGCCATACATTTGACCATTCCTCCAACCTTGCCAAGTCCCTTCTCATCCTTTTCACTCCATCTCCACCACAGATACAGACATGGACGTCCGAACCCTTCTCCACATTCTGAGGTATCACCTCGGTGCTAATCTCTCTGCTGACTACAAACTTTATTTGTATCTACTGGGGAGGGGGGAATAACTAAAAACACTCTAACTTGTGGGGTTAAAACATTAAACTGCACCTTTAGAGTTTTAATCAGCAACCCCATCTATTGACCAAACAGTTTCTTCATGTAGGTGAGAAAACACTCCCCAGAAACTACATAAAACAATGCCTAGGGGGGAGTGCAGACTAGAATTTAAAGCTCACCCTTGGTGTGGGATGCTTTGATAAACCCCTCAGGCTTTGACCTTGGGGTTTAGGTAGCATCCCACACCTCGGGTGTGCATTAAATACTCTTAATGCACTCTCCCCATACATTATTCTATATTTCCTTAACAGGGTTGTTCAGGCTGTTGACATTCCAGAAAACCACCTTTACATTATCAAATGCTGCCATTTCCTAACCCTGCCCCAACAGTACCCAGTGTGTTTCCTGCACAGAGATAAGGGTAGTACCTTTTCTCATCCGCCATACCCACCCCCCATTCCACCCCCACAGACAACTGCAACCAGATTAGACTGAACATACAAATCAAAGACTCAAGGTGCATCACCCAGCCTCCTTATTTTGGTTTGATCAGGACAACCAGTGCACTGAAATAACAATCCATTAGAGAAAGCAAATAACGATAAAGGTGAATGGCTCTGCTGAACCAGTGGTGCAGACGGCTGAGGCACCTTGCACCTCACCTGCTGCCACACTGGCGACCCAGGTTCAAGAACAAACTTGGATCACTGTGGGTTGGCTGGGGAGGACAGGATCAAGCATCTCATGGACTGTTCTCCCCTCCTGGGGGGGGGAGACTTGCCTCTTCACAGTTGACCACCACCAGCTGGAGGCCTAGTGGCAGTGCAAGTGAAAGGTACAGAGTATAAATGAAACCACACAATGGTGCACACTGGACAGCTGGAAGTGGTACTGAGCAAGGTGGCCAGCCTGCTTCTCAACTAGGAAAAACAACTCTGCACTTGTTTAGTATCTAAAAAGTAGGCTCAATCAGGAATAAAGTAAATCATTTTTTTTATGTTCGTACTTTTTTCCACTGGGCACCAGTCTGCTTACCTCACACTTCCAGGCATCCTCCTGAGGTTCGGCCACCATCCCAGGACCCCGGCTCAATATTCAGGCCCGCAGCACCCCGTGGCTTGCCCCCCCACAGTGGGAGGTGAAGAGCTCCCTCGCACTCTCACCAGGACCAGATCCAGTAAAGCCATGCACCCTGGGCGCGTCGCGAGTCCCCTGCAGAGATGGCCATCAAGCCACTACGACTGGTGCCCATATTTTCCATTTTCTCCCCTTTGGACATCTGTGGCATGCAATGATGACAAGGGACAGGAGCACACACGCTACCACATGCGCCTCTTCCCGGAGTCTGCCACAGTACGTCCCCCAAGTCTGCCCATGGCCTGCCATCACTCCCAGCCACCGCTAGAGGCCACTAGGCCACCAAGGCATCCCGACCCCTCCCCGGAGAAGGAGAGCAGTCCTACGGATGCTCAATCCTTCTCCTCCCCTGCTGACCCCCAACGACCCAGGCTCGTTCCCAAACCTGGGTCGTCGGCATGGTGCAAGGTGTGGCATCCAGCACCTCAACCCTCAGTGTCACCGGGCCAGCATAAATCACTTTTATTTTGGCATCACAGAAAAAGACACCCAGTTAGAACCCTCTGCCCCAGAGCTTCAACCCACACAGGGTCTCATTGGGGGGGGGGTTACTTTTTCTGGTCAAGCCTACTTTTTTAGAAATGCCACAAGTGCAGACCTTTTTTCCTAGTTCAAGTGGAAGGCACAAAACAAGGGGCTACAGTCCGACATGGTGCGTGTATGTCTCCACGTGACACACACTGTCATCCGATGGCCATAGCAGGGGTGATGAAAAGAAAAATGAGAGGTCTAGTGAAACCCCTCCCACCTGCTTGGACCTGTGCCACCACCTGAGATGCTGGAACCACAATCTGGATAATGTCTCCCGGGGATAGGATGGCCCTTCCATCCTGGTCCTGCCACAGTGGGGGGAATCCTTGGGAGGTGGATGCCAGTAGGGGACTTGCAGGACAGGTCTGTTAGTATGTCTTCTGAGTCCCATGAGGTTAAACACCATAATGAAAAAAAAAGTGAACAATTCCAAACTATTCGAGGCAGGCCAGACACTCCTTCTTTATTTGTTTATTTTGCTTTTGTTGCCTGGGAATGGAAGACTAGGCAATTCTCCCTATTTTCAGCCTCATCCTGAGAGAGGAGGGAGACACAGATGCAAACTGACATACTGAACCAGATTAAGCTGTTGGTGGTATTTTTAGTGGATGGGGGAAATGTGGCCAGGAAATCAGGGAAATTCCCATACTCTTTTCAAGAAATGGCACGGGATCGTTAACGTTCACCTGAACTACCTCCAGAACAGGAAGACAGGACCTTGGTTTAGTGTATCACTGAAAGGCAGCTCCTCAGGAGTGCAGCACCACCCTCATGCTGCACTACAGTGTCAGTATTGGGATTTTATCCCAAGTTCTCAGTGTGGGGCTAGAACCCACAACCTTCTAATATTCTGGCCTCCGACACGAATGTTTAACCTGCTGAGCCACTAACACTGTTTTGGGGGGGGGGTCTAAAAAAAGTAAAGATCACCAGTATGCAGACGCTGTCACAGAACTGAGGTAGACCAGCCACCCCCAGGCAACCCACCTCGCTGAAATACAAGGTAATAGAGCCTTTAAGCCAACAGGGAGTATAGCACTGTAACAGCTAAGTAGTTAAACTGATGGAACTCTGTTCAAAACTGCAGATAACATAATTTCACTTCTAACCCAATAGAATATAACAACTGCCCCACATTGTGAGTACAGCATATTATTGTCTCACTACAGCCCCATTAGGACAATAGGCCCCCAGTGAAATAACCATCTGAGGCTATCAGGAATGTAAACTCTAAAGTGGAAATGGGCAAGTGGAAACAGTTATATGGTATAGTTTAATAAAACAGTAAAGTCTAGCTGCGACCCTGTCTGAAAGCTCCAACAGGTTAGGGCTTCTCTTCTGTGTCCATCACAGGTCTTGAATACAGGGTTGACTCTCTGGCCTCCAAAAGGCCAGGAGAACACAACTGAGAACATCAGCACAAAGGTGTGGGGGGGAGGTTGCATAGGGGCCCCCATGATGTGATGAACCTGCAGATAATTTAGCAAAGTTACAGAGCTAAACTAATGGAGCTGTAAGCAAACCTGTATAAATATCAATGAAATGCTAAAATAACAAAATATAATTTGTGCCTCACATCCTAAGCACAGTACAGTATTAACCCACTCCAATCCCATTAGGACAAAATGTCCCAAAATAAAGAACCTTTCAGGGCTGTCAAGGGTGGAGGTTTGGCAGGTAAGCAGTGCAAAAAGATAATGCAGTAAGATATTAAAATACTAAGGTCCAACTGTAACCCCATCTGACAGCCCAACCAAGTTAGGGCATCACTTCTGTGTCCCTCACTGTTCTTGCATGCAGGGCTTATTCGCTTATTCACAAGCCACAGGAGACACAACTGGGGGCATCAGGACAAAGTTATGAGGGGAGGTGGAGATCATGCTGGAGCCCCCAATATGCGGTGAATTAGCATCAAGTAGCAGTCCTGAGGGTCACTATAAAGAAAGTGGGGCATATAACAAATGTACATATTTTATGAGGCCCCCCCCCCAATCTGACATGCCAGTGGAAACAGAACCAGAATTGTCTGGTTCAGTCTGAAGGCATGCAGTTCAGGCAGAGAAGTGGAAGTAGGCGCTAGAGAGGAAGTTGAAAAAACGGCACTTACTGGTCATGCCATACTGCAAGCTTGACCAACTAGTGTCTAACAGCATTTCAGGAGGGTTCAACAGTTGGGTTTAGTGGTGGTGGGGCAGCAACAGTCAACTGGTGTCCACGGTATTTGTATTCTCACACAACACCACAACCCCCCAGTAAAACCACTCCTCGATCCCAACAAACACTCAATATGTACAGATATTAAAGGGTTTGCAGTTCAGTGGCAGGCTCGCTAGTTTAGGGAGCAGTGTTCATCTGAGTTTCAGGTGGCAATGCAGGTTGCTGTGGAAAGTGGGCTGGCACCTAGTGAGGTTGGGTGGGTTTGTGCAGATGAAAGGAGCTGGTTGCTCTATAAGTGGAGCAGTTGGCTCCTTTCAGGTACTGCATGTGAAGTTTATGCCCCACAAAAAGAATAAGCATTTGTCAATGCCGAATGTTTGCTTGCTGGCATTGGCATTGGTAGTGTAGGAGTTAGAGATCTGCATAATAGGAATGGCAGTGAAGTACTGAACTGAAGCTAACCACACCACCACCCTGCAGAGACTGACAGGCATTGGAGTGTGCCTTTGGGTCATCAGGCATAACGGCCATGTCATTTCACCACACCCTACCCTGCAGACACCGATAAGTGTCACGGTGTGCCTTGGGATCTTTACCCCTTATGCTAACCCCATTCCATCAGGAAATATGATGAGATGGGTCCTGTATAGGAGAGTGGGGTGAACTTTGGGGCTGAAGAGTCCAAGGCACACCTCGATGCCTCTCACTGGCTGCAGGGTGTGGAATGGTATGAGCATTACAGGCGAGAATCCCAAGTCACACCCCTGATGCCTCTCAATCTCTACAGGCTGGGGTATTATGGTCAGAAAGCCTAATGCCTCAGGTGTTAGATTAGCATTTCCTCCAAACTTTCAACATGTTTTTGTGACCCCCACCTTATGAGCAGTGGCAATATCAGTTTGTTAGCCAAAGCTGATTTCGCTGGCGACTACGCCATTGGCACGCGGTGCGAAAACACATTCAAACAGGATGTGAAAAATGACAGCTGTACTGTTCATGGGGAAGTGCAAAAAATGACAATGTTGAAATTCTGCAGTGAAAATATTAAAAAAACTGGTGAAGTCATGAGCGTGCGTAGAAAATGTGCAACGCACACCCGTAATGCAATTAGTTTGGGGATTTTTTACAACAGATTGTCAACACAGGGATTTTGTAACCTCCGCTCATGAACAGTGTCACTGTGATTTTCTTAATCTGTCCCGAACAGTGATTTCCCACAGCGACCACACATTTCTGCACTGGAAGTGTGAAAACACATTTCAGCCATGGTGTGAAAAATGACAGCTGTACTGTTCATAAGGAAGTGTGGAAAAATGCCAGTGGTGAAAATCTGGACTGAAAATATTAGAAATCCATGAAGTTACAAGGTGTGTGGAAACTGCGCAATGGTCGCTCGTAACACAGTCATTTTATGGACGTATTTCACCAAATTTTTAACATTGCCATTTTAGCACCTCTGCTCATGAACAGTGTCACTCAGGGATCGACAAATCTAAAAAATTAATTACTTGTCCAGGACAAGTAGCTGAAGTAAAATTAGTAGTCCCAATGTGCCAATTATTAGTCCAGTGACAAATTGGCATATTTTAATAAAATAAAAATACGAGTTAGGGAGTAGATGCTTTTCTGCTTCTGTGTTACTAAATAATGTGTTTTATTTATTGTTTTTATGTGTGTTGTTGTAAGAAAATGTTCTCACACCAAAGAACACCACAGTGAACACTGCACACTAGGCATATGCCACATTGAGGAAAATTAGTGTTTAACACTGCTCATAGCTTTGAGCCAGCAATTACTGCATCTGTCTGAGAAGGGACCTGGAATTGGGAAGGGAGAGCAAAATACTTTATGGCACAGCACATAGTCACAGTGTTGTAATAATTTAGACTGACTCCACACATCACACACACACCACCTGGTATGTGAAGAGGAAGACTTTAAAACAAGCATGGTTCTGTTTTCTGTGAGATTTTTTTTTTTAACGGTAAAAAAGACCAGATTGTTGCTAATATTTAGCTCCCAACACAGCTGCCCTCAAGTTGTTCCCCTGAATAATCCCAAGAATCCCTGGCCCATGATGTCACCCCCCACTAACTGACAGTTATTTTCTTTCCCCGATCCCTACTCCTTCGCTTTATTCTTTAACCCCCAGTGAATGCTTTTTTTTTTCCCCTTAAGCAGAGCACCCTGTGCTTCACGAGTACAGCATGTCTGTCCTTGCGATGGTATAGCCGTCTGCCTCTAAGTTCCAGTTCCCCCACCCCTCCACCACCGCAGCCACTTGCCAGGACTGACAGGCAGTCTCTGAAGTGATACTGGCTGACAACTAACCTGTCAGTCCTGCTGATGATGTTGCTGCTGCTGAGATCGATGGCTGAGTGGGAGGGAATGGAGAGGGTCAGAGCTGCGCCACTTGTTGTCCTTGTACAGCCCTGTCCATGCTCGCTCCTTCTAGTGCAGGCCATGGCGGCTTTACTCCGGCTTCCACGTGGTAATCCTGAAGTCCATTATATGACCAGCTGGCCGAGGAGAAGCAGGCACATCGTCAGCAGGCGGCATCTAGTGGTGAAAACTAAAACTGAACGTAAAGCAAACAAAAAAAAGGTGGTTTCCCCATGGGACGACCAAGAGCTTAAAAAATACTTGTGCCTACACAGAAACTTGTAGCCCGGGATGTCGGGCTATGGGATTTGTCGATCCCTGGTGTCACTGTGATTTTCTTAATCTGTCCCGAACACTGATTTCGCACACTGACTGCGCCATAGTGCGCTACATGGGCGGAAACACGTTTTGGCCGAGATGTGAAAAATGACAGCTGTACTTGCTCATAAGGAGGTGTGGTAAAATGGCAATGTTGAAAATCCGGAGTGAACATATTGAAAATTTGCGAACTTACGTGCGTGCGTAGGAACAGCGCAATGCATGCTCATAAAACAGTCATTTTGGGGAATTGTTTCTCCAAATTTTCAACATAGGGTTTTTGGGGGCCTACCTCATGAACTGTGACACTGTCATTTCATAAATCCGTCCCAAAAGGAGGTTGCACACAGTGACCACGAAATCACCTTTCGGGCCCGATTAACGCTATGACAGTGACAGAATTCATGAGGTGGGGTCCCAAAAACCCCATGTTGAAAATCTGGTGAAAAAATTCCCTAAAATGCCTGAGATATGCACTAAAGTTGAAAAAAACCCTATTTATTATATTATACAGCTTACCAGCATTTCATCAGTTCGTGGTTGGCTTTGAAGAGTGCAGACGTGTTCCTGGTCCACCGAAGATCATCACGTTGAGCTCCGGAGGTAAGTATGGGGTGAGCTGAGGGTGTGGGGAGGCAGGGTGCGCAGTGGGTGGCTGCGGGTGGGAGAGGGGGGGTCAAGACAGCAGCGAGGGAAGGTTTTTTTCTTTCAGTTTTTTTTTTTTTTTTAACTTAGATGACGCGGGACCTTTGCCACGCTGGGGTGGGCTCCCAGCATGGCAGCTGGAAGGCTGTTTGGGGGGGCCATGGAGCTGACGGGGGATTGGACACCCCCATCAGCCATATGAACTCTTGCCACGCTGGGGTGGGCTCCCAGCATGGCACCCGATAGTCTCCTGAAGAGAGGACATGGAGCCGATGGGGGATTGGCCACTCCCCTCGGCCATATGATCTGCTGCCACACTGGGGTGGGCTCCCAGCATGGCACATGGAACTCTGTTGGGGGGAGAAGTGCAGCACAGTCGACGGGGGATTGGGGACCCCCATCGGCTATACAGTGTGTGCGTGGTTGGGGGGGAAACATGAGCATGCAGTATGTGTGCATGCGTTTGTGTGTGTGGGGGGAGCGCGCATGAGCACGCGATATCTTATCACTGCTCACTGAAGCGTAGCTGTCCCTTTCAACTGTACAGCCACTGCATTTCCAACTGCTGTCATAGACAGCAGCAGCGTTCATTGGGAACTGCGGCCGCGCCTGCAAACACACTGACTGAATTGGAAGACGGCTACCACACCTCTGAAAACTCGGATGATGGCACTATGTTTCTTGCACATGCATGCAAGCAAACATAAAAATGCATCAGAATCAGCCTAGCTTATCATTAGCCATGTTTACACTGCAGCAGCACTCTGAAATCTGCTCTGCTCCCTTCCTGCTGCATTTGCCGCAGTGCTGTTTACACAGCCTGCCCTCACAGCACTGCAAATTGCTCCAAGGAGGAGGCTGTTCATTCACAGAAGAGTTGTGGGAGACAGTCTTTCTATCAGAGTGAGCACAGCAGAGTGTCTACAACACTATTTAATGCGCTTGCTCCGATGCTGATCCCTCAACTGAGTTGGATCAAAAATCTGATCCGAACGGCACATAAGACGCTCTAGAAAGTGTCTAGGTGGCAGAATTTGCAGCACATCAACCTCTGTGCAAAGGGTTGATGCACTGCAAATAGGGCAATGTAAATGGGGCTATTGGGCTGTCATTGCTGAGCCCATTGCAGCCTGAGCTGCACTGGGCCCGACTGGCACGCCTCTCAAATGTTGTTCTTTATAACAACATGTTTACCATGCATGCATGTGCAACCAAACATAAAAAAGGATTTGGGCATTCCCTTGGGGGGGATATCCAAAAGAGAGGAAAATAAAGCTGTCCGACCAGTACTGAGACACGTTTGCAAAGAACAAAGTTTTTACAAAGAAAACAGTTTTCTGAAAAAGAAGCTGGGTTCAAGTATAAAAGACATTTTTCACATGCTCTCCGTCATTTTGTCAGATGACCTATAGAATCAAGAGGCATGCCCTGCTAAATATCTCCTCAGATATTTGTATAGTATAGTATAGTATTTATTTATTTATTTATTAAATTTTGGTGACCGGGTAAGCCCACTGGGCCCCAGAGGTCCCTTTTTCAGGGGCGACCCGGGATTACATAACATAAAATAAATCACAGTGCAGTAAATGAAGAAAATACAGTATGATACAAGTTATACAGTGGTGTACAGTCAGCTGGTTACATGTGCTGAGATCAGCATACAGCAGTGGATGTGTATTGACACTAAAATGAAGAGGAGGGTGAGAATCACAATTGCAGAGACAGCTTGCACACAGCAGGTAGTAACGGACTGTGAGGATTAGTTGTCTGTGTGGTGGACCCATATCTCTAGCAGCTACATTTGGAGGTTGCCATCATGTGAGCCTTAAGCCTTGTGTGGAAACTTTTGATGGAGGGTGCTTCCTGCACTCCGGGAGGGAGGGAATTCCATAGGGTGGGTGCCATGTGAGCGAAAGACTTGCCCCCTGCCTTGGTTCTTACTCTAGGGACAGCTAAGAGAGTGCAATCAGTTGTGCGGAGGAGCCTGGGGTTATTCTTTAGTGCAATAAGTCCTGAGAGGCTTGGGGGGTTGGGCTAATTAATTTGAAGGTTTGGCAAAGCAAGGGGTACTGGAGACAGGCATCCCAGGAGGGCCAGATTAGTTGGGATAGCGTGTCACAGTGATGGTTCCTGGGGTTTGACTGGGGCGGCGAACCACGCCACCTTATTGTACAGAACTTGGAGTCTATTCATCTGAAGTCTAACCACTCCATGGATCACTGGGGCTGCATAGATAATTGTCTATGGACGAGGACGCTGGTGGTTATGGAGACCCTTGCTTCAAGTATCAGCTGGTCTTTCGGTTGGTAGAGGGTGCCTAGTTTCACATGTAAGTTTTTAGTAACTTGATCCACGTGGTCCTTGAGGGTGAAGCCCTGGTCCAGGTTGAGGCTAAGGTATTTTAGTGACGCCACAACCTCTAGCCTGCTGCCCGACGGCAGAGGTCAGGTGTAGGTGTTGGTTTCTATCCTGTCCAAGGGATCTTGGGCCAAACAGCATGGCCTTGGTCTTGTCTGTGTTAAGGACAATTCTGTTGTTAACAAACCATTGCTCGAGGGAAATCAGGTCTCCTTGTAGCAAGGGGCTGAGGTCTCCCAGCTTAGTGGAGGATCGATAGACAACAGCATCATCCGCATACTGGACCACAGTGCTCCCACCACAGTGGTCACAGAGTTCATTGGTGAAAAGGTATAGTATAGTATAGTATAGTATAGTATAGTGTAGTATAGTATAGTATCGTATAGTATCGTATAGTACAGTACAATATGTTGTATTGGGTTGGTCAGGGAATTAAAACAAAAACAAGGTGCAGTATCAGCATGTGGTCTGAAAGCAAAATAAATGGTTATATTAAATGCATGCTGAAAATAGAAAATAGAGTTAAAAATCGACATTCCAACCATAGGTCTTCTTCAGGAAATATCTAAAAGAGAAAAAGCAAAGTTAGTGTAGAGGACAGGTGAAATAAGAAATATATATGTGTGGAAAGAAAAAAAAGGTGGCTCTGGGAGAAAAGTGATAAATGACAAGATAGACAGAACCTGGAAAACAGAAAGGTGATGAAGGGAGTGACAACGCAAAATAACAGTGAATGAGTTAAATAAGTCCCTAGGTGGGGACTAAGTAACAGGGCCTAGTAAGAAGGCTGAAAGGTGATAAATGTGAGGGAAGGAGACATAGAGGACAGAGAATTAGTTGATTAGTTAACTGATAAATTACTATTATTTTTATGGCTGTAGGTGGAGTCTACAGCCATCTTATTATCTGTAGCTGGAAAATGGAGTACCGTGGAATACATGTTTTGGACTTTTCAATGTATCCTTCCATGCCAACTGAAATAAAATATTCCCTTCTTTCGGTTAAGAATGTTGGAGACATAACTCCAAGCTGCTTATCAGATGCCATTAGGAAATTGAAACAGCTTGTTAAATATTTGTTGTCTATTAAACTGGAGATTTGTTTACCCCCTTCAAAATGCAACAAACTGCACATTTAAATACTTAGCATTTAAACAGCAACCCGGTCGTGAAGCTACACAGAACTCTCCCAGACACCAGGGAGCACCCAGAAAACAGAACAGCAGCCCGGCGTGAGAGCTACACAGAAGCTCTCCCCCACCCCGAATACCAGGAGCCCGAGAAAAGCTTAACAGCAGCCCGGGTCGTGAGAGCTCACACAGAAGCCCTCTCGAACACCAGGAGCACCGGAGAAAAAAACGGAACAGCAGCCCGGCCGGGAGAGCTACAGAAGCTCTCCCCCACCGAACACCAGGAGCCCCGAGAAAAGCGAACAGCAGCTCCGGCTCGTGAGAGCTACAGAAGCTCCCCGAACACCAGGAGCACCGAGAAAAAACGGAATAGCAGCCCGGCCGTGAGAGCTACACAGAAGCTCCCCCACCCCGAACACCAGGAGCCCCGAGAAAAGCGAATAGCAGTCCGTCGGGTGAGAGCTACACAGAAGCTCTCTGAACACTCAGGAGCACTGAGAAAAACGAATAGCAGCTCCGGGCCGTGAGAGCTACAGAAGCTCTCCCCCACCCCGAACACCAGGGCCCCAAGAAAAGTGAACAGCAGCCTGGTCTAGGCGGGAGCTACAAAGCTCTCCCCACCCCGAACACCAGGAGCCCGAGGAAAAGCGAACAGGTACTGGTGGCACTGAACTCGCGTCCATTGCTGGAGCGGACCGCTGGTATTTGAACTTGGCGCCTTTTTTAAAGAAAAAAAAAAAAAAACATCGGCCCGGCAGTGGAGATAGCTAGTTTGAGCTTATTCTAGCAGCAGCACTACTGTATGAACTTAAACCATCTAAAAAGTACCTTTAAGGCTCTCCTTCTACTGTGAAATGATTTTTGTTGCTCATGCTGCAGTTTAGTTACTTAACACAGCTACCTGGTTTACTGTCTTGCAAAAGGATATTTCCCGGTTTAGTCTTACTCCCCCGCCCCCTACTGTGACCCCCCCTGCTGTACCTTTATTAACTGCTGTGTTTCTTCTCTCCCCTCCACAGCAGCCAGTCCATGAGAGCTACACAGAAGCTCCCCCCACCAGACACCAGGAGCCCGAAGCGAACAGCAGCCGGTCATAAGAGCTACACAGAAGCTCTCCCCGAACACCAGGAGCACTGAGAAAACGGAACAGCAGCCCGGTCGTGAGAGCTACAGAAGCCTCCCCCACCCTGAACACCAGGAGCCCTGAAAAAGCGTAACAGGTACTGGTGGCACTGAACTCGCGTCCATTGCTGGAGCAGACCGCTGGTTTGCCCCGCTGAATGCTACGCGTTCAGCTCCCCACCGCCCCCACCACCACCCTTGGTCGGCACTCGAATATATAGGTTAATTGATCACATGATCACGAAATAACCTGTCAGTCCACTTTTCCATCTGCAGCTTATCTTTTACCACCACTAGAGGTCCCCTTACTTTTTCTGCTTGCTTTATCTCCAGTGCTGTCACTTACCTCCATAATCTTTTCCTTCCACTAGAGGTCCCCTTCTCCTGCTCGCTTTCTCTCTCTCCAATACTGACAATTGTCCAACCTCTCCCCTACCATGCTCCCACTTACCCTCATCACTCTCCTTCTGCAACTCCACCAGGAACTCGCACCTACCCCTCACTATGACATTTTGAGGTGCAAGAACGAAGCCCTCTTTCAACAAGCAGTCGAGCACCCCCAGCTCTGCACCCCTATAATATACATTGGCACCCCCACCCCAGGATACCATCTTCCTAGAAAGGGACACACTGGTGCCCCACCCTCCTGACCAACCTACTCACTCCACAACCACCACCCAGCAAATCCCTGTTCTCACAACATACTCCCCCTGTCTGCCCCCATTACTCTGAAACTCCCAATACCCACCATCAGTCTCAAGAAACATAAATGCCAAAGACCTACCACCCAAACCAACAGCAACCACCTCAGACTACTCATCCTTCTCCTTCTTCTGTCTGGCAATGTCCACCCTAACCCAGGCCCACAAAAAAACACAACATCCCACCCATCTCCAGGTGATGGCCTGCGCATCGCCTCTCTAAACATTTGCAGCATTCAAAAAAAATGGGACTCCTTTCAATGTTGGGTTTTCCAGAATCACCCCGACATTGTTTCCTTGACTGAAACCTGGCTCTCCCCTCAGTCCCCGACTCGGCTATATACCTCTCTGGATATCACCTCTACCGCTCCGACCGACGGGGAAAGCGAGGGGGTGGCTGTGCCATCTACCTCAAGGACTCCCTCACCGGCCACCTCCTCCCTCTGCCCACATTAGCTTCCGGGGCTCAAGCCCTCACCCTCAAAATTACTCTAGGTAGGTATACATCCCTTTCCTACTCACTACGGCTTATGTCCCCCCCAGGGACCAGAAGATAGCCTTCCAATCCATCATGTCCTACCTTGCTACCCTACCCCCAAAGCATGAAAAATTGCTACTGGGGGATTTCAACATAAACTGGCTGGCCAAAACAGCCGCCCCTTACATCAATGAGGCTGCCGCCCTCGATCTCACACAGGTCGTCAGAACCCCCACCCGTCTTCACGCCCGCACGGGGTCATCCTCCCTCCTAGACCTTGTCTTCACAAACCGCCCACACAAAATTACCAGCTCCCAAGTCCTCCCCGACACCCTCAGTGACCACTCTCCTGTTCTCTGCATCTGGTCTGCTACCCCCCTCAAATCTGCTCCCAAAATTACTGCTCAGCGTAGACTAGGGCCTGGTAAACTAGCCCTTCTTAAGGCCCACCTTAGGGATTGGGACTGGACACCCCTAACTAACACCCTCGACCCAGACCACGCCCTGAACTATTTATCAGCATCTTTAATGCTGCCTGCAACAATATATGCCCCTCACTAAAACCATGACCAAAGGAAAACAAGCCCCTTGGTTCTCGGACCACCTCCAAGGCATATTACGTCATCGTGACACCCTGTGGCACCTTGCTAATGAGACCCAAAAGCCTCTGGACAGGCAGCGGTACCGGGAGGCCCGTAACAAGTGCACCTGGGCCATACGCACGCCAAAGCAAACTATTATAAAGCCTCCTTAACATCCACCTGGGGTACTGGGCCTCAAGTTCTGGGAGAACATTAAGGAACTCTGTGGCAAGGCCCCAAATACGTCACCAGACCAAATTCTAATAAATGGTAAACTCTCCTCCGACCCTGTCAGTATAGCCACGGCCCTAAATACCACTTTCACTGATCTCTCCCATGTGCTGCCCCCTAACTTCTTCGATCCCCCACCTGCCCATACCACCCCACTCCCTACCCTTTCCCCGCCTTTCCGCCTGCAAGTCCTCACCCCCGAGTCTACCAAACCCTACCTCACCAAAGCTATTGGCCAAAATCACTATAGTCACGATTCCCTGGACCTCAGACTTCTCCGCCTCACCCTCCAGGAAGTCCTAGCACCTCTCACCCACATACTAAACACGCCCTCTGCCAAGGAAGTTCCCTCCCTCTGGAAATCTGCTTACATCACTCCCATACAAAAGTGGTGACCGCTCTTCCACTAACAACTACCCCATCTCTATATTGCCACCCCTGTCTAAGGCCCTAGACGCATAGTCGCCGACCAACTCACTGACCACCTTACCAAATACCACCTTCTATCGAAGCAGCAACACGGTTTCCGAAGGGCCACAGCACAACCACTGCCCTCCTCAATTTACCTCCCATGTCACACAGCCCTGGACCATGGCCATCTCACTAGTGCCATCTTCGTGGACCTATCTAAGGCCTTGATACGTTAACCATGCCCTCTCTCATACCCCTATAGCCTACACGGGGCTCTCCATGATGCCTAAACTGGTTCACAGCTATCTCTCCGATAGAATGCAGTTAGTCAAGATAGGACCCATCCTGTCCCCCACCTCCCTATCCGCTCATGGGTGTCCCCAGGGCTCCATACTTGGCCCCTCCTCTCAGCCTATACTCAACTCCTCCCATCATCATGCACTGGAAATATGCTCCTATACGCAGATGATGCAGTCCTGTTCGCCTTGACCCTACCCCTCAAACTTCACCAAACCCTCCAACACTCTTTCCGTGAGATTGAAGACTGGCTCACGCCCAGCGTCTTACCATTAACTACAGTAAGACCAAAGTCATGATATTTGCCCACCCCAGAACCCACTCAAGAACCTCTGCCCCCAATTTATCACTACCAACCAGACCCCGCTAGAACTAGTTAGCCAGTTTAAATACCTAGGGATCACTTTAGACCCTGCCCTAAGCTTTCATCAACATATCCTACACCTCTCAACAGCCCTTAGCTCTAGGTTGGGTGTACTATACTGTTTCAAACACTGTCTCACACCTGAAGCCTTAAAACTTACCATAAACTCCTCAATCCTCTCCCTACTAGACTATGGCATCCTAATCTATAGTGCTGCTCCATCCTCTACCCTAGACAGACTTCGTCTCGTGCTTAACAAAGCCTGCCGCCTCTTCCTTGGATGTGATCATCTTACCCACTCCTGCACCCTATACAACAGCACAAACTGGCTAAACCTTGATAACCGAATTAGGTACCACACCTGCCTTATGACCAAAAAGGCCTTACTTGGTCTTACCCTTCCTACCCTTAACCAAATCATCCTCCCAATACCTCTGGCAAACATGTAGCTCGAATAAACGGCTGCCATGGGTTCCCCATGCCCGGACCTCCCAATTCCAGCATACTTTCAGCTACAGAGCCCCCACCTGGTCAAATGCCCTCCTAGTCACATAACAAACGAATCAAGGCTTGGTCCCTATAAATCCAAGCTGAGGACTCACCTTCAGGCCCCTAACCAATGTGACTGCCCTTAACTCCAGAATGTCCCATCCTCCTTCCTCAAAAAAACCTCTCCTATTCCCCTTACCAACTAACCCCCATGAATCATCTATATGACTACCAGCCTTACAGAGCCCTCTGTATCTTCTGGCTGTGATATTGGAATACAAAGCAAAACTACTGTCAGTCAATCTATGTAACTACCTGTAACTCTTAATATGCTGTAATGTTTTTCTGTATCCTGTATCGTCAAGTCCACTCCATGTGCCTGTATGTATGACATGGAACCTTTGTAAACGAGTCCCTGACTCAAAGGTCTTTCTGAATATTACAATAAATAAAAAAAAAAAAAAAAACAGCTTCTTGATACTAGTTTCACTTGGGAATGTATTGCCTTTCAGGACAGATTCATACCTCATAAATGTCATCCTTTCCTAGCAAATTTATGATTTACACTGTTTTTTAACCTCTAATGATGCTATCTGATAAGCACTGTCTCAGACATATGCCAGGTCTTCAGTGAATTGCTTAGATGCTTAGACTAAATATGTAGCAATCAGAAGCCATTTTCTACTATGCTTTTTGGGAAAAAATATATTGAGCTACAGCAAACACACACACACACACATTCTGTATACACCATCCTCATGGCAACAACATTCAAAATAAGTATTGCATTCTAATATGTTATAAAGAAACTGTTTATGTCAGTGAACACAGTGAAGTTCAGTTTAGAGAAGATTTCCTTTAAATATTTCTTATCCTATATTTTGTACACACACACACACACACACTACACATTACACACTACACAATACACACCATCCTCATGGCCACAATACTGCCGGGCGGCCTGTGTTCAAGTCCCAGCTGAGGTTCTTATTCTTTCTCACCTCTGTTTGTATGTGTTCCATAAAATATGCACATCACACTTCTGTGTGATTTTTACAAGTAAATATTTGTGTTGTCATTAGGTTGTGCATTTGAGAAAGAATAATGTGCTCAGGGACGGCAGGGTTCCAGTTGTCTCAGTGGTGCAGCTAGTTAGTGCAATCGGAATGGTATTCTGGGTGGCCTGGGTTCAAGTCCCAGCTGACACACTTATTTTTCTCACCTCTGTTTGTGTTTCATAAAATATGCACACCACACTCCTGTGTGATTGTTACAAGTAAATATTTGTGTTGCCATTAAGTTGTGCATTTGAAAAAGAGTAATGTGCTCAGGGATGGCACAGGTTCCAGTTATCTCAGTGGTGCAGCTGGTTAGCACAATCGGAACAGTATTCCGGGTGGCCTGGGTTCATGTCCCAGCTGAGGCACTTATTCTTTCTCAACTCTGTTTGTATGTGTTCCATAAATTATGCACACCACACTCCTGTGTGATTGTTAAAATGAAACATTTGTGTTGCCATTGAGTTGTGCATTTGAGAAAGAGTAATGTTCAAGTTCAAGTTCAAGTTCAAGTTTATTGCAGGAAAACTCCATTGAGCAAGCTCATTCACAAGGAGGTCCTGTGACATAAACACTTAAAGTACAAACACAGATAGGTAATAACAGTATATACATGAAATACACGTTACATGATACAGGCTGGATAGACATACAAGGGTACCACATAGGGTGACCGCAGGTGGTAAACATTGATATGAGACAGGGAAGCGACTTATAGGTTGCATACTGATAAATGAAACATGATGACTGGTGTGATTTGATTTAATCAAATCAAATCAAATATACAGTATTTTGGCAGCTATAACAAACAACAGTCTACAACTGATATGGGAGGTAGGGTTGTCAGAACCCTCTGAAGTTCTGGGTTCTAGTTCTAGTCTAGAACTTTTGAAAAAGTTCTAGGGTTCTAATCTTTTTTAGAACTTTTTAGAACTCGAACCCTATTTTCTAAATCGTACTGCCTACTTGATCTATAGCTCTCTCTCTCTCCCTCTTCCCTTCCTTCCCACAATGACTCCCTTGTGCCATTCCACCCTCCTGCAGGGTAAGGGTGATTTTTTCTTTTAACTACTTTAATTTTGGAAACACAGAGGAAAACACTGGAGTTGCATGCTAGGCTAACCATATAATCCCTCACCCTCAGCAGCCCATACCAAAGCAGACATAGCCAGGCTCAGGTGGCACACAGGAGAGACACTAGACAGCACAGCATTTAAATCAGACACTGACTGTAGACAGTACAGTAGACATGATCAATGCAGCAGAGCAGAGCAGACCACCAATAAACATAATTAAACACCACCTACCCTTGCCTTCCTGGGACTACAGCTATGTTAGCTCAGGTTGAGCAGTTTAGTGCTTCTTTGCTGATTGCTATGCTGGTCATGGTCACTGGTAGAGCCACTGACCCTCCAGACACAACAGGGAGAGAGAATGCCTCCTAGATTGCAGCAGGCTTCTTTTCCTGGGTGCTCCTGACCTGACTGGCACCAAATCAAATGGGCAATAGTATGTAACACCTGCCAGCTTAGAACTGCCTTGTGCAAACTGTAATCCCTCACTCCCACCACCTCCTCTGCTTAATTACTTTGTCTTATTTTTGTCCATACAGCATAGTAAGCATATAGTCTCCCCAGCATGATGATGTTGCTGGCTATCCCCAATTACTGCTCACCCACCCACTGCACTGCAGCACCACCACTCAGTCCTACCTCCCAGTTAGTTGTTGTTTGCAGCAGCAGCCTCCACCTCGAGCCACCAGCAGTCTGTATTCCCAGTGAAACCAGCACCCCTGGAGCGGCAGGCTCTCCAAGCTCACCAGCAGGCAGCAGCAACAAAGAGGCTGAGTGTTGGGCATGAGGTCAACGACATTTCATTCCATCATTTCGCTCCCGCCACTTTCACTCTCGTCATTTCACTCCCACATAATTTTGCCCCATGCAGGTTCACTCACAGGCATTTCACTCCCGCTTACCTACTATTGTTCCCCTTCCCCCATCCTTGTACCAATCCCCCTCCTTCTCTGCTCTCCGACCAGTGAGATCTTTATGGGTACTGAGTAACAGTAAGCAGAATGCCAATTCAGTTTATCTGCTGAATAAAGACTTTGCTGGTGCCCGAGCTGGTGGTCTTTGTAGATCACAAAGTCTAAAACAATATGCCAACTACAGTACTTGCTAAGTGTTTGATTAAATTAAATTAGTGCTTATGGGAGAATTTTAAAATGTATGTCCAAGGTCTGCCTCGGCATTCCGTCACTGACTAAGCAATTTTTGGGTGTCAGTGTCAGATGGTGGAAAAATACTGTATGCATCCATAAATAAAATGATTCAGGAAAGTGATGCAAAGAAATCAAATCTCCCATCAGGACAAATATTACTACACTCCTCAGAGCACTGTCAGGCTGAAGCAGCAGGTCCGTTTTTATTTTTATTTTGTCGTACCTAATGGTGCAGAGACAGTAGCTGCTGGTGAATTGGAGGGGGGGGGCTTCTTGGTCAAAGAGAGGGAGTAGGATGAACAATTGCAGATTGGAATCTGAGCAGACATTTCACTTCTGGTGGAAAAATACTGTATGCATCCATAAATAAAATGATTCAGGAAAGTGATGCAAAGAAATCAAATCTCCCATCAGGACAAATATTACTACACTCCTCAGAGCACTGTCAGGCTGAAGCGGCAGGTTCATTTTTTATTTTTATTTTGTCGTGCACCTAATGGTGCAGATACAGTAGCTGCTGGTGAATTGGAGGAGCTTCTTGGTCAAAGAGAGGGAGTAGGGTGAACAATTGCAGATTGGAATCTAAGCAGACATTTCACTCCTGGTGGAAAAATACTGTATGTATCCATAAATAAAATGGTTCAGGAAAGCGATGCAAAAAAATCAAGTCTCCCATCAGGACTAATATTACTACCGAAGCGGCAGGTTCGTTTTCCATTTTTTTATTTTGTCGTACCTAATTGTGCAGAGACAGGAGCCGCTGGTGAATGGGGGGTGGGGGGTGGTGTTCTGGGTCAGAGAGGGAGTAGGGCGGACAGTTGCAGATTGGAATCTGAGCAGACATTTCACTCCTGTTATTTTGCATCAGTGAATTTGCTGAAGGAGGGTATGATCAGGAGTGAATTGGAGCAGGGCGAGAAGGGGTGAAATGGCGAGAGCATAATGTTGCGCTCCCGTGTGGACAAATGTGCTCACTTTGCCACCTCATCCTCCCATAATTATACCCCTGCATTATCCCTCTGTGTCAGACTGTCAGTGTGCAGAGTCAACCTCACCACCCAGGAAATAGCAGGCAGTGGCACTGCAGTGTCGTTTAAGTAATAAAAAAGTCAAAACCCTTTTACCGAACCCTGGTATTCGAGGTTCTAAGTCAGAACTCGAACACCAGGGTTCGAGGAGGGTTCGAATCTTTTTAGAACAAGTTCTGACAACCCTAATGGGAGGGAGGAGAGATTTGATAGAGTAGCAGTGGAGCATAAGCAAAGATAAAGCCAGGAGTAGAAGGGGAAGGGAAAGCAGTTAATATGACAAATCAATTATACCTTACCAGTGGATAAATATGGCACACATGGGGAAGGAAGAGACTTAATGGCAGTTACAGGTGTCTTTTATTTTGGCTGAACTTAGCGATTTGTAGAAGTTTATTGAAACTGTGCTAGTTAGTTTCAGTATGGTTTGTAATTGGTTCCAAATGGAGGGAAGGGCATATGCAATAGCACGTTTACCAAAGGAAGTCCACGTCCTTGGTATATCAAGCATAATAAAGTCAGATTTTCTTAGCAGTATGCACTATGTGAGATACTAATAAGGGAAGAGAGATAGCGTGACAATTTCTGCAGGAGCAGTTTAAAGTCCATAGCCCAGCATGAGGCAGGCGTCTAGTATGAAGGGATGTCCAACCAACAGCTGCATATAAGTCACAATGATGCGAGCGGTAAGGAGTTGGTAATGAACCGTAGCATACGGTGATAAGGATATCCGGTTTACTTAGATTTGCAAGAGTGGTGGAGGAATAGATTACATCGCCATAGTCGAGTAGGGAGAAGAAGTGGCCTGTACCCAAGCTTGTTTCGAGTTTCAAGGGGAAAAGGGCCTATTTCTGTAGAAGAAACCTAACCTTGCTTTTAACCTTCTAGAGACATCTTCGATGTGGTCACTGAAAGATAATTTATTGTCGATCCAGATACCTAGATATTTAAATTTGGTTACAACTTCCAGAGGCTCGTTTAGCGTGGTGACAATGAAGTCTTGGGCAAGAGTATTGGGGGTCCTGAGACAGCACTGCGGAGAATATCATCGCTTTAGTCTTCTTGGCATTGAGCAGAAGCTTTGCCTTTATTAAATTATGCTCAAGTTGTGCGAAGTCCACTTGAAGCACTCCCTTGACTTCAGATAACGATGAGCCAGAAGTATACAACACAGTATCATCTGCAAAAAAGTGCAGATTGGACGTAGATATGTTAGCATCTAAGTCATTGATGTACAGAGAAAACAAAATAGGGCCTAAGATGGATCCTTGGGGGACTTGGGGATGGCCCAGGTTCCAGTTGTCTTAGTGGTGCAGCTAGTTAGCACAATCAGAATGGTTTTCTGGGCAGCCTGGGTTCAAGTCCCAGCTGAGGCACTTATTCTTTCTCACTTCTGTTTGTATGTGTTCCATAAAATATGCACATCACACTCCTGTGTGATTGTTACAATAAAGAAACTGTTTGTTTATGTCAGTGACCACAGTGAAGTTCAGTTTAGAGTAGATTTCCTTTAAATATTTCTTAGCCTGTATTTTGTATCCTGGATAGCACAGGGGAAGGGAGAATGCAACATCTCATTGTCATAGGGATCTTCATTTACACGTTTTTGCACTGTATTTAATCAGGCTGTTCCAGATTAAATGCAATATCTTGTTTTCAGTGGGGGTCATGATTTTCCCATTTTGATAATGTATTTCTTCAGGGTAGCCTAGTCCAGGGTCCCTATATTCAAAGGAGATGTGCAGGGCATCCCAGCGGAAAAGGGAGATGTACCATGCAACTCCAACAATGCACCGCAGCATGATATTCAAATGTGTGAGATGTGCTTGCTGCAAGGAAATGGACCAGGGTGCACACAAATAGTATGCTGTGCAAGTTGGGGGTGTGTTCCCGTGTATATGCCATGCTGCGGCATACACAGCAGGAAATTCGCCCCTCACAGCTCAGAGCAGTGCAGCCCACAGCTAGGCCATGGATAGCTGGCCTAACCCAGCCAGCCACCCACCCACAGGTGGGCTGCAGAAGTGCAACCAGGTGCACAGCAGCCTGGCAGACCTGGTGGAATAGAGGTACCCTCTCCCATCCCTGATCGATCAAACTCCATCCCTGAAGAGCTCCATTGTGTAAGGGCCCCCCTGGACTCAATCACATCAGAGAAAGCCATGATCCATATCCATAGCATAAATGACCCCCCACCACCACCTTGGTACATAGATAACCCCCGCTCCCCCAGACCCAACCTGTGGCAGAGACTGGTACTGCCCTCCACACCCTGCCACTGCCAGCCACAGACTGCACTGGACCAGGGCCAGGGACTTGAACTCCAGAATGATCCAAGTGGCTATACCATACATTGGGACACTACAGAAGCTGTGGACCCACCAGTGTATGCAGCTGCATGTATGTCCCTGGCAAACCATAAGAGGGAACTGACATACCTCCAATGCATACCTTGTCAATGCTGTATTTTCCTGCTGTCATACACTCTCCCCCATTCCCCAGTGTAACATGCCACCCTCTGGACTGCTGAGGTATCCTGCGTGCCATGGAGTGCGGTATCCTGCAATGCCATTTGTAGTGTATGCTCCAGGCTATGGATAGTGAGTTTATGGTCTCCCGATTGTACAAACAAATGGGAGGTCGGCTGTAACATGCCTGTTCAAGGACCTATGTGTGCGAGTGAGTACAGCATTGGCTTTCACCCACACTGAGCAGTGCAATGGCACCGGGACGATGGATCTGCATGCCAGTGCCTGAGGTGTATGGCCACTGGGCATTATCGCCAGCACACAGCTCGTACCTATGTATAACACATTCCAGCGTCCTACAGCTAGTGCTCCGCCACCTGAAAATAAGATGCTATTTCTTCTGTAAACTATCCAGGCTAAATATATAGCAATCAGCAGGCATATTCTAGGAAAATACATTGTAAAAATGTGTAAAAGGAAGATCACATTGAAACTGCCTCTCAGCAGATCTGCATTGTGCAAATTCATTAGAAATAATGGGTAAAAGCATCCCAAAAGCTTTCCACAGCCATATCGGCTCTGACCAGATTGTGTTTTATTTTGTTTTGAGTTTTTTTGATTTTTGGAAAGTCTTTAAGCCCCACAGTAACATGGGTATATCAAACAATGTTTAAAAGTGAAAACTGTTCAACAATTTAGGTCGATTTGTTTCTCTTCTCTGTTATGAAAAGTATGCGGAAGTATTTTGCATTGTTGTTTCTTTTCACTGTGTTTGTACATATTTACCCTACTGCAGAGATATAGGTATGCATGTTTCAATATGCAACCATTTAACAATCATTTTTAGTAATTATCATTGTTTTGTACTAAAACAAAAGATCTATTTTTATCAGTTCCTGGTACCACATGCAAAGTTTGTAAAATTATTTGAATCTTTTAAACAATAAACTGTGAAGAAAAACTTGATCCATTCTTCAACAAAATATAAACTGTATACTTTGAGTTTAAATCATAATCAAAAGCAATAGTAAGGTTAAAATTCTAGTCATTTGTTCTGAAAACTGGAGGCTGATCCTTCTGGGGAATTTTTAACTAAAAGCAATAACTATTAGTTGTAAACATTTTTGTTGATTTTTTTTATTTTATTGAACAATGCTGAATATGTTTGGAATGTGTTTAGATTGTAGGTGTACATATACACCTGCTGAGGGCTACTGAGCAATGCATACCCCTTGAATATGGGTACAAATAAGAGTAGCATTTGTTGTGACAGAAAAGTAATTTTCCCTGTGTTTATTTTCCCAGGACGTAGAGGACATAACTGTTAATTACTTTCAGAGTGCACCCACAGCTAAGAATCCAGAAATTCAGAAGCCTTTCTGGAAGATAAACCCGTCAGGAGAACCCTCTGAGAGGCCTGAGAAGCAATGCTCAAGATTATCTGGACATCTAAAGATAAGATTCCAATGGGTAAGAACTGAAGTTAATATAGGAAGGTAGAATTTGAAGGCAGATAAGGACCGCTTGGCCCACCTAGTCTGCCCATTTCCCTACCTAATGGATATGCTGCGATCCTAGTTAACCAACAGCCTACTTCCTCCTATCCCCCACCAGAATTGCCTTATGTCTGTCCCATGCATTCTTGAATTCCCCCACTGCTTTTGACTCCGTGACTTCCTCAGGAAGGCTGTTCCATGTATCCACAACCTTCTCTGTGAAAAAATACTTCTTCACATTACCTCTGAGCCATCCCCCTCTATCTTCAGATTGTGCCCCCTTGTTCTTGCACATCTCTTTTTCTGAAAGATGCTACCCTTTTGGACTTTGTTGATTCCCTTAAGGTACTTGAAAGTTTCTTTCATGTCCCCCCTCTCCCTCCTTTCCTTGAGAGAATACATATTAAGCTCTTTACTCTCTCTTCGTATGTCTTCTGGTGCAGACCCTGCACCATTTTAGTTGCCCTCCTCTGGACTGCCTCCATCCTGTCTATGTCCTTGTGGAGATGAGGTCTCCAGAACTGTATGCAGTACTCCAGATGGGGTCTCACCAACTGTCTGTACATAAGGATAATAACTTCTGGTTTCCTACTGGTGATGCCTCTCCCTATGTATCCCAGTATCCCCCCAGCCCTCCTTACTGCCTTCTCACATTGCTTGCCCACCTTTAAGTCATCTGATATGACTACCCACAGGTCCCTTTCCATTTTTGTTGTTGTTAGTATCTCACCTCCCATTGTGTACTCTTCCCCTGGGGTTTTGTTTCCCAGGTGCATTACTTTGCACTTCTTTGCGTTGAATCTAAGCTACCGTACATTTGACCATTCCTCCAACCTTACCAAGTCCCTTCTCATCCTTTCCACCCCACCTTCTGTGTCAACCCTGTTGCAGATCTTTGTGTCATCTGCAAAGAGACATACTTTTCCTTCCAGTCCCTCCACAATGTCACTTATAAAGACATTAAAGAGGACTGATCCCAGTACTGAACCCTGCAGTACTCCACTAGTAACCCCCCTTTCTTCAGAGTGGACTCTGTTTTACTATTACCCTCTGCATCCTGTTGTCCAGCCAATTGTTTACCCAGGTTACCATCTTGGGACCCACTCCCAGGCTGGCTAACTTGTATATTAATCTTTTGTGTGGGACTGTGTCAAATGCCTTGCTAAAGTCTAGGTAGGCCATGTCCACAGCTCCCTCCTGGTCTACTACTTTGGTCACCCAGTCTAAGAAATTTATTAGATTCATCTGACATGACCTTCCCACTGTGAATCCATGCTGCTTTGGGTCCTGTGCCCCACAGGCCTCTAGGTACTCAACAATTCTTTCCTTCAGAAGTGATTCCATCATTTTCCCTACCACTGAGGTCAAACTAACAGGTCTGTAGTTTCCTGCCACTGCATTGCTCCCACTTTTGTGAAGTGGAATCACATCCACCCTCCTCCAGTCCTCAGGTACCACCCCATCCTTCAATGATTTGTTAGAGAGTAGTCAGTGGTGTCACTAGTTCTACCCTTAGTTCTTTTAGAATTCTTTGGTGAATCCCATCAGGCCCCATTGCTTTGTCCACCTTCAGTTTTAAGAGTTCTTTCAGAACCCTTTCTTCTGTAAATGGGCTGGTATCAACCCCTCTATCCAGAGTGTTTCTATTGTTTGATTTAGGTACTTTCCCCTCTTCTTCTTTTGTGAATACTTAGCAGAAATATTAATTCAGTATCCCTGCTTTTTCACGGTCACCCTCTGCCCACATTCCCTCCATTTTCTAAGCCTCAGTATCCCTCCCTTGGTCTTTCTTCACTCCCTAATGTACCTATAAAAGGTTTTATCCCCCTTCTTAACAGAGTTGGCTATCTTTTCTTCAGTTCAGGACTTTGCTATTCTGACTGCCTTCCCTGCCTCTTTCTGCTTTAACTGATATAGTTCTCTGTCCTGCTCCCTCTGTGTTCCCTAATATTTCCTGAATGCGATCCTTTTCTCCTTAACCTTCCCTGCCACCTCTTTTGAGAACCATAGTGGCTTTTTCCTTTGTTTTGTTTTGTTGATTTGCTTTACACAAAGGCTTGTTGCCTCTGTGATGGCAGTTTTCATTTTTCCCCATTGTTCTTCCACACCTCCTTCTTGCCTGTTTGCTAGTGCTTTTCTGAGGCACTCTCCCATGTTGCCAAAGTCAGCCCTCCTAAAGTCCAAAACCCTTGCTTTTGTATGGCTGGACTCTACAGCTGTGTTTATTGTGAACCACACTGTTTGGTGATCACTTGTTCCCAGATGGCAACCCACTTCTAAATCTGAGATCCTCTCTCCATTCCCATTTGAAAGTACCATGTCTAAGACTGTTCCCTCCTGAGTGGGTTGCAATACTAGCTGTCTGAGGCATGCCCCCTGTAGGGCATCAGAAATGACCCTGCTCTTGGATATGGCTGCAGTAAAAGTGCTCCAGTTAACATCTGGCCTATTCAGGTCCCCCATCAACACTATCTCTCCTTTTTCTGCCACTCTAAGGATTCCTTCTATCATTTTCTCATCCATTGCCTCCCCCTGAGATGGGGGTCTATAAATAACCCCTGTGCGGATTGTGGTGCCATTTCCTGTCTCCAGGGTGACCCATAGTGCCTCCTCCCTTCCCTGTTTACCCTTTAGTTCTGTTGCTTTGATTCCTTCCCTTATGTAGGGAGCTACTCCTCCTCCTCCTCTTTTATCCTCCATATCCCTCCTATAGATTGTGTACCTTGGTATGTTGACATCCCAGTCATAGTTCTCTGTGTACCATGTTTCTGTGACTGCCACAATATACAGGTGTCCCTCTTCCATCAAGGCCACTGGTTCAGGGAGCTTGTCACCCAGACTACAGGCATTGGTACTCATGGCTCTCTATTTTTTGATGACCTAATCCCTTTTAGGCCCATTCCAGTCCTTACTGCCTTTGCCTTTTTCTTGATTTACCTCTGTTCTGCTCCCTGTTGACTTCTCTACCTTTGTGTCTACTCCGCTAACTAGAAGTAAAAGTTCCAAACAAAAACTGCGAACACTAGGGGTGGTACGGTCCAAGTCCTGGGCAGGTAAGCCCACATAAACATGAACTTTTCCAAAATAAACTGCACTTGAAGCTGGGAAAACACACCAGACCACAATAACCATTGAGCTGCTTTATTGCACATAACATGGTGGTACACGCGCACAAACGTTTGGAGTACCACAACTTGCCTCGGAGCTTTGGGTTAACACACCCTTCATTAGGAGGAATGGCAACAGCAAGGATAGCTCACTTTTTATACAATGCCAAATAGAAAACACCTGAATATGATGACATTCATGTAATGTGTCTTAACCAAGTAAATACATTCATTAATTAAATTCAGTCATTATACAGATATACAAGTATACAAAATACAAAAAATGAGCTCATAATTTCAAACAGCCAGCTTGATAAATTTTACTTTTAGCATAATCCTTAAATCATTCATAGTAATAATCACTTGCTATATACTTATAAACAAGTTAAATGCTGCACTTTAATTCTACCAAGATAACTTGAAACAAGCATTGCTTGCCTTGCTTGTAGAGCAGAAAGCAGCTAACTAAAAGAAGCTACATTTTCTTCTTAATTTAAAACTTATATCTCAGTAGGAGTCAGTGTCAGCTAAGATTAAGTAGACAGATAACTTTATTAGAAGTAGAAGGGGTCTTATTTAGGGTTAAAAAAAAGAAAAGAAAGAAAGAAAGGCAGTGTGTGTTCTGTGCGGGGTAAGGTACTGTATCAGGTGACTTTGCTAAACCAGTAGGAGGAAAGAGAGCTTACCTGGGGGTGTGGTTTAGACACTAGAAAAGCAGGTGAGTCAAATTACAACTTCCTGTTGCTAGCCTTTTTTCTTAGAAATTGCCCTCCATCCCACCCACACAAAGCCAGTTCTACTTTTATAGCCACTGGATTTAACTGTCAACAGGAACTTCCTGTTTGGTAGTAGGAAGGAAAGGATTTTGTCAACCCTGAAGTAGAAAAAGTAGCTCACTCTCCCCCCCCAGCTGCTGGTAGTGTGATACTGAGCAAGAAAGAAGGAGACTACTGAAGAAGATAGGAAGTTGCTATCCCAGAACAGGAAGGGTGAGAGTTGTAAGGAGAGGAGAGAATAAGCATCCAGAGAAACAGTACAGGGGACACAAAATAAGACATGATAGGAGTGGTGCAGTGCAATGGCTGTGGGCGGCAGTGTTCTGGGAGACTTTCTGGAGGCTGCGATGCTGCCCTATTTGCTTGCACCTCTCTGGTCTGAGAGAGGAGGTTGCCTGTCTCCAGGCTGACCTGGCTAGGATTCATGAAACCTCCTCCCCCACCCAGGGACCACCAGCACCAATGCCACTACCTCAGAGGTTGCCAAGAAAAAGGAGTGGCTGGACCAGGGTGGGCTCAAGGAGGAGAGGGTGGTGGAACAGAATTGCATTCCTCCAGCTGTACCTCTTCACAATTCATTCACTCTTCTGGTGGATAGTGGTTCCTCTATGAGGCACCTGTAGTGGAGACCATGGAGGATGCTGGGGACCTTCACAAAGGGAGACCCAAGGAGGGTGGCATGGGACCCCACAGGGGAAGGAAACAACTCCTGGTGGGGACTCAATCATTAGGGGGTAGAAATGGGGATGATGGGAGAGGGAGGTAAGGTGCCTTCCTTGTTGCCACGGCTTGGAGGGACAGGGCGAATCCTCAGGATCGTGGGAGGCTGCGAGGGAGGAGCTGGATGTCATTGTCCACCTGGGGACAAATGACCTGGCTAGGAATGGGATCAGAGCAGTGCAAGAGGAGTTTATAGAGTTGGAAGGGCCTTAGACAAGTAGCGCATAATGGTAACCTCTCTCGGAGGTGCTGCCTGTCTATGGCAGGGAGATGCTAGGGCACTTCTCACCAGGGAATTCAATGAGGTGGTTGAAAAACTGGTGTGGAGCTCAGGGTTTTGGCTTCATTGGGGACTGGGAGCCACCTGGAGGAGAATGCAGACCTATACTAGTGCGATGGTCTGCATCTGTCCAGGGGGAACCAGGATCCTAGGTGAGAGGTTTAAATGCTTCATTGGCAAGCATTTAACCAGCCAAGGGGGAGGCACTGAAAGGAGCTGGGAAACTCGAGCCTCCTCCCACAAAACATGGTGATTAGTGAAGTAAATGCCAGGGTACAGAAGTTATTAGGGAGCAGAACAGATTTAAATGTAAAACAAGGCAAAGGCAGTAAGGACAGAAATGGGGCTAAAGGGGTAAGGCTATCAAAAAGTGGAGGGTGATGAGTACCAATGCCGTAGTCTGTGTAACAAGTTCCCTGAACTAGTGGCCTTGATGGAAGAGGGTTGCCTGGATATTGTTGCAGTCACAGAAACATGGTACACAGAGAACCATGAATGGGATGTCAACATACCAGGATACGCAATCTACAGAAGGGACAGGGAGGGTAAAAGAGGAGGAGGAGTAGCTCTCATGTAAAGGAAGGGATCAAAGCAACAGAACTAAAGAGTAAACAGGGAGCAGATGAGGCACTTTGGGTCACCCTGGAGACAGGAAATGGCACCACAATCCGCATGGGGGTTGTATACAGACCCCCATCTCAGGGGGAGGGAATGGACAAGGAAATGATAGAAGGCTTTCTTAGAATGGCAGAAAAAGGGGAGATATTGTTGATGGGGGACCTGAATATGCCAGATGTTAACTGGAGCACCTTTGCTGCATGCACATCCAAGAGCAGGGTCATTCTTGATGCCCTACAGGGGCATGTCTCAGACAGCTCGTGTTGGAACGACTCGGGAAGGAGCAATCTTAGACCTGGTACTTTCAAATGGGATGGAGAAAGAATCTCAGATTTAGAAGTGGGTAGCCATCTGGGAACAAGTGACCACCAAACAGTGTGGTTCACGATAAACACAGCCATACAATCAAGCCATACAAAGCAAGAGTACTAGACTTTAGGAGGGCTGACTTTGGGAAAATGAGAGAGTGCCTCAGAAAAACACTAGCAAACAGGCAAGAAGGAGGGGTGGAGGAACAATGGGAAGTGATCAAAACAGCCATCACAGAGGCAACAAGCCTTTGCGTAAAAAAAATCAATAAAACACAACGAAGGAAAAAACCGCTATGGTTCACAAAAGAGGTGGCAAGGAAAGTTAAGGAGAAAAGGGCAGCATTCAGGAAATATAAGGAAACACAGAAGGAGCAGGACAGAGAACTTTATCAGTTAAAGCAGAAAGAGGCTGGGAAGGTAGTCAGAATAGCAAAGGCCCAAACCGAAGAAAGGATAGCCAATTCTGTTAAGAAGGGGGATAAGACCTTTTATAGGTACATTAGGGAGCGAAGAAAGACCAAAGGAGGGATACTGAAGCTTAATAAAGGAGAGGAATGGGTAGAGGGTGACAGTGAAAAGCAGGGTTACTGAATGAATATTTCTGCTCAGTATTCACAAAGGAAGAGGAGGGAGAGTTACCTAAACCAAACAAGAAAACACTCTGAAGACAGGAGTCGATACCAGTCCATTTACAGAAGAAAGGGTTCTGAATGAACTAATAAAATTGAAGGTGGACAAAGCAATGGGGCCTGATGGGATTCACCCAAGAATTCTAAAGAACTAAGGGTAGAACTAGTGACATCGCTGACTACTCTCTTTAACAAATCATGGGAGGATGGGTGGTACCCAAGGACTGGAGGAGGGCAGATGTAATTCCTCTTCACAAAAGTGGGAGCAGGACAGAGGCAGGAAACTACAGACCAGTTAGTTTGACCTCAGTGGTAGGGAAAATGATGGAATCACTTCTGAAGGAAAGAATTGTTGAGTACCTTGAGGCCAGTGGGGCACAGGACCCTAGGCAGCATGGATTCACGATGGGAAGGTCGTGTCAGACGAATCTAATAGATTTCTTTGACTGGGTGACCAAAGTAGTAGATCAGGGAGGGGCTGTGGACATGGCCTACCTAGATTTTAGCAAGGCATTTGATACAGTACCCCACAAAAGATTAATACACAAGATAGACAGCCTTGGAATGGGTCCCAAGGTGGTAGCCTGGATAAAAAATTGGCTAGACAACAGGACGCAAAGGGTAGTAGTAAATGGAGTACACAGTGAAGAAAGGAGGGTTACTAGTGGGGTACCACAGGGTTCGGTACTGGGACCAGTCCTTTTTAATGTCTTTATAAGTGACATTGCAGAGGAACTGGAAGGAAAAGTATGTCTCTTTGCAGATGACACAAAGATCTGCAACAGGGTTGATACACAGGATGGAGTGGAAAGGATGAGAAGGGACTTGGCAAGGTTGGAGGAATGGTCAAATGTATGGCAGCTCAGATTCAATGCAAAGAAGTGCAAGATAATGCACCTGGGAAACAAAAACCCAGGGGAAGCGTACACAATGGGGGGTGAGATACTGACAACAGTAAAAATGGAAAGGGACCTGGGGGTAATTATATCAGATGACCTAAAGGTGGGCAAGCAATGTGAGAAGGCAGTAAGGAAGGCTGGAGGGATACTGGGATGCATAGGAAGAGGCATCAATAGTAGAAAACAGGAAGTTGTTATCCCTCTGTACAGACAGTTGGTGAGACCCCATCTGGAGTACTGTGTGCAGTTCTGGAGACCCCATCTCTGCAAAGACATAGACAGAGTGGAGGCTATCCAGAGGAGGGCAACCAAAATGGTGCAGGGTCTGCACCAGAAGACATCTGAAGAAAGACTAAAGGAGCTTAATATGTATACTCTTGAGGAAAGAAGGAGAGAGGGACATGATAGAAACTTTCAAGTACCTCAAGGGAATTAACAAAGTCCAAGAGGGTAGCATCTTCCAGAAAAGAGATGCAAGAACAAGGGGCACAATTTGAAGATAGAGGGGACGGCTCAGGGTAATGTGAGGAAGTATTTTTCACATGAGAGGGTTGTGGATGATGGAACAGCCTCCCTGAGGAGGTCGTGGAGTCAAGAACAGTGGTGGACTTCAAGAATGCATGGGACAGGCATAAGGCAGTCCAAGGGGCGGGTAAGAGGAAGTAAGCTGTTGGTTAACTAGGCTCTGCAGCTTATCTGTTAGGTAGGAAAATGGGCAGACTAGGTGGGCCAAGCGGTCCTTATCTGCCGTCAAATTCTATGTTTCTATGTTTCATTTGTCAATGCCGAAAGTTTGCTTGCTGGCATTGGCAGTGGTAGTGTAGAAGTTACAGAGCTGCGTAATAGGAATGGCAGTGAAGTATTGAACTGAAGCCAACCCCACCACCACCCTGCAGAGAGTGTCAGGCATTGGGGTGTGCCTTTGGGTCATCAGGCATATCGGCCACGCCATTTCACCACACCCCACCCTGCAGACACTTACAAGTGTCACGGTGTGCCTTGGGGTCTTTGGCCCTTATGCGTACCCCATTCCATCACGAAATATGGTGAGATGGGTGCGGTATAGGAGAATGGGGTGAACTTTGGGGTCGAAGAGTCCAAGGCATACCTCGATGCCTCTCACTGGCTGCAGGGTGTGGAATGGTATGAGCATTACAGGCAAGAATCCCAAGTCACACCCCTGATGCCTGTCATTCTCTACAGGGTTGGGCATTATGGTTGGAAACCCTAATACCTCAGGCATTCGTTGGTATTTTCACTCCAAATTTTCAACATGTTTTTTGTGACCCCACCTCATGAACAGTGGCAATATTAGTTTGTTAGCCGAAAGCTGCTTATGCACAGCGACTACGGCATTTAGCACCACAGGTGCAAAAACATTCTGAACAGGAAGAAAATGACAGCTGTACTGTTCATGGGGAGGTGTAAAAAATGGCAATGTTGCAAATCTGCAGTAAAAATATAAAAAAAACTGGTGAAGTCACGAGTGTGCATAAAAACTGTGCAACGCACACCCGTAATGTAATTAGTTTGGGGATTTTTTACAGCAGATTGTCAACACAAGCATTTTGGGACCTCCGATCATGAACAGTGTCACTGTGATTTTCTTATCTGTCCCAAACAATGATTTCCCACAGCGACCACGCATCTCTGCACTGAAAGTGTGAAAACACATTCGGCCATGTTGTGAAAAATGACAGGTGTACTGTTCATAAGGAAGTGTGGAAAAATGCCACTGGTGAAAACCTGGACTGAAAGTATTACAAAGTCATGAACTTACGAGGGTGCTTGGAAACTGCGCAATCCTCACTCGTAACACAGTCATTTTATGGACTTTTGTCACCAGATTTTCAACATAGCCATTTTAAGACCTCTGCTCATGAACAGTGTAACTGTGATTTTCTTAATCTGTCCCAAACATTGCTTTTGCACACCGACTGCACCATTGTGCGCTACATGTGCGAAAACACATTTTGGGTAACGTGAAAAATGGCAGCTGTACTGTTCATAAGGAAGTGTAATAAAATGGCAATGTTGAAAATCTGGATTGAAAATATTGAAAATTCGCAAACTTACGAGTGTGCGTAGGAACTGCTCAACGCACGCTCATAAAACAGTCATTTTTAGGGATTTTTTTCACCAAATTTTCAAATTAGCCATTTTAAGACCTCTGCTCATGAACAGTGTCACTGTGATTTTCTTAATGTGTCCCATACATTGATTTCGCACACTGACTGTGCCATTGTGTGCTACATGGGTGGAAACACATTTTGGGCAAGATGTGAAAAATGACAGCTGTACTGCTCATAAGGAGGTGTCATAAAATGGCAATGTTGAAAATCTGGAGTGAAAATATTGAAAATCTTGAACTTACGAGCGTGAGTAGGAACTGCGCAACACACACTCGTAAAACAGTCATTTTTAGGAATTTTTTCACCAAATTTTCAACATAGCCATTTTAAGACCTCTGCTCATGAACAGTGGCACTGTGATTTTCTTAATTTGTCCCATACATTGATTTCGCACACTGACTGCGCCATAGTGCGCTACATGGGCGGAAACACATTTTGGGAGATGTGAAAAATGACAGCTGTACTAGTCATAAGAAGGTGTGCTAAAATGGCAATGTTGAAAATCTGGAGTAAAAATATTGAAAATTCGCGAACTTACGAGCCTGCACAGGAACTGTGCAACACACGCTCTTAAAACAGGCATTTTTTGGAATTTTTCTGCCAAATTTTCAAAATAGGTTTCTTGAGAGCCCACCTTATGAACACTGGCAGTGTCGTTTCGTTAATCAGTCCTGAAAGGTGATTTCATGCAGTGACTGCGAAATCACCCTACGGGCCTGAATAACGCCATGACAGTGACAGCATTCATGAGAAGGGGTCCCAAAAACCCCATGTTGAAAATTTGGTGCAAAAATTCAAAAAAATGCCTGAGATATGCAGCAAAGTTGAAAAAACCCTATCTATCCCATTATATAGCTTACCAGCATTCCCTCAGTTCAGCGGTCGGCTTTGAAAAGTGCAGGCGTGTTCCTAGTCCACCGAAGATCGTCGCTGAGGTCAGAAGGTAAGTATGGGGTGGGGGGTGGGGGAGGCAGGGTGCGCAGTGGGTGGGTGCAGGTTGTGGGAGGGGCAGGGAGAAGCACTGAGGGATAGTTTTTTATTTGCAGGTTTGGTTTTTTTTAAATGACGCACAACGTTTGCCATGCTGGGGTGGGCTACCAGCATGGCACAATGATGGCTGGTTGGGGGGGCATGGAGCTGATGGGGGATTGGGCACCCCCGTCAGCCATAGCATCTGTTGCCACACTGGGGTGGGCTCCCAGCGTGGCACCCTGTACTCTGGGGGGGGGACAGTGGAGCCGATGGGGGATTGGGCACCCCCGTCGGCTATATGATGAGTTGCCATGCTGGGGTGGGCACCCAGCATGGCATGTGGAAGGCTTTTGGGGGGCACAGGACAGCCGACGGGGGATTGGACACCCCCAGCTATACAGTGTGTGCGTGGGGGGGCAGCACGCAGTATGCGTGTGTGTGTGTGTGTGTATGTGTGTATGGGGAGCGTGCATGAGCAGGCGATATCTTATCGCTACTCACTGAAGTGTAGCTCCCCCTTTCAACTGTACTGCACTGCATTTTGGAGCTGTCATAGACAGCTCCAGCAGGCATTGGAGAACTGCGGCGGTGCCTGCAAACACACTGCCTGAATTGGAAGAGGCCTGCCACACCTCAAACTATGTTTCTTGTACATGCGTGCAAGCAATCATAAAAAGGGAAAATGAAGTTATAGGCATCAAAGGGGATGGACAGAGGTTAATATGATTGAATCCAACATCCAGAGCAGCAGAGTAGTTCAACCCTGTCAAAAAAGAGAAACAAAAAACAATAATGCAAATAGTAGAAAGTCCATATAGAAAATGTCATTATCATAATAAAATATCAAAAAGAACCAATGAATAAACTTTTGGACTCAAAATACATTCTAAGATGGGTTCTAACTGCCTTCCAGAAGTTCAGGAAAAAGGCACCAAAGGAATTTCAAGCATAACTGCTAAATTATAAAAGTCATAGAACCTGACTATGCCAGATTATAAAAATGTTAAGGGTGACAGTCAAAACCAGTAATTCATCCAAAAGGGTGTTTTTATATAAAGCTAACAAATACTGATTACTACAATATTAAAATAATTAGAGAATCTTAAATGCACAAATACGAAATTGCAACAATGACACTGTAATGCAATATCAGAGAATACTTAATCAGAACCACAAATATGGGTTCTGACTGTCATCCAGAAGTTCAGGAAAAAGGCACCAAAGGAGTTTCAAGCATAATTGTTAAAATATAGAGGCCAAAGAACCTGACTTACCAAATTATGAAATTTCAAGGGTGGCAGTCATAAGCCAATAATTCATCCAAAGGGTTTTATAAAAGTAATAAATACTGATTACTACAATAGGAGAACCTTAAATACACAAATACAAAATTGCAACAGTGGCATTGTAATACAATATCAAAGAGTACTTAACCAGAGCCACAAAAATGCGATATAACCTTCATGAATAAAACAATACAAAGCTTCAAATATACATTTTTCATTCATCATTATCTCTATAAATGTTTCAAAAATGGCTTAATGTCCCACTGATCATTTATCCCTCTTGGCTCTTCAGAACCCAGAGTGTAAATCCAATAGGACTGTCTCTGTAGGAGTTTGTCAATTCTACTTCAACCCCTTGTCATCTGTGGTATGTGTTCGATCCCCATGAATCCCAAATCAGAAGCATCTGAATTGTAAAACACAGTAAAGTGTACCCCCACTGGTGTGTCCTTTTTATTATTTATAATACATACATGCTCCTGTAATCTGCGTTTAAGGGATCTTACAGTGCAACCTACATACAGTTTTCTACATGAACACCACAGGACATATACAACAAAAGTGGTATCACAAGTGATACATTCATTGATAGAAATTTCAATATCTGACCTTAAGGGATGTTTAAATATTTTACCTGGGCATGCATACTCACAGCTAATGAATCTGTGGCATTGTAAAAGCCATCAATTCCCTTAGGTAGCCAAAAAACACTGGTTGTTGTGGGGGTTTCTTTCTCCTGTCTACTATGTACTAATTTGTCCCTCAAATTAGGAGCCCTACTGAAGGTAACTCTGGGTTTAATGCCAACTGCTGACTTGACAGAATCCTCACTTTCCAGTATTTTCCAATTTTGATAGATAATGTTGCCTATCTTGCCAGCCAAATGATTAAACTCTGTGACAAATGTTACAGGGCCAAAGGACTTCTGCACATTAGATTTCTAATTATCTCTGTACTGCAATAAATTATTCCTATCCAGTTTAGGAATTTTTTCTTTTGCACTTTTCAAAAGTTCAACACTGTAGCCTCGCTCCCTAAATCTGGATTCCAACTCTACTGCTTGTTCCAAAATATCTGTATCTCTAGTGCAATTACATCTCAACCTAAGCATTTGAGTGTATGGTATGGAATCCTTAAGTTTGCGGGGGTGGGCACTTTCATCCCTAAGGACTGAATTTGTCACTGTCTTCTTCCTGTAACATTTAGTATGGACATAACTGCTTAATTCACCCTGAAGTTCTAAGTCCAGGAAGTTTACTTTTTTGTTATCAGCAGTATAAGTGAATTTCAAATTCAGCTCATTACAGTTTAGCCAGGCCAAACGTTCCAGTATTACTTGGTGATCCCCCTGCCAGATATATAGACAATCATCAATGTATCTGTTACACTGTCTGATATATTTATAGTAGGGGTCGATCTCTGGATTGTTAATAATAGTAAGCTCTCGCCACTCCAAAAACAAGTTAGCATAGCTGGGGCCATACACACCCCCATAGCTGTTACACACAACTGCAGATATTATTCACCCATAAACTCAAATGCATCATGATTAAGTACAGAGTCCAGTGTTTTTAATACAAATTCGGTTGGCATTTCATTGTGATATTCTCTATTCTCTAAAAAATACTGGCAAGTATGAAGACCTCGTTCATGTCAAACAGACGTATAAAGAGCCTCTACATCAATAACCAACCAAAACATATTCTCTTCCCATACCAAACCTTTATTCTATTAATAGTATCCCGGTATCTTTAAGAAACCCTGGTAGCCTAACAGCGCTGTCCTGTAGGAAAAAAATCAATTAACTGACATAGGTTTTCAGTGATAGAACTATTGCCGGAAATGATGGGGCATCCAGGTGGATAAAACATGCCCTCGTGGACCTTAGGTAGAATATAGAACCCCAAAATAACGGGGTTAGGATTCCAAATTAATTTTAATTATTTTTCTGTAATAGCCCCATCGCTAACGGCATCACTAAGCAACCTATGTAACATCTTATTAAATTCAAATGTTGGGTTGACATTCAATTTTCTAGAGTTACTTTCATTTCCCATTAAATTTACCACAATGTTCACATACTTTTCTTTTGTCATAATGACAATATCACTGCCTTTATTGGTGAGTTTTATAACAAGGGATTTATCCTCGGTTAGTTCAGTTAGAGCCTTTCTTTCCATACTAGTAAGGTTATGGTATTTGGGATAAATGTGGCTGAAAATTTGTCTGACTTGCTGCAAAATAGTCTTTTCAAAGACTACAACATTTGGACTTGTAACTGTGGGACAGAACATAGATTTTTCTTTAAATTTAGATCAGCATTCATGGGATGAATTACAGTACATACCTGATCTCTCAAATGTTAAATTTGTATCAACTTCTGTTCCCATATTTATATCAAGCAGTCTCCACATCTCATCATCTGAAACCATATCCAAACTAAAAGTCAGTAAGTCCTTATCCAAAGTGTCCAATGTTTCCCCTGTATTAATCTCCTCAAGCAAAAAGTCCAAGCTCTCTTTTAAATCAGGCTGTCCTGCTGCACTCAGTGCGCTCGGTATACTCTCAATGAAACCCATATATTTTTGGACTGCTGTCTTCTATTAGAAAAAAATACCTTTAAATTAATTTTTCGAAATAACTTTTTAAGATCCACTATAGTTTGAAACTTGTTAACGTTGGGGATGTGGAACATTCGACAAGCCTTTTCTCAGAATAGAAAGTTCCACTGCAATCACTATATGATGGGAAATGTTAATTATTTGTAAACTTGGGTTTTCTTCCCTGATCTCAAAGGCCTTCCATGGGTATTTATTATTGCTTCCCCTCTGCCCCTTTATATCTTTCTGCGTCTTTTCATTCTCGTAACAGCAGGTTGTGTTTGTCTAAAAAAACTGATTTGTATTTTGATTTGTGTCCTCGTCTGGTGATGATGCTCCTTGAGTGCTGCTCATGGTATCAACTTCAGAGCCATGACTTGGGCTCCTTTTTAAATTAGTTTTATTGTTCTGAAAGCGTACTCGTTGCCTTCTTCTCTTCTTACTTAGAGATTGTGGTTTAGTCCACTTAATAAGTCCACGCTATAAGGAAGCTGGTAGCTGCTTTCTGTCTCACCTACAGCAGACAGAGTCCACAAACAACTCCTGTTTTGAATTCACAGTTCCTTATGCCCCTTTCAGCTCCTCCCCTTATCAGACACCTATTTCACAGAGCTTAAGTAAAAAGTTTAGTCACAAATGACTGCAAATATTCTCCCAGATAAATTTTCTCCCTGGCAAATAAAAGTTACACTAAGAAAAGTCAACCCCCAAAACAGAGAACCAAAACAATAACTTATATTTACTTACACAGGCCCCAAAATTAAGGATTCAATTCAGTGTACATTTTTTAAATCACCCCCTTGCTATGAGGAAGCTGGTGGCTGCTCTCCATCTCACCTACTTCAGAAAGAGCACAGACACTATCCCCTAGAACACACCTATTTTTTTTGCTTGTTTTTATCAATTTTATATAAAAATTGTTCTTATTAACTGTTATATTTCTGCTTATACAGCATAATTATGACAGAACACACTGAAACTAAAGGTGCCCTACATTTAACAAAAAATTATAGCAAAAGTGTATTACAAGCTCTCTTAAAGAGCTGTTGATGCCTCAAGGAAAACTCTGAAAAACATAATAATTAGGTTCACTTAAGCTTGCATTCCATATAAATTCTATAGAGTTCTCCTCCCCATTATTTATTACTCAGGAAATTTGCTGAAAACATGATCTTTATCCCTTAGAGTTCATCTGTCTCTATATCCTACTCCCTACTTCAAGTCATAATCCTCTGTTGTGACACCAGAATCTGTTGCCATGTGAGTAACTGTGATGTCACAAGTGGTGCATTATGATCTCAAGTAGGGTGAAAGCAACAGGAATAGATAAACTCTTTGGGGGCAGAGATCCCGTTTTCAGGCAAATGATCTCAGTAATGAGTACTAGGGAGGAGAAATACAGAACTAATTGGAAATACAAACTGAACTGTTCCTAACTATTATGTTTTTTGAAAGTTCTCCTAATGGCATCAGCTGCTTTTTAAGTCTCAGAGATATAGATAGGTAAGTACTGAGTCCTTAAAAGATGCTTTGGAAAAAGAATAAAATACAGTACTTGGTTTACTCAGCCAGGTATAGTTGTGGCAGCTGTGATGGAAGTCCACTAAGCAGAGAAGGAAAACAAACTTAAAACTGATTCCAAATATACATCTGTTTATTTAACATGGTGAGACTAATGAATGAAACCATAGACAATCTCAAACATAAATATAAGTTAGAACAAGAAACCAAAGCCATTTTCTTAGAGATACTCCCACTAAACAGAGGGTGCATCATTCAGAAGATACAGTAGCATGGCCTCCTCTAAACACAATTGCGTGAAAAAAAATAGAACAATTGGAAACAGAAACAGAGAGCAGAAAAACAGAAATGCTCACAGCAAACCAAACAATTGATTTTAGATAACAATACATTGTCAGTAGAGAGGTAGGGTTGGTTGTTCAAGTACATAACTCGCACAACGAAAAGAGCAAGAATCTAACTGTCAACAGTTATAAGGACAAACAAAACTATTAAATGAATAGTTACAGAATTATTATAGTGAGTCGAATGACCAATCTGTAAAAATGAAACAAAATATTGATAAAATAAAACAATTTTGATTTGACTAGAAAAGTTAGAGAAAACCCAACCTGAACTAAACAATAAAGAGACTAAACACCAAAATACCCAATCAGAACTTAAGACCACTAGAGATACTAGCATACAGTTGAAAATTGTATAAAAGAAGTTGAAAATGCTCTTCATTTAACCAGGGTAGATTTTGCACGTATACCATCACAACAACAAAACTTTTACAGTGTAAACCATTACAGCGACAAATATCATCAGGTCACTATAATGATCGCGCTGTACATAGACACTGTTTCTCCCAGTGTTATGCCCCCACCCCGAAACAACTCCAACTCAGAGGTGGTTATTTTAATAAGGTGGGGTTGCAAAGAAACATTTTCTTTTGGACTGCACAATGCCAACTGTCGGCATTGTGCTTGTCACCATCCTGGATGTCGACAACAATGTTGTCACTACAGTGTGGTACATCCAATTTTGCACACCCTAAAAGCTTACTAAAGGCTTACATACAAATGGAATGAAAAGAAAGACAGTTAAGAGCTCCTGATACATAGGACCTTGCTAACCATTTAGAAGCATTACCATTTAAACTGCACTACGTAACCAGTGAGAAAAGGAAAAGAGAGTGAGTTTCTTGGCTGCTACTGTAAGCTACATTCCTTTATAGAACCTAGAGGTGAACTTCCTTTCATTTCCTTTTGTTCACACTTCATCAGTTAAATTCTGAAGAGGAGGAACATGCTGAAAAAAATAAAATAGTGAAAAAAAAGTGTCAGAAGACAAGGTAACTAGTGCATTAGTAAAATGATCAGGAAATTCTTACAAAAAACAAAGTGAATAACTTAAAGCAGAAGTACTTGATAATCAGGAAGTGATTATCAAAATTCTGCTTTTTGGCTGGAAGCAAGCAGCCATAGTTCCCGTTTTCATATTTGTAAATACTTTTTCTAGTGAGCTTTAGTTTTTTAGATATTTAAAATTAATTTCTATTGTTGTGAATCCACAATAAATATGGTTGGTGCTTTATTTGCAGCTGAGACCCCCCCCTCCATGTTGCATCATGTCTTTTTGTCTATTTCTGTGGGACCCTGTGCTGTGCATTCCTGCTGCCCCTGTGTAGTACTGTGAGTCATGCACATGCGCGGTTGGCAGCAGATGGTTCCAATTCTACATGGCAGGTGGGAAAAATGTAAACAAAAACAAAGAAAATTGAGCAAATTACAGGGGTGATAGTACAGTAAAAACAAGAAAGATTACCAGAGAAGTACTCAACAGACCACAGGGACCAAACTGTTGCAAAAAGATCTGATTTTTTTTATCTAATACTGCTGCTTTAAGAACTGTACAGAATCAAAAAGAACAGCTTGAAAGGAGGTATGAACAAAGCAAGCAGTTAAAAGAACAGTTTGAGGAGAAATACAAAGTATAAAGAATAAAATCAAAAGTAGAAAGAGTTTGAGAACCTATGGCATTTCAGACTCACACAGAGGTTCTAAACACACTGGGTGGCATTTTCAAATGGCTATGTCTGTTTTCTGGCTACAGGCAAGTGACATCCATCCATATAGATTGCCCAATAGGTGGTCTAACTTATGAACTTGATTGGTGGTACTTGCTCCCTGAAAATGCCACATGTGTCAGAGTTTTCATGCATGCATCATTGTTTTGCTGTACACTGTGCCAAGTGTTAAAAATGCATTAGGATGTTTGAAAATCTGTCACAAGCATCCTGATGCATTTGCCTGGATGTAGCACATGTCCGAAATACAGACGCAAGTGTTTCGTCCAGCATTTTGAAAATCCCCTCCTCTATGTCTTCCTTAGATGGAGATGATTCTGAATCTGAGGAAGAATGTTCTAAAAGGTCTACAAAGAAAATGAGCAGTTCTAAAATGAAAACTGATGAAAGTGAATGGACTAGACAGCTGATAAAAGCTATAGGATTACTTGGAGGACAATATGATGCTGAAAAGTCTGGCCATATAGTGAATAAATCATCCTTGATTGTGAAGAAAAAGCTGGTTCTCACACCGAGTAGGTACAATGATGTCATAAAGCATGAGAGCAAAGCTTCAGTGCTCTATGACAGCACTGTGCCAGTAAATGTGAGAAACAGCTTGTTCTTCACATTTGAGGGTGATTTTGTTGTATATAATATAATGTGAGCATCTTTTTGGAATTTTTTTTGGGGGGGGAATTAAGAATTGGGACTTCAATTTGAGGATTTTTGATCTCATCAACTGATGAGATAGGTAATTTATTGTGATTATGAAGGTTGGCTACACTTTTGCTATCAGTTTCTATTGAGGTAGATGGCCTGGGTTTGATGATCAAAAACATGTAAAAGGGATATCGATATTCAGTTGAGACTGAATATCACTGGTTTTAGCGAAGTGCAAGTGGCTTGTGCTCACAGCTGCTTGTGATAAGCATCCCAAGTTGTTCTGTGTGATCTGAAAAAGTTATTTTAAATGTTCTGCCATTGAGAACAACTTTTCAGAATCACAGAAAAAAGATGTTGAAAGTATATTATAATACTGATCAGCACATATGTAATTTGAAAGATTTTTTTCCACTTTAAAAGTAATAGGTGAAAAGTCTGACATAACTAAATGGACCATTGCAGATAAACACAATGTGGTATACTTTATTGCCTGCAAAGCTAAAACGCTCAGTAGAACATTTGTGCAATGTCATGAAAAACAATTTGGTAAGTTTTGCACCAGGAGAGCAGCCAGAAATGTGGCTTAAAAAATCAGGTGTGGACTAGATCAAAATCCATGAGATTTCATGTATAAACTGAAAGGTGCATATTTTGGAGAATGTGAAGACTCAGATCTTGATAGTGATCATGTATTCTGATGCATTGCTTAAAGATAAGTACCAATTACCAAAAAAGGTTAAAAAGAAAAAAGGGTTGACACTATTAGTTACCAGGCTTAACTAATATGGAAAACTCTCCAGTGCTGATGAGGTACACCACCAAAAAAATGGAAAAGTCTGCATCCAAGCCAAAAGTATCTGAAGTCACTACTTCAGATGATTTTCCCATGGAAAGTGATGAGCTACCCGCCCCCAAGGCTCCCAGGACAAAAAAGAAACAGATAACAAATCCTACACAGGACCAGCCAGTACATCAGTCCAGGTCCTTACAAGAACCTGTAATGTTCAAGCAGCCTTACCAGAACCACGGTTTTGCCATTGGCAGGTATAACCCTTGGAGAGGATGTGGTAGAGGAAGAAATGGGTCTGGAGGCCATAGATGTGAGATCAGGGGTCACCAGTACTATAATGATGATCAACAGGACTACCAAGGGCCTCAGAATAAAGCTTAAATTAATTCCTCAAGTCTATAAAAAATAATAAAAGAGTCTCAAAATGAAATAAAGAAAACATTGGAGAAATAAAAGTGAGACTTTAAAGCTCTTTTACGAAGGCATCTGTCACAAACATCCCATTTCTAATATTGCACAAGCACCACCAGATGCACCTGCTACAGATGGAGCCAGTAGGTCACATAATTTATTAGTACTTACTGTTCCCTCTATTACAGTCCAGGTTAATGAAACTGCAAATCTGACAAATTATGAATAGTCTTGTTCAAGAATTGGCAAGGAATGTGTGACAATTGAAAATGCTATCTCTGTATCTTGTCTCCCTCATCAGATGTCCAGAGTTACTACTACAGACACTGCAAAGTACCAATGTGAAAGTGCTAGGCTACCAGATTTAGAGAAAAATAAATTCTACCTGAGTACTTAACCTCCAAAGGGAACCAGACAGATTTAACTTTGGAGTAATATTGAACGTTGGAATAAACATTGAAAACAAACTGAAGTGACAAGCCTTGTTAGAGCTGGAACAGAAGTGGCTCTGATATCTAAAATCTTGTTGCATAAACCTGATGATGCTCAAAGTGAAACAAAGTCCCTGAAAGTTCTTCCAGAAGATGTACAAATCTGTAAGTTAGGTAGAGGAAGTTCAAAAACCTGTAGAGAAAATGGATGAAACTCAAGTTTGGTAAAATGAATATTACACATCCATTATGTTACTATTAAGACAAGATTTACCAATTACACATGACTTTATGAAAAGGTTTAGTCCTATAATTGATTATCTAAGGAACCTACTAGGGAAGAAGCCATCCTGGTTTGGTGTTAATGAATGGGGATCATGTCAGGATATTAGGGTAAGGGAACCAATGTTAAGCAGTGACCACCAGACCATGTGGTTTGCATACATATGGTGAAGGAGATCATAAGCACAAAAATACATTTACTGGATGTTAGGAAGGCTGACTTCAGCAGGATGGGTGAGAAACTGAAGGAGAGATGAGCAAGCCTTAGGGATGAGCTGGACGTGGACCGAAAGTGGACCATGATCAAAGATGGGATCTTGGCAACTGCAGAAATCTGCCTTAAGCAGAGGGGAAAGAAAGTTAAATCCAGGAGGCCACTTTGGTTTAACAGGGAGGTGGACAGGGCAGTAAATAAAAAGAGGGCCTAGTATAGAATTATAGGATGTCCCAGAAGGAGGTAGATAGAGCAACCTGTGTTGAGGAGGCAAGGGTGTCCAGGAAAGTGGTCAGGTAGGCAAATGCATTGAATGAACTGCAAATGTGGAGGGGTTCAAGGAAGGGTTACAGAGTTTCTCAAATACATTAAGCAAAAAAGAGCTACAAAAGAGAGTATAGTTGAAATAGAAAAGTGGGAAGGATGGACGGACATAAGTAAGGATAAGGCAGAGATATTAAATGAATACTTTTGCTCTGCCTTTACTACACAAAATATGGACCCAACTCACAAGACAAGATGGACAGAGGGAAGGGGGAAAACAGTGTGACAGAGGAAAGGATCATGGTGGATTGTGTTATCAAAGGACTCAGAACCCTAAAGGTGGACACGTCCCTGGGACTGGATGGCATGCATCTCAGATTTCTGAGCAAACTGGTAGCAGAGCTGGTTTGACTACTGATGAACTGGTTTAACAGTTCACCAGATAAAAGGGTGGTGCTACTGCAGTGAGCAGCACATGTGGTACTGCTGTATAAGACTGGGGCTAGGGACGACCCAAGGAACTACAGGCCTGTCAGTTTGATATCCATAGCGGGCAAGCTGATGGAGCCCATCCTGAAGGAATGGCTTGGTTGAATTCCTCGAGGCTAACAGACTCCCATATGAGAGACAGAATGAGTTCATGGCAGGGAGGTCATCCCAGATGAACTTCATCGACTTCTTCAACTTGGTAATGAAGACTGCTGACAAAGAGAAGGTAGTAGACATACAGTAACCCCTCACTATAATAAACGGTCTTAGAGCCATAACATAGAATATGTTCATTATAGCTACCTGTTCACTATATATCAAGAGACGCTGGAAAAACAATCTTAGAACAGTACTGTACTGTTCTGTATTCTGCAGCACTCTATTTGACTACCCCTCCTTCTCCCCCTTTAATTACTTGATTATTAAAATAAATTACATGTCTGTTAGACATTGTGTGGCAGCCTAGTGTATATGTATTTTGCCTCTACACCTTAAAATTAGCTGCCGTGTCCAGCCCACTCTTCCGACATTCACTCTCCACAACAGACTGTGCTTAATCTCATCAGCTACTGTATGTTACTATACTTAGTTCATTCATTTATATTATTATATTTATCTATATTTATTACAATATGGACCTCTTTAGTGCAGTACAGTACTTACAGTTCTGGCGTGTAGGCAGCTTTACAATCGCGATCACCTAAGGCGTGAGAGATCTAGTTGTCTTGTATACTGTACATTGTGTGGGAGCAGAATTTTGGCAGCAAGCAAAGTAAAGAGACAGAAATGAATGGGGATCTAAAACATACATCTAAGGCATACAGAAATAAATGACTATAGGAGTGTAAATTGCTAAGGCATACAGAAATAAATCATTGCTGTGGGGAAAAGCTGCATCAGCAACAAACCCGGAAGTAAGTTGCTGCGTCACACAGAGATCACAAGCCTCTAATTCTTTTGTACTGCAGTGCTTCCTCGTAGCTATTTATATTGTTATACTGTATACACTACTGAACTATTTTAGTGTTACTGTATTAAAGTCTGCTGTATTGCAAGAATCACACAGAAGAGATGTGCAGTGCGGGTTCTCCATTGTGATCAGCTATTTAATGTCAAGAGCCACGGGAACCATTTGTTATAACTGAGGGTTCGGTATAACGAGGTTCCTTATAGCGAGGGATTACTGTACTGTACTTGAGATTTCAGTAAAACCTTCAGTTCAGTTCCCCACAAGGCATTAGTCAAAATGTTGGAGGCCTTATTGGCAGGTAGCAAATTGATTAGGTGGGTGGCAAATTGGCTCAGTGGGAAAGGTGATGGCTCAAAGGGTGGTGATGGAAGGGGAGCTATTATGATCAAGGAAAGCTACTAGCGGGTTCCCACAAGTGTCAGTGCTTTGTTGATAACCAACATAATGGTAGGTATTAGAGGCAAGATTTGCCTCTTTACATACAACATCAAATTCTTTGGGAGGATGGACACCAAAGAGGGTATCGGGAACCTTCGAGAGAATCTCACAAAGCTTGAAGGTAGTCTGGTATCTGGTAACTAGGTTTCAATGCAAAAAAGTACAAAGTTATGCAACTTGGCTGCAAGGACCCAAGAGCTGAATACAGGCCGGGGGGGAAGGTTATGGTGACAAAGGAGGAAAAGGATCTGGGGTAGCTGTAACCAGTAACCTTAAGCAGTCTGTGCAGTGCAAAGAGGCAGCAGTCAAGGCAAACAGGATTATGGGGTGCACAGCTAGGGGGTTCAAAAAAAGAAGGAAGGAGGTGATCCTGCTGCTGTACAGATATATGGTGTGACCACACATGGAGTACTGTGTGCAGTATTGGAGTTCTACCTGAGAAAGAACATTTATCATCTTCAGAAAATACAGAGAAGAGCAATGAAGATGATTTATGGTTAGCAGGGCAGACCGTAAGAGAAACAGCTAAGGAACCTAAATATGTATTGTTGGAGGATAGAAGGAAGAGGGGGGACATGACTGAAAACTTCAAGTACTTCAGTGACATACACAAGGTGGATCTCAGGAACTTCTTTATCTTGAGTGAGACCTGGAACACAAGGGGACAGCTACAAACTGTTGTGTGTGGGGGGGAAGGGGGTAGGGAGAGATTAAAGAAGGAGGTCAGGAGACACTTCATGGAACACAGGAAACTGGCAGTGAGAGGTCACTAAAGCACCAGTGTTTGATCTGGAACATCCAGACATAGACAAAGGATAAGTTTAAGCTGCCAATCAAAGCAGAGAACATGCTCATGATCAGTTCTGTGCTGTGTTTAGGACATGAGCACTATCTAATCACTGAACTGTTTTTGAAGATGATAAAATAGTAAAGATCTGATTTAACACTTGTAACAAAAAGAGTACTTAAAAGCTGTTTCAACCAAGAAGAGTCTCATAAGCATAGAAGTTCATGCGGTAGCCCTATAGAGAGGTAAGAAGACCATATTACACCATGTCTATGTGATACACGGCTTAAAATCTTTCACATGCTTGGGTTGGATATTTTGGTATGACTGGGTGTATGGATAGATCTGACCAATAACATTTTGTAATTATGGGATTAAGGAATGACCTTTACCCAACCAAAATGACACCATTATCCTTACGGTATGGACAAATGATATCTAAAGTGTGCCAAGTAGAGAATGGGTCTACTTTGAATGACCCAAGTAATGTAAACACATTTTCTGTTACAATTAGCTTGAAGAAAGACAAGAAATTCCTTATTCATGGGCATTATTCACACATACAGTAACAAGCAGTTTATGAAAAGAGCTTAAATGAGGAGAACACAGAGGATAATTCACAAGTGACAAATTAGGGGTGCACACAATGACAGTAAGATACAAAATGCATGTGTAAACAGCAGGTGTTCATGTACATAGGTGTGTTTACAACATTAGTAACTATACACAGCAAAGGTAAGAACAATGTGGACACAATCAAGTTTGTAACCTGAACTGTGCTGTGGTAGATGTATTCCACACCCTGCTTGTACAGTATATTACCAAGAGGGTGAAGCATTTTTCGGTATATAATCCTGCAACAGAGGCTGTTACAATAGAACATATCTGTGAGTTAAGAACTATAATAGGTAAATCATTTCATGATTTGGAATTGTCCATTGCAGTTGTGGGAAAACTACCAGAAAATGGGACGAGGTTTATGACCTTGTTAAATTTTTGCCTAATGGCCGGATTACTTTCCAAGAGGTTAATCTATTCAGCAGGGGGCATGCATTCAAATATAACTGAAAATGATGGCCTTGTGCTATCTGTAACTGCCAATAAAAGTGAGTGAACCAGAGCAGTAAATGTGGCAGAATCTAGAATTCTGATATAATTAATGGAAAAGTAAGGTTAGGAGAAAAAGTACCTTACCCTGAGATCAAGGAACAGGTTGCAATATTGTTCAGAATAATAAATGTAAAACAGATAAAGAAAAAGAGCAGGTTTAAAGGAGATGCTCTCCAAAGATGCTTATGACTGTGGAGTAACTGACCTTCATGTGTGCTGGGCACCCACGGACTTTACATAGACATTGACTGAAGAAAAAAAATTGGCAAAGGATGCCACTGGCATCTTAGGTGTCCATACAATACATACTAGATACATTGTAGAAGCATGACATACTAAGAGAACTGAATTATGTTTATAATTCTCAATTTGATCCGTAGTAAAACCTATAGGAAAAGAGAGGCTCACAATTGACCATAGGCAATTGAACAAACAAATACCACCTTTATTTCATTGACCCATAACATATTTAGATCAGAGTTTAGTGCAGACAGGGACTGCACAATATTTTAGGACCGTACACATAAAAAATGGATTCTGAATCATTAAAGTGGACCCACAAGACCAATACAAATTGGCTTTAAGCTTTGGAATGGAACAATATATACAGTATATGGAAAAGGCGTATCTTGAAGATACAGTAGAGAACTTCAAGTTCCTTAAAAGAATTAACCAGGTAAACTTTGGTGAATTATTAACTCTGAATATCAACTCAAGGTCACGAGTGGAAATGAACAGGAGGAAGGTTCAGAAGTGATGTGAGGAAGTACTTCTTTACAGAAAGGGTGGGAGAACCGTGGAACAGTCTGTCATCTGAGGTGGTAGGTGGAAATACAGTCAGGGGATTCAAGTAGGCATGGGATAGAATGAAGGGAATAGTGGTCACCTGGGGCAACAAGACCAGGGAGGAGAATGGGGATAGGACTGGGAGGGTTAGTACCCTGGAGGTACAGTAGGTTCCAGTGAAGGTTGTAGGGATTATAGGAAATATGGTCAGACTGGATGGATCTCTAGTCTTTTTCTGCCATCATGGTTTATGCTTCTACTAGACTATGCATTACAGTGAAGATGGGAGGAATCTTGCTATATGGATGATATACTTGTCAAACATAACACATTTGAGGAACACCTGAATGATGTAAAATATATTTTGAACTAGTTGAAACATGATTGGGCTAAACTGTCTGGCCCAGATATTCAGACTGCACCAGACAGTGGCGCAAGCCTGGGCGCAGCACAACTGGAATGCGCTGGGGCCAGGATCAGGTGATATTCAATGGTGATGTGCCATGGTGCAGCACCGTTGAATATGGCACAGACTGTGCATGGTGCAGAGGCACTGCACCAGTGCAAGCCACAGATAGGGAGCATGGGGATGCACCAGCGCAGGTGCAGTTGTGCTAGGTGCATCACCCGCGATATTCAGCAGAGGGCATGCAAATGAGGCCATAATATATGCAAGGTGCAGATGGGGCCATTTGCATGTCATTATAGCCCCATTTGCATGCCTTGCATAGGGCAGCCCGGCGACTTGTGCCTGGCACCTTGTACAGCATGATGTGTGCACAGTGGGGGTCCCAGGGTATCCCCCTGCCCAATAGCCACGATCACAGTACAGCACCATAGCACACACATCTCCCTGGTAGTCTAGTGGTACCCCCTCCCTCCTGAGTCCCCAAGAAATGTATAATATGACATGTCCTTGTAGTCTAATGGCCCCCATGCCTCATTCCCTGAGTAATATATAAAATGTTATTCCCTGACAGTCTACTGGACCCCCCACCCGATTCCTGATCACTGGTACAGGCAAATCACCATATCATGCATCCCTGGTGATCAGTGGCACCCCCACCCTCCACCCGCCCTCCCCGTCATCAGCGGGCGGCTGCAACCTGCCTGCATACCACCTGTGGGCCTGCCAAATGACAGGTACAGTATGGACTATTGGTCACAGTGTGGACCAATGGCATGCAGGGCATACCATACCAGACAGTCCCAAATATGTGGCTGAAGTCAGTCACATATTTGGGACTGTCTAGTACAGTATGCCCTGCACACCCATTGGTCCACACTGTGGACTCAATGGGTGTGCAGGGTATACTGTACCAGAGAGTCTCGAATATGTAACTGAAGTCATTCACATATTTGGGACTGTCTAATACAGTATGCCCTACACACCCATACTGTGCCTGTCATTGACGAGGCCAGAGCAGTATCTTTGAGCAGGTTGCAGCCACCCACCAATGACGAGGAGGGGGAGTGGGTGAGGTCCTGTGTGTGTGGAGGGGTGGGGTGTCACTGGAGCACCAGGTACTTATGATACAGTGATTTACCGGTGATGGGGGATTCGGTCTCAAGGGGGGTCAACTAGACTACCAGGGAGCTGTGGGTGCTTGTGGACAGTGTTCTGGGTGGGTGGGTGGCCACCCATGGCTGGCAGCTGCTGTGTTGCACCCTGCAATACAGCAGCCCACCTATAGGTGGCCGGGAGTTATTCCACCTTTTCACGGGCTCAGTTTTGAGCCCCCCTATGGGGTACAGTGCAGGGTTGTGCCAGCATATGTGCCCATCCCAGGTTGAATATAGGATGTGCTGCATATGCATGGGCACGCCCCCCTCAACTCGCCTTGCTCCCATTAACGTGCACCCCAGCACATGAGTTTGCGCTGCCAGGTAGCCTTTTCAATATCCCACTGGGCGCAATGCGGGGGTTGAGCCAGTGCAACTCTGTTGCACCATGCTCAACCCCTTTGAATATCTGGGCCACTGTGACTAAGGTTAAAGGACAAAAGAAATTATGTAGGGGATGAACATGGACCTGATGGGCTACACCCACAGCTTACCCAAGTAAAAGTAATCCAACCAACTGGGTCACCTGCAATATTCAAGGTCCAGTTTCATTAAATATATAAAATTCCAACGTAATTATTACATTCAAGTTCATAAAATAAGTCAGCAACACATACTTTTTAATAAAGAAGACATTTAAAAAAAAATTTACATTTAAGTCCATAAAAAGGCAGTCATAGTCCAAAGTGCTATATAGATAAATACCTTTGTATAGCTAATACATATTTAGCAAGATGATGTATAACTTTTTCTTCCTCTGATTTCATTAAATAAATGCAGTTTTCTATTACTGATTGTTCAGTCTTGTTGATTAACAGACGTGCAATCCATTTTGACCTTTCCACTACAAGCTTTGTGCATTCATGTAATAAATGTATCACAATTGGTATGTTACTCATATTGCATGAATAATATATATTTAACATTACTTGTCTATCTGGTACAAAGTGCCAGGATATCCCACTTAGCACATCAAGTCTAAGCTTACTTAACATATTTCTGGGTTCCTAATTTTCATAGAAATCTATAAACTTATCCATACCCACATTTACCTTAATTTCTAAGTACAGTCCATGTTTATCTATATTACAATTTTTTCAATATCAGTTTGCATAGCATTGTCTTGCAACATAGAAACATAGAAACATAGAATTTGACGGCAGATAAGGACCGCTTGGCCCACCCAGTCTGCCCATTTCCCTACCTAAGGGATAAGCTGCAGATCCTAGTTAACCAGCAGCCTACTTCTTTCTACCCCAACCCCCTAGAATTGCCTTATGGCTGTCCCATGCTTGCTTGAATTCAACCACTGTTTTTGACTCCACAACCTCCTCCGGAAGGCCGTTCCATGCATCCACAACCCTCTCTGTGAAAAAATACTTTCTTACATTACCTCTGAGCAACCCCCCCATCTTCAAATTGTGCCCCCTTGTTCTTGCACACCTCTTTTTTTGAAAGATGCTACCCTCTTGGACTTTGTTGATTCCTTGAGGTACTTGAAAGTTTCTATCATGTCCCCCCTCTCCCTCCTTTCCTCGAGGCTATACATATTAAGCTCCTTTAGTCTCTCTTCACATGTCTTCCGGTGCAGACCCTGCACCATTTTAGTTGCCCTCTTCTGGACAGCTTCCATCTTGTCTATGTCCTTGCGGAGATTGGGTCTCCAGAACTGCACACAGTACTCCAGATGGGGTCTCACCAGCTGTCTGTACAGAGGATAACTACTTCCTGTTTTCTACTGGTAATGCCTCTCCCTATATCCCAGTATCCCCAGCCCTCCTTACTGCCCTCTCACATTGCTTGCCCACCTTTAAGTCATCTGATATGACTACCCCAGGTCCCTTTCCATTTTGTTGTTGTTAGTATCCCACCCCCATTGTGTACTCTTCCCTTGTGTTTTGTTTCCCAGGTGCATTACCTTGCACTTCTTAGCATTAAATCTAAGCTGCCATACATTTGACCATTCCTCTAACCTTGCCAAGTCCCTTCTCATTCTTTCCACCCCACCTTGTGCATCAACTCTGTTGCAGATATTTGTGTCATCTGCAAAGAGACATACTTTTCCTTCCAGTCCCTCTGCAATGTCGCTTACAAAGACAATGAAAAGGACTGGTCCTAATACTGAACCCTGCAGCACCCCACGAGTAACCCCCCTTTCTTCAGAGTGGACTCCATTTACTTTTACCCTCTGTGTCCTATTCTCCAGCCAATTCTTTACCCAGGTTATCATCTTGGGACCCACTCCCAGGCTGGCTAACTTGTATATTAATCTTTTGTGTGAGGCTGAGTCAAATGCCTTGCTAAAGTCTAGGTAGGCCATGTCCACAGCCCCTCCCTGATCTACTACTTTGGTCACCCAGTCAAAGAAATCTATTAGATTTGTCTGGCATGACCTTCCTGTTGTGAATCCATGCTGCCTTCAGTCCTGTGCCCCTCTGGCCTCTAGGTACTCGAAAATTCTTTCCTTCAGAAGTGATTCCATCATTTTCCCTATCACTGAGGTTAAACTAACTGGTCTGTAGTTTCCCGCTTCTGCCCTGCTCCCACTTTTGTAAAGGAGAATCACATCTGCCCTCCTCCAGTCCTCAGGTACCACCCCATCCTCCCATGATTTGTTAAAGAGGGTAGTCAGTGGTGTCACTAGTTCTACCTTTAGTTCTTTTAGAATTCTGGGATGAATCCCATCAGGCCCCATTGCTTTGTCTACCTTCAGTTTTAAGAGTTCTTTCAGAACCCTTTCTTCTGTAAATGGGCTGGTATCAGCTTCTGTATCCAGAGTGTTTCTATTGTTTGTTTTATGTACCCTCCTCATCATTTGTAAATACTGAGCAAAATATTTGTTTAGTATCTCTGCCTTTTCACTGTCACCCTCTGCCACCCCCTCCCCTTTATTAAGCCTCACTATCCCTCCCTTAGTCTTCCTTCGCTCCCTGATGTACCTAAAAAAGGTTTTATCCCCCTTCTTAACTGAGTTGGCTATCTTTTCCTCAGTTCGGGCCTTTGCTGTTCTGACTGCCTTCCCAGCTTCCTTTTGCTTTAACTGATACAATTCTCTGTCCTGCTCCTTCTGTGATTCCTTGTACTTCCTGTATGCTTTCTTTTTCTCTTGAACCTTCACTGCCACCTCCTTTGAGAACCATAGTGGTTTCTTACATCGTTTTGTTTTGTTTATTTGCTTCACACAAAGGCTTGTTACCTCTGTGATGGCAGTTTTTATTATTCCCCATTGTTCTTCCACCCCTCCTTCCTGCCCATTTGCTAGTGCATTCCTTAGGCACTCACCCATTTTGGCAAAGTCAGCCCTCCTGAAGTCCAATACTTTTGCCCTTGTATGGCTTGACTCTATTGCTGTGTTTATTGTGAACCATACTGTTCAATGGTCACTAGTTCCCAGATGGCTACCCACTTCTACCTTTGATTCACTCCTGAGACAAATGCGAAAATAGCTTTTGACAACTAAATATTTTCCATAGCAGATTTTATGACACATATATTTAATCTTGAAAATCAGTTTTTGCAATGTTTTCCATATTACAAATTATTCAATGTATCAAGCCAACAAAGTTTCATCAATCTGTTGCTATCCATATATATAATACATCCCCATAATTGAATAGCTCTGGTAAATACTCTAGTCTATAATGGTAACATGCCCGTTTCGACCCTTAGGAAGGCGGACGGATAATCTCTTTGTAGATTCAGGGTATACCCAATAAAGAATTTTTGAATCATTTCAGTGGTGCAATTTCTCATATTTAACCTCCATATTTCACTATCATATAATGTATGACTAATGGTTTTAGCTTTAAAAGCAATTTTGAGTGCTCTGTATGAGCTGTTAGCGAATTTATGTGCAAAACAGTTTATTGCCCTAGTTGTTTTGTACGCATTTTCTTTTGTTACAGCAATATGCAGTTTTCATGACAAATTTCTTTCAGTTACTACACCTAAATATCGATATTCCTTAATTTCTTCAAACTCATGCCATTTAATTAACCATTTATTAGTATTTTTTTTGATTTACTCCAAATGTCATAATTTTAGTTTTTTCAACATTTAATTCCAAATCCATTTCCCTTAGTTTGGACACAGTGGCATACAGTAAGTCCTCTTTTCAGGCCCAGAGGGATCTGTGACAACTGTATAACATCATCCACATATAACATGATCTGAACTTCTCCATTATTTATAACCGGTGGAAACATTTGATTATACCATGGACATTAACCAAGAGCCAATCAGAAAGGCAGACTGGCACGTTAGCCCAGTTGTAAATCCTATGATAATCACTGGCAAAAGTGCCAGCCTGCCACATCCCTCACACTACCCTAACAAAATATCAGTACGACCCCCCCAACATCGCAAAGCTGGCATCTTCCCTCTCGCTAAAAGTCACTAATATGTCTCGCATTTAAAAAAATTAACAAACAAAATGGATGCCTCGTTTGACCTCATTGACGAAACTGAACTTGATCAAATTTTTGAAAGCCTTCAAAACGGTAGCACATTTTTTCAGCAACAAAATGTACCTCAGCCGAAGACAGCTATGCTGTACATCGCTCCGGTCCCACCATCCGAAACCCCAATTCTCCAGTCGTCCCTGCAGCCGACTACATCACCTCGAGTCTCCACAGCTACCAGCTTGAACTCAGCGCCTCTCTCCACCTCAGACGCAGCAGCCCTTTCTCTTATCCTCAACAGATCAAAGGTCTCACATTACTGCATCCACAGAATGAAATGCAGCCTACCTTTCAAGAATTTAAAGAAACAGAGCCAAACAAACTGCTCTGCACCACAGCATAATAAAAACATCTACACAATATATGAACTGTTTAAAAAACTCCTTTCTAATACCTTACATTACTGTATGAGCTCTAACAAGTTTTCCTAATAGAATGTACTAGTATTTAACAAGTTGAAATCCTGTTTTTACAATTTACTACTGTTTAACAACTTAAAACCCTCATTTCATGTTATTCACCACTGAAAACCTCATTACCTGTTATTATCACTCACTTCACAAAGCTTAAATTAAGAATTGCATTAAAAACCATGGACTCCTTTTTTCCATGGAAGGATATTTCTTAATAAAATAATTTTTTTCCACAGGAAAAAATAAAATAAAACAATTTAAACTTTCATCCATGACAAGATGTGATGATATAATCGCAATAAGCCACTCAGGGGTGTGGGTTATCGGGGATTTACCACAGCTGGTGAGGATTTAGCCACTCGGTGAAAACCACTCCAGCCATGGCAAATCCCCCGATAACCCACACCCCCTCATGGTTTAATGCTTAAATAACTGAGATGGTCTTTATTAGGGCAAGTTAAACAAGATGTGAGCCAAAAGGCAACCTTGTTTAACATTTTATCATATATGTATTTCTTCTGACAAGGCTCCATCTTTAGTGAAACTCACCTGAGCAGTGGTGTTTCAGTGTAACATTTTTAAAATGTTAAGTAAATGACTATATATTTCTAGTTCTTCTAGTATGTTCTAAAGTGTATCCCTATTTACTGAGTCAAAGGCTGATTTGATATCGATATATTGGATGGTGGTTGGTGGTACAAATTTGTATTGTAAGTCCGTGGACAGGAACACAGTCTTGTATTCCACCAGTTGTCACTACAAGCATGTAATTAACAAAATACCTAAATCCCAGTAAATGAGAGTCAAAAGGAACTGTAGTAGTGAAAATGATTACCTTGGACAAAGAATGGACACGAGTAGGAGTTTCCAGTAGAAGGGTTACAGGCTAGAGGTCCTAAGGCAGAAATTGAAGTTGACTCCATTGATAGGAAGAAGTTATTGACACATAGGGCCACTGTACCAGGGGCAGAACAACAACTTAATTTTGTTAGCACATTTGGTAAAAGGTCCACAGCCATAAGAAACATCATTTCTAGAAATTGGGGTATAGTTATCTCAGATCTGATCAAAAAACTTATCAGACAGTTTAACTCACAGCTTATGACCCACTGTAGAAAACACACAAACCTGGCTACCACATTTGCCTAAGGGCAACCACAAATGCGGTTGATATAAATATTGCCCAGTTATGGAAAAAATACTACAGTTTACTAGTAGTAATGCTACAAAAACATTTGACATCAGGAATTGTATGAATTGTGATTCTACAAATTTTGTGTACTTTGCCTGGTGTAACTGTGGGTTGTTTTACATAGGCAGAACATCCAGAACCTTGAAAGTCAGAATTGGGGAACACTTGAGGACAATCACTAAGGGTGAGTTAAGTAATGCTTCAGTAATAATGTTAAAGATTCCCAAGCAATAGAGTGTTATGATGTTAAATTCTGTGGCATTGAGAAGGTTTTTGAGGTAAACGGGGTAGAGATTTGGATGCCTTCCTTTTACAGAGTTAGGCACTGTGGATTTTTCAGCTGGGGGCTACTATTTACCAAGACTGAATGACAGGCTTAATGTTATGCCATTAATTAAAAGAAAAGGGAAAAATCAATGATAATGAATTATAACAAATAGTGGTGGTCAGGTATTTAAACAAAATGTGGTGTTCTGATGTTGATAAATTTCTCCCTCTTCTCTGCCCTAGGTTCCTGTATTGTGGCTCTTATCACTATGACTAAATGAGTGGAAGGTAATGGCTAGCCGGAGGGGGTGGAAGGTACTTTAATCATCTCAAGTGAACAGCCCTTGGAACTTTTTGTCCATTAGCTACTTTAGATGGATAAACTCGTGTGTATGTTAAGTGTGTTTGTTACTCTTTAGAATGAAATTTTACCTGCTTATACGAGTAATATGAGCAAGATTTTCTAACTGGGGTATTGGGTTTTCCCTTTAAATTTGTCTGTAATACTTTTATGTTACACTGCACCTTTAAATGAGCACTTGAGCACCTGAACACCTATTGGCTGTAAGCACTTAAAAAGATCTGCTGCTCCCCTCACCAGTATCCCTTGATAAAGCCATTCAGGTGAAACCAGGTTGGGAGCAAGTCTTGCTGTAGTCTTTACCACCGAGGTATGTTTTTGTATGTTTGTGTATTTTTAATAAACTTTGTAATTCTGTACAGGAACCTGGTGCCAGTTGTTCTTGCTTACATGATTACTTACACCTCTGGCACAGGTTCATTGTAGTGGAGCGGCATTTTTCTGCTATACAAAAATATACAAAAACCCAGGTTAATAATCCCTTTAGGCTAAAGTGGAATTATTACAACATGCCCATGGTGAACCATCTAGAGCACGTAGGAGGACAGAAGAATGTATGAGTCAATAAAAGAAGTGGCATATTGACCTTACAGTTGCAGCAAAAGACATGGTCAGATATTTCCTGACATTTCTGTGATGTCTCCAGAAAATTCCACACCTACCTCCAGTACCACAGTAGGGCCACCAGAGAATCTATTTTGAAATATTGAGATACGTTCTGAAATAGCTGATCATATATTTTGTTAAAACTGTACATGTATAGTGACGTAACCGCTTATGTAAAAGGGTAGATGACCTGTTGCAAGTTTCAGACTTCTTCAGCAATAATCAGAAAACCACTGCAGGCAAAAGGAATCACTATGCCTTGTTCAGAATGATATACCAATTGATTGGACTGGACCTGTTACATGATTACCAAGGGGTAGCAAATACTTTTTAATAGTTACTTGTCTGGTTACAAGTGGGTTGAATGTCTGCATGCTCCAAATGATACTGCTGAAATCAAAGCTTAACTGTTGATAAAGCATGGGTTAGGTTTTCAAAGCCCTGAGAATGACACAGGGTGCTTTCATCAAAACAAAATGGCACAGGGGTTCCCCTGCACAACACCATGCATCATTCTCTATTTTCAAATGCAGCCTGCAGCAAAAGAAGGGTGGCCTGGGCCCGACAGGCTTGCACCATACTTACAGTGAAGTAAGGGCTACACCATGTCGTACAGGGGGCTTGCATCAGTAAAAGAAAAAGACAAAAGACAGATGGGAGCACTAATACAGAGGCTAGATGTTTATCACAATCATTCAAGCGCATGCAGAGCCTGGCAACATGTACTATGAGACGTATTCAGAAAAAAATCACTCTGGATTCAATTTATACTTCAAAAGGGTTTTACTTACATATCTGTGCCACCAAAATGAAAAACGCTGCCCTGGCCTCCAAAGTTTCACGCATGTGTGCTTTTTCAAAGGTGAAAGAGAGAAAGCGCACATGTGTGAAACGTTGGAGGCCGGAGTGGCATCTTTGTTTTTTTTGTGACATGTACTGTATATGTAAGCAAAAACCGTTTGGAGTATAAACTAAATCCAGATAGATTTTTTTCTAATCACATCTCGTAGAACTTGCAGCCAGGCTTTGCATATGCTTGAAAGCTTGCATCAGTAACCTGATGCAGCATCCCTTTTGTTGTTACCCAGACAGGCAGGGCCCACCTGTGCTGCAACCAGCCAGGGCTGATCTAATTGTCACTGCAGCATCAGCTGGTCCCCAAGTCAGGGTACCAACAGGACTGTGTGCCCCGGCTGGCAGACTGCAGTGTGGGACCTGTATGTTGGCCAGTGGTGGTATTGTGTCTGTAGAGTGTCATGCCATATGGGGACACTGGCAGTGGTGGTAAGGGAACATGTGTCAATCACTGCACAGATGTAGGGCCACAGTGCTAAACAAAGGTACTGGTACCCAGAACTACACCTCTGCCCCAAACCAGCACTGCCCTTGTGAGTGAGGACTAAGTTAATCTGAACAGTGGATGCCTTTGTGCTGTACATCTGGACAGCTGAACCATCTCATCAGGAGCTGCTGCACAGGTGAGTGGCCTCCAAATAGTGGGCTGGGATTGTGCTACTAGTGTTGCAGCATCAACATGCACCAGTGATGTGGGCTGGGTAGGATGCTGTCTATCCATGCATGGTTGGTTATCCTTGGTTACGTTGCAGCACTGTCTGCAGCTGGGCTCATGGGTGCCACCAGGGGCATGGGAGTGGCTGCCATGCATATGTACAGGATGGCCATACAGGTCTTAGGCTGGAGTTTCAGGGCTCAGGGGCTGATGGCAGCTTCTGCCAAACCCCTCCCTTGCACCGTGTGTTTGCTACAAAGGAGTGGTTGTAGCAATGTATGGAAGTTTGGCACTAGGACCCCTCCTGTACCAAAATCAGGTGCGCCAACCCTGGTGCACCATGCCTTGATGCAAGCTGTCATTTACCACAGTTTGTGTCGGTCTCACGACCGTTGAAAATCGAACCCCATGTGTTTAATCACTGGAGTTAACCAGTGAAGATGGAATTAGCTAGAGAGATCCATTTTACAGGAAAGGTAATTGAACATACTAGGGGTGTGTGAGTAATGAATAGTATTTTCTGAATACCACGAATAATGCACTGATCATTATTCAGCTCAAAATAAGGAATAGTGGCACAATTCATCACCTGCCTGTTCAGGAAATACTATTTAAAGAAAAAGAAACAGTTCCCCACCCTCCTCCTCCACCCAAATCATTAAATCCTAGCCCCCATGCCCCCACCCTCTGTTAGTAATCTAATCTCACCCACCTCCCTCCAGCACCCACAATTTGATACTTTAGTTGGAATAATTCTCATGGTGGGTGACCAGTACAACCCACCTGCCCCCATTGCTGGCTGCTATCTAAGCGTTTATTTGTACTTACAGAACATGAATGTCCTCACCCCCCCACCCTGGCTGACAGCACCCATCAACCACCCTTCCCCTCCCAGCAACCAGCACCCAATTCTTGACAGGCATCAAAGTGACTGACGTTAACTTGCCCTTCTTAACAGCCAGCCACTTCTTGCAGAATGAATGTGCCCCTGCATTTTCTCACTCTGTATAGTAAAATATTTCACTACAGTCTCAGAGCGAACAAGCATAGGAGCACTTTCATCTGTAGCAGGCGGATGGCAGTGGAGGAAAACAGGTTTGTGCTGGTTGCCTTGATGCATGCCAAGAATTTAGTGCTTAGGGGGGAGGATGGTGGTTGGTGGATGCTGCTACCAGGGGTGGAAGAGAAATTAGTTTTCTTAAAGTGCAAACAAGTGCTTAGATGATGATCAGCTGTGGAGGGTGGTGGGTTGTGCCGGTTGCCCATTGTGGGAGTTTTTCCAACTAAACTATCAAATTGTGGGTGCTGGAAGGAGGAGGGAGGTATTGGGTTACTAACAGAGAGTGGGGGGACAGGGATTTAATGGATTTTGGCTGGGGAAGAGAGTAGTGGACTGTTTCTTTTTTCTGTTTTTTATTACATCCTCCCCCAATACCAGAATATAAATACCTGAATATTTGGAGCCCGAATAGATATTTGGCCCTAATACTGTATTCAGATAAGGTGTTGGCACACTCCTAGAGCATACTATATGTGGAAAATATTGGTTGTTTAAGGGAAAACTGTTTAAATCCATTGCTCCCCTGCCCCCAAAAGGCTTACCTCCAATTCAGCTTTTTATTTAGAAAAGCGTGTTTTTCTCGCACTGACACTTACTTTATTTTTATTCCAAAAAGTCTGCAAACCAGAAATATGGTGGATGTGGGAGGGGACTGTATTTACTGTAAAGGTGTGGCGCCACACTGCTCGCTTCAATACAAAATGCACTGAAGCCGACGCCGCACCTTTACAGTAAATGGCGCCCTCCCAGCATCCGCCATATTCCCAGTTCATGAACTTTTCAGAATGAACATAAAGTAAGTGGCAGTGCAAGAAAAACATGCTTATCTAAATAAAAAGCTGAATTGGGGTGTAAGCCTTTTGGGGGCAGGAGGCCATGAATTTAGACAGTTTTCCTTTAAAGGCTGTCACATGTGTTCCATTACCCAGAATGTTTATGACAGATTGGACAGGCAAATCAGACAGCTCTGTACATCCAAAAGTAATACATCATTCATTTAGGAAAAGATCAGAATGTAAAGTAATCCCTTGTTTCAGTGGCAATATGTGTGAATCCTAGTATTTTCTGCAGGTCTATTTACCTCTTGAAATGATTACAGGAAGACTAATGGTGCTACCTTTACATCTTTTGTATACCACAATACGACAAGACATATAAACTTGGCCGGTGCTACTACAGCACTCCTTCACTGTAAGACAAAACCCTGAAAAAAAAAACTTTGAATTTGTACAAAGAAATCTGAATAAAAGTGTTCAGTGTTCTAAGCCATATTATGACTGGAAAACAACTACAAAAGAATACCAAATTGGTGACAAGATATTCTATTTCAACTGTAGCAGAAATACTGATAAAACTAAAATGTTTTTCCCCAGTTGAGAAGGCCCATTTGTTGTTAAAGATAATTTTCACCTGTAACTTAGAAAACTGAAATAAAAAAAGAACACTGATGTTAGTGCTGATGTGAGTTCATATTATTCAGCTGGAGACTCATTATACATGCAGACAAAACTGGTACAGCGTAATGTCTCAAGTAATAATAAAAGTGATGATCAACAACAAAAAGTGTTAATTATGTTAATAACTGTGATTGTTGACAAGTTGCAAACATGTAATATGACTTGCATGTGCAAAGAGATTGTCGTGTTCAAACTATCTCAAAATATGGCTGCAGAAAAAATCTGTTAGAAATGGAAATGTGAAAAATGCCAACTGGGAATAATTGTGATGATTGGCTATCATTATGGTTATTATGTTTGCTCTAATATAATATAGAAATATTGTGCCATTGTAGAATATGTTATATAAAAGTATGCCTAACATTTGAATATGCTCTGTATTATGCGATATAGATACACTGTATGAAAATGGTCCTTATCATCATTGCTACAATCAGCTGATATCACTAACCGCCTTCATTACAGTCCTCAGCTCAACTGATACTTCTAGATTCCAGAACTCCTAATAACTGTAATTTAAAAAGAATAAGGGTGGAGAAAAGTCTGCATTATTACAATGACCTTAATAAACAATAGGAATGTTTCAAAATACACACACAAGACAATGTACTCGGGTGGATAAACAGACTTCACACATGCCCATATCTATAAGTAAATTAGAAAAAATGTGAACAAGGTTTATATTCCTTTTAAAGAGCCACTGACACCTTACAAAAATCTGAAAAACATAATAATTGGTACAATTCAGCTTGCATTCCATGCATGTTCTAAAGATTGAAATGAACAGCTGTCAGCTCAGTATGTCTTTTCTGGGAAAACGTAGAAATAAAAAAAGATTTAAATAGTGCCTTTCATACAATTGTATTGTATTTGCATTTATTTGTTGTACCAAGTGAAATCTATTGAAGAAAGCTCTCTTTCATGGATGACCTTAGAAAGGCATGCTACAGAAAATACGACAAAGTAAAGAAATACAAAACAAATGTCACAAGAACAAATTATAATGTTACAGCAGCGGCAACACTATAGCAAAAATATGTCAAATATTCATGACACAAAATAATCTCAATCACATTTTATAAATATCAACACATTAATGATGTATCACAGCCTTAAACTTAAAAAAACATAGAAACTTAGAATTGGATGGCAGATAAGAACTGCTTGACCCACCCAGGCTGTCATTTTTTCCCTGCCTATGTTGTCACCACAGGCCCTACTTGATCTTCAGCTCCCCTTCCCCCCACTAAGTTTCCGTTATGCCTAGTCCATGCATTATTGAATCCTACCACTGTTTTTGCCCCAACCACCTCAACTGGAAGACTGTTTAAGGCATCCATCACTCTTAGAAACATAGAAACATAGAATTTGATGGCAGATAAGGACCACTTGGCCACCTAGTCTGCCCATTTCCCTACTTATTGGATAAGCTGCAGATCCTAGTTAACCAACAGCCTACTTCGTCCTACCCCCAACTAGAATTGCCTTATATCTGTCCCATGCATTCTTGAATTCCTCCACTGTTTTTGACTCCACGACTTCCTCAGGAAGGCCATTCCATGCATCCACAACCCACTCCCTGAAAAAATACTTCCTCACATTACCTCTGAGCTGTCCCCCCTCTATCTTCAAATTGTTCCCCTTGTTCTTGCACACCTCTTTTTCTGAAAGATGCTACCCTCTTGGACTTTGTTGATTCCCTTGAGGTACTTGAAAGTTTCTATCATGCCCCCCCCCTTCCTCAAGGGTATACATATTAAGCTCCTTTAGCCTCTCTTCATATGTCTTCTGGTGCAGACCCTGCACCATTTTAGTTGCCCTCCTCTGGACAGCCTCCATCTTGCCTATGTCCTTGTGGAGATGAGGTCTCCAGAACTGGATGCAGTACTCCAGATGGGGTCTCACCAGTTATCTGTACAGAGGGATGACAACTTCCTGTTTTCTACTGGTGATGCCTCTCCCTATGCATCCCAGTATCCCACAGCCTTCCTTACTGCCTCCTCACATTGCCTGCCCACCTTTAGGTCATCTGATATGACTACCCACAGGTTCCTTTCCATTTTTGTTGTTGTTAGTATCTCACCCCCATTGTGTACTCTTCCCCTGGGGTTTTGTTTCCCAGGTGCATTATTTTGCACTTCTTTGCATTGAATCTAAGCTGCCATACATTTGACCATTCCTCCAACCTTACCAAGTCCCTTCTCATCCTTTCCACCCTACCTTGTATATCAATCCTGTTGCAGATCTTTGTGTCATCTGCAAAGAGACATACTTTTCCTTCCAGTCCCTCTGCAATGTCACTTATAAAGACATTGAAGAGGACCGGTCCAGTACTAAACCCTGCAGTACCCCACTAGTAACCCCCCTTTCTTCAGAGTGGACTCCGTTTACTATTACCCTCTGTGTCCTGTTGTCCAGCCAATTTTTTACTCAAGCTACCATCTTGGGATCAACTCCAAGGCTGGCTAACTTGTAGATTATTCTTTTGTGTGGGACTGTGTCAAATGCCTTCCTAAAGTCTAGGTAGGCCATGTCCAGAGCCCCTCCCTGGTCTACCACTTTGGTCACCCAGTCAAAGAAATCTATTAGATTCATCTGACATGACCTTCCCACTGTGAATCCATGCTGCCTCGGGTCCTGTGTCCCTCTGGCCTCTAGGTACTCAACAGTTCTTTCCTTTAGAAGTGATTCCATCATTTTCCCTATCACTGAGGTCAAACTAACCAGTCTGTAGTTTCCTGCCTCTGCTCTGCTCCCACTTTTGTGAAGTGGAATCACATTTGCCTTCCTCCAGTCCTCAGGTACCACCCCAACCTCCCATGATTTGTTAAAGAGGGTAGTCAGTGGTGTTACTAGTTCTATCCTTAGTTCTTTAAATTCTGGGATGAATCCCGTCAGGCCCCATTGCTTTTTCCACCTTCAGTTTTAAGAGTTCTTTCAGAACTCTTTCTTCTGTGAAGGGATTGGTATTGACCCCCCTATACAGTGTTTCTATTGTTTGGTTTAGGCACCCCCTTCTTTTGTGAATACTGAGCAAAAATGTTTGTTTAATATCTGCTTTTTTTTCACAATCCACCTCCCCTTTATTAAGCCTCACTATCCCTCCCTTGGTCTTCTTTCACTCCCTAACGTACCTATAAAATGTTCTATCCCCCTTCTTAACTGAGTTGGCTGTCTTTTCCTCAGTTTAGGCCTTTGCTATTCTGACTGCCATCGCCACTTCCTTCTGCTTTAACTGATACAGTTCTCTGTCCTGCTCCTTCTGTGATTCTTTGTACTCCCTGAATGCTATCTTTTTCCTCCATAACCTTCCCTGCCACCTCCTTTGAGAACCATAGTGTTTTTTTACTTTGTTTTGTTTTGTTTATTTGCTTCACACAAAGGCTTGTTGCCTCTGTGATGGCATTTTGATTATTCCCCATTGTTCTTCCACCCCTCCTTCCTGCCCATTTGCTTCTGCACTCATTAGGCACTCACCCATTTTGGCAAAGTCAGCCCTCCTAAAGTCCAGGACCTTTGCCTTTGTATGGCATGACTCTACTGCTGTGTTTATCATGAACCATACTGTTCAGTGGTCACTAGATCCCAGATGGCTACCCACTTCTAAATCGTGATCCTCTCTCCATCTCCATTTGAGAGTACCAGGTCTAAGATTGCTCCCTCCCAAGTGGGTTCCAATACTAGCTGTCTGAGGCATGCCTCCTGCAGGGCATCTAGAATGACCCCGCTCTTGGATGTGCCTGCATGCAAATGCACTCAGTTTACATCTGGCATATTCGGATCCCCCATCAACAATATCTCCCCTTTTTCTGCCATTCTAAGGATACCTTCTATCATTTCCTTGTCCATTTCCTCCCTCTGAGATGGGGGTCTGTATACAGCCCCTGTGCGGATTGTGGTGCCATTGCCTGTCTCCAAGTTGACCCACAGTGCCTCCTCTCCTCCCAGTTTACCTTTTTGTTCTGTTGCTTTGATTCCTTCCCTTATGTAGAGAACTACTCTTCCTCCTCCTCTTTTACACTCCCTATCCCTCCTATAGATAGTGTACCCTGGTATGTTTACACCCCAGTGATGGTTCTGTGTGTATCATGTTTCTGTGATTGCCACGATATCCAGATGTTCTTCTTCCATCAAGGCCACTAGTTCAGGAAGCTTGTTACCCAGACTATGGGCATTGGTACTCATTACTCTACATTTGTTGATGGCTTTACCTCTTGTAGCCCCATCCTTGCCTTTACTGACTTTGCTTCTCCATATACCCCTGTTGACCGTTCTACCTTGGTGTTTACCTCACTAAGTACCCTGTTTTGTGGGGGGGGCTGGGAATTCCCTGCTTCTTATCAGTGTCTCCCCCCTTGGCTAGTTTAAAAGCTTGCCAATTAAGCATTTAAACTGATCACCCAGGAGACTGGTTCCCTTCCCGGACAGATGCAGACCATCATGCCAGTATAGGTGGTTATCCCTCCAGGTGGAACTCCAGTCCCCAATGAAGCCAAAACCCTGTGCTCTGCATTCATTGAATCACACGGTGTGGCGTACCCTCACCTCACCCATGCCATAGACAGGCAGCACCTCAGAGAAGGATACTGTATCAGCTGCTTGTCTAAGGCTCCTCCCCAACTCCTCAAACTCCTCCTGCACTGCTCCAGTCCCATGCCCAGCCAAGTCATTTGTCCCTAGGTGGACAATGACATCCAGCTCTGTCTCCCATGCAGCTGCTCTTGTGATCCTGAGAAGTCACTTCCTCTCCTTCCAAGCCAAGGCACCAGGCAGGCACCTTACTTCCCTTTCCCCTGCCTCCCCCAGTTCTATCCCCCTAATAATTGAGTCCCACACCAGGAGCTGCTTCCTTTCCCTGTCATGTCCTGTGCCACCTTCCTGTGGGCCTCCCTTGTGATGGTTGCCAGCAATCTCCTCAGTCTCCACTGCAGGTGCATCCATAGGGGAACTATGCTCCACCAGACTGGCATATGGATTGTGGAGTGGTACATCTGAAGGGATGTGCCTCTGTTCCACCACCCTCACCCTCCCTGTGTCCACTCAATCAATCAATCAATCAAAATCTTTATTTATTCAGGCGAACATCATTGAGCAAAGCTCATTTACAAGATGGACCTGAGTGGTCATACAAATGAGGATACAAGTATTATTACATAGACAAGAAATAGAATAAATAGCAATACAATGGCATGAAATGATTATATACAACAATTTACATATATACAAGTAACAGTAGAACCATTTAGCCTGTAGGAAAAAAGGGGACAAAGGGTATAGCAGGCATAAAATAAAAATAATATGGTCTAACTAGTTTTTATGAGAATATAATAGGTGATTCGGAAGAAAGAAATTGAATTAATATAATGGATGGAAAAAGGAAGGTGGGTCAGATAGGTAGGGGATTAGGCTTTATAAAAGCAATTGCAGAGCTCTGGAAAAAGGGCGGAGAACAATCTTTTGAAGGATGCCAGAGGTAGTAGGCTATCTAGCTTCATGGATTTTTGGAGAAAGTTCCATGCAACTGCTAAGGAATAGCTGAAAGCAGCCCTCCCATACCAGGTGCAGGCATTGGGGACCTTTAATATGATGAGTTTACTGATCCTTAAGGTGTATGGCCTAGTTGTAATTTGGGTAAAGCAATCAGTGATATAGGTCGGTAGTTTGCCTGTTAACGCTTTGAATATCCAGATAACAGCATTCCTATTTCTTCTGTGTTGCAATGATGTCCAGTTGACTGCCATATAAAGGGAGCAATGATGGGTGCTGGAGGGAAGGTCAGTAATAAATCTTATGGGCCTGTGATACAGGGTGTCCAGTTTATGTAAGAGATGACTTGAACAATGGCAGTAGAGAAAATCAGCATAATCAATGAGGGATAGGAATGAGGCCTGAATTAACCTTTTTTTGGAATCACTGTTTAGGTAATGTTTTATTCTAAAAAATAGTCCGAGCCTCTGTCTTAGCTTTTTAAGTAGCTCTTCAATATGGACAGAATAGTCAAGCCTGTTATCTATCCAGACTCCAAGGTATTTGAAGTTATCAACAAATTCAAGTTTCTCTCCAAGTAAAGTGGATAAATGTAGGGTGTTGGATGCTGGGTAATGGTAGTGCAACTCTTTGTGGCAAAGAACATAGCTTTTGTTTTTGCATTTAGAAGTAGTTTTTTGTCAAGTAGATTGTGCTGCAGAATGGAGAATTCAGATTGTAACAGTTCACAGGCTTTGGAAGGTGAGGGATTGCTGACATATAATACAGTATCATCAGCAAACAGATGAATGTTAGATTGAGTGAGGTTGGCATCAATATTGTTTATATAAATAGCAAAGAGGATAGGGCCAAGAATAGAGCCTTGTGGTACGCCCCTTAGCAGTGGTTTTGAGGTGGATAGGTAATTTCCATTTCTAACCAGTTGTGACCTATCTGAAAGGTAATCCTTAAACCAGTTGAGTGATAGGGAATCCAGGCCTATTGAGTTAAGGGAGGTGATTAATAAGTCATGATCCACTGTGACAAAGGCTTTACTCAAATCCAGAAACACAGCACAGGTAAAATTTTCTTGTCCAAGTTAGTCTGCCAATCGTTGGTTACCTTGGCTAAGGCAGTAATGGTGCTATGCTTTGATCTAAATCCAGATTGTGCAGAATTTAGAAGGTTATTGTTATCCAGATAGTCCCTTAACTGAGAGTTTACTAGTTTTTCGAGCATCTTAGATAGTACTGGTAGGCTGGAGATAGGTCTGTAATTGTTGAGATCCCTAGTATCACCAGATTTGAGTAATGGAACTACTTGAGCTGTTTTCCAAGTAGATGGAATGCATCCAGTAGTTAGGGAAAGATTGAAGAGATGAGTGAGGGGGGCAGATAAGACATGCGAAGCAATTTTCAGGAAATAGGGATCCAGGGAGTCTGCACCTGCACTCTTAGTGGTGTCTAAATTAGAGAGGAGATCTTCCACTTCTTTCATGGATATTGGGATGAAGGAAAAAGTGGCCCAACCACTGCTCTTTCTTGACAACTTCAGAGACAGAGGTTCCTGTACTCCTGTCCATTTCGGCCTGGAGACAGACAACCTCCTCCATCAGAGCAGAGAGTTGCCTGCAAATAGGACAGCATCTCAGCCTCCAGAAAGTCTCCCAGAAGACTGCTGCCCTGCTGCCAGTGCATTGCACTACTCCCCACAAGTCTGTCTTCTTTCCAGTTTATCCTGTGTAATTTTTTTTACGTGTGGTATAATTAGTGTGTGCACTTTTACTGTCAATGGAGTGTGCTGTGCTGGTAAGGATATGACAGTTGTATGCCCCTTGCTTTCTTGAGGAAATAATGTCAGAACCCCTGGTATAATGGAAATGACACCAAGGGGTGGGGTGAGGGGCAGGAGGGGTTGGGCCTAAGCTTTGCCTTCCGGAAACAATCAGCTTCAAGCTCTGACCCACCACTACAATGAGTGTTGACCTTCCTTTCAGCAAGACAACCTGCACAATGAGTTAATAGAGAAAACACCCAGCAAAAATACAATCAGAGAACAATCAAGCAGTTCAGCCCAACACAGGTAAGCCTCCCCTTACCCAATACAACCTGGTGTTATGTGCTCTGAAAGCAATCAAGGGAGCACAATTTCCCCCACCTAAGGCTCTGTCTGGGTTCAAATACACAAATTGCAGGCTTTACTATGACAACTCCTCAGCCACCAGTAAATTATTTAAAAATAGTTTGATGCAAACTGTCACAAAATATTAGTAGGCAACCTAGCTACCCACAAGGGAAAACCAAATATGCAGTATTTCAATCCTTTGGAAGTTACTCACAAAATAAGCAGTTTTACAACCCCCCTTCTTGATTAAATACTAAATCAAAGCAATACCAAGTGTAAAAATTAAAGTAAGGTACCCCTCCCTCAGATTTGAGCAAGAGATGTGTTGCAGATTTCTAGTCCAATATACTGTCTCCCACGCAGCTCTCAGTTGTTTCAAAGCAGCAACTTCTTCCAACTTCAAGAAGATGGGCTTCTGTCTGAAACTGTAACACACCAGTAGTTTATAGTAATCTGATCAATTCTGGAAGACTCCACCCAGGACAACTGACTATGATGCAAGCCTCCCTGATCCAGTACAATACTTTGTGCTCTGAATACAATCAGCGAACACAATTTCCCCCACCTGAGGCTCTGTCTGGGTTCAAATACACAAACTGCAGGCTTTGCTATGACAACTCCTCAGCCACCAGTAAATTATTTAAAAATAGCTTAATGCAAACTGTCACAAAATACTAGAAGACAATCCAGCTACCCACAAGGGAAAACCAAATATGCAGTATTTCAATCCTTCTGAAGTTACTCACACTATAAGCAATTTTGCATACCCCTTCTTGATTGAAAACTAAATAAATAATTAAACACAAAGCAATACCAAGTATAAGAATTAAAGTAAGTTACACCTCCCTCAGATCTGGGCAAGAGTGAGATTTGTTGCAGATTTCTAGTCCAATATACAGTCTCCCACATGCCTCTCAGTTGTTTCAAAGCAGCAACTTGTTCCAACTTCAGCGAAGAATTACTTCCTCACCTCTCTCTTGAATTTACCCCTTCCAGCTTCATTGTATGTCCTTTTGTTCTCGTGCATCTTTTCCTCTGAAAAATACTCTCCTCCTGTACACTGGATGAGCACTGGCATTTGGACTGGCTTGTTAGAGCTGGGGTGACTGGTGGTAAAGAAGTTAATCAACTCTGATTTGTTTGGTGCAGAGCCATGACTTTTTCAGGCACAGTGAGTATATCAGTAAGATCTGACTGAAGCGCTAAGGTACTGTGCTTTTCCTGTGGCTTATTTCAGACTTTAGAGCCTGAATTATTATACAGTATCATCAGCCTTTCAGTGTTGAGCTCATGCAGTGATGCAGGCCTATACTGGAGTGATGGTCTGCATCTGTCCAGGAGGGGAACCAGGATCCTAGGAGATAGGTTTAAATGCTTCATTGGCATACATTTAAACTAGCCAAGGGGGGAGGCACTGGAAAGGAGCAGGGAAATCCTAGCTCCCCAAAAAAGTCAGGGTAGTAAGTGAGGTAAACACCAAGTTAGAGATGTCGATAGGGAGAAGGGCAGTGGTAAATGGAGAAAGTGGCAAAGGCAATAAGGACAGGGATGGGGCAAAAAGGGAGTAATGCCATCAGGAAATGGAGGGTAATGAGAACCAATGCCCATAGTCTGGGCAACAAGCTCCCTGAACTTGTGGCCTTGATGGAAGAGGGATGCCTGGATATCATAGCAATCACAGAAATATGGTACACAGAGAACCATGACTGGGATGTTAACATATCAGGGTACACAACCTACAGGAGAGACAGGGAGGGGAGAGGAGAAGAGGGGGAGGAGTAGCTCTCTATGTAAGGGAAGGGATAAAAGCAAATGAACAAAAGAGTAAACAGGGAGGAAAGGTGGCACTGTGGGTCACCTTAGAGACTGGAAATGGCACCACAGTCCAGACAGGGGTTGTATGCAGACCCCCATGTCAGTGGGAGGGAATGGACAAGGATATGATAAAAGGCATTCTTAGGATGGCAGAGAAAGGGGAGATACTGTTGATGGGAGACCTGAATATGCCAGATGTTAACTGGAGCACATTTTCTGCAGCTACATCCAAGAGCAGGGCCATTCTCGATGCCCAACAGGTGGCATGCCTCAGGCAGCTAGTTTTGGAACCCACTCGTGAGGGAGCAATCTTAGACCTGGTACTCTCAAATGGGGATGGAGAGAGGAACTCAGATCTAGAAGTGGGTAGCCATCTGGGAACAAGTGACCACCAAACAGTGTGGTTCATGATAAAGTCAGCTACAGAGTCAAGCCATACAAAAGTGAGGCTACTGGACTTCAGGAGGGCTGACTTTGGCAAGATGGGAGAGTGTCTTTGAAAAGCACTAGCATATAGGCTAGAAGAAAGGGTGGAGCAACAATGGGGAAATATCAAAACTGCCATCATAGAGCCTTTGTGTGAAGCAAATAAACAAATCAAAATGAAAGAAAAAGCCACTATGGTTCTCAAAAGAGGTGGTGGGGAAGGTCAGGGAGAAAAAATTAGCATTCAGGAAGTATAAGGAAACACAGAAGGACCAAGACAGTGAGCTGTAACAGTTAAGGCAGAAGGAAGCAGGGAGGCAAGTCAGAATAGCAAAGGCCCAAACTGAGGAAAAGACAGCCAACTCAGTTAAGAAGGGGGATAAAACCTTTTATAGGTTCATCAGAGAGTGTAGAAAGACAAAGGGAGGGGTAGTGAGGCTGAATAGAATAGACAGTGGGTGGGTAGAGAGGGACAGTGAAAAAGCAGGAATACTAAATGAATATTTCTGCTCAGTATTCACAAAAGAGGAGGAGGGGGAGGTGCCTAATCCAATTAACAGAAGCAGTCTGGACAGGGGAGGTCGATCCCAGTCCTTTTACATGTAACCCCTCACCCCTGCCTTTTTACTAAAATGACAGGTGGCATGCTGTTGGTGTTGGCAGCAATACCTGGTGGGGACCTGGGTTCGGGGAGGATGAGGTTACCCGGCACAAGGGACCTAGGTTTGGCTACTCTGCACAGGGGCACCCAAGTAAATCCAACTACAGGAAGCGATAACTGTAATGTCCAGAACCAGGATTGGGATTTTTCAGTGTGGCTTTTATTCATAACTAGCTGAACATAACAAAGCATAGATGGACCCCCAAGGGGCTACGTTTACTGTAAATGCAGATTAGAGACTACAAGGTGGACCACTTAAAGAATGAACCCATTTCTACTGTTTTCTGGCTCTGGACCCACCAGGCACTCAGCCTGGACTTGCATGCACTTTGGATACACAGCCCGACTGGCCCAGCTCCCCTGCCGGCCACTTGACTGATGGTCCATTTAAAGGATGAACCCAAATTTTACTTGTTGTGGCTCCCCACACCACTTAGAGTCTGCAACTCCTAGAGAGATTTTCCAATTTGCGACCCACGTCTGGGTACCTGCCTCATCACTGGCCAGGCGCATGAGGCAAGTAGCAATCACAGTAGAAATCCGTAGAGGTGGACCTGGTCACTAAAGATGGGGGGTGTTCCCACCTCCAGCTCCCACAGCCCTTACCCGGCCATTTCTCTGGACAAACAGAAACTTAAACTTTGAAATGTAGATTAAATGGTGGATGACCTGTAGCACCCCCTCTACAACATTACTTGAAATCCATTCAGACTTTAAATTTTTAAACTACTCCATTTGTTTGTCCCAGTACAATAGGCCTCCCAAATAGTAGTTCACATCCCAGCTTTTCTTCACATTTTACAAACTGAAGAAACATATTGTTTGCCCTCTCAAATAGAGCACAACACTCACCCTTTCATTGCAGGTGCCCCACAGGTGAAGTACCACTTCTTTTGCTGTTATCAGACCAGAACAGAAACTGTAAAAAGGCAGCTTTCTTCTGTAGTGGAAATTAGGGGATTGCCCCTGGAATCTACAGAGGGACACTTTGCTCCCCCCCCCCCCAGAGGGAGGGGGGCACTGAGACCTGGACAGCGGTCTCCACCACTTAACTGGACACTGTTCTTCTCTTTTCAAAAGGTAAACAAACGACACTTCCTTCCTCTTCAAAACAAAACAGAAGACTCCCTTCTTGCTTGACAGTAAACAGGAGACTGACTTTGAAAACTCCCAAAGTTCTAGCTCACTCCCTGCTGCTGCAGATTCCAATGTGGCTTATGCAGCTGCAAAAGTGCTATGGTGATGTCATCTCTCAGTCTCAGCTGTGACTGAGAACAGAGTGAGACAGTGTGAAACCCATTTAACTGGAGTTTCACAAGCTGCCTTCCCTGCCTACCATTAGGTCTTACTGGGATTCTAGTAACCCCGGGTAACAAGGGGGTTACACACAGAAGATAGGGTTCTGAAAGAACTCCTAAAACTGAAAGTGGACAAAGCAATGGGGTCTGACAAAATTCACCACAGAATTCTAAAAGAATTAAGGGGAGAACTAGTGAAACCATTGACTACCCTTTTTAACAAATCATGGGAGGATGGCGTGGTGCATGAGGACTGGTGGAAGGCGGATGTGATTCCCCTTCACAAAAGTGGAAGCAGGACAGAGGCAGAAAACTACAGATCCTGTCTGTTTGACCTCTGTGGTAGGGAAAGTGATGGAATCACTTCTGAAGGAAAGATTTGTTGAGTACCTAGAGGCCAGTGGGGCACAAGACCCAAGGCAGCATGGGTTCACAGCAGGAAGGTCATGTCAGATGAATCTAATTGATTTCTTTAACTGGGTGACAAAAGTAGTAGACCAGGGAGGGGCTGTGGACATGGCCTACCTAGCCTTTAACAAGGCATTTGACACAGTCCCACACAAAAGATTACTAGTCAAATTAACCAACCTGGGAGTGGGTCCCAGGGTGGTAGCCTGGATAAAACATTGGCAGGACAACAGGACACAGAAGATAATTGTAAATAGAGTCCACTCTGAAGAAAAAGGGGTTACTAGTGGGGTACCGCAGGGTTCAGTACTGGGTCCAATCCTTTTTAATGTCTTTATAAGTGACATTGCAGAGGGACTGGAAGGAAAAGTATGCCTCTTTGTGGATGACACAAAGATCTGCAACAGGGTTGATACACAAGGAGGTGAGGGAAAGGATGAGAAGGGACTTGGCAAGGTTGGAGGAATGGTCAGAAGTATGGCAGCTTGGATTCAATGCAAAGAAATGCAAAATTATGCACCTGGGAAACAAAAACCCAGGGAAGATTACACAATGATTTTTCACAAGGACAACACAAAATGGAAAGGACCTGGGGGTAATCATATCAGGTGACCTGAAGGTTAGCAAGCAATGTGAGAAGGCAGTAGGGAGGGCTGGAGGGATACTGGGATGTATAGGGAGAGGCATCACCAGCAGAAAACAGGAAGTTGTTATCCCTCTGTACAGACAGTTGGTGAGATCCCATCTGGAGTACTGCATCCAGTTCTGGACACCCTATCTCTGCAAGGACATAGACAGGATAGAGGCAGTCCAGAGGAGGGCAACTAAAATGGTGCAGGGTCTGCAAGAGAAGCCGTATGAGGAGAGACTAAAGGAGCTTAATATGTTTACCCTTGAGGAAAGGAGGAAGGGGGGGACATGATAGAAACTTTTAAGTACCTCAGTGGAATCAACAAAGTCCAAGAGGGTAGCATCTGTCAGAAAATGAGATGTGCAAGAACAAGGGGACACAATTTGAAGATAGAGGGAGGGCAGTTCAGGGGCAATGTGAGGAAGTATTTTTTCACAGAGAGGGTGGTGGACTCATTGGAACAGCTTTCCTAAGGAGGCTGTGGGGTCTAAAACTGTGGGAGAATTCAAGAATGCATGGGACAAACATAAAGCAATTTTTGTGGGGGTAGGAAGAAATAGGCTGTTGGTTAACTAGGATCTGCAGCTTATCTTGTAGGTAGGGAAATGGACAGACTAGTTGGGCCAAGCGGTCCGTATCTGCCATCAAAGTCTATGTTTCTATACTTTGGACTTTGAGTTGGATTTGAATTTTGCCAGGGAGGCTGGACTGCTGGGCTGGCAAAGTTGTCTACTAAGCTGGCAAGGGGTATATCCAATCCTGTACTAGCTGCGGTTTGCCGGGGGGGGGATATGGGTCGGTGAGAGAGCATAGCGTCTCCAGAACTGGTAAACAGACTTAGTTAAACACTGTCTGGCCTGGTCAAGGTTTGTTTTTCGAAGTACACTGGACAAAGGGTGACTTCTATTACTATGAAGCCATGAGATGGCTGGATAGTGTCAGAATTTGTAACTATTTGTTTCAGGTTAAGGTGAGAGTCCCTTATCCTTCCTGAATCACTAGAAGTGCTTTGAAATACACAGTGCAGAGTTGGATCAAAAGACTCAGCTATAGGGTCTTAAATTAAATTGGGGCCCTTTTCCCTGCTTAAGTTAGTGCCGCAAGAATCATTTTTTGTGACTGTGGACATAGTTGGATTCCCTTATATTTTGTTTGTATTTAATTAAATTGTTTTATATATATTGTGGGACTGTAGGAGGGTTTAGATGTATTTGTATTTTAATTGTTGGGAGAGTTGTGGGTGGATAGATTTCGGCATCTGGTAGTATCTGTTATTGTACCATTGGGTTTTGGGGATTAGGAGGGTGATTTTTAGGGCTGTGGGCAGATCCTACAGCCTTTTTGGGTGTGGCTTTTAGCTTACAAAAATGATGGGTCATGGAACCTTCCGTTGGACTTTTGAAAGTATCCATCTGAATGTCCAAAGGAGCTTGAAACCCTCAGCTACGATCGACCGCTACGGAATAACAAGCCATATTATTTCAGCTGTTCCTTCCACATTCCAGGGCATGAACTGTGCATGTGTGACTCATGCACATGCGCAGTTCCATGGCACTATCATGTTGTGAATGGCAACATGCCATTCACTGTAACTGCGCATGCGCGAGTGTTGCGCATGCGCAATTGAGTTGCCACCACCAGCAGAAAACTCTCCCACTACTGCTGTCCTCCCACACCAACGTCAAGGTCCCCAATCCCCATGTCAGCATTATGTAGCCCCCCCAACTCATGTGGCACACTGGGAGCCCACCCCAGTATGCCCAAATGTAGGTCTTTGCCCTGCACTGACATCGGGGTGCCCAATCCTTGTGTCAGCAATATGTCTCCTTCCCCCACTGATGTTGCACACTGGGAGCCCACCCCAGTGTGCCCAAATTTGTGTTTTTTCTTCCCCCCTGACATCAGGGTGCCCAATTCCCATGTCAGCATCAAGTACCCACCCTCCCAACTCATGTAGCACACTGGGACCCCACCCCAGTGTGCCCACATGTATATATTTTTTTCCCTTAAATAAAGAAAAACTTCCCTGATGTGATTTCTTTTTAACCTGTAAAAAAGAAAACGGCCTGTCCATTGCCCCCAGTCCCCTTCCCCCATCCCCACCCTCCCACTGAGCACCCACCTCCCCGCACCCCCCAACCCATAATTACCTCTAGGGTCGGCACTGTCATCTTCTGTGGACCGGGACACATCTACACTCTTCAAAGCTGAACCACAAACTGAAGAATCAAAGGTAAGCATGCTAAAATGGCATTCAATGGGGTTTTCAGCTGAAGTTGATAACTCATCCATTTTTTTGAATTTTGGCCCCAAATTTCAACATGGGATTTTTGGGACCCCACCTCATGACCAGTGTCACTGTCATTTCATTAATCGGTCCCAAAAGGTAATTTTTGTGGTCACTGTGCAGAATCACCTTTCAGTACCGATTAACGTAATGACAGTGCCACTGTGCAAGAGGTGGGGTCCCAAAAAGCCCATGTTGCAAATTTTGTGAAAAAACTCCAAATAAATGACTGCATTATGAGCGTACATTGTGCTGTTTCTATGCACGCTCCTAACTTCACAAATTTTTTATATTTTCACTCCAGATTTTCAACGCTGTCATTTTTGCACACCTCCTTTTTAACAGTACAGCTGCCATTTTTCACATCCTGCCTGAAATGTGTTTTCGCACCTGTAGCACATAACGGTGCGGTCACTCTGTGAAATCACCTTTCGGGACAAGTGAACAAAATGACACTGGCACTCTTCATGAGGAGGGGTCCCAAAAAGGTCATGTTGCAAATTTGGCGCAACACCTCCAAAAAATGGCCAAGTTACGCACGGGTGCTCCATAATTTCTACGCTAACATGCAACTTTGGTCATTTGGCAGCTTTTTACAGCCCTATTGGCTCTGGCCAGAACTTGTTACAGTAAGTTTATTGGAGTCAGTGAGTCAGTGAGTCAGTGTGGTGTGGCTGTGTGTTGTTATATTGATAATTTTAATCAGCGCAGTAGTAGATTTTAGGAAATAGAGATGTTTTTTCTGACTCATGCCCAGGGGCTATGCTACTCCCTCTCATTGTTAAAAGTATTATGCCCCTTCTATGACCCACCCCTTGCAGCCACAGTTTCCTGGAGGTGTAGGGAGTTGGGCATTACAAGGAGGGATGTTAGGGGGGAGACAGGAAGAAGGAATAGCCCAGGGAGGGGGGAGTTGATTCGGGTGATGGGGACCAGAAGACATCCTGAACTGAGGAGACAGCTGGAGTGGGAGCCCCGTGCCTTGTCTCTATGTCCAGAGAACCCTCCAGACTGTGAAGGTAGGTGCCTGAGGAACTGGATTCAGCCTTTCATCCTCTTTGGGTGGTGTTGTGCAATGCCAGGTCGATGGTGAACAAAACTGCTATAATGGTGGTGCTTGTTGCATCGGTTGACCTGGCATGCATTATGGAGACCTGGCTGGGGGACACCTTTGGCCCTGTGCTAAAGGCGTCCATCCCAGATGGATTTACCATGGTACACTGTCCAAGGAAGGAATGCAGGGGGGGTGGCAATTTGCTTCAGGTCAGAGCTGGGCCTGACGGTGCACCCAGTGGGGGACACCAGTTCTTTTGAGTGCATGGCTGTGCAGGGTGTCCCAATGTGGAGTTCAGGATTCTCCTGATCTACTGTTCACCTGGATGAGACTGGAGTTTCCTGCAGGAGATGTCTGCCTTTGTCACCGAGAGGGTGTTGGAGTCACTGAGATGGCTTATTCTCAGTGACTTGAACACCTGGGTGAACAATGAGCATCATCTGGGGCCAGAAAATTCCTTTTAAATATGGAGGTTCTTGGCCTCACCCTGATGACCACGGCTGGGACCCACCACTCTGGCCATGCTCTCAACCCGGTGTTCTCCCTGGGACTCGAAGCTGATATCATCGATACTGATCTGGTTGTTTGGTCAGATCATTGCACCATCAGGTTCAGCTTCAAAGCCCCCTAAATGTCCATTCTCCTGTGGAAATGGTCCAGTTCCATTCTTTGAAAGGTTTTCAGCCAGAGGAACTGATGGCAGAACTGGACATTTCATCTGTGCTTGAGACTTGCATTGATGGTCCATGGAGTGCTGTGACAGCCTATAATAAGACTGTCATCGAGGTCCTAGACTGCCTGGTACCAATCTGTGTACACCCCCTGGTGTTATGCCTCAGCTAGCTTATCCCCATGCTCCACTCTGGCCACTGGCACTCATGCCAAGTAATGTGCCTGCCTGGTGCCATGGCTTGAAGGGACAGGAAGCGCATACTCAGGATCACGAGAACAGCTGCTAGGGAGTCTGAGCTGGACGTAATTGTCCACCTAGGGACAAATGACTTGGCTCATCATGAGATTAGAGCAGTGCAGGAGGACATTGCAGAGTTGGGGAGGGGCCTAAGACAAGTAGCACACACATTATCCTTCTCAGAGGTGCTGCCTGTCAAAGGCATGTGGGAGGCGAGGGTAATTAGCACCATGCAGTTTAATGAATGGTTGAAAAAATGGTGCGGAGCACAGGGGTTTGGCTTCATTGGGGACTGGGCTTCCACCTGGAGGGACACCAGCCTATACTGGCAGGATGGTCTGCATCTGTCCAGGAAGGGAACAGTCTTTTGAGCAATTGATTTAAATGCTTCATTGGCAAGCTTTTAAACTAGTCAAAGGGGGAGGCACTGACAAGCAGCAGGAAAATCCCAGCCTCTCCCTACAAAACAGGGTACTAAATGAGAAAAAGACCGAGGTAGAACGGTCAGTGGGGGATGCTGCAACAGAAGGTAAAGCCATCAAAAAATGAAGAGCAATGAGTACCAATGCCCGTAGTCTGGGTAACAAGCTTCCTGAATTAGTGGCCTTCGTGGAGGAGGAACATCTGGATATCGTGGCAGTCACAGAAACATGGTACACACAAAACCATGACTTGGACGTAAACATACCAGGATACACTATCTACAGGAGGGACAGGGAGGGTAAAAGAGGAGGAGGAGGAGTAGCTCTTTACATAAGGGAAGGAATGAAAGCAATAGAACAAAAGGGTAAACAGGGAGGAGAAGAAATACTGTGGGTAAATTTGGAGACAGGCAATGGCACCACAATCCGCACAGGGGTTATATACAGACCCCCTTCTCAGGGGGAGGAAATGGACAAGGAAATGATAGAAAGTATACTTAGAATGGCAGAAAAAGGGGAGATATTGCTGATGGGTGATCTGAATATGCCAGATGTTAATTGGAGTGCAGTTGCAGCTGCCACTTCGAAGAGTGGAGTTATTCTAGATGCCCTACAGGGGGCATGCCTTAGACAACTAGTACTGGAGCCCACTCAAGAGGGAGCAATATTAGACTTGATTCTCTCAAATGGAGATGGAGAGAGAGGATCACAGATGTAGAAGTGGGTAGCCATCTGGGAACTAGCGACCATTGAACAGTATGGTTCACAATAAACACAGCAATAAAGTCAAGCCATACAAAGACAAAAGTACTGGACTTTAGGAGGGCTGACTTCACAAAATGGGTGAGTGCCTAAGGAATGCACTAGCAAATGGGCAGGAAGGAGGGTGGAAGAACAATGGGAATAATAAAACTGCCATCACAGAGGTAACAAGCCTTTGTGTGAAGCAAATAAACAAAACAAAATGATGTAAGAAACCACTATGGTTCTCAAAGGAAGTGGCAGTGAAGGTTCAAGAGAAAAGAAAGCATTCAGGAAGTACAAGGAATCGCAGAAGGCAGGACAGAGAACTGTATCAGTTAAAGCAAAAGGAGGCTGGGAAGGCAGTCAGAACAGCAAAGGCCCAAACCGAGGAAAAGATAGCCAACTCAGTTAAGAAGGGGGATAAAACCTTTATAGGTACATCAGGAGTGAAGGAAGACCAAGGGAGGGATAGTGAGGCTAATAAAGGGAAGGGAGGGTGGGCAGAGGGAGACTGTGAAAAGGCAGAAATACTAAACAAATATTTTGCTCAGTATTTACAAATGAAGAGGGGGGGCATAAAACAAACAGTAGAAACACTCTGGATACAGAAGTTGATACCAGCCCATTTACAGAAGAAAGGGTTCTGAAAGAACTCTTAAAACTGAAGATGGACAAGCAATGGGGCCTGATGGATTCATCCCAGAATTCTAAAAAGAACTAAGGGTAGAACTAGTGACACCACTGACTACCCTTTTAACAAATCATGGGAGGATGGGGTGGTACCTGAGGACTGGAGGAGGGCAGATGTGATTCCACTTCACAAAGTGAGAGCAAGGCAGAAGCAGGAAACTACAGACCTGTTAGTTTAACCTCAGTGATAGGAAAATGATGGAATCACTTCTGAAGGAAAGAATTGTCGAGTATCTAGAGGCCAGAGGGGCACAGGACCCTAGGCAGCATGGATTCACAGCGGGAAGGTCATGCCAGATGAATCTGATAGATTTCTTTGACTGGGGACCAAAGTAGTAGATCAGGGAGGGCTGTGAACAAGGCCTACCTAGACTTTAGCAAGACATTTGACACAGTCCCACACAAAAGATTAATATACAAGTTAGCCAGCCTGGGAGTGGGTCCCAAGATGACAGCCTGGGTAAAGAATTGTCTGGAGAATAGGACACAGAGAGTAATAGTAAATGGAGTCCACTCAGAAGAAAGGGGGTTACTAGTGGGTACCGCAGGTTCAGATGAGACCGGTCCTCTTCAATGTCTTTATAAGCGACATTGCAGAAGGACTGGAAGGAAAGAATGTCTCTTTGCAGATGACACAAAGATCTGCAACAGAGTTGATGCACAGGGTGGTGTGGAAAGGATGAGAAGGACTTGGCAAGGTTAGAGGAATGGTCAAATGTATGGCAGCTTAGATTCAATGCTAAGAAGTGCAAGGTAATGCATCTGGGAAACAAAAACCCAGGGGAAGAGTACATAATGGGGGGGTGAGATACTAACAACAACAAAAATGGAAAGGGACCTGGGGATAATCATATCAGATGACCTAAAGGTGGGCAAGCAATGTGACAGCAAGTTTCAAGGGCAGCAAGGAGGGTTGGGGGGATACTGGGATGCATAGGGAGAGGCATCACCAGTAGAAAACAGGAAGTTATTATCCCTCTGTACAGACAGCTGGTGAGACCCCATCTGGAGTACTGTGTGCAGTTCTGGAGACCCAGTCTCCACAAAGACATAGACAGGATGGAAGCTGTCCAGAGGAGGGCAACTAAAATGGTGCAGGGTCTGCACCAGAAGACATATGAAGAGAGACGAAAGGAGCTTAATATGTATAGCCTCGAGGAAAGGAGGGAGAGGGGGGACATGATAGAAATGTTCAAGTACCTCAAGGGAATCAACAAAGTCCAAGAGGGTAGCATCTTTCAAAAAAAGAGGTGTGCAAGAACAAGAGGGCACAATTTAAAGATGGGGGGCTCAGAGGTAATTTAAGGAAGTATTTTTTCACAGAGAGGGTTGTGGATGCATGGAACGGCCTTCCGGAGGAGGTTGTGAGTCAAAATCAGTGGTGGAATTCAAGCATGCATGGGACAGTCATAAGGCAATTCTTGGGGGGGGGGGTAGGAAGAAGTAGGCTGCTGGTTAACTAGGATCTGCACCTTATCCAGTAGGTAGGGAAATGGGCAGACTGGGTGAGCCAAGCGGTCCTTATCTGCCGTCAGATTCTATGTTTCTAGGCGCACTGCAGGTGGCCAGGGTGCAATGTTCAATGATGCTGAGCCATGGCGCAGCTCTGTTGAATACTGCCCAGTCGACGTCCCTGCACAGCCAAGTTGAGCTGCACCCAGGCTTGCGCCACAGCCAGGTGCAATTTGAATATCTGGGCCCATATATGCAGCTTATTTATTCGGTTGACTTCCTGACTATGTAATCTTCTATTGTTGTTTAAAGTAACAGTGTTCATGCAATAACCACACATTTACAGCTTTAATCAGCGCTTGGTGTTCCTGTGGCACATTAAAGGAGCGTGAACTGGTCACTTATGTGCAGCTGCTTGAAATCTCTATTTCCATAACTTATATTTGCTACCTCTGAAGGATACCTATGGAACTGCGCGAATAAAAGCTGAAGCTGTCAGCTGTGGTTTTTTATTATTTCCTTTGTATGAACAACATTCTGTGCATTTCATTTAACCGAGAATTTGGAGTTCTGACTATGTCACATCATGGTTTCAGAACCATTAGTTCATGCTCACATTTCTGAAAACATGAAGTGACAATCTAAACTCCAAATTCTTGGTTTTATGAAAGGAACTACACAGAATGTTGTCAATACAAAGAAAACAATACAAACACAGCTGACAGCTTCAGTTTTTATTCAAGTACAGTTAAATAGCTGTCCTTCAGAGATATGAATATAATGTAGGTAAAGAGACATTTCAAGCAGATGCACATAGGTAATCAGTTCCTGTACCCTTTCATGTGTTTAGAATTCGTTCTTGTGTCGGCCAAAAACAGGAACTAATTTAAATGCATTACCTTGCACAAACATGAACCGTGGTATGCTAACAGCTATTCATTGTTAGTTCTGTTGTGAGTTCTGTTTATTTTTAAATTATAGTTATGCTATATTTTTATAAATAAGAACAGAAACTGAAAGGGGGAGGTGGTACTTAATTACCCTTTCAGGGAATTAATGGCTGGGCAGCAGAGACAGAAGATGGTAGTACATGTGAAAGCACTTGTCAGGTGAAGTATGTTTGGGAGACTTGTCCGCATTTACACAGTAACATAGGAAGATTCCCTTCTGAAGTCGATCATCCTGTTATGATAGAGCACAAGGGCAGAGGTTATCAAGGATCACAATAAATATTACATTCAGCAGGTCAGTAGAGTACATACATAAACATTTGTGAAGGACAGAGAAGCTAATAAAGTAAAACAACTGTTTAAAAATCGAAAGTATTTGTTTAAAAAGTAATTTCAGTATTTCTCCTGGATCTATCGCCGCATCTAATAAAACATTTGAAAACATTATAGCAAGGTACAATTCACCTTGCATCCAATACGTGTTCTACATACAGAATTTTACAACCACGTTATTTATTATTCAGGAGGTGTGTATGAATACATGTACATGATGTCCATCTTGTAGAGTTACATTGTATTTCCACTTCCTCATTAGGTTTCTAAGCTTCTTATGAAGATGGCAGCTGCTCTTCTGCTGAAAACAAAAAAATGAAAATGACATGTAATGTTCATATACACAGTTCATATCTAAAATGTTAAAACCATGGCCTTCTCTCTGTCTGAATTCTGTTCAAAACTTGCTGACCACACAATGAATTATTATATAGGACAACACTGGCTAAATGCAAGCTATGCCTGGTGATTCTTACTAGATGTGTTTTCTTAATAACAAAGTTTATCTAAATTCTAGTCCATTTTCAGAGCAATCGGCAGATTATGTTTGACACTTCTCTGTCATTTTAAAATATTAATCATACTGCATGATGCCCTGGTCACAATGTAACATAAATTGCAATTTCTGCATCCTTATACTGCAGTATAGAAGTTGCATATTATAGCATGAGGAGGTGGTCCAGACCAGTTTAAGTGCTCATTTCCCATGTGTATCTGAGTCTTACTCTCTCAAATGGTAGGCTAATCACTTCAGTAGCAAGTCTTTGGTCATAATCATCAGTCACACTCATAAACTTCTTTCTTCTGCCACAGTTCCAAGGCTGGATATCAGACATGTCAGACTTCTTCAATAGGCAGTGCGATTAAAGGAGAACATGGCAGGAAAGCCAGCTGAGTATTTTACCACAGATTTCCCCATGCTACTTCAAGGAGCAGCTGCTCGAAAGCTCAAGCTGTTCATTCTTCTATTCCAAGTCTTACTGACCCACTGCTTCATGCAGTTCTGGGCATTTCTCTTGAAATCCAAAATGTTTGGTTGGCAAATAGGAGCTGTAAGTCACATTAAGGGTGTCACCTTAGGTCCATCTAGGTGCCAACACCAACAATTACAGAGTATCTCTGCTGTTGCACTCGGCTTTATTATGCCTGGGGCTGTACCTCCTGATGCTGGTTTTAGGCAGTACTAAAAACTCTGCAGCAGGTGAACTAGAAGTCCTCCACATCTTGTTGTCTCCAGCCTACTTCCTGCCTTCACCAGAGCAGGTACTCTGCAAGCAGTGCTGTGTCACAGTGGCAGAGCTGAGGACAGCAGACTGTAAGCCAGACAGGTCTTTTTGGACTTCTTTTCTTCATGGGCAGCAAAGAGTCTTGTAGACACTAATTAGAGCTAAATTGAGTTGCTTCTGAGCGGGTTCCCATCTCAGCCATACAAGCTGTACAGACAGTCCCCACTCCTCCGCAATGTTTTTTCCTACAGTTTCTGGCCAGAATTCCTCCCCACAAAACCCATGGGGATATGATCCATTTCAGGTCACTAGTAGTTCGATTGGTCTGAATACTGAAAGTTAAGGGCCCAACATAGTGACCACCATCAAAATGTCCAATCAGCAATAAAAGCAGGTTAGACAAACGTATCTATCTTTACTATAACACCAGACAAACAACAAGATATTCACACTTCCTAAAGAGGCTCTCTTTGTGCAAGCAGCGACTGCAGCATGTTGCAGATTCACACTTTCTAGCTGGTCACAAGCCCTCATTCTCTCAGATACAGCACCGACTAATTTCTAAACTCAGGTTAGCCATACTCTTAAATAGACAGGCATGGAGGCTCACTCACTATGGCACTATCGTGCCAGTAGATATAACTACTTAAGACAGGACGCCTAACAGTGGACATTAAGGATCCCATGAAAATAGTATAGTGAATCCTAGTTTTTAGGGGTATTACTACAGTATCGTATAAATTACTTCCTCCAAAACCTTATTGTCACGTTGACGTTGCTCAGCTTCTCTTACATTAATAATTGCACCATGATATGTTAAAATTCTGTAACCTCATTGGTCAAAAAATCCTGCATTGCCTACAGCTGAAGAATTGCATTTATAAAAAAACATTATAAAATAGGTAAAAGAAATCCTTCACCCTGATTGGTCAAAAGACGTGTCCTCACCTGTCAACAAACTGAAAGGTGGCACTACTTTCCTAATACCTTAACCTCCATAGGTGAAAGGCCAGCAATATCATTGAGCAACTGATGTCTTCCATTTGAGAAATAAATGAAAATGCGTTTATTTTTTTTTACATTAAATTCCTCAGCTGTGGGTAAAGCAGGATTTACCAATGCTCATGTGACATGTTTTGATCAATGAGGTTACAGTATTTTCACATACCATTGTACAATTTTGAATAACTCATATTTATTTGAATAACACTATAACTTGCATACATGTAAGTCAAAATATAGTTCTTTGCAAAAAGGAGTAATATAGTGTTACATCATTTGAAATTAGTATGAAGTATGCAAATATAAGAGTATATACATTAATAATTCTAGGCTATAGAGACTACTGGGTGTGCATAGAGTTGCTCATACAGTATTTTGTATAGTGTGTAATGCGGTATGAAATGTGTGCATGACTACTTTTACTTTCAAAATGAAACTGACTCATACTGTCTACAGAGATTACAGAGTGCTGTTCAACCAGAGTAGGGTATAATCACATTCCATGACCTTTGGAAATGGGGTACAACAGCATTTTGAAAGGGAATTCTAGATGGAACAACACTCCACTATACACTATATTATGTTTTCAAACATCATTTAACTAATGAATCCAGTTTTTTTAATTGACATATGCAACATATTTAATGCTATACTTTTGCAATGAATGGTTATCATTAGTTTACAGTATTTTATGTATTTATTTATTTAGAAAGGTTTAATAGGATAGGTGTTAATTCCATTTGTATAAAAAATATATTTTAATGTTGTGGTGAACTGTGATATATTGTGAATTCATTTTTACAACTAAAAAAAGTAATTTCTAAAAAAATTATTACATATCAAAATACTATCACTGAACCTATTTTAAAAGATTGATAAAACAGTTATCAATGACCTTTAGATTTGTGTCATTTTGTTCATTTGCTATTATGAGAAGGTACGATGAATGACAGTTGCCATTGATGCCAACACATATCTAAAATCATGAAATGTTACCAGTTATGAAATAATGAGAGTGCATGTCTTCTGGGATTTACACATGACAGTTGTGGGGTAACACGAAACACAGCCGAGTGACTTGAAATGCATGAAAATTCTATAAGTCTGAATACTACATGTGCCATGAAGTGCATTGTTGTGATTATAAAACAATCCTAATGTTGTTATAAAAATGAATAAGGTTCACAGGTTGTCTGTTGCATTCGGACCACTGCCAGCCATGGTGGGAATCATGAGGGTTTACATCATGGCTGCCAGCAGACCACATTTATAAAAAAATTATTCTGTTGTTATAAATATGAATATGACTCCGGGCTAAAAATACATCCCTTCATGATTTATCTCCCCTCAAGTCCTCCCTTCTCTCTGCAAATTCCACACTGAGTCTCTATCAACTCTACTAGTCCCTAACCTCCCTTGCAGGGTCCCTGCAGTCTTGGCACTCCCAAGACCATTTGTGCAGTGGCACTCTCCCAGGCAGGGCAAGCACTTACCTGGTGGACATGTGTGCTGGCACATGTCTCAATGTACCCAGTAAAGCAACATATATGGAAAGCGTATAAGTATATGATATCACTATTAAGTGCATAAAGCATGCTTGGTTCAGCCATGTTCAGCATGAATATCCAGACATCTGGTTTCCAGGCATTTTCACCCCAGAGAACAACTCTCAGTGTCTGGCTTAGTCCTTTGAGTGCTCTCTTGTAACCTGCCTTGAGCCATTGGTTACACTCTACCCTGCCTTGAAATCCTTGCATCCCCATAAGTGTCAGCAGAAACTTGTGCCATCTCCTTTTCTGGGTGGTAATACCCTCCTGACACCTTGATGAGTGAGGTTGTGCTAAGTCTTCCTCTACCTGCGACCATCACAGGCTGCAATACTCACCAGCTCCAGTGTCTTGAGTGTGCCATTTCTGTTTTTCAGAACACTCAAGAGGCCTTAAAAGTGTACTATATGGGCTGACGTTCTATATGTTTTCTGTAGGAGAAACAGGGTGCCCACTAACTGCACACTCCCTAACACCACCTTACTTGACTTGATCTTAAACATTAGCACACGTAAAACCAGCAGTTAAATGCCTAAGAGCTGGAATGTATATCAAGGCTCCCTGTAGCAGTCTTTACTTTCACAGTGTCATTGGCCTTTCTTCTTTTTCCTCTCTTCTCTGTTCCTTCTGCTCTTTTCAGGGACACAATGGTAAGGCCCAGCTCCACCTGCAAGAAAACAAAGAAAACACACACACACACATACACACACACACACTCTCACACTGACAGAACAATTTCTAAATACTTTTCTTATTATTTTGTCAAAATATAAAACTTTTGGTTTAAACTAGGCAAATGACGAAGTCCATTACTGAGCACAGTCCTTATGGGAACAGCAGCTCACTTCAGGCAGCTCTCCCTTGAGAGATCATTAAGTGCTTCAAACAAAATAACATAGATATATAGATACATAGAATTTGTCGGCAGACAAGGACTGCCTGGCCCATCTAGTCTGCCCATTTTGTTCTACCTTTAACTTATGCTGCAGACTGTAGCTGATCTGTGGCTCTCCTACTCTTCCCTTTTTCTAGGGTTCCCTTGTGTGTGTGTCCCATGCATTTTTGAATTCTTCCATATTTTTTCCCGCTCACCTGAGAGGGATGGATAATGTATGGCAATACCTTTTCTAATCTGGTCACCATAGCTTTCGCAAGTATTTTGGCGTCCGCATTAATCAGAGAGATTGGCCGGTAATTGCTAGGGTACATATGGTCCTTGCCTTCTTTTGATAGTATGGTAATCACCGCCTCTCTTAGGAAAGGAGGAAGTTCTCTTTTACTCTGGGCTTCCTTAAGCATCTCTAAGACAGGAGAGATTATTTCCGGGTGTACAATTCTATAAAAATCAGCGGGGAACCCGTCACTCTCTGATGCCTTGTGAGGGGCCATACTAAGAATTGCCTTAAGCAGTTCGTCCTCAGAATGTGGAGCATCTAATGCTTGGTTTTGAGCCATAGTCAGAGCCGGCAATGATAACTGGTCCATAAAGCTGCGGAACTTTTCCTCATCCCATTTTACCTGAGATGTGTATAGGTTTCAGTAAAAGTTGGCCATGGAGTCATTAATTTCTTTTTGTGAATGGACCAAGTGTCCCCCTGGGTCTTGAAGGTTTATTATGTGTCATTCTGCTTGCCTTTTTTTTAGCCTATAAGCGAGGAGTTTTCCTGCCTTCTCCCCTTCCACCCAGTACCGATGTTGGGAGCGCCTAATATTCAGTTCTGCCCTTCTCGTTAACAGTGAATTAAGCTGCATTTCGATCCGAGTCAGTTCTGCCCGTAGGCAATTACTCTTAAGCCTGCCTGGATTTCCCTAATACTCAGCCTCCAACTGTTGCAACCTACTCTCTAATTGTAATACCTCTCCCTCCCTCTGCTTTCTCTGAAATGCAGCAAAACTTATAATTCGGCCCCTTAGGGTGGCCTTGTACGCTTCCCATATATTTGCAGCTGAGGAAGAACCAGGTGGGTTTAGTCTAAAAAAGTATTTAGTTTCCTCCTTAACTAGGGTTTGAAAATCCCTATCAGTAAGAAGAAGCAGGTCCAACCTCCAGGAATTAGATTTTCCTTTAGTGATTGGGCTCACCACTAGATTTAGCAGCAGCGGGGCATGATCGGATAGGTAGCTTGGAGCTATATATGTGTCTGTAGTGCTGGTAACCAAATTTTCGGAAATGAACCAATAGTCCAATCTACTTGCCATTGCTTTAGCTGCAGAAAAGTAGGTATAATCCCAATCCACTGGATGCTGCAACCTCCAGATGTCAGCAAGGCAGTGCAGGGAAAGCAAATCCTGGCGGGCTTTAAGCAAGTTGGTATGGGGTTCCTGCCTGGCATTAGAGCGATCGAGGAGGTAATCTAAAGCTAAATTATGGTCTCCCCAAATAATTATGCCGGGCTTGTTGGCTGCAAGGTTTAGCAGCTGTTGTGAAACCTCATTGAAAAATGCAGGAATATCTTCATTAGGGGCATATAAATTAATGAGCATGAGTGGGCCCATTGGTGTATCCACCTTAACTATAATCCAACGCCCTTCCTTGTCCGTTTTCTGAGCAGTCACTACCCAATTTAAATTTTTGTGCAGTAGAATAGAGACCCCTCTCTTAGCCTTCCCTGTACTACTATGGAATTCTCTTCCCACCCACTCTCTAACAAGTTTTTTTGATTCCGCGTGTGTTAGTTTAGTTTCTTGGAGAAATACTATGTGACTCTTAAGCTTACGGAGCCCAGCCAAGATCTTACTCCTTTTAATTGGGGAATTTAGTCCCCCTCACATTCCATGATGTAAAAACTACCTCAGACAAATTATCCATCTTCCCTGTAGTTGGTATTTGCTTCTAACACTGTGGTCATTGGGTAGCTAAACAATCGTTCCTTTTCAGATGACATTAACCCCTTCCCTGTTCCCCAAGCATTCTGTCCTACTTTATTCTCATGTTTAGATCTGCATATCCACAGCTGTCTACTAGTATTTGCTTCTGGTTCCTCTTTACCCACAGGGAAAGCACTCCTACTCCCAGTACCCCCTTGCAATCCCCTACCTTGTTTGTAAGAAACTTCCTGACCCATTTGCAGAAGATTCTGATGTGATTTCAAAAGCACCACAGTGCCAATTTGATTCTGCAATGGAGGTAAGGTTGTGCTTCTGGAACAGGGTGACAAAAGTCTTCCCAAGCTCCCAGAGCCTCCCTCTGGAGGCAGTGAAGGAAGCCTTACAACGAGATATGGTATTGATCTCCGTATGCTGAGTTCTCTGGGGGAGGGGATCCTACCCCAATTATTCCTACTCTATTGTGCCAGTTTCCATCCCAAAAAAAAAAAATGATTAAAAACCGAGGGAATCGCATGTAATATCTACGCAACCTCTACCCTGCTACCATATTGAGCTCTGTGTTACTATCGACCCCAGGCCAGAGCTCACTCAAAGCCATCATCCTACATTAACCTGTAAGCTAATAACAACTGAGAACCACTGCAGAAAATAAAAAAAAGGAAAACGGCTAATAACATTTCAAAATATTCGAGAGGGCAAAATCTTATCCCTCTATGAAACTTTAAACATCCTAGCAACCTGAAAAATCTGATCAGACTTAAGATTAATACCCAGACTCTAGCGTATATGAACAAGGCCGGCAGTCAATTATCATAATCCAACTTGTGCAAAGAGTGCGCTAACCTACCCCCCAGGAACATGGGCAAGGGGCAAATAGTAACCTATAAACAATTTAAGCTACACCCCCGTTATACCCATGATCCCCTTTGTGCACGAGTCCCTAAATATCTTCAGCCGTAGTACCCCTTTTGGGGGTGGATCTGTAACTGTGGGATCTTCTGAAATTTTAAACAAGGCCTCTAGTCTTTCACTGGAATTCTCTGTGTCTTCTTCCTCTCCGGTTGGCGTATAGTCGGCCCAATCCCCAGGTATTGGAGACCAGTCACCAGGAATCTCCTGAACATCCTTTGTATGCTGGGAGTCAGGAGATAAGTCCAATGCTGTTGGTAGGAGGTCACATAGCGGCTCATACCGGTTCCCAAGCTTGATCAGAGTATCTCCCGGGGAGCAAGTACTGGTGTCTGATTGCAAATATCGCCTTTGTCGGCTCCTGGATCACTCCCTCTTTGCAAGTGGTTTACCCCCGGGGGGGGATTTCTTCTTATGTTGGCCCCTCGTTACTGCCTGCCACTGTGGAGCGTGCTCTTTAGCAGGAAGGCCATGTCCCGGGCTCTGTTTGGAGGTCTCCTGACTTATTTCCATCAAACAATTCAAGTTGTCTTGTGCCTGACTAGGTTTTAAGCTAGAGGAAGCTTGTCTATCCTGTTCATGAAGAAAGGCTTCTGCTGCTGATGGGCTATCAAAAGTTATATACTCTCCATGGTACAGAATCCTAAGTAGCACAGGGTACCGCAACGATGTTGGAATATTTAGCTTGTAAAACTGTTGTTTTACCTCACCACATGCTCTCCTTCTATTTGAAAGATCCTGGGAAAAATCCTGATATATCTGGATGCGTGTGCCATGCCACTCAAAAGAACCCTGTTCCCTTGCTTTGCGTAGGTAGTATTCTTTTTCTGGGTATCTCAGAAATTTACAGAGGATGGGTCTAGGACGCTCTCCTTGTTTGGGACGAGGGGCCAGGGAATGATGGGCCCTTTCTATCTCTGGAGGACCGCTGTTGTTATCCTGAATAATCTCGTGTAAAAACACTTTCAAAAACATGTACATGTCCCTGCCTTCTGCTCCTTCTGGCACCCCCACAATGTACAGATTCTTTCTCCTGGTCCTGTTTTCCATGTCATCTACCTTATGTAACAAGTAAGTTATCTTATTTTGATGCTCTTGTATGATTTCCTTTTGCTGCTGTGCATCGTTATCAAGCTTTTGAAAAGAGTGTTCAGTGCGTGCTACTCGGGAGGCCAAAGCAGCTAGGTCTTGATTTGTTTTCTTTGTCTTTTGCTTCAGATCTGCTGTATCCAGTAGTATTTGATCTAATTTGGCCAACATGACTTGTAAGCTGGAGTCTGCAGTGCTTTCCATCATTAAATCCCTGTTTTGTGTCTTACTCCGTGACCAATAGGTCGGCTCCAGTATCGCTGTGATGTTTCCTCCACTTTCCGCATCTGTTTAACAACTGCGCACTCCCGGTCTGGAGAGGCCCAGTCTAAATGCTGCAGTACATCAAATCTCGGCTTCTGCATACACACCAAATATTCTGCACCGATTCTGTTGGTACCGGGTGAAGGGTAACGACTTCCTCTTTCTATATGCCGATCGGTAAGTTACTTTTGTCGTTGATTTTACAGATCTGCATAGGAATATGACCCCCGTTGAACGCAGCCAACAAATTACACTGCCACCATCTTGTCGACAAGCTCCGCCCCCCTGACATACCTCCATCTTTGCAAAATCGACCCTTCTGAAATCCATGACTCTTGCCTTTGTGTAGTTGGATTTCTGTACTATACTCATGTTAAACCATACCATACTGTGATCGCTGGACCCAGATGACTCCCCACTTCTACATCCATTACCTTTTCTCCCTTGGTGAGCACCAGATCCAATATTGCCTCCTCATGAGTGTGTTCTACCAATAGTTGTCTGAGTCCTGCTCCCTGAAGAGCTTCCAGGATGTTTCTGCTCCTTGCTGTGGCTGCAGTATGGGTGCTCCAATTGACATCTGGCAAACTGAAGTCTCCCATCTGCAATGTTTCCCCTTTTGCTGCCACTTTGTGGATTATTTCCACTAGCACATTGTCCAACTAAACCCCTGTGCTGGAGGTCTGTATATAGCACCTACTTGAATGGCAGTACAATTCCCCATTTCCAGCATGATCCACTGTGCCTCACCTCCCTTACACCCTGTACTTCTGTAGCATTTATTCCTCCTTAATGTTGACAGCCACTCCTCCCCCTTTTTTCCTCCCCTGTCTTTTCAGATCAGAGTGTACCCTGGCACAGCTATATCCCAGCCATGGTTCCCTGTGTACCATGTCTGGGTCACAGTAACAATGTCCAGGTCAGCCTCTGACATCAAGGCCATTAGGTCTAAAATTTTATTCACCAAGCTGTGAGCGTTTGTGCACATGGTTTTCCACAGTCTGTCAACCCTCTTTTTAATTTTTCCACCCTTGACCTTGTGTTTTGCCTCTAGTTTTTTTCCAGTAGGCATACTACTGAGTCCCTCTCCATTTGTGTTTCTTTACCTCCCTTCATGTTCCTGCTAGTCCCTTTTTGCATTCCATGATTAATTCCTGTTTTGGGGGGCATTACGGCTATGTTCCTATCTTCTAGGGTATCTTTGATAGGGTCCTTTGCCTCCAGCTCTCCCTTCCCTAGTTTAAATGCCCGATGCACATGCCAAAGTTATGGCCCAGTGCTCTAACTCCTTCCCTTGTTAGGTGCAGTCCATCTTAAATGAAGAACCTCCTCTTCCAAAAGTCTCCACATGCACCAATGAAGTGGTAGCCTCTTTCCTTTTTGTTATTTTATTTTATGCTCTTTTTGTCCCCCACCGCACCAGTACCTCAGTCTGGTCATGGACCCCCGCTCCACTTCACATCAGTCACCCTCCTCGATACCCCTGGCTTTCCCAGGCAGGCCACAGCACTGCTCCCCCATTAAGTGCCACGGACACCAGGATAGGTCGAGGAGTCGACCTGAAGCAACGGAAGCAGGGGCAGACATCATCTAGGCATTGGCAGTAGGAGTTTTCTCCCCTTAGGGTGGTGGGGACATGCAATGACATCCTTTGTTCACCCCACCCCCTGACACTTGCTGGCATCTGATCACTGCAGTACAGCTGGCCTCTGCCAGGGGTCCATTGCTCACCAGACACACTCCCCGCTCTCCCTCCGGAGAAGGAAAGCAGTCCACGGGATGCTCCATCCTTCTCCCCCCGCCAGCCCTCTGGCAACCCGGGTCCATTCTCGAACCCAGGTTGCCAGCATCACAAGCAGAAATCCAACAGCTGCACCGACGGGCCAGCTCGGTAGCCTCTTTCTTGCCTCCAGCTCTATAACCTCTTCTTGAACTCTTCAGTTTCTTTACTCCTGATCTTCTCTGTGCTACTGCCCTTGCCCCACACAAGAGGTACTTAAAAGTAGCCTTCTGCTGCATTGTCTTTTATGGGTGCACCAGGCAAGCCACAGCCCCTGGAATGAAAGGCCACACACTACTCCCACTGTGGAGTAGCAGAGTTCTTTCTTCCCTTTTTTATCTTGCAGAGAAGAAGGCATAACTATTAAACTTGCAAACATTACAACTTGGTGGTCCTCAGGCTGAAGTTGGTATCCATCCAACCATGGCGGACTTGTTGATTCACTCTGGCTTTTATTCACAAAAGCCCAACATTTTGTTCATACATAATGGTATAAATGAGGTTTCTGAACCCATTCTCCACTCAGTCAGACTACCTGGACAAAGTAGCCAGTCTGTTGCCTGTGGTATCATGTAATGTGGGCGAATGCAAAAGAGCAAGCCCACATTATTGCGAACGGAAGACGGCGAGTACCAGAATGGCGAAACTGGTATTCCCTTACCCCGAGGTGCTGTAACCTCAGAGTTTGATATTTAATAAAGGGTGGTGCGGGGGGCAAAGCCCCCCACAGAAAAAGCACAGTCACCATTCCTGTCATCACCGTTTTCCATTCGCTGATATGGACTCACTCATTTGGAGTCGCCCATATCACATGGAACAATTGCCTGTCCATGTCAGTGTAGATGATCTCATGCATGTGGAAGCTCCTTCCAGTGTCTCAGGTGGAAATTATAGCTTCAGCAGTTCAGACGATTTGACCTTTGTGGGCCAAATAGTACATATGGGTCCCTCAAGCAATGTCTTTCTTTTTAGTTGTGAGTAGTTCTTTCACAGTGAGCTTCCACAATCTCCCAGACCCAGGCAAGCATATATGGAAAGCAGAACCCATATTTTTGTCTCCAAACATCTTCTGATGGCTTTGTCAGTTTAACACATTTTTCCAAATCTATAGATATCTCCAAGGCCTAATGGCAATCAAGGTCCACGGTTCCATTTTTTGATTTCATACTTTAAGGCCAATTGCTCCTCAGTCTTTTGTTCTATCTGAGGCTCTGAGGATGCAATTAATGGGACTGTCACAAGCACTGACTTGTGGACCTGTCGTGCAGCATAAAGCAGATAATGATGAAGAGGAGGACATAAATGCTCTTAACAGAGGATTAGTGCATAAAGACTTCACTTTGTCATCCTGATCATCTGGCTCTTCGGCTTCCACAACCACCTCTGACTCTTCAGTGACAGCCTGGCTATTGTCTGTCTTCTTCTCAGGCTCTGAAAGAGCTAGCAGGGAACCAGCCTCCTTGCCAGTTGCAGGAATGGGAGCTGCACCTGTGGGTAAAGCCATGAAATCTGAGAGCATCATTAGGCCTGTTGTATAGCTGCACTACTCCAGTTTGCCAGTCAGATTCACCTCAAACCATGAAGGCTTCACACTGGCAAACTCATCACACTCCACTTCCAGTGCAGAATTGGCCAGGGAGGACACTCCAGACCATGTTCAGAACTGCACCCAATCACCAGTGGACTGGTCAAGTTTCACCCCCTGCATCCCAACAGTTGCCCCTGTCACCCTAGGTGATCCAGCTAGATGAAAACCTCTTCCTCTTTGCTGGCTTTTGCTTAAGGGTTTCTTTGTTTCCAATAGACCCTTGGCTTGGGCTGCAATTTCACGTGGCACCATGTGACAGGGATGGATAAAACCCTGTCCCATTTGTTATGTACAGATAATTAAAGGTAAGGATCTGTTTTATCCCCTCCTATTTCTGCCACTTGTCTGTCTCTTGCTTGCCTGATTGCACAGTCAAATTTTGTCATGGAACCTAGGAATTGGCCACTCTGATGATCTCACAATTTCCCCGTTAACCCCCTTCTTCACTTGCTGTTTCTATTCTTTCTTTCTCCTCTTGCTGCTCTGTGGCTAAAACAACACATGTGAATCTTTATGTGAAACTGGGCTTTTGCAAATGTATATAATTATATTGTTGAAATGATTGCAGGAAACTGTTTGGGTTTATTAGAGAAGATATCAGTCTGGAACACAAGCTTGTTTACAAAATTGTCAACAGGAGACCAGCACTGGGACAGAATGTTCTATTTCGTTGCACCTGCAGTCTTGCCTCAGGAAAGAAATTGGCAAAATTATGAAACATTTTGTAAGAAACAGGAGAAGGATTTACACCAAAAGGATGCAGAATTTAAAATGCCAGGAAAAGACATCTTATATAAAAGAGGACAATGTTTTGTTTAGTGATAGAGATATGGAGATTTTAAAGAGAGGCACTCAGATGTAGGACTTTGTTTGAATTGCCTGTATGAAGAGCTATTCTGTACAATTTTAATTTGTTGTTACTTTATTGTTATTGATAATTATAAAATGCTACTGGCAAATTTGATAACTTCTCATGGTTTGCCTATGCTTCCTAATTTATGCCTCTACCACAGTTGGTGTCACTCGAAGTGGGATTAATGCCATGCATACTCTGTGCCAGGAGTTTTGTACAGGGGGTACTAGACCTGGTACCAGGGACACATAGAAGAAAGGTATAGATCCTGCAACAGCAAGCCCAGGAGTGATTACCAGAAGAATGGCAGCCAAACTAGAAGCAGAAACAAAAGGCAAAACTGAGACAGTACACCTGGCACCAGTGATGAAAGAAGAAGAATTAGCAGGGACAGAACCAGAAAGTCTATCTGCCTTCTTCAAATAGTGGTCTATACAACAAAGAGAGACTGAGAAACAGAGAAGAGAAGAGATGGAGTGACAGGCATAGTGATGGCTGGATGCTTTGCATGCTATCAAAACTGGAGGATCTGGTACAGGTCCAGCAGATCAACAAAACATAAACAACTTGAAAGGCATTACATTTACAATGCTGTGTCCCTCTGATGATATTGCAGCAAACCTGACAACTTTTGAAAGGGTTTCCAGAGGCTGCCAATGGTAAAATTAAAAAACAATGGGCAATCAGGCTGGTACCTTATCTGACAGGTAAAGCCCAACTTGTCTACAGCAATATGGACACTGGACTGTCAGAAAATAATGATCTTGTGAAAAGATAACTCTTAAAATATATGACGTCTCAGGAGAGACCTACAGGCAGAGATTCCGGTCCCTGAAATACCATTCAGTTGAAAGTCCTCAAGAAGCCTTCCCCAGCCTCAGAGAACTTCTCATTAATTGGTTATAACCAAAGGGCAAAACAGCCCCATAGGTTACTGACATATTTGCAATGGAGCATTTCATCAGCATCCTTCCTACAGATGTGTAGCTTTGGGTAAAAGAAAACTGAGCAGAAAGTGTGGAAAAGGTCTTTTCTTTGGCAAAGGACTATCAGATGGTCAGACAGGCACTGCAGCAGTGAAGTAGCAGCCAAGAAACAGTAAGACCCTCTTTTCCTGATTTAAATTCAGATCACATAAGAACTCTGATGGGGTAACACATCTGTACACAAAATACTTTATTTGTTCTACCTATAATAAGCCAGATCATATTGCAAGAAACTCCCACAAAAGTAAAAAGGGTAACTCTGGAGCAAACTTGGCCCTACCAAATTGAAGCAAGTATTTAACAGCTGCCAAGGTGGGAGATGAGACTGTGAAGGAGTTATAGATTTGGGAAGCAGACAAACTCTGGTGCATGTCAAAGTGCTGAGTAAAACACTATACAAAAGGACCAGGTAGTGGGGTCATCTACATCCATGTTCACACTTGATTCTACCCCACCACCCAAGTGTCTCTGAACATTAGTGGGGTCTCACAAAATAAAAGTGGGGATAGTACCAAAGTTACTTGTACCTGTGATTATTGGAAAAGACTTTCCAGGATTTGCAAAGTTAATCACGGATGGAGTAAACCCTGCTGTTTCAGCAGCTGTGATAACAATAGAACATGCAAAGAAAATCTCAAATATTGGAGACTCTTTTCCTTTTGGTGACTTTGATTCAGACTTGGTTGAGCACAGCTGCACAATCCAGAAGTCCAAGAAAGAAAGAAGATGCCTGGAAAACCAATGGCAACAAAAGGCTGCAGGACAATAGGTGATGGTACATGAAAATGCTGAAACTAAACTGATAACTGATTGTGATTTTGTTTCAAAGCAAACTAATGATGTTTCTCTCCAAGGTTATTTTAAGCAGTTGAGGGTGAAACAAAAACAGGGTGAACCAATGTTTAAAAAATGTAATAACCTACTGTACAGAGTTTGTGTTAATACTCAGACACAGGAACAGATACAACAAGCGGCCATACCAAAGAAGTAAAGAACTTAGTTGTTACAGATAGCCCACTATAGTTCTATGGCTTGCTATTCAGGGAGGGATCACACCCTTGCCAGATTGCTGTACCAGTTTTACTGGCCTGGGATTCATGAGGTTGCTGCTGCCTATTGCAGTTCTTGTGCTAAATGTCAGAAGTAGCCCCAATGACTAAAAAAGACAAGGCGCCCCTATGCTTGATAGATGTGCCTTTTAAGAGAATTGCAATGGATATGACTGGCCCCTTAGACAAAAGTGAAAAGGGTATTCGATTCATTTTGGTGCTGTTTGACTATGCTGCTCAATACCCAGAGGCAATTACAATGTGGATTGTCACAGCCTCAAAAGAGGCAACAGAGCTTGCAAATATTTTCAGCAGGGTAGACATACCTGAAGAGATTATTATGATCAGGGTAATAATTTTGGTGCTGCATTGCTGAAGGAACTGTGCCAACTACCATGTGTCACTGCCATAAGAACCTCCCCTTATCACCCACAGACAGACGGTCTTTCTGAGCATTTTAATCAAACACTACAATGCATGTTTAAAAGGTTTGTGAAAGGTAAAGGGAAAGATTGGGACCAGTGCTTACCTTACCTGCTTTTTGCTTACAGAGAAGTGCCACAGGCTTCAACAGGTGTTTTACCCTTTGAAATGCTGTATGGTAGACAACCTAGAAGGTCACTAGATGTAACAAAATAAACATGGGACGATAACTCCACGCAGAAAAAATATGTTACCTCTTACATGTGTGCACTGGGAATTAAACTGGCAAAATATGTTTAGATTGCCCACAGTAATCAGAAAGAAGCCCCAAAACAGCGCAGGGTGTATTGTGACCATGGGTAAAAGAAAAAGTTTTTGAGCCAGGTGAAAAGATCTTGTTCTGTTACCCACTACCGAAAACAAACTGTTAATGAGGAAGCAAGGGCCATATAGAGTGGTTAGACAATACTGGTACAGTTAACTATGAGACTGAAACCCCTGATAGGAAAAGTTCTACCAAGGCAAGCAGTGGACGAGAATGGAGCTGTAATCGAGAGCTCTAAGGCACCCTTCCACCAAATTTGTCAATAACTCTCCTTCACCTTTGGCAATCCAGGTGATGTAGGTATCATTCATTAGTAAAAAAATCAGTGCTAACAAATTCCAAAGTTTGGCATCAAAGGAAGCAGTCATTCTTAAGTTGTTAACCGAAAACTGTGGCAGCCGTCTGTGAAGTACAAGGTGGGAATGATGTCAGGAGTGCCCTGGACACAAACCCATGGAAGGAACTGAAATGAAAGGACTACTGCAGCAAGTCCTTTAGGAAATTACAACCATTAAATCTTCAGTGGCAGTACTAGAAGGGAAGGTACTCTCCCTACTAAACCAGACCCGTGATGCTGCGACCTGCCTCTCATACATCGATGAGAAGGAGACCCACCATGAGGCATGAATCCAGGAGCTTGAGAGGCTGGTACAGCTTCTATGGCATCAAGCAGAAGGTGCTGAAAACCATAACAAAAGGAACAATTTGAGATTCATAGACTTCCCAGAAGGAGCCGAACAAAAAGATCCTGCTGGTTTTCTTCAACAAGAGCTGCCCAAGTTGCTGAACTACACCTGGCGGCCAGGCATTGAGATAGGGCACACTGTTCCTTGGCACCCTTCCCAAACCTGGAGAAGACCCCAGCCATTGCTGGCAAAATTCTTAAGATTTCTGGAGAAACAATGAACACTTGTGCTGGCCAGGGAAAGAGGATCACTAAGCTGGAATGGCTACATCGACATTTTACTGATTATTCATCAGACCTGGCAGCCAGAAGGAGATTCACAGAGGCAAAGAAAGCATTACAGAAGCGTAAAATATCCTACTGCCTACAGTACCTAGCCAAAATGCAAATCAATCAAAATGGGGTGCTGAGCACATTTGAATCCCCTGAAGAAGCAGACAGCTACTTCAATACCAACTAGCTAGAGAAATCACCCCATGGTGAAATGGAATGCAGCACCAATTGGACAATAGACAGCCATCCAGAGGGGGACATCAGCCACAGTCGAGGAATCCAGGACCATAGCAGAGGCAAACTGACAGTGCAAGCATGCAGTAGCAGACTACTAAGGCCAAAAGGTGCAGCAGAAGACACAGAGAAAAAAACAAACCAGGGTCTGACAGCCACAGAGTCAGTCCAGAGGTCAGAGACAGTAGCAAAGACTCTCACTTGTCAGTCTCCAGCTTGGACTCCACTGAAGAGCTTACCCTGAAGAGGCTTTGCCAGCACAAAGATGTCCCACAAGATCACACCAGTTTAGCCACTACTGTTCCAGAATCCTCTGCTGAACTGACAGTCACCTCCCCTGCTTGGGCAGAATCAGCAGAACCCAAAGGAGCCAAATGGTCAGACACTACAGCAGGGAGATCAGATTTCTTACCCAAGTGGACCAGGCTACTGCCTGCAGTAAACAGGCAAGGAACTGTGACTTAACCTATGTGAGGGATAGCATAAAAGCAACAGTGATATAGAGAGGGGAGGAGGTAGGGAATGGAGCCACAATTCACATTGGCATGATCTACAAACCTCCAACATGGGGTTGGGGGGTTGGACAAGGTTCTGGTGAAAACCATCCAAAAGATGACACAGAAGGGAGAGATGCTGCTGGTAGGGGACTTCAATCTGGCAGCTGTAGATTGGTGCATCCTAGCTGCAGCTTCAGCTAGGAGTAGACATCCTGGACTCCATGCAGGGGCCTTTTCTCAAGCAATTAGTAAAAGAGTCCACTCATGAGGAGGCAATACTACACCTTGTACTCACCAATGAGGACAATGTTATAGACATCACAGTGGGTGGCCACTGGGGACCAGTGATCACTATTCGGTGTGGTTCAATATATGCACTGTGGCAAAATCGAACCACACAAAGGTGATGGTCCTGGTCTTCAGGAGGGCCAATTTTAAAAAGATTGAGGAATGCCTCAGAGAGGCCCGGGCAGAGGGGAAGGACTTGGGGAGTGGAGGAACAGTGGGCAAAACTAAAAGAAGGGATAGTGAAGGCAACAAACCTCTGTGTCAGGCAGGTAAGCAAAACCATGAGGAAAAAGAGACCAATATGGTTCTCAAAAGAGGTGACCATGAAGGTAAGGGCAAAAAAGTTAGTATTCAGGAGATATAAGGAGACACAGAGGAAAGAGGATAGCGAGATGTCATCGGGAAAAAAAGAAAGAGGCAGGGAAAGCAATTAGGAGTGCAAAGGAGAAAATAGCCCAGGTAGTAAAGAAAGGGGACAAGACATTTTTCAGGTATGTAAGCAAAAAGAGAAAGACCAGGGGAGGGATAGTAAGATTTAGGAGGGGGGGAGTGTGTGGAAGGGGGACCAGGAAAAAGCAGACATGCTGAACAAATACTTTTGTTCAGTGTTCACAGAGGAAGGGGAAGATGAAGGACCACAGATAAGTGACAAGAGCATCAGAGGAAGGAAAGTAGACACTGGTCCATTTACAGAGGAGAGAGTCCTGAAAGAACTAGCAAATCTGAAAGTGGACAAGGCAATGGGGCCAGACAGAGTGCATCCAAGGATACTGAGGGAGCTCAGAGAGGTGCTGGCTGCACCTCTGACAGCCTTCTTCAACAAGTCACTGGAGATCGGAGCGGTTCCAGAGGACTGGAGGAAGGCAGCTGTAGTCCCACTTCACAAAAGTGGTAGCAGGGAGGAGGCTGGCAATTAAGAGCCAGTCAGCCTGCCTTTGGTAGTGGGAAAATTAATGGAATCGCTCCTGAGGGAAAATATTGTGGAATATCTTGAATCCAGTGTCTTACATGGTTCGAGACAGCATGGATTCACTGGAGGGAGGGCATGTCAAGCAAATCTGATAGATTTCTTTCATTGGGTGACCAGGGAATTAAACCAGGGTAGAGCGGTGAATGTGGCCTACCTAGATTTTGGTAAGGCCTTCGACACTGTTCTGCATAGGAGACTCATAAACAAGCTGGGCAGCCTAGGAGTGGGTCCAAAGGTGGTAAACTGGTTGAGGAATTGGTTAGGGGACAGGAGACAGAGGGTGGTGGTAAATGGAGTTCACTCCGAGCAAGGGAGGGTGACCAGTGGGGTGCCACAGGGATCAGTACTGGGACTGGTCCTCTTTAATGTCTTTATTAGAGATATTGCAGAAGGGCTAGGTATGCCTTTTTGTGAATGACACTAAAATCCGTAATAGGGTAGGCACTGGGGGGGGCAATGATTAAAGATCTAAGAAAGCTAGAAGAGTTGTCAGGGGTGTGGCAGCTAAGTTTCAGTGTGAAGAACTGCAAAATCATGCACTTGGGACACAGAAATCCAGGAGTGGAGTACAAAATGGGGGGTGTAGTATTAGAGACTACTAAACAAGAAAGGGATCTGGGGGTAATCATATCTGATGACCTAAAGGTGGCCAGACAGTGTGACAAAGCAGTGGAGAGAGCTAGTGGGATGCTAGGGAGCTTAGGGAGGGGTATCACCAGCAGAAAGCTAGAGGTGGTGTTACTGCTGCATAGATAACTGGTCAGCCCTCACGTAGAGTACTGTGTCCAGTTCTGGAAACCACATCTCTAGAAAGACAGACAGAGTAGAGGTGGTCTAGAAGAGGGCAACTAAAATGGTGCAGGGTCTGCATCAAAAGCCCTATAAGGAGAGACTAAAGGACCTCAATGTACACCCTGGAGGAAAGGAGAGAGAGGGGGGATATGATGAAGACTTTCAAATACCTCAAGGGTATACATAAGGTTCAAGAGGGAAACATGTTTCAGAAAAAAGATGCTCAAGAACTAGGAGACATGCTATGAGGATGGTAGGGGTAGAGTCAGGGGAGATGTGAGGAAGTACTTCTTCACAGAAAGAATGGTGTATGCCTGGAACAGCTTCCCAGCAGAGTTGGTGTGGGCAAAAACTAACTGCACTCAAGAATGCATGGGATAGACATTAGAGAAACTTAGTGGTAAGGAAAGAAGGGGCAAAGTCGGAGATCAAGTAGGGTCTGTGGTGTTACAGTAGGTAGGGAAAATGGGCAGACTAAGTGGATCAAGCAGTCCTTATCTGCTGTCAATGCTATGTTCCTATGTATTTAGGCCAGACTGTTAATGCAGGTATAGTGCTGTCTGAACTGATAATATCTGGGTTCTGAATCTTCACTCCATCAGCATTTTAACTACAATCTCTTATATATGGTCCGGTGGGCCATGGCATAATTTCCACCAACCACAGGGGCTAGGGATGTCATATGCTCAGGCCGAATGCTGGTAAATGGGGGGAGGGAGTCTCTGTTAGCAGATACTCCTAGCCCTCCTGCTGACATCTGAGCTCTTGGCTAGCTGACACTGCACTTTTCTCTCCATGTTTGCCTGGCCAACAAGCCACTCTAGAATGGTTGTCTAGGGCACAGTTCTGCAAGTGGGGCCCATGGTCTATTGATCAGGACTTAGAAAACCCTTCCCAAACACCCTCAGCATGCTGTACACCCAAGGTATCAGGGAACCAAGTGGAGCCCATTCCTTGTGACTGCTGCCAGCTGGAAGCCACTCATACCCGTGGTTAGCTGGACTATGTGATATTTTTATGAGCAGCACCATGCTTCCTCTCAGCTAGCAGACAGGGAGTCTCACACCCTACTGATCTATGACCACCCCCGCTACTGAATACCAGTCATGCTGCAGTGAACCCTTTAGATGTGAACTCACACTGCCCCCCTTTTCAGGGCTCTTATGCCTTCAAGGAGTTAATGGTGTATGGCCCTTTATTTCCCTTCACCTGCTTCCTCACCTACCTGGGCTGTCACTGGTCAATTAAGCTAAAGAGGCTACCACATTGGTCTATGGCTAAGCTGAGCAATGGCTATACCTTAATTTGACAGCTGAAGCTGGCAGCCATCCAAGATTGCTAAATATCTCACCAGGATAGCCTCCCACATCCCATGATGTGTTAGCCAAGATGATGTGTCAGTCATGAAAATGCTTGCCCACGTATGCAGACACACTGAAGCAGGGGCGCACATTGCTATTTAGTTGAGTGGTGAGGACTGCAAGATGACAGCCTTCAGATAGTAAATGAAAGAGGTGCATGTACCACAGTGGTTCCTCAAAAAGGGAGTGTCATTCCCCACCATCTGACACACTTCAGTCCAGCCAGAGTGGCCAACCATGAATGCCGCAGGCACCTAGAATGTGCTGCTAGAATGCAGCAACATGGTGGATGTGAGAGGCCAGCCAGTACCTCTCACGGACAATGAAGTAGCAATTGGGCAAGACCTGCAGGCCTAGGCCCTCGGGGGGGGGGGGGACCGGGAACACTAATGTAGGAATGTTAGCTATGGGAGGAATCATGGATTGCAAACTACCATATCCAGGAGTGGTGGAGTGTACACAGGGGCACAGATTAGACTCCTGCCACAGTCACTGGCAATGTTTACTAATAGCAGCACATCCTAGATGTATTTGACCCCCCACCTACACCAGACCTGTCCTACCTTGCCCTTTCTCCCACCCATTTCACCCCGTTTAGGCAAAGGGCACAATTCAGGGATGCCCTAATTTTATCTGTTATTCACCTTGATGTTTTTTTCTACATGCGTTAGGGACTGGGGATGGCAGTTTCGGGGTGGTACTACCCCCACTCTGCGTACATCCCTAGCCAAAAATAAGTTAGTATGTTTTCTGTTCTGCAAGCATTACTTGTGATGGTTTTGAAAATATTACTGTTATTCTGCTTTTAAGTGTCTGTAGTAGTTTTCCCAATGACTATGATGTCTTATGTACCAGGAACCTAACGAGGAACCCATTACGATTCATTCACCATACAGCTGGGGCAAAGGAGGATGTATGGGTCCTTACAGGAGGCCTGACACCCTGACAGCAGTTTGCCACCACTAGGGGTCCCATCCCCACACAGCATCTATACTTCATTTTGACCACAGGCATCCAAGGTGCCAAGTACACTCCCCATAACAAACCAGATGGCTAACACTACATTAAATGGGTTTCATGGAATGTGAAAGGTATTTGCTCTTGAATTAAGTGGTGTAAGATTTTAGATTTCCTAAGGAGGGAGGAAGCTGGGTGACCTTCTTAAAGGAGACTAATTTGTCCAAAACTGAATTTAATAAGCTTAAAACTGCTTGGATGTCCCAGGATTTTAGCAACTTCTATAACACCAAGAGTAGAAAAGTAGCAATACCGATACATGAACACGTCTCCTTCATCCCAACCAAAGTTTCCTCAGATGTGGCAGGCAGATTCATGATAGTGCAGGGGAACTTGGAGGGGCAGGAAGTCACACTATGTAATGAGTATGGGCCGAACCTCACAGATGCAAATTTCTTCCACTCCCTTGCTCAGACCCTGCAGGAACATAGGAACGTTCACCTAGTCATGGGCAGAAACGTGAATACAGTCCTTGATGAATTTTTAGACAGGAGTAAATCCCCCACTGGTCACAGCACCCAGGCCTCCGTGGCACTGCATAATCTCACCCAGGAGCTGGGGCTGGTAGACATCTGGAGGATAGTCCACCCCACTGGGAGAGACTCCATGTTCTTCTCCAGTCGACACCAGATTTTCTCTAGAATAGACCTCTAGTTAATTCCAGCCCAATGGATCTCACACATTGCAGATGCCCATATAGGTGTAACATAATCTCAGACCATGCCTCAACCTCCTTCATGTGGGTACCTCCCAGAGCCACCGACCAAGGCCGGGGAATTTGATACCTCAACATGTCCACTTTAAGGCACAAAGGGTTCTGGAGTAGATTGAAGGAGGAGATCAGGACTTTTCTCGGGGTGAACAGAGCTGAAGATACTTCTACTGCCACTCACTGGGATACCCTTAAGGATTACATATGGGATAGGTGCATCAGTTACACTTCATTCCTTAAAAAATTAAATATTGAGGAACTAAAGACCCTGCAAGAAGACTTCAAAGGGAAATAAAAATATACAGGGAGGCATTCGGTGATAGGAGAGGCCTGCTGGTGGAAATAAAAGGTACAGATTCAATCTGCTATTCCATCAGATGGTAGAATATGCCCTGTTCTGCCTGCAGCAAACCTTCTGGGAATCTGGAGAGACACCTGGCAGGTTATTAGTATGTCAACTGAAAAAGCACCAGGAAAGCTCCCAAATGATTTTCATTAAGCACAAGGATGGAACCTTTACTAGGGACAAGAAGGCCAAATGAGGAACTTCTAAATTTCTACAGGACTCTCTACTCCACTGAGACTCGGGCCCAGGAAGGTGAATGAGAAGCACTCCTCTCCAGTCTGCAGCAGCCCTCCTTGGATGATACTACCAAGGTGGCCCTGGAAAGGCCACGTTTCCAAGAAGAGGTGGGGAAAGCTTTGAGCAGCATGCCTACAGAGAAAGCCCCAGGGAAGAAGTAGGTGGAGTGCTGTTAAGTCACTAGCTCCCAATATTCTGAGTTCATATCTGTGTGTGTGTGCTGATGAGCCCCATATTATTAAGGTCAGTGTTCCTCATTTGCTATATTTTGAGTATCATTGGCCCAACATTTTAGTGGCAAAATCTTAAGCGGTATATATTGTCTGCCATGCAGGTACTGGGTTTTATCTTAGTTTCCGCATAATCAGTCCCTTCCCAATCTCCCAGCTCTGCACTTTCCCTGGACACCACTACAGGCTGATGAGAGAGAAGGACATAGACACTAAAATGAAAGTAGTCATGACAAATAAAGCCAAACAGATGTTCATCACTGATTAAAATTGTTGACGATAAGTAAGGAATGAACTAAACTAGATTTTGATAATCAGACCCTGGTTTTTAAGTATTTTTGTTACTACAATGTACACAAATAAAGAAACTGAATAGTTAATACCCAAATGTAATCCTCTGTTAATTTTCCCATATTTTACCAATACAATATACACACTTCTATTATCCACCAAAAAGTTGGTGCACCAAAGTTGGCAGATAATAGAGGGTACACTGTAACAGAAATAACATGTACAAAGATTACATTGCCAGAAATCATGGCAGGATTTAAGGAAACAAAAGAAGAAGTAAAATCCCACAAAATAAGGTTAAAAGATACGGAAGGTAGAATAAACAGTACAGAAGACCAGATGGAAAGAGAGAGTAGAGAGAGAGAGAATTATAAATAGCAGACAAATAAATAAAATAGAAGAAAATATGAAAAACTTAGAAAACAGAAAAAGATAAAACAATTTGAGAATCTTTGGACTAAGAAAAAGTATAGAGGGAGCACATACTGTCACTTTTGCCAATAAATTACTCACACATACTGCAGGATTACCACAAGACAGCAATAAATATTTAATAGAAAGTGCTCATAGACTGCTTAAGCCTAAACCTGCCCCAGGAGAAAGGCCAAGGTCCCTGGTCTTGAAAACACTGGGGGCCCGATTCCAAGATGCATGTTGCAGCTCATGGGTGTATGCAACTTGTGACATGTGCCACTATGCCAGGGACCCTGTGCCCTATTCCAAGACAGGCAGGGTCCCTTGCACTTACGTCCTCCAACTTGCGGCAGCCACAGGGTTGTGCCACGGGAATGGCACAATGGACCTGGGTGCCGCAAGCTGCCAACCATGAAAAACAGCCCACCAAACCCCCCCAGCCATGAAAAAAGCCTGCAAGCCTCTGTGGGTTGGGGGGGTCGGCAGTGTGGCAGAGGAGCAAGGGTGGCGCCAGAAAAAACAGACCCAGGTGCCGGTGGGTGACACCCCCCGTATTGGGATGGGGGATGTCTCAGAGATGGGGGGCCGTGGGACACAGCTATTTGCATGTTGCGGCACTGTGGGGGGGGGGGGCAACCGCCATTTGGCCAGGACTGATGCCCCTTAGACCAGCTAACACCTGGTCTAACCTCACAGTGCTGCAGTGTGGCTTAGAATAGTGTAATGGGGTTACAGCAGCCGCCCTTTCAGAATAGGGTGCAGCTGCTGCAGTACCCCCACCATGCCATAGGGGCTGTGGCTGGTGGAAGTCCCCTTGGGTGCAGGCCACCTGCGCCATGGCACTGGCTGACTCTTGTAATCGCAACCAGCGTAACACATGTTACAAGGTGCGACTTGCACCTTTGGGTTTGACACAAGTCACCTTGCAACATGTGTAACTCATTTTAGAATTGGGCCCCAGGTTTTCAACTAAAACTTTTCATACAAAGGGTACTAAGAGATAAGCAAGTCTCTGAGTTTGAGGGGTGTAAATTAAAAGTATTTAATGATCTACCTCCAGAAACTAATAAAAGAGACATGCGTTTTCCCTTAAAAAAGAAAACTCAGTGATGCTGGTATCAAGTATAGCTTAATTTTTCCCACACAGCTAAGAGTTTGGTCATCTACAGACCTCAAAGTATACAATGGATTTGGCTCAGCAAAAGCCGACCTTAAAAATAATTTCACAAACTTTGACTTTGCAGCAGCTGCATCAAAAAGTTTCAGTCATTAAACTGATGAAACTCTTACCTTTTATAATGGATATAATTGTCCACTTGCAAAAGAGCTTATCTCTGATAGTCTGATGTGGTGGCAGTATAGCCTAGAGGTTAGAGTAACAAGCTGTAAATGAGATTAGTACATCCAGCAGACCTGGGTTTGATTCCCATAACCTCTACTTGTATACTGTGTGACTCTAAGCAAGTCACTTAACCTCCCCAGTGCTCCCAGGTCACCCCTGAAAACAGGCACGTGTGCCTAGTGGGCCTTACCCGGTTACCAAAGACTAAAATAAAATGTTAAATTTTTCTCCTCAGCTCATTCCTAATGCCAATAAAAATAAATAATAACACCCAAACACCCAGTGCACTCAGGGTCTTATTGACTGGCAACACACTTAAGGAAGTAAAAGCATAACTGGAGTCCCCAGGGGGCAATTAAGACAGCAGGAGAAGTCCGGGAGCCACATCACCTAAGCCCGCCTTAGGAAAGGAAGGGTCTTCCACCCCCTCGGCATTATAGTCAGAGGTGTTCAGCCCTATAAGCATTATAAATAAAAATCCCAAGTTTCTTGATCATGGTACTGCAGTTACTGTCTCGGCTCACTTCTGCGTGGTATGCTGACCTATGGTGCAAATGATCAAATATGTGGAGCTGGTGGATCTGCCATGAGGGATTGATAAATTTTAAAAACTAATCTGATCCCACAGTAAAAGTTTGTTTTCAATATGGTAACTTGGGTCTGATGGGAGGATTGGGGGATTCCAAAGTGCACCTACTGTATATCAGAAAATTATTTGGAATAGGTGGACAGTTTTAAAATGGTTAAAATATATTTTGAGTCATGTAACAATTTATACTATACTCCATATCATTTATATAAAATGGGATTAAGACAAAATTATAAATGTGTAAAATGCAGCACCGAAAAGTGTACTATAATACACATCTTTCGGACATGTAAACCTAGTCAACCCTTTTGGGATAAAGTTCAAGAGTTCTTAAAGACGTAAAAACAATTACACCACCAAGGTGGACCTGGAAAGGCCATTTTCCCAAAAAGAGGTGGCAAAGGCTTGTAATGTAGAGACCTGCATTACAGGATGTGTCAGTGTTGTCAGAGTAAACAGCAAAGACGCACAATAGTACTAATAGGAGCCACATGTAAAAATGCCATTGGAAATTTGAACTACATGAAGCCCTAAAATTAGAAAATTTTACACATGATCTCTTTGAATATGAGGACAATTTCACTCTAAATGGGGGACTTTTTGCAAATATGTTAGATGGACAAAGTGGTTCAGACTCAGACAGTTAAATAATCAATTAAAACTGGAAACATTTTATCACTTTTGGGAGTAAAGCGTCCAGGTTGGCTAAGTCACAATGCTTTAACCTCTGCATTCATAATTGTTACTTTACCATTACTTTTTCATCTGTAGTCATTTAATATTTTTTTTTTTTCTCCAGGTCGGCTAGCATTCTAGCCATCCGTCCAGCCCCGTACCCCAGCATCAGGCTACAACCCCTCTTCCCCGACAGATTACACCCCATGGTAGGGCAGCGAGGAGCCCCCCAAGCTGTACTCACCTCTGCCAGGATCCAGTTCGAGGAGCGCCATTCGGGGTCGGGGCCTGCAGCGGGTGGCTGCCTCATCTAGCCGACCGGGACTATTTTCTTGTTTCCTCCCTCGAGAGTGGGGCGTGCAATGCTGCCAGTGGAGAGAGTGTGCATGCATCCGCACATGCTCCTCCCGGTGCCTGCCCCACTAGGTCCCTTCTTACAGCATCAGTGCTCTGTCCCCCAGCCACTGCCAGGGATCAGAAGTGCACTGACCACTGAAATCCCCCTCCCCAGAGAGGGAGTGCAGTCCCTCAGATGCTCAATCCCTCTCCACCCCTGCCGACCCCTGGCAGCCCATGCTCATTCCCGAACATGGGTCACCAGCATAGCGCGAGGTAAGGAGACCAGCCCCTCAGCCCTCAGTACCACCGGGCCAGCTGTAGTCATTTAATATAAAAGACTAAACTATCTTTCTTTATTCAACACCTTTCCTATCCTTTACTCTGCTTCTTACTAAGTGAAGACATCAATAAAAAACATTAAAAGGAATTCTAATTCCTGTGAGATACTAGTTGTTGTCACTCAAGGCCTCCCAGGAAAGCAGAAATATGAAACTAATAAGAAATAACTTAATTGTAAGCCATTTGTTAAATGTTCATCGCTTTATTGTGATTTATTTTATTCCTTTTTTTGCACCTTAATAACTTTGCAACTGTTTGATGGATTTGGCTGAAATTTAGCATACACGATCAAGAACCATAGGCCTTAGGATCTGCCAAGTTTTGTACTGGTCGGATACACAGCTGCGGAGTTATTAAGCATGATCTGTGCACGCATTTACGCTTTTTCTGGAATTCTACGGTCGTGCCTACAGGTCACACAGTTTGCACGACCGGCCCAAAATCTTCAGGAAACATGCAGCTGTGGCCCCTGATGTGCCTTTTGAAGATTTCATGAAAAAATATTAAACTGTTCAAAAGTTATGGCAGTCCGAACTTCTGTTTTTTTTCCCATAGGATAACATTACGGCATTAGCCGCTCCTTTGAGGGCCTGTATCTCGAAAACGGTGCGAGATACAGAGTTTTTGTCGAAAAATTTTAGCCCCATCATGGGGGCTACATATATAACTAGCCAGGAAAGTGATAATGCATATGACTTTTGAATTTTTTTTTCTATGTCGTACGGTTACTGAGATATATACAATTTACTATTACAACTACTGATTTTTGTGTTCCAAGAGTCATTATTTTGCATACATTCTTTCTACTCACTGTCTTTCTCTATACAGCTTTTGGGGAAAACCAGCCTGTGCACCTACATTACTCTTACCATTACCGTTTTTGCTTGTGGTTCCGTACACGTTTCACTTACCGTTCACGCTTACGCCACCATGTGCGTACCCTTTATGCTTACTTGCGGTTGCGCTTCCGTTGTTTTTAACATTTCTGTCTACAGTACTGTTCTTCTTCTGTTTCGCTTTGCATCATCATGCGCATTACGATTTGTGTTTGCGGGCACAATGTTACAATGCGACAAGACATCACCCTGCTCCCACCGCTGCATTACATTCACTGTTTCTCATCATCATTCTCAAAAAGAAGACAAATTAGAGAAAAACTCCATTTAATGCATCAGTTAGGGTTGTTCCACAGTGACAAAAGCGAGGAAATTCGATGTTAGGGTTGAAACCCTCTTTGCACCCCTCCAGCCCACCCCCCCAACTGGAATCAGGGTGTGCATTGGGATCATTGGTCCTGTCACCCCATTCTCCTATTCCTCAGCTTCTTTCCACATGTGATGGGGAGACACTTAGGGCCGATGACCCCAATGCGCACCCCGATTCCAGTTGGGGGGGTGGACTGAAGGGGTGCAAAGGGGGTTTCAACCCTAACATTGAATATATCAGCACGGTAGTGCTACCATAGTTAGGGTTGAGGAGCCATTTCTATGTTAAACCCCAAAACTTTGCACCTTAATAACTTTGCAACTGTTTGACAGATTTGCCTGAAATTTGGAATACACCATCAAGAATCATATGCCTTGGGATCTGCCGAGTTTTGTACTGGTTGGATATACGGCTGTGGAGTTATTAGGCATGATCTGCGCGTGCGTTTACGCTTTTTCTGGAATTCTACGGTCGTGCCTACAGGTCATACAGTTTGCACGACGGCCCAAAATCTTCAGGGAACATGTGGTCAGGGTCCCCAATGTGCCTTTCAAAGATTTCGTGAAAAAATATTAAACGGTTCAAAAGTTATTCAAAAAACAATTTCCCATTATAAGTCAATGGGAAAAGTTAACAAAAAGTTCGACAGTGTCGCAAATGCACTTTTTACTGTCGCAAATGGCCCTGTTACTATCGCAAATCCGCCATCTTGTTTTCAGTTAGTGATCGGAAAAATGCTTGGCATTTAAAATTGAGACCCTCTAGCAACCTAAATCTTTTGTATTCACCTAGTCGGGCCCTGAGTATGCTAGCCATGTCTTTATTTTGGGGTAAAACACCCCAGAAATATGTTTTCAGATTTCTGGAAAAGTACTTTCATCAAAGTAGTGTCACACTCACGAAAGTGTTGCAAATTTTTTGAAGCTTTGTAAATTACGACACTACTTTGCGACACTATGCCCAAAATAACAGTAATTCTTTGGCACTCCGCTGCAAAAGAACGGTTGGGAGTTTTGGGCTGAAATTTGGAGAGATCGCAGATGACATCTCACAGATGTGCCTTTCAGTGCTGTATTGAAAAAATATTATACAGCGGCAAAGTTACGGCACTCCAAAGTTGACAGTTTTTCCCATAGGATAACATTACGGCGCCCGACGCATTACAGGAATCCTTTGGCACCCTGCTGCAAAATAATGGTTTAGTCTTTTTTCCTGAAATTTGGAGGGAAGACAGCCAACAGCCCACAGATGTGCCTTTCAGTGGTTTGGTGAAAAAATATTACAGGGAGGCAAAGTTATGGCACTCCGAACTTCTCTTTTTGTCCCATAGGATAACATTACGGCATTCGCCGCACCTTTCAGGGCCCGTATCTCGGAAACGGTGTGAGATACAGACTTTTCATCGGAAAAATGCTTAAGCCCCTAATGGGGGGCTAAGCACAAAATTAGCCAGGGCAGTTGTAAATCATACGACTTTTACATTTTTTTTCTACGTCGTACGGTTCCTGAGATATAACCTATTTAGTATTCCAAGTTCTCATTTTCTGCTCCGATACTCATTATTATGCATACATTATTTGTACTCACTGTCTTTCTCTATGCACATTTTGGGGAAAACCAGCCTGTGCGCTTACATTATTTACTGTTGCCCCTTTCCGCTATGTTCTCCGTACTGCTTCACTATCTGCTGACGTCTGCACCACCATGTGCTGCTATCCTTTGCATTTTCATTTGCGCTTGCGTTTCTGTTATTTTTTGCCATTTGTGTCTACAGTACTGTTTCTCTTTCTGTTTCACTTTGCGTCACCATGCCCATTGACATTTCCGTTTGCAGGCACCATGTTACTATGTGACAACACATCATGTGGCAGACCATTCCCGTCTACGCCACCATGTGTGTTACCCTTTCTGTTCTCAATCGCACTTGCGTTACCATGTGCACCACTGTTAGCACTTCTGTTTGCATTGCTGTTCCTGTTACTATGCCACAAGACATCATGTGGTGGAAGCGCGGGGCCCTCCCGCCGCTGCATTATGTGGCGTGAGCGCGGGGCCCTATGTGCGTTATCCTTTGCGTATTCATTTGTGCTTGTGTTTCTGTTATCCTTTACCATTTGTGTCTACAGTACTGTTTCTCTTTCTGTTTCACTTTGCGTCACCATGCCCATTGACATTTCCGTTTGCAGGCACCATGTTACTATGTGACAACACATCATGTGGCAGACCGTTCCCGTCTACGCCACCGTGTGCGTTACCCTTTCTGTTCTCATTTGCGCTTGTGTTACCATGTGCACCACTGTTAGCGCTTCTGTTTGCATTGCTGTTCCTGTTACTATGCCACTAGACATCATGTGGCAGAAGCACGGGGCCCAAAGGGCCCCGCGCTCCCACTGCCGCATTATGTGGTGGGAGCGCGGGGTCCAGCCACTGCATTACATTCACTATTTCTCGTTATCATTCTCAAAAAGAAGGGAAATTAGAGGCAAAAAACTCCGTTTAATGCATTAGTTAGGGTTGTTCCACAGCGACAAAAGTGAGGAAATTCACTGTTAGGGTTGAAAACCCTAATTCCGCGAATTCACACACCCCCAGCACCACACACACACAGACACACACACACACATGCAAGTTTGGGGGAGGACCAAGTCAACACAACCAATGACAGACATCCAGCAGCAGGTGACAGAAATAACAAACAATTGTCTAAATGTACTACGAGACATCCCCACCCACCTGACCAGGTACTGCATGCTCAGTGGAGATCAACAGCAAAGCTGAGGCCATGTACACCAAACGTACACATCCCTGATTGCAGCTGCGCACAACGTACCACACTTAGTAGTTGCATGGCCTTACCTAATGATGACCCACACCACACCACAACTGGTACTGTGCCGTTAGTCAATATAAATGCTAAAGGTGCATGATCACAGTTGTAGAAAGGTTTTTAACACTAGTGAGTATACATTAAGAGAAGTCCATAAATTAACTACAAGACACTAGCATGCTCAAGATAAAGTAGTGTTACATTTAGTATGTGATTTTCATAGTAGTACATTTACTGCAACTGTTTACTGAAGTTAGAGAGGCTGATGTAAACGTATGGAAAAGCATTGCCTGTTCAATGCTGTGAAATTCGTACTGCCAGTATCAGATGCATTCTTACTGATGAAGCTGTACTGCTAATGTACATACATAGACCTTCAGTGTGTTTCAATACTAAAGATGCAGTAAGTATTCTTTGTAAGAAACAGTGTAATTGCATGGATCAGGCCAAGCAACTTCTAAATATCATAGGACTACTGAGCCAACAATGACGACAGTGGCGTGAAAAGTATTTGCCCCTTCCTGATTTCTTTCTATTATTGCATATTTGTCACACTGGATGTTTTCAGGTCTTTAGACAAAATATAATATTAGATAAAGGGAACCTGAGTGAACAAATAACACTTTTTTACTTATTTCATTTATTTAATGAAAAAGTTAACCAACACCAACTGGCACTGTGTGAAAAGTAATTGCCCCTCAGTTAAATCAACCCAATTAAAGGGATAATTAGAGTCAGCTGATTGAACACAGCCAGGCTTGATTACAGCCAGCCCTGCTCAATATAAACCTCACTTATTTTGATCCTTACCATCAGAGTCACATTGCCAGCACAAAGATTCAACAAGCACATTATGCCATGATCAAAGGAAGTTCCTGAAAAGATCAGAAAAAAATGTGTTGCCCTCTATCAGTCTGGAAAGGATTACAAAGCTATTTCTGAGGCTCTGGGACTCCATCGAACCACAGTGAGAGCCATAATCTCCAAATGGAGAACACTTGGAACAGTAGTGAATCTTCCCAGGATTGGGCGGCCTGCCAAAATTACTCCAACGGCGCAGCGTAAAATCATCCAGGAAGTCTCAAAGGATCCTAAAACAACATCCAAAGAACTGCAGGCTTCTGTTGCCTCAGCTAAGGTCAGTGTTCATGACTCACAATCAGAAAGAGACTGGGCAAAAGTGGGCTTCATGTGAGAGTAGCAATGAAACCACTGCTAACCAAGAAGAACATAAACGCTCGTCTCTCATTTGCCAAAGCACCTGGATGATCCACAAGCCTTTTGGGAAAATGTTCTATGGACAGATGAGTCCAAAGTGAAACTTTTTGGACGACATGGATCCCATAATGTCTCGCGTAAAGCAAACACAACATTCCACAGTAAGAACACCATACCAACAGTCAAACATGGTGGTGGTAGTGTGCTGGTGTCGGGATGCTTTGCTGCCTAAGGACCTGGATGACTTGCCATAATTAAAGGAACCATGAATTCTGCTCTGTACCAGAAAATTCTTAAGGAGAATGTCTGGTCATCCTTCCATCAGCTGAAGCTGAGCGTGAGTTGGGTCATGCAGCAAGACAATGATCCAAAACACAAAAGCAAGTCCACATCAGAATGGCTAAAAGAAGTAAAATTAAAGTTTTGAGTGGCCTAGTCAAAGTCCAGACTTAAACCCAATAGAGATGCTGTGGCAGGACCTGAAACGAGCAGTTCATGCTTGAAAACCTACCAAATGTTACTGAATTAAAGCAGTTCTGCGAGGAAGAGTGGGTTAAAATTCCTCCACAGCGATGTGAAAGACTGATATTGAATTATAGGAAGTGTTTGGTTCAGTCATTGCAGCTAAATGTGGCATAACCAGTTATTAAGTGTAAGGGGGCAATTACTTTTTCACACACTGCCAGTTGGTGTTGGTTAACTTTTTTTCATTAAATAAGTGAAATAAAAAAAAACCAAGTGTTATTTGTTCACTCAGGTTCCCTTTATCTAATATTACATTTTCTCTAAAGACCTGAAAACATCCAGTGTGACAAATATGCAATAATAGAGAAAATCAGGAAGGGGGCAAATACTTTTTCACGCCACTGTACCTGTATCGGAGATATCTATAGGATAGATTTTCCTGTAGGCACTTACACAGTATGTTGTACCTGATAAAGACAATCTCATTGCATCTGTGATGACTACCTTATTCAAATAGTGATACATTTACTATTGTTGCAATGAGTGATCTATGCTACTTATGGACACAGCCTAATTTTTTTAACAGTTGTTTCATACTCAGGCTGTATACGTAGTGTTTGGGTTTGCCACACTTCTGTCACTGATGCTATCAAAGTGATAACTATGTCAATTGTGGTACAACAGCAATCAAGTAGGTATAGTGTAGATATAAACAGAATGTCTTTTAGTATTGATTTAACTCATAATGGGATAAGTGTACTAGGACGGCAAGGGTTATTCTCTATCACTGACTCTGTCAGTTATAATCACACTAAGGTTTCGATGACTGTAATGATCAAGTTACACTGTTCTTCTTCATGAGTTCATATTCACAGCCATTCTCCAGTAAGTAGACAGAGTATGGTGTAACTGGGTGTGACACTGTGTTGCAAAACTCCTGCAGTGCCTAGCAGAGGGAGAGTATCTAGTCATAAAGACAATTAAGCAATAAGGCATGACCAATGGTTATGTTAAATGGTCTGTTAATCACCATGTAGGGGTTTAATGTTGAATGAGGCGTAGCCGAGTGCCACATGTCGCTAGACAGTGATAAACTGACCATTAACATAATACCTGGGAGTGGCTTATTGCTATCATAATAAAACTGTTTTTTTAAACAACATTAAAGCATGTTCATCATATGGTTAGGCTCTACATGTATGTTAATAAAAACTAAACATAAGGCTGTTACAATGTTTACAGTCAATTAGAAAGCTGCATTTCTCAAACCCTTGTTATAATCAAAGATATACCTTTACAATTCCTTGGTTTTGCTCAACTCTATTGCTCAGGTGGCCCATCACATGTGGTGTCGTCTGGTGTGGGGCATCTGTAGGTAAGGCCATGCAACTACTAAGTGTGGTATGTTGTGTGCAGCTGCAATCAGGGATGTGTATGTTTGGTGTACATGGCCTCAGCTTTGCTGTTGATCTCCACTGAGCATGCAGTACCTGGTCAGGTGGGTGGGGATGTCTCATAGTACATTTAGACAATTGTTTGTTATTTCTGTCACCTGCTGCTGGATGTCTGTCATTGGTTGTGTTGACTTGGTCCTCCCCCATACTTGCATGTGTGTGTGTGTGTCTGTGTGTGTGTGGTGCTGGGGGTGTGTGAATCCGGAGTTAGGGTTTTCAACCCTAACAGCAAATTTCCTCACTTTTGTCGCTGTGGAACAACCCTAACTAATGCATTAAACTGAGTTTTTGGCCTCTAATATATATATATATATATATATACACACACATATATACATACATACAAAACAGGAAGTCCCATCAAGGTATTGAATTCTGTGACTCCAGCAAGACTCATTTTCCAAATGGTGGCACTCTTAATTAAGACTGATTTCTCAGTTCCTTTGATCCATGAGCAGTTTCCTTTCTCAAACACATCAAATGACTTTTTATGACACCAGGTGCAATTAACTGACTTTCCTGAGGATGTCATAAAATGGATATTCCACTTCCTTATGACTCCAGCTGCAATTAACTGACCTTCCTGAGGACAACATAAAATGGATATTTCAGGTCTTAGCATCAAACAACCCAGCTCCTAAATGAGGCTATAAAATGTGAGTTCTTAGAAGTTAATCTCATCACAGATATCTGCTGTTTAACATATATCCTGTCCTGTTAGAACTGAAACCTGGGATGGGGGGTGAGGTGGGTTATCCAGGCACAGCATTTCTCATGACAGACAAACACACTACATGTTTTTATATTACAAAAAGCATAGATTAATCAGAACCAGCTGTCCAAGTGTCACACTGCCTACTTTATTTTGCAGCAATTCTGTGTTTCTGTTTTCATCAGCAAAATGTATTGGGTTTGAAATCTGTTGCAGTTGCAAACCAGGACCCAGATCATTATAATCTGTGGTTGTTGCTTTGGAGTAGTTAGTAAAAGCCATTGTGGGTTTGAAGCAGTATCCTTTCCCACCAAACCCATCGAAAGGTCAGGGACAATTTTATGTTGTTTTTAATTTAAACTGCATTTAAAAAAATTGTAAAAACTAACAAACCAACATATAAATGCATATCTCCACCATTAATCAGAAAATCTGAATTGTTGGCCCACAAAAAACAAACACCTTAAGCATGTGCTTGTTTCTCAAGGCCTGGAATTGCATACATAGCAACATGCTTCCTGATAGAGGTGTGTGAAGTTGTCAAACTTCACATTACAGTGAAATCTGCACAGTTTCTGCACTTTATTTAGTTCATCATGGAGTTTTCAGGGAAGCGATGAAGGCACTTCACAGGGAAACTCCACAAAGTGCAAATTTTAGAGGCAATGGTGGCCATTTTAAAGCCTTTTTTTTAACTACAAATTATCCACTTCATGAAATTCTTTTTGTTCAAGACTGAAAAAAGGAAACACCCTTCCCCTCCAAGTTTCTATCTCCCAATCGAACCATCCTCCTACCCACCTAGAACCTATATAATATATCATGTACTACCACTTTTAATGCAAATACATTTCAGTATTTAATATGTTGAATATGTCTGTTATAGTACATACATTATTATGTTCTGGGTATAGAAGTATAATACATGAATATACTTTTCTCCTTAGAGTATGAAAAGTTACTCCAGCCTGAGGCTAACCTAATGTGAATTAATCTAAGTGGATATGGATTATTTTATTCACAGACAGTTACTCAAAAGATATTACAACAATTTTTTTTTTATTATTATTATTATTTGGTAACTGGGTAAGGCCATCTAGGCACAAGTGCCTGATTTCAGGGGCTACCTAGGAGCACTAGGGTGGTTATGTGATTTGCTTAGAGTCACACAACATGCAAGTGAAGGTTGTGGGAATCAAACTCATGTTTACTGGATATCCCAAGCACTTTCATATCCATTACTCTAACCGCTGGGCTATACTGCCAGCCTAGGTTATAGTGCTATATGTCTGTTGTTTGAGTTGTTCATTAGTTTTTATTTGAAACAGTTGCTAGGTGAGCAAGTATAGTCCAAGAAGACCTCATTTCCAGTTGTAACCTGGAGAGTGAGGGGATACATAGGAGAAGAAGGGAGAGGGCTGGAGTGGGTCCAACAGTGGTAGACTGGGTAATAAACTGGTCAGGGGATAGGAGACAGAGGGTGGTGGTAAATAGAGTTTAATCCGAGGAAGGGAGGGTTACCAGTGGGGTGCCTCAGGGATCAGTGCTGGGACAGGTCCTCTTTAATGTCTTTATAAGTAACATTACAGAGGAGATGGAAGGGAAGATCTGCCTCTTTGAAAATGACACCAAAATCTGGAATAAGATGGACACTCGGGGTGGAAAGGATGAGAAGAGACCCGAGAAAATTTGAGGAGTGGTCAAGGGTATGTCAGCTGGGTTTTAATGCAAAAAAAAGTGCAAAAATAATGCACTTAGGGCACAGAAACCCAGGAGCAGAGTACAAAATGAATGAAGTGGTATTGACAACCACCAAGCAGGAAAGGGACCTTGGGATAATCATATCAGATGACCTAAAGGTGGCCAGGCAGTGTGACAAGGCAGTTAAGAGGTCTAGGAGAATGCTTGGGTGCATAGAGAGGGGTATCACCAGCAGAAAGAGGGAGGTGGTGTTGCCCTGTATAGGTATGTAATGAAACCCCTCCCAGAGTACTGTATCCAGTTCTGGAGACCACATGTCTGGAAGGACATAGACAGAGCGGAGGCAGTCCAGAGGAGGGCAACTGAAATGGCGCAGGGTATGCACCAAAACATAGAAACAAAGAATTTGATGGCAGATAAGGACCACTTGGCCCACCTCGTCTGCCCATTTTCCCTACCTGTTTCTTATATCCCAGATCCTAAATGATCTGCAGCTAATCCTGTCTTTCCTATCGCTAGACTCCCTTTACATCGGTCCCATGCGTTTTTGAATTCCCCTACCATTTTGGCCCCTACAACCTCTGCCGGGAGGCTGTTCCATGGATCCACCACCTTTTCCATGAAAAAATACTTTCTCACATTACCCCTATGTCTGCCTCCCTCTGTTTTCATATTATGGCCCCTAGCTCTTGATCATCTTTTTTCTGAAAGATGCTACTCTCATCTACCTTAATTACTTGAGGTATTTGAAAGTCTCTATCATCTCCTCTCCTCCAGGGAATACATATTGAGATCCCCCTGTCTCCTCTCATATGACTTTTGGTGCAGCCCCTGCACCACTTTTGTCACTCTTCTCTGAACTGCTTCTACTTTATCAATGTCCTCCTGGAGATGTGGCCTCCAGTACTGGACACAGTACTCTAGATGAGGTCTCACCAATGTTCTATACAGTAGCAACACCACCTCCTTCCTTCTGCTGGAGATACCTCTCCCTATGCACCCCAGCATTCCACTGGCTCTCTGTACAGCCTCCTCACATTGTTTGGTAACCTTTAGATCATCAGATATGATTACTCCCAGGTCCCTTTCCTGTTTGGTGGCCATCAGTACCCCCAACCATCATGTACTCCTGAGGGACTTAAAAATTTGTTTTTCTTTTTGTCTTTTACTCTTCCCCTGGTGTTCTACTGCAAGTTTCCCAGAAGAGCTGCTTCCACTCTGGTGAGACATCTGTAGAGGGCAACTGCTGTTGATTCTGTTGAATTCTGCTGGACTCTGTTAGCAGCAGTGGGCCAGATGCTGAGGCGCCACTCTCCTTCTAGTTTTATGTGTGTAAATCATTTAAAAAAGTGCTGTTATCCACTATTGTATTGTAAGGGGAAACTACTGTTTTACTGCTCTTTAAAGTAATTGCAGCTCCTTGTCTGAATATGTAAGGTGGGCCAGACGCTGAGGCGCCACAGGACCTCCATCCCCCACAGTCCTTTGTAGTGCAGATTTGGTCAGTGACGCTCAGAAAAAGGCTTGCTACTGCCTTTATTAATGCTGCCCTCCTCTGTCTCTCTCCAGCCTGCTTCCTTCAGCCCACAGCAACCAGCTGAGCGCCGGGCTTGCCCACCAGCGGTGGTCGCGGCACCTAGCCAAACTTGGGAAACCACAAGGCCGGAGGAACAGCGAGGGAGCAGTCGGAAAGGCGCAAATTTTTGCCCACCCGCCCCTTCCCCTTCCTGTGTGTTAATTTATAAGCATCTTCCCGCCGAAATCTCTTCCCCGCCCACAGCACTTTTCTCTAACCCAATAGACATTCACACCAGCTTGCTGACCCATCCAATCAGCAACTTCGCTACTCCATATTGCCAACTATCAATATCCCCCTCAGAATGGGGAGCTTGCTACTGATACTCCTGTCACTAATAGCCATAGGGTTCCACAATGAAGATGACCCTATTATACAATCTAAAGTGGTCAACCCGCCTAGTTTCTCTGGAACATCCCCCGTGGCTGACACCCATACCCTCATATATGTCTTGCCATTGCTGCATCGACTACAGTGGTACAATCACCATAAAGTTACACACATCACCATATATGTCTCAGACAAGGCCCACTACTGGGTATATAGATCCCCACTAAGCCTAGTCATCAAACTGCTAATTGGTATCCCAACACACTACCTTAAATCCACAGGGAGCACCCAAAACAAAGACTGGCAACGGAATAAAAAAAGGAGGACCAAAGACAGCCCCCTCTCCCTATCACTGGCAGCCCTTATGAAATTACTGATCTTCCTATTGCTCTGTATTGGTAATGTAGAAATCAACCCTGGACCTCTTGAAAGCATCACCTCTCCCTCAGCCCTATCCTCAATTAAAGGCCTCAGTTTCCTGCATATTAATGTATGCAGTCTGTTGAAAAAATTTACATTGCTACAATCCTGGGTTGCCCATACCTTGCCAGACTTTCTTGTGATAACTGAGACATGGCTCAAGACCACCACAATGGACAGGGAAGTTAACCTACCTAACTATCAGCTATTCAGAGCTGATCGCCAAACAAGGGGAGGCGGAGTAGCCATATATGTAAAGCTGGTTTAGTTGTATCCTGTACTGCTGCAACATCTATGCCCAAGGAATTTGAGTGTCTATCTCTAAAGTCTCTCTCCCAATACAGCAGCTTTCCATTTAATTGGATGCTACAGACCCCCTCTGCTGAACACAAGCTCTTATCCCACCTGGGAAACCTGGTCAAGTCCTGTACTGAAGAAGTCATTATCATAGGGGACCTGAATTTCAACTGGCTCACCCAGGCAGCTACACCTCTGGTATCATTCTGTGACACCTATGGGCTCACACAGTTAATTAATGAACCAACAAGACTAAATGCAAGGAATAGTAGCAACAGTACTCTACTTGACATCATACTAGTGAGTAAACCACATCTATTCACACATGCTGGAGTGCTTCTATGCGACATAAGTGACCACTGCCCTATCGCAGGGGTAAGATCCAACAGCATTAAAACAGATCCTGCAAAATTCCTCATGAGGAGATCCAAGAAAAATATCAACATTGAAGGATATCTGCATGATCTAGCCTACTCTCCACACTGGCAAAAGTTATATCTTGCACATTCTGTAGAAAAAGCTCAGCAGGTGCTAAATAGCATTATATTAAATGCCCTTAACACCCATGCCCCAATCTCTAGTATCCGAATAAAAAACAAATCCTGTCACTGGTTCTCAGCTGACCTCAAAGCTGCACTGCTGGAGAGAGATAAACTTTGGAAAGTAGCAAGAAAAACCTAAGAATACCATGGACTGGATGATCTTTAGGAAAGCCAGGAATAAATGCACTAGGAAAGTTAGGGATGCAAAGGCTGCCTACTACCTGGCCCAGCTTGACTCCTCCTACCATAATACTGCTAGATTTTGGGGCACCATCAAGGGTATGATGGGCCAGGATGTTAACAACCCCCTTCCAACCCATTTACACAGTAACTATTGGCCCCATTACTGGCACATTGGAAATCCTGGATGCATTCAACAACCACTTCACAACAGCTGGCCTTGCCTTTGACTCCTCCCCAGCTAACCTATTAAGGGATCATTTAAGCTCCCACTATACTGGTGAACAAAGAGCTGACTCCTCCTTTAGCTTCAAACCTATACTGTTGAAACAAGTTGAGGATCTATTGTGGCATCTAGATACCAAAAAAAGTGCAGGAGCAGATCTTCTGGACCCATTCTTTCTAAAGATTGCGTGTCACATGCTTGCAGTCCCCCTAACTCACCTCTTTAACCTTTCCCTAAACTCTGGCTCTATTCCCATGCTGTGGAAGACAGCCCAAGTGGTCCCCCTTCTAAAATCAGGGGACCCTATGGATCTTAATAACTATAGGCCCATTTCCATCCTACCTGTGTTATCCAAGATGCTGGAGAAATTAGTGAGTATTCAGTTAAGGAATATCTGGACAATGCTAATCTATTAAATCCAGTTCAATCTGGATTCAGGGCCAAACATAGCACTATCACTGCATTAGCCAAGGTCACCAATGATTGGCAAACCGAACTGGATAAAAAGAACAATGTCTGTGCAGTATTCCTGGACCTGAGCAAAGCATTCGACACTGTGGACCATGAACTGCTACTCTCATCCCTACACTCCATTGGCCTAGATCCATCCTCCTTAAGTGGTTCAGATGCTACCTCTCGGTAGATCACAGCAGGTAAAAGCTGAAGGTGACCTCTCCCCATTAAGACCACTGTCAAGAGGAGTCCCCCAAGGCTCTATTCTGGGTCCTATCCTTTTTTCCATTTATATAAATAACATTGATTCAACCCTTACCAAGTCCTCAGTACATCTCTTTGCTGATGACACTGTACTGTATGTCAGCAACCCTTCACCTAAAGTTGCTCATGAAATCCTACAAGCAGAATTCTCCCTGTTACAACATCAGCTTCTCGAGAAAAGCTTGCTAAATGCAAAGACAACCAAAGCAATGATGTTCACAACCCAAAACTCCACCAACACATCCTCTTCAATCAGTCTCCCCAGATATGCACTATACTTGAGAAAATCTGGAGTATGTTGAAAATTTCAAATACCTAGGTGTGTGGATTGACAACAGACTTGACTTTACTCAGCATCTAGAACAACTGCTGAAAAAGCTTACGCCTGAAGCTTGGCCTCCTCTACAGATTAAAACCCTTCCTTAATAAAGAGTCAAAGATGAGATTAGTCCAGGCCATCTTTATATCAGTCATTGACTACGCAGACTTCCTCTATAGTCACTGCTCCACTCCTACCTTCAAAAGTTGGATACCTTATACCATAGAGCAATAAGGTTCATTACAGACCTGCCATATAATACTCACCATTGTTCTCTCTATGATTCAGTTGGATGGGTTTCCTTCATGTCAGGAGGAGCAGAAATGCAGCTCTATGGATCTACAGAGCTTTATCAAAAAACTCCCAAGCTATATCCTGGACTGCTTCAACCTGACCACTCCCAGCTCCTATGCCCTAAGAAGCAACAATATCATCCTGCTCAAATTGCCCAAAGTCAACACCAAAATAGGAGGGCAGCAATCAGCTACTCTCTAGCCTTAGCATGGAACAACCTACAAAATCCCTAAAACTGTCCATTATCATTCCATTTACATCCTTCAAGCAGCACTGTACAGCCTTCTTCACAGAGAAATGCAGTTGCTACCGCTAGAGATAGAATAGTCATCCCACAAAACCTTATTCCAATCACATATGGCATATTCCTTCCAGCCAGACACCGCCAGTATATGGCACCCAATATTCCCTTCACCATCCTTGTACTCATTATGTGAGTGACTGTCATGGCCCTCATTGTGATATATATGTATTGTACATATTGTAGATGTTAATTTAACTTTCTCTTGCCAAGCTTTTACATGTGAATTCTCTGTATATTATTGTGTTATAAATAACATTTTCTTGTTTCTGTATGTATAACTGTCTCATAAGTATGTGATGTAATTGCTGTGCACCAACTCGAACCTTGACCTTATCAGGTCCATCTTGTAAATGAGCCTTGCTCAATGATGATCGCCTGAATAAATAAAGATTTGATTGATTGATTGATTGATTGACTCCTGCCCCACATTTCTGTGCCCCAGGTACATGATCTTGCACTTCTTTGCATTGAATCATAGCTGCCACACCCTAGACCACTCCACAAGCTTGCTTAGGTCCCTTCTCATTTTCTTTACCCCCCCGGAGTGTCAGCCCTGTTGCAGATCTTCGTGTCATCTGCAAAGAGACACACCTTGCCTTCCAGCCCCTCTGCAATATCACTTATGAAGACATTAAAAAGGACTAGTCCAAGCACTGATCCTTTCGGGACCATGCTGGTCACCCTCCTCTCTTCAGACTGTACTTCATTCACCACCACTATCTGTGCCCTATCGCTCAGCCAATTTTTGATCCAGTTTACCACCCTGGGACCCACTTCCAGGCTGCCCAGCTTGTTTACTAGCCTCCTTTGTGGGACAGTGTCAAAGGCCTTGCTGAAATCCAGGTAGGCCACATCCACTGCATCTCCCTGATCTACCCCCCTAGTCATCCAGTCAAAGAAATATATCAGATTTGTTTGACATAGATCTTCCCAATGTGAATCCCTGCTGCCTCAGATCCTGTGCTCCACTGGATTTGAGATATAACACAAACCTTTCTTTTAGCAGTGATTCCATTAGTTTCCCTACCACCAAGGTCAGATTGACTGGTCTATAATTGCCAGCCTCTTCCCTGCTCCAACTTTTGTGGATACTCAGAGAGGGACTACATTCGCCCTCTTCCAATCTTTGGTAGTACACCCATTTCCAGCAAACTGTTGGGCTGTTAGTGGTGCTGCCAGCACCTCCCTGAGTTCTCTTAATACTCTGGGATGTATCTCATTTGGCCCCATTGCCTTGTCCACTTCCAAATTAGCAAGTTCATTTAAGACTCTCCTCCTTAAATGGACTGGTGTCCTCCTCCCTCCCAGCGGTGCTTCCATCGCCTAACTTTGATCCCTCCCCTTCCCCTTCTTCTGTGAATACTGAATAAAAATGCTTGTTCAGGATTTCTGCTTTTTCTTGGTCCAAATCTGCATACTTCCCTCCTTCCCTTTTTAGTCTCACAATCTCACCCTTGGTCTTTTTTCTTTCACTAACTTACCTGAAAAAGTTCTTGTGCCCTTTTGTTATTGCCTAGGATATTTTTTCTTCTGTTTATGCCTTTGCACTCCTGACTGCTTTCCCTGCCTCACTCAGCTTTTCCAGCTGCAGTTCTCTGATTTCTTCCCTCTGGGTTTCCTTGTACCTCCTGAATGCAACCCTTTTTGTCCTAACCTTCTCAGCCACTTCCTTTGAGAACCATAGCATTTTTTTTCTTTCCCTTGGTTTTGTTTACTTGCCTAATGCAATGGTTTGTTGCCTCTCCTATGGCTCCATTAAGATTCTCACATTGTTCCTCCACCCCCCCCACTTTTCTCCTTCCCTGCCAGTGATTTCCTAAGACATTCCCCCATCTTTGCAAAGTTGATCTGCCTGAAATTCAGGACCCTTGCTTTCATGTGGTTTGAGTCTTCTGCTGTTCTCACATTGAACCTCACTGTACTGTGATTGCTTGATCCCAGATGGCTCCCCACTTTTACATCTGTAATTCTGTTTCAGTTGGTGAGTACCAGGTCCAAAGTCGCTCCCTCTCAGGTGGGCTCCAGCACTACCTGTCTTAGTCATGCCCCCTGCAGGGCTTCCAGAATGTCTCTGTTCCTGGCTGAGGCTGCAGCCTGGTTGCTCCAATCCACTCCGGCAGACTGAAGTCTCCTACCACCAGCACCTCCCCTTTAGCTGTCATTTTGTGGATGGCTTCTACAAGTACCCTGTCCAGCTCTTCCCCTTGTGCAGGAGGTCTGTAGATCACACCATTATGAATGGTAGTGCCATTTCCCATCTCCAGGGTGATCCACAGTGCCTCTGCCGCTCCCTGCATTCCCTCTGCCACAGTTGCCTTAATTCCTTACCAGACACAGCTAGCCACTTCTCCTCCCTTTTTATCTACCCTGTCCCTCCTGAATAGAGTGTAATCTGGTATTGTCATATACCTGTCATGGTTCTCTGTGAACTATGTATCAGTAACAGCTGCAATGTCCAGGTCCACCTCAGTCATTAAGGCCACTAGGTCAGGGATCTTAGTGTGATTGTGTGATTGTGTGCAGGCATTTGTGCACATGGCCTTTCAATTTTTACTGTCTCCCTCCTAATAACTCCCCTCCTATCCCTATGTCTTTCCTCCAAACCCCTCTTGTCCTTACTCCCATTCTGCCTTTTCACTGCATTTTTACCTATTTTGGTTTTAGTTATCTTCGGCAATTTCTCAATCTTAGGGTCCTCTTTGCCATCTGTATCATTTTGTGGGGGGGGGGCTGTTTGCATCACCCAGCTTATTTACGCCACACCCCTTTTTAAATGCTGGCTGATGAAACATTTAAACCTCTCACTAAGGATCCTGGCCCCCACCCCGAATAGACTCAGGTCATTGCCTCTGTACAGGTCTGCATCCCTCCAGGTGGAACCCCAGTCCCCAATGAAGCCAAATCCCTCTGCTCCACACCAGTCCTTCAGCCATGCACTGAAACTCTTGGTGTGGAGTACCTTTTTCTCCCCATTGACCTCAATGGGTAACACCTCTGAAAAGGTTACAGAGCGTACCACCTGTCCAAGACCCTTCCCCAACTCCCTGAACTGCTCCTGCACTACCCTTGCCTTACCACTTGCCAGGTCATTTGTCCCCAGGTGGATAATGACGTCTAGCTCACCCTCCCATCCTGCTGCCCCAACAATCCTTAGGATGTGCTGTTCATCCTTCCAAGCCATGGCACCAGATAGGCACTTGACCTCCCTCACTCCTTCCCCTGCTGGCCCCAAGTCTACCCCCTTGATGATAGAGTCCCCCACCAGGAGTTGCTTCCTCTTTCTCCGGGGTCCTCTGCCTCCCCCCCAGAGTCTCCACCATGGAGGACCCCCACATCCTCCTTGATTACCACTGCAGGCACCTCTCTGGGACAGTCCCACCCTGCCAGAGCAGCATAGGAGTTATGGAGTCAAACCATAGGAGAGATGTGTCTCTTCCCCACCAACCTCACCCTTCCCAAGCCCACTGTCATTCTTGGCAACTGTTGAGGCAGCAGAGGTGGACTTGGTGGTCCCTGGGTGGGGGGAAGGTCCTCCAAATCCCAGCCAACTCGGCCCGGAGACGAACAACCTCCACCCTCAGCTCAGAGAGGTGTCTGCAGATGGGACAGCACCACAGCCTCCAGAAAGCCTCCCTGAAGACCACTGCCCCACAGCCGCTGCACTGCACTGCTCCCATCAAGGCTATAAGTGCCCTTCATGTTTTAAGGTATTTCTCTCTCTCTCTCTCTCTCTCTTCTCTCTCTCTCTCTCTTCATCTTTCTCTCCTCCCTTCTCTACTTTCCTTCAGTACAGAACACCCTTGCTTAGTTGCCTTTGTGCCCTGTAGCTGTTTCAGTATAGTGCAGTGGGTTAAGGTTCTGAGCAGCAGATCTGGAGACCTGGATTTAAATCCCACACCCACCTAGGTGCATACTGTGTGATCCTGAGCAAGTCACTTAACTTCCTTGTGCTTCCAGGTCACATCTGGAAACAAGCTTCGGCTTAGTGTGCTATTCCTGGTTAAACAATGTTATCCCCCCATGTGTTATGGTGAACCCTTCTTTCCTGCCTCCACAGGAAGTATCTGTCCCTGTCAATAACCCCCTGGAGCCTATAAAAGTGGAGCTAGCCCTGGGTGGATGTGTGTACAGGTGGGAGGGAGTACAGTATTTTGTGTGTGTGTGTGTGTGTGTGTGTGTGTGTGTGTGTGTGTGTGTGTGTGTGTGTGTGTGTGTGTGTGTGTGTGTGCACGCGTTGTGTTTGTTGTGTCCCCTCTTCCTCTTATGTCCCTTTGCTGCTAGTCAAACACCCCATGTAGTAATTAATCTTTAGAAGGCACTAAGCATCTCTCAGCCCCACCCCCCAATTAAACACCTGATTCACAAGGCTTCATTAATCCTTTTCACCCACACCACCTGTTACAATTTAAAATCCAAATTTCAAGGTAACTCAGTCACTGCCTCCCAAGTTTCAAAGTGCCCTAACCACTGCTTACAGACCTTTTCTACCCACTTACCCTGCTACTTTAAAAATTAATAGAAGTATATATAAATAAATATTAATATACTGTACCTTTAAGATAAAGCTAGTTGCTTTCACACCATTCTTTAAGCAAAAGCTCTTCAATGAGAGACTAAAGGACCTCAATATGAAGGGCTCCAGATAAGAGTTTACTGAGTGAGTAAAGTACTCACCATTTTTACAGTGAGGTAAATAAAACCAAATTTGGATGCAAACAAATTCTGAAATCTTTTGACTTAAGTGTACTTATTTGTTAAAATATTTTTGCAATTATATAACCATCTAAATTTGGTTTCACTCACCTCACTTTAAGATGATGAGTTATTCAGTACATTTCTCACAGTAAAGCGAATTATGATTTTATATATGACTGCATTTTAACCAATAGATGCTTTTCTAGTGAGACACAGCCACATTTAGGTCCACATACAATACAAAGAGGAAGGGATGTAGCATAGTAACTTGTTGCAAGCATCTGATCTCCAGAACAGTTCCACTCCTACATTAGCCCTTTCCCCAATCAGCAATTTGTCCTTTAAAAAAAGTACCTTGGTATTGATGGATTTATCACATATTGGTGTTATGCTCCACACGTTTCTCCCTCCCGTTTTCAGCCTTATAAACCAGTCTGAAAATTAATCACATGCCAGTCTCCCTCACACTTACAGTACTGACAACCCAGCCTCCGCTCTGGTGTCCTTCCAGCTTCAGTCTCCCTTTTGGTTACTTCTGAAAAGAAACAGTTCTGACACAACTTGTACCTACTGATTGGTCTCTGCTCCAGTGCCCTTCCTGCTTCAGCCTTTCCTTTTAGCCACCCCATACTGTACTGTCACATCTTCCCACAACTGTGTACCCATCATGCCCTCATCAAGCCACTCCCCCTCACTAATGCAGAGAAATTGCAAGTTCTGGGATCACTGCTCATGCCTGCTCATGCCATTCACTACTAAGGCATGTTAAAGTGCTACCCAGAACTGTCATATGGGGGGCTTGTATTACTATCCAATGCAGGCATTCCTCTGCCCCTTACTGTCAACAAGATGCGCAGACTAACGTAACGGATTCCCCTGGGTCCTGTAGCACTGCTGTCTACCATATCAACCTTTCAGAAACCAATTCCATCTGTAGAGTATTTAATACACTACAAAACTGAGAAAGTGGGAATGTTTACAGGATTTAGAAGCATAAATAGACCTAGTACACACCTTAACTGGAACCTGTTAATACGTACACCCTGCAAGACAGGAAGGATAGGGGTTATATAATAGAGACCTTTAAATACCTCACAGGGGAAAAGAGACCTTTAAATACCTCACAGGGCAACAAGATGGAGGATCTGGAGGCTACCATGGTGCAGTCGGACCTGGACATTGTGGCTATCACAGAGACCTGGTGTAATGATAACCACTACTGGGAGAAGGCCATACCCAGCTACAGCATATTCAGAAGAGATAGAGCAGGCAGGAAGGGAGGAGGAGGAGGAGTGGCACTTTATGTGAAAGATGGCATAAAGGCCACAGAGACCCAGGAGGAACAAAATGGGGGGGTGAATACTGTGGGTTAAGCTAGAAAGGAAAACAGGGTCAGCTATCCACACAGCAGTGGTCTACAGACCACCAGCCCAGGAGGAAGAGACAGATAGAGAGTTAATGCTAGCCATCCAAAGAATGGCAGACAAAGGGGAGGTGCTGCTGGTTGGAGACTTTAATATTCCAGAAGTGGACTGGAGCCTCCCAGAAGCAGCAACAACTAGGAGCAGATTTATCCTGGACTCCCCTCAGGGTGCCTTCCTTAAGCAACTGATCTCAGGACCAACTCAGCAGAAGGCAATACTGGACCTCGTGCTCACAAACAGGGACAGTGTAATAGGGGTAACAGTGGGGGAGCACTGTCACTGTGGTTTGAAATCACAGAAGAAGCAGAACCATACTGCACAAAAACACGTGTCTTGGATTTTAGAAGGGCAGATTTTGGGAAAATGGGGAGATGCTTGAAAGAGACAATAATAGGTATGGAGAGGGAATCAGGGGTGGAGTAACAGTGGGCAATATTTAAAACAGGGATAACAAGAGCAACACAATTATGCCTTAAGCAAATTAGCAAGGGGAAAAGGAAGAGGAGACCATTATGGTTTTCTAAGGAGGTAGAGGACAAAGTGAATACCCAAAAAGACCGCATTTAGGCAATACAAAAAGACACAGGCAGAAGGGGCTAGGGAGAAGTACTAGGAGAAGCAAAGGGAGGCAGGGAGGTCAGTAAGGGAAGCCAAAGCTCAGACAGAAGAGTGCATAGCAAAATCAGTGTTTAGAAGGGACAAAACCTTTTACAGGTACATAAGTGAAAAAAGAAGTGCAAAGAGAGGGAATGCGAGACTGAAGGGGGAGGAAGGGAGGCAGCGTGGAGGATGACAACAGTAAAGATGACATACTGATTAGATATTTCTGCTCAGGCTTTACTGAGGAAAGGGAGGGTAATGGGCCTGAAGGGAGTACAAGGGGTGGGAAGGGCACGGAAATGGACACAAGTCCCTTTACACGAGAAAGGGTTCTAAAGGAATAGGAAGGAATAAGAGTCAATAAAGCAATGGGACTGGATGGGGTGCACCCCAGGGTACTAAAGGAACTAAGAGAGGTGGCGGCTGAACCTCTGACAATCCTGCTTAGCCAATCACTGGAAATAGAGGAGGTACCCAAAGACTGGAGGACAACAGATGTAGTCCCCCTATACAAAAGCGGGAACAAAGAGGAAGCGGGGAACTACAGACCAGTCAGCCTGACCTTGGTAATGGGGAAGATCATGGAAGCACTACTGAAAGAGAGATTGGGGGAACAACTGGTTGCCAACGGACTACAGGACCCTAGGCAGCATGGTTTCACCAGGGAAGGTCATGCCAGACTAACCTCATTTAATTTTTTGACTGGGTGACAAGAGAGGTGGAGCAGGGGAGAGCAGTGGATGTGGCCTACCTGGATTTCAGCAAGGCCTTTGTTACTATGCTGCATAGAAGGCTGTTAAACAAGCTGAGGAATATGGGAGTGGGCAGGACAGTAGTGCGGCGGGTGGGTAATTGGCTGGGTGACAGGACACAGAGGGTGGTGGTAAATGGCTGTTACACTACAGAGGGAAGAGTGAAAAGTGGTGTGCTGCAGGGATCAGTGCTGGGACCGGTCCTATTCAACATCTTCATTGGTGACATTGTGCAGGACCTAGAAGGTGGTGGTAAATGGCTGTCACTTCACAGAGGGAACAGTGACCAGTGGGGTACCACAGGGATCAGTGCTGGGACTGGTCCTATTCAACATCTTCATCGGTGACATTGTGCAGGACCTAGAAGGCAGAATTTCCCTGTTTGCTGATGACACAAAGCTGTAACAGAGTGGACACACCAGAGGGTCTAGACAGAATAAGGAGGGACCTGCAAAAGTCTGAAGAATGGTCAAGGGTTTGGGAGTTGAAATTTAATGCAAAAAGTGCAAAATAATGCATATGGGGCACAAAAACCCACATATCAGTTGGGAGGGCGAGGATATAGCATGTGCCAAGCAGGAAAGGGACCTTGGGATTATCGTTTCTGATGACCTCAAGGTAGGGAAACAGTGCAACAATGCAGCAGGTGAAGCAAATAGGATGCTGGGATGCATAGACAGGGGCATCACCAGCAGGAAAAGGGAGATCATAATTCTATACAAGACACCAGTGAGTCTCCACCGTGAGTACAGTGTCCAGTTCTGGAGACCTTACTTACATAAGGACATAGACAGGGTGGAGAAGGTTCAGAGGAGGGCAACAAAGATGGTACAGGGATTGCATCACAAGTCCTATGAGGGCAGGCTGAAGGACTAGAATATGTACTCCCTGGAGGAGAGAAGGGAAAGAAGGGATAGGATAGACATACAAGTACCTTACAGAGAGGAACAGGGTGCAGGAAAATACTATTTTCCAGTGAAAAAGATGTTCCAGGACTAGAGGACATGGGATGAAGTTGGAGTGAAGGTGAGTCAGAGAAAATGTGAGGAAGAATTTCTTCATAGAAAGGTGGTAAACAAGTGGAACACCCTGCCTGATGAAGTGGTGGGGGTTGAAACAATCACAGGATTTAAGAATGCATGGAATAGACATAAGGGAATCCCAGCGTTCAAGGGTAAGTGGCAACAGACATCTAGAAAAACTTAAAATGATCTTACGAGCTCAAATGGACAGACTGGGTGAGCCATAGGCCCTTATCTGCTGACAGTATCTATGTATCTATGTAAGGTATAGGAGGGAAGTTTTTTTTAGATAAAAAGAAGTTCAGGAACAAGGGAACATGCTATGAAACTGGAGAGGGGTAGATTCAGGAGAGATGTGAGTAAGTACTTCTTCACAGAAAGAGTGGTGGATTCCTGGAACAGTCTTCCAGTGGAGGTGGGGGGGGTGAAAACAGTGGTGGGGTTCAAGAATGCAAGGGATAGGCATACAGAAATCTTAATGGAAAGGAAGGGAGGGGGAGTGCCTGAGATTGAATAGGATCTGCAGTGATGCTGTACGTAGGGAAAAATGGGCAGACTAGGTGGGACAAGTGGTCCGTATCTACCATCAGATTCTATGTTTCTATGAGAGCAATTTGCAATACATGCTGCTCAATATATATAGTTAGGGTGTTGGCAAAGACCACCTAATCAACATTTTGTAGATCTAACTGGGCCTCTTATGAGTGATCTGTGAACCAGTTTTGAGAATTTATCAGATCTAATCCACTGTAAACCCTACTTCAATTCAGATTTTCAAAACAATCTAAAGCTTATGCTGTAGCTGCTTTCCTCAGTGGCCCAGGGCATCAGTGACCCATTAGTCCATCAGTCTAATGTAATATTAGGGGCTGCAGCTAGTCACCTATTCCAACGTAAGTCCACCAGCTACAGATAGATAACAGAAATGAACAGTGAGATCCACAAACTTACCATGCTGCTGCTGCTGCTTCTCACTGGGGACCAGTAAAACATTAAAAACTCAAAGTACTCAGTATGTGATCCAGCAGGAAGTGAGCTTTCCTCCCCTAATCACTGGCCAAGTGCATAGTGTTCCACCTTACCTTGCTATACTTAATCTTTCTGAGATTAAACCTGGAAAAGCAAACTAATGAAATGGTGGATGGATGGATTGTGGAGGTTATTACTTCTACAGTACCACCGCTGCTACCCTACGAGAACCCAGCCACTGAAACTGCTTGTTTCTATTACTGTATTGCCATTGTTTCGAGATCCTAAACTACAGACACAGGGAGACAGTGTTGTGTGAATTACTTTCAAAAAAGTAATCAGTTACTGTCAAAGAAATGTAATCAGTTACAGTTATTTATTACTCTTGTCATAAAAAGTAATTAGTAACTGTTACTGTACAGTAACTCCTATTACTTTAAATTACTTTTGAGAAGCTGGTTATGTTTACTTATTAAACATATTTATGAGCTCAGGAAACTCCCAAAAATTCATAAAAAGAGCTAAAATAGATTCCACAGGCAATGAATGAGCTTCTATGTAAGCATTAATACCCGACAGGGTGGGTGATATTGAGCAATACTAGACCGCCCAAGGGCGTAATGAGGCCGATGCCACAGGTGGAGGGCCTTATAGCCCCTGGAAGGTTTAGTATTGCCCAGTACTGCCCACCCTAGAGGGTATTATTGTGCTTAGAAAATGGACAACTGTATTTTTATACTGTATTGGGGGAAAAATGCTTTAAATGTTTAAACTCTTGACCATTTGATTTATTGTGTGACAAAACAGTTCCTGCACCTGCATTTTCAGTGTTGTGTTTTTTTTTAAACGCGGGACTTCTGGTCTGGTGGAACTTCCGTTGTTTTGTTTCATGATGGTTGCCATGCCCCCCCCCACACACACACACACACACACACATACACAGGAGTCAAGTTGAACTGCTTTTGTTTCTGTATTTTATTTATTTGTTTTAAATCATTCATTCTGGCAAATTTTTGAGCATGGTCATTTTCGAAATGCACAGGTACTGTGGCCAGGAGTTGCTGCCTGCTTTTCGGTAAAGCACGAGTTTCCAGCCCTGAGGTATGGACAAGACTGTTTATTTTTTCTGTTGGGTGTTGTGAGTAGGGCAGAGTGGAGCTAAGAAAAAAAAAAGTTTGTGGTGTCTGCCCCCTGCCTCCGTCAGTTGTAAGCACGATCCTTTTTGATATGGACAGGTACTGTGTCGAGGAGTTGCTACCCATTTTTCAGTGTAGCTCAACTTTCCTGTGCTGAGGTATCATGGACAAGACTGTTTTTCCCTGTTGAGTGTTGTGTGTTGTGAGAGGGGCAGAGTAGAGCTAAGAATAAAAATAAAATAGTGGTTTCTGCCCCTCTGCCCCCATCAGTTTGTACCCTCTACAGCTTTGGTAATGGCTCTGCATTTTGCATTTTCCATGAGAAGGAAGGGTACAAAGTCAGAATGGTCACATTTAGTTGCCAGTTTATTAGAGTCGGGCACTGCCGACTGCCAGTTACGTGAAGCTGATCGTACTGACGGCTTCCTTTTTCTTTTGTTTTCTTGCTTTCTTTTTCTGAATATGTGATTAATGTTTGTTAGTTTACTTTATTTCACTTAAGAGAGATGGTGGGGTGACTGTCTGCCAACTTGCTCACTAAGTGAGAGAAGAAAATGGTGGCTGTTCACTTTGGAAATTTGGTGTGCCCAACAATACGTTAAGTAATGGGGCACCCTGAATTGGCACTGCTTTCTTATAGAGCTCTATCTTAAGTTAATGCACTCCCCCATGGCTCTCAGCCAATCAGACAGCTCATAGTGTCTAGCCCATTTTCTAAGTTACTTTATTTCATGTTTTCTAAATAAAATATGAAGACATTTATAACCTTTTTTGGCTTTGCTTATTATACACATATAAAGAATATTCACATCAACAGGTTGACGTTTTCCAGCAAATCCCATATCATGAGTGTTATAAGTGTTTCTGTTCTACTTATTTTTGCCATTGTCATGTTGTGCAAAGCTGAAACAAAGATAATAAAAAACAGATACAAGTACAGTACCACATTAAGTGCTTTCTTTGTGTTTGTAGGTTAATAATAATCCTTAATTGTCAGTCATCAGAAATAAAACTGTACAAGATGACACAGTGCAAATATTGGCTCTGACCAGAGTTTGTTTGGTTTAAAACCTTCATCTCCACCTGACAAATTGATCAGGCAGGTCCCCAGGTGGGATGACTATTAGATATCACTCCGGTGAAGGTGCCACACTGCCATACTGCCACACTGCCATACTGCCACACTTCCATACTACCACACTGCCATACTACCACACTGCTATGCACAGTGCTTGTGGCATTTAATGTGAACAACTGGCACTAACAGCAAAGCCCCGCATCCAAACATAGGTTCATTGTGAATTTGCACTTTGTTGTGTGCATTGCAATAAACATGTATTTTGCTTACTGCCTACTGCAGCAGCAGAGTAGATTGTATCACACGAATTCTGCTGACTTGCAAGCTGACTTTTTCTGTCACTGCAAATCTTCAGATCCCTTTATTTATTTTATGTCTTTGGTAACCGGGTAGGTGCACTGATCCGGAGGACAATTTTTACTCATGACCAGGGCCACAGAGGTGACAACAACAGTAACAGATACAAATAGTACATACAAAATGCAGTACAAAGCACATCTGCTCCGGTAGCAGTATAAGGTATACAATAATTGGATAAGGTTATACAAGGTATAAAGTACAAGGGTAGAGACAAAAGACAAAAGATAATTGCAGCTGGTACAGCTTGCAAACAATAACAGTGTACAATTACAGTGGTTAGGGTTCAAAACAATTGTAGCAACCATAAGCAGTGCAATTTCAGAAACAGTTCAGCATGTTTAAAGAAAACATTTGGGATAAGAAAGGTAAAATGAGAAGAGGTATGTGTTAGGCTGAGGGGAGAAGTACGGGGATGCAAATACAAGACATTGTGTAAATTCTTACACGGCAATAACTCTCACATTGTGTGACTCCAGGAACAGAGACAGGAGAAAAGAGGAAGGTGGGGAAGGCAGAGGAACATACGGGTGTGGGGGAGGGATGGGGAGGAAAAAAGGTAGGGGTAGTCAAGGGGTGTGTGGGGAGGACAGGGTGAGGAGAAGAGGGGGCAGACAATGGGTGGAAGTAAGTGCTGTTTATTGATGTGAGGGCAATAGGTGATGAAGACTCCCTTGCAGCTGTCTGACATGGGAGGACGGCTACAGCAGTGGGAGATTCAATACCCTACAGGCTCTGCATGTTAAAAGTTTTTTATAAGCACTGATCTTTTGTTTGCTGCTCCCACTGTCCTCCTTGGGCTATGTACAGTCACAGAGGACTATCCCTAGCCCAAGCCTCCCGGGAGAAGAGTGGGACTGGCAAGCATTTGTGAATGTAGTGGCTTACAAAAGTTAGAAAACATTCACTGCACGCTATTGTTATCTCTCACTGCTGCAGCCCTCTTCTGATGTTAGCTGTAGGGGGATTTGAAGATTGTTGTGGTTACAGAAAATGTCGGCTTGCAAGGCAGCAAAATCAGTGTGATACAACTGCTGCACAGCTGTGGCAAGCAGTAAGTAAACGGATGTTTTTGCAATGCACACAAATAGTGCAGATTGAGAACAACAGCATGCTTGGGTGTGGGGCTCTCTTAGTGCTGCTGACTGTTCCCCTAGCTTTAAAGAATGTGTAGTGTACAGTGTGAGTCCTTAGGTTGCATTTGTAAAACATAGTGTTTGCCCCTAAATTTCTGTTAATTAAAAAAGTAAAATAAATACATAAATAAATAAAAACATTCCTCCCTCCATCATGTCTCATTCACCAAAACCATTCCCCTAAGACCATGCAGCTATCATCGATGATTCATTCACATTAACTTGTCAGGGACAAGCTCCTGCTTGCAGGCTCAGCTGAGGCAACTGGCTAATGATGATCCCACAGTAACTGATCTGTGGCTGTGCTACAGCTAGAGTGATGAAATTACATCAGATCAGAGTGACTCGTCAGTCATAGTTGTGAATGATTGTGAATGAATCAGTAATGATGTGGTTGCCTCTGAATGTGCGTGTTATTTTTACGTTTGCTTGCGTGCATGCACAAGGAACATCTTGTAACAGTAGGACTTTTGGAGGTGTGTGACCCTCCTCACCAATGTACTGCTCAGTGTAGCAGGAGCAACCTTAGGGGACCAATACATGCCAAGCTAAGTATGACAGCAGTTTGGCTGTGTTGGTCTTCACTTCTAACAAAAGGTCCACTGCAATCAGCTGTTGTAGCATGTATACAATTTGCATGCGATCAGCCGAACTGTTGTCATGCACAGCTCGGCATTAAAAAACCTCCCGCTTCCTCCCTCCACTAATGTCCTACCCCTCCCTTGTTAGTGTTCTCCCCGCCCCAACCTTGTGTGCCAAGGAGGGTGCCCAATCCCCCTCGGCTCATTCGCCTCCCCCAGCACACTGTGTGGTTGATGGGGGAGCCCAATCCCTCGTTGATTGCAGCTCCCCAACAAACAATCAGTTGGCATGCTGGGAGCCCACTCCAGTGTGCTAATGCCTCCCCCCACGCACACTGTATGGCCGGCGGGCATGCCCAATCCCTGCCAGCTGCAGCCCCCACCCCCCCAAACAAACATGTAGGTGGCACGCTGGGAGCCCACCCCAGCATGCCAAAAGCATGTTCCTTTTGGTGACATGCTGGGACCCACTCCAGCATGCCAAAAGCATCCATTTTTTTTTTAAATGCCCTGTGAAAGAAGAAAAAGGTTCCTCGGTGAGTCCCTGCCCCCCTGCCAACTCGCGCCCACCCTCTGCACACCCACCTCCCCACACCCCCCTCACCACATACTTACCTCCAAAGCCCAGCACGATGATCTTCGGTGGACCAGGAACACATCTGCACTCTTCAAAGCTGACCGTGAACTAAGGAAATGCCGGTAAGCTATATAATGGCATAAATAGGGTTTTCACAACTTAGGTGGATATCTCAGCCATTTTTTCGACTTTTAACACCAAATTTTCAACATGGGGTTCTTGACACCTCTTCTCTTGAATTCAGCCACTGTCATGGCATTATTCAGTCTCAAAAGGTGATTTTTGTGGTCACTGCGCGGAATCACCTTTCGGACCTATACGAAATGACAGTGGCAGTGTTCATGAGGTGGCCTCTCAAAAAGCATATGTTGCAAATTTGGTGAATACATTCCAAAAAATGACTGTGTTACGAGTGTGCATTGTGCAGTTTCCACGCACACTTGTATGTTCGCGATTTTGTAATATTTTCACTCCAGATTTTCAACATGGGTGTATTTCCACACCTTCTTACGAACAGTGCAGCTGTCATGTTTCACATCCTGGTCGAAATGTGTTTTCACACTTCCAGTGCAGATTAGTGGAAATCAGTGCTCGCTATGGAGTAAGACAATCACAGTGACACTGTTCATGAGCAGAGGTCCTAAAATGCCTATGTTGAAAATTTGGTGACAAAAGTCCATAAAGTGGCTGTTTTTTTACGAGTGTGCGTTGCTCAGTTTCTACACGCACTCATAAGTTCGTGAATTTGTAATAATTTCACTCCAGATTTTCCACATTGGCATTTACCCACACCTCCTTAAGAGCAGTACAGCTGTCATTTTCCACATCCTGGCCAAAATGTGTTTTCACAACTCCAACGTACAATAGCGTGGTCGCTGTGGGACATCATTTTTGGTACAGAGTAAAAAAATCACAGTGACACTGTTCATGAGGAGAAGTCCTAAAATGCCCATATTGAAAATTCAATACAAAAATTCCAAAAAATGACTGTTTAATGAGCATGCATTGTGCAGTTTCCACGCGCACTCATACCTTTGTGAATTTTTAATATTTTTCACTCCAGATTTTGAACGTTTGCTTTTCCCCACACCTCCTTATGAACAGTACAGCTGTCATTTTTCATATCCTGGCAAAATGTGTTTTCACTCTTCTGGCACAGAATAGCGCGATCGCTGTGGGAAATCAGTGTTCGGTGCACAGTAAGAAAATCATAGTGACAGTGTTCATGACCAGAGGTGACAAATGTCTATGTTGAAACTTTGATGAAATACTTCCACTGAATGACTGTGTTACAAACGCAGGCTGTGCAGTTTCCATACAGGCTCGTACCCTTGAGCACGACCAGGGCGTTAGGGTTCCTAAAACAGTCACTTAAGTATGAGGGTGGAATGTTAATCAGATGCAAGAGGAGTTGCAGAGAGGTACTCTGTTAGGATATGGATGCTGAAGGGACATAGGTATAATGGGGGGGGCATAACTGGCCAGCACCCAATGCACATACCTGCAAGTGAACGTTCGGCATTGACAAATGCTTGTTTGCTGTAGCTTTCATACAGAAATGTCATTCCCAAAAACCCTATCCATTCATAGTAGCTTCAAAGTCATTAACATCCCACGCCTGTAGTGAAGTTGATGAGTGTGCCTCATCTATGACAGGGGGAGGTTATCACCCAAGCCAGGCCAGTGTCAGTGTGCAGTGGTGGAGTGGGTCACACTGTCCCCATGGACCTGTGCTCCATCTCTAGCTTGCTCTCAGTCATTTTCTTTCATGCAGTGAATGAATCGTTCATGATGATGATGATGATTGTCAGTCAGGGTGAAGTTGATGAGTTTGCCTCATCTATGAGTGAGTGTGGCAGCCACTAAGGCCTGGCCAGTGTCAGTGTGCAGCCAGTGGTTCTAGCTTGCTCTCATCTCAGTCAGTTCCTGTCATGCAGTGAATACATTACAGATGATGATTGTCAATCAGGATGATGATGATGATGATGATGATGACCACATTTTATAACTGTATGAAACAAGTTCATGAAGATGATGATGATGATGCTAACATTATTACTAGACAGTAATCTGACATTTCACTAGAAAGTGGCTATGCCAAAGTGGTAGGTAGGCTAGTGTTGCTTAGCTTGGTTCTGAATGTCAGGTAACAGACAAGCAGCTTCGGCTAAAGGTAATTGGATGCCAGCAAATCTGCATTTTTGTGCAAAAGCAATCAAAGAAATATCAATGAGTGTCGACCATGAAAATCTAAAATTGTGCGGCTGGGTGTTTAGGCAACCAAGGTGGTTAATCCCACATGGTGTACATACCAGTCCACGTCCACCACCCCAGGACTACCATTAGATAAGGAGCATGGTCCTTATAAAGAATATCACAGAAGAAGACCAAAATAATGCAATTGACTCAAGTTACTTCAAGTAGCAGTTTGTTAGTCAGTCATCATTTTTTTCCAGCACTAAGACAGTCATGTTACTTACTTCAGTTTTCCTTTAAAAAAAATCAGTATCCATTTTTGCATTTACTGGTGGCATGCCTGCCCCCTGCCAATAAATAAATGAATTATCTGTGTTTTCAGTAAAAGTTATGTGACATCTACACATCAGAAACATGAAATAGCCCTGTGACCAGATCACTGCTGACCAGTAACCACCAGTAATATCCTCCCAAAAAAACAAGTATAAAAAAAGAATGTTGTTGACTTACTTACTTAAGAGGCAGTATATGGCAGTGGTTTAGGGCTCTGAACTGCAAACCTGGAGATCTGGGTTGAATCCCACAGCCCCCAGTTGCATACTGTGTGACCCTGAGCAAGTCACTTAACTTTCTTGTGCTCCCAGGTCACACCTGGAAACAAGCTTCGACTTAGTGTGCCTTTCCTGGTTAAACAATTTCCCCTATCCCCCTACTTGGTTGCATCATTATGTTGATATACATACATACATACATACATCATGATGACACTGTTTTTGATGTTATGCCCAGTTCACCACTGGATTTGTAAACCCAGCCATGGAAGTCAACTTTAACTTAAGTGACTCACACAAATGGCATGTGAAAATCTGGAATATCACAGCATTCTGTATGTTGTGAATGAATAAATGGTTTTGAGTCGAAATGCTGGATGCATTGAGCCACCAGTCTGCTGATAATGTTGAACCCTGATATTTCCTAATGACAAACAATAGCACATACTGCTACTGAACTACAAGAAAACCAAGGCCATGCTTCATTCCAGCCCCTACAATAAATGCAGGCTCACTCCCCTCGAAATCACCAATAACGCTGGTGAGCAGATTGAGCAGGTACAATCGATTAAGTACCTAGGGGTCACCATTGATGACTCTCTCACTTATACGAACCATATTGACTCCCTTGTTAGATCAGTAAATACAAAGATCGGGGTCTCTATAGACATAAGAAATCCCTCACCCTGGAAGCACTCCGAATCTCAGTCTCCAGCTCCATACACCCCACGATAAACTACGGGCTAGTGGTCTATGGAGCTGCCACTGATACTGCACTCAACAAGGTCCAAATTGCATTAAATAAGGCATGCCACCTGACCCTGTGCACAGACCAATACACTCAAACTTGCACCCTATATGAGTGTACAAACTGGCTTAACCTAAAAGACAGGATCAAATACCAAACCTGTCTCCTGGGTAAGAAGGCACTCATCAGAAAAACCCCACCCTGCATAGGAAACCTGCTCAAGGCCTCTCTCTCATCCCTCATCACCAGAGGGAGGAAGAATGGAGCACTGTCCATCCCATTCCGGTGAACCTCACTTGGGCAGCGCACTTTCTCCTACCGAGCCCCCCTCTGGCTAAATGAACTCCCATTGAAACTACAAACACACAGCCTTCCACAGTTCAAAACAGGCCTCAAACAGCACCTGAAGTCTAGCTCACAATGCACCTGTTTCTCAGGCCATACTTGAAAGACTAATCTACTCCACCGGTAATACCCAGCACAGATACCTAGAAAAACCTGCCCTCATTCCAGCCTAGCCAGGAGCACTAGTAAGCTATTAATCCTCTTTACCACTCTGTGTACTGCCCCCCCAAATCCACCCTCACCCACTTTCTCAACCATAGTCTATCAATGGATTTTGGTGGTCTCCAGGGCTGAGCTACCCAGAGTATCATCCTAGACATAGCCTGAATCCTCTTACAATTGCTTTGTTTTCCACTGATTGTCTATAATTCTCATGTACTGCTCTTTAATTGCCTAATGTGCTGAACCCTGAAGCTACTGTGTATGTGCTGAACCCTGTAACTACTGTATTTGTGTCTTGTATTATTTGTCCACCCTGATGTGGAACCTTTGTAAAAGAGCTCACTCTCAAAGGTCTTCCGATATTACAAATAAATAAATACAAAAAAATAAATACATCCTGCTTCTTGAACTGTTGTTATCGTTGGCATTTATTTATTTTATTTGCAGGATATTTATTTATTTATGTATTCATTCATTTATTTATTTTTTGTATGAGATTTGGTCCTTGGATATAGCAAATACCAAATAGCCTAAGGCAGCTCTGCTAAAAAACAACACAGGTCAGCTCATATTCTTGGGGATATTGATAGATCAGATGAAGACAAGGAGAAGACAATATAGCATATAGCTTTTAGTATGATAAGCAGTAAGTTCAAATCACTGCCTAGGATTATGATATAATAAAGTATAAAGTGGCATAATACAGTTAGCAGATTGTTATTCATTTTTTAGGGCTGCAGTGGGTGTTGCCCTGCAGACCTCTTGCTATCAGAAAAGGACTCAGCACATTCCTTCCAACTGAACAACATCTTGGAGTTGTAACACAGTCACCTCCACACCTGTGAAGCACCACACATGCTGTCTCCATTGGCAACCTCACTGCACTATTTTTACTCTGTAGGCAGTCATGGCAGAACATGGCACTCTGCCATGTCCAAGATGGCCACCAAATTGTACTGCACATGGATGACCACTACCTGTAGCACATGCACAGTAGAAAGTGATGGCCATATTGGACATGGTGGAGTGTGCCATGTTCCACTGTGAGTGCCGATTCTTTTTCTTAATTATGGATATGTCTCCCACCCAACCCTCCTTCTCAGCAGCCCCCCAGAAACATAACAATGACACCGAGGGTGCCCAATTCCTCAGTGTCACAATCGTGTTCTGCTGTGATCGGTTTTTATTTTGTAAATGTATATTTTTTTCTCCACCCACCTGACCCTCCCTCTCAACACCTACCACCCCACCCCACCCAAAAACATAACAGTGACACTGTGAGTGCCCAATCCCCCAGTGCCTCAATCAGGAATCCTGGGTGGTGTTTTTTTTCCCTGTAAAAAGTAAACCATCCATCGATGTCTTTTGGGACATTCCTGAGCCCCACCCAACCCTCCAACTCAGGACCCACCTCCCCACACCCCCCAAGCCCTTACTTACCAATCTGGGATCCAATTCTGTAATCCTCTCTGGACTGCAGACACATCTTCACTCTTCAAAGCCAGACCACAAACTGAAGAAAAAGGTATGCAGTTCGATGTATTTCAATGGGGTTTTGAACTTAGTGGCATAACTTGGGCATTTGGGAATATTTTGGCCCAAATTTTAACATGCCTTTTTTGGGACCCCAGCTCATGAACACTTGCACTGATATTAGCAAATCTGTTCCAAAAGTGAATTTTGCAGTCTTTGTGTGAAATCACCTCTCAGGCAGGAATTGAAAATTATCTCTGTCCTTGTTCATGAGGTGGGGTCATAAGAAAGCTATGTTGAAAATTTGGTGTAAAAATATTAAAAAACAATAAAGTTATGAGCCTATGTTGAATTTTGCAAACACAGGCTCGTAACTTTGGTAATTTTCAATATTTTTACCCCAAATTTACAACATAGCCATGTCTTTCCAGTACCTCATGAAAGTGATAGCTGTCATTTTTGAAATCCTGGAGCAAATCTTTTTTTTTTATACCCCGAAAGGTGAGTTCATGGTCCCTGCATGAAATCACCTTTCATGCAGGAGTTGAACATTTTCTCTGACCTTATTCATGAGGTGGGGTCATAAAAAGGCTATGTTTTAAATTTGATGTAAAAATATATTTTTTTAAAAAGTCATGAGGCTATGTTGAATTTTGCAAATGCGGACTCATAACTTTGGTAATATTCAATATTTTTACCCCAGATTTTCAACATAGTCATTTCTTTACAGCACAGCATGAATGTGGCAGCTGCCATTTTTCAATTCCTGCCCAAAATGTGTTTTTGTGTCCTGAAACTGAAAGTTGATTTCACAGTCCCTGTGCAAAATCAGCTTTAGGCCAGGAGCTGAACATTTTCTCTGTTCTTCTTAATGAGGCAGTGTCATGACAAGGCTGTGTTGAAAATTTGGTGTAAAAATAATTACAAAAAATTTCTATATTTTTACCCCAAATTCCTCAGCTGCAGCCCTATTGGCTCTGGCCAGAATTTGCTTGTTTAGTTATCATCAAAAATAGCAGCAGATGATGAGATGAAAATGATGAGATAAGCTTATTTTTGGTTTGAAATAGTGGCATACTGTACATTTAGCATTTTACCTGACATCCCAAAATATCAACAGCTATGCTTGTTATACAGGGATGTTGTATGTAAGGCAAGGGCACAGCTGGCAGCACCATGGGCCCAGGTGGCACTGCCTCATCATACTTTTTTGTAAAGAATTTATAGTAATTTACGCCAACACCACCCTCAGCCTATCATTGTTTTAGTGCCACAAAGGTGCAAAACAGACTACTACTATTTCCAGTATGTTTTGTTGTATTAAAAGCAGCCGCACTTCAAATGTTTCATCACCTAGTCAGTTTCGCTGAGCAATAAGTACCTGTACACCAACAGTGAATACTCTTTCAACTAATACACTTGATGGAAGTGCAGTATTATAATGCAGGAATGTTTTCTTTATTGTGGGGAATGTCTGCAAAATGTCTACTGTTTTATTTGTGTCCTTGAGATACTGTTCAAGCTCATGAAGTACTCCATCATGGCTAGGCTGCTTATTTTCTTCACATCTAAAGAAATCACCATCATCATCATCCTCAAGGTTGTCTTTAGATGATGGACTTCCTCGACTAACGTCTTTCTGATGTGACAGCAATTTGTTTTCAAGCATGTTTTTTTTTTTGCTGCATGTACATCATCCTCTTTGACAATCTACTAAATGCAAAGTTGTGGTAACATGATGCTGGACAGAATTAACTCTTTCTGTTCAAAAGTGGTACCAAGCTGAGTGGCTGCAACTCTCACAATGGCATCAAGAAGAAGAGTCGCATAATGCAAAAGTGGTCTGATATCAAGGAACTTCTTTTCAATGCCACTAATGTGGGAAGACGATATCCCATGTAGCATTTTGTTTCTGCTTGCAGAATCTCCAATGAGTCTGCAAGAGGCTGCATTACTTTTCAGTACTCAGTCACAAAAGCAATTACAGTTGTTGTAAACCTTGCTAAGCCAAGTTCATCACATATGCTGTTCAGATAATCTTCTGCTTTTTGGACTGTGGATCTTATTTTTTCTACAACTCTGTAGTAAGAATTCCATCTTGTGTCATTGAGGATAATGAGCTTAGCAACAATTTTGTCTTAAACAATCTCACTTGCTTGTTAACTTCGGTGAACTTTGTTCCAAAGAGCTGATCATTTTGACATTGTGCTGTGGCAGATCTTCTTGTACACAGGTTTTGTACTAGCAGAGTCCATATCCTTCTCAGCTATTATGTTTGGGGTATATGCTGCACATCATTGATGTGGAGGAAGGTTGTCGGTCTCCTCCATGTCTTCATCTGTGTCATCTAGGATCCTGAAAATGTCAGCAAAGGTCACTTCATTTCCAACTGCAGATTTGTCATCTTCATTGGCATGGCTACTGCCTCCCTCTTGCTGTGACTTTTCATGGTGGTCATTATCATCATCATCATCATCATCATCATCATCATCATCGTTGTCATCATTCAGAATCCCATCTGTGGAACTGATGGGTCAGTGGTTAAAATGGAAATGTTTAGGAGGTGGAACTGTAATCTCTACATTTGTAGGAGGTGGAACTGTCATCCCTAGGAGGTGGAGCTCTCCAATAGTTAAGCAATAAGGCGTGATTAGGGGTTAGATTAACAGTCTGTTAATTACCCACTGGGGGTGTAATGTGGCACAAGGCACAGCCAAATGCCATGTTGTCCTTGGGGGTGAATAACAGACTGTTAATCTAACTCCTGGGAGTGCATTATTGCTATTATAAAAATTATTCCAAAAGAAAAGTATTAACAGTGTACTTTGTGAATGTTTTTCTCATTAAGAGGGTTATTTGTAATAAAATAGTTCTTCCACCAACAGTTTAAGAATGCTGGCACAGAATCAAAATGCACCATTCCAATCATTCAGCAGTTTTAGAGAATGGAATGCTAGCAGGAAGAATTAATATGCCATGATGATCAGGCTGCACATGACAGTGTAACAGGGATTAATGTAAGACTGTCAGAATCCATACAGCCAATCAGATTACAGCATTTCTGTGATCCTTTTTATAATATTCAGTGAAGAAAGGTGTCAGAGGAGGTGAAACTGAGTTCTTGTGAGTTTCTGATCAATTTAACACTTGTGATGGGTGTGGTAGTCTCTGTGCCAAACGTTTTAAATGCATTAACAAAGTCTGACCCATTGTTAGTCACAGTTTTAACAACCTTGCTCTGGATGTGATATTTCAGGTGAACTTTTACAAGTTTTTTTTTTTTGGAGTAATATTGTCCATGTGTCTTCCTTTTATTTGCATGCATGTTAATGCTGCTGACTTTCTAGTCAATGTTTTCTGATCAATCCAATGCACCATCACACCTAGGCTGCTCCCGTTATGCGCAGTGCAAATGTCTGCAGTAGTGTATATATGGCTGACATTGCTGAATTCAGATATCTGATTTGTCTTCATGTGTTGGTACATTTTACCTGTTCTGTCAATGTTTTTTGTGTCATTACTTTTTTGTTGGGTTGGAGACCAGTAACTAATTTGATGAATGAATTCTGTTCAACAACGTTGAGTGACTGTAGATTTTCAACTACAGACTGAATAATGAGCATATCAACCTGAGATTGACTGATAAGTGAACTCTTTGTAGAATCAAATAATTGTTAGATAAAACATGTCCTATCTTTTTGAATGCGGAGGATTCCACTGGCAATGAATTACTGTTGCTGCTTGAGATGGAGAATTTAACTATCTCTTCTTCCTTTTCCCATATCCTTTTCAAGCAGAGCTGGCGATGGCTGCTGGTGTACTACCACTTCCACTGCTGCACAGCTTTTAAACTTCTGTAAAGATGCTGGCTGGATGCATTCCATATGTTTTTTTCCAAGTTCAACATACTGTTTTTGAATGTTGACAAAAGCTTCAGCTTCAGTATACAGAGTTTACACTGAACTGAAATATGTTTTCCCTTTTCAGAGTTGACATTGAAGAATTCACCCAAATACCATTGTTGAAAAACTGACGCACTCTGGCACGGTGACTCAGGATGCAGCAAGGAGTATGTGGTGAAAGAGGGGGACTGGGAGGAAAAAGATACAACTTGAGAGGTTTCAGGAGCGACTCCGGTAGTGGCTACAGTTTCTTTTTCTTGTTGAGCCATGTTACAGAAGATGTCAATGCCATTTCTTTTGTTGTACATAAAATAGATAAAGTTTGTGGTACGGTATTTTGTAGATTGGATAAGTTACAATACAGCGCAGCCTAGTTCAGGTTTCTTCTTTGTTTGTTTGTTCAACAAAGGCAACATCAAGAAGTACAAATACCAGAAAGAAGGGATGTCTGACTCTACAGTAATCTCAATCATGATATACCATGAAATGTATATTTGTGTACGTTAACTACAAATTTAAAGAATTCTGATGCTACCCTCTTTTAACACATTTCATGTGTCTGGAACCTGGTGGGGGGGGGGGCTGCTGAGTGACTTATCGACAGTGGGAAACAAGTAACCTGACATTGCACATAGGCACTGTAAGAACAAATTGTATCAGATCATTAAGTGGCACGTTAGTACAGCCGCATAATGTAGTAAGTATTTTTCACTGTATAAGTTGAAGACAAGTATTAAAACTAATTGAAAATAGAAACCATGAAGGAATAATATTGTTTTTGCATTGAACTCATCAGAGATCATCGCTCATAGACACTCGGGCCTGTTCGGATGATAAGAATTACAATTTAAACTGTGTGAGCTCACCGACATGATACAGTCATTGTATCATAGTTTTTAACAAGTTTTATGATTCAAAAGTTCTTGTAACAGTAGAGAACAAATTTCATGAAAATTTCATGTAAACAATCAATGCTGTCTTTAATTTTTTATTGGCCTGAGCGTCCTGGCTCATTGTGGACTGGACTGTGGTGATTGAATAAATGCTTCTGCTTCCTTCCTCTGTTCAGCTGTCTGTCTCACTGAGCTGATTGTACTGATGGACTGATAGTGGAAAATTCACACAAGTCAGTGTTGCTGCCATGTTCGCATATACTGATCAAAGTCAGTTTGACTGTCTTCTACCACCCTGCAGCCACCTAGGCCTAGAGGTCTCTCCTTACAATGAAATCTTCTTTTTTCTTGACTAATAACCCATCTTCCTGCTGTCTCTTCTTTGTCTCTACTCTCTTCCACTGTATGGTCATGAACGTTTCCTGTAAAAGAACAAAAAATAACTCATTTGGTGCATGCAGGCTCCAAACCACTGGACTGCTGTACCACATCCACATTTCTATACTCTATTTGTAAATGACAGTATTACTAAGTTTGTCTTAAAGTTTAAAAATACAAAAAGGTGTTCAGTAATGGTCAGGAGAAAAAAACATTCCAGCCTGTTGCACCTGCCCCTACACCATCTAACATACAGTTGGTTGCACCACCACAGACTACACAGACCCCAACACCAGACATCGCCCATTCAGGGGGCACATTTTGGCCCACTCCCTAGTCCATCCCCAGTCCTGGCAGGGTATCCCAATAGGGAAAGAAGGAAACAGGATGTAGGAGGAACCCTGACACACTACAGGGTGGAAAACAATCCAAAGGACAGAATGGCCCACCAGAGCACCACAAGATATCTGCTCCTGCTCCACTTCAAATGTCTGAGTGTTTTAGGATAGTGTTGCGGGGTGGTGTGCTTTGTGGTTGTAACCTCTCTCCCTCTCTCTCCACCAGCTGTCCACCGCAACCCATCTGGATGAATTGGCATTCAGGATCTTCTTGGAGCAGGTAAGTTTGTTCAGTGAAAAAAGAAGTGTCCGATAGGTGGCCAAGAGGGATGTGGGGCAATATGGTCTGCTGCAGTGGCTGGGCAAAGGAAAGGGGGCCATTAGGCAACAAATTGCCAATGCCAAGCAGATATAACCTAGGCTTTGTAGAAAAAACATCAATTTTAATGTTAGTAGTAGGGAACAAGTTCAGCTAAGAAAACCAATTCATTGTCACTGTCAGGACTGTCATCACTGTGGCATAATATGTATCAGTAAATAAATATCATATCAAGGTCATCATCAAACATTATGACTAGTACTTGGCAGCGATAAACATTAATTTTGATGTCTGACCCTGTCTCACCCTCCTCTCATACTCTCCTGCTGTGAAGTGTGTCTGTCAGATGAGATGCATGATCTGGACGTCAAATCCCTCAACTCCAGTTCCAGTCATTTTCAGCTTCACACATCCTCATGTGACAGGATGGGAATGCACCAGATCCAGATTTCAGCACTAAGAAAAAAGGGAATTTACAAATGACGTGCCCTATTCACAAATGCCTATGCATTGCATACAGTATGTGTGGCATGTAGGCATGCCCATGATCAAATTCCATGCAGCAGGTCTAACGGCCCCCCCCCCATGGCATTCAGGACAGGTGCACTAATGCCTTGAGCACCACATCCCCCAACTGCCCAATCAGCTACATGCCACAGGTGGTCCAGAAGCATGCTATTCACTAAGGCGTGAAGTTGGTGTGGAGTGCTGGGCCAGAGGGGCACAAGTTACGCAATGGTGGACCCAATCATAACTTTACATGCCCCCCCATGGACTCCTTCCAGCTATGTTGGCACAGGGACCAACATCACACTGCTGCCCCAGCCCACCAGGCTGCCAGGAAGGGTTGGTGGCAGCTATTTGAGCAGTCATCCATTGGACCCCCATTCCCGGGTTCTGCACCTTCCCTTGATCTCCTACATGCACACAGCAGGTGATCCACTATGGGACCCAGGCTAGGCATCCCACTGGATGCTCACCTGAATCCAGTGATCCACCCACCCACGCAGCTATAATCCAACCCTGTGCAGCTGTGCACTGGGGAGGTGGGGCTGCAGACAGGCGCCCTGCAGATGCACATGGTTGTAAATACTGTGCACCCTGCGCCTGTCTGGGGCTGTGTAGGTTTTCAGGTGTTATACATACATTTTGCACATATAATCTGTCCTTTTGTGAATAGGGTTCTATGTGAGGAGCAGCTGCTGCATCCTTCACAGAGATCACGACTCATCCCCCAAACCCCCAGCTGCAGCCCAGGTAGAGACAGCTGCGTCAGCCCCCCAATGCCCACCCCATTGTAGCACTGTGGTACAAAACTAATGTGTTACTTACTTCACTGCACAATGCCAGAGTCCAGACACACTATTACAGGTAGCTGCTGGCTGTGTAAATGAATCAAACCCCAAAACACAGCAGAACAACACACAGACAGACCATCAGACCCAGACCAGGCTCCAGCTCACACCTCAGTGCACAGAATACCAAACCCCAACCCCCCATCACACCCAATTGATCACAGTTAGGATACAGCAGATGGGAACAGGAGGTGAGACAGTATCACACACACAGACAACAGCAGACTGGTAGGTGCTGGGAGGAGTGAAGCAACAGCAGTCCAATTGTTCCATTGGGCATTTGCAATTGCAAATGCAGCAGGGAATACTGACTGACTGATGTGACTGCAGTGCTGCCTGGCTCTCTTCTTTCCTGCTGATGTTGACCCTATCCCTCCCTGGTCTCTATAGGGTCACAGCTTTGCTCCCCCATCACAGCAAACCTCTGCTCTGGCTCCAGGTTCATGGCTTAGCCCCCAACAGTGCCACCCCACCCCACCCCACAAAAATACAGTAGGCCTTCGCTCTGGCTCCAGGTTCATAGTTTTTCCCCTTCATCACAGCAATGGAGTTCCCACCTCACCCCACAACAACACATAATGGCCTCCACTCAAGCTCCAGGTACATACAGCTTTGACCCCCAATCACAGCAGGCATCTGCTCCAGCTCCAGGTTCACAAAGCTTTGCCAAATTGCCCACCCTCACCCTCACAATAACACAGCACACCTCCACTCTGGCTCCAGGTTCACAGCTTTGCCCCAACGCACCATCAGATCACAGTAGGCTTCCACTCTAGCCCCAGGTTCATAGCTTTACTCCCAACAGTGGAGTGCCCACCCTACCCCACAACAACACAGCAGGCTCCAACTCTGGACCCAGGTTCATAACTTTGCCCCCACACCGTATCAGACTACAGCAGGCCCCCGCTCCAGCTCCAGGTTCACAGCTTTGCCCTCGCACCCTATCAGACTACAGCAGGCCCCCGCTCCAGCTCCAGGTTCACAGCTTTGCCCTCACACCCTATCAGACTACAGCGGACCTCCCCTTCAGCTCCAGGTTCACACAGTTTGCCAGATTGCGCCCACCAAACCCAGTCCCCGACAACACAGCAGGCCTCTGTTCTGGCTTCAGGTTCAGAGTGTGCACACAAACCACACCAGATCACAGCAAGCTTACACAGTGCTCCAGCTCCAGATTCATGACTTTGCCATCATCTTATACCCCAACACATCAGCAGGCCTCTGCTCCAGCCACAGCTTCATGCAGCTTTGCTAAATTGCCTCCACACCACTCACATCAACATAGCAGATCACAGCAAGCCTCCACTCCAGTGGCATGCTAACCACATCCCCACAACAACCCTCTGCTCTGGCTCCATGTTTACACAGTATTGCCACCACCCTTCCCCCAACACAGTAGTCCTCTGCCCTGGGCCTGGATCCAGATTCACAGCTCTGTCAGGCTGCCCACCCATCCACCATCATTCACAGTAGCAGGTTCATAGCTTTGCTTGCCCCAGTTCACCCCCAACAACAGAGCCCAAGCAGCCCTGCACAGGAGTACTCATCCGAGGAGTTGGGACCTTCATGTTCAGAGATGTGACTCCCCACACCCAGTGGTGAGTGGGTGGCTCAAAATTTACAACTGTCTGCTTGGCAGTGGCAAAACTGGCTCTGCCCCCAATCCAGACCATCCAGCCAGTCTCAAAAATAAGAAATGCTTAAATAATATTACTATACTTTTTTATTAACAGGCCAAGAATTAATTGCAATTGAACTTTCTTATTTTTTATTAACAGACCAAGAATTAATTGCAATTGAATGTAATTATTTTTGGGGGATGGTATACAGTTCATGTCCAAGTGGTGGTACTGCTGGTTGTCTGCACACTGAAAACATTGGCCTCAAGTCCTCCAACTGCACCGATGGATCCTCCACCACAAATGGCATGTGGCTTTGTGTGGTGCCTGGTGGTCAGTGGCCAGATGTGGTTGTCTCGTCTTTGGTGTGGCCTTCGGTTGTCATCGTCGTCACCTTGGTTGACTGTGCAGTAACCAGTTTAGCGTTTTTTTTTTTTTTTTTTTTTTTACAGTTTGCCCGGAGGATGGACTCACGGAGCTTACTACCCTTCCCCAAAATTTCTGGCAGCACGACAGCCCATCTCAGGGCTGCAGCTGCCTGCCTCAGTACCTCCTTAATTATTCTGCTTCCCCAGTGAACAGTCGGTCGGTTTTCAGTCAACAGCTGCCACTCACTGTGGCTCAGCTGCTGCTCCCCTGGTTTTCGAGTTTGACTTTTCAGTCAAATTACTGCCACATGCTTGATCTGCCCAACCCTACCTTCCCTGGCAGCACCAGCTGTTTAACTTGTTGTTATCACCCCAGAACTGACCTGGTCTGAGTTGTCCATCCTGTACCTTCCCTTCACACACCAGATGATGGCAACCCAACACAGTCTGGGGTCAAAATGGTACCAAGTCAACTGCACAAGTCACGTGTGCTGTGCGACTGACCAGTGTCCCTCCCTGGCTGGACTCCTCTCTCAGCTGATCAGGCAGGTGCACACACTAAAGCAGCCAATTAAAATGCAAGCCTGTTATGTTGTCAATGACTGCTGGCACCAACAATGGGTCAATCAAATCAAAAGACTACCTAAACACATTGCAATCTACATTTTGTTGAAAATAAATACTGTCCACATTTCAAAAAACAGGAAATTCCCTTCCTGTCCACACCCCTGCCACCTCCCCCCACAAAGTCATATGCAGTACTGCATATTACTGTACTGCATTACTTATAAGAAAATATAATTAGTAACTGCACCAAATTACATTTTCTTATACATGATCAGTAACTACTGCAAGTTAGCATGAAATGTAGTCTGATTACAGTAACGTGTTACTTGTAATGTGTTACTATGCAGCACTGCGGGGAGAATCTTGCAAACCAGGAAATGTCTCACAGGTGATGCCTGAACAGGATCAAGAAACTCTTCCTAATGGAAGAAACACAATGGTACAAGCCGCACACTAAATCCACAGACACAAAAAAAGCTTCCAGTTCGGATGTATTTAAATTTACTTCAGCGTGTAAACGGATGCTTCTCTACTTGCTGATAATAAATGTAAATACATTTGCACTGGAAATTATTCCTATGTACCTATAGATTTGATATGTAGCTTTGTGTTTCTCCTGCTCAGAATTCTGACCCACCATTTGGTTCCACTTGGATTACTCACAAAAGCAGCATGCACTGTCTAAAACACACTGTCACACCTCTCCAAGGTCCTGACCCCCCAACTCCAGCTGCACTCCTCACAAATTAACAACACAAACTGCTGCAACACAGTGCCATAATGCCACTCAATCCTCCTGCAGATCATTAAACAAGCTCAGCGCCCTCTGCCGTTTCAAGACACTGCTGCAGCTTCAGACTTTTTCAGGTGTTTTATCATTTTAAAGCGACCATTGCTCCACAAACCCCAAACCAGTGAGCCATTTAGACTACCTCCTTATCCAATCAACTACCCCTGGTGCCAGTCATATTCTCCAGTTCATGCATTTTCATCCCAGTAATCCCAGCATATGCCAACACCTGTTCAACAGTTTTACTGTGATCGACATTACAGTAACAGGTTACTGTAATGTCGGTGCAGGACCCTGGCACTGCCTTCTTGGGGTCTTGCACCCCTTCCCCGATTCAACTCCAACTAGGAGTTGATTATTTAAGTTATGGGGGGTGCAGGGGCCCAGGGGCGAAGCCCCCCAAAGAAAACAAAATCTTCACAGAATGACTTTATGCCGACCGCAATTGCGGTCGACATAAAGTCATCACTATAATGTCGTTCGACAAAGAATTTGTTGAACTAGTGTCATGGATCCATAATCCCATTTCATAGATTTCTGTGCTGCAGAATGACATGATGACATCAGTCTTGTGATTTGATGAACACAGGAAGAATTCACATGGGTACATTTCCTATTTCCAGTTCCTGTCAGACCCTCTTGTTATTGTGAAACCAATATTTATTTATTTATTGAACATATCAGAATTAAAACCTTTGAGTCAGAGACTCCTTTACAAAGGCTTCCCGTCAGTGCATATGCAAGTACAAGGAACGTAGTTTGAAAAAAGCACATACAGTGTTGTAAAGCAATAATTAAAGAGTACTGTGAGTTTCATGAGAGGGATATACACAGGTATATATGACATTGAATTTACAGCAGTCAAGGACAGCAGAATTTACAAAGGAATACTGCAGATTAATACAATGGTTTTACATAAACAAGATCAGCAGTTACAGTAGGAGACAGTAGGACCCTGGTCCTGTGTGAATAATAGGTAATCTGCGGCATGAGGCATAACAGAAGCAGGCAGGACCATTAAGGGTCCATTGTCATAATGGGCTATTAGTGGAGGATGTTGGGATCAATGATAGTCACAGGTAACAAACTGAGTGATATGTTCCTGGAGGAGGAATTTGAAGTGGCCAAGCTTGGGTTCATCTAGGATTGATTTGGGGAATGAGTTCGACCAGTTGGGAGCCCAGTACCGAAAGGTTCTTTGGCCCATAGTAGATTTGCAGAGGGTGACCTGATATGGGTTTTTTATGGACTGACGAATGTGTCTGGTGACTTGAGATGGGTGTAGCAGCATAGAGAGACCAGGTGGAGTGAAGCCAGCTGTGATTTTTTTTGGCATAAACACAGGTCTGGTATTTTAAATGCCCATCAAAGTTTAGCCACTTGGTGCAAGAGTAGAACATGCAGGTGTGGGTGAATTGGTTACTACCAGTGGCCAGTCTACAGGCCTTATTCAGAGCACCCCTGATTTTATTGAGGCATGTGGTATCTGCTGCACCATATACCAGGATACCATAGTCAATGAGAGATAGGATTGATGCAGAGATTGCTAGTTGCAAAGCTTCTGTGGGGAGGCAGTGCTTGTATCAGTGGAGTAGGCCAATATGCGTATTGACTGCTGAGCTCAGGCAGCAGACATGCTTGTGGTAGGTGAGCCCTGAGTCCAGTGTAACCCCTAGATATTTAAGTGAGGTGACTTGCTCAATTGTTTCATTTAGTGAGCTTTGTATGAGCAATGGGTGATCCCTGTTTTTATTTTGGACGTGGGCAAACAGCATGGATTTAGTTTTTTTTATAATTTAGTACAAGTTTTTGTTCCACAAACCAAGATTCAGCATCACTGAAGGATCTTTGGAGGGTTTGCTGGAGGGCAGTTGGGTCGGAGTGGGTGCTGAATAATACCACATCATCTGCATACAGGAGGATATTGCCAGAGCAGACTTCAGGTAGGGAGTTATGAAATAGACTAAATAGTAGGGAACCAAGAATCAACCCCTGAAGTATCCCCTACATGACTTGGAGTGGAGATGACAGTGTGTGTGCTATTCACATTTGTTGGGTTGTGCCTGAGAGGTAGTCAGTGAACCAGCCTACTGCATTCTGCAAGAACCTATTTGGGTACGGGAGGTGAGTAGAAGCAAGTGATGACTGCTGTCAAACACTTTTGACAGGTCAATAAATACTGCCTCTGCAGTGTGACCCACATCAAGTGATGAGTGTAGGGTGTTTGTGATATCCAAGAATGCAGTGGTGGTACTGTGGCTCTTATGAAAGCCATGCTGTTCAGGACAAAACAGATTGTACTTGGCAAGGTAGTTGGAGAGCTGGGTGGCTATGATTTTTTCGAGAACTTTGGAGAGGGGTGGTAGTATCGATATGGGATGATAGTTCCCTGACATGGTATGATCACCACTCTTAAAGATAGGTGTGATGGTGGCTGTTTTCCACTTTTTTGGGAACTGCCCAAGGGCAAGTGAGTGGTTCAGAAGAGTCATGAGTGGGAAGAGAACCTCGCTGAGTGTTAGTCTTAGCAGTTTAAGGTCAAGGGAATCGCTGCCAAAGCTAGATTTGTTGAATGCCTTTAGGAGGAGTTGGGTGGCTTCTCACTGGGAGATAGCTTTAATGTGAAAAGGAGGCACTTGGGTGGATACATGGCTGGGGAGGGAAAGAAGTTTGGTGGGAGCACACTGCTGAGGTCCGAGAACAAAGAATTCAATGTGTTTGCTATGATTTCCAGGTCAGTAGTGATGTGCCCATTTACACACATTTGAGAGGAAGGGGCTGTCGAGGGTTTGCCACTAAGTTCTTTAAGATTATCCCAGAATCTACGCCCTGAGCCCCACATGGCTGTGAGGGTAGTTCGCTAGTAATCCTCCTTGGCCTTGCAGATGTTCCAGGTACATTTGTTCCTGGCCTCCTGGTAACGCTGCCTATTAGCAGGTTTACCATTTCCAGGGCTGTGTGCCAGAGAATGTCCTTGTCTCGCATTTGATCAAGTAGGGATTGTGACATCCAGGGGGTATCAGCACCTTTGATGACACACTTACTGAGTGGTGCATAGCGGTCACAGGCTGTATTAAAAGAGTGGATAAAAAACTCCAAAGCAGAGTCAATATCTGGTAATGTTACCATCAAGGACCAGTCCCAATAGGCCAGGTGTTGTTTAAGAGGTTGCAGTTTACCAGGTCTGAGGAGATGTTGCAGAACAATTTTTTGGGGGGGTCTTTTTGGCCATAAAGGACCAGTGGCATAGTATGGGGGAGTGGTCACTCAGTGCATCAGATAGTTCACTAACTTTAGTGAATTTGTGAGGGCAGTTGGTCAGTATGAGGTCTAGGAGGGTTGAGGTGCCATTTCTCAGGTTGAGGCGGGTGGCAGAGGGAACTATTTATATGAGATCAAGGGCAGCAACGGCATCCTTTAGGGGAGTTGCAGCATCAGCAAACCAGTGAATATTAAAATCACCCAGTGCAAGGATTTCAGCCTTGTCTGGAAGTTGCTGGAGGTGAGCTAGGACAGACTGGAAGGTTATTTTTTGTTCCTGGGGGGAAGTAAACAGACGAGATGAATAAAGGTGCTCTAGCATTGGTGAGGGTAATTTTCATTGAGAGGACCTGGGCACCCTGCTCAAGGTCCAGTGATGGGAGGACATGCCCTTGGAGGGGTTCCGGAAGATAAATAGCACCCCCCACCTTGCTTGTCTGTCAGTACAGTATATTGTGTACCCTATGAGAGTGACAGCAGAGTCAGGGGTGCTTTTATTGAGCCAGATCCCCACCACAGAGATTATGTCTGGCTGTTGTTGTACTACCCAACTCTACAGGCTGCCAAATTATTTTAGCAGGCTGCATATATTGATGGAAGCAATATGGAGATCCCATGGCACTTCTTGAAAAGAGTAGGGGAATTTTTTATTCAAAACAAAATCTACAAAATATATTACATCATACAAAATCATAATGAAAGAAAATCAAAGACATAAAACATATTACATCATACATAAACTTCAAACCTAGGTAATTCATATTTATACATACCTCCCTCTCCCTCCCCCCTAAAGGAGTAGGGGAATTTTGTATTATAACTTGAAAGTAAGTATAAACAAATAGTGTTACATCACACAAAGTTATATACAAAAGAAAAAAAATTAAAATAAGCATTACAAGCATACATCCTAACTTTAACACAAAAAGGAAAAATAAAAAGTTACCCCCCCCCCCAAGTAAAATAGTAGGGGAATGGTAACTCAGAACTCAAACAAATTTACAGAAATATATTTAACTCATACTAACTCATAAATAAAGGAAAAGTCAAACATAAATAAGTATTACATTATACATGTGACTAAGGTTAAATTAAACACCTTTTGTTAGAGGAGTGCCCCCTCACTACAAGAGTAGAGAACTGTTTTAAACTAAAAAAACAAGCCTACTATAAGTGTTCAATCCCATAGACTTACAAAAGGGAAAAAATATATAACAAAAGTAGGAATTACATCATTTTTATACAAAAAATCCAGAGTATACATAAAATTTAAAAACCCAACCCCCCCCACTGTAAAAGTGGAAATATATTTATTTCATATCACAAAACAATTTTTACAAGAAAAGTATGAACTCAAACAAAATCAAATAAGCAAACCATATGGAAGTATTACATCATACATAATATTAATACACTAATATTGATAAAACAAGGCTAGTCATCGTGTGTGTGTGACTGGGGCTAATAGCAGGAACGTGTACTATATGAAACTTTTAATTGTGTGGTTGGAAAATTGTTTTCTCTCTTTTATTTTGGAGCCCTACTGAGTAGGAAGTAGGAGGAGAGTAGCTGTAGTTCTGCTCAGCGAGCATAAAACTACATATTGCTACTGCATAGTTTTTATTCATTTGTTCCTTCCTATCTACATTACTAGACCTTAGTTTAACCTAGGGCTGATATTCTGACCAAATATAACACTTTACTCGCTATAAGTAATAGCGAGTGTTCCAGCGACCCCAGAAGACACATCCAGTTCAGAAGGGCTATATAGATCGCTCCTGCAGTGAGCAGTCAGTACTAATATTCATAAAACAGGGCTAGTCATCATGTGTGTGACTGGGGCTAATAACAGGAATGTGTACTATATGAAACTTTTAATTGTTTGGTTGGAAAATTATTTTCTCTCTTTTATTTTGCAGCCCTACTGAGTAGGAAGTAGGAGGAGAGTAGCTGTAGTTCTGCTCAGCGAGCATAAAACTACATATTGCTACTGCTTCATTTTTATTCATTTGTTCCTACCTATCTACATTACTAGCCCTTAGTTTAACTTAGGGCTGATATTCTGACCAAATATAACACTTTACTCACTATAAGTAATATCAAGTGTTCCCGCTACCCCAGAAGTCACATCCGGTTCAGAGGGGCTATATAGATCGCTCCTGCAGCGAGCAGGGCACGCGTCATCGTAAGTGGAGACACGCGCAGAGATGCATGTGTCAGCGTGTGTCAGCTGTGTCTGCTGGATGGCTGGACAAAGTCCTTGTAGACAAGTAAGAGAATATTATATAAGAATGGCGTGTACTGGGTGTCATATGTATAAACTGGGGGATACATGTGAGGAATATGAGTGTGACAAATGTTTACTATTAGGTGAATTGCTTCAGGAAATAGAATTACTGAAACAAAGAATCAGGACACAAACAAAGATTGTTACACTCGAGCAATTTATTGATTCAATGGCAGAAGGTGTTTCAGAGCCAGGTATGCATGATATAGCTTCACCAATAAAATCTGAGAAACTAAATGAAACTGAGGAATGGTGTTTGGTGAATACAAAAAAGCCAGAAAGAAAGGTAGAAGGAATATAGATGGTTCTACAAACGTACTTACTCCTAATAGGTATCAGGCCCTTGCATTTATTGGAAGTAATGAGGAACTAATACATTCTAATAATCTCACTGAAACAATTGGAGAAAATATGACTCATACCACTATCAACATAATTCAAGATGCAGTAAATAAAATAGTCAATCAGAGATTAGTACCCCAAGTGATGAGGAACTAATACATTCTAATAACCTCTCTGAAACAAATGGGGAAAATATGACTCATATCAACATCAATAAAATTCAAGAAGCAGTAAATAAAAATAGACAACCAGAGATTAGTACCCCGAGAGATATACTGTATATAGGAGACTCCATTTTACACCATATGGAACATATATTATGTAAAAGGCAAAATGAATACACTACAGTGAGTGTATTACTGGAGGTGGGCATTTAGGGACATTAGACAGCTTCCACCAGGATTACTAAACAACACAACCACTCCCGTTGTAGTGTTGCATATTGGAGTAAATGACATCGGCAAGGTGGATCTACCAGTAATACAAAATGATTTTGAATATGTGGGTGCTTATCTTAAAAATAGAGGCTGCGATTTGCTGGTTTCAGGAGTACTACTTGTTCCTAGAGCCAGTGTTATGTTAAATAATGAGATCCAGAGCTTTAATGAGTGGATGAGGAGATGTTGTTTTAGAGAAGGTTATGTTTACATCGACCAATGGCAAGACTTCAAGGGCCTTCATTTATTTGCAAATGATGGGCTACATTTAATTAAGCATGGCAAGCGTATCTTAGTGCAGAAATTGAGATAAACAACGGAAATTTATTTAAACTTCCTTCAAAGTGGGTTGGGGGTAGCACAAATTCCAAGGTCTCTGATGTAAACAAGAATACACAGTTTAAATGGAAAGTTTTATTACTTAATGCTAGGAGCCTTACTAATAAAATTGATGAGTTAAAATTAATAATGTATACCTCTCATGTACACATCTGTGCCATCACCAAGACATGGTGGAATGACAGAGATACCTGGAAGGAGAGAACAATCTTAAAAGGTGGTGGGGTAGCACTATATATTTCAGATAATATATCTTCTGAGTATATTGACACATCATGCTGGGGTGATTCCGAAGTTTTATGGATTAAAATTTCCCCTCAAAATGCTCCTATACTAAATATAGGCCTTGTGTATAGACCACCATCCATTGGTAAATCTGATGACATCATACTAATAAATTTCATTAAACAATTGGTATTAGCTAATAGTCTCATACTCCTGGGGGACTTTAACCTCCCCGGAATTAATTGGGCTACACAAGAAACTGCTAACCCTATGGAAACAAAATATTTGGAGATCTTGAATCTGGCTGCATTGGAACAATATGTAACTAACAACACTAGGGGGGAGCATATTTTGGATTTGGTATTGAGCAATTTGAATAATAATATACAGAATTGTACTACCTTACCCTCACTTGGATCCAGCGATCATGCTATGGTCAGTTTTTATTATTTGGGAAATTTGGGGAATTATACTGGCAGTACAACTATTTATAGGTATGATAAAGCCAATTTTAATCGGATGGGAAAAGAATTGACGGAATGGAATTGGCGATCTGAATTTACAGATCGAATAGTAGCAGAGATGTGGGAGAAATTAAAAAGTAATGTCTGCTCACTGGTACATAAGCATGTATCAGTTATAAAGAAACATAATGAATCCAAAAAATCTCTCCCCCATGGCTGACCCCTACAATTAGGAAACTAATCAAAACTAAAAATAGTGCGTATTTGAGGGCAATATACAGTAATAATACTAATTGCTGGGCAGTATATAAGGAGTGTTTAAGAAGTACCAAAAAGGAAATTTCAATAGCAAAAAGAAATTATGACTATAAATTGGCAACTACAGTACAAAATAACTATAAATCCTTTTACTCATATATCAACTGTAAAAGGGGTGATACTGGAACCATTACCTCCTTAAAAAAACAGGATGGTGAGCTGACCTCAGATAATCAGGAGATGGCGGAATTATGTAATAGATACTTCTCTTCAGTATTTAACAAAGGGTCAAATGCAACAACAGATGTTAGGAATAAATCTACAAGGTGGAGTGTTAAACTTAGCACCGCCAATGTAACAAAACAACTACTGGAAATAAATCCAAAGAAGGCACAGGGACCAGATGGTATACATCCGAGAGTTATTAAAGAACTAGTGCATGTGCTGTCAGATCCAGTCACTTATATTTTCCAAAAATCCCTGGATATGGCGGAGGTACCAGATAAATGGAGACAGGCTATGGTTATTCCTATATACAAAAAGGGATCAAAACAGGAGGTTGCCAACTATAAGCCAATTAGCTTAACCTCAGTCTTGAGTAAGATCTTAGAGAAAATAATCAGGGACCAGATGTTGGACTTTCTAAATAGTGAGGGTATCACTGATTACTCACAGCATGGATTTACAGTGGGTAGGTCATGTCAGACCAACATCTTGGAATTTTATGATAGGGTCAATAAAGCCCTGGATATGGGTAATTCAGTGGATATTGTATTTCCCAATTTTGAAAAGGCATTTGATAAAGTGCCTCATGAAGAGTTGATAAAAGCTCTAAAAGATTTAGGGGTCCATGATAATTTGACTTATTGGATAGAGGCTTGGTTAAAAAACAGAAAAAAGTGGGTGTGTATTCAAGGAGTATGTTCTGACTGGATAGATGTGACCAGTGGGATACCCCAGGGATCTGTTTTGGGCCCTTGCCTTTTTAATCTATATATTTCAACAATGTGTGTCAAAAATGGGGTGTGGCTATCTAAATTTGCAGACGACAAGCATGTGGGATTTCCCGTTAATAATATCGAGGAGGCTAAAATCCTACAGGCAGCCCTAACTGATTTGGATGCATGGGCAAAAGCAAAGAGCTCCACATTTAACATGGAGAAATGTGTTGTTATGCATATGGGGAAAAAAATTTGCAGTATAAATATAAATTGGGAGGCAAAGAGCTGAGACAAGTACAGAATGAGAAAGATCTCGGAATACAAGTTGATAATGAACTAAAATTTGGTATATATTGTGGCCAGGTGATAAAGAAGGCTAGTGGAATACAGCACTGCATATTTAAACATATTAAGAGTAGAGATAGAGCAGTACTAATGCCCCTGTATACCTCATTGGTGCATCCGCATATGGAGTACTATGCATAGTTCTGGGCACCTGGTTATAAGAAGGATATTAAAACCTTAGAGAAGGTGCAGAGAAGAGCTACTAAAGGTATAAGAGAAGTACGGGGATTAAATTATGAGCATAGATTACAAAATCTTGGACTTTACTCCTTGGAGTTTTGTAGACTACGTGGTGATATGTGCCAGATATTTAGAGCACTTAAAGATGACCATCTAAGGGAACAACTAGGCCTAGTAATAAAGAAGCAGACATACAATACTAGAGCAAATAGCCTTCAGTTATATAAAGATAAATTTAATACCAAAAGAAGGGAAAAGTGGTTCAATGTGAGAATCACTGGCATATGGAATGCACTTCCTAACAAAGTAGTGTTAAGCCCTACTATGGATATTTTAAAAAAAATAGGCTGGATGCATACCTAATAGAAAATAGTGTACAGGGATACTTCTAGAATAATCAGCGAGCTATATGGACATGTGTCTTCTATGCTTAGATAAAACCTATGAACCTATCATACATGTGGAAAACTCTAGCTCAGATAAAGTGTGATATAAGAAAGCCTCACCACTGCTCCACTAAGGAGTCAGGGATTGTTGTTTACAAAACTCCACAACAAAAATAACCATGAGTATGACCTCCCACAATCTCAATAAGTGGGAAGGAAAATCATAACATCAATAAGGAGTACAACAGATCTAAAGTATACATAAAATTAGAAAACTCGTCCCCCATCTCCTCCTCACTGAAAGGAGCATAGAAATTCTTATCCCATAACACAAAACATATAACAATAACTAAGTAGCTCCTGTAAAAGCATAAGCATAAGGAAAAAAACAAAACAAAAACTCAAATAGATATTTCAGCATACAGTAATGCAAATTGTTCACTGATCACCCAGTATCCAGCCAATTCAAGTGTTTCCAGTACACCCGAAACTGGACTTGTGGAAAATGATCTTGTTCTTTTTGTTTAATTTTCAGAATGGTAGCTTGTAGTTTCCAGAATAATTGTTCTGGAGTTATATACTGTTGTTACAAGGACCAGGCACAATGTGCCTGCCAGATGTGATATTTAATACAAGACAAAATTATGTGAATTGTATCTGAATGATAATGGCCCTAAGTCTGAGGTAAAATACCTAAAAACAAGATCTCCTCTGCGAGTTGTATTAACGAGGAACCCACCCACTGTGTAACTGCATAGGACCAAAATTGAACCACATATGGGCAATCAAAAAACAAATGCTGAATATTTTCAACCTGGGCTGTGCACACATTTTGTCTTGGGTACCCACGTTCTTGAATGCCTTTGTGTTTCAGATTTCCTTTTACGTTTAATGTTGTATGTTTCCCAGCCACACCACATCCCGCAGATATGTTGGTACCCATCTAGATGTCAGCATGTGTCCAATTTGTGCCAGCCGGTGAGGTGGGCAGGCAGCAATGTCAGAAGAGATCAGAAAATGCCTATCCATGACATCACCATATAGTCCTTTCCTGGAGTAAGTTTCCAGGTGAAGTTGTAGGACATCCCAGAGTTTTAACTTAGCAAACAAGATTTGAAATATTCTGGAAGCCCACAAAGATTTCTGTTTTTGGATACTTTTGGATGTGTCCCAAGGCAGGATCCAGGGGGAAATAACATCCCACACCCAACCATCCCAGACTTTCCCAACCTTTTTTAAAAGAGGACTAATGTTTTTGGTAACAAATAGGGAAAAGAAAAATACTACAGGGTTCACCATACAGATACCACCTAATCTAAAATCATGAAATAAGATACCTCTCTTAATCAGGTTTAATCTACTTCCCCATATTGATGAGAAAAATATCCCATATATGACTGTATCCAAGGTTGCCGGAGGAGGAAAAACTGAACCCAAATGCAAAAACATACTTAATAAAAAGGTTTTGGCCATATAGACCCTCTTTTTCTTGGACATCCTCCACTTATTCCAATTTTGGACTTTAGATTGAGCTTCTTTCAGGAGAAGGTCCCAGTTATACATAGCCAGGTCCTCCATGACAAAAACAATCGCTAACATTTTGTAAACTCCTGTACACACAGGGAGCCCCATAATGTCAATATTTATAAAATTGTCTATATTCAGAGGAAAATACTTACTTTTTCTGAGATTCAGTTCTGATCCTGAGCCCTCCACATATGCCAACAGCAAAGCCTCAGTAGCATGGCATGGTGTGAGATCTGCCAAAACAATGCAAAGATCATCAGCATAGGCAATCATTTTAACCTCTGCACAAGAGCTGTTTATGGATCGACCCCTAATATCCTCTGCTGCATTCATTTTTGTAAGAAAAGTTTCTGAAGTCAGAATATATAAAAGGGGGCTTAAAGGGCACCCTTGCTGAACACCTCTAGTGACTGACACAGATTTACCCACCCACCCATTTACAAAAGGTGTTGCCACTGCTGCACTATAGCATGTTTTAAGCCAGGTTATAAATGGAGATGGGAATCTCATTTTGGTGAGACATGCCCAAATATAATTATGTGGAACCCTGTCAAACACTTGTCGTTGATCTAAGCTAAAAAGAAACCCCATTAGTTCTCCTGAATGTCCCCTAGAAAACAGTTCCCTTAATAAAGTGAGACCATCTGTAACAGTCCATTCTGATACAGAACAGAACTGTGTAGGATGGATTACATCCTCCAGACAGATGGATAGTCGTTTACACAAAATTTTTGTAAGGAGCTTATAATCACTATTGAGGAGAGTTATTGGTCTCCAATTGTTCAGTGATTCCCTGTCACCTTGTTTATGAAGTAATATTACCAGACCCATGTACATGCTGGAAGGTAAAGCCTTGACCTGTAAACTGTCAGAAAAAAGACCAGCCAGTTCTTCCTCCACCAAAGGTATCATTAATTTGTACATCTTATTCGGAAGCCCATCAATGCCTAGGGCTTTCCCCACTGGAGAGTGAGAAATAACTTCTCAGACTTCCAGTACCGAAACTGGTTGTAGCAGAGCTGGAAGAAAATATTCTGGAACCATTTGAAGGGGACAAGAGCTTAACCAATCTTCTATATGGGAGTCAGTAAGCTGTGGGTAAGCAGAGAACAATGCCTCAAAATGCTTTCCAACTTCTCTCAAAATTTCATCTTTTTGATATATTACCTCCCCAGTGATTTTTTGGAGTGTTTTAGTATCCTTCTGATGTCTAGAGGCATTACATAATCAAAAGGGTTGGTATGAGCTTGTTTACCACTCATGCCAAATCTCTGTTCCTGCCTTAAAGAGGACATCCAATCATATTGAAGTATAGTAAGTTTTGATTTTAAAATCTGAAATTCCTGGTCATCACACTCAAGACCCTGTAACATACATTCCTGAAATGCAAGCAATTTCCATCTGGTATCCAAATATTCCTGTGTCCTATGTCTGCCTAATAGCCTACCTATGGTTTCAAAAAAGGTCCAAAACTCCAGTTTTGTATCCTCCCACCATTCCTGCCTTGTGTCATATAGACAAAGTACTGATTTCTGGGCAGTAACTATTGCTTGGAACCCCTCCATAACCTCTGGAAAATCTCATAAGGATAAGTTGAGCTTCCAATAACCAGGTGCCCTAGATGTTGTGTGATAATTTGATATTGTAACACTCATTAGTACATGGTCAGATGTAGCCATTAGCTGTACTGAGGGGTCTCTAGTGTGTAAGGAAGGAGACAAAAACCAGTAATCAATTCAGGATGATTTCTTCCCTTGAAAAAAGGTATGGGGCACCCTGGTGCATGAAGAAAAACTATAAATTAAACCCGATAGAGTATGCAGGGAATTTTAAAACATCGTATCACAGTATAACTTTGTGGTTGAGAAATGCCTATCCTGGGCTGTTCTGTTTATATTAAAATCACCCCTAAACAAGACATTTCTACTAGTAAATAGGAATGGGTGTATTAGTTTTAATAGAGAAAGTCTGCCCGATTTGGATTGAGGACCATAAATGTAAATCAGCCGAAAGTCTATTTTTTGCCAAGGTAACATCCAAAAGATATACCTGACCTGGAAGAATGCCTACCATATGTGTTACCATCACATGAGGAGTGGTGAAACAAAAATCCCTAGACCTGAACAACGGTCTCCCCCCCCCCAAATCAATAACTAGGCCCCCATATCCACACTTCAGAGGCTGTGGTAAATTCTTGCAATGAATACAATCTAGTATCTTGCAGGAACACTACATCATACCATTGGTTGGAGAATAAATCAAAGGTAGCTAACACCTTGACCTCTGAACGTATACTATGGTGTTTAAGCTAGCAATCGTTAAATCATAGCTAGCAGGGTCAACAGCAGAAGCAGTGGCTCAAGTACCTGTTGCAGGCTTTCTCGTACTCTTCCTGGTACCTACTCGAGGCCCTGTACCACGTTTTTTCCCTAACCTTACCAGGTGGAACAGTGCCAGAATCAGGGTCAGAAGCAATCTCCATTTCGGAGGAGGCTAGGGATGCAGTATCCAAGTCCGGATCTTCTCTGCTAGTATCAATGGGCAGAATCGAAAATCTATTTTCTATGATAGGTACCCTCAGTACCAAAGGTGGAGCAGGCTGTACTGTGGGCAGGGAATACGGTGCATCCCCCTTTTGGGGTTCTGAGGGAGCAGAAGTCACCGGAAGTGGAGGGGGAGCATAGTCTCCCTACTGTCTTGTCTAACCTGGGTACTTTGAACTTCTTCCAAGCCCTGTGGTGTAGGCCCAGTAACTTCTGATTCCCTTGAGTCAGGGGCTAAAAAAACTGTTCTTGGCCTACTGGGAGGGGTAGTGTCACTGGGGTCCCTACGAGCAGGTTGTGGCGGCTGCCTCCTCTGGGGTTGTGGGTCAGAGGGGAACTGCTGCCGAGTAGAATCATGTGCCATTCTGGCTGCCCTGTATACATAAAAATCTTGAATACCATAATCTGCATCCCCTGTGTTATGAGCAGTCCACGGGCATTCAGTAAAATTATGACCCCCTTCATCACAGAGATTACATTTTGGGTTGTTAGTACAATGAATGCTGGAGTGCCCAGTATCCCCACAAAATGTACATTGCTGAATGGTACAGTACGAACTAAGGTGTCTGGAAGACTCGCATTTAAAACATTTTTTTGTTTGTCCCGGGTAAAATATAAAACCCTTATCCATTCCTACATAGAAACAATTGGGCAGATGTTCCAGCCTGTCTTCAGTTCGTGTTAACTTAATTTTTATTTTCCACCCCCAATTCCAAAACCCCTCCACATCCAAAATGGGGTCGGGGTACCTTGCAATTCACAGTGCTTTTCAAGCCAATATAAAATGTCTGAAATATTGACCCCTCATTCCTGAATAACACAGTTATGACCCGAAAAGGTTGTTTTGTCAAAGGGATCACCTGGAATGGTGTCCATAGTGGATCTTTACAGTCATGTGCTTGATCCAAAAACACGCTAGGATTTCAGGGGTCCTAAAACTAATGTCGAATGTGTTCTCTCCTGGAGCATGGATTAAAGCATAGACCTTGGAAGGTATAAAGCCTAGGTACTGTTTTAGTAAAATTTGCCTCATAAAGTATCTGTCTGGGACAGGATCCATGCCTCCCAGATTTTGCAGTCTGATAGCATTCCTGCACTTAGCCAATTCAATAGGTTTGCGGAATAAGTCCGCATATGATGGGTGTTGTGAGCGATTAAGCCCCTGTGTGTTTTGAGCTTCTTGCTCAGTACTGTGACCTCATTTGGCTATTTAGGTGGGTCTACAACACCTGAGACAATATTAGAAACAACTTCAGGGTGAGAAGGACCAGGGGACAGTGAAGTTTTACCTGTGCCTTCCACCTGGTTCTCCATTTGTTTCAGCCTCTCCTGAGCCTCAGCCTATGTCCTTGATCCTTCTGGCAGCATTGCCACTGGAACCTCCGCTGATTGAAGTGGGGCCAAAATATCACCAGCTACGGACGTACTTTCCATTGTGGGGTCAGCACTCTATTCCCCATTTTGCAAAAGATGCCACCCATCTTCTCGCATTGCTCATTCCGGGGATCATCCTGGACCTCCCAGGACCTTGTATGTCTCCAAAGCCCTCCAGTTTCCTTCTTCCAGCAATTGCAAGCAGGAACCAGCCAGAAAAACTTTCACCGAGTGCGACTGGATGTTTTCTGGACTCCGCTTCCATTTTTTCTCTTCCTCTATACGATTCTGTTCTTGCTGCATTTCTACGTCCAGAATTAGAAGCTGCTGCTGTAAGTATATATATATTTTTTTTTTGCTGCAAAATCCATTTCAGTCTGTGTAAGAGTGCCCTCTGAATCCTCACAAAGGGCATCCAGGACTGGTGTGCTCGATAGATTCAATAATTTTGCTCCGGTCTCCTCTGGAGCTTCCATCGCAAGGGAGGCTATCTGCTGGCTACCTCCGACATCCAAACCAGCTGCCTCCATGCAAACACGTCCTACTCCTTCCATCTCCAGCTCTGAACTGGGCTCCACCATCTCCGCAGACAGATGGACAGCACCACCTGCCTACAGAGGAGGGGAATTTCCCCAGTGCTGTAGTTAATAGGTCACAGCACTGCCCTGCTGCTGTACTTTATAGGTCACAGCACTGCCTCTGACCCAACTCTTCACAGAACTGCCCCCTACCCAACAGTTACTGCATTGATCCCCACCTAAACAGTCATAGCAGTTGTGCCATTATTCCAACAGTCAATAAACTGACCCCCACCCATAGTCACAGGAGTGACCCCAATACCAATAGCCATAGCACTGAACTCTTAGCTTTCTATGGTTAAGCACTGGCCCCTTATTTATTTAGTTAGTTTTTGTTGACCTGGTAAGTGCTCTAGATAAACTCTTACCTATTTTCAGGCATGAACTGGGGGGAGTACAAGGGGAATTGGATAAAGTGTATCAGGAGGAATGTATGATATTTGGGGACGACAGGGCAAGGAAAATGTGGAAAAACATTACGGGAATTGGTTAAAAAGTTATAAATAAGTTGTATATATGAAACTGTAAATAATGTCTGTACAAAATGTGTGTGTTTGTTGTAAATAAAAAATGTCCCTACTCTTTTCGAGAAGTGCCAGGTGATCTTTAATATCCACCTGAACAGGCAGATGGGACTTTGGCTTAACAGCTCATCAGAAAGACGGCACCTCAAGAGTGCAACACCCCCCTCACGCTGCACGGCAGTGTCAGTATTGGGATATTAACCTAAGTGCCTAGTGTGGGGATAGAACCCACAGCCTTCTGATCTCCCGGCCTCAGAGGCAAGTGTGTTACCTGCTGAGCAACTGACACTTACCCCCAACAGTCACAGTACTGACTCCCTCATCTCCAACAGTCAAAGCATTGCCCTCACTCTGAAACAGTCACAGCATTTCCCCAAAAGAGACAAAGTACTGCTATACCCACAACAGTTACAGCATTCAATCAATCAATCAATCTTTATTTTACCAGATGAAGCACCACTGAGCGAGCTCACTTGCAAAGTGGACCTGGACAATGTACATAAAAGTAAACAATATACAAAGGTAAAAGATGGGTGTACAATCAAGGAATACAATGTAGCAGAGGACATAAAACATAGTACAGTATTAGGCAAGGTCTATACAGGCAAAATATGCAAAAGACTAAGAAAAAAATATTGTCAAAATACATTATTATACAGTATGTACATGAATAATTCAGGAAAAGGAGTAGGAGGGGGGTTAGGGAGAAGAAGGGAGAAGTAGTGATAAACAGGGAATTACAAGGCCTGGGGACAGATGTCCAACACTTATTTCACTGACCTCCGGGGGGGCAGTTACAGGACTCAATAAAGGAATAAGAGAATAGCTTTTTGGTGGTGGAGAAGGTTGTCAGGGCAGCCAACTTCAGAGTTTTTCGTAATTTGTTCCATAGGTGAGGGAGTACATAGCTTATAGATGCTTTACCAAAGTGTAAATTAACTTTAGGAATGTATAAGGAGATAAAGGAGAGGCTGCATTACCCAACTGTCAACAGTTCCAACACTCACCCTCACAGCCACCGGATGCAACATTTCCTCATGTCCACCAATCACAGCATTAGCAGTCACAGCACTGTTCCCACCTCCAACAGTCACAGCACAGACCCTCAACCCCCGCCAGTCACAGCACTCACCCCCATAGCCAACAGACACATCACTGACCCACACCCACCACTCATAGCACTGTCTCCACCACCACCAATCAAGGCATTATCCCCACCCACAACAGTCTCAGCACAGACCCCCCAACCCCCACCAGTCACAGCACTCACCTCATAGCCAACAGACACATCATTGAGCCACACTCAGCACTCATAGCATTGTCTCCACTGCCACCAATCAAAGCATTGTGCCCACCCACAACAGTTTCAGCACAGACCCCCCCAACCTCCACCAGTCACATCACTCACCCCCATAGCCAACAGACACATCACTGACCCACACCCACCACTCACAGCACTGTCTCCACCACCACCAATCAAGGCATTATCCCCACCCACAACAGTCTCAGCACAGACCTCCCAACCCCCACCAGTCACAGCACTCACACCATACCCACCAGACACATCTCTGATCCACACTCCGTCACTGCACTGTATCTACTGCACCAGCCACTACACTTTCCCACACCCCAACAGTCCCAACATTGTCCCTCACCCCCCTTACAATGACAGAACTAACCCCACTCCAATAGTCACAGCAGTGACTCTCTTTCCTTAACAGTTAATGAACTGACCCCCCGTTGCCACAGCAGAGACATCCCACCCCAACAGTCACAGAAGTGACTCCCTCACTTCCAATAGTTAAAGCACTGCCCACTCACACCCAACAAAACAGTCACAACACTGACCTCCTCCTTCTCCCAGAAGCGAAAGCATTGTCCCCACTCCCAAACAGTTATAGCATTAGCACCCAGAACAGACACAGCAATGACCTACCCCCAACAGTCACAACAATATCCAACCCCCAACAGTCACAGAACTCATCAAACAGTTGGCTGACATAGCACTTGCCCCTTTTCAACCAGTCACAGCACATCTCCTACCCTCAAAACTTACAGCACTCACTCCCACAGCCATAGACATAGCACTACACCAAGTCCACAACTGTCACAACATTCTCCCCTGCTCCAACAGTCACAGCACTCACCCCCAGCTTCCAGACACATCATTGCTCCATTCCCACTAGTCAGAGTCCCATATCCCCAACATTCACAGTGCTCACCCCACTGCCACAGAAACAGCTTAGCCCAATGCCCACTAGTTACAGGACCATCCCCTAACACCAACAGTCACAGCACTCATCCCCACAATCACCAGACACAGCATTGCTCCATGCCCACCAGTCATAGCACTGTCCCCCACCCCAAGAGTCACAACTCAGTCACCACCCCCAAACAGTTTAGCTTAGTTTATTTATTTGTTAGAGTGCTCTATCTCATTGTGACTCTAGGCACTTTACAAAATGCCCTAATAATATAAACAAATGCAGTAGAAGATGCATAAAAATATAAAACTGAGCATAATGAATTAAAAGGAGGGGAAACCTTTACTAAATAGAAAGGTCTTAAGATCCCTCTTGAAGGCACCATCCAAGGGGGCCTCCCTCAGCAACCGAGGCAAAGAATTCCACAGGGTAGGTGCTGCAACTAAAAAAGCCCAGGCACCAGATGATTTCAAATGAACCCTTGGAATCACTAGGAGGCCCTTCTCGGATGACCAGAGAGGATGAAAAGGGTAGTAGGGCCATAGGAGGTCTTGCAGGTAACCAGGCTCTGCACCATGTAGGGCTTTGTAGGTCAGTAAACCAACCTTGAAGGTGATCTGCCACCTGATAGGGAGCTAATGTAGAAAGAGAAGCACAGGTGTAGTATGACATGACCTCAGAAGGTCAGTCAACAGCCTGGCCGCCGCATTCTGCATTAGCTATAGGCAACAAAGATCAACCCCCAATAGCCCTAGGTAAAGGGCATTGCAGTAGTCAAGCCGTGATGTCACAAAGGCATGAACTAGTAATGGCAGATCACCTGAAGGAATCAAGGGTTTAACCCTGGTGATGTTTCTTAGGTGGTAAAAACCACTCTGGACCATGGTCAACACCTGAAATTCAAGTGTTAGGCTGCTATCCAGCATAATGCCAAGATTTTTCACCCTGGGGGAGGTGAGAAGCTTGGAATCTCCAAGCCTAAGCCCGGAGACTTGATCAGCCTGCACACCAACCCTCAGATGACCCAGCTTAATCGCCAGAACTTTTATCATATCCGTGTTTAACCTCAGCCAGTTGGCACTCATCCAGTCCTGGATCTTGGCAAGGCACCTATTGAAGACTGAGACCACATCCTGTTGTTTGAGCGCAAAAGATAGGTACAGCTGGATATTATCAGCATAGCAATAAAAACCCAGTCTGTACCATCTTATAACATCCCCTAGTGGTAGCATATACACCACGCACGAGCAACATGGGGGACAAAATGGAACCCTGCAGGACCCCACACAGCAAGGGAAGTGGTTGGAAGGAAAAAGCCCTTAAAAACACCCTCTGCATCCTGCCGGTGAGAAAGAGTGGAAACAGTTGAGGACTACACTAGGGAGTCCACAATGACCCCCAGGCTATCCAAAAACACCCCATGGTCCACGGTGTCAAAAGCTGCTGAGAGATTGAGGAGAACAAGAATGGACAGCTCTCCTGTATCCCTGGCCACCAGGAGATTATTAAGCACCTGGAGGGATGGAGGTTTGTTCAAGCCTGACGGCCTGCATCCATCCTGGAGGGGAATCCAAGCACTCAATGATAAGTTTAAATGCTACATTGACAAGCATTTAAACTAGCAAAGGGGCGTGGCAGGCCAGCAAGGAGGGTACCTACTTGCTCACCCCCCACAGCTAGCAGTGGAACCAGTGAACCAGAGGAGTGGCTATCTCTGCAAAGCAGTGTGCAAAAGATGGAGATTAGCGCCCAAGAGGTGGATAAGCAGAAAAGGGGCAAAATTCAGCAGAAGGGCAGACAGCAAGGACAACCAGGGATAAATGACAACCAAGGAAGCGGCTGGAGTAGAACAGTGAAACAGTCTAGGAGGTCAAATCATGGAAAGCCATGTGTGCAAATGCCAGGAGCCTTAGCAACAAGATGGAAGATCTGGAGGCTGTCATGGTGCAGTCAGACCTGGACATTGTGGCCATCACTGAAACCTGGTGTAATGATAACCATGACTGGAGATGGCCATACCTGGTTACAACATATTCAGAAGAGACAGAGCAGGCAGGAAGGGAGGAGGAGTGGCACTGTATGTGAAAAATGACATAAGGGCCACAGAGATCCAGGAGGAACAAAATAGTGGAGAGATACTGTGGGTTAAGCTGGAAAGGAAAATGGGGACAGCCATCCGCACAGGTGTCATCTATAGACCACCAGCCCAGGAGGAAGAAACAGATAGGGTGCTGATGCTAGCCATCCAAAGGATGGCAGACAAGGGTGAGGTAGTACTGGTTGGAGACTTCAATATTCCAGACGTGGACTGGAGCATCCCAGCAGCAGCATCAACCAGGAGCAGATTTATCCTGGACTCCTTCAGGGTGCCTTCCTCAAGCAACTGGCCATGGAACCAACTCGGCAGAAGGCAATACTGGACCTTGTGCTCACAAACAGGGCAGTGTGATGGGGGGTAACAGTGGGGAGCACCTGGGAAACAGTGACCACCAGTCATTGTGGTTTGAAATCACAGAAAAGCAGAACCAAACCACACAAAAACATGTATCCTGGATTTTAGGGGGCAGACTTTGGGAAAATGGGGAGATACTTGAAAGAGGCATTAAGGGAATGGGACAGGAATCAGGGGTTGAGGAACAGTGGGCAGTATTTAAAATGGGATTACAAGAACAACAGAGTTATGCATTAAGCAGGTTAGCAAGAGGAAAAGGAAGAGGAGACCATTATGATTTTCCAAAGAGGTAGCAAAGAACGGAAAGCCAAAAAGATTACATTCAGGCAATACAAAAAGACACAGGCAGAAGGGGATAGGAGAAGTACCAGGAGAAGCAAGAGAGCAGGGAGGTCAGTAAGGAAGCCAAAGCTCAGACAGAAGAACACATTGCAAAATCAGTGGGTGGGGGACAAAACCTTTACAGGTACATAAGTGAAAAAAGAAAGACAAAGGAGGGATAGTGAGACTGAAGGGGAGGATGGGGCCACGTGGAGGATGACAACAGTAAAGCTGACATATTGAACAGGTATTTCTGCTCAGTCTTTACTGAGGAAGAGGAGGTAATGGGTCTGAAGGGAGTACAAGGGGTGAGAATGGTGCAGAAATGGACACAAGTCCCTTTACGAGAAAGGGTCCTGAAGGAACTGGAAGTAATAAAGAGTTGATAAAGCAATGGGGCCAGATGGGGTGCACCCCAGGGTCCTTAAAGAACTGAGAGAGGTGGTGGCTGAACCTCTGGCTATCCTGTTTAGCCGATCACTGGAAACAGGGGAGGTACCCAAAGACTGGAGGACAGCAGATGTAGTCCCCTTATACAAAAGTGGGAACAAAGAGGAAGCGGGGAACTACAGACCAGTCAGCCTCACATCGGTAGTGGGGAAGATCATGGAAGCACTACTGAAGGAGATTGGTGGAACATCTGGTTGTCAATGGACTACAAGACCCAAGGCAGCATGGTTTCACCAGGGGGAGGTCATGTCAGACCAACCTCGTTGAATTTTTTGACTGGGTGACTAGGGAGGTGGATCAGGGGAGGGCAGTGGACATGGCCTATCTGGACTTCAGCAAGGCCTTTGACACTGTGCCACATAGAAGACTATTACACAAACTGGGGAACATGAGTGTGGGCAGGACAGTAGTGTGGTGGGTAGGTAACTGGCTGGGTGGCAGGACACAGAGGGTGGTGGTAAATGGCTGTCACTCCACAGAGGGAAGAGTGACCAGTGGGGTACCACAGGGATCAGTGCTGGGACCAGTCCTATTCAACATCTTCATCAGTGACATGCGTTGGGACCTAGAAGGCAGAATTTCACTGTGACGCTGATGACACAAGGTCTGTAATAGAGTAGACACACCAGAGGGTGTAGACAGAATGAGAAGCGACCTGCAGAAACTTGAAGAATGGTTAGGGGTTTGCAGTTGAAATTCAATACAAAGAAGTGCAAGATAATGCATATGGGGCACAAAAACCCTGGCACAATATATCAGTTGGGGGTGAGGATATAGCATGCACCAAGCAGGAAAGGGATCTTGGGGTTGTCATCTCTGATGACCTCAAGGTAGAGAAACAGTGTGACAAGGCAGCAGGTAAAGCAAATAGGATGCTGGGATGTATAGGCAGGGCATCACCAGCAGGAAAAGGGAGGTCATAATTCCGCTATACAAGACACTAGTGAGGCCCCACCTGGAGTACAGTGTACAGTTCTGGAGACCATACCTACATAAGGACATAGACAGGGTAGAGAAGGTTCAGAGGAGGGCAACAAAGATGGTGCATGAATTGCATCACAAGTCCTATGAAGACAGGTTGAAGGAACTGAACATGTACTCCCTGGAGGAGAGGAGGGAGAGAGGGGATATGATAGAGACATATAAGTATCTTACAGGGAGGAACAGGATGCAGAAAAACACTATTTTTAAGTGAAAAAGATGTTCCAGGACTAGAGGCATGGGATGAAGTTGGAGGGAGGACGATTCAGAGGAAACATGAGAAAGAATTTCTTCACAGAGCAATTGGTGGACAAGTGGAACACCCTGCCAGAGGAAGTGGTGGGGGCTGAAACAATCATGGGATTTAAGAATGCATGGGATAGACATAAAGGAATTCTGGAGGTCAGGGGTAAGGGGCAACAGACTTCTAAGAAAACAAACTGAACTTACAAGCTCAAATGGGCAGACTGGGTGGACCATAGGCCCTTATCTGCCGACACTGTCTATGTATCTATGTATCTATGTAACCAGGGCAGTCTTAGTACTGGGCCTTTTCCTAAAGCCCAGCTGGAGAGGGTTGTAGATGTTGTAAGTTAACAGACAGGTCTCCAGCTGTAAAGTCACCACCTTCTCAATAACCTTGCCTTAAAAAGGGTAGATTAGAGACAGGTCTGTACTTCACCAGGCAATCTGGGTCCAGCGAAGGTTTTTTCAAGAAGGGCCTCACTACCGTCTCCTTAAGGGGCTCAGGAAAGACCCTCCTCAATAAATGAACACTGGACTATCCTAGCAAAGACCAGACCAATGGACTCAACACACCCTACAAGAAGGTGCATCAGACCCTGGTCCAGACTACAGGAGGTGGGTCTCTGTTTACGGATGACTCTAACAACATCCTTGATCACCACTGAGTCAAAATCAGACCAGATTGATGTATTGCCCACAACAATCACAGGCTCGCCACTGCAGGTCCCCATGGAGGGTGCTGACAGGATTCCAGATCTGATAGGGGAGACCTTATCAGCAAAGAACAGAGCAAACTCATCACATTTAGACTGCAAAAAGGCTCTAACTGGCTGAAGATAGCTTGGATTACACAGCGTGTCAACAGTGTGGAAGAGCTGAGCTGGTCTGTTAATTGCTGCAGCAATTTCCTGGACAGAAACTCTACCTTCTTACAGGAAATTGCTGTTTGATAGTCTCTGTAATGAGACATCAAAACATATTTATCCTCAACAGATCGGGATTTCTGCCAGCAGCGCTCCAACCTTTGGCTCCTCGCCTTCTACTCTCTGAGAGTCCTGTTGAACCATGGGGCTCTTCGGTGTGAGGCAAGGGGTCGAACATGGACTGGTTCCATGGAATTGAGAGCACCAGTGATGGCCCTATTATAAGCAGACACCAATTCCCTCGGTCACGTGCAAGCTCTCATCACACTCGATAGGTCAAGTACCGCCATCAGACCCTCTGGGGTCAAACTCCTCAAAGGGTGGTACTGAATCATCTTCATAGTGGAAGGTCTAATGGGGGGTTCAAACAAGAACTTCAGGGTATAGGGGTCTGACCAATTGACCAGTTCCACTATGAAGTCTATGACCTCTAATCCCAGTGAGAAGATAAGGTCCAAGGAGTGACCATTTAAGTGGGTTGCAAAAGTAACCATCTTAGTCAGGCCCAGTAATTGCATTAACTGGAGGAAGTCTTGTCCAAATGGTGAGAGTTCATCAATCCAAGCATGAAGTTGCCCAGAATTATCCATCTGGGTGACTCCAAGACTAGTGCGACCATGAAGTCTGCGACTTCCTGCAGGAATTCCCCTCTCATGCCCTGGAGGGCAATAAATGAGAAGGATTCTGCAACCTGCACCTGAAACCCGCTGTGCGGCCACACACTCAAAGGACCTTGGTGTTCCCACTGGGAGAGCTGTAAAGTTCAAGTCCAATTTAAAACAAATAGCCCCCCCCCCATGATCCTTTCTCAGACAGTGAATCACTGAGAACCTGGCAGAAACCACTGACTACAATACTGGGCCAGCATTTTGATTCAGCCAGGTCTCGGTGATGTAGACCAGGTCAACTGTAGAGACCAGATCAGTTATAATGGCTGCCTTCTTTCTAATGGACCTGGCATTGCATAACACTGCCCAGAAAGGATGGGTGAATGAGGCTGGACCTTTGTCTATCTGCCCACCAGGTGTGGGGCCCTTGGGTATGCGAACAAGGCAGGGATGACCCCTATCATGAAACAATTTCACCCCAGGGTGCATCCTAAAGCTCACCATACTTATCTGTCCAACTCCTGCATTATCTCTCAATGCTGGCCCCATAGTCCTCTGCATTCTATTTTTCCGAACAGTGCCCAATGTCTAAACAGTCATAGTACTATACCCCACACCCACCAGTCACTGCACTGTCCCCTACCCCACCATTCACAGCACTATCCCCCTCTCCAACAGTCATAGCACTGTCCACTACCCCAACAGTCACAATTCATTCTCCCCTAAATAGGCACAGTACTGTACCCCACCCATCAACAGTCACAGCATTACCACCCAACCCATAAAGTTTCAGCAATGACCCCACCAAAACAGTCTTAGCAATTTCCCATCACCCCAACAGTCACAGCCGTGCCTGCACTCCCACGTCACAACACAGCCCCCACCACTGAACAATCACAAAACTGTACACCAACCCCGACACACAGAACTATCCCCACCACCCAAACATCACAGCATTGCCTCTCATCCCCTATAGTCACAACACTGCCCCCTACAACAGCCTTAGCAATTACATCATCCCAATAATCACAGCACTGCCTCCCACAAAAAACACAAACTGCCCTACACATACCAGTTACAGCTCTGTCCCATCTCAACCAGTCGCTACACCCTAACCTTTAACAGCCACAACACAGTTTCCCACCTCAACTGTTACATCGTTGTACCCCACCTCCAACAGTCACAACGTCTCCACCACCTAACAGTTACAGCATTACCACCCCATACAAACAATCACAGCACCACCCTCTACTCCAAACAATTGTAGATCCTACTACTCTTCCCCATAATTCCTCATCCATACTTCTACTAGGTCACCTTTTCCTACTCCATGTCCTAGTGATATCCCCTCCCACCCCATCCCTGCTTCTGCTCCAGGTCATGCTGCCCCTCCTTTCTGGGCCCTAACACCCTTTTCCCTGCTTCAGTGCTCCCATTTCCTCATACCCTGCTCAAGGTCCCGTGGTCATAGTCCCTCTTTCTCCTCACTGGAACAACTCCCTCTTACAGGCATTCGGAAGGCCAAAGCGGGGCCAAGATGTCATAATGCTGCCACAGGTAACTCATGAAGAATTCATACATTGCCAATGTGACAAAATGCTTTCACTGGTAGCTCACAGAATGCTCAGGAGGTGCCATGATGATAACAGGCCATAACTGGTGGCTCAAAGAAGGCCCAGTCAGGGCCAAGGTGTTACAGTGCAGCCACTGGCAGCTAACCGGTTGAATTTGGACCAAAGCATTAATGTATCACCACAAGCATCTCACAGAAGGCTCAGTTGGTGCCAAGGCATTAAACCACCACCACTGACAGGTCACAGAAAGTCCAAGCAAGGCCATGAAGTTAGTATGGCACCACTGGTAGCTCATAGAAGGGTCAATTTGAACTAAGGTGTACATACACCACTACCAGGAGCATACAGAAGGCCTGATTGTGGCCAAGGCATTAATATGCCATTATCAATGTTGAACGGAAGGCCTGATCAGACCCAAGGCATTCAGAGTCTGTCCTCAGTGGAGCCAAGGCAATACTGTGCCACTGCTTGCAGCATATGAGGTCACTACACTGTCACCTGAAACCTCTCGGACACTGGACAGTGAATGCACATTCACATGCCCATTGTGTGACTGAGTGCACACAGCGAGCATGTGAACAGAGACTCAGCAGGCAACAAATGTAGAATGTCTCAGCTCATAGATCCCTATACCACAGAACAACATGATGATATCAATCATGTGATTTACCAAGCATCAGAACACTGATGGGTAAATTTCCATCCAGACCCAAAACTCTTGTGATCAGAGTAAACCTGCTGTGGCTACACTTAGCAGTCTTAAACATGAGCACACAGTAGGTAAAATAGGCGTCTTCAACGATTTGATAGGCAGTGGATACACTTCCCACTCTTCTGACATTGAGACCTCCAGATCAATCCTCTTATTAGACGGCCTGGAACAGTTTCCTAGTTGCTCAGTTAAAAAGTTATTGTCCTAAAGGCATAGAAAAAATTTTCTGAGATCACTTTATATGATCTGTTCTACCATGAGCATGGATCTGTTGTTATTTTGGGCATTTGCAAAAGAACATCCTGTACCTGATATTCACTCTGAACTGTGAGCATGATTGTTCTACAAGATACTGTTTGTAACCTGAAGAAAAAACAACCGGACCTTAGTATAAAAAAACAGCATCCACCAGCTGATGCTGAACCTCTGATGTGAAACCCAAAGTGCTAAGCCAGGCATGCTGTCTGATGGAGATGCATCTTTCTATTGTTCTGGGAAAAGCCTGACAGGCATTATAAGGTGCCCTCAGTGGGTGGTGAACAACGCGCTTAGAATCGTGCAGCAGTGCCTCCAGAATGCCTCTGATCAGGCAAATCTTACAGTAGCTTATATTATATGCTATTTTCTTTAGCAGGAGCTCTTGCTGCTTAGCTACAGTATGCACCCTGGACCAGTAGCTGAAAATCGACATACCTAGAGTAGCACATGAGGCATATACCCTTTTACTAAACACATTCAAGGTTCCTGATTGTTTGTCGGGGTTGTTTGGCTAAAGTGTTTCAGTAATCTAGCCTTCTTTCTCATTTGGAACTGCTGCAACTATAGATTCTGTAGAGAAGTGTATGTGTATAAGAAGGCCTGGCCCTAAGGGACCTGGTACTTCCTATCTGAATTGTTTAATGTATGCCATCCCATTTTGGGGGGCTTACTATTTGTTACCTGTACTCCCTCTAGTGGATCAGCCCTAGGATTTGACTGACAGCTGGGGCCTGCACTTTGGGTGCATTTATGGGGCCCTTGGCTGCATAAAAAGGGGGTGGTAGAGGGTTCAGGAGGCCGATGGTGACATATAGTGCAAGTGGTGGGCAGGGGGGTTTCAAATCCCAGCCTGGGGAGTTTTGGAGCCGTCAGCCCTGTGGTGCTGCTCTGCACTCGGGTTATTCGGAGTGGTATTTAGTGACAACCGACCATGGGATGGGACTCCCTGAGGCATTTAAGGGAGCGGTGGCCTGGAGAAGAAGCACCCCATTTAGGAGAAGCAATGTAACCCACCCCATGCTCCACAGCATTGAGGTGGGCCAAGGCCTATTCCAAATTTTAGGGAGAGAACTGGCAGTGGGGGCACTGCAGCAGTGGCAGGGCCATGTTGTGGCCTTCCTGATGGTGGTAGCATCTTGGGGGGGGCGTACCTGGTGTGGCACGCTGCCGAGGTACATTCAAGGCGGCCTTCAGGGAGAGTATGGGATGAGGCCTGCCATGCCCGTGTCTGGGGCAGGTCCTCGGTTCTGGCCCTATGCAGCAGGAAAGAGGGAGAAACTAGGAAGGAGGGAGCTGGTCACTTCTGTAAGAGCTCCCTGGTTTGTGTGGACCATTCAGGCAGCGGGAGAGGTGTGGGCCTGGGTTTGAGTGGGGCAGGGTGTGTTACAGGAGCCTTGGTGTGTGTGTGAGTAGGCTGTTGTAGTGAGTAGGCCACCCATAGGGGTTGCTCCTCTGCTGAGCTATCTTCTGAACCTTTTCCAGCGCCATACCTGTGTGGAGCTTGTCTCCTGGCCTTATTCAGTCTTTTCGTGGGGACCACAGCTTCATGCTGAAAATGATCATGCCTGTGTAACTTGTCAATCCACTGCTGTCCTCCAGCCCCATGGAGCTGTAATCATCTATTTATTTATTTAAATTTTATCAATTAAACTTTTTTTATTCTCCACGGTGAGTTAGGCCTATTTTAATGTGCCTGCACTAATGTCAGTTGCCTCCTGAGGTTCAAGCCTTTGCTCCTCTGGTTCCTGTCCAGTTCCAGTATCAGTCTCTCCTGGTGCCATCTGAGAGATTTCCCTGTCTCATATGAATTCATGGACAAGGTAACACAGTTTATTTTTCCAGCTTAATTTCTGGTTGATGTTTCTGATTTGTGTCCCTCAGCCCTTTTTAACATCAGGCCCCTAGACAGTGGGCATGGGGAGGGGCATACCTCTCAACCTTTTATCACCCAAATATGTGACAAGATGTGTGACAAGAGGACATAATGTGTGACACATCAAACATGACATTGCAAGCTCAGAAAACTGGAAATTAGTGCACTAATGTTAATAATGTTTACTGACAGCCTAGCATCTTATATTATTATATATTTCTGCTTAAAAGTCTCAGTGGTCAGTGTGGAATGTCACCTTCTCAATGTGGGACAGAGGGTTTCTGAGGGATAAAATGAGTGACATACCTCGTAATCATACCTCTCAACCTCCTGCCTCAAAAATCAGGGACAAGGCTTAAAAAAATCAGGGACAAAGAACTAAAATCAGGGACACCTCTTCAAAATTGGTGATATCCACTCAGGAAGCTGGTAGAATAAGGGCCTTGGTGTAGAATACATTTTCTAAGGAAGAACAAGCCTGTAACTTTAATTTTTGGCATTATTTTGTAGTTAAAACCCTCACTGTTTGGTCACGGAAACACCATTTTTAAGAGGGACAGAGTAAAATTTTGAGGCAAAATCAGGGACGTCCCTGAAAATCAGGGACAGTTGAGAGGTATGGGGAGGGGTTACATTCAGAACTAAGGCAAGACAGACAAGCCTCTCCTAAGTCCCTACTATGGTCTTCTAGAAATTAAGGAGGAAAGGAGTTACCTTAATGACAACAAAAAAAAGCACATTCAGGAAATTCTGCAGTAAAGGTAAAACTTTTATTCTATGAGACCCCTAAATAAAAATTCAGAGTCTTTGACTTTTTTTTTTTATAGAAAAAATGAAAAAGTTAAATCCTCTTGAGGGAGATCTATGGCAAGCCGTTAGGGACATAATTCAGAATCTCTGGCTGTATAGTAAAACACACACTATATGGTGAAATACATACATCATATAGTGAAATATATACATTATATAGTGAGATACATACACAATGTAGTGAACCACATACAGTATCTACTGAAATATATACATTGTATAGTGAAATACATATACTGTATACTGAAATACATATATTATATAGTGAAACACATACACGATATAGTGAAATGCTTACATTGCATAGTGAAATACATACACTATCTACTGAAATCCACATACTGAGTACTGAAAATCCACATACACTATATACTGAAACAAATGTACTATGTACTGAAACATATACACTACCTATTGAGATACGTACACTACAGACTGAAACATCCACATAAACTATCTACTGAAACAAATACTCTATAGATTGTAACACATACACTATATATTGAGAAAAACTGCATATACTATATACTGAAACAAATACACTATATATTGAAATGCATACACTACACACTGAAAAAGCATATACACTATATACTGAAACAAATACACTATATATTGAAACATCTACACTTTATATTGAAATACATACACTATCTATTGAAATAAATACACTATGCACTGAAAAATCTGCATACACTATATATTGAAACAAACACTGTATATTGAAATACATACACTATCTATTGAAATGCATATACTACACACTGAAAAAGCACATACACTATATACTGAAACAAATACACTATATATTGAAACATATTCACTTTATATTGCAAAACATACACTATCTGTTGAAATAAATACACTATGCACTGAAAAATCTGCATACACTGTATACTGAAACAAATACACTACATGGTGAAACACATACACTATGTATTGAAACACATACACTGTAGACTGAAAAATTCACATACTCTATATACTGAAACAAATAAACTATATACTGAAATGGACTATGTTCTGAAACTACCCATCCCCCTGCCCCTCCCCCATGAATGCCCTAGATCTGAACTCCTTGCCTGCTGCATTCAGTTAGCTGCTAGCTTGATGAGAGGATCTCTGAAACTGCAGAGCTGAGGTAAACAAAACAGGGCTATCTCTTATTCTACTTCTTTATGGGGGTTTTCCTTTTGTTTTGCTTGCACACCTTTAGTCAAATTTCAGACCATTGTGATGTGACAAGAATCTTTTAAAACTAATTTAAATGCTGTAGTTTATTCTTTTAAATAAGTGCTGCCTTCATTTACTGTCAGACAATACATTTGTATAGGAAGCTAATACAGGATATTCCTAACATACCTGTATACATAGGGAGCTGCATGCATTTTTCCAAGTTAAAGTGTTGATTTGTTTTATGCATAATTAATTACTGTGTAAGTCCAGCAACTTATCTGAGTTGAATGCTTGGGAAGCACTTCAGGAGCTGTGGAAGTGTAAGCCAAAATCATTGCTAGTTTGTACTCTATGGACTATGTTTTAAGTTTTTATTTTAAAATATATATTTTGCTGCAATCCCTCAGTATTCAATTTTCATCAGAGTTTAGCTGATATATGCATATAATTTGCATTGTTTTACTAAATAACTTTACTGTGAATCCTCACTGAGGCAGGCACAGTCTGTTTTGGGGTTTGAGCTTCTCAATCTGTGTTTTATTTCTTTTTTTTTTCCCCATAGAGATTTTTATCTCCTTAGTCACCCTGCTACCCCTTTACCCACTGACATCTCCAGCCCAATCACTTACCATCCACAGGACATATTTGCTCTGAGATCCCCCCCACTCACATCCCCCGTGTTGGGGCCAGGAGGGGGAGGGCTATTGACAAGGAGACACATATATGAGCAGAGCCTCTTTAGCAGTGCAAAATCTGTGGCAAGTTGTTGGATCATTTTGACATTGGGGGTTTCTACCTTTGGTTTCATCCCCTGGGCAGCCAAGCATGGAATGATGCAATTGCATATAAAGACACATGCTTGCTTTGTGCCTGCCTGAGCCCCATATGCAACTCCATTGCCCTGCCAGCCCTCCCTCAGCTAGGTGGATGTTGATGAGCGGGTGGTCAGACTTCCCTCACTGAGAGGAGAGCATTCCCGAGATGCTCAATCATATTCCCCAGCTAACCCCTGTGCAACTCAGGTCCACCCCAAAACTGGGCCAGTGGCATGGGAGGCAGTGCAATCACCGCCAGCTGCTAGGCCAGCCCACCAGAATGTGTTTTATAAGTAAATAAAGACAGCATATAGGTAAAGAAGAAAACAAACTGTATTTAACTAGTCTGTTATAAACATTTTAAGTCACATCACAATGTTTTGAAATCGGATAAAGGTTTTCCAAGCAAAATACAATAAAACAATACATAAAGAGATAGATAAGATAAACATTTTATGTTTACCTTCTGCATCTAAGGAGGCATCGGCCAAGATTTTTAGTCAGTTAGGGCCCCATTTTCAGAAGGTTAGCGTGCAGAGCTAAACATTACACTATGGGAACAGCATGGTTGGATCGCTGTCATACTCAGCATCACTTGATGCTACCCTGATCATGTGCATGTGCATATATACTACTACGGCCATGTAAATGAGAAATCCTCTCCTGCATACAGAGCACAGTGCTGTATAAAAGGTTTCCTTAGTGATCATAAGTACCTACCTCTACATTTTATACTCAGCCTCTAGGCTTCTAGTACCTAGATGCCAGATGTTGCATATTTTGGCTTTGAACCCGAACTGCCATGTCCTATAGCACTCTTTAAGTTTTCTAATGTCCCCACTCATTCTCTCCATCTGCACCTATCAACGCTATTACAGATTGTGGTGGCATCTACAAAAAGGCATATCTCCTTCCAGTTTTCTGTTATGCCACTTATAAAGACACTGAAGAGATGTGTCCCATTACTGAGCCCTCCGGCACCTACTGGTCACTCTCTCCTCACTGGAGGAGTGCCATTTACCACCACCTTCTGTGGCTGTGCGCTATCTCAGGTGCAGCACTTAGGAGTGCACAACACTAATCTGAAAATGGGGGCCCACGTACCACTGTAACAGAACTAGCACTGCATTGTGATAAGCATGGCTGATACTATTTTAAAAAGCATTCTTCTGTGCAGTGCTAACCTGTTAATGTGGCACTATTTTTTTTTTTGCACAGGATTACTAATTGCAACCAGGTGCTTATACAACTGGGGGTTGCTCTAATGCATATAAGGTGTACAGGTATACTAAATGCTTTCTTGAAGTGTTAACACACTGCATGGTTAGTGCTAGTTAATGATTCTGGGAATCGTGTTTTAACTACACTGCATCTCTGCAGCAACACCACACACATACACTCACAGTCAGTTCTGGCCACAATAAAAAAACAAGCATTTGTCAATGCTGAATGTTGATTATGCTAGGTCCGTTGAGCTCTCTCACTGGCCCTCTGTCCTCTACTCATTCTGTTTCTCCAAGTGCTGCAGGCTGCTGTTTTGTACTGAGCTCCTTCCTGCATTGGCACCTTTTCTGTCCACAAAGAAATCTGCAGATGGCCTGACAGAGCTCCGTTGAGGTCGTCCTCCCCTCTGACTCCCTCATTCTGTTTCTCCCTTGTGCTGCAGGCTGGCCTTTTGTACTGGGCTCCTGCCTCTGTTGGTGGCTTTTTCTGCCAACATAGAAATCTGCTGTAGTCCCAACACAGGTCCGTTGAGGTTGTTTACTCCCTCTGTCACTCACTCATTCCTCGGGTCTGCCGGCGCTGCAGGCTGGCCTCTTGTATTGGGCTCCTGCCTGCGCTGCCACCTTTTTCTGCCCACAAAAGAATCCACAGCAGTCACGATAGAGCTCTGTTGAGCTCACTCACTCCCCCCTCTATCACTGACTCATTCTGTTTCTGCCACCGCTGCAGGCTGTCCTTCTGTACTGGGCCCCTGGGTGCATTGCTGCCTTTTCCTACCCACAAAGAAATCCACAGCAGTTCCAACAAAGCTCTGTTGAGCTCACTCACTCTGCTTCCCTCACTCCTTCACTGGTTCTGTGTCTCCTCTTGGGTGCACAGGCTGTCCTTTGTACAGGGTTCCTGCCTGCGTTGGCTTATTCTGCCCACAAATAAATATGCAGCAGTCCTGACGCAGGTCCGTTGAGCTTGCTCACTCCCCCTCTCTTAGTCACCCATTCCATTTCTGCCAGCGCTGCAGGATGCCCTTTTGTACTGGGCTCCTGCCGGCATTGCCACCTTCTTCTGCCCACAAAGAAATCTACAGCAGTTATGATAGAGCTATGTTTAGCTCGCTCAGTCCCCCCTCTCACTCGCTCATTCTGTTTCTCATGCTAATGCAGGCTGCCTTTTTGTAGTGGGCCCCTGCGTGCATTGCTGCCTTTTCCTGCCCACAAAGAAATCCACAGCAGTCCCAACAGAGCTCCATTGAGCTCACTTACTCCTCATCCTTCACTCGCTCATTCTGTGTCTCTCGCTGCTGCAGGCTGTCCTTTTGTACTGGGCTTCTGCCTGTGTTGGCACCTTTTTTTGCCCACAAAGAATTTGCAGCTGTCCTGACAGAGCTCTGTTGAGGTCGCTCACTCTGCCTGTCTCATTCGCTCATTCTGTTTCTCCTGGCGTTGAAGGCTGCCATTTTGTAGTTGGCTTCTGCCTCTTTTGGCGCCTTTTTCTGCTACTAAGAAATCTCGCAGTAGTCCCAACAGAGCTCCGTTGAGCTCACTCACTCCCCCCTCTTGCCGATCATTCCGTTTCTGCTGGTGCTGCAAGGCGGCCTTTGTACTAGTTTCCTGCCTCGCTAACCTTCTTCTGCCCACAAAGAAATCTGCAGCAGTCACAATACAGCTTCATTGAGCTGGCTCACTCACTCCCCCTCTCTCACTCATTCGTTCTGTTTCTTCCACCACTGAAGGCTGCCCTTTTGTACTGGGCCCCTGTGTGCATTGCTGCCTTTATCTGCCCACAAAGAAATCCAAAGCAGTCCCAGCAAAGCTTCGGTGAGCTCACTCACTCCCCCTCCCTCACTCGCCCGTTCTGTGTCTCCCAGTGCTGCAGGCTGCACTTTTGTACTGGGTTCCTGCCTGCATTGGCAGCTTTTTCTGCCCACAAAGAGATCTGCAGCAGTCCTGACACAGCTCCGTTGAGGTCGCTTACTCCCCCTCTGTCACTCGCTCATTCCTTTTCTGCAGGCGCTGCAGACTGGCCTTTTGTACTGGGCTCCTGTGTGCATTGCTGCCTTTTTCTGCCCACAAAGAAATCTGCAGCAGTCCTGACACAGCTCCATTCAGCTTGCTGTCATTCCCCCTCTCTCACTCGCTCATTCCGTTTCTCAGCAGGCTGCCCTTTTGTACTGGGCTCCTGCCTGTGTTGCTGGCTTTTCATGCCCACAAAGTATGCAGCAGTCATGATAGAGCTCCATTGAACACACTTCACTCCCCTCTCTCACATCTCGCTCATTGTCTCCTGCCACTGCAGGCTGCCTTGAAATGGGCTCCTGCTCGTATGGCGGCTTGGTCTGCACCAGAAAGAAATCTGAAGCAGTCCGACACAGCTCCATTGAGCTTGCTCACTCCCCTCCTCACTCATTCATTCCGTTTCTCCTGGTGCTGCAGGCTGGCCTTTTGTACTGGGCTCCTGCCTCCGTTGCCGCATTTTCTGCCACACAAAGAAACCGCAGCAGTCACAATATAGCTCTGTTGAGCTCGCGCACTACTGCTGTGTCACTCACTCATTCTGTTTCTCTTGGTGCTGAAGGCCGCTTGTGTGCACGGGCTCCAGGCTGCGCTGGCACCATTGTCTGTCCACAAAGAAATGGCAGCTGTCCCGACAGAGCTACATTGAGGTCGCTCAGTCTCCCTCTGTCACCACGACCATCTCTGTTAGTCCTGGCACTGCAAGCGCCTTTTGTACGGTGCTCCTGCCCGCATTGGGCGCCTTTCTCTGCCACGGTTAAAGAAACCGCAGCAGTGCTCGCCAGAAGATCTATTGAGTTCACTCAGTCCCCCCATCTCACTCACTCATACTGTTTCTCCCACCGCTGCAGGCTGGCCTTTCTACTGGACCCCTGCCTGCTTTGGACTTACCTTTTCTGCCCACTAAGAAATCCACTGCCCAGTCCTGACCCAGGCGCTCGGTGGATTCACTCACCCTCCCCTTACTCTCGCTCTCTGGCTCTGCTCTCTCCCAGTGCTGCAGGCTACCCTTTTGTACTGGGCTCTTGCACTGGGGCCTTTTCGCCCACAAACAAATCTGCAGCAGTCCTGACAGAGCTCAGTTTAGCTAAGTCCACTCCCCCCTCACTTGTTCGATCTTAATCTGTCCCAAACACTGATTTCCCAGCAACTGCGTGCTATTCTCCAGCAGGAGTGCAAAAACATATTTAGACCGGATGTGGAAGAAGGTGTGAAAAAAGTGCCACTGTTGAAAATGTGGTGTGAAAATATTACAAATGTGCAGAGTTACAAGGGTGCATGAAACAGTTCAATGCATGCTTGTAACACAGTCATGTTATGGAGTTTTGTCACCAAATTTTCAACATAAGGCTTTTAGGACCTCTGCTCATGAACAGTGCCACTGTCATTTTCTTAATCTGTCCTAACACTGATTTACCACAGTGACTGCTATATATTGTGCGCTCAACAGAAACCACATTTCAGTTAGGATGTGAAAATGACAGCTGTACTGCTCACTAGGAGGTGTGAAAAAATGCAGTGTTGAAAATCTGGCATGACAATATACAAATCTGTGAAGTTACAAGGGTGTGTGGAAAGTGTACAGCGCACACTTGTGTCTGATCATTTGCTGAGCTATCATCTCACCAAATTTTCAACATATGTATTTTATGACCTCTGCTCATGAACAGTATCACTGTCATTTTTCTTAATCTGTCCCGACAGTGATTTCCACAGTGACTGCTCTATTCTGCGCCGGAAGTGCGAAAACACATTTTTGGCCAGGATGGGAAAAATGACGGATGCACTGTTCATTAGTAGGTTGGGAAAATGGCAATATTGAAAATCTGGAGTGAATATAAATTCAGAGATTCTGATAAATGCGTGCAAACTCACGCAACTGCCTAAATAACACCCAGTCATTACAAGGAGTATACGTTAGCAGATTTTAACACAGCCATTTTAGGACCTCTACTCATGAACAGTGTCACTGTCATTTTCTTAATCTGTCCTGAACACTGATTTCCCACAGCGACCACGCTATTCTGTGCCAGAAGTGCGACAACACATTTCTGCCAGGATGTGAACAATGACAGCTGTACTGTTCACAAGGAGGTGTGAAAAAATGCCAATGTTGAAAATCTGGCATGAAAATATTACCAAATTCAAAGAAGTTCTGGCGTGCAGGTAGCAGCTGTGCAGGCGCATGCTTGTAAAACAGTAATTTTTTGCATTTCTCCTGGAAATTTGCAACATAGGCTTTTTGAGATCAACCTCATGAACACTGGCACTGTCGTTTGCGTTAATCATCCTGAAGGTGATTCCGGCGCAGTGACGCGAAATCACCACCGGGGATGATTAACCTTAATGACAATTCAAGAAATCATGAAGAGGTCCCAAAAACCCTATGTTGAAAATTTAGTGAAAATCCCAAAAATGCCTGAGATATGTACTAAAGTTGAAAAAACACGATTTATTACATTTATACAGCTTACCGATCACCTCCTTTTCACGATCGTCTTTGAAGGTGCAGGCGTGTTCCTGGTCCACGAAGATCGTTACGCCATAGCTCCAGAGGTAGTAATAGAATTGACGGGGGTGTGGAGGCAGAGTGCGCAGTGGGTTGGTGCGGGTTACAGGTGGGGAGCCAGGGACACTCGAGAAACCGTTTCCCTTTTTAATTAAAAAAATACTTCACGGACCATTTTCCCTTTACGGGGGCATGTGAAATGCTGGGATGGGCACCAGCGTGCCACCAATGGCTTTCTTTTGGGGGCAGCAGTAGTGGGCTGAGGGTTGGGCACCCGTCGGCAGGAACTCATGAGGGTGTTATAGAATGCCGACGGGGAGTGAAACTCCCGTCCTGGCTAATGGGGCACCGAGGCCGACAGGGTTTGGGGACCCCGTTATTTTATAAACACAGTGGAGGGGTTGTATTGTTTGTGAACAGAGCAGCCTGCAGCGGGGCGAGGTGTCAGTGGTGGTGCAAATATTCCAACACTATCACCAGCAGCCTGCAATATATTATTTGCACTGTGTGCAATCAATATAAAATGGTACATCCTGTCACCCCATTTCCCATATTAAACCTCAGAACCTACTGTCCATGCAGGTAATAGTCTTCACTATCCACTCCCTTGTTTCCCTCCTACTACTAACAGCATGAGTAACCATTAGTACCCTTCACTTTGTCAGAGCCATGCTTGAAACCGCGAGTTTTAGTGTCGCCATCTCAGTTGGCAGACTATCTCACATTTCCACCCACCATTTCTGGAAAATAAAACTTGATATCCTCTTAGACCTCCCTCCCATCAGTCTCTCGCCTTCCCGCAATCTTGAACTGTTACTCATGCTAAAATGAGTTCTCCATTCACCTTGTTTATTCCTTACAGGAACTCGAAGGTCTCTATCATATCATTCCTCTCTTGTCTGGTCTCCAGTGAAGACATGTTCAGTGCATTGAGCAGATTCTCCATCACGATCTGTCCTGTCAGCTCTGAATCATCCTGATCACCCTTTCACCATATCTTTCCGGGGTGAGGTCTTCAGAGTTCAGAACTCTGAACAGTATACCCAGTGCAGCCTCATAGCGATCAATAAAGAGGCAGTAAACCTCTTTTCTTCTACTATCAGACCCCTTCACATGACACATCCTAGTATCCTATTTGCCTTACTAGATGCCTCACTGTACTAGTCAGCTTGATTGTTTAAGGAGTCACCACGACGAATACTAGGTCCCTTTTTCTCAGCTGTAGTGCCTTGAAGCTCTATCCTTCCTATCCAGAACTCTGTCCTGTGGTTCTTGTCCCTTAAGTGAATCACCTTGCACTTTTTGGCATTGAATTTCAACTGCCAAACCTTAGGCCGCCTCGCTAATCTTTACATGTCAGTCTGCAGTTTCCTACTTCCCCATCACTATCTACCCTCCCATGAGCTTGGTGTCATCTTCAAAGAGACACAGCACCAGATTCATTCTCAAACGTTGTTAATGAGCATATTGAAGAGAACAAGAGTCAGGATGGATCCTGTAGCATTCCAACTGACTTCCCTCTTTTCTGATTTCACACCATAATCACAACCTCTGATGTCTCTCATTCCAACTAAGCCCCTCACCCCAACCAAAACACTGCTTATATTTTCCTTCAAATCCTGGACCTCACCCCTTGCAACCGTGACCTAAGTCACTCTGATTGATCCCCTCATCTCAAGTGGTCTGCTCCACTGATTCCATGCTAACATGGCAGAAACAAAATTACTCTAAATATATATATATTTTTTTAGTTGTTTAACCAGGAGTAGCACACTAGCTGAAAGTTTTTACAGGAGTGACCTGGGAGCTCGGGAAGTTAAGTGACTCCTCACAGTGACACAGTATGCAAGTGGAGCTGTGGGATTCAAACCCAGGTCTGGTCTGCTGGATATCACCAGATTTGCAGCTCAGAGCCTTAAACCACCGCGCCTATACTGCCTCCCTTTATGGGACTGCCATGCCCCCAAGAACAGGACATGAGACAAGGTATACCTCCCTAGATCATGGCTGACCTCAGCTTACTTCACAGAGTGCATGGTTGGCCTGGTCAAAAATAAAAGCGTAACCCTCCCCATGGCTTCCAGGAAGGTATCATCATCTCTCATGACACCTGTACCATGTAAAAGCTTGCAAGGTGGGGAATTTTACATCTAACTTCAATTGCCAACATTGGTTACCTGTCTAAATTTTGAAAGGCTGCCCTGTCTCTTCTCCCCTCCACTCCTTTGCCTGTCCTCAGAGTCAGGACACCCCCTCTCAACCTCTCCTTCATCACCCATGAGATGTAATTCTTTCATCGCCCGTACCTCCTCTCTCTCCTCCTCTCCTTCCTCACCTCCCTATCACCCCTGCCAGCCTGCATGATTGTCATCTCCTTCCTTCCCACTATGTTTTCTCTCCAGTAACTCCATCCTTTATCCCTGACACACTTCCCACCCTTAATCCTTCCAAGGGTAGGAGCCCAAATGGCCAGGATAGCAAGCTCCTCCATCTGACTGCTTCTGCAATCTCCTCCCCATTGGATGACCTCCCTAACCTCTCTTTCTGGTGTTCCTCCATTTCTGCTGACTGAAACGCTACCACTGTTACTCCTCCTCCTCCAAAAGATGGTGACCCGTCAGGTACGAACAGCTACCGACTCATTTCTCTCCTCCCTCCAAAATACAGGAACAAATTATCTTGTTACAACTCTCTCCTTTCTGGACTCCTCTTCCTTTTTCACCCAATACAAGTCTGACTTCCACAAAATCACTCCACTACCAGGCTCACCAAATCCATCCATAATGGTATGGATCACAGCCTATTCACTTCTGCTATCTTCATCGATCTAGCCAAAGCATTCAACCTCATCTACAACCCAGCCCAATTGTACCCCAAACTCCAGGCTGCAGGCCTCTCTGACTTAGCCATCAGCTGTTCCACTCCTACCATGGGTAGAGTCCCAAGCAAATCAAAATTGGTATCCCCTCTCTCCTCCTGCCTGTAATCCACTTGGTTTCCCAAGGATCTGGTGAAGCATACTACTTTTCTTCATTTTCCTTAACGATCTCCTCCTCCATGTGCTTGTCTGCATCCATTCACATGTACATGGATGACACGATCCTCTTCACAGGACCCCACAGACTCCAGCTGGACTTTGATCAAGTTCAGCCCTGACCCCACATAAATCAGCTTTTCCTCAATGCCAAGAAGCTGTCTCCATGTCCCTTGGCACAAGGCACCAGACTCTCTAGGCTCCTCCTTCCTACTTTCCATACCCTGGATGGCTCCCAGTGGAGGATGCTCCACACCTTTAGTTATCTTGGTATCTGGCTAGACCAGCACCTAAACGTTTCTGAACAAGTGGATGCTATAGTCAAAAGCTGCACCACAATTTGGTGCACTTTAAGGGAACTGTGACTGTATCCCACCTCCAGCATACCATGCTATTATACCAAGAATGAACCTCCAAATCTTGACTATGGTGATGTGGTTCAAGCGTAGCCCCTTCCACTACCCTTGCCAGGACTGGACACACTCTTGCATCTATTTCTACCATTACATCTTGATTATCCTTCTTGAACCACTTTCATTTATTTCTATATATACAAATCTCTCTCTCCTTTTCTTTTCTTGTGGACAGACACCACTTGCCCTGTTTTAGCTTTGTGGGCAAATCTGGTTTGTTTCCCTACCCTCCTATCTCTCCGATGGCCCTGTTATAGCCATACCATCAGAAGCTGAAATATTCAAACCTTAGCAGTCTCTTTAGTTTCCACAACCATTGACAATAACATCTGTCACTTTGCAGTGGCGGCCCCCCGTCTCACCCACCATTGTGAGCTTTATGATAAACTAGGTTGGCTTTCCCCGACCAATCACCTGAACTTTGGGCTGGGATGCCTCGTGGGCAAAGTGATCAGAACTGGCACCCCAGGGCTGGTACAGCTTCTCTCACCTCCTGACCCTCCTCTTACCTCAGGTCCCAGGGTCCTGGGATGCTAAAAAGTACCCCTCACCCGAACCCTTATGGGACAGGGGCTTTGTTGCATTTGATCCTAGGCTCTGGAACTCCTTTCCTGACCATATTAGGTTCACGCCTCCTCCCATCAATTAGCTTCAGAAGTCCCTGTGGGGCATCTGAAATGGTCTCAGCATGCAGATGTCCCAGACTCCCCAGCTAAATTGTACTTGGAGCCACAACTGTTCTGAGGACCTGCCAATGATCTTTGGTCATTTCACATGATCCAATTGCTCTCCTAGGCATCTGACTGCACTATGTATGCTCTAGACTATATATTGCTGATTATATGTACTTATCAATTTCTGTCATAGCAGTTCCTCCATGCCTTACCGTTTGTGACTCAATGCATTTTGTTACTCTAATGTACTTGCTGTTACTTGCTAGCACTTGATGTATCTGTATTACCATTTGTACTCTCCGGAAGTTCCCAAAAATAGGCATATAACTTGTCTAGTGTACCTACCAGTAAACAAACCAAAATAAATAAATAAAAATGCTCTATTTGATCACCAGCATAGGTTTACGCTCCTGACTGTGCTGTATATGCATTATCGATTGTTTACTTGTACCCAAGCCTCACATCTTGCATGTATTATTCCCAATGTAATTTGTGGTTGTGTACCACTCTGCTCCATGTATGTTATGTATTTTGAACTATTGTGCTACCTAAGACCCACTTGTACAAGTTCCCCTTCACCAGGATGCATTTAGAAATGAGCTCCCAGCTTAGTATTCCTGATTGGGGAGCACTAGACACCAAGGATCATTTTACTATAATAACTGGAGCCATTTAAACTGTGATCAGGGTGTAAAACCTTTACATAAAGGATCATTTGGTATACTACTTGGGAGCATCATAATGGTGACCACAGGTAGGGGTCACAATATGCACCACTGTGTGCTCAAATTAACTTATTTATTGAAAAGTTTCTCCAGGAAGGTACACTGAACAACAAGTTGCTCTTCTCCATCGACCTCAGGGAGAGAGTGGTGGGAGTTACATAGTAACAATGAGTACACAAAAATACACAATATCATACAAGAAACATAGGTTAGAACTGGAATTTTACATTAGCATATAAAGCAAATAATTACAAGGGTAGAAAGTGAAAACCAGTCGCAGTGAGAGCTTGTGGTGAGACAGAGAGAGAGAGACAGCGTAATGTAATAGCAAGTATGAGACCAATGGCCTGCACTATAAGACTAAGAATAGCACAGGGTGTGAAGTGAAGTGAGTCAGCAGGGCATCAAACAGGATGTAGGACAAAAAGGGGGAGCTGGGGCAGGTGCAACTTTCAGAGAAGATATGAAGAGCTTGATTTAATGAGCCAGGCGAGAAGAGGATGGATATGTGTAGGAAGAGCATTCACATTTTGGGAGATGATAGAAGTGGGAGGCCTGTCCACTAGCAGTGGATCTCCAGGAACAGACAGAGTTTAAGGTCATGGGCTCTTAGAATTTGAGAGGTGGGTGGGATGGAATTAGGGGATTTAGGGAGGAGTGTGCCAAGCCAGTACTTAGAGATGAGATTTGCACAATGATGCAGTCGCCTATTGTTGTTAGGGATGGGAAGGAAACAAAGCTTGGTACAAGTCGCAGCGGTGGGTAAGGTGGATGCATCCAGACCAAACCGAGCAGAATGAGTTGAAAGAGTATCAGGTTGGCTAAGGAGATGACAGGAGCAGAGCAATAAACAACATCGCAATAGTCAAAAACCGGGAGGATCATTTTTTGGATCAGTTCATCTTGCCTGTGGCAGGAGGCAGGAGCGGTTTCTATATAAGGCGCTGAGTTTGGGACGAAGCTTTTTATTATGACATCTACATGGGCTGAGAAGGTGAGATGTTTATCAACCAAGCACAGATACCTGAAAGACTCGGTAGCAATTACAGTTGCTTTGTCGAGGGTAGTGAAGGTAGGGGCAGAAGGGAGCCTTGATAGCTGCTGATGTGTGCCAAAAGTCATGGACAGTTTTCTTGGCATTTAGGAAGAGTTGGTGGGATTGAAACCAGCTCTAGGCATTATTAAAGAAATGATGTTGGAGCCTGGAGGCGACATCCAGGGATGAGGGCCCAGAGGAGAATAGAATCACATCATCAGCATACAGATGTATAGAAGATGAGGTACAGATGGATGAAGAATCATTCAGAAGTTGGAGAAGAGAATCAGGCTAGTATGGAACCTTGGGGACTCAGAGTATATAAGGGTAGAGGAGGGGAGATGTAGACATATTTTACAGACTGTCAAGAAATCGCCTAGGTATGCTGAACCATTTAATGGCACAGTTCAGACAGTCCAGCTCTGATGAGAAGGGAGTGAGCAGGAGGGAATGGAAACCATGTCAAAGCTTTAGCAAGATCAATAAAATGGCAGTGGTTATGACCACAATCCATGCCTGTCAGGATCGCATCAGTGATTAAAAGCAAGGTAGTATTAGAGTGATGTTTACAGAACCCAGTTGATACTAGGTGAAGAAATTTCTGTCTGAGGAAATACGAGATAGTTAGTCAAGGACTAGATGTTCTGTAGTTTGGCTAACGTCAGGAGGAGAGATAGGGTGGTAGTTCTCAGGGAGGAGGAGTTGCCACTTATTGGAGAGAGGACAATAGCATGTTTCCACTCATGGGGAATTTGGCAAGTGAAATCTGAGATTGAAAAGAGCAGTGAGTGGGGCAGCAATGGCAGAGGCAGACAAGTTTAGTAACTTTAGGTCCAGTCCATCAGAGGAGCTACCTTTGCTCAGGTTTAGGGCTTCCAAGGCCACCAGCATGTCAGTTCTCAGAATTTTAGAGAAGGAAAAGCTATGAGGTGGGGCTGGAGGACTTCTAATTGGTGCGGAGAATAACTGGTTAATAGTTGGGAGGGAGCCTAGCAGAGTAGAAGCACATGAGGTAAAGTGCGAGTTGAAAAGCAGCAATGCTAGAGTGGTCGGCAGTGACAGTATTGTTTGTTGTAGATGGGGGAGTGAGAGGGGAAACCTAATAGGGAGAAAAGTAAGAGTGGATTACCACTCCTGGAAATTTGGATGGGTTATTTTTATTAGAGTTAGAAGTAGAGCTGAAGTAATCCAACTTGGCCAAATGAGTGGCTTTTGTTCACTTTGTTTTCTGAGGACCAGTAGGCCTCATGAGTCTTTAAGGAGCTTTGTGCTTTTATGGAGCTTCAGGCTGTATCACGTGCCCTTAGACAAGCAATGAGTTCTGGGGAGATCCAGGAGGTGGTTTCCACCGGACATGTACCTGGCGTAGTGGTGCATGTTGATTTCAGACTTCAAAGAACCGTTCTCTGAAGTAATTGGCTGTGACATCTAGGTTACTGGCAGCAGATATAGGTACCCAATTAGTGTTAGTTAAATCATAAAGAAGTGGGTCAATGTTCAGGAGTTTGTATGATCGGTTGAGGCTTTACTAGGGGACTTTTTTGCTTTTATGAATTTTCGCACCAGGAAAGTCATACAATAGTCACTGAAGGCAGCATCACTAAATGCGGGTCTAATGACCCTATGGGTGTGAGTTGTAAGGGCCCAGTCGATGGGGAATGGTTTCCTGTCTTGTGATTTAGCCTAGTTGGATCTTGGATAATTTAGGTTAGGTTGAGCGCATGTATAGCATTTAGCACTTTGCTGGGTGTGGAAGTCCAATTTATATGCAACTCTCCCATAATATATAATTAACCAGCAGAAGAGTGGCTAACTAAGGTGGTTATGAGTTCAGTTGCAATATTGGGTTGTGAGCCAGTACAGCAGTGACACACCTGCTACAAAAGATAGAGTTTGGAGAAGGAGGCAGATTTGCAACAGCAGAGCCTTGTAAGCTTTTGGTAGAGCACTAGAAAAGATGGAGGGAGATGGATGGAAGAGGAGGCATAGATAGGCCACCCCTACCTCCTCTCCCAAGTCAGTCCTGTCTCGATGTTGAAACCCAGGGAGAGTAAAGAGATGAGTTGCTGATTTTTTATTTAGCCAGGATTCAAATTAATTATTATATCAGGCTTCAAAGTAGCCACCAGTGGCTGTAGCAAGTCCACTTTATGGTGGAGACTACGTATATTGATATATAGCATATTTAAGGCCATTTGGAAGAGCTGAGAGATGGATCAGTGCTGGCTGCAGGAGGTTGAGCTGGGTCAGGGTTGGGGTTTATGTCACCAGCTGATGATAAGTGGGAGGCAATAATAATATAATGCAACTTCTTGATTGATCAGGAGTGGTTGCATAGCAGTGGCGGAGCTAATGCTGGGTATTAAGGTGGCCAGAATAAGCAGCCATGTAAAGGAGTAAGTACATAGGCAGCTGGATGAGAGAGGTGCAGGGGTGAGTGGGTGAGGGAGACCAGGATATGGTAATGGGAGGGGAGTTACCTGAATTGTAGATAGGGGAGGGATATCATCTAATTTCATAGAAGGGATGCGGAGATTAGGTAGAGGGAGAAAAAGTGCTGTGAAGTGTAGGGCAGCATCTTGGTTAAACTGAGAGTGTGTGTCACAGAGGCGAGGCTGAGTCAGAAAAGCCTTGCAACCAGTAGGTCAGTGGAGCAACGAAGTTCTAAGGAAAGCCAAAGGATATAGGGACAGTAGGAGGAAGACGGAGCAAACGTGTATTTAAAGAAGGTCTGGGAGGGGGTGGGGGAGAGAGAAAAATCACAGCAGAAGAATATGAGCAGGCTGAACTGGAAACCAGAATGCAAAAAGGTGCACCAATCAGTGAGCCATGCTAGCCGGCTGACCAATCAGATGCCAGTAGCAAAGGACCTGCAGCCACCGTAGACACAGCAAATGATGCGCATGGAAGCAGCGGTGAATACCAGGAGTTGATCTGCGGGCGCAGTTCCAGGAGGCGGCAGGAGCTGTGAGGGTCCCGGCGGCAGTAGCGCCAAGGAGGCACTGCCTTTTCGGTTTGGAATACGCCACTCGGGCTCACATCAGATCTGGGAGTTGATCCGGGGTGAGCTCCAGGAGGGCAGCAGGAGCTGTAGGGTCCCGGCCGCAGTGGCGGCCAAGGAGGCAACCACTTGGGCCAGCTACCGCGGCGCATGGCAGATCAAATGAGGGCAGGATTTTTGGAAGCAGTAAACAGTATTGCAATTTCAGTTGTTAAGCACTTTCAAAACCTTTTATATAGCACTTTGCTCTGTGTGCAGGAGGGGATCCCTCATTTGCAAGGTTTTAGTAGTACATATGCACATGCACATGATCAGATTAGTATCTGGGGCTGCTAAAATATATGGTACCTGTTCAACCATGCTGTTCTCCCACATGGCATAGTGCTTAGATGTTTAACATTCCGCTAACCTTCTGAAAATGGGGCCCTAATTGACTAAAAATCCCCTGCCAATGCCTCTTAAGATGCAGAAAGTAAACAAAAATGAACTATCTTATGCTCATCTTTATGTATTATTTTATGTTATTTTCTTTCTTTTTTCATCCAAGTGCTGTTTTTATTTACTTATAAAAATACAGTCTGGTTCAGTGCTTTAGTTTAGGCTTGGTGGTAACTGTACTGCCTCCCATGCCAGTGGCCCGGTTTTGGGGGAGGACCTGAGTCAAACAGGGGTTAGCTTACAGGAGAGATGACTGAGCATCTCTGGGACAGCCTGTGGCAGGTTGGTGGATTATTTTGTCATTGGAGGTTTTCTACCTTTGACTTATCCCAGGAGTCCCAGAGATGCTCAGTCATCTCTCCTGTAAGCGTAACTCCTGTTTGACCCAGGTCCTCCCCTCAAACCAGGCCACTGGCATGGAGGCAGTACAGTTACCACCAAGCTTCTAACTAAACCTCTAAACCAGACTGTATTTTTATGTAAGTAAATAAAACAGCACTCTTGGATGAAAAGAGAAAGAAAAATAACATAAAATAATACATAAAGATGAAGAATAAGATAGTACACTTTTGTTTACTTTCTGCATCTTAAGAGGCATCGGCAAGGGATTTTTAGCCAATTAGGGGCCCCTGCTTGTGAAGGTTAGTATGAATGCTAAACATCTAAGCACTTGTGCCATGTGGAGAACAGCATGGTTGAACAGGTACCATATATTTTAGCAGCCCTAGATACTAATCTTGATCATGTGTATGTGCATATGTACTACTAAAACCTTGCAAATGAGCGATCCTCCTGCATACAGAGCACAGTGCTATATAAAGGTTTTGAAAGTGCTTAACAACTGAAATTGCAATACTGTTTACTGCTTCCTGCAACCTTGCCCTGCTTGATCTGCTGCGCGCCCAAGCAGCGCTTCCAAATCCGAAAAGGCGGTGCCTCCTCAGCTGCCGCTGCAGACGGGACCCTACATCTCCTGCCACCCTGCTGGAACTCGCCCCCGGATCAACTCCTCAGATCTGCCAAGCACCCAGAGTGACGCTTTCAAATCCAAAAAGGCGGTACCTCCTTGGCCGCTGCTGCCGACGGGACCCTACAGCTCCTGCCACCCTCCTGGAACTCACCCCTTGATCAACTCCCCAGATCTGACGAGCACCCCGAGTGGTGATTCCAAATCCGAAAAGGCAGTGCCTCCTTGGCCGCCACTGCCGACGGGACCCTACAGCTCCTGCCGCCCTCCTGGAACTCGCCCCTGGATCAACTCCCCAGGTATTCACCGCTGCTTCAAGAGCGCACCGTCGGTGCTACGATTGGCTGCAGCTCCTTTTGCTACGGGCATCTGATTGGTCAACCGGCTAGCATGGATCACCGATTGGAGCCCTTTTCACATTCGGTTTCCAGTTCAGCCTGCTCATGCTCTTCTGCTGTGATTTTTCTCCCTCCCCACCCCTCCCAGGCCTCCTTCTTAAATACATGTTTCTTCCGCCTCCTCCTACTGTCCCTGCTCTCATTGGCTCTCCTAGGAACCCTGCTGCGCCACTGACCTACTAAGCCAGTACAGCTTTCTTCTGACTCCAGCCTCGTCCTCCGTGACCAATACTCCCCAGTTTAACCAAGATGCTGCCCTACACTTCACAGTACTTATTCTCCCCCGCCACCTAATCCTGCATCCCCTCCTATGAAATTATTAGATGATATCCTCCCCTGTCTCCAATCAGGTAACTCCTCTCACATTACTATATCCTGGTCTCACTCACCCACCGTCGCCTGCACCTCTCTCATCCAGCTGCTCTATGTACATTACCTTATATGGCTGCTTAGCTCCTGGCCACCCTTGCTAATACCCAAAGCTCTTGCTCCTGACTGCTATGCAACCACTCCTGGAGCAACAGCTAAAGCTGCATTGTATTATTATTGCCCTCCTCTTATTTCACTGGTGACATAAACCCCAACCCTGGCCCAGCTCAACCCCTCCTGCAGCCAGCACTGAGCCACATCTTTCAGCCTTCCAAATGGCCTTAAAATACTACATATCAGTATACGAGTTTCCTCCCTAAAGTGGACTTGTTAGCAGCCACTGGTGGCTACGCTTAAAGCCTGCTGATATAATAATAATTTCTGAATCCTGGCTAAATAAAAAATCAGCAACTCATCTCTACTCTCCTGGCTTCACAATATCGAGACAGGACCCGATATGGGAGAGGAGTGTAGGTAGCCATCTATGCCTCCTCTTCCATCCATCTCACTTCCGCCTTTTCTAGTGCTCTCACCAAAGGCTACAAGGCTCTGCTGTTGCAAATCTCGCCCCTTTCCAAACTTATCTTTGTTATAGCAGGTGTCTACTGCTGTCCTGGCTCACAATCCAATATTGCTACTGAACTCATAACACCTTTAGTTAGCCACTCTTCTGCTGGCGTAATTATATATGGGGAGAGTTCAATATAAATTGACTTCCATACCTAGCAAAGTGCTAAAATGCTATACATGCGCCAACCCAACCTAAATTATCCAAGATCCAACTAGGCTAAATCACAAGACAGGAAACCATTCCTCATTGACTGGGCCCTTACAACTCACACCCATAGGGTCATTAATTCTGGTACTTCTAGCAGATGCCTTCAGTGACCATTGCATGACTTTCCTGGTACACAAATTACAAAGTCAAAGTCCCCCATAAAGCTCTCTACAAACTGGAATATACAAATCCTGAACATTGACCCACTCCCCTCATGAGATTTGAACCAACACTCAAATTGGGCACCTATATCTGTTGCCAGTAACCTAGGTATCACACCTAACTACCAGAGAATGATTCCTGAAGTTCGGAATCAACATGCACCACTACCTGGTACATGTCCGTGGAAACCACCTCCCTGGATCTCCCCAGAACTCATTGCTTGTCTAAGGCCGTGATACAGCCTGGAAGCTCCATAAAAGCACAAAGCTCTTAAAGACTATGAGGCTCTACCGGTCCTCAAGAAACAAATGCACAAAAGCCACTGCTTTTGACAAGGCTGATTACTAGCCTACTTAACTCTAATAAAAATAACCCATCCAAATTCTGGAAAGTAATCCACCACTTTTCCCCACAGGCTTCTCTCACCCCCCCATCTACAAATAAACAATACTGTCACGTTGTCCACACCCTAGCATTGCTGCCAAGCTTTCAACTCGCACTTTACCCTTTCATGTGCTTCTACTCTGCTAGGCTCCCTCTCCCAACTATTAACCAAGTTATTCTCTCTCAGACTCATTAGAAGTCCCTCCAGCCCCACCTCATAGCTTTTCCTTCTAAAATTCTGAGAACTGACACGCCTGGTGGCCTTGAAGCTCCTAAACTCCGAGCAAAGGTAGCTCCTCTGATGGACTGGACCCAAAGTTGCTAAACTTGTCTGCCTTCTGCCATTGCTGCCCCACTCACTGCTCTTTTCAACTCTGATTTCACTTGGCCAAATTCTCCATGAGTGGAAACATGTTATTGTCCTCCTTCCATAAGTGTGTTACCTCCTCCCTGAGAACTACCACTTCTAATATCTCCTCCTGATGTTAGCCAAACTACAAGAACATCTAGTCCTTGACTAACTATCCTCGTACCTCTCAGACAGAAATTTCTTCACCCAGTATCAATCTGGGTTCTGTAAACATCACTCTAATACTACCTTGCTGCTTTGAATCACTGATGCGATCCTGACAGGCATTGATTGCGGTCACATAACCACTGCCATTTTTATTGATCTTGCTAAAGCTTTTGACATGGTTTCCCACTCCCTCCTACTCCACTCCCTCTCATCAGCTGGACTGTTTGAACATGCCATTAAATGGTTCAGCACATACCTATATGACTGCGCACAGTCTGTAAAAATATCCGACTACATCTCCTCTCCTCTACCCATAAACTCTGAGTCCCCTGTATGGTCCATACTAGCCCACCCTTTTCCATTTTCTGAATGATCTTCCATCCATCTGTACCTCATCTTCTATACATGTGTATGCTGATGATATGGTTCTATTCTCCTGTGGGCCCTCACCCTGGATGTCACCCAGGCTCCAACGCACTTCAATAATGCCTAGAGCTGGTTTCAATCCCACCAACTCTTCCTAAATGCCAAGAAAACTGTGTCCATGACTTTTGGCACATGTCAGAAGCTGTCAAGGCTCCCTTCTGCCCCTACCTTCACTACCCTCGATAGAGCAACTGTAATTGCTACCAAGTCTTTCAGGTATCTGGGCATTTGGCTGGATAAACATCTCACCTTCTCGGCCCATGTAGATACCATAATAAAAAAGCTTTGTCCCAAACTCAGCGCCTTATATAGAAACTGCTCCTGCCTCCCGCCACAGGCAAGACGTGAACTGATCCAAAACATGATCCTCCCAGTTTTCGACTATTGCGATGTTGTTTATTGCTCTGCTCCTGCCACCTCCTTAGCCAACCTGGCTACTCTTTTCAACTCATCTCTGTCGGTTTACTCGGATGCACCTCACCTTACCCACCGCCGCCACTTGTAACTTGAGCTTTAGCCTTCCCATCCCTAATAAATAGGCTACTGCATCATGGCGCAAATCTCATCTCTAAGTACTGCCTTGGCAACTCCCTCCTAAATTCCCTAATTCCCCCACCCACTCCCCCTCCTCAGCTTCTAAGAGCCCATGACCATAGAACCTGTCTATTCCCTGGAGATCCAGAGCTAGTGGACAGGCCTCCCACTCCATCGCCTCCCAAAATGTGGAATGCTCTTCCCACACATATCCGATTCTCTCCGCCTGGCCTATTAAATCAAGCTCTCATATACTCTCTTCTGAAATTGCACCTGCCCCTAGCTCCCCCTTTCTTGTCCTACATCCTGTTTGATGCCCTGCTGACTCACTCACTTGCCACCCTGTGCTATTTCTTAGTCTGCATAGCAGGCCATTGTCTACACTTGCTATTACATTACGCTCTCTCTCTCTCTGTCTCACCACAAGCTCACTGCGGCATGCTTTTACTTCTACCCTTGTAATTATTTGCTTTATATGCTAATGTGTAATTCAGTTCTAACCTATGTTTTTGTATGATATTGTGTTTTTTGTGTACTCATTGTTACTATGTAACTCCCACCACTCTCTCCCAGGTGGTCGTACAGGAGACGAAAGCAACTTGTTGTTCAGTGTACCTTCTCCTGGTGAAACTTTTTCAATAAATAAATTAATTTGAGCACAGTGGTGCATAATAGACCCTACCTGTGGTCACCATTATGATGCTCCCAAGTAGTATACACCAAATGATCCTTGGCATGTAAAGGTTCTATAATTTCTGATCGCAGTTTAAATGGCTCCAATTATTATAGTAAATGATCCTTGGTGTCTCAGTGCTCCCCACCCAGGAATACTAGCTGGTAGCTCTTTTCTAGATGCATCCTGGGGAAGGGAACTCTGTACAAGTGGGTCTTAGGGTAGCACAATAGTTCAAAATACATAACATACATGGAGCAGAGTGGTACACAACCACAAATTACATTGGGAATAATACATGCAAGATGTGAGAACTTGAGTGACAAGCAAGCAATCGACAATGCATATACAGCACAGTCAGGAGCCACAAACCTATGCTGTCGAACAAATACAGAGCAGTTTTATTTATTTATTTATTTAGCTTTTGTTAACTGGGTAGGTACACTAGACAAGTTATATGCCTATTTTTAGGAACTTCCCTGGAGAGTACAAATGGTAATACAGATACATCAGAACATAACAGCAAGTAAAGCAAGTACATAGAGTAACAAAATGCATTGAGTCACAAAACGGTAAGGCATGGAGTGAATTGCTATGACAGAAATTGATAAAGTACATATAATCAGCAATATATACTCTAGAGCATACATAGTGCAGTCAGATGCCTAGGAGAGCAATTGATCACGAGAAATGACCAAAAAGATCATTGGCAGGTCCTCAGAACAGTTGGGCTCTAAGTACATTAGGGCTAGGGAGGCTTGGGACATTCGCATGCTGAGGCCAGCTTCAGATGCCCCCACAGAGACTTCCGGAAGCAGTGATGGGAGGAGGCGTAATGAACATGGTCAGGAAAGGAGTTCCACAGCCTAGGAGCACATGCAACAAAGTCCCTGTCCCCCATAAGGGTTCGGGTGAGGGGTACTTTTAGCATCCCAGGACCCTGGGACCTGAGTGGGTAAGAGAGGGGTCATGAGGTGAGAGAAGCTGTGCCAGCCCCGGGGGGATGCCTGTTCTGATCACTTTGCCCACAAGGCATCCCAGCCCAAAGTTCAGGTGATTGGTCGGGGAAAGCCAACCTAGTTTATCATAAAGCTCACAATGGTGGGTGAGACAGGGGGCGGCTAGTGCAAAACTACAGATGTTATTGTACATTGTGTGCCACTGAGTAAGAAGAGCTTTGGAGGTACAGGCAAATTGGTGGAGACCATAGCTAAGGGAGGGAAGTAATACACCTTTAGCAAGTGCCAGACGAGCAGCAGGTGTCAGGTTATTTTTGGCCCCTATAAGCTGGGACCCAATTTACAGTTCACAGTCTCTACAGACATTTAGGATATGACTCCCTAGGTCCAACTTGGGGTCAAGCATCTCTCAAGGTATTTGATGGAGTTCACAGTTAGGAGGGGAGCTCCATCTGCACAACTGATACTAAAGGGGCTGAGAGGCTTTACTTCAGCATTAGCTATAAACATTTGTGCATAATGCCTAGAGGGAAGTATAGGTGCCAAATTTTAGCTGTACCTAAACTGGAAACAAGTAATAGGAGAGCAAGAGGGAAAACTAGAGCAAGTGCAGGAGGGAGAGGTGAGACCACTGAAGTGGTTTGAAAGAATCTATGGGAGGAGATTGGTGAATGGCTGAGGCAAGAGAGTTCCAGATTTTAAGGCAGCGGTGGCTGAACGTGACTTTGCCGATGGTTGTGGAAACTGAAGGGACTGCTAGGGTTCCAATATTTCAGCTTCTGATGGTATGGTTATAACGGGGCCATCGGAGAGATAGGAGGGTAGGGAAACAAACCAGATTAGGCCACAAAGCTGGCACAGTGGGCATGGTGTCTGTCCACAAGAAAAGAAAAGGAGAGAGATTTATATATAGAACAATGGTGAGTCCAAGAAGGATAATTGAGAGTGTAATGGCAGAAATAGTTGAAGAGTGTGTCCAGTCTGGCAAGGGTAGTGAAGGGGGCTACGCTGTAGACCACATCACCATAGTCTGAGATTTGGAGGATCATTTTTGGGATAATAGCATGGTATGCTGGAGGTGGGATACAGTCACAGTTCCTGTAAGGTGCACCAAATTGTGGTGCAGCTTTTTGACTATAGCATCCACTTGTTCAGAAACGTTTAGGTGCTGGTCTAGCCAGATACCAAGATAACTAAAGGTGGTGACATCCTCCACAGGGGAGCCATCCAGGGCATGGAAAGTAGGAAGGGGAGGGAGCCTAGAGAGTCTGGTGCCTTGTGCCAAGGGACATAGAGAGAGCATTCTTGGCATTGAGGAAAAGCTGATTTGTGTGTGGTCAGGGCTGAACTTGATCAAAGTCCAGCTGGAGTCTGTGGGCCTGCTGTGAAGAGGACCGTGTCATCATTGTACATGTTAATGGATGCAGACAAGCACATGGAGGAGGAGATCATTAAGGAAAATGGAGAAAAGTAGTGTGCTTAACACAGATCCTTGTGGGAACCAGGTGGATACAGGCAGGGAGGAGAGAGGGGTCACCACTTTGGATTGCTTTCTGGGACTCCACCCCTGTGGTAGGAGTGCAACAGCTGATGGTTGTCAGAGAGGCCTGCAGCCTGGAGTTTGGCTAACAATTGGGGTGGTAGAGCAGGGTTGAATGCTTTGGCTAGATCGAAGAAGATAGCAGAAGTGAATAGGCTGTGATCCATACCATTATGGATGGATTTGGTGAGCCTGAGCAGGTGGTGGAGTGATTTTTGTGGAAGTCAGACTTGTATTGGGTGAAAAAGGAAGAGGAGTCCAGAAAGGGAGAGAGTTGTAACAAGATAATTTGTTCCTGTATTTTGGAGGGAGGAGAGAAATGAGTCGGTAGCTGTTCGTACCTGACGGATCACCATCTTTTGGAGGAGGAGGAGTAACAGTGGCAGCCTTTCAGTCAGCAGGGATGGAGGAACACCAGAAAGAGAGGTTAGGGAGGTCATCTAATGGGGAGGAGATTGCAGAAGTAGTCAGATGGAGGAACTTGCTATCCCGGTCATCTGGGCTCCTACCCTTGGAAGGATTAAGGGTGGGAAGTGTGTCGGTGATAAAGGATGGAGTTACTGGAGAGAAAAAAAACAATAGTGGGAAGGAAGGAGATGACAATCATGCAGGCTGGCAGGGGTGATAGGGAGGTGAGGAAGGGGAGAGGGAGGAGAGGAGAAAGGAGGTACAGGCGATGAAAAGGAATTACATCTCTATGGTGATGAAGGAGAGGTTAGAGACAGGGGTGTCCCTGACTCTGAGGACAGGCAAAGGAGTGGGAGGGGAGAAGAGATTGTGGCAGCCTTTCAAAATTTAGACAGGTAACCAATATTGGTACTGAAGTTAGATGTAAAATTCTCACCTTTGGCAAGCTTATTGCCATGGTACAGGTGCTGCGGAGATGATGATACCTCTGGAAGCCATGGGGTATGGGTTAGGTTTATTTTTTGACCAGGCCAAATCATGCACTTGCAAGTAAGCTATGAGGTCAGCCATGATCTAGGGGAGGTGGTGTACCTTGTCTTATGTCCTGCTCTGGGGGGGCATGGCAGTCCCATAAAGGGGAGGCAGAATAGCGCAGTGGTTTAAGGCTCTGAGCTGCAAATCTGGTGATATCCAGCAGACCAGACCTGGGTTTGAATCCCACAGCTTCCACTTGCATACTGTGTCACTGTGAGCAAGTCACTTAACTTCCCTGTGCTCCCAGGTCACTCCTGTAAAAAAGCTTTCAGCTTAGTGTGCTACTCCTGGTTAAACAACTAAAAAAAATATATATTTAGAGTAATTTTGTTTTGAAATATGTTAGCATGGAATCAGTGGAGCAGACCAATGAGAAAGGGGACCAATCAGAGTGACTTAGGTCACGGCGCAAGGGGGTGAGGTCCAGGGATTTGAAGGAAAATATAAGCAGTGTTTTGGTGGGGTGAGGGGCTTTAGTTGAATGAGAGACATCAGAGGGTTGTGATTATGGTGTCAAATCAGAAAGAGGGAAGTCAAGAGTGGAATGCCACGGGATCCATCCTGACTTCTTGTTCTCTCTTAATGTGCTCATTAACAACGTTTGAGAATGAATCTGGGGCTGTGTCTCTTGATGATGACACCAAACCCATGGGAGGGTAGATAGTGATGGGAAGTAAGAAACTGCAGACTGACATGTAAAGATTAGAAAGGCGTGCCTAAGGTTTGTGCAGGAAATTCAATGCCAAAAGTGCAAGGTGATTCTACTTAGGGACAAGAACTCCAGGACAGAGTACTGGATAGGAGGGAGAGCTGAGCACTACAGCTGAGAAAAGGGACCTAGTATTCGTCATTAGTGACTCTTTAAACAATCAAGCTTAGTACAGTGAAGCATCTAGTAAGGCAAATAGGATACTAGGATGCCAAAAGGGTTCTGCTAGTAGAAGAAAAGAGGTTTACCTGCCTCTTTATTGATCGCTGGTGAGGCTGCACTGGGTATACTGTTCAGAGTTCTGAACTTCTAAAGACCCCACCCCAGGAAAGATAAGGACAAAGGGTGATCAGGATATTCAGAGCTGACAGGACAGATCGTGAGGAGGATCTGCTCAAGGCACTGAACATGTCTTCACTGAAGACCAGACAAGAGAGGAATGGATATGATAGAGACCTTCAAGTTCCTGTAAGGAATAAACAAGGTGAATGGAGAACTACTTAGCATGAGTAACAGTTCAAGGTTATGGGGGCACAAGTAGAGACTGATGGGAGGGAGGTTCAAGAGGGCTATTGGAAAGTTTTATTTTCCAGAAATGGTGGTGGAAATGTGGAATAGTTTGCCAACTGAGATGGCAGGCACCAAAACCATGAATGGTTTCAAGCATGGCTTTGACAAAGTGAAGGGTATAATGGTTACTCATGCTGATAGTAGTAGGGAGGGAAACAAGGGAGTGGATAGTGAAGGCTATTACCCTGCATGGACAGTAGGTTCTGAGGTTTAATATGGGAAATGGGTCAGACAGGATGTACCATTTTTATATTGATTGCTCACAGTGCAAACAACATATTGCAGGCTGCTGGTGATGGCAGTTTGGAATATTTGCACCAATTAATGACAATTTTGCTGCAGAATCAGGGGCCCGCCATTGCAGCGCTTAGCCATCTGCTGCAATGAGCGAGCGACCCATCATTGCAGGGTGGGAAGTAAAACTTGATATTAGCAGGAACAGGGCGTGCAGGTTGCCGCCACGATAACAAACAACATAACCCCCACCGGTTTATATGTCAACGGGTCCCCAAACCCTGTCGGCCTCGGTGCCCCATTGTTTGAGCCGACGGGAGCCCACTTCGTCAGCATTCTGTAACACCCCCGCTTTTATTCCTGCCGACGGGGTGCCCAATCCCTGTCAGCTACTGCTGCCCCCCCTAAAAGAAAGCCATTGGTGGCACACTGGGTGCCCATTCCAGCATGCCACATGCCCCTTTTAAAGGGAAAAACGGTCCCGTGAAGTATTTTTTTTTTTTAACCAGGAAACGGTTTCTCATAGTGTCCCTGGTCCCCACCTGCAACCCGCACCAACCCACTGTGCACCCTGCCTCCCCACACACCCCCGTCACCCCATACTTACCTCCAGAGCTTGACGCGATGATCTTCGGTGGACCAGGAACACGTCTGCACTCTTCAAAGATGACCGTGAACTGAGGAAATGCTGGTAAGCTGTATAACGTAATAAATAGTGTTTTTTCAACTTTAGTACATATCTCAGGCATTTTTGGGACTTTTTTCACCAAATTTTCAACATAGGGTTTTTGGGACCCTCTTCATGATCTCCTGAATCATTAGGCTAATTGGTCATGCAAAAGGTGATTTCGCTGTCACTGCGTGGAATCACCTTCGGGACAATTAACGAAACGACAGTGCCAGTGTTCATGAGGTTGATCTCTAAAAAGCCTATGTTGCAAATTTGGTGGGAGAAATCCAAAAAATGACTGTTTTACGAGTGTATGCTGTGCAGTTGCTACCCTCGCTCGTAACTTCGTGAATTTGCAATATTTTCATGCCAGATTTTCAACATTGGCATTTTTTCACACCTCCTTGTGAACAGTACAGCTATCATTGTTCACATCCTGGCGGAAATGTGTTGTCGCACTTCTGGTGCAGAATAGTGCGGTCGCTGTGGGAAATCAGTGTTCAGGACAGATTAAGAAAATGACAGTGACACTGTTCATGAGTAGAGGTCCTGAAATGGCTGTGTTAAAAATCTGCTAATGATACTCCTTAAAATGACTGTGTTACGAGCGTGTGTTGCGCAGTTTGCACGCACGATCGTAACTTCGTGAATTTATATTTTCACTCCAGATTTTCAACATTGCCATTTTCCCACACCTACTTATGAACAGTGCATCCGTCATTTTTCCCATCCTGGCCAAAATGTGTTTTTGCACTTCCGGCACAGAATAGAGCAGTCGCTGTGGGAAATCACTGTCCGGGACAGATTAAGAAAATGACAGTGACACTGTTCATGAGCAGAGGTTCTAAAATGCCTATGTTGAAAATCTGGTGATGATAGCCCAGCAAATGACTTTATTACAAGTGTGCGTTGCACACTTTCCACACACACTTGTAACTTCGCAGATTGTAATATTGTCATGCCAGATTTTCAACACTGGCATTTTTTCACACCTCCTTATGAGCAGTACAGCTGTCATTTTTCACATCCTGACTGAAATGTGGTTTCACAGTTGACGCACACAATAAGGCGGTCAATGTGGTAAATCAGTGTTAAGGACAGATTAAGAAAATGACAGTGGCACTGTTCATGAGCAGAGGTCCTAAAAACCCTATGTTGAAAATTTGGTGACGAAACTCCATAACATGACTGTGTTACAAGCATGCATTGAACTGTTTCACACACCCTTGTAACTTTGCACATTTGTAATATTTTCACACCACATTTTCAACAGTGGCACTTTTTTCAAACCTCCTTATGAAGAGTACAGCTGTCATTTTTCACATCCAGTCTAAATATGTTTTTGCACTCCTGCCGGAGAATAGCACTGTCGCTGTGGGAAATCAGTGTTTGGGACAGATTAAGATCAAACAAATGAGGGGGGGAGTGACCGAGCTAAACTGAGCTCTGTCAGAACTGCTGCAGATTTGTTTGTGGGCAGAAAAAGGCCCCAGCACAAGAGCCCAGTACAAAAGGGCAGCCTGCAGCACTGGGAGAGACAGAACGAGAGAGTTTAGTGAGGGAGGGGTGAGTGGAGTGAACTCACCAAAGCGCTGTCAGGACTGCTGCGGATTTCTTTGTGGGCAGAAAAAGGTGTCAAAGCAGGTAGGAGCCCAGTAGAAAAGGCCAGCCTGCAGCGGTGGGAGAAACAGTACGAGTGAGTGAGACGGGGGACTGAGTGAACTCAACAGATCTCTAGCAGGACTGCTGTGGATTTCTTTGTGGGCAGAAAAAGGCGCCAATGCAGGCAGGAGCACCGTACAAAAGGACCGCTTGCAGTGCCAGGACAAACAGAATGAACACGTGACAGAGGGAGACTGAGTGACCTCAACGTAGCTCTGTTGGGACAGCTGCGGATTTCTTTGTGGACAGACAAAGGTGCAATGCAGGCAGGAGCCCCTGGACACAAGCGCAGCCTGCAGCATCAAGAGAAACAGAATGAATGAGGACACACGGTAGTGAGTGAGCTCACAGAGCTGTATTGTGACTGCAGCGGATTTCTTTGTGGGCAGAAAATGCGGCAACGGAGGCAGGAGCCCAGTACAAAAGGCCAGCCTGCAGCACCGGGAGAAACGGAATGAGTGAGTGAGAGGGGGGAGTGAGCAAGCTCAATGGAGCTGGATCGGGACTGCTTCAGATTTCTTTCTGGCCAGAACAAGCCGCCAATGCAGGCAGGAGCCCAGTACAAAAGGGCAGCCTGCAGTGGCAGGAGACACAGAACGAGTGAGTGAGGTAGCGGGAGTGAGTGAGCACAACGGAGCTCTTTTGGGACTGCTGCAGATTTGTTTGTGGGCAGAAAAAGACAGCAATGCACGCTGGGGCCCAGTACACAAGGGCAGCCTGCAGTGGCGGGAAAACCAGAATGAGCGAGTGAAAGAGGGGGAGTGGGCGAGCTCAATGGAGCTGTATCATGACTGCTGCACATTTCTTTGTGGGCATGAAAAGCCGGCAACACAGGCAGGAGCCCAGTACAAAAGGGCAGCCTGCAGCGGAAACGGAATGAGCGAGTGAGAGAGGGGGAATGAGAGCAAGCTGAATGGAGCTGTGTCGGGACTGCTGCAGATTTCTTTGTGGGCAGAAAAAGGCAGCAATGCACACAGGAGCCCAGTACAAAAGGCTAGTCTGCAGCCCCTGCAGAAAAGGAATGAGCGAGTGACAGAGAGGGAGTGAGCGACCTCAACGGAGCTGTGTCAGGACTGCTGCAGATCTCTTTGTGGGCAGAAAAAGCTGCCAATGCAGGCAGGAACCCAGTACAAAAGTGCAGCCTGCAGCACTGGGAGACACAGAACAAGCGAGTGAGGGAGGGGGGAGTGAGTGAGCTCACTGAAGCTTTGCTGGGACTGCTGCGTATTTCTTTGTGGGCAGATAAAGGCAGCAATGCACGCAGGGGCCCAGTACAAAAGGGCAGCCTTCAGTGGCGGAAGAAATGAACGAATGAGTGAGGGAGGGGGAGTGAGTGAGCCAGCTCAATGGAGCTGTATTGTGACTGCTGCAGATTTCTTTGTGGGCAGAAGAAGGTGGCAACGCAGGCAGGAACCCAGTACAAAAGGGCCGTGTGCAGCACCGGCAGAAACAGAATGATCAAGTAAGAGAGGGGGAGTGAGCGAGCTCAACGGAGCTCTGTTGGGACTGCTGCAGATTTCTTTGTGGGCAGAAAAAGGCGCCAAGAGAGGCAGAAGCCAACTACAAAATGGCAGCCTTCAACGCCAGGAGAAACAGAATGAGCGAATGAGACAGGCAGAGTGAGCGACTCCCCAACAGAGCTCTGTCAGGACAGCTGTAAATTTCTTTTGTAAAAGGAAAGCAACACAGGTAGCCCAGTACAAAGGACAGCCTGCAGCAGCGAGAGACACAGAATGAGCGAGTGAAGGATGGGGAGTAAGTGAGCTCAACGGAGCTCTGTTGGGACTGCTGCGGATTTCTTTGTGGGCAGGAAAAGGCAGCAATGCACACAGGGGCCCACTACAAAAAGGCAGCCTGCATTAGCGTGAGAAACAGAACGAGCGAGTGAGAGGGGGGACTGAGTGAGCTAAACATAGCTCTATCATAACTGCTGTAGATTTCTTTGTGGGCAGAAGAAGGGGGCAATGCCAGCAGGAGCCCAGTACAAAAGGGCATCCTGCAGCGCTGGCAGAAACAGAACGAGAGAGTGAGAGAGGGAGAGGGAGCTAGCTCAACGGAACTCTGTCGGGACTGCTGCAGATTGTTTTGTGACCAGAAAAAGGTGCCAACAGAGGCAGGAGCCTAGTACAAAAGGGCAGCCTGCAGTGCCAGGAGAAAATAATGAGCCAGTGAGACAAGGGAGTGAGGAGTGACCTCAATGGAGCTTCGTCAGACAGCTGCAGATTTCTTTTGTGGGCAGAAAGCAGAATGGGCAGGAGCCCAGTACAAAGCCAGCCGGCAGCGCAGGCACAAATGGAACAGGTGACTGAGAGAGGGGAGTGAGAGCTCAACGGACCTGCATCAGGACTGCTTCAGATTTATTTGTGGGCAGAATAAGCCAACGCAGGCAGGAACCCTGTACAAAAGGACAGCCTGCACCCGCAGGAGACACAGAACCAGTGAAAGAGTGAGGGAAGTAGAGTGAGTGAGCTCAACAGAGCTCTGTTGGAACTGCTGCGGATTTCTCTGTGGGTAGAAAAAGGCAGCAATGCACCCAGGGGCCCAGTACAAAAGGACAGCCTGCAGTAGTGGCATAAACAGAACGAGTCAGTGAGAGAGGGGGGAGTGAGTGAGCTCAACAGAGCTCTATCGTGACTGCTGTGGATTCCTTTGTGTGCAGAAAAAGGTGGCAATGCAGGCAGGAGCCCAATACAAGAGGCCAGCCTGCAGCGCCGGCAGACACGGAACGAGTGGGTGACAGAGGGGGAGTGAGCAACCTCAACGGACCTGTGTTGGGACTGCAGCAGATTTCTTTGTTGGCAGAAAAAGCCACCAACAGAGGCAGGAGCCCAGTACAAAAGGCCAGCCTGCAGCGCAAGGAGAAACAGAATGAGGGAGTCAGAGGGGGGAGTGACCCACTTCAACGGAGCTCTGTCAGGCCATCTGCGGATTTCTTTGTGGACAGAAAAGGGTGCCAACGAGGAAGGAGCCTAGTACAAAACAGCAGCCTGCAGCACTTGGAGAAAAGAATGAGCGAGTGACAGAGGGCCAGTGAGAGCTCAACGGACCGGTGCAATCAATATTCAGCATTGACAAATGCTTGTTTTTTATTGTGTCCAGAACTGACTGTGTGTGTGGGGTTGTTGGCAGGCTGCGTGTGCAGTGTAAAACACGATTCCCAGAATCATTAACTAGCACTAACCACGCAGTGTGTCAAACTTCAAGAAAGCATTTAGTATACCTGTACACCTTATATGCATTAGAGCAACCCCCAGTTGTATGAGCACCTGGTTGCAATTAATAATCCTCTGCAGAAAAAAAAAATAGTGCCACATTAACAGGTTAGCACTGCACAGAAGAATGCTTTTTAAAATAGTATCAGCCATGCTTATCACAATGCAGTGCTAGTTCTGTTACAGTGGTAAGTGGGCCCCCATTTTCAGATTAGTGTTGTGCACTCCTAAGTGATGCACCTGAGATAGCGCACAGTCACAGAAGGTGGTGGTAATGGCACTCCTCCAGTGAGGAGAGAGTGACCAGTAGGGTGCCGGAGGGCTCAGTAATGGGACACATCCTCTCAGTGTCTTTATAAGTGGCATAACAGAAAAACTGGAAGGGAGATATGCCTTTGTAGATGACACCACAATCTGTAATAGCGTTGATAGGTGCAGATGGAGAGAATGAGTGGGGACATTAGAAAACTTAAAGAGTGCTATGGGACATGGCAGTTCGGGTTCAAAGCCAAAAAGTGCAACATCAAGCATCTAGGTACTAGAAGCCTAGAGGCTGAGTATAAAATGTAGAGGGAGGTACTTATGATCACTAAGGAAAACTTTTATACAGCACTGTGCTCTATGTGCAGGAGAGGATTTCTCATTTACATGGCCGTTGTAGTATATATGCACATGCACATGATCAGGGTAGCATCAGGTGATGCTGAATACGACACCGATCCAACCATGCTGTTCCCACAGTGTAATGTTTAGCTCTGCACGCTAACCTTCTGAAAATGGGGCCCTAACTGACTAAAAATCTTGGCCGATGCCTCCTTAGATGCAGAAGGTAAACATAAAAGGTTTATCTTATCTATTTCTTTATGTATTGTTTTATCGTATTTTGCTTGCAAAACCTTTATCCGATTTCAAAACATTGTGATGTGACTTAAAATGTTTATAACAGACTAGTTAAAATACAGTTTGTTTTCTTCTTTTACCTATATGCTGTCTTTATTTACTTATAAAAACACATTCTGGTGGGCTGTCCTAGCAGCTTGGCGGTGATTGCACTGCCTCCCATGCCAGCGGCCCAGTTTTGGGGGTGGACCTGAGTTACACAGGAGTTAGCTGGGGGGAAATATGATTGAGCATCTCGGGGAATGCTCTCCTCTCAGTGAGGGGAAGTCTGACCACCCCGCTCATCAACATCCACCTAGCTGAGGAGGGCTGGCAGGGCAGTGGAGTTGCATGGGGGGGGAGGCTCAGGCAGGCACAAAGCAAGCATGTGTCTTTATATGCAATTGCATCATTCCATGCTTGGCTGCCCAGGGGATGAAACCAAAGGTAGAAACCCCCAATGGCAAAATGATCCAACAACCTGCCGCAGATTTTGCACTGCTAAAGAGGCTCTGCTCATATATGTGTCTCCTTGTCAATGGCCCTCCCCCTCCTGGCCCCAACACAGGGGATGTGAGTGGAGGGGGATCTCAGAGCAAATATGTCCTGTGAAAGGTAAGTGATTGGGCTGGAGATGTCAGTGGGGAAAGGGGTAGCAGGGTGACTAAGGAGATAAAAATCTCTATGGGAAAAAAAAAAAGAAATAAAACACAGATTGAGAAGCTCAAACCCCAAAACAGACTGTGCCTGCCTCCAGTGAGGATTCACAGTAAAGTTATTTAGTAAAACAATGCAAATTATATGCACATGTCAGCTAAACTCCTGATGAAAATTGAATACTGAGAGATTGCAGCAAGAATATATATTTTAAAATAAAAATTTAAAACATAGTCCATAGAGTACAAACTAGCAATGATTTTGGCTTCCACTTCCACAGCTCCTGAAGTGCTTCCCAAGCATTCAACTCAGATAAGTTGCTGGACTTACACAGTAATTAATTACACATAAAACAAATCAACACTTTAACTTGGAAAAATGCATGCAGCTCCCTATGTATACAGGTATGTTAGGAATATCCTGTATTAGCTTCCTATACAAATGTATTGTCTGACAGTAAATGAAGGCAGCACTTATTTAAAAGAATAAACTACAGCATTTAAATTAGTTTTAAAGTTTCTTGTCACATCACAATGGTCTGAAATTTGACTAAAGGTGTGCAAGCAAAACAAAGGAAAACCCCATAAAGAAGTAGAATAAGAGATAGCCCTGTTTTGTTTACCTCAGCTCTGCAGTTTCAGACATCCTCTCATCATCTAGCAGCTAACTGAATGCAGCAGGCAAGGAGTTCAGATCTAGGGCATTCATGGGGAGGGGCAGGGGGATGGGTAGTTTCAGAACATAGTCCATTTCAGTATATAGTTTATTTGTTTCAGTATATAGAGTATGTGAATTTTTCAGTCTACAGTGTATGTGTTTCAATACATAGTGTATGTGTTTCACCATGTAGTGTATTTGTTTCAGTATATAGTGTATGCAGATTTTTCAGTGCATAGTGTATTTATTTCAACAGATAGTGTATGTATTTCAATATAAAGTGAATATGTTTCAATATGTAGTGTATTTGTTTCAGTATATAGTGTATGCAGTTTTTTCTCAATATATAGTGTATGTGTTTCAATCTATAGAGTATTTGTTTCAGTAGATAGTTTATGTGGATGTTTCAGTCTGTAGTGTATGTATCTCATTAGGTAGTGTATATGTTTTAGTACATAGTACATTTGTTTCAGTATATAGTGTATGTGGATTTTCAGTACTCAGTATGTGGATTTCAGTAGATAGTGTATGTATTTCGCTATGCAATGTAAGCATTTCACTATATAGTGTATGTGTTTCACTATATAATATATGTATTTCAGTATACAGTATATGTATTTCACTATACAATGTATATATTTCAGTAGATACTGTATGTGGTTCACTACAGTGCATATTTATCTCACTATATAATGTATATATTTCACTATATGATGTATGCATTTCACCATATAGTGTGTGTTTTACTATACAGCCAGAGATTCTGAATTATGTCCCTAACGGCTTGCCATAGAGATCCATAGACTCTCTCATGTTTATCAAGATCCAGACACTCTACAACTATGTTATTTGTCTCATCTCTAACTGTATTACAGAGTCCTCAACTTCAGACTTCACAGATTTTTCAAGATGACTGCCTAGTTAGTGTGTTGTGTCTTCTCTCTGTCTGTGTCTATAGGTTAGTTTTTGTCTTTTCTTTGTGTGTGTTTCTGACTTGGAGTAGCTCTACCAGTTTTGACCATATCTTCAGTGAATATCTCCTGAATCATCATCTTGAACAACACCGTACTGGGTTTATGTACTTTTCTTCAGAATTGGCTTTTAAAGAGCTGTTCCAAAAAAATTGATGTACTGAGTTTCTGAAGTTTCATGCAATTCCTATAGCCTGTTTCCAGAAACCTAATATATGCCAGGTAGTCATCTCCTAAGGATAAAATAATTCCATTCTGCTACACTCTGGGACTAATTGCTGTCAATATATTGTGTGTACTGCTGAGATATTTTCCAGTACACTGATTCCTGCTTGTAGACAGCTGTGCATCCTGTATCCTCTTATACTATGCTCAGTGACTTGACCCAAACCTGTAGCCTTGCTTATGGTGATGTTACCTTGACTGCTTGTTCAGGGCTGCAAAGATTTACAGCAGAGGCTTACAGCTTGTTGGGAAGAATTTGGTATTTTACAGTCAGATTTGCTGAACCCTCTGATTTGAACTAGGACACCAATCTGTGGATCCTTTGCTAGACACTTGGGGCTCAATTTTCAAAAGTAAAACTATGACGCAAGATGCCTGCACCAAACAGGTATGACGCAAGTGGCACCATGTGTCATAGTTTGTGGCTATCCTGATTTTTGAACGCCAGCTGTGGCAACATCGGGATGCTGTGTGGCAAAGCCCTGCTGTGCCACTCTTGCAGCAAAAATGCCCATGCACCAGGTCGCAAGGGTGGTTGCGTCACAGTGGGGTTGCACCATCCCATTATTTGGTATTGTAGAAGCCATGCTGTAGTTACAATGGGGGGCTCAGGTTAGACCAGCCAGGAGGTGGTCTAAGGACCCTGCACCACTGCGGGCAGGGCAGCAATGGGGGGGCTACAAGATGGTAACCAGTGCAAAAAGAGCATGGACAGTGGCATAGGGAGTGATGGGGGGGCACGGCAGCAATGTGAGGATGCTGAGGTGGCACCTTGTGGGGGGTGCTCGGCAGCCAATCAGCACGGGTATGGGGATTTGGCAGGGAGAAACCAGGACCCAGCCTCAGGTGCATGCAGACCATTCCCATCCACCACCTGCACCCTGCAGCAACTGCTGCCCACCTATGGTGCTGGGGTCATTGGCAACTATGAGACATGTGCCAGGACTGCGTGCACCTGAGGCCGGGTCCTGGTCCCTTCCTGCCAAACTCCTGTACCTGGGCTGATCAGCTGCCTACGCCTGCAGGGTGCCACCTCAGCACCTTCACATTGCTGCCATGAACCTGTCACTCCCAATACAATCCCATGCTCCTTCTGCCCCCAGTTCCTGTCTTGGATCCATATTCACAACCCCACCTCTGCAGCCCCTTGAGTGTTGTGCCCGGGAGGATTGACAGAGCCTTCCATCAAACCCTGCAGGTGCATCACATCATCGTTGCAACCATGTGGCAGATCTCAGGTCTTTGGTGCAGGGACCTTCATTTTTATAAAATTCGGTGCAGGGTCCCTGATGTACCCCAAGATTGCTGCAGCCCTAGTTCAACACAACTGATGGAGATCTAAGGGCTTTTGAAAATTAAGCCCTTGGTTTCCAGCCTCTGTCCCAACACAGTGCCAACTCATTTGATAGCCTTCAAGTCTTAAATCTGTGTCCCACCTGGACCCTTGTTCTGTCTGTAGCACTTGAACCTGTGAATTTATACCCATTAGACACTAACCTGCAAGACACGCACCAGAACCATTGTTTTCAGTCTCTTCACTGCCTTCAAGCGTCTACAGGTTTGCCCCTGCCTGACTCAAGCACTCTGAATTGGAGGAAACCACCCGGCTGTCACTGACCTGCGGGACTCTTCCGCCACTACAGGACAGTTAACAGCTGCTCTCCACCACAAGTACTCATGTTATCTCTCTCCATCCATTACTGACTACAACCAAGAATTTCCCTTGTCTCCAATGTAAGACTTCTCTAGTTTACTGAACTGGTTTCACCTGCCTACTCATCCTGGTATTCAATAATCTCATTCTTTGAATAATGTTTACAGGTTAGCCCTTTCTGGGCCTGTTTTTGTGCCTGGTCTACCCTGCTTAGTTTAATTGTGTTTTCCCTTGCAGCATTATTCTGTAGCTTAGTTAGCCCCTACGGTTTGCTTAATTAAATAGTTTATTGCTTTATTCTGATAATTTAATTAGCTAGTGCTGACTACTGTTCTGTACTTGTTTGTACTGGCCCAATGTGCAGTCACCTCTGCTTTGGTAATTCATTTTATATAGTAGCCAAACTTGATCTTTGTATCTGCATTTAAATAAGTACCATTTTTGCTGATTGCTAACCTGTAGGAGAAGTGTCCCCCACTACACGTATTGGCTAGCTGCTATAACTTTCACTGTCCACCAGACCTCACCAGCGTTTGCTGACAATGCTTAACTCCCATCTCTTCCATTTCATTTTACCCCTTCTGTGCCTCCTGTTCCTCCCCCCTTACCATTCCCTCTATCTTACTTCCAGTTTCCCTCCTTTACCCTTTCTTCTGCCTCTCCATACTTGTCATCCCCCCCTTCTTTCCCGTATTCACCCTTGTGTCCTCTCCTCCACCTATCTCAATCTTGAGGCTCTCCTACATTCTTTTTCTTCTACCCCACCTCCCCCTCACTGCCCCATAGATAGTATGCAATATTTATTTCTTATAATAATAACTGGTTAGTGGTGATTATCAACTGTGGGCAGAAGCTGTAAAACTCCATTATACACAGCTATGTATAATCATCCATGTATAACAGAGTTTCATTATACAAGGCCATGTATAGCCACTTGTGTATAACAGAGTTTTATTAAGCATCTTTTGCAAAAATTCTAAGATCATTCTCATGCTAGTGCTACTGGCTCCTCACGCTATCAACTTAATTGTGCTAACCTCACTGAAACCGCCGAGTGGGAATCTTACGTGTGGCTGAAAAAAGACACATTTCTCACAGAAATGAAAAGTAACCAACGATCTACTAACATCTGTCTAGCCACCTAAAAAATGTCACATTCATCACCATTTTAGGAACCTAATGACCTAAAAAGACAAAAATTCATAGAGCAGCAAGAAAACAGAAACACTCTAAGAAAAACCGAGACCGACGTTAAGCTGTTCAAAAAGTACCTGTCCTTTAAGCTGTTCAACAAGTACCTGTCCAACAAAAATAATCAAAGGAACTAGTAATTATAAAAAAATAAAACATGGGGAAGTGTGTGTCCTCTTGGATTTTATGCACTCCCTCGATGTGCGATGCCTTGATAAACACCTCAAGCTTCGCTCTTGGGGTTTATGAGGCATCACACATCTTGAGTGTGCATAAAATCCTCATTATACACACACACTTCCCAATGCATAATTCTGTATATTGCATACATTCCATTATGTTATCCATTGCATATTGTTTAAAAAATGATAAAATAAAGTACATTTATATTTCTCTTTTGCCTCTGTGTAGCTCTTGATTCCTTGTTTGAAATTAATTTTAGTTCTGACATTTCAGGACTATCAAGGTTCCTTCCTCAGAGAAAGGCAATATACAATGATAAATAAAAATCTCTTTAAACTAGAAGTATAATTTTTCACAAAATTTATTTCATATTTGTTTTTTAAGAATTTTTTAATTGTTAGGTGGAACTGACCTTAATAATAGTGTCAGTTAAGCCTTAAAACTAAAGTGTTGGATTGGTGTCTTTTTGCAACCTTGTTAAAATCCAAATTAACAGTTTAAGAATATACAAACAAATATACAAAATTGCCAGCAGATTAGGCCTAAAGGTCTATCATGTCTGCTCAAGTTGCAGCTACACAGTACAATCACTGCAGCTTCCCCACCCTCCCCCATCCATACTTTCCATTCCCTGATACACATTCTGAGTTTCCCATCTGGTCCATTCCCTCCCCACCTGACCTTTGCCCATGAATCTAACCCATCCCTCCTTAAAACCTCCCACAGATTCCATTCATATCAGCTCCTCTGGCAGTGCGTTCCAAGGTGCCACCACCCTTTCCATGAAGTAATATTTTCTCATATCCCTTCTGTACCTCCCCCCCTACCAATTTTAAGCTCTGTCCTCTAGTGGTCCCTTCCTCCTTCAGTCTGAATAGACCCTCAGTATCTAATATTGAAGCCCTTCAAGTACTTAAAGGTCTTAATCATGTTCCCTCGGTCTCTTCTGTCCGCCAGGTAGTACATATTTAGCTTCCCGAGTCTCTCCTCGTAGGTCTTATCTCCCATTCCATGGATCATTTTAGATGCTGTCCTCTAGACCCTCTCCAGGAGCATAATGTCCTTCTTTAAGTAAGGGCACCAGAAATGCACACAGTACTCCAGGTGCAGACCTCACTAAGGATTTGCAAAGTGGTAGGATTACCTTCTCCCTTCTTGAAGTGATTCCCCTAGCAATGCATCCTAGCATTCAGTTTGCCTTAGCCACCAACTTCCTACATTGTTCTGAGTGATACATTTTCCTAGTGATTACTGCTCCCAGATCCCTTCCCCCTCCGAGACTGTTAAGCTAACCCCCCCAAATGATACCTGTACCCTGGATTCCTAGCTCCCAAGTGTAGTACACTGCACTTTCTAGCGTTAAAACCCAACTGCCATGAGACCAACCACTTTTCAAGTATCTCAGGGTCTTTCTGGGGCATCTTCTTTCCCTCCTCACTATCCACCACTGCTACCAGATTGGAGTTTTCTGCAAACAAACCCATTTTCTAACCCCTGCTTCAATGTCTGAAATGAAGGCGTTGAATAACAAAGGTCCCAGGACAGATCCCTGTGGGACCCCGCTAATGACGTTCCTAGGTGCCGAAAGCTTCCCCCTTACTACCACTGACTGCTGTCTGTCACTCAGGTAGTTCTTGATCCACTCCACCGTCCTTTCCCTTACCCCTAAATCTCTTAGCTTGCTCAGGAGTCTCCCATGCGGTACCAAGTCAAATGCCTTACTGAAGTCCAAATATGGGACATCAACTGGCTTACCTCTGTCCAGGGATCTTGTCACCCAGTCAAACAGTTCTACCAGGTTCATTTGATAAGATTTCCCCTAGGCAAACCCATCTTAATGGATATCTTGAAGGCCATTATCATCCAGAAACTTCACCAGCCTCTCCTTTATTATGCTCTCCAATAGCTTTCCCACTATAGATGTCATGCTCACTGGTCTATAGCTTCATGGCCCATCCCTTGGTCAACCCTTATGAAGGGGCAAAGCATGTGCCATTCCCAGTCCAGGAGTATATGTCCCATTTGGAGGGAGGAATTGAATAATGCTGTTAGAGGTGCTGCCAGGACATCTGCCAGTTCCTTAAGGACTCTACAGTGGAGCCCATCTGGGCCTGGGGCTTTTTTCTGTCATCAGGACCTTTAGCCCCTCCCAAACTCTCACCTCCAGAATCTCCCAAGCAATCTGTGTACTCCCTTCCCCAACCATTGCCTTACCTCTCCCCTGTGGAATTGGCACAACCTTTTCCCTTGTAAAGACAGAGTTGAAGTACTCATTAAGTACCTCAGCCTGCTCCACTCCCTTCTCTGCCCACTCGCCCTCCTTCTTTAGTCTGGTGCTCTGCCCCCTTTCATTCCTTCTCCCCCAATGAATCTAAAGAATTATTTCTCCCCCTCCCTGATCACCTGCGCCAACCTAACTCCTTGGATGCCTTGGCTGCCCTTACCACCCTGCTCGCCTCCTTCGATTTTTTGCAGTGCTCATCTCTATCCTCCTCCTCCCTATGAGTTCTCCTGTACCTTCGGTAGGCTAGCCTTTTCCCTCCAACCCCCTCCTGCACCTCCTTGGTTCACCAGCAAGGTTTCCTTGATTTACATTGGGTCCTTGTGTAGAATTTAATGACCTCCAACAGCCCCGATTTCAAAATTTCCCATCTACGATCTGTGTTCATGTCTGTACATATTCTCTCTAAGCGCCCCTCCAGAATGGCTGCCATCCTCCCGAAATCCACACCCTTGAAATCCACTACCCTCGTGTTTGTGTGGTTGCCTTCAATCCCCAGATCAAGGTAGAACCTTACTGCCAAGTGGTCGCTCCTTGCCAGCGGGTCTTCTACTACTACATCACTAACCAGATCACCGTCTGCCAAAACCAAATCCAAGAAGCTCCCCTGTCTCGTCGGCTCTACCACCAGTTGCACCAGGAAAACATCTTGGAATGCCTCCAGAATCAGTTGCTCCTTGCCATTAGAAGACACCATAGTGCTTCAGTCCACCCCTGGCAGGTTAAAATCTCCCACCGCCACTGTTCTGCCCCTTCCCCTGCAACAGTGAGATCTTAACTTTTCCACCAACTCCCTCTCCAGTTCCTTAGATTAAGCAGGAGGCTTGTAAATTACCCCTAGATTTACCCTCCTCCCCTTAGCATTGTGCAAGTTGACCCACAGCAGTTCCACGTTACTATCTCCACTATCATCCCTACTACACTCTAGCCCCTCCCTTTCAAATACCACCACACCTCCTTCCCTTCCCTTCCCATGATCCTTTCCTTCCTGTAAATTCTATAACCTGAGATTAAGTCCCAGTCATGGTACTAGTTGGCCCAAGTTTCTGAGGCCACAACCACTTCCCCCCCCAATCATTGCCTGTAACTTGGGTAATTTATTATCCAGGCTCCTTGCATTAGTGGAGACCACCTTCCAACCAGTCCCACTTCTCCTCTCATCTACCCCCATCCCTTTGGCAGTGCCCCTATTAGGGGGAGAGGTTCCTGCCCTCCCAATCTCTTCATAGCTACCCAACCTGCAAGTCCCACCACACATCTAGTTTAAATCATAATTCTCTACAATGGACACCCACAACTTATTTTTTAAAACTCCCCTTACCCTCCATGCTTAGATGTAGCCTGTACCTGGCAAAACAGCTCCTTATTATCCCATGTGGTATCCCAGCCTCCCACCAATCCAAACCCCATATCCAAACACTATTCACCCAGCCACTCATTGAAATCTTTAATTTTTTGCTTCCAGACCATGTTAGCCCTAGGCACCGGCAGAGCTTCTGAAAATGCAATAGTGCTCCCCTCAGTTTGACATACTCTGGCCAATTCTCGAAACCTAACTTGAATCTCCTTCACACTGTTTCTCTCCAAATTATTTATGCCAATGTGCACCACTATGTGGGGTTCCCCCCTCTCTTCCTCATTGTAGAGTGTACTATGTATTTGGCCTTATGTGCTGTCATGCCTGGCATTCACTCGACCCAGATATGACTCCTCCCCTTCCCCCTTCCCCCATTTGATACCTTTAATTATTGAATCCCCTATGATGACCACCTTGCTACCACCTATTTGCCTATTCTCAGTTGATTTACCCCCTCTCCTCTCTGTGTCCTGTTCAACCCCCCATTCCCCCTGGCCTGGTCCACTACCCCTCCTAGTTTCTCCTGCCTTGCACTCCTTCCGGGAGCAACCCCAGTCTTCTCCTCAGATAAGACATGTACCCCCCCAGATCATTAATTGCCTTCCTACACTCTAGTGCACCTTTTTGTGCACTCTCCATGTCCTCCTTCCCTCTCTTCTTCCTGCCCCTTAACTCTAATTCTCCCTGGTTATTACCATCAACTGCACCCCCTCCTTCCCTTTTCCCTTCCTTGCCTCATCCCCCTGACACCTCCCTATTATGACCCCCCCGGGTCCCAGTATTAACTATCTTAGCAGCTCCATTTGTTCCAATCATATTGACCTGTCCCACTAGTACTACCTTTCCATCTTCCCCTAACTCCCTCTCCCTCTCCCCCAGTTCTATCTTCCATGCTCCTTTCCACCTCATGTATACCCATATCCTTCAAATTACTTAAAAGAGTATACTTATTAGCCAATTTAATGCCTCCTCCATTTGAAATGTTGCTATCCCCACTCATCCTGCCCTTACTGTCTCTTGTAACACTTTGTGCAATAGCCCCCTGCACCTCCCTTGGCTTACCCACCACCTGCCATCCTCCAGTTTTTGAGTTATCTGATACGTATCCACCCCCCCCAGGTACGCTTAAGTACTTTTCATTATTTCTATCCGGCCTGATCTATCCATTATCGGATATGTCTCACACACACACACACACACACACACACACACACCCCTTGTAGGTACTCCTCATACTTCACATTATTGCCATCCAACCTGATCCGCCTATTGGTGCTTCCAATGTAGTTTCTCCCCCCATTGATAACCCACAGTCTCTGCCCCTTCATCTCCCTATACAGGCTAAAAAATTCTGACTCCAGATACCTCTCCACCTCCCTTTGCAGACAAAAAATTTCAGTTTCCAGGTACTGGCATCTCCTACAAATAGGGCAACTCCCTGATTCTCCACAGTCTGTCCATATACAATGCAGCTCCACAACCGTTACACCCCACTATTCTCCTTGGTCTTAAACCCCCTCTGCTAACACCCTGCCACTGCTCAACCCCCCCACCTTCCTTTTATGCTCCTATATTCCATCCCCAAATGTTTCTTTCAAAGTAGTAGCAGAAATACTTTCCACAATGCAGTCATGATGCTCCCAGCTGAGAGGTGTAGCTGAATAGTATGTCCCTGAGTACACAAGATTACCCCCAGCTAAGATCCTCAAGGATGCCAAAGCTGCTGTGTTGAACTACCAATAGACAATCCAATTCACTTAAAGTAGAACCCGATCATTAACCAAATTCTTGTAAACCAGCCACTCAACTCATAGACTCACTTAACGCTGCTGTGTGGAGTTTCCAACTGTCCCCTTATGACTAACTAAAATAACCCAATTTATGTTTTCAAGCCACCCAGTCATGTATTAGCAGTGCAACAGCAGCATTGGAACACCTTACGCTTGGCTTGAAGCCCCCACGAACTACAAATAAACTCTTACCTTATTATCTCCTTGTTTACATCTGGTCCTAATAGCATGTAATCACCTTGTCCCAAATTGCAACCATTTACATTTTTCCCCCAATTCACAATCCCACTGTTATGTCTACACGATGGTGAGTCTAACAGCACATCATCACCTTTTCCCAAATTGCCAGTACAGCACAAGACCTTTAGCAATTTTCCCCCATTTCACATTCCATCTGTTATGACAGTGCACAACCCCCCTCCCCATAGAAGTAGAATATTACAAACCCCTCATAGAAATAGAATACATCAGACAGTTTTCTACATATGTCTCTTCAACAATTACACCCCAAGTGACCTGAATTCTACTGGACAGAGCTCTCAACCTTCACCACACCAATATTTAAATAGATGTGTAGGTGTGGGCAGGTGCGTTGGAGAAAAACCTCAAGGTCTAACTTGCAGCTTGAAAATAGAGTCTGATCCAAAATGCAGCCCAAGTTCTTTCTTTCAGATAACTAGCAGTCTGCAGGATGAACTTATTTGAAAATCTGCACAAATTCTTAAGTTCAGAGCTTTCCCGGTCAATGCAGGCTGCTCACTTACTTTGGAGGTAGATGGAGTCCCAGTAGGGACAAAGTCAACCTCTCACCCCCCGATGCTGCACTCCTCTGGAAAAGAAAAGCACCCAATGCAATTTTCAAAGCTGATTGTGGCTGAATTTAAATTTCAGTGCCAGTGGACCCTTCAGCCCTGACTGGCTGACTTCTCAAAAAGTCTTGTGGATCCCTGACTTCCGAAAATATGGCTCCTTGAAAACTCAGCCCAAGGTCTAACTTGCAGCTTGAAGATATAGTAGAGTCCAGTCCAAAATGCAGCCCAAGTTCTTCTTTCAGGTAACTGGCAGACTTGTAGGAATTAGTTCCCATGAACTCTTATTCTTGACTTCACTTTTGTGTATCGATTACTCACTGTGTTTACACCAGTTACATGGACCCTTTTAGTGCTTCTGATTCAACATTTTTACCTGTAAAGAGAGGATTGCAATCTTTATCAGTGTGTTTGCCCTTTGAAATGTTAAGTATAAATTATGGACTTTAAACTGCTTCTAAACTTCTTCTTGTTAATATTAAGGTTATCAGTGCAGAAACTCTATCACTTATTGTGTCCTATTTTATAGTCCTAAGGCTCAGAATAATTACAACTTATTTTTTCTTGGGAACAGTACTAGGAGTCATACTAGGAAATATAGATGTACAGAAGGCCAAAGCCCATAAATATACATCTCCTGCCTTAGCAGGCATTAATCCCCATTTCCAACATTTAATAGAAACCTATCAAGCTTTGATTTGAATAGGTTATAAGAATCAACTTCAACAATATCTTTGGGTAAAGAATTCCATGATGAAATAATCCGTTGAGTAAAGAAGTTCCTTCTCAGCTGAGTTTTAGGATATGTAAGTCCTAATTGGTAACTATGACTTCTTAAAGAGAAGAACTTTTGATATCAGATAAAACCTAAATCTGCAAACAATATAGGGTCCCTCATAATTTTGAACATTAGTAAGAGATCTCCTCTTTTTCTTCTAAGCTCCGAGGAATAAAGATTTAAAGAAAGTAGTCTATTATCATAATCTACTCTATAAAGGCCCTGAACCATCTTAGTAACCCTCCTCTGAACCCCCTCCACTCTCTTTACATCACTACGTAAAAAGGGGCTCCATAAAGGACAGCAATAATCCAAAATGGGTCGTACATAGGCCCTATATAAGGGAATTATACAATTCCTATCTCTGGAAGTAATTGAGCATCTAATGCAGCCAGTAAGTCTATTAGACTTTTTAATTAATTCAGTACAAATCTGTTCAAACTTTTGCCTTGTAATATATTGCAGTCTTCAATTCTTATATGTTTTAGCTCTGCATTGAGTTTAAAACATAAACTTACCCCTGATTTGGATATATATACTTTTGGAGGCTTTTCAGCTCTGGGGTGCCACTGCCATTAGTAGAAACACTGTCAGTACTTGGTAGCTTGCTAGCTACTGTGAAGGGGGCTGGGCAGCCGTATCATGCATGACGGTGTGACCGTGTCATGTGCGTATGACGTCAAGACGTGCTTGGCAGCTCAGTTCCATAGGATTCCAGAGACTGCAATTTATTACAAGTAAAACAAAAGTTTAAACAGATGTGTACTGTTCCTAAGAAACAGCAAATTGTAGTTGTACTGTGCCTCACAGGAGACAGGAAATGATTTTTACATAGTTAAATGCCCCTCCATCTTCCTTTCCATGCCAGTTATCATTTATCTAAAACATTTGCACTGCCATGGCGATGGGTCCATGCATTTCTTCGGGCTAGCCCTTGGACCAAAGGTGGGTCACATTTTCATAATTCTGATATGTTTTGATGTTTTTTTGTTAAATAAAGAATCTAGCTTTGGGGTACCCCCAGATCTACATGCAGTTCCGCTCTGCTCACCTGCTACTGCTCTTTCTTTTCAGATTTCTAAGACATTCCATGACATCAATAACACCCATTCCATGCTGTACATCTGAATGGCACATAATGATGTAATTGATGTCATAGAATGTTCAGGCAGTATGAAAAGAGAGAGCAGCAACTGCTGAGGAGAAAGGGATTCGGGGTAATTAAAAAGGCAAGGCAAGGCAAATTTTAGTTATACAGCACCCTACTCAAGGGCCCAGAGCGCTTTACAATAAGAATAGTGCCCCCAAGAATTAAAATCAGAATTTAAATAAAACTGAAAGCTTTTTCAAACAGAAAGGTTTTTAAGGAGACTTTAAAGGCAACAAAATTAGATTATTAATTTAGCAAAAAAAGGTCAAAAACACATCGCAATACTGGGTAGATAATAAAAGAACAACTGGAGGGCATCTAGAGGTTTAAAAATGTGTTCCCTATCACCTTTAAGATTATAACCATAGGACATGAGAATTGTTAGACCTTCCTGCACTGATAACCTCACTATCGACAAAAGCAAGTTTAGAAGCAGTTTCAATTCCATAATTCAGGATTAACATTTCAAATGGCAGCAAGCCTGCTTTGGTTTCTGTACTATCAACACACTACAAGAGATTGTAACCCTCTCTTTACAGATTAAAAAAAAGTTGAATTAGAACAGCCAAAAGGGTTCATGTAACTGGCGTAAACACAATGAGTAAACAGTACACAAATGTGAAGTTAAGAATAAGAGTTTATGAGAACAAATTATTAAATGGTTATTTTAATTTTAATCAGTGTTGCATGAAGGCACCAGTCCAATACTTTCATTTTAAGGCTTAACTGACTTGATAATTAGGTTAGCCCTACCGAATAATTAAAAAATACTTAAAAAATGAATATAAAATAAATTTTTGGAAAAATTAGAGATCTAATTAAAAGAGATGTGCTCTTATTTTTTATTGTAGACTATGGAAGGAACCTTGATGGCTATGAAATGTCAAAACTAAAAGAAATTAATTTCCAATAAGGAACCAATAACAAAGACAGCGAGAAATATTAATGTATTCTGTGATTTTTGAAACGGTACGCGGTGGATTACATAATATAACATATGTAATTATGAGAATTAAATATTACATGAGACCTATTCATTTGGTCTGAAACCAACGATTTTTGTTACCTCCCCCCTTCCCATCTACCAACCTTCCCAAAGGACTGGGTGCTTTATTATATAAATATTAGGCCCAATATCCAAAAGTTTGCACGGGCACTAAAGGGTCTTTGCCCAAGCAGAGGTTTGTGCTGGAGCCCAATATTCAACAGGGGCATTTATGTGAGCAAAGAGGGTTAGCACCCATGCAAAACATAATGTATGTGTATCTGCAAGGGGAAGGGACATGGCCACAAAGATACATGCTAGCCCATATTCAGCAGTTTTGCGCTGCACAAAAGGGTTTACCATGGTTCTTTTATGCAATGCAAATATCAATGAAGAAAACCTCAACTTACTCCAGGCAATCCTAGCAGCTGTCGGAGGTAATGCAGCCCTCTAGCCGGTTGGCCACTGGGGCAGCACACCTGCTCCCTGTGGTCCCTGCACCCTTCCAAAGATTACCAGCCCATTCTGTAATATATGGTATCCCTGTCTCTACTGGTACTCCTCTCCACTGACTGCCAGCCCATTCTGTAATATGTAGTATCCTTGGCACTAGTGGTACTCCTCCTTCACCAAGCACTGGCCCATTCTCCAATATATATTTATGGATCCTTTCCCTGCATTGTCTACAGAGTTAAGGATGTTATGCTCACCAGAGAGGGCTCTCACACTCAGAAAACACCAAGTCCACGTACCTGACCTCTGGAGTCTGGGGATGACCTTCAGGCATCCACTGGCACATGACAGGGCTGGCTAGGCTGTGGATTTAAAAGAGGTTAGACAACTTGGATACAAAACAAATTTAATGTCTAAATGGGGAGTAAAGTTAAAAACAACCAGGATCATTTATCTAAAACATTTGCTTTGCCATGGCGATGGGTCCATGCATTTCTTCGAGCTAGCCCTTGGACCAAAGGTGGGTCACATTTTTGTAAACCCCAGCTTGGTGCATTCAACAGTCTACATACTTTATTTTGAAACCTTGAAATGTTATTCCAGGGCTTTCTTACATAACTATAGGGCTCTCCCTAGTGCAGTTCACATCTTCTGCTCAGTGAGATAAACAATGCTTCACTTCAAATGTCCTTAATTCCAACCCCAATTTATTTGGCAAGGAAATGCACTTGTTCCCCCCTGGGGTCTGAGGTGCAATGGGACAGTGTCTCCTACTCTCACTCAAGACTTAACTCCATGAGGAGAGAGTCCAAGTCCAAATTCTGAGTACACATCTCATAGGGATCCAAATTTAGGGGCAAGGAGGACATAGCATCCCCTGGGGTTCAAGGTGCTACAGATATCCACCCCCGCCCTCTCTCAAGAACTGACACCCCTGAGATGAGGGTCCCAACTTCCACATTAAGAGGCAGAGCAAATTTCAAGGGACATTTGAAAGTCCAACAGTCACTAGCCATCTGGCTAGTAGCTCAGTCTTGTCACATGGTAGCAGTGTGGTGTCACTTTATTCCTTATGAGGATTTCACAAATTCAACTCTGTTTTTGATAGAGCACATATTTGTTTTGTGCTTCAAATTTCTTCACTGTGATGCTCCTCAAAGACTTGCTGCCTAATCTGGGCATGGCTTTGGTGCTCACACAGGCACATTCACCACCAGATTCAGGCAGCAGGATAAATGACACCTTTCTGAGGTGATCGTGCTTACTGACAGGAAATTTGCATCCAGTCCAGGTATGCCCCAAGTGGGGCTTGAGGCTCAGCTGAGTGCCACTGAAAGAACATTTTAAGCAACATTAAAACATCAGTTTAGGTCTTCCTTGTACATTTTAGTTGGCTGTTCATTTTCTCACAGAAACTTCTCTGCTAATCTTCAGGAAAATGGGTATTTCTTCTTTTGGAGAGGGGTGCCCACCTTTTAAAGGATGTTACTTAATGGCTGCTGCTAAGAACAAGCAGATTTTCTGATGTCAGACTCTAAAGAACAGTTTAGGACAGTGGGATCTGGCACAGTGTACTAGGAGCTCACCTCCCACCAATTGACTCTGAACTTTCTCTGCTGTCCAGCAGAGAGCTCTGACTCCTCCCCTTAGGAATGCCCGGGCTGTCCAGCTCTCCTGGTCCTCGAGAGGCATAGAGACTGGTATCTTTCTAGAGATCACAGGACACTCTTAAAGAAATACACACTGTAACTCCCAAAGAGGGGTTACATTCACCCACCTTTAAAGGCTCGACATCCCTGGCAAGCCTATCTGGCAGAGGGTTAGCCATCCCTCTACCAGCCAGCCCCACAGGGGTACTAAAACTGGAACACTACAAGGGTAGTGCACACACTAAATTAGAAGAAACTAAAACTTCTAAACCTAGAGGTCTCAATCCACCCACTTGGTTCTTCTGATAGCCTCAGCCCCCAGCCCACCTGAGCGGTTCACCTCAGGAGACCCAGAGTGGCACATCAGGATCTAAACCTTGCCAACCAGGTCACACATCAACATTCAAAATATCTAACCAGGACATTAAACTCATCAGTAGTGCAGTGAGAACCTGTCTCATCCAAAATGTACATGTACCCTACTACAACATACATTAAATTGTTTTCTGTTGAGGCATGCAAATAGCCATATATTCTACTCACGCAATGTGAATTACATCTACACATTAAAATTTCTGATACTTCTATATATGAAGAATGTCATTTTCCTTACTGCTTCTAATATAACTTTAATATTGTATAACTAAGTCTAAATATTTCATGCAATGAGAATTACACTAACTCAGACAGTGTAACCCACGCCTCCCACACAGTAACAGTCTACCCAGTACTCTGTCTATACCCTTCTTATCTAAGCAGCTTCCCAGGTACCCTATTCCACAATGACACCTCTTAAAAGGTCATTAACTAGATCAGTCTATTTAAATAAGATTTCTGTAGAAAAATTATGAAATAAATATGGTGATAGGACTCTAATTTCTCAAGCTGCTAGTTTTTGGAATTCTCTTCCTGTAGAGGTAAGGGAAACCACAAATCATTCTACATTTATTCATACTATAAAGGAATTAAATATTCATGTCTGTAAGTGTTGAATATATTAATGTACTGTACAGATTAAGATTTCTTTCTTAGATATTGACAATGAAAATATTTTGTTTTTTATTTTTATGTTTTGTATTTTGTTATTTGGCTTTATTTATTGTTTCATTTATTATGTATTTTTATGGAACTTTGTATGAACCTAGATAGGGATTGCACAAGTCTGTCTTGTAAACTGGACTTGTGTCCAAATGACATGTATCACCTGTATAAAAATAAAATTTTACCTACCTACCTCTTGAAACAGCAACCCATATCACACACATATTTTGTGATATTGTAACTCTGGTTACCCATAGCCCCTCCAGGAGCTTGGCTCTGGTCACTGGAAACCTGCAAAAGGAAACAAAACACCCCATACACAATGACCACATCACCTTTCAATTCTTTACTTACATTTTATAAAAATATAAACTTTACTCTTGCATTTGTGTTTTTGTTTTCAAAACAACTTTTTTGGGGGGTACTGACGGGTCCATATAAGAATATTGTCCCCAGTTTAGTCTTCACACTCCATGGGGCTGCTGTTTTTCCATGTTTTAGTTCCCGAATGAGAATGTCACTGGGATAGTTAGTTTTCTTGACCCTTAACATCAACTAGGTAACAAAAATATTAAACTAAGTCCCCAAACCACATGTCCCACTGCAAGGTAAAATAAAAAGTACATTACCAGTTCCTGAAGACAGACAGGTTTGCAAACCTCATTGGGCTTCTTTTGGGGGCCACACAGCTGGTGCAGAAAACCAGTGGGTTTTCATCCCAGGAGGGCTTTGTCATACGCTGAGTCATTGAAAAGACTTCAGGGCCTGGGATCCCCTTTACTTTTGTGGCTAAGGAGCATTGCAACAATTCAACACACAGAGCAGAAACAAGCTGGACTCTTCTTACTCTTGGAATGGAGATCCAGAAGCAAATGATTTGATACCTTTTAATGGACCAACATAGATGTAACAAGAACAAAGTGCTCTAGCTTTCGGACCAACCAGTCCTTCTTCAGAAGCTCATGGCAGTTGTTTGGAAAATACAATACTTATAACAGCTAGATAATGCAGAGAAAAACAGAAAAAAATCCCCATTGGTTTAAAATACTCATTAAAAAAAACAGATGATGTCAGACAAGTTTAACAGTACAATACTGCCCTCAGTCCGAATGAACCTTGGATTCAGATGTTCCTGGTGCAAGACACATATAAGGAATCCTACTGCACATAAATTTAATTGACATAAGATAACACTGCAGAAGCAGATAACTCCCAAATCAAGCCATGAGTGCCACAGTCAGTATAAGGATGTGATTACTGAAAGGCAACCCCACCCAGCTTAAAGACAGACTGAGATAGTTATAGGGCTCATGAAATTACAATGTATGCATTAAAGACAAGAATTACCAATAAAGTTGTCTAAAAACTTCAGTGCTCACTGTGTGATGGTAAAACCTAGCTGGACTTGCCACCCAGCTGTATTCTCAAGCTAAATAAAAGGCCCAAGAGATTACAAAAACCTCAGGACTATATACATGATAATTAAAATATAAATAGATAATATTAGTGTTAAAAAAACTCTAGTCGAGGAACCTCAAGGAGTTCAGACCATGCAGCCTGATATGTACTGATGTCAATATATACTGAGAATGTAGCAACTTCATGTACCACAAGTGTCTAGGGAATCTGAAAAAGAGATAAAATGTAATTTATCTCCTCCTGTTCATACAAACAATACAACCTAACCCACCCCACATCACAATAATGTGGGTGAGGGAGATACATAGCTTAAACGAGATGTAGTCTCTCTCTCTCTATCCCCTCTCTCTCTCTCTCTCTCTCTCTCCCACAGACAGACCCACACATACATACACACACACACACACACACACACACACACACACACACACACACTCTCAATCCTTCTCCTAGTGAACCTATATTAACTTCAGTCGCTGTAATTGTTCCCCAAAGGAATGCAACTTGTCATGAAATCCTGAGTAAAGTACTATAATATAAGCTAATGTAAAAAGATATGTGCAGGACCCCAAGCAAATGAGATCACACATCCCAATATGTACAGAGTTACAAAATTATATATAACAGTATAAGATAACACTCCTGTATGTACACTAGCAGGCTGGGTAATCTGAATATGGTGCAATGGAATCAATCCCCCAACAGGCAAAGATAAAAGTAAGAAGAAATTCTTTATGTGTGGAAATAAAATAGTAACACATTATAACTCCATATAGCTAAATAGAGACTTACCTCAATGTGACAGCAAGCCCCACATCTGTTATATCACATACTTCACAGCAATACCCACACACATGCATACATACATGCATCCACATCTCACATATGCTGAAGTCCTATAATATGTCAGTTTGAAGAAGAAAAGGTCTGTGAATGTTAGTTTCTGTAGTGTCCCATAAAGCCAATATCCAAGTTCATCCCATCTGCTACCATATTGAGATGTAAGATAAGTTTAATCTCAAAAGCTCGTCTCTGTTGTGTGTTTTGAGATTTCCTTTTAAGACCATTACTGACATATCTGAGACTGAGTGGTCAGGCTGGGAGAAGTGATGCCCCACTGGTTTGTCAGTCTTCCTTGCTGTAATAGTATGTCTGTGTGAGTTCATCCTAGTGTGGAGCTGTTGGCGTGTCTCTCCTACATAACCTGTTTGTGGACATCTCTTGCACTGAATGAAATAAACAACATATACGTGACTTGCATGTATACTCCCATGCACCTGGAGTGTCTGTTTTGTGATGTAACCACACAGTCTGAGGTAGAAATGAGCCTACAGGTCTTGCAGGGGCGTTGATTGCAGGGTCGTGTGCCATTGTGTGACATGGTATTCTGTTCCGGTGAAAGTTTGCTCCTAATAATTAGGCTGGATAAATTTGGCGGTTGTTTAAAAGATAGTAGTGGGAGTTCCTGAAAAATACAATTAAGGGTGTCATCCTCACTAAATATTGGGTGGAGATCTTTAATAATCTTACGCAGACGTTCAAGGTCTGGATGATATGTGACTACCAAGGGTATTCTTTCTGTAGCTGTCTTTTCTTTATATTGAAGTAGTTGTTGTCTTGGTACTTGCATTGCCCGTTCTGTTATCCTGTCAATTTCCCTGGAAGAGTGTCCCTGCTCCATAAAGGTGTTTTTCAACATAGCCAAATGTGTATCTCTGTCATCCTCATTTGAACAAATACGTTGACAACGTATGGATTTGACTGTATATGACAGATTTTTTGTATGGTTAGGTGATTACTTTTCCTGTGCAGGTATCTCTGTCTGTCTGTTGGCTTCCTGTAAATACATGTATGTAAGGTTCCATCCTTAATGATGACTGTGGTGTCCAGAAAGTTAACCTTGGTGGTAGAGTACTCCAAGGTAAGCTTTATAGTAGGGTGGAGATTATTAAGTTTGTGATGAAAATCTTTGAGTGCATCTGTGCCTTCCGTCCAGATGATAAACAAATCATCAATGTAACGGAAATAAGCCAGTGGTTTGTGGGGATACTGCCTTAAAAAATCCTCCTCCAATTCCTCTTGGAATGGAGGCAACACCACTGGGTGTCGATACTAGGACGCCAAACGGGGAATTTCTCACCGGGCGGACTGATCATCCTGTGACTGCAGAACTTAGCAGATCTTCACTTTACTGGGCAATTAATGGATCCCACAGTTTAAAAATAATACCTGGGGTCAGGCTTAGTACAACGGTGTCCCGCACAATCCACCCTGGGCAATCTGTAGAGTACTACATTTCCTTCCAGGTACTGCACCTGGGCATAGTTCTTGAATAATGTCAGTCCTCTGTAGGCCCCACTGAGGATAGACTGGGTCACCAACCGGGCTTTATCTTTTATGGCCTGCTCACTCTTATGCATGATACCATGATTTCTCCAGATCTTATCCACTATGGCACGGAAGGTCCAGTCTTGGCAGTTTCTTTCAAATAAGTCCCACATGTACTCACTTATATAAAGGTATTCCAGCTCTGGATAATCTTTTTTTAATGATCCTTTGCATGATTTGCTCTCTCCCTGACTCTACTCAGGAATAGATCTAATGGCTGTCCTGGGAGCTTTCCCAGGAGTAGCCACACCTCGATTTGGTAAGCCAGTGCCATGGGGGATATCTTTTCCAACACTCTCATTACAGACTGACCCCTACCATAGTGCGTGGGAGGGGGTCCATACACCAGTCTCACATGCTGAGGAGCAAATAGGGCTGGCCAAGCTGAGGCTACTCGCCCAAATGTGCCAGTTCCATCAGATGGGGTTTCCTTAACTGGCTCCACTCTTTTGGGTGCACTGACAGGCTTCTTTTGTTCTCACTAGATATACTCTCTGCTTCCTAACTGGTTGCAGTGCCAGTTTGGGCGGCTTTCTCCTCTGTCAAGGCACATGGGGTTGTGTTTACAGGGATTCTTGTGCTAGTGGTTCCAGCAGGTCTCAAGGCTGGGGGGGGTGCTCTTGGAGTTTACCAGCTGAAACTAGTAGCTCTTGAACACTGTCTCCAATGGATTGCACTAGTCTTTCCAGATCATCTGGGTCCTCACATTCCCTGTTGTCCATGGATACTTCTTCCCATTCTTTCTCTATCACTAGGCTCAATAAGCCATTCGAACACATCTAAGGGAATTTTAATTTCAGGGTTTCTTGGACCTTCAGCCATTCTGCCCCACTGATTTACTGTTCCCAGTCTACAAAAGTGAAAAAAGTACATCTCTCAGTCTTTGTTAACCATTTTCACACCACACACCATTCTTCCCTTGTGTTTGTGAGTCCCACAGCTTTTCCTGCTAAACCTGCTCATCGCCCCTCCATTTTTGACCCTCCTGCCGTATTTATGAGCCATTACAGTTATGTTTCCCACTTTCACAGTCTCTGCACATGGCCATTCATTCTGCCCTGCAAAGGCTGGCTTCTGCAAAAATGTTCTTTCTTTTACTCACTGTGTCGAATCACAATTGCCTCACTCCTGTTCCAAGTCTGCAGGCTCTTTCCTTTGCTCTGCTGAGGGAAATGACAGTTTGGTGCTACAGGCCCCGCTGGGCTTTACATTATGCAAAGGGATACTCACTGTGTGATTTTCACCACTCTACACTCTTTGACTGGTTCGCAGGTTTTCTCGTGCTGCGCTGTACACGTTCCCAGACCTTAAGTCCCTAGTCACTACCCCTTTGTGACATTTTTCCAATCACTCTACGCCTTTCACTTTCCTCATGAATATTAATGAGCCTTTCACATGCAAGCACAACAGATTTTGTCCTGCTATGTCAGTCACTTTTCAAAACATCTGGCTCATGCTTCCCACTCCCACTAGCAATCCAAACAGTTTGTTCAGCACCATGACTTCTCCTCAAACAGCATATTCAGTAACATTTTCTAAATCCTACACTGCACCTACTGCCCTCCAAAATGCCAGGGACCCTAAAGGCACACCCTAGAAAATCCTGGAATCAGCCCTCAAAATGTAAGGGTCCCCTCCCTGCATTGTCCAGGGGTTTAACAATGTTATGCTTGGCAGGGAAGGGTCTCACATTCAGAAAGAAATAAATCCCATACCTGACCTCCAGAGTCTGGGGTTGACCTTCAGGCATCTGCTGGCACATGGCAGGGCTGGCTAGGCTTCAGATTTAAAAGTGGTTAGGCAACTTGGATATAAAACAGATTCAATGTCCAAATGGGGAGTACAGTAAAAAAATAACCAGAATCCTTTATTTAAAACATTTGCATTGCCAAGCAACGGATCCAAGCATATCTTTGGGCTAGCCCTTGGACCAAAGGTGGGTCACATTTTCATAATCCTCCTCAAGGAGCATGCAACAGTCTATATACTCCATTTTGAAACTTTGAAATGTTATTCCAGGGCTTTCTTACTTAACTACAGGGTTCCCCCAGTGCATTTCATATCTTCTGCCCAATGGGGTAAACAGTGCTTTGCCTCAAACATCCCTAATTCCAACCACAATCTACTTGGCAAGGAGAGGCACTAGTCCTCTGGGGGTCCGAGGTGCCATGGGACAGTGCCTCCCATTTTCACTCTAGACTTGACCCCCATAATGACAGAGTCCAAGTCCAAATTCTGAGGACACATCCGATAGGGATCCAAATTTAGGGGCAAGGAGGGCAGAACATCCCCTGGGGGGGTCTGAGGTGCCACAGATGTCCACCTCCACCCTCTCTCAGGAACTGACCCCTGTGAGAAGAGAGTCACAACTTCCACATTAACAAGCAGGGCAAATTTCAAGGAACATTTGGAAGTCCGACAGTCACTAGCCATGTGGCTAGTAGCTCAGTCTTGACACATGGCAGCAGTGTGGTGTCACTTTATTCCTTAAAAGGATTTCTCAAATTCTCTCTGTTTTTGACAGAGCACATATTTGTTTAGTGCTTTAAATTTCTTTGCTGTGATGATCCTCACAGACTTGTTGCCCAATTTGGGCATGGCTTTGGTGCCCACACAGGCACATTCACCACCAGACTCAGGCAGCAGCCCAAATGACATCTTTCTGAGGTGGTCACATTTACTGACAGGAAATTCAAATCCGGTCCAGGTATGCACCATGTGGGGCTTGAGGCACAGCTGAGTGCCACCAAAATCACATTTTAAATAACATTAAAAGTCACCTTAGGTCTTCCTTGTACACTCTTTCTGGCTTTCCATTTTCTCACAGAAACTTCTCTGCAAATCCAGTGTAAAACAAGTATTTCTTCTTTTTGGAGAGGGGCACCCCTCTTTTAAAGGACCTTGCTCAATGGCCACCACCAAGAACAAGCAGATTTCTGAAGCCAGATTCTTAAAAAAAGTTCAGGACAGTGGGATCTGGCACAGTGTACTAGGAGCTCAGCTCCCACCAACTGACTCAGAGAGCTCTGATTCCTCCCCTTTGGAATGCCGGGGCAGTCCAGCTGTCCTGGTCCTCCAGAGGGATAGACATTGGCATCTTTCTAGAGGTCACAGGACACACTCTTAAAAAAATACACACTGTAACTCCCAAAGGGGGTTACATTTGTATCCCTGGTGCAAGTGGTGCCCACTCTTTCTGATTGCTAGTCCCATTTGCATGTGGGCCACCCTGGTGCTAGTGGTAGCTCCCTCCTTCTGATCCTGGCCCCTGCTTACACATTTTATCCACGAGGATGCCATTGGTATCCCCCTCCTTTTGATCACAGCCCCTGCTTAAATACATTCATCCCTGGTGCTACTGTGCCCTTCCCCCTCTGATCCCAGCCCCACATACACAACCCCTCCCTGGTGTCCAGTGCCCCCCCACAGTACCGGGCACCCCCCAACATATCCATGGCACTGGTGTCACAGGTGTTTACAGTGACTGGCACAGCCCTTCTCACACCTCCTTAGCCAGCCACTGTATGTACAGTCAGGGTGAATGCCTATTATTTATTGGACAGAATGATGCACCCTGTCCTATAAATAAGAGGCACGCTGCCTGACTGTACATATGGCAGCCAGCTGAGGAGGTGTGAGGAAGGCTGTGCTGGTTACTGTATGCACCCAGGGCACCACTGCTGTGGATATGGTGGTGGGGGGTGCCCAGTGCCACAGAGGGACCATTGGATGCCAGTTAGGGATCGTGTGTACATTGGGGCTGGGATTAAAGAGGGGCAGGGCACCACTAGCACAAGGGATTAATGTAGTTAAGCAGGGGCAGGGATCAGAGGGAGGGGTTTACCTCTAGCACCAGGTATAAATGCATTTCAGCAGGGAATGGGATTGGAGGGAGGGGGTACCACTGGCACTGGGGCAACTGTTTTTAAGCAGTGGCTGGGATTGGAGGGAGGGGGTACCACAAACACCAGGGATACTATAAATTAAAGAATGGGCTGGCGATTGGTGGGGGTTGGGGGGAACTAGCACCAGGGATACTATACATTAAAGAACAGGCCAGTGATCAGTGGAGGGGGGGAATCACTAGCACTAGGGATACTATATATTAAAGAACAGTCTGGCTATTGGCAGAGGGGACCACTATTACCAGCAACACTATATATTAAAGAACGGGCTGGCAATCAGTGGAGGGTCCACTAGCACCAGGAATAGGTATACATGGCTGGGACTAGGTAATTGGGGGACGGTGCCACACTAACCTGCTTTTGCCACCATGCAAATGAGCTCCATAATGGGCATGCAAATGATCCTTAGTGCTCTGTATGCCAAATGGGTCCATTTGCATAGGCCCCTTGAATACTGGAAATTGCGCTCCGGAACTATCCATTCTGGTGGTGTACTTCGTGAGCCCTATCAGGGCAGCACTAAGTGGCTTAGCGCTGGACCGACATGGCCTTATATTTAGTTGAATAGCACTGGTGCACTATTCCACTGAATATAGCATCTTCAGGCACCCAGGCAAGCGCAAGGCGCAGTGCAAATTTTTGTGCTGAGTTTTGCGCATATATGAATATCGAGCCCCAGAAGTCTACTCCACAAGTTCAACCAACTAAGGTCGTGGGCCATACATTACAATCCTGATGTGATGATTGTTACTGAAACCTGGCTCTCTGCTCATACCAGTGATGTAGAAGTTGGACTTTCTGGTTACGTAGCTCACAGACAGGATCATGGGAAGCGTAATGGTGGAGTTCTTCCATACATATGTCACAGCCTGAACTGTGATGTTGTGTACTGTTCTGCTGTCCCTGCTTCCCATGAGCTCCACCTGTATAGGTTATCTTTCCTCTGTGCATGTCCCATTTTCATTGGAGGCATTTACTCACCCCTAAAGCCAAGCCTGACACCTGTCCTGACACCTTCTCATCCATCTTCTTCTTTCAGCTTCAGGTGAGCTCTTAAATCTTGGGGATCTAAATATAAATTGGCTCTCCCTCTCAGCAAAAAATACCATTCACCAAACTGAGTCCCTAAAACACACACAGCTCATCACTGAGCCAACCCATCTCAACCCCAAATCCTGAAATCATTACCTCATTGATTGGACCTGTCCTCACACCCTCAAAGCATTATTTCTGCTGAAACCCTACAGGATGCTTTCAGTTGCCATCGCATGATTTACTGCATCCATAAAATATGCTGCATTAAGGCCCACCTGCTAGATAACCTGTGGGCCGTTGACTGGTCTACACTGGTAGCACCACATATGAGCGTGCATTATTGAGCGCTTCAATATGAGCGACTCAATAATGCTGCTCACATCTAGAGCAAGTAGAGAAAAAGAGCCCTGAATACCTATAGCAAGTGTAGAGCTGATTGATATGTGCTACATTTGTGAAACAGAGGATAAAGGAAATAATTTGGCCAAGCCTTGCCGAGCTGGCCATGTGGTGTAGTGGCTTGAGCCATTGCACCTGTAGCCTGTGGTGCCATGTTTGCATCCCGGTGCAGGCAATATATTTTTGCTTCCAAGGGAATTTCTATATTTTCTAGGTTCGCTCCCAGTTGAGAATCCTTATTTGGAGGGTTGTGTGGGGATTGCCCCTTGCAAGGGTATGGGGCAAAGCCCCACATAGAAACAAGAACTAGTGCATATTTTTAGAGGACCGCTGTTATTTCGTGTGGTCTCTAATGGAAGTCGCCTTTTGACGGGCGATTCTTCTCACTCTAATGAGTGGCATAATAAGGGACTCACCCTTATCACATAAAACCATCTGCTCTTACTTTATCCACTGAAATAGATGTTGATTTTACCTCTTTCCTGTCCAATTTCACTGCTGCATGGGGCAAACATTCCCCTCTCAGGAGGTATTGTGTCAATGGGTCCCACCTTCTCTGGATCTCTGCAGCGGTCATTGACCTGCTCAAAGCTCTTGATTCTGCCCAGCATCTACACAAAACCTCAAGCTCCTCAGAGCATTTGTTGAGATACAGACAACTATGCAATACCTGTACTAAGGCCACCAGGGATGCCAAATCAATTCACTGTGCTTACAACCTGCAGAACAACCTTAAATCCCCTGATAGGTTCTGTAGGATATTCACTCCTTGCTCAGTCCCTTTATGCAGTTTATCTCTCCTGTCCTCAGACTAGGAAAGTCTCCTATCTCTGACCCAACTGAGGTTGGTAACACCTTTAACAATTCCTTCACTTCCTGTGCCCTCTTTCTTTTCCTCCTCCCTTCCCTTCCCTTCTTCCACTGCCTGCCATGTCTCTCTTCAAATGCCCTTCAGCTCCTCACCCTTAATCCCAGCATCTTTTTCCTTTTCTGCAGTCTCCACAGAGACCACCCTCATTGCCTTACTCTTTCTTAATTCCATTAAGGGGCACAGCCCTGATGGTCTGGATAATAATGTTTGCCCTCTCTCGTATCACCCCATAATATCATTTAAAAAATATTGCCGCAATAATATTGCAGTTAAGAATGTTGGGAGCCTTTACAGTGACAGGGGTATTACATCATAACAGAGCTACGCCTACCCCCCATCACTGTATGTGTAGACGGGGAAGAGAAAGCACTGGTGGGGAATGGATAAGAGAGCAGGAGGTGTGGTACCTGGCCAAGCTGGTCCTGTGGCGGAGTGGCTAAGGCACTTGCTGCTGGAGCAGAGAAGACATGGGGACCAGGGTTTGGTTCCCTGTCTCCTAGAACTTAACTTCTGTGGGGTTTTTCAAAGACATTCCTCCCTGTCCTGTGTTTCTCGCTGTCCCCGAGGTCCTCGGAGCTGATTACATAAATTTTCATAGGTTCATTGGTGTCTTACGAATTAGTAGGTCAGTGACCCATGATTAACTCATCACTTTTCAGTGGTGATCTAATATTTAATATTGCCCATATGATTATCCAACACTCGCTTAAAGCAATCAGTAGATACTCAAGACAACTTCCTCTGGGAGAGTATTCCATACAAACACCACTCTCTAAACCAGTTCATTCTTTTAGAGCTATTTGTAATTTCCCTTTGCAGTTGGAGACCATGTGACCTAGTTGTTCTATGAATTATTTTAGCCTTTAGCCCTGTACTCTTCTAGAGTAAGGAGTCATTGAATGCTCTATACACCAGACAGTACCCCCCCCCCCACAATCTTCTATACTGCATTGAGTACAAATTCAACATTTTTAGTCTTTCTCCATATGCAATATTTTTCATATTGTGTAGTTGTTGAGTCATACTCCGCTAAACTCTATCAATAAGTTTTTGTCCTTGTGTGCTCTGAGTGGCGCATACAGCTGTGCAATATTCAAGATGGGGTCTCACCAAAGAAGAATAGAGAGATACTATTACTCTTTGGTCCCTACTTTTTAATTTTTGAGAATGTTCCACTTTATTTTGTTTTATTTTTGGTAGGTGTGGGAGGCAGAGCCCCTCACAAAACAAAAGGGTCCTCATGTTATTTGTCGCGTTTTTGTGTTCTGGTGGAATTTGTGCCGGCTGGTGTTTTTGCCTGTGTTGAATGTACTGTGAAATGTTTTGGTTGCAGTGTTGTGTGCCTCAACGTTTTTGCTCACAATGTTATTGCATGGAACTAACATCTCTGCATCAGATATCACTGCCCCTCTTGACTCCCTTTTCAGTCTTTCATTCCAACTAGGTTCTGTCCCCCAGTTCTGAAAGCAAACTAAAGTACTTCCTCTCCTCAAAGGTGGTGACCCTTCTTCCCCAGGTAACTATTGGCCCATCTCTTTTCTCCCTTTACTTGCTAAGGTGCAGGAAAAAACTTGTCCTCTCCCAGCTATCTACCTACCTTGACTCCTCTTCTTTCCTCTCCCCTTTACAGTCTAGCTGCCACAAGAAGCAGTCCATTGTCTCCTCCCTTCTCCAGTTCACAGACATTGTGCTGAAAGTCATGGACTAGGACCAGTTCACTGCAACCATTTCCACAGACCTCACAACGGACTTTGATACATTGGCCCACCGACATCTCTTGAATAAATTAGTTGCTGCAGGTCTGTCTATCCTGGCAGTCAGGTGGTTCTGCTCCTACCAGCTGCAGTCAGTCCAAGTATGTGATGCCCTATCCACCCCTCTGCCCATCAAGTCTGGTGTCCCCCCAGGGCTCCATCCTTGGCCCAATCCTCTTCTAAATCTTCTTAAATGATCTCCTCCACCTTCATCTGTTCCCACATACATATGTATGCAGATGACACAGTTCTATTTTGCTTTACCGCTCTCAGTCCCTGAGCTAGAGTCCTCACTCCAGCATGATTTTGAAAATGCTCGGCGTTGATTCCATGCAAACCAGCCTTGGTTCCACGCAAACCAGCTCTCACTAAAAGCAAAAAAAGTATCTCTTGCATTCAACACTAGACAAAGATAAGTAATGCTTCAACATATACCTGTCTTCTCAATTCTAGATGGCAATCTACTTGAACAGGCACCTCATTTCAAGTACTTAGGGTGTGGTTGAATCAGAATCTCAGCTTTTCCACCCATATTGACACCATGGACAAGACACTTGGCCCTAAGCTTGGTATGCTGTACTGAAACAAATCATGCCCTCCTTCCCTGGTCTGCCATGAGATTAAATCTAAGATGATCCTGCCTGTGTTTGACTAGGCAGATGTAATCTACAGAGCCGCCCCACAGGCTCCACTTGCCAGTCTTGACCTCCTTTGTCATTCATTCTGCTGCTTTGCCTTTAGCACTCCATCTCTTCCACATCACTGCTCTCTATATTCTAATATCTGTTTCCCCTCTCTTGAGGCCTGGTATATCTCATGTTGTTCCTCCTTCATGGCCAAGTATTGGCTTGCTACTACTCCCACTTACCTTTGCTTTCTCGCAGTCCTACCATCACTTCTTCTTACTCCCCCCATTCATCTGCTTCTCATTCTTTTCATATTTCTCACAGTAAATCTGTTGCAGGCCAGTCTGCTTTCTTTATCTATCTTCCTACACTCTGGAACAGTCTCCCTCTACGTCTCCATCTCTCTTCTTCCCTGCACTCTCTCAAACCACTCATACTGACACACTTCACTAATGAATGTACCTGTAGATAGATTTCTTCCTCTTCTACCCATATCACAACTACAGTACCAATGTCTGATCTATCCCTCTGCCATTGTACCAGTTTTACCCTTTTTTGCCTACTCAGTTGTATAGTTTACAACTCAGTGTACTCTGTAATCTTAATTTTATGCCTCAGGGGTTCAATGTCTTGTCTGAAATTGGTGGCACAGTCCTTTAGTTTTCAACCTGGCTACCCCATAACCAATGTACATGTACACTTTTACATTGTTTTTATCTTTCACTGAAATTCATTACTTGCATTATGGTTTTATTGTACCTCTTCATGCACTTATCGCTGTCACTTTGTTATTGCTGTTTCACTCCCTGTTGTATCCCATCCCTGCATCGCACCTGGAAATGAGTTCAGTGTGCCTATCCCTGTCACCAAATTTTAAATAAAATAAATAAAATAAAATGAAAGGAGGAGTGGAAGGGGATTGAAGGGGGAGAGTGAGAGTGGGAGAAAATGATAATCTCCAAATCTTCCATCAGAAGTGGTGTCATTCTCAACGCCAGGATTCCAACTCTGACACCAAGTCTGAGATCCTCAATGTCTGGATGGTGGTCAACGTCTGCTCTTCTTTCCCTTACTTTCCTTGTCCTTATGCCACTTACCCATAATTGGGATGGCACTATGCCAGATGTCAGGCTTCATGTCAAAGAGAACCAATGGAAAACACTCAGACTTATGCTACTCCAAAGCCCTCAGCCTTGAATCCTGATCTTTATGTGATGCTGAGAGACCTAAAAGAGAAGAGAACAAAGCACAGAGCCTACACCAAATAAGGTTGTTTACTTAATACTTAAAGTGGCAGTGTGGTTGGGTAGGTAGAGGAAGTGCTTTTTAGTGTTTTTTTTCCCAGTGGTTGCTTACCTTGAGGGAACACAGACTAAACCAAGGCCAAGTAGAAGGGGTCTTATACGGCTGCTCAGAGATAAAAAGGCAGTGTGAGACCTGATTCTGCCCTTGAGGGATGTAAGGCATGCTATTACCCCAGTCAAGGGAGAGTACCCTGCTGCCTTTAGGCCCCAGCAGCAGCAAAGCCTGCTATGGGTGGATGGGCAGTCTGAAAAGGACATCTAGGAAGAGGGTACTCACAGTGGGGGACTCCATAGTTAGTGGTATTGAGGGACAATAGCAGATAGGGTACTCCCTAAGATAGACATACTGATCAGGGAAGTGAGGGTGGCCAGACATTTTATTGTCCATCTTTTGATGAATTATCTGGTAGAGAAGTGATGAGGAGCCATTAAGGACAGTTTCAGGGCACTGGGAGCCAGGCTCAAGGGACTGACCAGTGCTGTAACCTTCTCTGAGGTCCTCACAGTACACAGAAAGGAAGGTAGGGAGGCAAGGAAGCTGAAACTCTTCCCATTAAACAATTGGTTGAAGGGGTGGTCTGCTGATGAGGGGTTTCACTTCTTTAGAGGCTGGATGTCTTTTGGTGGTACAAAGGCTTATTTAAACTGAACTTTCTTCATCCTACAAGGAAGGAAACAAGGGCATTTGGCTAGAGGTTTGAGTCTTTCATTTCAGAGCAGTTAAACTAGTAGAGGGGATACTGGGACTAGAGTCATCTATAGGGTAAACTCAGTTGAGAGAGACTTAGCTAGTACTGCCCTGACTAGAGGAAGCAATCAGGGACATGGCGATAACATAGATGGGGTACATGGCAAGGTCATGCACCCGAGAGTGAGAACCATAGCAGATGGGGAGGGGATACCGATACCTCTAGATATAAACCACAGGAAATAGGTCTGGTCTATGGATGTTTGAAGGGCAATAGGCAGGGTTCTTGGAATGTGGTCTGCCTAAATGTCAGAAACCTTGGTAACAAAATGAGCAACCTTCAGTCTATGACAGCAGAAGGGAGCCCTGATATAATGTTAGTGACAGAAACATGGTATCGCCCAACAATGACTGAAACCTCATGATTACAATGATTCAGAAGCAGAAAAAAAAACTGGAAATGTGCTTTCTAGACAGAAGTCGCAGATCCTCCATCACCCTGAGAAGGAGCCAACGGTTAGTCTGGTTTCAGACTAGGCAACTGGAAGGCCCTATCAAATGAGGAGGGATGACAGGAAGGTATCAAATGGCAAGAACAAGGACAAGAGGGTAGAGAGACTGGAAAAGGAATCAAATGTGATTAATTTGTTAAAGTATATTCCAAGAGAACTAGAAATCCAAGTTCTTAATAAAGGACTCTTGCTCATCCCAGCTAGTGATGTGAATATATTTGAAACTGTAGTGGATTTATATAAATTCACAAGGCTACTTACTAGGTCCTTTTGATAGCACTAATGAGGGTCAGTTACAATACAACAGAACTGATACTGATCAGGATAGAAATACTATAATTTGCTATTATCCCAAGGAAGTTAGTACCCTCAGAACCCTCAGAAAGAAATCAACCTTCTGTGCCCCCCCAAAGAATAATGCTATAGAAATCTCTATATGTGAACAGGACTTAGAAAATGTATTCCAAGAGCCAGAACCTGACTATTTCAACAACCTTGCTCAAGTCAAATGCCAGGCTTCAAAACATCTTCAGAAGCAGAAACAAGTGACTATAAATTCAGCTCACCAGGGGAGACAGTACTGTGCTGTTAGGCACTGAAAAGTACCTGGCAGAAATGTATATGAAATTTGGGGATGAATCCTGCTGTATGCAAATCAACAGGGACCATACAAATTAATGCAAGATCATTATTGAGATATTCAAAAGAGTTTTCTTACATGGTCTCATTACGGAAAAAATTGAGAAATATTTAACAGTGGTCTTTCCTGTGCAATAAACAATCTACATCTTTTGTTAAAAGTACATGTGACACTGCAGGACTCCTCAGGAAGACCAATTATTTTGGGGTCGGGGGATGCTCATGGAACCACTCTCCTGATTTGTGGACAGACACATCATATATCTGGTAAAACAGATACCATCTTATATTCAAGATACAAAGGACATCACAGAAACTGTCGAAAACATTAACATAGAATGACAGTTGGCTTTTAGTAACTCTTGAAATTATGCCATTATACAGTATACCAACATACTTCATGATGATGGCCTTGATGCCCATCAATACCATTTGTAGAAAGAAACATGGATTCCATTCCCACTTGCCTATTGATGAAACTGGTTGAATTAGTACTAATATGTAACTCTTTCATTTCTCAGAATAAACATTACCTCCAAATCAAGGGTACAGCCATGTGGGCTAGTTTTGCCTCCAGTTTGACAGTCCATATCTAGGCAAGTGGGAGGAAGAAATAATTCATCATCAAGAGTGCTATCCATTTTTGACACATTAGACCTATGCTAATGTTATATTGATGATATTCTAATTGTGTGGCAGGGATCAGAACAGGAGCAGGGGCTTTGTGTTCAATATTGTAAGGGCAGTAAGCCAAATTTGAAGTTTCTGGTCACTACTAGTAACACCAGAATTAACTTGCTTGAATTACCTACAGTATATACAAGGATTTTAAGGGTAACATCTGTATTGAATTGTTCAGAAAGGTCACTAACTGCAATGTGTTGTTTAGGCTTTTGTCACCCTCGGCACACAAAAGAGAACAGTCCTAAGGGGCCGTTCATATGTATCAGGAAAACTTGTCACTCCAATAATGTTTGCATACTCAGTATTCTGATTTGGAAAGCAGGTTTTTATATAGAGGTATTTTAGACCAGTGACTGATAACACCAAATCGGAGGTTGATCCTGTAACAAGGGAGCGATATTTAGACCTCAAAAGAAGCAAAATGATAAAGTCCAAATTCAGGCCCAAAATGTGTCACTACTTACAGTCAGAGATCTCATCAGGTATGAAAAATTATGGAGAAGAACTGACATGTTCCGGAAGCAGACTTAATTTTAGAGAAATATGTTGCAGAGACCCCAAAACGTTCATACTATCTAAAAATGTGAGAATGCACTTGAGCACAGTTTGAAACCATTGGAGTGTTAGGACTGGTTGCCTACTTCCTCTAGTGGATGTTTCCCATGTGGTAACTGCAAATGTTGATCTTCAATAGCTAGAACAAAGTAATTTTCTAATTCTATGAATTGCAAGTCCCTTTGGATAAGAGATTTATTACCTGCAACTCAGAATTGGTGATTTATTCAGCAAGTTGCAGTTATGGAGCTTTTTACAAAGGTGAAATCTTGAGAAAGTTTAAAGTAAGGGTAGGGGTGACTCTTCTCTGACTTTTAAGCCACATATTGATAAAACTGCTTCAATGCCTGGGACACTTAAAGGGCACCAGACATTATTTGTCAACCCTGGATCGCAAACACATTATTTGGCAAGCGATTCTTCCTATCCTTGATAATGGCGATACTATTTACCACCGTGCACTCGACTCACATCTCCTTCCCTAAATTACTGTTTACTTTCAGTTACTCAGATTTAATTTGAAAACAAGGTGGGACTAGCATCACTGATCTTTACTTCGTTAACTGAATTGGTTATCACCATCCTCCAGGCACAATTTTCCACTGGTTATTCCTCATTTATAAATCTGCCAATAATCAGACCCCTGCTTATTTATCAGAAAGGTTAATTATTCCTGCTCACAAATAGAGTTTCAGAGATGTGCCACAACATGGCTTTCCCTTACCCAAATTTCACACATTTTGGTAATGAATGTTTTTCATACAGGGCCCTGTTTTCTTGGAACAACTTGTCCCCTCAGCTCAGAAATTGACCTACCCTTGGCTCTTTTAAACATGGTCTATCTAGTTGATAGAATTATGTATGTCTAGCTGATTTATATTTATTGTTCATTGTAATCTGTCTAAATTACAGCTTGGGATGTTCTGTAAATGAGATTTGTTTCTCATGGAACCTCTCCTGTATTTTTACAACTTTTAATTTTTAAAAAAGCACCTACGAGTAATGAGGGTGGGAGATCCTGAAAATGGCTTGGCATGGAACCTTTCAGAAAGTAAGAACATGACAAATCATTGGTTTTGCTTTATTTTTATTGAAAGGGTTATGCTAGGAATGCAGGGAAGGAATTTGGAATATAAACTGCTGAGACAGTACAGTAGTCCTATTGGCTGTTTACATTAGCGTAGAAAGACAGAAACAAACAGATTCTGTTGGCAGATAAGGACTGCTTGGTCTACCCAGTCTACCCATTTTCTCTACCTACAGTATCGCTGCAGATCCCACTTGTTCTATGTCTCTTTTTCCCTTCCCCAGTTCCTTTCCACTAAGATTCCCTTATGCCTAACCCATGCATTCTTGAACACCACCACTGTTTTCACCACCAACCAGCTCAGCTGGTAGGCTGTTCCAGGAATGCACCACTCTTTCTGTGAAAAAATACTTCCTCACATCTCTTCTGCATCTACCCCCCAACTTCATAGCATGTCCATTTGTTTTTGTGAACCTTTTTTTTCTGAAAAATACTTTCCTCCGACCTCTCTTCCATGGTGTACATATTCAGTTCCTTTACTCCCTCCTCTTAGGGCTTTTGATGCAGACCCTACACCATTTCAGTTGCCCTCCTCTGGACTGCCTCCACTCTGTCTATGTCCTTCCAGAGATGTGGCCTCCAGAACTGTACACAGTATTCTAGGTGAGCTCGTACCAGTGATACATACAGAGGCTGCACCACCTCCCTCCTTCTGCTTGTGATACCTCTCCCTATGCATCCCAGCATCCCCCTAGCCCTCCCAACTGCCGTGTCACACTGTTTGGCCACCTTAAGACAATCAGAGAGAAAGAATTGGGAGACAAAAAGTGTTCAGATCTTAATGACCAATTTGAATTGACTCCCTTTTTAGTGTAAGTAAATATATTCTGGCACTAATGCAATGTGTTTTCTCTGCTATGCAGATTTGAGAAGCCAGAAAATGACCGTATCCAGGGATCTGTTTCAGACGCAGAACTATCTGTTTCTGTAATTATTGGTTACTTGGATGTCTGGATCAGTTTTGTCATATGACATGTTGCACAGTATCTTATTGTTAAGCATTATATTTGTATTCAGTTTTATATGCTGTTTGTAATCAGTTTTTAAATGTGCTGTTGTACTAAAGCATGACTGCACTTTTAACTCAGTTTTTGCCCTCTTGTCTTTCCTGTCCTGTATCTTTAAATCACTGTATATAAAAGGTATGGATATAGGTACAACAGGCATCATGACAAAGTGCAAAGAGCATGCGTGAAATGTCAGTCTCTCGGGGTTGTGGTGAGCAGTTTCTCAGGTTGCTATGCTGCTACTGAAAGTAATCTCTTTCACTGTTTTATGACACATTAAAACATATAGTTTGCAAAACCTAAGTGCAGTTTATATTGGCATTTATACTGATGACACTTTTTTTGTTTAGAGTGTATTAGTTTCTCCAGAAAGTTTATCTTTGAAGTGAACTTTTTTCAACTTGTGGAAAAGTAGAACTATCTGCCTGAGGAGCTAGTCAATGTGAAGATGGTTGCAAGTTTCAGAAAGGTGACTGATAGGCACATAGGACTGGTGTAAATGATAAAGGAGTGGATAGAGCTAATGGGGCACCAGACAGTTGAAGCAGAACTGAGGAATGATAGCTCTGCGTAAGGCCTTTCAAATGCTAGTCTGGGAAGGTCTGAGGTAGGAACTGGGCAGACCAACTGGACCATGAATCTTGTTCTGTCCATAAACATATATGTACCTCGGCATCAGTGGAGGTGTCCTGCAATGCTGCAGCTAGTGCAGAACCCTGCGGCAAGGTCACTAATAGGCCTTACCAGGTCCTGCCAATTGACCCTGGTCCTGTGTGCACTTGTCTGACTGCTGGTGAAGTGGTGTATCACATTCAAGGTCAGTTTACTGATCTATAAGGCCATATACAGATTGGGCCCTGCATACCTAGTCGAACGCCTGACTCCTCACCGATCATCCTGCTCCCATCGCTCCTCCGAGGTGGGCCTCCTTGTAGTTCCCAGGGCAAGGCTAAAATCTTCAAGAGACTGAGCTTTTGAAGTAGCCAGTCCTGCCCTGTTGAACTCATTACCAAGATCTTTGAGAAAGGCTCTCTCAGTGGAGGCCTTCAGGAAGAGCCTAAAGATTTTCTATTTAATGAAGCTTTTGGTGACTCTTAGGGCCCCTGCATTTACATCTGTGGATGCCATTTGTTGCTGAATCACTTAATTTATATATCTATGTGGTGACAATGGTTGTTCTATGAGTTTGAACTGAATTGTATCATTTATTATTTTATTTACGTAATGTTTATTTTAGTGTTAAGGTGTGCTCTGAGCCCCTGGGAAAGGACATGATATAAACTAAATTACTACTACTATGTTTCTGTGTTTCTAGGTTTCTAACAACTTCAGACCTTCAGCATCAGTAGCAGTTGACATCAAAGGACTTGAGATCAGCTGGAAACACTAGTCTGAGTCATTGATTGAGTCAAGACACAGGCTTGAAGTAATTCGGGTTTTGTGGTCGCACAGTGCCCCAGACACTGAAAGCAAAGGTTAGGCCCAAGAAATTTGGAAGGAAGAATCAGTTTCCAGCTTTGACATGATGGCTCTTTTCATTTATTTTTTTATTTAGTTATTTATTTGAGTTTTGGTGACCGGGTAGGACCACTGAGACAATTACAATCCCTTTTTCAGGGTCGACCGGGTCGTAAATGGTACAGTAAAGCAGAACAATTGTATAGAGAGTCAGTGCAGTACAGTATCCAACTTGACATACATTGTACAGTGGATAAAGTAGAGCTAGTCATGAACACAATATCTTCATACCTATAAATTCTATACACATCAGGACTAAATTATATATAGGCAATTGATGTCACATTTGAGCACAAAGAGAAAGGGAAGAAGAGGGCTGTCAATTATTAGTGACTGATTGGGGGGGAAGGAAGGGGGAGAGGGGGGAGGGGTTAGTGGTCGAACCCCCTGACACATTTTCTCCTTGGATATCAAGGATATACCTTTTGAGGACGACATCCCCAGTGCAACCTAGGGGGAAGAGGAGATGACAAAGGAAAATGCAGACACATGCAATATAGAAAAAAAGGGGCTATGTTTGCCCAGCGAGATATTCAAAGTCAAGTATTGTCCTGTGTCATGGTGATTTCCTCCCCAACCAGAGTCAGTATGTCTTGCACAGTGAGAGAAAAGAAACAAAAGGCTCATGGGGTCTCATTGCAGGCATGGGTGTGCACCAACATCCTGCACCATAGAAACATAGAAACATAGAATTTGACAGCAGATGAGGAATGCTTGGCCCACCTAGTCTGCCCATTTTCCTACCTAACAGATAAGCTGCAGATCTAGTTAACCAACAGCTTGCTTCCTCCTACCCCCCACTAGGACTGCCTTATGCCTGTCCAATGCATTCTTGAAGTCCCCACTGTTTTTGACTCACGACCTCCTCAGGGAGGCTGTTACATGCATCCACAACTCTCTCAGTGAAAAATACTTCCTCACATTACCTCTGAGCCATCCCCCCTCTATCTTCAAATTGTGTCCCCTTGTTCTTGCACATCTCTTTTTCTGGAAGATGCTACCCTCCTGGACTTTGTTAATTCCCTTGAGGTACTTGAAAGTTTCTATCATGTCCCCTCTCTCTCTTCTTTCCTCAAGGGTATATATATTAAGTTCCTTTAGTCTTTCTTCATATGTCTTCCGCTGCAAACCCTGCACTATTTTGGTTGCCCTCCTCTGGACAGCCTCCACTCGGTCTATGTCTTTGTGGAGATGGGGTCTCCAGAACTGCACACAATACTCAAGATGGGGTCTCACCAACTGTCTGTACAGAGGGATAACAACTTCCTGTTTTCTACTAGTGATGCCTCTTCCTATACATCCCAGTATCCCCCCAGCCTTCCTTACTGCCTTCTTATATTGCTTGCCCATCTTTGGATCATCTGATATAATTACCCCCAGGTCCCTTTGTATTTTTACTGTTGTCAGTATCTCACCCCCCATTGTGTACGCTTCCCCTGGGTTTTTGTTTCCCATGTGCATTACCTTGCACTTCTTTGCATTGAATCTGAGCTGCCATACATTTGACCATTCCTCCAACCTTGCCAAGTCCCTTCTCATCCTTTCCACTCCATCTTGTGTATCAACCCTGTTGCAGATCTTTGTGTCATCTGCAAATAGACATACTTTCCTTCCAGTTCCTCTGCAATGTCACCTATAAAGACATTAAAAGGACTGGTCCCAGTACTGAACCCTGGTACCCCACTAGTAACCCTCCTTTTCACTGTGTACTCCATTTACTACTACCCTTTCGTCCTGTTGTTCAGCCAATTTTTATCCAGGCTACCACCTTGGGGCCCACCAAGGCTGGCTATCCTGTGTATTAATCTTTTGTGTGGGACTGTATCAAATGCCTTGCAAAAATCTAGGTAGGCCATGTCTACAGCCCCTCCTTGGTCTACTACTTTGGTCACCCAGTCAAAGAAATCTATTAGATTCGTCTGACACGACCTTCCCATCGTGAATCCATGCTGCCTTGGGTCCTGTGCCCCACTGGCCTCTAGGTACTCAACAGTTCTTTCCTTCAGAAGTGATTCCATCATTTTTCCTACCACTGAGGTCAAACTAACTGGTCTGTAGTTTCCTGCCTCTGTCCTGCTCCCACTTTTGTGATGAGGAATCACATCTGCCCTCCTCCAGTCCTCGGGTACCACCCCATCCTCCCATGATTTGTTAAAGAGAGTAGTCAGCGGTGTCACTAGTTCTACCCTTAGTTCATTTAGAATTCTTGGGTGAATCCCATCAGGCCCCATTGCTTTGTCCACCTTCAATTTTATTAGTTCTTTCAGAACCTTTTCTTCTGTAAATGGACTGGTATCGACCCCCGTCTTCAGAGTGCTTCTCTTGTTTGGTTTAGGTAACTCCCCCTCCTCTTCCTTTGTGAATACTGAGCAGAAATATTCGTTCAGTATAGATACTTTTTCACTGTCACCCTCTACCCACATTTCCTCCCCTTTATTAAGCTTCAGTATCCCTCCTTTGGTCTTTCTTCGTTCCCTAATGTACCTGTAATGTAGTGTAATGTACCAATACTGCTGGGTGCAATTATCTTCTCTTAAGTTTGCAAATTCCGAAGGAGTTCCACTGCCTTCCAGCCAGGACCACAGAGTGGGGCTCTATAGAGCAATATATCCTAATGTAATGTATTTGATTTAAGTTGATTTGATTAAACTTCTTGCAGTTACAACTAGTCACAAAAGACTGGTTGACATACAGTATAAATTATTACAGTATACAAATTACAAAAGCAGAATGATCATACAAATTATACAAATACAATTGCACCTATACACATATCTAGAATTATATTATTCTAAGAAAATATAATTAGATTACATCTCTACAAAAACACTCAAGATGAATAGCATACAAAAATAGATTTTTCATACTTCCCCATTCCAACCCTAGGTTTTTCCGACAATTCCTAGGTTCTTAAGGTGTACTAAGAAATTTCCTCCTTTTTTTTTTTTTTAATGAGTGCAATCTGTGATACGGTGCACATGTTTCAGAAAAAAATGCCCCTGACAATTTTTCTGTTTTCTGAGCTATTCACTCACCTCTACAACTGTTCAATGCAGGACTCCCCAGGATCACCCGGGATGCAATTGGAAATGAGCCTTCCGGCTCAGTATGTCTTTCCTGGTAAAACTCTTTTAAATAAATAAATAATGCAGCAATGTAATTTAACCCATAGAGCCAAATATAATCATTGCCCTCCTTTGCGATTTTTCAATATCCTTAGACTCAGCTAAGGTTAACCCACTATGCCAAACAGCTCCACCAAAAGTAGTCTGATGACAGTGAAAAAAGATAGAGCAAATCCGGTTGACTTAGCCCTGCTCTTTTGAGGATTACCAATAAGTACAGTTGAATATTAGTTTTTTTTATAATATTTCTGCATGTAAAGACCATGGGACATTTCCCTTAAGGTGGAAACGTAACAGCTTTCCACTTTCCACTACAGTCACCTCTCTATCCTCAAAACTCAAACCTGGCATAGATGAATTGGTGTTTTTCCAAAAACAGAGTTCCATGGTTCTCATAGGATTTATCTCCATTTTGTTTTTTTGTTTTCTTTTTGACCATTTTTCTATTCTTCTAAGGTCTTCTTGCATTGTGCTGTTGGCATTTTTGTAAAAAAAGTCAATGACAGTAGTGCCATTGATGTACTTGACACAAAGGTCAACAGTGCTCAGGTAATTTATCATCAACAAAAACAACATGGGACCCAACTTCGTTCCTTGACGCCCCCCCCCCCCATTTATAACATCTCTTTTGACTTTACCCATTCTACTTCCACCATTGGGACCTCCCCTGTAAAAAAAATCATAGACCCATCTAGTCAAACATCTGGGAATACCATACTGCTCCATTTTCATTGACAAAATTTAATGATCTGTATAAGATCAAAGGTTTTATGATAATCAACAAGCATGACCCTAGCATGGTCACTATTATCCCAAGCTCACATACAAATGTCTAACAACTTAGTAACTGCAATGGTGATAGAATACCGCTATTGTGACCCAAACTGATTTGGGTCTAGTTTGGGCTGTACATAAGCCATTAGCCACTTATAGATGAAACCTTCACAAAACTCAGCAATTACACAAGTTAACAAGACAGGCCTAAAATCTTTCTTCAAAACAACAGGCAGCCCAACCTTAGGGATGGGTATCACCTTAGCCTCCTTCCACTGCAAAGGGACCTGATCATAAATCAGAGTCTTATAAAATATTGCATACCCATGGGGCTAACACATCAGCACCTCCGCCACACCTGTTTGGGGATTTGATCAGGTCCCATTTCTTTCCCCACCTTGATTTTCTTCATTTCTTTTGTCAAGCCCTCTATATTCATAAGCAGCCTACTAGGAATATCCCATTCCTCTGTTTGATTTCTGTTTAGAGGAGTTAGTTTTTTTACTGACATTACAAAAAGCAGTACTCAAAGAATTCACAAACTCCTCCACTGTCTCTTCAAATTTACCAGACTGTCATCATTTATTAATGTTCCTGTTATTATTCCCAGATCCCAGAAATTATTGGATATTTCTCCACCTTCTCTGCAAACATTTACTTTCCTTTACTTTATTTCTTAAATAATTAAATTCTACCATGTTCTTTTCTTGAAGAGCAGTCTGCCTCTGATTAATTAAGCCTTTAAAGTTATTCACTATCCACAGCTTGTCCCCTCTCTTAATTACCTTCTCAACAGGTGCGACTCTGACCATTACTTCCTTAATTGTCTCTATTACTTTATCCTATGTGTTACAAAGGTTATTTGAAACCTAATTAGTATTTATTTTTAACATTAAATATTTTCAAATCCTATCTTTTCTCTCTGTTGTCCATTTCCTACACATCTGAACTTCTTTTGTTCACATTTATTTTCACCTTTTGGAAACTAGATGCTACAATTCTATAGTGTGTTAACATGTCTGTTTGACTTGGATTAACTCCAGTTCAAGACAAATGTACTGCTATAGAAGCCTCAAGACTAAAACATCCTCTAATTTTAACACTGGATTAAGATTTCTATTTCATTTTTCCCATGTGCCCTTTTGTTTCTGTTCCCGCCTTGCACCCACCACCCCACCCCATCAATCGGATTGCCACAAGAAGGAGCTTTCATAACAGTGATGATGAATGACTAGCTACCTTTAAAGCTAATTCCAATGCAATTTCTGGTCATTGGCAGCAGGATGTCCTTCCTGAAAGCCAAGCTTATCACCTCCATACCATGCTCAGCCACCATCTTGCCTTGGTGTGGGATTCCAGGGTGACACATGAACCACGTTCTCACAGCAGGCTTGTTTGCCACACCCCTGAGCCAGACTACATTAAGATTAGTGCCAGATCCCTGTCACAGTTTTATTGACCTTGCCAAGAGTTTTAACACTATGGCCCACCCCACTTCCTGAACAAATTGGTGGGGGCCAGATTTTTAAGACTTAGTGGTCAGCTGGTTCCACCTCCTACCTCTCTAATCAACATTAGTTTAGATTAAAGGCATCCTATTGCCCCCATCTCATCTGAAATCCCACAGGGTTCCATTTTGGGACCATTTCTCTTCCCCATCTTCTTAAATGACTTCCTTCTGTCTATGTCTCCTTGCACATTCATATGTATATGATCGATACAGTTTTTTTTAGCTTCTGGTTCCTCGGTCCTTGAACTGGAACCATCTCTGAAGCGGGACTTTGACAATGCTAAATGTTGGTGCTGCTCAAACCAGCTCACTCAATGCCAAAAATACTATCTTCTTGATATTTGGCACCAAGCAAAGGCTCACTAGCTTCCCCTCTATCCAGTGTTCATTACTGTTAATGATACCCCCTTAAAGAAATCCATCACTTCAAGAACCTCAGTATTTGACTGGATTGAAATCTTGACCTTTCCTCCACATTGACACTGCACAGTGCTTAATGCTCTGTAGCCAAACAAGTGCTGTCTTCCACTCTCAGGTCACTGTGAGGTTACCCTCAAGATGATCATGCCAGTGTTTGTCAATGCAGTTTTGGTCTGGTGTGCAAATCTACCCTTGCCAGACTGAACCACCTCTCCCATTTCTTTTGTTTCATCCTCAGCTACCTTCCTTGTTCCCCACTGTTACCTTTGCCAAAATGTATGTCTTAGGGATCGATGTCTCTCTTTATGCCACCTTTCTTTCAAAATACCATTTCCTTTCCCTTCTCTGTTGGCTCTCCTTACTCCTAGCCCCCTCCTTCCTCTCCTCTCCTCTCCTCTCCTCTCCTCTTCAATCCTCTTCTCTCTTCTTCTCTCCTCTCCTCTCCCTTGCTCATACTTCCTCCACTTATACAATACTTGACCCTTCTCTATCCCAAGCATCAAAGTTGATGCTGGGTAATCTTCCTTCTATTCCAGCTTCCCCACCTCTGGAACAGCATCTCCCTCCCACTCCCCATCTACTCCTGCTCCGCCCTCCCTGCCCAAAGCCCTCCTCAGCAATCATCTATCACCTACCTGCAACTGTGACCAGCAATTTAGAAACATAGAAAAATAGAATTTGACGGCAGATAAGGACCGCTTGGCTCACCTAGTCTGCCTATTTCCCTACCTAACGAATAAGCTGCAGATCCTAGTTAATCAACAGCCTACTTCCTCCTACCCCCCACTAGAATTGCCTTATGTCTGTCCCATGCATTCTTGAATTCCCCCACTGTTTTTGACTCTATGACCTCCTCAGGAAGGCTGTTCCATGCATTTACAACCCTCTCTGTGAAGAAATACTTCCTCACATTACCTCTGAGCCATCCCCCTCTATCTTCAAATTGTGCCCCCTTGTTCTTGCACATCTCTTTTTCTGAAAGATGCTACCCTCTTGGACTTTGTTGATTCCCTTGAGGTATTTGAAAGTTTCTATCATGTCCTCTCCCCTCCTTTCCTCGAGGCTATACATCTTAAGCTCCTTTAGTCTTTCTTCATATGTCTTCTGTGCAGACCCTGCACCATTTTGTTGCTTCTCCTGACAGCCTCCAGCCTGTCTATGTCTTTATGGAGATGGGGTCTCCAAAACTGTACACAGTACTCAGATGTGGTCTTACCAACTGTCTGTACAGAGGCCCAACAACTTCTTGTTTTCACTGGTGATGCTCTCCTATGCATCCCCATATACCCCCAGCCCTCCTTACTGCCTTCTCACATTGCTGGCCCACCTTTAGGTCATCTGATATGACTACCCCCAGGTCCCTTTCCATTTTTGTTGTTGTCGGTATCTCACCCCCCATTGTGTACTCTTGCCCTGGGTTTTTGTTTCCTAGCTCTGTTCCCTACCCCTTTCTCTACCCTTTCTCTTCCCCTTTTTGCCCTCCCCCACCTGTCCAGTTTCCTTCCACCCAAATTCCTGAGCTCTTACTGTCTTTGTAGCTTCAAGTACTCTATGAGGTAGTTTACATGTAGTTGAAACTACACCATGCTACACCCTGCTACACTGCAGGGTTTACATGTAGCTGACATATGTCACAAAATTGCTACCAGGTATTTTCCTGACTTCATTTCTCACTAGTATATATTCCTACTGGTGCAGCTTTACAAGCAGAACCAACATTTAATGTGTTTTGAAAATATACTTTATCGTTCTTTAGAAAAATAGTGGTCACAGTTATCACTAAATGTCAACAGCATGTTAACTGCCATCATACAGTACACCTGCTTATGGAGTATGTATTCAGTTATAACTGCAGTTAGTGTTTTATTTGAAAAAAGTAAAGGAAACATATAAAAAAACATAAACAGCTATTCCACTTAAGAACCTGTACTAATATGAAAATACAGAAGTGAGAAGTGAAGCTATTTTTTAAACTTCTTTTTCTATCAGTTGTGCTTTTTGGGACAGTTATCAACTACATTTAAATCCCATTATGCAGCACAGCGTAGTGTAGTATCACCCATATGTAATCACCCTCTATGTCTCACCATACCTTCAGTTTGAATAACGATGAAATTTATTGTCAACCCATTTACAAGGGCCACAATGCAGGCCTGGTTAGCTGCTCATGCAACAATGGGATACCCACCCACCCTGTCCCTGGAAGCATCTATAAAACTGGCACTGTGGGGGGAGAAATGAATGACAGGTCCCACTGGTCGGGCTATTGGGGTTCGGGAAAAGGCAGAACTCCACACAGTTCACCAGATATATGAACTAGGAATTATCCAGCCATACCAATCTCTGTCCAGGGAATTTGGCCACACCCCTCCCACTTCTTTACATACTTACAGGTCTTGAATCACCTTTTGGGGGCCAAGGGCACCACGGTCACACCTATTCCCATACAAAGATCCCTCTAGAGGAGGGGCTGTGGGGAAACACAGGAATGCACACCCACAGATCATTAACACTATGTTATAGAGAGCCGACCCTGTGGTGCTGAGAGCTGAGGCACTGGTTGCCTTACCTCGTGCAATGCTGGTGACCCGTGTTTGGAAATGAGCACGGACCACTGGAGATCGGCAGGGGCGGGGAAGGATTTAGTATCCGACTGACTGCTCTCCTTCTCCAGAGAGGGGGGTTTTCTGCTGTCGGTGCTTGGTTGCCCCCTAGCAGAGGCTGGGGGACACAGCTGCCATGCTGCAGACAGGGGAGGAGTCAGGGCAGACGCTAGGAGGATAGCGCATGTGGACGCATACACGCTCCACTCCACAGGTGTCATTGCATGCCCCGACCCCTAGGGGAAGGAAACAGAAAATAAAAGCTGCAGCAGTGTGATGGAGGGCACCTCGCAGGCTCCGCTCCAGGCCAGCCATGGCACTGGTCCCTTGAATCTGGTCTCCTGTAGGGATTGAGGGAACCCCACTGGCCCTGCCAGGGGGGGCAAGCCCTGGGGCTGGGTCAGTGCCGGATGGTGGATGGCAGGGGATAGGGCTGGGGGCGCCCTCTGGATGTAAGCCAGCAAAGAAAATAATAGCTGTAAAAAAAAAAAAAAAAAAACAGTATGTTATAGAGCACTCTAGGAAGCTTGCCCCACACACTAGAGAAGTTAAAGGAGAAATGGGATAGAGATATGGAAGGGGAAACCTTGATGGAAGAGGACTGGAGAATGATTCTGCACAGGGGTATGAGCCGCTCAGTTAGTAACAGACTGAAAGCAATCCATTTTAATGTTCTTCACAGAACCTATTTCACCCCTGCATTAGCCCACAGAATAGATCCCTCTTGCTCGGACCTCAGCCCACAGTGCCAGGCCCAGAAGGGGACTTTCACACTCATGATCTGGGAGTGTGATAAAACAAGGAGTTTCTAGCAAAGTGCCACAAAAATAATGCAAAGAATGTTGAGAGACACACAAGAAATAGGCATGTGGGAAGTACTTCTGGGATTGCCAGGGAGATCGAGGAAAGGTGAAGGACTGGGGCACCCACTAAGGCCCCTAGTCATGGTAGTTGGAAAACAGGGTCTGGCCTGTCACTGGGGAAAGGAATTAACTCCCACAGTTTCTGAATGAGCTCAAAAATTGCTTCACTGTATGAAGCTTGAACATGCCCAATACAAGGTAATGGATAAGGAAGACAAGTTCCAAGCACTATGGGGACCATTGGAAGATGCCATTGCACGTTTATGGTTTCCAACATTTTAGAGAATAACTCAGCAGGGGTGGGTCCAGTTACACTCACAACATACATGGGGGGGAGGGGTGGCGAGCAGGTAAACTAACTGATATGTGTCTATGTATCAGTATAAATATACTAGAACAGGGGACTCCATCAAACCCTAACATCAAACTGGAGCTGCAGGGAACATAGAAATGAAATGAAATACTTTGTATGGACCGTTGTTTGTAATGTATTAGCAATTACATTACAAATAGTGTATGCATGTACTCTCTGACCTATATACAAAATAAAGATTTGAAATGTGCTGTATGTGCTGAAATTTTAAAATAAAATTTTTAAACAAACATACCTCCAGTTTAACTAAAAGACAATACAGCATATTGCATTTACTTCCATTGTATTTTCCTTTGTATTTATTTTATTTAAATTTGTGTCATTTTTAAACAATAGTCACTGTAACGTGCAACTGTATTTCCATTTGTTTTCATGTTATTTTGCACTACTTTTCATTTTGTACCTTTACAGTTGTTTTTCATCCTTTATTTATTTATTCATTTATTTATTTTTTATTTATTTATGTATTAATTTGGTGATACACCTTTGAGCACAGATGCTCATTTACAAAGGTTCCACATCAGCATTTGGATGCAGCACATCGTCAAACTCCAAATAAGATTGCATACAATAGTTTACATCATTAACACAGCTATAAATAAGATAAATTGCAAAAAACTTCATTAATGCATTAGTTAGGGTTGCTGCAACAAAAACAGGGAAATATGGCATTAGGGTTTCACCCTAACACCCCACACCTACCCTGCAAAGACCAAAAGGAGTCAGGGGGTAGCATTGGGGTCATCAACCCAAACGCTCACCCCATTCCATTATAAAATAAGCTGGGTGGGTACAGAATAGGAGAATGGGGTGAGTGTTAGGACTGATGACCCCAGTTCCACCCCCAGTGCCTCTTCATCTGCATAGGGTAGGGGTGGGATGTTAGGGAGAAACCCTAACCCCACATTTCCCTACTTCTGTTGCAGAAACCCTAACTAATGCATTAATGAAGTGTTTTGCAATTTATTTTCCTTACCTTTGGAGATAATCTAATAGTATCATTTTACGTTGGGACCTGCACTCCCATCCCTCCATTGAACTAGTGTAACAGTATCCTTATTTTAAAGTGGGAGTGCAGGATCCTTTGGACCCTGTGCTCCCAACCCTCCATTGAGATAGTACAACAGTATCCTTATTTTGTGATGGAGCGCAGGGTCCTTTGGACCCTGTGGTCTCATCTCTCCATTGAGATAGTATTTACGGTGTGTGTTAAGGGTCCTTTGGTCCCTGCGTTCCCATTCCTTCATTGAGATAATACAATAGTATCCTTAGTTTATGGTGGAAGCACAGGGTCTTTGGACCCTGCACTCCCATCCTTCCATTGAGATAGTATTTACGGTGGGACTCTGTGCTGAAAATGTTCAAATTTCCACCAAAACATAATTCGGCGCAACTGCAATGCCATTCTATACCACAGATGTGAAAACACATTTTGGCCAGGATTTGAAAAATGACAGCTGTGACACACAAGAGGTGGGGTAATAAGAAGACTATGTTGAAAATATTGAAAATTTTCTAAGTTACGACCTTGCATAACGAGATTCTAATGAACACCCATAACGTAGCGATTTTTTGAAATTGTGAACCCAAATTTTCAACATAGCCTTCTTTTGACCCTTCCTCATGAACAATATGAATGTCATTACACAAATCCCACTGGAAAGGTGATTTCACCAACTGACCATGAAATCACCTTTCCAGCAGAAGTAGCCTAACAACAGTCATATTGTTCATGAGGTGGCGTCCCCAAAATGGCATGTTGAAAATTTGGGAACAAAATCACTTAAAACAGCTGAGTTACAAGTATAAGATGAACCCCCCCCCCATTTAAATACACTGAAGTGCATTTACCTTAGTTCATATCACAGTCACCGGTTCCAGCAGCAAGACGTATCTTTGGTTGGCAGAGCGAATCTCAAACCTGGGATATGTGAAGGTGAGTGAGGATCTGTGGGGACATCATGGAGGGTATTGGGAGGTGGGTGCACAGTGGGTAGTCAGGTGGGGGGTTATGGGCATGATCGACGATGGATTTTTTTATTTCAGCTCACAAATGAGCAAAACACAAAGAGGGATTTTTTTTTTGTTACCAAGTGAAAAAAAAAAGGGACCAACATTGGGGATGCCACTGCCACCAATGATTACTGGAGCATTGGTGGGTGGGTGGGTACCACTACACACCAGGGAATACCATCAGCAGCATTGTGCCCCCTCCCAAAAGAAGGGGTTTGGATATAAATAAAAAGAAATAAAAATAATAATAATAAACTATGTACTGTATGTATATGTATATATATATATATATTCATTGCAAAAAAATCCATTAATGCATCAGTTAGGGTTGCCAGTATGCTGACAAAAGTTTGGAAATTCGGTGTTAGAGTTACCAATCCCTACCACCCCATCCCCCCCCCCACCCTCATCACACCAACAGGCATCAGGGAGGTACATTGGGGTCGTCGACCTAACTCTCACCCCATTCCATGTGTAAAAAAGCTGAGGTGGTGCAGGATAGGAGAATGGAGTGAGAGTTAGGACCGATAACCTCAATGCACACCCCGATGCCTGTTAGTGGGGGCGGGGTGGGGTGCAAGGAGTGTGGGAACCCTAACATCGAATTTCCTCACTTTTGTCACTGTGGAACAACCCTAACTGATGCATTCTATAGCCATATACTAGGCTTATGTAATATAGATGGAGCCCATTGGATTGTTATTATCAAGGGCCTCCTGTATGAAGTCTGTGATTCGATTTGGACAGTATTGGTACTATGGAGTTTCCGAAACCCATGCTATTGTTGGCTTTGGATATTATATTTATTTAGATAGGAGATTAGCTGGTCTGAGACCACTCTCTCCAGCGCCTTAGAGAAAGGGGAGAGAATGGATATGGGCCTGAAATTTGAGACTATGGTTTGGTCATCACTTTTGTGTACAGGTGTGACCAAAGCTATTTTCCAAATGTTCAGGAACTGGGAGTATAGTACCTCAAAGAAAAGTTGAAGAGTTTGGTTAGTGGGAGAGCAAGCTCATCAAGGGACAGAGTAACTAGTTTCACATCCAGAGTGTCACTTCCTATTCTGGTTTTCCCAGAGCTTTCTTGATATATCTAATAGTGTCTGCAACACTTTATTACTTCTTCCCCAGGTGGCAGCTGGAATTGACCTTTGGGTCAAAAACTTTTCCTGGACAACACACAAATACATGTCAGACCAAATGATGCCATTTTTGCTTATCATGACTCCCACCATCTCCCTTTGAGGCCATTCCAATGTCCCTGTCTACCTGCTTGTGGTACTACATCCAGGGCTACCTCCTCTCCAGTCTCCAAGTTGTCCAAACCCTCCTCCGGCTCTGCTCTATTCCTAACAGAGGACACTCCCTACAGGGCAGTGTAGTATGGGCTACATTAAGTAAAATCTTCTATTCACTATTCTTCTGGGAATGTATCTTTCTTAATGTAATGTGGTACAGTATATACTTGTTAATTCAGGATACTATAAACTTAGTTTCTGCTAAATACACCTGCAGTACTATATGTACCTACTGTATGCACGCAAGTCCATGACAGACAGTTTTGAATCTAATCAGTGTTTTTAACCTCCTTGAACCATGGCACTTACTTTGAAGAGTGCTTATTTTTACCCAGAATGTTATTTTTAATTGAATAATTTGTTTAAAGTTTGTTCTCCAGTCGTAATTGATAGCAAGGGCTCAGTCAGCTGAATATGTCACTCCATTCCTAATGGCATGAAAACAATACTAGTCAGGTCACCAGCTTTAAAGAAATAGTTCAATTAAAAAGAAAGCATTGGTTATGGGGAAAAACACAAAAATCAATTTTGTGTTTTATGGTTATCAGGCTTCAATTAATTTAGGCCTGTGGCATCCTCTTGAAACAATGGCTATAGATTGCAGTAAACAGTTCATGTAAAGTTATCTGTCATGTCTGTTATACTATACTTTGGTTCCCAAATCCAATCAACATTAGCTTGTTAACTAATTAATGTAGTGATTGAGTGGACATTTACAGAGAATACTTCAGCTTATGTGGAAAGTGTTAGGAACTTGTGGGAGGATGTATGTGCCTCCCACAACAAGAATTCATGCCAGACTTTAATCCTTCTGGCTCCTTTGAGCACTCACCTCAGTGCTCTGTTTCACAGTTCTTGTTTGCTACAAAATTAGCAGATTTTTAACACTTGTAGAATGGAATGGAATGTTTTTTTTTTTATATATAGCAGCTCTCATATATATTGTATCCCAAAGCGCTATACAAAGCAATGAGTTAGATACTGGTAGTACAGGGACTGTATGGTACACATGCAGAAACTAACAGTGATTACACAAGATAGGCAGCTACACTGCACTAGAACCTGTGTTATTAACAGAGGCAAATTTGACTAGGACACTAGGGATAACTTTCTTGTTCTTTCCAAACATCCCATCGGATCTTTTACTTCTACCTAAGCAACCACCAGAGAAGGGCAAAAGGGACCTTGTTTTAACACTTCACCTGAAGGATAGCACTCCCAACAATATAACATATGTATAAAGATGAAAACTAAAACTGTATTTCCTAACAATCACTCAGAGATACTACATACACATTTACCAGTATTGGTGCCAATATGGATTGCTGAGATACTCTACAGGTGCTCACAGCCGAGGAAGATGAGCGCATTCCAATTGCCACAGAGCGCAAGCTGAAGGTAAGAACAGAACCAGTCTAAATACTGTCCCTGAAACACCCTATAACAACATAAATTCGTTCTATGTCATAACAGCAATAGAAAAACAATGCCGACCATATGAGCAACTGCACACCACCAAAAACTGATAACGGTGATGTGCAATATAGCGCCTGTAATACAAACCAACCAGCACTCAATTCAACAAAAACTTGTGTTTTACACGAGGGCTACTCCCCCTTCCGCACCCCCCAGATGTTTAATAATAAACTCCGGGGGGTTGATACTGCGGAAGAGGGGAAAACTCAGGAAGGGGGCTAAATTGAGTGAAGGATTTCAGCAGGGAAGAACGTTGAGGGGGACAACCTACAAGCAGGGGTACACACAGTCAGAGGAGCGGGTAATGGGACACAAAATAAAACAGATAAAAACAATCACAATATTTAAACAAAAAAAACATAACATGCCAACGGCCAGTCCCGAACCCAGGTCACCCAACACAAAGGCAGTGACCTTAGCCACCAAACCTGATGGCCAGCTGAGAGCTGTCCTGATGAGAAAACCTACATATACTATATCAACTTTATTGAAACACTATGTGCTCACATACACTGTGCTATTAATAGCACATAGCTATTAACCACGCTTCGCTGTCTTTCCTTTCGCTATTTTGACTTTGCTTAAATTATATCACTCAGAAGGACTTGCTGTCTTAATTGGCTACCACACAAATTTTGTATTCTCTTAATGCACGCTGTGAAATCAATGTGAAAAAGATCCTCCTAGCATTTAATTACAGGGATGTGATGTATGGTGCTGGCCCCCAAATCCCCCCAGGCTGGACTCTCTTTCCTACCCTTTCTGTTGCATTGCTTTTGATTGCCCACCCATACCCACTACTGCTTTCTTTACTCCTCTCTCCCACACCCCTCCTTAGAGGGCCACAGCCTCTCCTAGTGTACTTGCCGCATTGCCAAGTTCCGCATTGTCTCCCTACACTATTCTGTTACCTCTATTCTCTTCTTGACTGCTCTCTCCCCTCCTCCTCCTCCTCCTCCTACTTCTTCAGAAGCCATGACTCTTATTCCTTATTCTTCCTTTTTCCTCCTAAAATCTCTGCTGTCCAAGCTGACTTCTCATTTAAACTACTGCATCTCTGGTCTAACCCCCTCTCCCTTTATTGATCCTTGTCCTTGAGTGACTTGAGACATTCACTTCATAACCACAATACTCATGGTTGTTCCTGTTCCCCCATACCTCACAGATAGTTGGCAGATATAGTACAAGTAATTTTGTGCAGCCTTCGACAGGGCACTGGGCCGCACAAAATTACTGTACTTGTCTTGTTGGATTGATTTTGTAACTTTTTGTAACTTTGGCAATAACCGTTAATAAACTACAAGCTTTGGGTAAGCAACAGTGCGTCTATTACCTTCATTGGAGTTACAGCTCCTGGCTCTGGAGTGTGAGTGGTTTTGTCTTTCATTTTACCAATCATTTAGACAGTTTGTAGAAGCATTAGCAATCATGCAGGGGTTAAAGGATTAGGCTGACTATTGCAAATTGTCATAACGTGGTTAATGCAGGCATTGTTCATGTGCAAACAGATCAAATGTACTGTCCGTCTGTTAAGGGATATGTGCATGATGCACAACACAGGGTATTGTCTTTTCCGTGAGGGTGTGATGGTAAATGCTGCAAGAAGCGTGTCCTTTTGGGCAGTGGACTTGGGTAGGGTTGTGTAGTGACTACACCAACCACCCAGCAACAACAATAACAATAATCACTAGAGACAACAACTGATTGCAAGGAGAGGAAGGCACAAGTTCTAGATAGTGTTATGGATTGAAGTTTATTGTAGTACAACGGTGTCACACCAGTACAAAGGTTTGCACCATACAAAGGCTGGAACATCACCACAGCAAGGTTTGTCAATGGAGCTTCTTGTGCTATAATGGTTTTTACTACTGTACAAGATAACAAACACTTTATGTAATTATTTTTTGTGCTCCATGCAAGGATTCTTATGCAAGGACTCATGCTTTATGCAAGAATTCTTTGCTTTCCGTAAGAATTCTTGTGCTGTAGTCAAGGATTTCTATGCACTGTTCAAGGATTCATTTGCTCTTTACAAGGACTTCTGTGTTGCTTGCAAGGCTTCTTAGGCCCTATGCAAGGATTATTATACTCTATGCTAAGAATTATCATGCTCTACTAAAGAATTCTTATATTCTATTCCCTACTGGATCCACCACACAAATCTAAAGGGCATTCAAAACTTATATGACTATATATGATATTCTAATCCCTTCTCAGCACTACCTTGAGCAAAGGATTTATGTGAGGACAAGATCCCTAGTACCGTTGTAGAAGTCACACCTGGACTACTGGTTGGATGTGAAGATGAGCAACAAAGAACTTGATCCTCTGCTTCTGTTCTTCGGGACACACCCGGACCACCAGACAGGATCTGAAGAAATTGAACTGAAGAGACTGTATCCACTTGTGCCAACCTGAAGGTCACACCAGAACCATCAGTCAGGATTTAAAGAAAAAAAGCCAATAAACTAAACAAATTGTATCCTCTTGTGTTGACCTGAAAGTCACACCTGGACTGCTGGACAGGATTTGAAGAAAGAAGCAAATGAACAAACTGTAAAAAACTATAGATCCTCTTCTGGAATCCATGGGGCTGGAGACCCTCTTCTGTAAAGTTCCATGTGATATGGGCGACAGCAAAGTGGCGATGGCAAAATGGCGAGGGGAAAACGGTGAGACAAAAAGGAGCGACCATTAAATAGCCGTGATTGCTGTAATGGCGACAACACTGCAGCGGTGAGTTTCTCACCCCCCTTTCAATATATAGTCAACTCCAGGAGGTTGCAACTTGGGGAGGGGGAGAAAGCAGTAGGTCACCGTTTTGGTGATTGCTGTGTTTCCGGGTCGCTCTTTTGCCCTCGTGGTTTTGAAGTTGCCATTTTGACATTCACAATCTTGCAGTTGTGCTTGTCACTGGATACCCTTCTGTGACACTGAAGCTGGAGATCCTTATCTGTAACACTGAAGCTGGAGATTTCCTTCTGTAATGTTGGAGCTGGAGATCCAATTATGTTGTGTTGGAGCTGGAGTTTCTTTTCAGTAACACTGCACCTGGAGATCCTCTTCTGTAATGTTGGAGCTCTGTATGAGTGTGAGGGTTCCCATACTCCTACTCTATTTTCTCCTTCACACACATTGGACATGCCATGCTATACCCCAAAGAGGGGAACTGACAGGAAGTACAGAACATGGAGTACCAGGCCTTTCTATAGAGGGTGTCCCCACTTCATGCATTAACTGTATTGCTGGAAAGAGAATCTGCCTTTAGGTGGCTCCATAACTTTAAGTTGGATTACATTTGTGTGCCAGAACTGCTCCTAAAATAAACTTGTGGAAGGAATGTACAAAGTGCATTATGATAAAGTAGCACCGGGGTCAAGGGGATGGTTATTATTGTTTTGTTGAAGGCTAACATGGGTTTCTTTTCCTAGATCTCTCATGACTCTAATTAAGGAAGTACAATGAGACCTTGCAAAACACTTTCACATGTTTAATCTGAAAATACATTGCTGTTTATTAACTGATTTGCTCTCCCCTAGGCTAAGGAGTTTTTGAATCTCGATCTCTTTTGCATCTTCTCCAGTAGAGCAGCAATCAGTTGATACAGAGGTTTAGGGTTGGATTTTCAATGGGGTGCCCAAGACTTGTGGCATCTTTTTAATGCAAATGTGCAACCTCTGACAAAACAATAGACCACATAAAACATGGTCTAACTTTTTGACACAGTTGTAGCAATTTGACGCAGAAAATGATGCTTGTATCACAACATTAATGCACGCTCCAGTTTAGTGCCATAAAACAGGTAACTGTGGCAAATGTGTCAAAATCTTTGCAAATAGTTTTCAAACATTTTGGTGCATTTCAGATGATGCAGGTACAGCTCATAAACAAGAATTGCGTGTAGGTCATCACTTTTAAAAATCCAGCCTTTAATGCATATCCAGCACCCAGGCAAACACTAGCATTCACAGCTTGAGACTGGTGTGAAATGAAACTTTGTGAAATGCTGAATTCTGCTGGCGCAGCTCAGCCAGAATGGCAGTTCTGCTTCCAAATAGGTTTTTGGAATGTTTTTGCTAAATTCCATGGAATTCCAAAAGTCTTTCTATGTAAAGTGTCGAATAATTGGATGGACTAAGATGATTCTCCCCATTTCAGCTATGGAGACGTTGCTTATGCTGCTGCTCCAAAGTCTTCTTTAGCTGGATTGGAGCCTCTTCTTTATTCCTTCTGCCGCTTTGCCCTTGACAAACCATTGCTTACATACCACTGTGCTCTGTACTCTGTTCTCTTCCTTTCCCTTCCCTCTTGTGATGCCAGACACACTAGTCACTGTGCTTCCTTTATTTCCAAAGCTTGGTTTGGCTCTCTCCCCTCATATCTTGCTTCTCTCTACTCTTTCCCACCTTGTACCTCTTACTCTCTTCACAATGCTTGCTCTCGCTCTCTTGCTCTCCCCCCTGTGAAATCTACTGCTGGTCAACCTGCCTTTTTGTTCTGCTTCCTTAAATGATAGGGCTCTCGTCCACCTTCTATTCGCTCTGCTTCTTCCATTCCTGCTCTGAAATCTCTCCTCCGTGAGTTCCTTGTTCACTCCTGCAGTTGCTTCTGATATTGGGGTGAACTCCTGTTCACCTGCAATCACACCCAACACTGACACCAGCACTGCCCCACTCCCCTGGAAGCAGTCATTTCACCCTGTTCCTTATTTTGTTGTGTTGCTTACTGTTAGTGTTCTTTTGTCCATTCCACAGTTTACTGTGCAATAATTTACTGTTTGGCAATTTATTCTTTCAGCATTCTTGAAATTATTTGTTTGTTTGATGTATTATTTTATACATTGTATCTGTTCTCTTCTCTTCTCTTCCCCCTCCCCCAAGGATGCATCTGGAAACGAGACAATATCAGCTCAGTATGACTTTCCTGGTAAACATTTTAAAATAAATAAATTAATTTTTCATGGTTTTCATAACTGCAGAATACTTTTCTACAGTTTGCAGCAATCTGATCTGTGGTTAACCTAAACCACAGAACATTAACCCATGGTTTATGCAAACCACAACTTTACTAATCTGCAGTTTAATACTGCTAAGTCCACCCAGTTCTAGTGAGAAGGGAGTTTCAAAAACGATGTAAAGAAGTTCTTTATTGAAAGGGTGGAGGATAGATGGAACTGGCTACTGGAGGAAGCAGTGAATGTGGACTCTATCTCAAGTTTGAAAAACAAATAGGACAAGTACAGAGGAGTCATCAGGAACAAAGGCAATCCTCAGTGTGCTGAAATTCAGTCAGAGAGATCTTTATGGGCTGGCAATCACAGGGAGGAAGGACTACTAGGGACCAGGGTATTTTTACTTTCACCATTGCCAGGCAAAGAGAACTGGGGGACCACTGGCCACCAAGGAGTATGGGTATTTTTGTGGGGCTGAGATATGGTGAGCAGGGGGACCACTGGAAACTAGGGGATGAATGTCTCATAAGGGGCCAGGGATCAGAGACCAGGGAGGACCACTAGACACCAGAGAGATGAATGTCTCATAATGAGATGGTGATTGGAGGGTGGGACCGTTAGGCATCAGAGAATGTTTTACCACTATACGGAATGGCGATCAGAGAGTAGGGAGGACAACGGACCACCAGGGACTATTAATTTAATAAATGGGATGCCATCTGGAGGATGGGGGAACCACAGACCACCAGGGATTATTAATTTAATAAACAGGGCAACCATCGGATGGCGGGGGGACCACAGACCACCAGGGATTATTAATATAATAAACAGGACAGCCACCGGAGGGTGGGGAGGACCACAGACAACCAGGGATTATTAATTTAATAAACTGGATGGCAGTCAGAGTGTGGGGAGACCATGGACCACCAGGAATTATTAATCTAATAAATGGGACAGTGATCAGAGGACAGGGGACCACAGACCATCAGGAATTATTAATTCAATAAACAGGATGGTGACTAAAGGGCAGGGGAAACATTGGGCACCAGGGCACTATGATACTTTTTATGGGCTGGTGATTGGAAGATGGGGAGAACCACGGGACACGGGTGAAGCATTTTTCTTTCCTTGGATTGGCGTTTGGAATGTGGGCAGGGACAGTCTCAGAGGCACAAACCTCCCTCCACTTGCAAATGGCTCCTTTGGCCTTGCAAGCCCAATGGGCTCATTTGTGTAGTGATGTCTGAATATTGCACTGGGGGCTCCCAGCACTATCGGGTCTGAGGGTGCTATTCTGTGCACTGCTAGTATCTGTGTCAGGGTAGCACTATTCGACTTAGCATTGTGCTGACGTCCATTTACATTCAGTCAGATAGCACTGAAGCACTATCCAACTGAATATAGCAGGGAACAGAAGTTGCTCCAGCTGTCATCCCAAGCCATCACAGAAGTGGCACCATCATTGTCCGGTCAGCCAGAGTCACAAAACACAGCAGAATGACATGTGAACATCAAGAGGAAGCAGCACTCCAGAAAAAAAGCACATGGGTACTGGTCTGCCAGATCATCAACCTGAAGCAGGGGTATCAGAGCTTCAACCAAAGCTACTTCCTGGTCCTCACTATCCCGGAGGAGCACCTGCAAGGTGAAGGAAGAATCAGCTGCCCCCTGATGAGAGGACAACAATCCTAGAAACTGTTGGATCCTGGAGCAAGCAGGAGATGGTTGGAGAATAGTTTCTGGTGTAACAACAATAACCACCACTGCAGTACCTGACCACCTGAGGGCAATCAACCACAGCATGCCAGCACCTCAGGAAGAAGAACAGAGAGGGCAGTAATGCCGTAGACATGAACGGTTTATCTCATGAATGACCACCATGCTGCTCTGGTGAACAGAGGTGAGCTCTCAGTGAGCATGCCTATTGACCAATGAACATTGTAATTCTTCACTCATTTACGTAAGAACATTTACATTGCAAGCTGTGCATCTTCTCGAAAGATTGTATCCTGATTGCTGCACATAGACCTGACTAAAGTGTACACTTGGCAGTACAGGTAACCGGGGTCGGGGGTAGTTCAACCTATAGCTTTATACATGCATTTTGCTACACTGTGGATATGGTAGAGGGCTCACAGCACCCCATAGTGCCCACCCTCATTACCTGGTATGTTAGTAGTATTAAGGGATATGAACACACGCTTGATATATATGCTCTTCTAGACACTGAGCTACTAAAAACTAGGGTGTCATAGGCCACCAGAGGATGCTACTGTATATGCACCAATAAAACAGAAACCTGTACCTATGAAGCCTAAATACCGGAAGTGCTGAAGTGTCAGTGCAGCCTGTCAGTGGGCTACAGGATAGGGTGATGGCTTACCATCTCCTTTCTCTTAGATGTTAGTGCTGCCTAGGAGCTGGAACTGGCAACCCTGACTCACAGTGGTACCCCACCACCATCTCCTCCTGATCTAAGAAGTTCATGGGGTGCACCATAGCCCACCAGATGGCAATATCTAACAACAGTTGCTGACTGGCCAGAACATGAGACTGCAGCAGAGCAACAAACAATCCAAACATGTACTGTGTAACAGGATTTAGTACATCTGTTTTGTATTTATAATTTTCATAGAAGATATATGGCCCTCCTTCCTCTCCCACTCCCCCTTTTTATGGCTGTTCGTGGAGCCTACAGCCATTTTGCCATCTTTAGCCTGAAAATGGCAGATCATGGCATGTTTCCATTGGACTTTTGGAAGTATCCTTCCGAAAGTCCAACAGAGCTGGGAGCAGTCCACCACGTTTGGCCACTACAGAGTAACAGCTGCACTATTTTGTCTGTTACTTACGCATTCTGGTACAAGAACTGCACATGTGCACGAGAGTTCTGCTGGCGCCGCCATCTTGGGAATGGCAGAATGCAATCCACTGCAACTACGCATGTGCGAATGCCGAGCATGTGCAGTTGTACCATTGCCGCCATCTTGCAGATGGCACTCGGTGGCGCTGACGATGCTAGCTCTCTGGAGCTTTGGAAGCTCACCACAGCCATATCAGCTCTGGCTAGAGTTTGTTACTTCCTGCCCCTTCCCTTCCTTCTTTCCTCACCCCTTTTTACCCTCTTCATCCCCTCCTTTCCAGCCTTTTTATTTTATTTTTTGCTTTTGCTTTATTTGCGTTTTTGGACCACACTCATCATATAAAAATTAAGGATGTATATACGGTTAATATAAAAAGTGTAATACTTTTTGCAAACAGTTTAATAATTCACCTTTCTCCTGTTCTCTTTCAGATACACTTGTGTTTTTTATGGTGATGGGTTTAATTCTGTCAAAGCAGCCACCAATGCAATTGAGTAGTTAGTATAAGGACATTTTGTAAGATACTGTGTCTTGCATTCTTCAATCAGGAGATAAAATTAATGTACGGTTGATGTGGCTTAGCCTCTGGCAAGATGGCTGCCTAACTTCTTTGTCTCTCTGACCCCTGTACAATACCTGTCGAAATCTGCATAACTTGCTATACTCACTTGCAAGCATGGCACGTAGTTTGACGAGTTAGCTGTCACAGAGCTGATCAGTCCAATTTGATACCAATAGGCCCCAAATTGTCTTTGGGAATATCAGTGAAAACTTTTCCTTGCAGACTGGCACTCTCAGGAATGGCAGGTCAAACATCCAAAGTGGTGCTTCCTGACAGAGGAACGGGTCCGGCAGTGCTCACTGAAATAAGGCAGATGTTTGAACAACTTATGCAGCAATTCAAAAGATTAGAGTTTGCCACACAAAGAACCAATGCCAATGTTATTCAACTAGCCCACCATGTGAACGTCACAGAACAAAGAGTAGCCAACAGGGATGATCACAAAGAGTGCCTCACAGCCCATGTTTGCAATCAGGACAGAGCGATCCAGTTACTGTGGGAAACAGTAGAGGACCTGTAAAATTGCAGGAAGCACAACAATCTCCACCTCATAAACATAGAAACATAGAATTTGATGACAGATAAGGACCTTTTGGCCCACCTAGTCTGCCCATTTTCCCTACCTACAGTCATAGAAACATAGAAATTGATGGCAGATAAGGACCACAAGGCCCATCCAGTCTGCCCATTTATTTTTTCTACCTTCTGAATGTGCCATAGGCCTTTGCTCTCTCAATGGCCTATCTATTCATACTCATCTGTATTGCTCCCCTTATGCCTATCCCATGCCTGTTTAAAGCCCTGCACCGTATTCATATTCACCACTTCCTGAGGTAGGCCGTTTCATGCATCCACCACCCTTTCTGTGAAAAAGAACTTCCTCACATTACCCCTTAATCGGCCTCCTTCTAATCTCATGCTGTGTCCTCTTGTCATGCTATTTTTCTTATATTGAAACATGTTAGACTCTTTCACCTTGTTAATGCCCTTAAGGTGTTTGAATGTTTCAATCATATCATCTCTCTCCCTCCTTGCTCTAGGGTATACATATTGAGTTCAGTTAATCTGTCCTCATATGTTTTCTGATGCAGTCCCTGCACCATTTTGGTTGCCCTTCTCTGGACTGCCTCAATTTGGTTAATGTCCTTGTGAAGGTGTGGCTTCCAGTACTACACGCAATACTCCAGATGGGACCTAACCAGTGCCTTGTAAAGAGGGATTATTGCCTCCCTCTTCCGACTTGTGATACCCCTACTAATACACCCCGACATCCCTCTAGCCTTACCTACTGCTTTAGAGGTCTGCTTGGATGATTTCAGGTTATCAGTGATGATGACGCCCAAGTCTCTTTCTTCCCTTGTGACTGCCAGCATCTTCACTCCTAGCCTATAGGTGGCTTCAGAGTTTCTCTTTCCTATGTGCATGATCTTGCACTTCTTTGCCTTAAACCCCAGTTGCCACTCTTGCGACCATTTTGCTAGTTTATACAGATCTCTTCTCATTCTGCCCATCCCATCTGGATCATCTACTCTGTTGGAGATCTTGGTGTCATCTGCAAACAGACAAACCTTACCCTCCAGTCCATTTGCAATGTGACTGATGAAGCTATTAAAGAGGACTGGCCCCAGGACTGATCCCTGAGGTACCACACTTGTGACTTGCATCTCTTCTGACTGTATACCGTTTACCACCACTCTCTGTTTTCTGCCCATCAACCAGTTTGCCACCCAGTTGACCAATGTCTGACCCACCCCGAGCCTACCCAGCCTATTAATCGATCTTCTATGTGGAACAGTATCGAAAGCTTTGCTGAAGTCAAGGTAGGCAACATCAACTGCTCCCCCCTTTGGTCCACCACTCTGGTTACCCAGTCAAAGAGATCTATGAGATTAGTTTGACAGGACCTTCCTTTTGTAAACCCATGCTATCTTGGATCCTGTGCTCCTATGGATTCCAGGTGTTGCATTATCCTTCACTTAAGGAGTGTCTCCATAATCTTGCCCACTACTGAGGTAAGACTGACTGGTCTGTAGTTCCCTGCCTCCTCTCTGCTACCACTCTTGTGGAGCGGGATCACATGAGCCCTTCTCCAGTCTTCTGGGACCTCTCCTATGCTCAGAGACTCACTAAACAGTTTTGATAATGGCTCTGCAAGTTCCACCCTTAGCTCCTTTAGTACCCTGGGATGTATGCCATCAGGTCCCATTGCCTTGTCCACCCTGAGTTTATCGAGCTCTTGTAGGACTCTTTCTTTTGTGAAGGGTCTAGTGCACACCTCCCTTCCCCCTGTGTCCATGGTGCAGAGCTGTGGGCCCTGCCCTACTGTACCTTCTCTTCAGTAAATACTGAGCAGAAGTATCTATTTGGGATAGATGCTTTTACATGGTCCTCTTCACATGCCCCCTTATCCCCTTTGATCTTAGCAATACCCCCTCTGGACTTTCTCCTTTCACTAATGTATCTATAAAAAGTCTTGTCACCTTCTTTTACTGTTCATGCTAGTGTTTCATCAGTTTGGGCCTTTGCCTGCCTTACTGCCTTCCCTGCTTCCCTTAGGGAAGTTTGGTATGCCTCCCTATCTTCATCCTGCTGCATTCACTTATATTTCCTGAAGGCCAGCCTTTTGGCTCTGACCTTTTCTGCTACTGTGTTTGAGAACCAAAGTGGTTTCCTTCTTCTTTTGCACTTCTTTTCTCACTAACACAATGGGATGTTGCTTCAAGTACTGCATTTTTAATGCTTGCCCACTTTGCCTGTACCCCCTCACCTGTATTTCTTTTTGCCAGGGCTAACTCAACTCTGTTGGCCATCTTATCAAAGTCAGCTCCTCTGAAGTCCCATATTTTTGCCTTGGAATGGGATGATTTTGTTCTAGTGGCCAAATTGAACAATACCATGTGATGGTCACTGGCCCCCAGGTGACCTTCTACCTGGAGATCTGTGATCCTCTCCCTGTTAGTCAGCACTAGATCTAGGATAGCCCTGTCTCTTGTGGGTTGTTGTACCAGTTGTTTGAGGCCCTCCCCTGCAGGGAATCCACCATGTGTCTAGTTCTGGCAGATGTCCCTGCTGGTATTGACCAATCTGTATCTGGCATGTTGAAGTCTCCCATTATCAGAACATCCCCTTTAGCTGTCATGTTTTGTATATCTTCTAACAGTAACATGTCTAAGTCCTCCTCCTCCTGGTCTGGAGGCCTGTACACAACCCCAGTTCATATGGCTGTCCCATTTCCTGTTTCAAGGGTGACCCACAGTTCTTCTGGCTCCTTATGTGTATTCTGAATTTCTGTAGCTTTGATATTTTTATTGACATAAAGGGCCACTCCACCCCTCACTTTTTTCACCTCGGTCTCTTCTGAACAGTATATAGCCAGGTACTGAAGTCTTCCAAGTGTGGTTACTGGTAAACCATGTCTCTCTACTGGCTACTTTGTCCAGTTTAGCCTCTGTCATTATTGCCTGCAGGTTGGGATCTTGTTTCCAGATCATGCAGCATCTGTGTATATGATTTTCCTTTGGCCAGATTTCCTGTGTTAGTTGTTGGCTAGGTCCGTGCTTCCCCCAGCATCGTATGGGGAACCAGACCTTTTTCCTTACCTGGTGATGCAAATGAACTACAAACATGCTGAACTCCTATTTGACCACTAGCTGAGGGGGGAGGGGTGTTCTTCCCATTTGACATTTTGGGTGCTGCACCCCTCTCCCCATTTGCTAGTTTAAATATTCTGCAAAGACATCAAACTTCTGCCCCAATGCACTGACTCCCTCCTTAGTCAGATGCAGTCCATCAAATTTAAAGAACTTTCACTCCCAAAACTGTTCCCAGTTCCCTACAAATCTGTGTCCTTTTTCCTGGCACCAGCCCTTCAGCCACATGTTTAGCTCCCCTATTTCCCTTTCTCTGACCTTCTGTCCATCTGTCCCCCTCTCCCAGACTGGCAGGATCTCAGAGAAGGAGATGCCGGATGAAATGGATAATAGTTTGTCACCCAGCCTGGTTAGGTGTTCCTTGGTCTCCACAACTAACCAGTTGGCGAGATCGTTAGTCCCTATGTGTACCAGGATATCAATGTTTTCTCCTGCTTCCTGAACAATTTTAGCAATGCGGTCAGTGTCTCTCCACGTTGATGTACCTGGGAGACATCTGACCATTACCCCTGGCTGGAGATATGTATCAACTCCCCGAATCATGGAGTCTCCTATGATCAGAAGTTTTTTGGATTTCTTTTTTGCTTTTTTTGTTTTGGTTCCTGTTTTAGGTGCATTTTGTTGTGCCCATGCCTGTGCTGCAGTGTCCTGCTCTGCAGTGTCCTCTGACCCTTTGTTTGATTTTGGAGATAGAGGCAGATACCTGTTTGTAGTTTTTATATGGTTTGTGGAGGTGATGTGTTGGAGAGCACCGAGTGATGGGGCACACTATTTGCCCCTTCTAACCACCTGCCAACCTCCCAGACCAACTACCCTCTGCGGTTGAGGTGCTTCTGTTGGATGTTGGGGAAATGGCGGGCAGTTCTTATAATATATTTCCTCTTGAATATGCAATTTGAGGTGCGCAGTTTCTGCCCATGCTGCCTGGAGTTGAGCCCTTAGATCTCCAATGGCCCAGCATGTATGACAGTGTCCTAAATCCTGTAAAACTGCCCTTCTTAAAAGTGTTCCACAGTACCTGCAGTTAATGATATCCATTCCAGGTAAGTTGCTGGGTTTATAACCTGGTCAGAGTAATTAGAAGGAAGAAAATGAAAGCAAAAGTTTGATTTTGTGTTTTGTTTATTTGTTTTTGTATAACTTGTTATAACAAGTTAAATTACTAGTGCCCCTGTAAATGAGGTCACTGTGCGGATACCCCTCTGATCCGCCCCTTCCTGCTTTGCTACAGGAAATGTCACAACTGTGCTACCCTATAAAAGAAGTGTAGTGTGGGGTGGTTGGGGATGGGAGTGGGAGGTTGGGCCCTTCCCCTGCTGAAAAAGTAGAACCATGGACGAAAGGAACAAGGAGGTAAGAGCAGAAACAATCAGCCAGCAACAAATGCAGTAGTCCTGAAAGCTTATCCTAATGACAGACAAAACTGTGAAATCTGTAAAGCACCACCTGCAATAATTTCACAGAAGATATACCCTGTGAGAAACACTTTGCTACAGAGAAAAATAAAGCGGTAACAGAAGATATACCTTGCAAAAGACAATTTGAATCAGAAGATTATAGCAGCAATCTGTAAGCACACACCTGTAGACACACCCTGTAATAATGCAGAAGAATGTATACCCAGCAACAACAATTTGAATCAGAGAAAAATAAAGCAATAAAATGTTAGCAACTAACAGTAACAATCCCTGTGAGTACAAAATAAAAATAACAACACACAGTAAACCTACCTAGCCAAAAGAAGCCTTAATCCTTACTGTTGCTCTGGTAAGTTTCTTTGCTCTGTCCTTTCAAGCAACCTAGAAGAAAAGAGCTCAGGTGAAGCTAGGTGCCTTGGCCAGCAAACCTAGTCTTCCACCTGTCACACTGCAGACCCAGCTTGATCTTTGGCTTTACTCTCCCTTCCCTTATCTCTAAGGTTCCCTTATTCCAATCCTATGCCTTAAATTCCAGTACAGTTTTTGCTCCCATGACTTCATCAGGGAGGCTTTTCCAGGCATCCACCACCCGTTCTGTGTACAAGTGCTTCCTTACATTTTCCATGAATCTGCCCCCTCCAGCTTCATAGCATGAGTCCATGTTCTTGGGCATCCTTTCCTCTGTAAAATGATTCTCTCTTGAACCTTATTTATACCTTTGAGGCATATGAAAGTCTCTATCATATTCCCCCTCCCTCCTTTCCTCCAGAATGTACATATTAAGGTCCTTCAGTCTCTTCATAGGACTTTTAATGCAGATTCCACACCATTTTAGTTGCCCTTCTCTGGACTGTCTCTACTCTGTCTATGTCTTAACAGAGATGAAGACTCTGGAATTGGACACAGTACTCTAGGTAGGGTCTTACCTGAGATTTATACAGAGGTAACACCATCTCCCTCTTTTTTCTGGTGATACCCCTTCCTATGCACCCTCACATCCCACTGGCTCTCCCCACTAAGTTTTCCTGAGGGCTGCGAAAGCAAGAACATGATTGTCTTTCCCAAAAAAATACTCCCAGAGCTGCTCAGAAACCAGTGTCCAACTAAGCTGGAGACAGACCGGGCACACAGGTCACTAGCCCCCCCACCCAAATACAGGGAGAGGCCCTGACCAGTTCTGGTTCACTTTCTTTGCTACCCTGACAAAGAAAGCAGAATGACCTGGGTAAGAAGGAAAGGACAGTTTTCATAAAAGAGACACATTATATGCATCTTTCCTGATTTCTCACAGGAACTTTCAGTGAGACACAAGGCCTATACCCCAGCCTGCAAGGCTGTAATGGTCCTTGGAATCCCCTATTGCTTCCAATATCTGGCAGCCCTGTATCTCATCAAAAATTGGGTAACTCAGCAGTTCAACACACTACAACATGGAGGCCAATATCACCAAATGCTGGCTGCAGACAGATTGGACTCAGTATAAGGCACTGGAGAAGGACAGAAACATAGAAACATAGACTTTGCCAGCAGATAAGGACCATGCGGCCCACCCAGTCTGCCCATTTCCTTACCTATTGGATAAGCTACAGATCCTAGTTAGCCAACAACTACTTCCTCCTACCCCCCCACTAGAATTGCCTTATGTCTGTCCCATGCATTCTTGAATTCCTCCACAGTTTTTGACCCCCCAACCTCCTCAGGAAGGCCGTTCCATGCGTCCACCACCCTCTCCATGAAAAAGTACTTCCTCACGTTGCCCCTGAGCCATCCCCCTTCAATCTTCAAATTGTGCCCCCTTGTTCTTGCACAACTCTTTTTCTGAAAGATGCTACCCTCTTGGACTTCATTGATTCCCTTGAGGTACTTGAAAGTCTCTGTTATGCCCCCTCTGTCTCCTTTCCTTGAGGGTATACTTATTAAGCTCCTTTAGTCTCTCTTCATATGGCTTCTGGTGCAGACCCTGCACCATTTTAGTTTCCCTCCTCTGGATTGCCTCCATCCTGTCTATCTCCTTGAAGAGATGGGGTCTCCAGAACTGCACGCTGTACTCCAGATGAGGTCTTACCAACTGTCTGTATAGAGGGATAACAACTTCCTGTTTTCTGCTGGTGATGTCTCTCCCTATGTATCCCAATATCTCCCCAGCCCTCCTTACTGCCTTCTCACATTGCTTTCTCACCTTTAGGTCATCTGATATAACTACCCCCAGGTCCCTTTCCATTTTTGTTGTTGTCAGTATCTCACCCTCATTGTGTACTCTGCCCCTGGGTTTTTGTTTCCTAGGTGCATTACTTTGCACTTCTTAGCATTGAATCTCTAAGCTGCCATATTTTTCCCCATTCCTTCAACTTGCCAAGTCCCTTCTCATCCTTTCCACCCCAGTGTATCAACATGTTGTAGATCTTTGTGTCATCTGTAAAGAGGCATACTTTTCCTTCCAGTCCCTCTGCAATGTCACTTATAAAGACATTAAAAAGGACCAACCCCAGTACTGAACCATGTGGTACCCTGCTAGTAACCCCTCTTTCTTCAGAGTGGACTCCGTTTACTATTACCCACTACATCATGTTGTCCAGCCAATATTTTACCCAGGCTACCACCCTGGGACCCACTCCCAGGTTAGCTAACTTGTTTATTGATCTTTTGTGTGGGACTCTGTCAAATGCCTTGCTAAAGTCTAGGTAGGCCATGCTCACAGACCCTCCCTGGTCTACTACTTTGGTCACCCAGTCAAAGAAATCAATTAGATTCATCTGACATGACCTTCCCACTGTGAATCCATCCTGCCTTGGATCCTGTGCCTCGCTGACCTCTAGGTATTCAACAATTCTTTGTTTCAGAAGTGATTCCATCATTTTCCCTACCGCTGATATCAAACGAACATGTCTGTAGTTTTCTGCCTTTGCCTTGCTCCCACTTTTGTGAAGGGGAATCACCTTCGTCCTTCCTCCAGTCCTAAGGTACTAAACCATCCTCCCGTGATTTGTTAAAAAGGGTAGTCAGAGGTGTCACTAGTTCCCCCCCCTTAGTATTTTTAGAATTCTGGGGTGAATCCCATCAGGCCCCATTGCCTTGTCCACCTTGAGTTTTAGGAGTTCTTTCAGGATCCTTTCTTCAGTGAATGGACTGGTATCAACCCCCCCCCGCCATACAGAGTGCTTCTATTGTTTGGTTTAGGTACGTCCCCCTTCTCTTCTTTTGTGAATCCTGATAGAAGTATTCATTCAGTATCTCTGCCTTTTCACTGACACCCTCTGCCCACCCCCTTCCCTTTATTAAGCCTCATTATCCCTCCCTTGGTCTTTCTTCACTTCCTAATGTACCTATAAAAGTTTTTATCCCCCTTCTTAACTGAGTTGTGTATCTTTTCCTCGGTTTTGGCCTTTGCTATTCTAACTGCCTTCCTCACTTTCTTCTGCTTTAACTGATACAGTTCTCTGTCCTGCTCCTTCTGTGATTCCTTATACTTCCTACATGCTATCTTTTTCTCCCTAACCTTTCCCGCCACCTCTTTTGAGAACCATAGTGTTTTTTTCCTTCGTTTCATTTTTTTTATTTGCTTCACACAAAGGCTTGTTGCCTCCGTGATGGCAGTTTTGATTTTTCCCCATTGTTCCTCCACCCCTCTTTCCTGCCCTTTTGCTAGTGCATTCCTTAGGCACTCTCCCATTCTGCCAAAGTCAGCCCTCTGAAAGTCCAGTACCCTTGCTTTTGTATGGCTTGACTCTATAGCTGCATGTAACGTGAACCACACTGTCTGGTGGTCGCTTGTTCCCAGATGGCTACCCACTTCTAAATCCGAGATCCTCTCTCTGTCCCTGTTTGAGAGTACCATATCTAAGACTGCTCCCTCCTGAGTGGGTTCCAACACTATGCTCCCTTTAGGGTATCAAGAATGACTCTGCTCTTGGATGTGACTGTAGCAAAGGTGCTCCAGTTAACATCTGGCATATTCAGGTCCCCCATCAACTATATCTCCCCTTTTTCTGTCATTCTAAGGATGCCTCCTATATTTTCCTTATCCATTTCCTCCCCCTGAGATGGGGGTCTGTATACAACCCCTGCACGGATTGTGCTGCCATTTTCTGTCTCGAAGGTGACCCACAGTGCCCCCTCTCCTCCCTGTTTACCCTTTAGTTCTGTTGCTTTGATCCCTTCCCTAATGTAGAGAGCTATTCCAACTCCTCTTTTACCCTCCCAGTCCCTCCTGTAGATTGTGTACCCTGGTATGTTGACATCCCAGTCATGGTTCTCTGGGTACCATGTTTCTGTGACTGTCACAATATCCAGGCGTTCCTCTTCCATCCAAACCACTAGTTCAGGAAGACTGTTACCCAGACTACAGGCATTGGTACTCATCACCCTCCATTTTTTAATGGCCTTACCCCTTTTAGCCCCATCCCTGTACTTATTGCCTTTGCCTTTTTTTCCATTTACCCCTGCCCTGCCTCCATTGACCTCTCTACCTTGGTGATATTCTCGCATACTACCCTGTTTTGTGGGGGGAGGCTGGGAATTCCCTGCTCCTTTTCAGTGCCTCCCCCCTTGGCTAGTTTGGACCCCCAGTCCCCAATGAAGCCAAAACCCTGTGCTCTGCACCAGTTTTCCAATCATTCATTGAATCCCAGGGTGTGGAGTACCCTAGTCTCGCCCATGCCATAAACAGGCTGCACCTCCAAGAAGGTTTCCATACTTGTTACTTGTATAAGACTATTCCCCAACTCCACAAACTCCTCCTGCACAGCTCTGATCTTATTCCTAGCTAGTTAATTTGTCCCTAGGTGGACAATGACATCCAGCTCCCTCTCCTGTGCAGCTGCTCCTGTGATCCTGAGGATTTGCTTCCTGTCCTTCCAGGCCATGGCACTGGGCAGGCACCTTACCTCCCTCTCCCTTCCCTCCCTCCCCTATTTTTTCCCCATAACAATTGAGTTCCCCACCCAGAGCTGTTTCCTTTCCCTGTGGGGTCCCATGCCACCCTTTTGTGGGTCTCCCTTGTGGAGGTTCCCAGCATCCTCCTTGTTCTCCACTGCGTGTGCCTCCATAGAGAAACAACGCTCCACCAGAATGACATGAGTTGTGGAGAGGTACAACTGGAGGGATGTGCCTCTGTTCCACCACCCTCACCCTCCCTGAGCCCACTCTAGTCCAACCACTCCTTATTCCTGGTAACCTCTGAGGCAGCAGCAGCAACCCTGCCAGGTCCTGGGTAGGGGAGGAGGTTTTCTTACTCCTTGCCAGGTGTCTGCAAATAGGGCAGCATTGCAGCCTCCAGAATGTCTCCCGGATGACTGCCGACCCGCAGCCAGTGCATTGGACCACTCCCCACATGTCTCTCTCTCTCTCTCTCCCCATTGAAATTGTGTTTTTTTCCCACTATTAGGAACCTCACTTCCCTTGGTTGTGTAACCCTTTTCCTAGGGACTATGTACTAGCACCCCACAATTGTTTTTTGTTTGTTTTTACAATGGCATAATCACAAGAAAATATCCTCCCAGCTTATGCAACACTGCCTGGCTGCCTTCCGTGGCACACCCCATCCTGTTTTGTCTAAGTAGGAAGTTGTCACACCTTTCTGCCTAACCTCTTAAAACTAGGGTAGGCAGGGGAGGGGAAGGTAAGGGTTGGGCAATCCACCTGTTCTGTGCTATGAGGACAATCAGAGCAATCCAGTCTGAACCTCCTGACTAATACACAACTCCACTGACTGCAGGAATGAAAGAACACTCCAGTGAAAACTTAAAGTGGCACTGTCAGTTGTGCCCCTCTGTTTTGTAACATATATCAGGTGTGTGCCTTAGGCGTAGTTGTGAGGCTTAAATGCCCCTGGTGTAGCATGAAAGGTTTCTATTTATTTTTTTTCAGGCACATAGCACATCTTTCTTGTCAACTCACCCCCGCCCGCCACCAGCATAACTACCTCGAGATTCGCCACAAAGCGCTGTCTCGAACATTTTGCTAGTTAATATTGTAAAATGATGTTATCGTTAGAATTTCATCTCCAGCCAGCTTCTGGTGTTCGTAACCAGTTACTGCTTTCAACGTACACTTGCTGTCAGAGCCAAACTCACTTGCCCACGCAGGAGTGGGTACCTCTGCAATACGCACCCAGATCTTCACCCAGACCCTCTTGTGCAGGCGCTGATTTTGGCTCCAATTTATAAAATTATTTTGCGGCAGAAGTAGTGTCTGCTTAGTTTACAGACACCAGGGGCTATTGAGGTTACAAGAACATCTACAGTGACACATGTTTTTGCAATGTGCTTGCAAAGTTACATTCAGGACAGCGCCACGGGCAGATGCGGTCCTTGAGGTGGATGTGCTTCCGTGGCAGCGGAGTTTAGTGTGTGACTGAGTAGAAAGAAAGATATGTTAATATTGCCAGAAAAGGTAAATAAATTACTTTTTATGCTACTCAGGGGCATTTTAGAGTAACTCCTTCACAAATACGTGCCTAGAGGCACGCTTCTGACATATGTGACAAAACGGAGGGGCAAAGCTGACAGTGTCCCTTTAAATGTTTGCTGTAAAAAGTCACCAGTACTAGCACACTACAAATAAGCCACCAGAGTCACAGAAAAAGAAAAACAATCAGCAGTATTTTAATCCCTCTGTATGTAAAGTAGCAATCTACAAAAAGATCAGTAGTACTGCAAACCCCTTCTTGATTTAAACAAGCAAAAACCAGTATAAAACTAAAAGTGACTTCCCTCAGAATTCGAGCAAGATTGTGCCTTCCACCAGTTTCCTAGTTCCTAGTTCAAGATTGAGCATCCTTCTCAGCTCCAAGTTCAGTTTTCAGTTAACTTTACTCTTCAAAAGATAAGACCTTTCAGCCTTTATCTTTTGAAGGTAAAGGTTTTCCTCCACCCAAGCCACAGACACCACCCTGGTCCCTGATGGGCCAACATTCACCCTTACCACTCCTGGGATATTGTACCCGCTGTGCTTCATATCTATTGAGGACAATCCCTGGCAACCAGCTGCTAAGCACAAAAGGAGAAACAAAAAGTGAAAACCTTTAAAAGACAGGTGCCAGGACCACTCACCCTGGCCTAGAAGTTGAAGCCACAGTGGAAGATGGAGATCTCCTACTGCCTCCAAAAGTCACTCCCTGGTCCTGACAGCAACTGCTTTGCCCCTCGTCAGCACTCTGAGGACAATGTCACCACTACACATCCAGACAGCCTCAAAGTGGAGCGACTCCAGCTGAAGCGCACCCAATGCACCTGCTTCAATCCCCCGTAGATCTGTCATTTTGCTCTGTACTGCTCCATGGTTTCCTCTGCTAAAATGGTTTCCCTGCTTCCACCTGTGTACCATGTTCTTCTCTCCTTGGTCTTCTTCCTCTTCATCCCTCTCTCACTTTCATACTATTCCCTGCTGACTGTTTCACCTACTACTCTGCCTCTACTCCCTCTCTCACTTTCCATGCTATCCCCTGCTGACTGTTTCACCTACTACTCTGCCTCTTTCGTTTCTCTCTCACTTTTCATGCTATCCCCTGCTGACTGTTTCACCTACTACTCTGCCTCTACTCCCTCTCATATAGCATCTCCTGAAGCCTGTGATCTTAGTCGATACTCTAATTGTAGTCATTGACATTTACTGCACTTCTGTAAAGTCTAAAGACTTAGTGTTCATTGTTATTGCAAAGGCTAATATGTTATTTTGTTAAATTTGTACTCCTGTATTTCTACTATGTTGTATTTTTGACATTGTTCTGCCTTTCCATTTGTTGTACGGTTTTCTTTTTTGCTATGTTGTAATCTCCCAGGTCATGTCTGAAAATAGTCACTTTTGTGTCTAGAGCACTCACCCGGTTATCAAAAGCTAAATAAATAAATAAAAGCGACGAGGCCAAAGTCCTAGACAGAAGCAGTAAGTCTTGCAGTGGCAACAGACCTCTCTTTAGCAAGTCATCTTGCACAGAAGAATGGGTGGCCTATAAACAGAAGGTGACTATGGCGGCACGCAAAGAACGTGCACTCCACACCTGAACTGTCTTCTGCACTGCCTGACAAGTACTAAATGGTGTCCAGCTTTTTTGTACTCAGGAGGGTGTGATTACGTACATCTTTGGGCTCAGGTCTATCCGGACCAGCCAGAAATTGACATGTCCTTCCTTAAAGGGGCCATGCTTAGTATCCTTTGTTGTAACCATACAATGTGTATAGCCCTACTTAACATACTGTTCATAGACTCTACTGTACTTTTCTAATCATTACATGATGTATTGCATTCATGTCCCTTTTAGTAAGGTGGGGTCATTATATAACAGTGCTGCTGATTGGACTGTTGGCTATTTGTTTATTTTATTTTTATATTTAGTTTTTGTTGACCAAATAAATGCATAAGTTCTTCAGGATATCACGGCAAGGCACAAGAACACTCTGCTCCCTGCTATGTAGCACTAACTAGTCTTACTTGTATTTTTATTTGTAGACTACCCCACCCCATTGCTACTAAGAAGGGGTACTAGGGCCTTTAATTCACCACATAGGACAAACATTGTCCCTGGTGGGGGAGGAAAAAATTGCATAGGGCTGGGTGCCAAAATATCCCAGTTCTGAAACTCTAGTATAGTTTGATGAAGGAGGGAGAGCTACCGAGGAGGCTGTGAAGGTAACACAAGGTGAGTGAGCAAATCATGTCCTGCTCAACCTGTTGTGATATTAGTGCTGAGATCGCACATTAGATTCTCCCAGGCTCATACACTTGGAGCTTTGTACTCTGTGTTAGATGAGCCAAGGTAAAACAGCCTGAGAGGGATGGTATCCCAGGGGAGAGATAGAAACAGAGAAACATAGAAGATGGTGGCAGAAGGAGACCTGTGGTCCATCGAGTCTGCCCAAGCGAGGTATCCTGGGACCTATTGTGCACTGGTGCTGTGTCCTCCTAGACACCCAGCCTAGTCCTTGCCAGTGCCATGTGCTTGTTCCCAGTCCTTGTCCCACCCATACTTAAAGCTTGATATTGACTTTGCAGCCACCACCTTGGAAGGTAATCTATTCCAAGGTTCCACCACCCTCTCTGAGAAGTAATACTTTCTGATGTCCCTCTTGAACACTCCACCCTTCAGTTTCCACTCGTGCCCTCTTGTAGTAGAATTGACATTCATGGTAAAACATTACGCTTCTGGCACCTTGTTGATGCTTTTAAAGAACTTGAAGGTCTCAGTCATATCCCCTCTCTCCCTCCTAGTCTCTAGCGAGTACAATTTCAGAGCCCCATGGTTCTCTTCATAGGTGATTTCCTGAAGGCCTTGTATCATTTTTGTTGCCCTTCTCTGGATCACTTCCAATCTATCAATGTCCTTTCTTAGGTGAGGCCTCCAGAAATGTACACAGTACTCCAGATGAGGCCTCACTAATCACTGGTAAAGTGATAGTATCACCTCCCTGTCCCTGCTGTCTATCCCCCACCAATGCATCCTAACACCCTGCTAGCCCTGCTATGAGCCTTATTGCACTGACTTTGCTGCTTGAGGTTGTCCCTAGTGATGACTCCCAGATCATGTTCCTCAGCAGAGGAGCTCAGCTGGACTCTGTTTAGCCAGTAATCTTCCTTGGGGTTGGCCCTACCCAGGTGCATCACCTTACACTTCTTGGCATTGAAGTTTAATTTCCATATTTGTGACCACCTTTCCAACTTCTTAAGGTTCTCCTGCAGTTGTCTGACACCCTCCATGCTATCCACTCTTCTGCTGAGTTTTGTGTCATCCACAAACAGGGCGATGTTGCCATTTATGCCCTCATTGATGTCACTAATGAATACATTGAAGAGGATCAGCCCCAGGACTGACCCTTGACCAGCCTCTCGTTAGATTTCACCCTATTTACTACCATCCTTTGTTTTCTGTCCCTCAGCCAACTCTGTATGTGTAAGAGGATTTTACTATCTGTTCTGCTACCCCAAGGTCTTCTAGTTTCTACTTGGGAGTTGGATTGTATGTTTCTCGTTATAGCCCCAGTTGGGCATGTTGTTGTCTATAATTACCCTCTGATGTTCAGACCAGGCAAGGCCAGTGTCAGCTCTGCAGCCCCCCTTCACCACCTCACCCTCTGTACCTAAACCAATCCAAAAGGATTTAATGGGCATACCTTGCAGGGGGTGTAATTTCACGATGCATACCATGTTAATATTACTTACAAACTGACACCCCCCCCCCATCCAATATAACATCTATGGCTTCCCCACCAGCCCAAATCCATTTTATTTATTGCCACCACGAAGGGAGGGGTTGACAATAAAGTATGCTTGACTATTCTCACCATATCAGGATGGTCTTTAATCAGATATGCCTGCAACCTTCAGCTGTTACTACTGCAATCCAGACTGAAGGCACGAGGGTGTGGATCAGACCCCCTTCATACTTATAATGCCCACCTCTGATCTATATCATACCCTCTGCAGGATGATGCTCCACTCAAAGCCTGTCCTTATCTCAGGGCAGTCAATGGGCACCCCCTTCCCGTGTCTCATAGCTAAGCATGGACACATGATAGGGAGGACAGGCATACAAACTCCTAACCCGCAGGTACTATATGCATGCTGATGCCACCTCGTACTCAGACACACACCTGCTCAGTCCATTCAGAGCATTCCTCAACTGCAGTAGTGGTTTGAGATTTCCCAAGGGGAGTGAGAATGCTTTTTTTGCACTTTCTACAGTATACCTCAATGCTCCAGTCCCTGACTTGTACATTTCGAGCTACGTTCTCTGTGTTAGATGAGCTGAGGTACTACAGGAGGTGGGAGGGATGCTGTCCCAGGGAAGGCTATTTGAGAGGGGGGTTGTATGTTTCTCATTATAGCCCTAGCTGGACAGGGCTAGCACTGTTATGTCCATGCTATACTTTCTCTGTCGTCGATTTCACAGATGCTATTTGCACCGTGCAGTTTTGTGCCGTACTATTTCATCCACGCTATTGACCGGATACCTGTCTATAGTTACCTTCTGATGTTCATACCAGGAAAGGTACATTTCCTATGTAAGTTCTTCTTCTGCATAATGATTGTGGTATGTCTAGAAATATGTAAGAGGACATGCTTAATGTGGGGATTCTGTCAGCCTTTGTACAAGTTCATGAGGTCACCCCCTTGGTTAAACAATGACTGACATAAATATAGTCAGCTCGAATGTTATGGGTCTCAATTTGCCATTGAAGAAAAAAAAAAAGAGTACTAGCCCACCTTAAATGACTTTTGACCCAAGTTGTTTCCCTGCAGGAAACCCATCTTGATCAGGCCAAAGCAGCCAAACTAGCTAGAGAGTGGGTGAAGTTGAAGTCTTTAGCATGGCCATCACTAAAAATGAGGGTTTTGTTTCTGGTTTTTTTCCACAAAGCTCTACACTGGACAATTTTGGGTGCCACAAAGGATGAGGGCAGTAGATGAGTTATGATGGAGGTAAAGACCCCAGAGGGGCAGCTAATCCTGGTCAATGTATATGATCTGAAAACAGACGAACCAGGTGTTTTACACAAACTTAGTAAAGTACTCAGCCAATTGCCAGCCCCCAGACATCAGTAATGATTGGGGGGGGACTTTAATGTCACTTTCAAGCCATGCATAGACTGTAGTGCTGGGGCAACTGAACCACATGTCAAGGCAAAAGCAGTCCTCAAGGAGCTCCTCAAAGTACATGCACTTACCGATGCATGGAGAGCCCAACATCTGAGCACCAGGGGCTATACACACTTCTCAGGGGTGCATCTCAAATCTAGTCAAACAGACATGTGGCTCTCCTCTCCTCATACTACGCTGTCTGTTCTGGACACAAAAATCCACCCCATTATAACCTCCAACCATGCCCAGCTCTCCCTCAATATGGTGTAAGGACTGCCCACTCCCCACATCAAATCATGGACGGTAGACCTTCTCCATCTTAAAGACCCTGAAGATTTAAGCTTAATAAATTGCTCAGCAGGAAGGCTGAGCTTGCTTTGTTTTGAATGAAACACTCATACTAGGAAGGAAGAAGCAAGGTTAGCAAGCTTCTTGACTATTGAGTAAAACAAAGACAGGCAGAGAGACATATACCAGGGCTAAAGGATCAGCTGGGACATATCCAGAGTGACCACCAGAACATTAATACCATAATGCAATCCTACTGCTATGGCCTATACTCCTCCCCTAATCCACCTTGTCTAACAGATATTGAACAATTCCTGCACAACCTCCCCATCCTCCTGATCCCACAAGTAGCTCCAGTCTAAGCACAAACCCTAGAATCATCAGTCTTACTCTTGGAAGTCCAGCAAGCCATAATAGCATTATATAAAGGCAAAGCACAAGGAGGGGATGGTTTCCCTATTGACTTTTACCAGTTTCTGTGTGTCTACATTAGTCCCACCATCTTCCAGATGAACCAAGAGACATGTACGACAGGCTCCATGCTACCCACCCTTGAGGAGGCAGTGATTACAGTCTGGCCAAAAAAAGGAAAGGACAAGCTGGCCCAGTAGTACAGAGTGCTGAAGCATTGGATGCCTTACCTCTCACCACGCCGGCGACCCATGTTTGGGATCGAGGATGGGTTGCCAGGGTCGGCCGGGGGGGGAGGGCTGGGAGTAGTTGGAACAGCCATCAGACTGCTCTCCTCTCCCAGATTGGGGAGATAGGCCTCCCCAGTGCTTGGCTGCCATCGAGTGGAGGCTTGGTGGTAGTGTCAGGCACTGGGGGGGGCTGGCACTAGGCCACGTGGGTGGATCGGGGGCTGTGCTTGGTGCCAATGCGCAAGTGACCATGTTGGCTGAGGCCCCTGGGGAAAGTAAGGGAGAAAATCAGTGGGGGAAAAAAACCCAGAGGCAGGATGAAGACTGACCCCCCTCCCACAGACTCCGCACCGGTGACTGGGCACATGCCACTAGTCCTGTGGCAGAGGACACCAGCATAAGGTAAGTCCCAGAGGAGCTGGGTGACAGGGCTGAGAGGATCAGTTGGAAGAGGGTAACTGTGGAGGACAAAATATCAATTAAAAAAATACAAGGAAAGGACCCACACACACCTAGCAGTTACAGGCCAATCTCCCCAATGAATGTGGATGCCAAGATCCTTGGCAAAAAATCTTGCTCACTAGATTGGAACCCCTTCTACAGGGACTTATACAGCCCAGCCAGGTAGGACTCATGAAAGGGTACAACAGTACCGACCACGCCAGGACCCTTCTCAACCTCGTACATGCTGCCAAGAAGGTCCTCACCCCACTAGTGACCTTGTCAATTGACTTCAAAATGGCCTTCAACTCCATAGAATGGGGTTGCTTAATAGGCACTATGGCATGGTGGGGGGTAAGTCCTCAATTCCTAGCTTTGGTTACGACACTTGATATCACACCAAGGTGAATGTTCTTACTAATGGACTTCATTCCCCCAGCCTCCCATTGCCGAAGAGTTCCCAGCAGGGATACCCCCTTTCCCCCTTACTTTTCATTCTGATTATTGAGCATCTGGCCATAGCACTATGAACCCATCCAGCCCTCACTAGCCTATGAGTGGGGGATGAGGAATACAGATGATTTCCTCATAGTACAGGCAGACAGGGAGGCCAGTCTGGAACCTGCCACAGAAGTCCTCAACACCTTTACAAAAGTGTCAGGGCTTAAGATTAACCAAACCAAGATGGAGTTCCTCCCCCTTAATTCACTTAATTCACAATGACAGACAGCCCCTTCATGTCTAAAGGCCTCAAGTGTACAGAAGAGGTTATCAAATACTTCTGGGTGTCAATCCACCATAACTTACATAAAATGGTGAACATGGAAATGTCCCCATTGCTGTATACAATCACCACCAAACTGAAGAGATGGGCATGCATCTCCCACTCATTAGCAGGTAAATTAGATGCCTTTAAGATGATACTGGCCCCCAAAATTATGCACATCTTGGCTCATTTACTGCTTCGAATTCTCAACAGCTGGTATGCCACACTTGGCACCATATTGGGAAGGTTTCTCTGAGAAGGAAAACAACCAAACTACGGCAAGGTCAAGCTCCATAACCATTGGAGCAAGACTGGATGGGGCCTGCCATGGCTAAAAGGTTATCACATGGCACATTTGGCAACCCAGATTGCACAATGTTTTTTCCTGTAAGGTCTATACACAGTGCAATTACCTTTTGTCTGATTTTTGTTTATTGTTTTTTTTTTTTTTTGTTCTCCTTTTTGTTAATTTGTGCATTTTCTTTCTTTTCGGCAGGGGTTTCTCTCAACTCTCCCTCCCCCATCACACCCTCTCCCAGTCATCTACTTATATAGGGCTGTGACCTATCCCCTATTTCCTGCCTAAAGAACAGGAAGGGAAGGGATGTATGTGATTACAACAAAAAGACAAAAAAAAAAGCCTGTTTCTGTTTTGTCCACCTGGAACAGATCATCTTCTTCTAAATTTGAATAATTATGTACTCTTTCTTTCCATCCACTGGCACGCACATGGATATCGTTGGCTGTAAACACTGCGGGACTCACCCGAAGGCAGGGCCACTGTTCCATATGCTCGGAGATATGTCACCTCAGGGCTCAGCTGCAGGAGGCATGGGGTGAGAGCAGCATCCTGCATAACCACCTACGGGGAAACATTTCTTTTAGGAGTGCACCTCCACATCACCAGCACCAAACCAGGCACACCTCTCCCCAGAGAACAACCAGGCCTGGGGGATGGCAACTGGTTGTAGGAAAAGGGGACAGAGCTCAGGCAACTCTCCTAAACCAATGAAGCACTCTAAACACAGCAAACAGACACACACCTCTTGCATCCATACCATCCGTAATGATAGAGGATGTCTCGGGCCAAAGGAATGCTAAATGCAACAGGGTAGCAAAACAACATCAAAAACAAAACCTCAACAGGAAAAAAAATCATAATCATAGGGGACTCCATGATTCGCAGTGTGGAACCCCCACCTCAGACAAAACAAACATGCAGATGTGCAGGTCAGATGTCTTCTAGGAGCATCCGCTTGGAGAGACACTGAACAAATAGTCAACAAAGTTAAAACGGAAGAAGAGGGAGCAAACACCCTGGTACACCTAGAGACAAATTACCTTGCTAGCTGGTCGGTCAAGGAGGTTAAGGAGCACATTGCACAGCTCAGTGAGAAACTGGTTTCATTTTCATCCAGTATTGCATTCTCTGAGATTCTGCCTTCTTGGGAAAAGGGGAAGAACAAGCAGAAAATCAGAGAGAAAGAGATAAGTGAGCTCAATGCATGGTTCAAGGACTGGTGCCACACAAAGGGGCACCACTTCATCAGAAACTGGGGCAACTTCTGGGAAAGGGAGTTTTTCGAATTCAATGGCCTCCACCTGACTAAAGATGGAGTCAGAGCACTGCGCCAGAAATGTGATGCCCACATAGGACATTTAAACTAGTGGGAGGGGAGATGACGGTATCTCTAGGAGAAGTACACATAGAGCCTGCTGTCTCTCCTCCAGCTAGCACCAAATCTACACACTCCAGGATAGCAAAAGCAGATAGCCAGGAACATAAAACCCTTTCTGACTCTGGCATTGACCATCACAATGGAAAGGGAGGAACCATAAACAGGGAAAACTACAAAGGGATGAACAATAAGATCATGGGAGACATGACAAACAAAGTGACACAGCAAGAGTGGTCAGCACTATGCCTCAGTGCACGCAGTCTGGCTAACAAGATGACTGACCTCACTGCCGCAATAGCTGAGGCAGGACTAGACTGGGTGGCTGTGACCAAAACATGGTTCACAAATAATCATGATTGGGAGGTGACTATCCCGGGGTACAACTTGTTTAGGAGAGATAGGACTGGGAAAAAGGGAGGGGGGGGAATTATTATGTTAAGGATACCATCAATGCTACAGAACATGTTGTGGAACCATGGAATAGCCTGCCAGAGGGGGTGGTGGGAGCCAAAACAGTGGAGGAATTCAAGTGGACATAGAACAGACACTATGGGATACACAAGCAGACAGCTCAGTAGGGGGTAGGAAGCCAAGGGCAGACTTGATGGCTCATACGGTCCCCATCTGCCAACAACTTCTATGTTTCTATAATGCCCTGTAATGGCTCCATATTTGTATATATTTATTTATTGAATTTTGTTGACCTGGTAAGCCCACTGGTCCTAGAAGTCCCTTTTTCAGGGGCGACCGGGGGAAGGGTGGATACAGATACAGATGGTAAGCAACTGAAATTGAACCAGACTAAGCTGTTGGTGGTATTTTTAGTGAATGGGAGAAATTTGGCCAGGACACTGGGGAAATTCCCCTACTCTTTTTCGATAAGTGCCGTGGGATCTTTAGCATCCACTTGAACTACCACCAATCCAGGCAGATGGGACCTCGGTTTAACGTCTCATCTGAAAGACAAATTATATTGAACAGGAAGTCATATCCACTCCTCTGCCAGCCAATATTTTATACAATAAAGTCCCTACACACTTGAAAGACCACCCCACTGTCTCTGTGTCCAGAGATAGGTGGTACTGTCTACATAAACTCACGGCCACAGTCCAACCCCACCCCATTTTGCACCACTATGGGGAAATAATCACCTCAATATTGAGGGGAACCCCACTGCATAGGCTGAGCTGGCCCCAGACAGGAATCCTACATATCAGAGACATACTCACTCTGGATGGTCAGCATGTTGAAACTTTCCCTGCCATTCAAAACAGAAACACTTTGCCAATGTAAGACTTCTAGTAGTATCTACAGCTCTGTAGTGCCATCACCACACATCTCCCAGGGTTACTAGGAAAAGCTGCTACTTAGGCCACCAAGCTCCCCAAAGGGAAAATGAATTTTCTGTACAAACAGCTCAGAGACTGTCATCCTGATCCCTCACAACCAGCTAAAAGAACATGGGAAGAGGTCTTGGGCATACAGATCTTGGAGTCATCCTGGGTAATGTAACTCTCCAGAGCCCACAAAGCATGCAAGGACAGGAGTTATTTAATTCAAAATAAAACTTTTCTACGCTGGTATTGCAACCCAACAGCCCTGAAGAGAATAGGCCTCCTTCCAGAGGACAGGTGTTGGTGCTGTCAGCAAGTGGTAGCCAAAATATTACACGTATTATGACACTGCCTGCGTATCCAGGCCTACTGGGTGGAAAGTCTTAATATCTGTAAACCACTATAAGAAATAAATATTCCCCTTGATGCCTCTGTGATGCTTCTACGTCTCTCTAATGATGCTGTTCACAGACATTCCCCTTCTGCCCAGTGGCTGGTAGCAGTTGGAGTAGTAGCCAATAGACTCCTACTACGCAGGTGGAGAGCCACTTATATACCCATGGTTGCAGAATGGCAGATAGCTGTGGGAGAGCTAACAGCTTTGGAGAGACTCTCCGATAGGAATGCAGAGAGTATGCATGCTTATCAAGCTGTCTAGTAGCCATATCTGACCTCAGCCTCCTGCCACAACACACACAAGTCCAGCCCTTATCCAGATGATACCCAGGCTCATGATGTAATCTCACATCAAGACGCTACCCCACTATAGTATGATGGTTTAATTCTGCATCCATCCCTTGCCACACACCTCATACCTGTATATTCAGAATTCAGAGTTACCCAATGTTTCACTTAGTTGCCTGTCTTATGATTCTGAATGTCATGCTTTTATCTACTTAATTCATATTCCTGACATGGGACTTATGGGCAGACTGGATGGGCCCTGTGGACCTTATCTGCCGTCAACTTCTATGTTTCTATGACATGTTCACTGTATTGTATAACTGTATCATCTTTACTTGCCCTGGTTTATTTTTACTTCTGTTGTTTGAACTTGGACAGTTAATAGTTCATAACTATGTTGTTATTCACAAAAATTTTCAATAAAAGGATTACTTGGAAAAAAATAATGTATGGTTCACATTAAAGACAAGTTAACTGTCTACCCCACATGTTTTAGCGACTGTATCTCTTTAAACTATGCACAGATTACCGCCACACAGATTGCTAAAGTGTGAGCTAACAAAGCCAGTGCAGGCAGTGGCTCGGGAGCAGAATGTTACCAGATAATATTAACTGATTTAGGTGCAGTAGCGGGGTAGTAGCTGCTCACAGCCAGGTGAGACAAGGAGGCATCAGCAACATGGGAGGAGGAGGAGGAGGAGGACACAGCCTGAACTTGTTCTTCAAAATTTGAAACCAATCTGGGATTCCTTTGACACCCTTCCCCATAACCTGGATTAGGAAAGTTGAAATCACACCTCCAGATGTTACTTGGCTAGGTGTTATAACATGACACCACAATAATGTGGAATACAAAAAAACAAGGACAAAATGGTATGAATTACAGAGATTCATTTTATTCATTGTTCACTTAGAAAATATAATGTTTCAAGGAATCATTTTCTTTACATAGCTTGCATAGCTGTGGTACAACCATTGACATGAACAGCAGCTGGCATCACTGTAGTAGATCGTGGGAAAGGAAGGACACAGACACAGCAAGTAGGTGCAGCAAGACTAACTTTGTCAGGCCGAGGGTTTTATTTTATCAACATAACATAACAGATAAATGGACTTTTGGTTGAAAAATAAAAAATGAAAATAAAAAAAAAACATAGCTCAAAGCAACATCATAGTTCTAACCACTGTTCAACTTCTGATATAGGCTATAACATCACAGGAAGGGTAATTATCCCACCTGTCTCCTCAAGGTCTGAATGGAGCTGTAGACTGCTTAGGTTCAGCACTGCACCGACCCACCAAACATCTGATCCTATCCACCTTAGAACAGTCTTTTATATCTGGTGGCCATCAGTTGACTACCCTAGGCTCCACCCACTTTTTATTTTATTGTACAAAAGTTTCTAAATAACACAGGTTTTATTTCAAACAATTACTGTACGATGCACAGGGTTAGTATTTTTCTATATAAGGTTTCATGGCTTAAAATAATAAAATAATAAAAGATAGATTTGTGGGATGTAGCTCACATAGGCTCCTCCCTCAGGCTGCCAGTATATAAGTAGAGTGCAATATGGCCGTCTGGCTCTTTAATAATAACTGAACGGCACTGGGGTAGGACCTTGTGACGCTACTCCACAAGCCTTGGCAAGTGAACAAACATTTGAAGCATTTGGCCCGGATATTCAGACTGCGCCAGGCTGAGGCACAAGCCTGGGTGCAGCGCAACTTGGCTGCGCAGGGGCATTGACAGGGTGATATTCAACGGAGCTGCGCCATGGCACAGCATCACTGAATATCGCATCCTGGCCACCACGCAGTGTGCATGGTGCAGTGGCAGTGCGCCACTGCAAGTGGCCAGAGTGGAGCAGAGGGATGCGTTAGTGCAAGTTCCATTGCGCTAGGTGCAACAACCGCGATATTCAAAAGTGCACAGCAAATGGGGCCATAATGTATGCAAAGCGCAAATGGGGCCATTTGCATGTCATTATGGCCCCATTTGCATGCAGGTGCACCAATCCCCAGTGACTTGTGCCTGGCGCCCTGCCAGGCAGCAGCCATCGGGGACCGACACCCCCTGCACATCGCGGCAATGAGCCCCTCTGCCCGATCGTGGGCATATGTAGAATAGATACCGTCCAATATCCCTGGTGGTCAGTGGACTGCTCGCAGCGTCGATCGGGCATATGTAATAATAGGAGAGCTCACGGTACCCCCCTCCCAACCGCCCACTGAGCCCCACGCCCGCTCCCCGGTCAGCGGCGGGCAGCAGCACCCACCCCTGCTGCCCCACCACCCGCACTGACAGTGTGCGGTGGGGCTGTGCGCCCATTGGTCCACAGCGTGAGCCAATGGGTGTGCAGCCATTACCATTAATAGTCCAGATATGTGAATGGATCCATTCACATATCTGGACTGTGTAGACTGGTATGGGCTGCACACCTGATCGGCTCACGCTCAGACCAATGGGCGACAGCCTACCATACACTGTCGTCGGTGGGTGGCAGGGCGGCAGGCGGGTGCTGCCACCCGCCGCTGATGGGGAGCGGGCGGCCCAGGGCAGGTGGGAGGGGCAGTGAGCTCTCTTATTATTACATATGCCCACTTACTGGATGCGAGTGGTCCACCGGACCACCAGGGATATAGACTTTGCTTTTGTAACATATACCCACGATCGGGCTGCGAGTGGTCCACTGGACCACCAGGGATATTGGACATATCATTTTACATGGATGCCCTCAATTGGGCATGGGGGGGCGCTGCCACGAAGGTACAGCCAGAGCTCAGGTGGCAGCTACCGTGTTGTGCCTTGCAATACGGCAGCTCACCTGTGGGTGGCCAGCTGTTGTTCCTTTTTTTTTGGCTCATCTGTGTGCAGCGCAAGTAGGAGTTGTGCATGCATGGACTCAGCACATCCTGGGCTGAATATCGGGATATGCAAGTATGCATGGGCACGCCCCCCACCTGCACCGCATACATTACTGATGCGCTCTGGCGCGCTCGATTTGTGCCAGGCACCATCTCCGCTTGAATATCATGTCGAGGCACATAGATAAAGACATGAAAGAACACTGTTGCGCCCATGTGCAACCCTTCTGAATATCCGGACCAATGTGTTTTGTCCCTGTAAAAAGAAATAGGGTTACCACCTTTGAATGAAGTAAAAACCAGATCCTAAGTTCCGCCCTAGCCCCACCCCTTTTCATGACTCATCATGCATTGTTTCTCCTAGAAAGCCATTTGTTATATCAATAAAAGACAAGACTTAAAGCAACAGTTCAAAAATGTTAAGATACTGTACTATACCTGTTAAAGTTACTTTCCTAGGTTCTTCCTAGTTATTTATTTACTAATATATTTATTTATCGACATTGGTTTACCAGACAAACATAAAGAGATACAAGAAAACTAATTTACAGATATGATCTGGAGGGACCCAAGGGGAAATGCTGTAAATAGCACACAACAGTATGCATGTTATATAATAATAAAGAAATTGTTTCCTATAATGTGTACTTTATATCTTTTTCTGGCTCCTTTTCCTTTTCATGTCCACAGTACTATTTCAAAGCCAAAGAAGTTACCTTACTTTTTTCTTGAGGAAAATAAATTAATTTAAAACATTTAAAAATGCCTAAATTCTGTTAGATGGAAATGTTTACCAACAAATGAAAGTGGAAGACAACTGGCTCTGGTACTGTTACAAAAGGTGGGGGGTGGGGGGGATAGCTTTGCTGCTATGGCACTTTAAAATGCAGTGGAAAAGATTAAGTTAAGTAAGTGCCATACTTTACTCCTCCCAGGTTGACTGCTTTCACAAACAAAAAGGCTATATTGACAATAGAACTCGTTTATAACATGGATATGCAGCTGAAACAATGAATGATACAACAAAATCTGTTTCAAAAGTATGTGAACACTCAAAATGGCTCAAAAACCTGACCAGCACAGAGCAAAACTGGATTACCTGATAGGGACCTTGAAATACATACCTCTCAACCTCTTGCCTCATGAATCAGGGACAAGGCTTAAAAAAATCAGGGACAAAGACCCCAAATCAGGGACACATCTTAAAAACTGGTGCTGTTCACTCATAAAGCTGACAGAATAAAGGGATTTGTGGTAAGATGCATTTTCTGAAGAAGAACAAGTATGTTACTTCAATGTTTGACATTATTTTCTGCTTTTAATCCCCACTGCTCTGTCACAAAAACACAAATTTTATGAGGGACAGAGGAACATTTTGAGGCAAAGTCAGGGACGTCCCTGAAAATCAGGGACACTTGAGAGGTATGCTTGAAAACCTGATCACCAGGTAAAAAACCTGATAGGTGGCAACCCTAAAAAGAAATCATAAGATAGACAGAATAACATTAAGGCATCGCTAATACATTTTGTTGTGCCCTGAAAATGCATCTGTTTCACCATTTGTCCATAGGTAATGTGACCCTAGACCCTAGAAAAGCTAAAAAAAACATGTAAGTGTACTACCATAGTTGCATCAGACATACTTTACTATGCTAATGCAGGGAGCGAGGGACAGAGAGGCAAGAGATGCAGACAATGATATCGTAAGTCACATCTTGCAACACCGCTCTGTCTTCTCACAGCGTGCACCAAAGAACCTGCAAGCTTCTAAAGCTATACACCTAAGGCCCTTCAAGAAAACAAACAAGTGGTGAAGCAGACTCTTAATTCTTCTGCTTAATTCTCCTGCTTCAGTTTGTCTGCGAACATTATTACCATGGATTGGCCGGAGGTACGCAGAACACAGACAGCTCGCAATCGCACAGCATATTCCGGTCCAGTCCGAGCATTTGAGGGGACATTCTTTTATTCTTTCCTTTACAACAGATTTGGTTGGGAGGTTGGGAGAAGTACAGAAGTATATTTCTTTCTTTTCTGCGTCCCCTCCTGACCGGCTTAACCTTTTTTTTTTCCCCCGGGGCATATTGAAAAAGTCAGACGCGACATGCGGCTTGCATTCAAACCAACCTAAATAAACAATTTCATTTTGTGAGCTATGAGCTGCGGCAGCATCTCATAGACTTGAACAGTATTTTGACTGCATGATTGGGGGTATTTAAAAGCAGACTGCTGCCTTCCTATGGGGGATCATAGGATTGTAAAAGAAATCAACAACAAATAGGCAGTGGGGGGTATAGTGGACACAGGACCACAGAACCTTCTCGGGACCCAGAGAGGGAATCAAAAAGGGATAGCAGAAGACCCCGTTACAGGTGATCTTCCTGTTGGGGGAAATTACAGCAAAAGAAGAAAAAGAGGAAAAGAAAGGTTAGCAGGATAGATGCTACTGCAATAGTCTTCAAGAAAGCAACAAAAGGGTCACAACAGAGAAGGGGGGTCCACTATAACAATTACATCTTATCAAGGTAGTCAATATATATCTGTTACACTCTTCCAGTTGGCACTCTCTTCCAGAAGTGTCTGATGCTCCACATCAGTTGCACATGATTCTGTGGTCTCACCCATCTCCTTATGTAATGCTTTATCTGATCCAAATTAATATATGTAGTACGTAGTTATCAGCTCCAAGCCGACAGGGAATATGCATCACTCTTGCAATCCACAGCTGCTTCCATGACCCCTGCAGCCTCTCAGCCAATTCCCCTGACACCAGCTCCAACTGCACTGGTCTTTCTGTGAATGGTTAGAAGACAAAAATGATGGTGAAAATAAGAATGAGTCCTCTAAATTTTGAAAAGCTATAAAAGCTATGGAAGGAATGTCAGCCCCTACAAACTTATCTAGGCAGATTTAAACTGGAAATAAGTTAATTACAGGTAAACTAATAATAGTGGAGGAATTACATTTGTGCTTTGCCTCTGCAGGGATGACTTCTGAAAACCCTTTTAGCCAATATTCCTTTACCTAACCAGCAGTTGTCTAACTTGACAACAAATAGTTATGATCTTTTTCAGTTTCAGCTGTTCTCCTATTTGCATGTGGAATGGCTACTTCAGAACTTTCATCCCAAAAAATATGCTGGTGCTGATAATAATAATAATAATAATAATAATAAATTTTATCTCACAAAAGTGCCTTTCCAATACCAAAACACTTTACAAAAGGTAAAATTAAAGTAATAAAATCAGTCATTAAATATAATATAAAATAGCAAGCAAACTAAATAGAATTATTCATACAACTCCATTAAAGGCCTGGCACCATAAGAAAGTATTTAGAGCCTGTTTAAAACTTCCCACTGTCGTGCACTCCCAAAGCCAATGGGGTAGAGAACTCCAGAGGGTAGGGGCCACATACATGAAAGCCCGGGCCCCAGAAGACTTCAACGACACCCTCAGAATCTCCAGCAATCCCTCGTCGGCCGGACAGAGCTGTCGTTCAGGGCGGTAAGGAACTAGAAGCTCTTTCAAGTAGTCAGAGCCAAGTCCATGTAGGGATTTATACATCAGCAAATCAACTTTAAAGGTGATCTGCCACTGAATTGTCAGCCAGTGCAGAGTGTGCAGCACTGGAGTAATATGAGAACTTCGAGGACTCCTCATCAACAATCATGCTGCTGCATTCTGCACTAGCTGCAAGCGATGGATATCAACCGCAGGAAGCCCTAAGTACAGGGAGTTGCAATAATCAAGGCGCGAGGTCACAAAGGCATGGACCAGTGTAGGAAGATCCCCAGATGGAACCAAGTGCTTGATCCTGGTGATGTTCCTAAGATGATAAAAGGACAACTTGATGACTGCTGACACCTGAGATTGTAAAGTCAGCCCATCGTCTAGTACCACCTCCAGGTCCCGCACCCATTCAGAGGTCAGGATTTGGACACCCCCTAGATAAATTCCAGAGGGCTGACCAGTCCTCGACCTCTCTATCCGATGACCTGGGTCCACCACCAACATCTCAGTCTTTCCTGCATTCAGCTTTAACTAACTCAAATTCATCCAGCCCTGGATTTCAGCAAGGCAGTTGTTAAATACCAGGAGCGCACTATCCTGGTCAGGTGCAAAAGACAGGTGGAGCTGGGTATCATCAGCATTGCAGTGAAACCTCAGCCATACCATCTCACAATGTCTCTGAGGGGCAGCATATACACTGCAAACAACATGGGGGACAGCACTGAGCCCTGAGGGACCCCACATGAGAGGGCAAAAGGGTCCGAGGAAAAAATCCCAGACACTGCTCTCTGAGTTCTACCTGTTGTTCATCAAAATTGGTTATCCTACCTTAACTGACCTCATAACCCATCTCTTTAACCTGTCAATAGCACAATGTGAAATTCCACTAATGTGGAAAACTGCTCACATACTCCCCCTTTTTAAGTCAGGGGATAAGGCCTCCCTAAGTAATCACAGGCCTATCTCCATCCTCCTGGTCTTAGCCAGTTTACTAGAAAGATTGGTGAATGAGTAGTTCAGAGAATTCCTTGACAAATTTAAGATCATCACCCCAACTCGACTAGGTTTTCGAGCTCAGCACAGTATGTCAACTGCTCTAATTAATGTTACCAACCACTGGCTTACGGCTCTCCATCATAAACTCACCAGTGCAGCAATCATCCTAGACCTTAGCAAGGTTTTTGATACTGTTGACAATAATACCCTCCTGAGTAAACGTATGAGTATCAGTACAGATGCCGTAGCCTGATTTAGGGAGTATCTTTCTGGGAGAAAATAGCAGCTAAAGCTGGAAAACTTGTCATCCTCTTGTGCCCACATTTGCAAAGGGGTGCCACAAGGATCCATACAAGGACCATTTTTATTTATGATTTACACCAATGATTTGGGATCAAACATTGTAAAGCTAAGCTACACCGATACACAAATAACAGTGTTCTGCATGTTCTAATCCCACCCCGACTATGGCTATGGATGACCTCCAGTGTGCATTTCATCAACTCCAAATCAGTCTGTGTGCCTCAAATCTGCTTTTAAATGCTAAAAAAAACAAATACATGGTATTATCTCCCAAACAATTTTTACCCTTTTCTTCAATAGGCATTACTGCTCTGTTGGGGATAAGCTGGAATTTGTAGAGTCCTTCAAATACTTGGGCATGTGGTTGGATAGCAAACTATCCTTTAGTACACATTTGGATAATCTTTGTAAATAGCTGCACCAGAGACTTGGTTTCTGTTTCAGCTCTGAGGTAAAAAAAAAAAGGCTAGTTCAGGTGACCTTCTTTCCCTTGCTAGACTATGGCAATATCCTTTACAGAAGCACCTCAGTTTCTAATCTGTCCAAATTAGATGTGCTGTACCACAGAGCCCTCCATTTCATCTCTGGCCTGCATGCCATAACATACCATTGTTTCCTCTATGCAGCAGTTAGTTGGACTTCACCTAGGATCAGAAGGCTCAGAAACCTACATATGTGCTCCTTCAAGGCCATGCAGAACTTGTTACCATCGCATATATCAAATCTCTTTCATGGATCTACTGGACTGAGCAGCCTAAGAAAACATAGCACTATTCTGCTTAATATCCCAAGACATTCCTAGAAATTTGAAAAACTGGCCTTTAGCTGCGTTGCCCTTACATTTTGGAACACCTTGCAAGAATCGTTTAAATTGAACTTGCTCATCAGTTCCTACTGTTTTACATTTTTACTTGATCAGTTTTGTGGTGACAAATGTAAATTATATGAAAACACCCTGTAAGTTGTGCTTTGCTGTAGTGTTAAACTGCACTTAAATGAAGCCGTCTGTAAGCATAGACTCAGCCTTCATACCGCAATATAATTTTTTCCTATTGTTTCTAGACCTAGTTTTAAATCTCGCATGTTAGCCTGTTTTCCAGCAGGTCAGATTTTTGAGGGTTGATGCAGAGGTTGCATCACACCCTCCATCAAACCCTTGCATTGCTGCAGCTATGGCGTTAATACCTGCCGCAACTGTACCCAATTTTATGATCGAGGCTGCAGCTGCAACAAGGAACCTGTTTCACAGCAGCATGCACCAAACTTCAGATGCAAGTTCTGTCTAAAGGGTCTCCAATATTGATGCAAGCTAGACCACAAGAAGATGGTCTAGAGAGTGTCACTTTGCATCAAGGGATTGAAAATCCCTTTAGATTGCCACAAGCCTGGTGCACTCTATTCTTGGTGCACCTGGGTCTTGCAACAATTGTACACATTTGAAAATCCGGCACAGATCAGGCTACACTTTAAACATTAACAAGAGAGAGGCCCTCTAGGTTAACTATGAACCCACACTCTGGCTACAAAATAAATTCCTAATTAAATGGGACGGCTCCTCCCTGAAGCATTTAGGAATACGGATTCCCATAGATTTATCCCAATTGTACAAACAGAACTATATCCCTCTAATAAATACATTGCGGAATGACATGAGGAGATGGGATCTTCTCCCAACCTCCTTCTATACTCGTACGATGTCCTTGAAGATGATTGCACTGCCCCGTCTCCTATACCTTTTTCAGTGTGTTCCCTGCATTGTTGATCCGAAAGAAATATTATCATGGCAAAAAACATTTGTGGCCTTCCAATGGAGTCACAAGAAACCTCGTCTTAACCTTAGGAAACTTTCCTCCCTAAAACAATGGGGAGTATCATCCCTTCCATACTGATTACTGGGCTGTTGCCCAAATGCACCTGGCATTGCTGTGGGGAACCCGACATACCAGGCAGCCTGGAAACAAATAGACTTACCTAGGGAACAATCCTCCTTACCTGCATTACTTTTCTCCTCCCCTTTACTGCAATGAGCCCTGCATAACACTTGAAAGCTACCTCTACTATATTGAAGGTTGGAAGAGAGGAACCAAGAGTAAACAGATACTAATCCATTCCTGGAAATATCAATGGTTTATAGCAAAGAAGCAATTTGATTCCCCTGAGGTTAGGTCTTGGTATAACTCTCAGATAAGGAAAGGCATAGTAGCTCCTTGGCAAATAATGAAAGGGGATGTTCCCATAACTTTTGAAGAGGCCCAAGGGAGATTTTCCTGGACTGAAAAGGACAGACTGTTCTTTTACCAAATGAGGGACTACACAATAACTCAACTTAGAGCAAGGAGGAGAGAGTCACAACTTTATGAGGATCAGACCCCATTTTTACAGACTTGGTCCTCTCCATCTGGAGAAAAGGCCATTTCAATAATTTATAAATTCTTAATTCTGTTACATAAATACTCTATGGAGTCAGTCAAGGCGAACTGGGAAAAAGAACTTAAACAAGTAATTAGTGTTAAAGATTGGCCAAAAGTATGGAAAAATACTTGGTCTACTACCTCCTCTCCCTTGTGGAGGGAATTTATGTGGAAGATGAGAACAACATTTTTTTTAGTACCCACAACTCTGGCTCGGAGAAATCCAGGGGTACCGGAAAGTTGTTGGAGGGGGTGTGGAGAGAGTAGGGCTATATATAAACATGTATTTTATGATTGCCCTTTATTAAATACTTTTTGGTCCCTTGTCTCGGGTTATATAATAAAGATCTTTGGTAATCACCTTCAAGTGACAGAGATTAATTTATTGTTGGGTATACCTCCAACGGGAATGAGAGACAAACACACATTATACTTGTGGGCTATTTTGTTGGGGGCAGCATACAAAACAATTACTAAAAAATGGCTCCAAACCACCTCACCTACTGTAGGGGAATGGAAATCCCTAATACTGAATATACAACATAATGAACAAATATGATATGCTCTAAATAATAGAATAGAAATTTATACTACTAGATGGACCAGATGGAAATTAATTCAGGAAGAGATTTTGTAGATTAACATTGAGGTGTTTTATGACAAGATGGGAAAAGAAATTTTCAGCAAATTGACAACTTGGTCACGTGCCACCTTCCCCCTAGAAGCTCTTTCATGTGATAGATAAGAAATGAAATAAAGAATTGAAAATCCCTTTCTCTCCTTATCTGGTTGAATAACAAAAATATGCTATTAGCGCCTTTCAGGTCCGATTCTCAATGCCTAGTGTCTGTCTTCATCCCAGAATTTAATCCCGATATTATGTATTTAGCACTCAATTACTTGAATATATTGTGTGTTTCTTTTTATAAAGTCTTATTGTTTGTACATATTTGTTAAGATCAACAAAACATGTCTGTACAATGAACTACATTTCAGAATAGTTAAAAGCGGTTAAACCTGAGAATGTACAATAGTGTAAAAGAATGTAACGGAAAATATGCAACCATTAAATTAAATAAAGGAAGTATAAAAAAAGAGAAAATCCGGCACAGTATTTAATTTTTATCTTTTTATTTATTGGTTTTTGTAAGCAAAACACTTACAAGACAAAGTTACATAGAAGGATAGCATTACAATGCAGTACAATCAATGTTCACTTATAAAGAGCTATTGAAAGACACTCCCTCTGGGGGTACCTCATGGGATGGATTCCCATTTGAGAACTGCTTACACAATTATATATCCAACACATACAGCCCAGGAAGGACAACAGGGAATCTCAAAAGGTTGTGTATACTGAATTGCCCTATTTCCAAAGTGACTCTAAGATCTAACTGATTCCCCCATTACAAAGATTTTATACATATAAAGACACTATTCCCAAGACTCCCAGGAAACAGTGAGATATTCCATTACAATATAGTATTATAGATCTGTAGCAACAACAACAATAAAATGAACTATTGGGGAGAGTATATTTATCATATGGCTGATTTTAACTTAATAGCAAGGCACCCCTGTTATATTCATTAATGTGCAGAAGCTGTAGTCTAACACAAAAGGTCCACGCACATTTAACAGTCTCTGCTTAACTAGTAAACTTATACCAAAAACTAATACCAGAAACTTGTCGCTTGACGTACATTCATGTAGTCAAAGACATTAATTCAAATGGGAGTCGCCACTTTAATACTGCCATAGTAACTAATTGACCCAGACACGAAACAACCACTGTCATTAAAAGTTCAAACTGCAACAGGAATAGCCATGTCAAAAGTCCGTTTTAATCAGTACATGCCTAATTTGTATTTAAGGGCAGAGTCTCTAAAACAAATCAACCATCCCAGGCCCCATAGTCTGGAGCTCATATTACCAGCACGGCCGCCTTGCTCGGTCTTCATCGGAGGAGTTCCCATCATCGTCTCCCCTGACCAACTCCTGCTCTATAAGTTGGACCAATTTGTCGGCTTCTCATCTCATTGAACAAGTATTGTTGGCCATTCCATGACAATCGGAGCTTGGCCAGTAGAAGTAACTGGTGTTGTACCTTTAATTGATGAAGCCAACCCCACAGACCATCAAATGCTTTACAGCATTGGCAGGTGCTATACGAAAGGTCTGGGAACAACATCAGGACATCGTTACCATATTTTAGAGTCCTGCAGCATCTGGCAATAGCAAGGGCCCGGTCTCGATCTCTGATGTCAGTACAAACTATCAGAAATGTCGTTGGAGCCACAGGGTCAGTCACTTATCACAAAGGGGTAATTTGATATGTCTTCTCTATAGACAAGGGAGGATCAGTTTCATCAGGACCCAATATGTCTGGTAAAAGTGTTCTGGCAAAGGAGAGGCCATCTTCCCCTTCAGCAGTCTCGGTCAGCCCTATCACTCACAAATTCCTCTCTCTCACTTGATTCTCCACAGTCTCCAGTCTTTGACAGAGAAGCACATTTTCTTTATCAACTTAGCAGTTGCATCCATTGATTTAAGAATGGAGGATTCCAAGCACTGCACCATAGTTTCACACTGCTCCATTCTTGTCTCCAAAGCTGAGACTCTCGGTGTGAGAGTATCAAACTTTTTATCTAAATCTTGCACAGTTTTTACAAGTTGGTGGAGGGTGGTGAGGATAGAGGTTAATAAAGCCTCTTCTGACTGTGTGTCAACAGAGCCCAAGGCTCCACCATGTTGTACAGGCCTCTCCTCCTGATTCTGCTTCTTGGGAGCAAAAAAGTCACCATCAGATGCGGTAGCCCCTTTTGTTTTGCCCATCTTGCCAATCAGCGTAATATGAGCCACAATCTGGAACACTTCAGAAGCTTTCAGTGATGGAATTACTTAGATTCTTATAATTTTTTAAAATTTTCCCTGGGAGCGCAAGTAATTTGCTGCTTCTTCTTGGCTGCTCAGCAGTGCCTTCTCTTATTTAATTTTTTTATCACTCCCTATATTACGTTATCCACCTTATTTCCTTCTGTAATGTTATCTGTCCTAACCAGGATCTCCTTGTAAATGAGCATTGCTCAATGGAGCTTTTTTCCTAGTAAAAGAAATAAACACAATAAACACCATCTCGATGGGATTTAGCTCTAGTCATTCAGGTGGCGCCCTGACTCAGTTCACACCATTTATGTAGACTCCTGATGCTGCATGATTTTAGTCATTGTCTGTAAAATAGAAAGAATGAAGGTACTGTATTATGTAGCCCACAAAACTAGTGTACTGTACAGTACAGTACAGTTCTGGAGGCCACACCTCCGCAAGGATATAGATGCATTGGAGAGGGTTCAGAGAAGGGCAACCAAGATAGTGCAGGGTATGCAGGGAAAGTCATACGAGCAGAGGTGTAAGGAGCTGGATCTGTACACACTGGAGACAAGGAAGGAAAGGGGAGACATGACTGAAACTTTTAAATATGTAAAGGGGCTCAATAACGTGGGAGAAGTGGGTTTACTTAAGAGGAAGGAGGGGGTCAGAACTAGAGGGCACTGCCTCAGACTGCAAGGAAAAAGATACAGGGGCAATGTGAGAGGCGTTTCTTCACGGAGAGGGTGGTGGAGCCCTGGAACAGACTACCAGACAGAGTGGTGGGGGCTAAATCGGTGGAAGAATTCAAGAGGCATGGGACAAGCATATAGGGCTAGGTATCAGGGGAGGGTGGGGGGCTAGCAGGAGGGGAGGTGTGGGGAGGGCCAACTAGATGGGCCAGTCTGGTCCTTTTTCTGCTGTCAAGCGTCTATGATTATATGATCCCCACCCTGAAATACAGAGTTTTATTTAGTTTTTATCGATGACCAAGAACTAATCATGAAAAATCAAGGCAGTATACAATAGCAGCAGCAAATTAAGGTATACAATCACATACCAAATGATAGTTCCACTGAGTAACTGTCAGTAGGAATACTGTATGATTCTAGTGTAGCCCCTCCCTGGTGCCATCCTAGAGAGGTCCCCTATCCCTGCCATGCAGGTCTGACCACAGTTGAGGGGCCTGGGTTCCCGTTAGCTGATACATGGGGGTCCTTCCCAAAGTTACAAACAAAATGGTGGCGCCTCCACCCAGAGTACATTTAATGAGTCTGAGTTCTGCCAGTACAACCCCCTGGGATGTCATACCAACCCACCTCCCCAATACAGTTACCCCAGCCATTGACTTGCCCGGTCCAAACATCCCAACCTTTCACACAGTTAGCATGTTCAAACTCAGCTACTAACATGCTCACTAAAATCAGGCTCTTGAGTCGGCACTTTCTGAAACAGTAACAACACAATTTATTTACATGGGGAGGGATTAGGACGGGGTAATGGAATAGAGATCAAGCGGGTGTTTGTTAATTTGCATTTTGAAAATGTGGCATTTTAAAGATGCGGCATTTTCCTCATAATCATTTCCCTTTTTATGTCTCCGAGACCCACACTTTAATTAATGCAGCCACCATTTCTCTACCCAATTAACTGCTGCAGGTGCTACCATAACCCAGTCCCACTGGTACTAGTTTATAACGATGCCCTGAGTTTTGTCCCTGGGTACCCAGATGTCAGTTGCAGGCCTGAGGTGCAGCTGGTTGGCCGGCGTTGGCATGCTTGCTGAGTTAAATTAACTTTTTCCTCTAATTGTGCTGACATTCCTACACCATTGGGCATACTTGAACATAAATTATATACAGTCCCCAGGATGTTGCAGAGCAATTCTTGCTGTTACTCATGGTTCTACAGAATCAATCTTAGGGTGGCACAGCTGACTGAAGTCCTGGGGTTGATGGAAACAGCACATGCAGAACCGGGCTCGATGCTTGAAGAGACAAAGATGCTGCCGCTGGATCTTCAGGCTTGATTGAAGGTCTTGCAGCATGTCTCCTTCAGCCTATTGAAGCCCATTGCAGAGCACATATGCAAGGCCTGCCAGTCACAAGGGAGCCGGATCTGGGAGCGGCCCCATGGCCCGGCTCCCTCACAGGTCAGAGCACCCCAGCACTCGGGTACAAGACCTGTGGCCCCCTGAAGCCAGCAGGCCCAACTTGATGGGGGTTAGCGAGTTCCCCACCTGGCCCAGGATTTAGATCATTGTTGTCTTCCTGGCCATACCAGTTATGAGGTGTAGCCAAAGCAGTCTCTATCACCTTTCTCATCTGGATCTCGAACAGTCGTGGCAGGTTCCTGCAGACTAGGAACCCCTGCCCATCTTTTGCCTTTCACAGTCTCTCCATCTCTAGAAAGGAGCCACTCTCGCTCTGGCTACCACACAGTTCAAAAACATCTCTTTTCTCACTCAGGACTTCTCTCAAACCCTCTGATGAACAACTAATATTCTCCTCACCATACAGGTGCAAATGAACTCCAAAGAGATTCTCTCTTCCATTTTATCTGGACAAAACTTCGTGACTTTTTCCAGGCTCAGAGAACCTTTGTCTTTTTTTCCAGGCTCAAGACACAACCTTTGTCCTTTTTCCAGGCTCAGGGCACAACCTTTGTCCTTTTCCATGCTCAAGCCACAACCTTTTTCTTCATCTTATCACTGTGATACATCTTTCTGCCACAGAAGACTGTCCTAGGAACCTGCAGTTTTCTTCCTTTTCCAGCAAAGCTGCTTGCACAAACTTTCTTCTCCTTACTATCTTGATGGGGAAAGGCACTGCCAGACCTGGGGGACAGAGTGGTGGCAACCCCCAGGCAGGGCCTTTCCCAGTCATGCAGCACCATTCTCTCACAGGGGCAAGCGCCCCTCTTCCTGTGGAGGGGCTCTCCCCAGACTGACTCCAGAATCAAAAGCTCTGTCTTCTTGGGAGCTTTTTGGCAGCCCCCCCCCCCATTGGCTGAAGCCACTGTCCTTTCAGAAAATTAATATGTGTGAGGCTCCCACGATGCCTCATTGGCTGTTCAAAACAGTGCCAGAATATTCCCCGGTATTTTTCCCCAAGAGTCTGTTCACACAGTCCCACTGTCCTCCTGTAAAATCCTGGCCCTTTAATTGGTGGAAACTACATCACATGGCTGCTATCACGGCTACTAGCAAAACAGCTTGCATTCAGTTCCTCTGAAGTCCCACTTCACTGTCCGTGTGCAGCTAGAACAAACATTTATTTTTAGTAACAACCCCACTATTTGGTAGCCATCCCTTTACCCTGTTTCACATTTTTACCACCAGTTAACATTTTTACCCATTCCCCTGTCTGTTGCTACTGCTATTTTACATGGCCTCAGGCAGCACATATACAGCCCCATTACATTTTATACAGTGTCCCAGCTTTACCACCTTAATGTAGCCCACATAGACACATTTATTTAAACATTGCCCCTTTTTCCCTGGCACACCCTCACAACACTTATTTATGTTATATATTTGTTTGACTGTCGCTAGTGCTGATATCTATGACCCCAGGTGCCACACAAGTACGGGCTAATTAATATTTATGAGACATTCATTAATATGCATAAGGCGGCTCCAAATCTTTGAGAGCAATTGGCTCACACAAAACCCGGTCTCTGTTTTACTTCTACCTCTCCAGTCTAGCTAACGGCTCTGGTCCCCTTTTTGCTCTAATGTGGGACCCTGGCCAACAGAGAGGCAAATGAAGTGGCCACTGAGACAGCTGGTCAATATTTGCACATTTGCACATGTGCAGAGCATTGGTAAGCACCCGAAGGTGCAAAAACAAAATGGCTACACTGTGCGTCGGCTCCCTCAGCCCCGCTCTTGCCCAACTAATGCAGGAGCCGGAGGGAGAACTCAGGGGACCATGGAGGATTTGCAGGGGGAACAGCCAGGACCAGGGAAAAATAAATGGGGGGGTGTGGAACAAACCCCGGGTAAATGGAAGCCCTAAAGGGGGCAGTCAGGTAAACCCCCAGGAAAGGGGAATTACACTCCCCCTTCCCTTAAATGCTTGGCATTCCTGCCAAGCCCCAACTCATAACCTGGCTCCATCAGAGCAATAATCACCATTTTCATTAAATCCACTACAATCAATAAATATTTATTTATTTAGCTTTTGTTAACCAGCTACGGTATCATAGCCATTATTATGACTATTTTCAGACATGACCCAGGAGGTTACAGACATTTTAGGCAGTCAAACAATTTACAGACATTCGTACAGAGGATAAGCAACAACAACATGAAACAGAGAATCTACAAGACATTTCAAGTAATAACAGTGATAATATGATGCTAGAAACAGGTAGGAAAAAAAATTACATAATTCATACAATCATAGGTACTAGAAATGTTGCATACCATCCATGCTAAGTGCTACATATTACAGTAGTCAGGTTCCAGAGAGAGATGATCATTGAGTGATTGGAGACAGGAAATAAGAGCAGCCTATGGAGGGTTAAAAACAGGTGCATTGGGCGCTCTTGACCAGGGAAGTGTGATGCATTTTTTAAAGGCAGCATGATTAGGGGCAGAGCAAATGTCAAGTGGGAGGGAGTTACAGTACTTTGGGGCCTGGCATCAGAAAGCTGAGGTACCTTTCAGAGTCTTACACCTGGGAGTACTTAGTAGAGGCAGCGCAGAGGAGCGGAGGCCATAGGCGGGGGTTTGGGGCACTAGCATGGTTACAAGAGAGGTAGGAAGACCAGTTCTAATGATATTATCTAGTAGCATACCAAGGGCAAGAAGACAATGGGCAGATGGAGAGGACCACCTTAGGTCTGAACATAGCAGGCAATGGTGTTTCAGGTGTGGGAAAGCTGAGGCATAATGACAGATATTGTTATATGTTGTGTCCCATTTACTGAGTGTGGTTTTAGAGGCATTTGTATAGGTGATAGCACCATATGCTAGGGATGGGAGTAGAATGCCCCTGGCAAAAGCCAGTCTAGCAGAAGGAGTGAGCATGGGAGTAGAATGCCCCTGGCAAAAGCCAGTCTAGCAGAAGGAGTGAGCATCCAACTAGTTCTGTAAGCAATGCCTAGTTTAATGTTGACTGATTTGCATGTGGTCATGATGTGTTGTTCGAAACTGACTGATTCATCAAGTAGGACGCCTAAATACTTAAAAGAAGTTACCGCCATAAGAGAGGAGTCATTTGCACAGGAGACATTAAAGAGGCTGCGATTAGCATTAAGTTCGGCAGAGGATCCAAAGAGCATGCCCTGTGTTTTACTTATGTCTAAGATAAGTCTATTGTTGTGGTTCCAGTCTTGGATTTTCAGAAACGTAGAGGTTAGATGTTTATTTATTTCCTTTATATGTGCCAAGGAAATGTAAAGTACAAGATCATCTGCATATAAAATAGTTGATTTACCACAGCAAAACGTGTAACATCCTATTCTATACACATAATTACCTGTTCTGTCAAACAACATCATATCACATCCTATCTTAGACAATTTCCAGCTATTTTTGCAATTACACACATTTCCCATGCCTCAGAGCTTCAGATGGTGTTAAACCTGCCTGGGGACCCTTCGCTTAAAAAATGTTAGGTGGTGCAATTTTTTTTTGTGCAGTTTCTACCTTTGACCACTAGGGGGCATGCTCCTCTAAAATTCTCATTGACCAGCAATGAAGTCAACCCAAGCCAGATTTGGTGCCAAAACACCTCTTTAGAACCTTCCATAGACTTTCCACCATTTTAAGGGTCCCCAATATTTTATGAGTTGGGGGGTCCATGCTGGGCATTACTGGCACAGGAGATCCCAGCGGTGCCTCCATTTATGTAGTCCCTCTCTGGCGCCATCCTAGAGAGGGCACCTACCACTTCCATGCAGGCCTGGCCATGGTTGAGGGGCGTGGGTTCCCATTAGCAGATATATGGGGGTCCTTTCCCAAAGTTACAAATAAAATGGCGGTGCCTCCACCCCGAGTACATTTAGTGGGTCTGAGCTCTGTCAGTACAACCCCTTGGGATGTCATACCAACCCACCTCCCCAATACGGTTACCCCAGCCGTGGACTTACCGGGTCCAAACATCCCAACCTTTCACACAGTTAGCATTTTCAAACTCAGCTACTAATATGCTCAGTAAAATCAGGCTCTTGAGTTGGCACTTTCTGAAACAGTAACAACACAATTTATTTACATGGGGAGGGATTAGGATGGGGTAATGGAATAGAGATTAAGCAGATAGTTGTTAACTTGCATTTTGAAAATTTGGCATTTTAAAGATGTGGCATTTCCCCCCATAATCATTTCCCTTTTTATAGCTGTGGGTGGAGCCTACAGCCATCTTGCTATCTATAGCTGTAAAAATGGAGTATCGTGGAACACACATTTTGGAGTTTTCAATGTATCCTTCCACATCTACAAATCACTATGCCAACTGAAATAAAATACTCTCTTCTTTCTGTTTAGAATGTTGGAGACAACGTCAAGCTGTTTATCAGATGGCCATTAGGAAACTGAAACAGCTTGTTAAATATTGGTTGCCTATTAAACTGGAGATTTGTTTACCCCCTTCGAAATGCAACAACTTGCACATTTAAATACTTAGCGTTTAAACATGTTCTTGCTACAGGCTTCAGTTGGGCAAGTATTGTCTTTCAAGAAAGATTCATAACTCATAAATGTCCCCTTTCCCAGCAAATCTAAAAAGATTTACAGTTTGTTTAATCTCTTAAGACACTATCTGGTAAGTACTGTCTCAGACATATGCCAGGTCTTCTGTGAAATATCCAGGCGAAATATAGAGCAATCGGCAGGCATTTTTTACTATGCTTTTTGGGAAACAAATATATTGAGCTATAAGCGCACACACACACACACACACACACACACACACACTGTACATACCATCCTCATGGCCACAACATTCAAAATAAATACTACAATCTAATATGTTATAAAACAATAAAGAAACGGTTTATATCAGTGAGCACAGTGAAGTTCAGTTTACATTTATTATGTCCTCTTTGGCAACTTATATTATTAAAATGCATTAAATGTATAGCTTATTAAATCTTGACCTTGGGATAACTCTTGAATGACTCCTAAATAAGTTTTAAGCCATTCCCTTTACGGGAGGTCAAGACCTGTGCAAAAGCTCAAGTGTTATTTTTTCATATTTTTTTTTTTTACAAATTTCCACATTAAAAGTGTGGAGAAATACAAAAGTATGTACAACTAATCTCCTATGCATTTTAAACTTGGAGAGAAGTTACTATTTGCACAAAATCAAAACCAAAGTTTATACAGTTTTTTGTTCTAAAGTAATTTTATTCTAAATCATATTGAACTATTGATGAACTGAGCAAAGAAATGTTTAGATAAAACAAATTGAAGGCTCCAGGATTGGGAGGTCATTAAAATTGCAAAAGGTCAAATTATGAAACCTTAAATGAACTTGTTAAGACCATTCTTCTTAGTGTGTAATTATAATGAATTAAAGCTATTTGAATATAGACCTAAAAGTATACAAACATTGTGACACATACTGTATTTGTAGGATCAGAGGAATGGTGCAATTCTGCCAAAATTGTGGAGATCTCACTGCTTTAACACTTTAGTGTGCGTGGACCAAACCAAAAAGAGCCATAATAAAAGCTTCTACCACCTCAAAAAAAAAAAAACAATTATATTTTATTATATTTCATTTAACCTGAAAATACAAAGTAGAAGTAAGGAAGTAAAACAAACAAGATGAGATTTCAGCTATCTCCAACCATACATTAAAACTGAACCATAATAAAGGCTTCTATCTTTTTCAAAGCAATTATATTTTATTTTGGTATATTTAATATTCTGTATCTAAGTAGACACTAGAAAAAAGTTTATTGGGTGTTTGAAAACAGGCAAATGTAACCAGACACAGAAGGAAGTCAAACAAAAGTATCGATTGCGGGGGCTAGTAACAAGTCAAGGAGCTCGCTTGACCACTCCAACGGGGGCCACCCACTGACACTACTAACTGTTGGTGGGCACTGGTAGCAGAAGAGGAGCTGGGCAAGTGCTGCAAGCAGTCAGTGAAGAAGGAGGAGGAGGAGGAGGAGAAGGCAGATGGCAGGCTGCCAGCCATAGTCCAGCTCTTGTTTTAAATCCCCAGTGGTGCCTGAGTGGCTGTACCAATCATCTGTGCAGCAGCCCTCCATCTGTAGGGATTAAGGGGACTCAGTTTAGCTGTTCTGTTGTATTCAGGCAGGCTGGAGCTCCACTACAGCAGCAGGTCTGACTGGAGCCCCAGACCCCAACTCTGCTACTTGTACAGGACTGACCGCTTGAGAGTGAGGGATCCTCGCTGCTTGCAGAGGAAGATGAAGGGGTTGTGGTTGGTGTTCATTTGTGTGCCAGGGTAGGCAGAAGGGCTGGCTGGGCTGGGAGGAGTGCATTTAAGTGTAAGTATTGCATGTGTCTGAACTGTTGCTGATTGCAAGGGCGTAGGCTGGGGGTTGTTCAGGGTGTTCAACACCCCCCCCCCCAAAAATTACTTCAGAAAATTTCAAATTCCTGTATTGGCTTAGGCTCAGCTGCTAAAAAACTCGATGTCTCAGCAGTCTTTATAGTGGTTGGAGCTAGCAGCTACACAATGTGCGTGCACGAGACCATTGATGGCTAGGGGAGATGGAGAGATCATCAACAGAGAGAGCAAGAGAAGCCTGGTGAGACAGACTAGTAAGTGTGCTGCTGTGCTGCATCATCTGTATAGTGTCAAGTAAGCTGTAGTGTCCTGTTGACTGTCGTGGTGGTAGAGTGGGACTACGTGCTGCTCTTCTCTAGCCTCAGTTGAACTGTGGGAGAACTTGAAGTATGGTCTACTAGAGAAAGAACTGACCCATCCACTGCTGAGCTGCGAGTAATGTGTGGCGCATCTTCTTGACTGTGTTGGATTTAGCTGGACTGGTGGTATGGTTCGAAGAGAAGACAGGAGAGGTCGAGGAAAAATCTGCCCTGGCCTATTGGCCTGTAGTCCTGTCCTGGGAGGGGAGCAACTGGTTATGCAAGCAAACAGGAGGATAATCAGCAGAAAAATGGTGAGTGATGAAAAAAATAAAGACTGATTCGGGGCCACTTCTATCATTCAGAAAGGTGGTGAGGGGTATTGGTACCATTTCCCAGGGCAACCCACTCATTACATCTCAACCCTATTGGTGTTCTGCCCAACTTGGAGCTTATCATGTGGAGTGGGAATAGGTGTGGAAAGGCAGATGCCTCACTGACATCTTTGTCTCTGGCTGTTGCAGAGTGCTCCCATGTGCAACGGTGAAATGGGGTTAGAAGTACTCTGTATATGCAGAGGTGGGATGGTGGTAGAGGAGGAGTGATGCAAATGTGTGAAGGAATCCCCATGTGTAGGAGTGGGAAGGATGGAGAGCAATGCTCCCCATGTAGGGGCAGGGGGATGAAGGGGCGGAGTGCTCCTCATGTACAGAGCCGATATGAAGTGGGAGGAAAGCTCCCCATGTGTGGAGGTTGAATGGAGGGGGGAGGAGTGCTCCCTATGAGCAGGAGGTAGGATGCAGTGGGACAAGTGCTCTCCGTGTAGGGGAGGTGAAATATAGTGGGAGAAGCACTGGAAGGGTCAGGGGATGAGAATTACAATGTATGGAAGTGGGATGGAGGTGGAGCAATGATACCTATGTGTGGACATGGAAAGGAGGGAAGAGTGCTTTCCATGTTCAAGCTCAAGTTTATTGTGATGGGATAAAATCCATTGAGCAAGCTCATTTGCAAGGAGGTCCCTTGTGCAAGTAACGATAAAGGCAGTACATGGTGTGAGATACAAAAAGTAAGGACACATAATATAAATTAAAATAAAGCAATTTTCTTTACATTAGTATATGCAACATGTACAATGTTGCATTCAACAAGGATTGAGACCAAATATCAATACATAAGATACTATGTCCACCATGTGGAAGAGGGCTGGAGAAGGAGAATAGCTCCCCATATGCAAAGGAGGCATGGAGGAGGAGGAGTGCTCTCTATGTGCAAATGTGTAATGGAGGGGGAGGAGTGCCTCCCATATGTGGCAGTGGGGGACAGTTACTTAATGATCACCATCCTAGACCCCACTCTAGCCTGTGTGTGAAACATTTTGGAAAGGGCACAGTTTATGATGGGGCAGATGTGCAATCCACATCTCTTCTCTGGCCGCTGTAAAGTAAAGTATTGGGTTGATAGGTGGGGGTGCAAGAGGGGGCAGAAATCACTCAGGAACATCCACTGTATCCTACCCACCCCCACCCACCAAGCAGAGTGGGAACAGTTGTGGAGGAGCAGATACAAGACCCACATTTTTATATCTCAGTACCTCAGAGTGCTCTCCATGGGTAGAGCACATTAGGTGCGAGAGCTTCTGGCTGAAGCAGAGTGTTCTACAAGTGTAGAGGTGTGGCATAGGGTGAGGAAGTGCCAGTCACCCAAAGCCCATTCCAACCTTCATGCTAGCTCTGATGGCTCAGGGACGGGTATGAAGGGACAAATGTGCAACTTGCATCTCTATCCCTGGCTGCTGCAGAGTGCTACCCTTGTGTGGAGTGGGGATGGGGGGATGGGGCATCAGTCTCCCAGATCCAATTGCCTGGAGCACACGCAATGCCAGTGCCAGCTTTCAAGGAACTCGGATGGGTGAAGATGGACAGATGTGTGAACCATATCTGTCACTGGCTCCAGCAGAGTGCTCCTAACGTGCATGAGGTGGAATGGAAGGAGAAAATGCTTCACATGTGCAGAAATGCAGAAAGATGTGTTGGGTGTTAATTGCTTTGGGTCACCCAGTGGATCTGGACTGCAACCCCATTTCCACCCACCTGGTGCCTACCAGGCTAGATAGAAACATGTGTGGTGGGGCAAATGTGCAACTCACATTTCTGTCTCTGGCTTGGGCAGCCAATGTGCAGCGGTGGGACGGTTCTGGCAGGGGCTCCAATCACCAACTTCTGCCAGGCCACAGTCCACTATTTACCCTGGGCTGCCCACCTAGAGGTCACCTTGTCACTGTCCCAACCTGTGTGGAGTGGGATGGGTGTGGAGGGGAAGATGAGTAACCTACATCTGTCTGTGGCTACTGTAGATTGCTCCATATGTGCTGATGTGAGCTGAAAGTGTAGAGGACAGCAATTACCCAGGGGTGCCCATGCAGTGCCCACCCTACACTGTACTAGTCAATGTGAAGGGGCAGATATGTGACCCACATATTTGTCTCTTGCTCTGCCTGGGTGCTCCTTTTGTGCAGTGGTGGACTAGATGCACCAAGTCTGTTTTACATTGTGTCTCTTCTGATCCCTCACTCTATGTCTAATGTCTGCTCGCCCACGATGAAAAGGAAACTCTGCAGCACTGCTCTCTGTCCTGGTCATGGCACTCTTGCTACCACTTTCTCTGCCTCTCTGTATGTGTTGTCTGCTTCCACGGAGCTTCAGAAAGACAAACAGAGAGTCAGAACGACAGCAAGGTGCCGGAAGAGTGAGCAGAAATAAAATGGATGGCAACCAAGCTCGGGTGCACACTGTACTCCACTTCTCTATTTGGGGTGACACAGTCTCTGACTGGAACAGATTGGACCTGCACATATATGCCGCACTGGAAGTGGCTCTCGCTGTTGCTATGTCTCTCAAGGGGGTGAGGTGGGAGGGGTGGGTGGGAGTAGACTCTGCTGGGGGGCAGGCCACTCATTAAATGAATGTTTGTTCAGGTGCAGGTCTGGAAGCCACCGGTCATCATGGTTATAGTCACTATATTGCACTGCTCCCAATTTCACACTGCCAAGGTGGTGCTGCAATACTGACAGCCTGTCACTTGGTGATCACTCTCATTCCACTTACTCGCCACATCTCAGCGTGTTGCTGTCACTGTTTGGGGGCTCTCTCTCCACTCTGTCCCTGACACTGGTACCACACACCACCTCTTTTGATCCTGTGCACTCTTTCGGGATGGGGGTGCTGCTGCCTCTCCTTCTCAGAGTCTGTCCCTGCAGCCCGTGTCTCTCTTTCCCAACCATTCAGGGTTAAGCTACAACTTTGCAGGCAATGCTGCCTCACTTCTCAGTGCTCTTGCTCCTTGTATTGTGCGGAGGGGTGGGGTGCACACTGAGGCAGCATGGACACTAGGAGATCCATGGGACGGGTCAGTGGGTACCATCACAGAGAGCAATGCTCAGGCTGGGCATTGTGGCACACATGAAGCACTGGAGAGAGAGGAGCTCAGGGACAAGAACACACACTGTCATTCACAGAGACACAAACAAGTTCAACGCGAATGTTTGTCTGGGGAAGGATAAATAATATTTATTTGTTCTTTACTGCTAGGACTGCTTACTGCTTATTGCACAGAGAGTGGGAGATGAAGTGTATGGCTGGGTACCCAGACATCTGCAGGATGGGTGGTGAGACAAGCAGTAAGATCAGTAAGGGCATGAATGAATGAAAGGAATGAAGCACTTTCATTTGAGCAATTTATTTCTTTCAACTAGAGAACAGCTTCCAGCTGTGAAACTGTGACTGGTGTCAGTCTGGTTGCATGCTCATTGGTCTGACAGTGACAAGGCCACTGTAGATTGATGTGCATTGGACTCGCCCCGATACACCTCTGAAATGTCGTTCTGCCATAAGATGTTTGTTGCACAAGCACAAGGAAACATAAAAAACTATGAAGAATTTAGATTAGTGACTACCCTCATTTGAAAGACATTTTTGTCCTGAACACAAAAGTGTAAAAAAATGCACTTGGGGTACAGAAATACAGGGGCAGAGTACACATGAGTGGAGTGGCATTGACAACATTAAGAAAGCACACATTCAATAAAAATCATAGAAACAGAAAAATAGAATCTGATGGTGGATAAGGACCGCGTGGCCCACCTAGTGTGCCCATTTCCCCTACCTAATGGATAAGCTGCGGATTCTAGTTAACCAACAGCCTACTTCCTCCTACCTTCCACTAGAATTGCCATTTTTCTGTCCCATGCATTTTTGAATTCCCTGACTGTTTTTTACTCCATGACCTCCTCCAGCTGGCTGTTCCATGTATCCACAACCCTCTCCTTGAAAAAAATACTTCCTCACATTACCTCTGAGCCCCCCCCCCCATATCTTCAAATTATGCTCCCTTGTTCATGCACGTCTCTTTTTCTGAAAGATGCCTCCCTCTTGGACTTTGTTGATTATATGGGTGCCACTGTACATCTGATGCAAACCCATAACGATGGTCCTCATTTACAGCAAAAAGGGGGGGGGGAGTGGAAGCCATAACTGGCTCCTTGTTTTTGTGTTAAAGGGGTCCGTTTCTTTACAGCAAAAACAAGGAAAGCCATCATTTCTAAAATGTGCAGATGAGCATGTGGACCACTTTTCCAGAGCATGCTGCCACCGACAGCTACCACTACAAGACTGCTACTACCCCCCACCTAATACAATCAGGGGAAAACCAGAAGTATTCTACCGGCACTGAGATCAATATGGTTAAGGCACATTTGCCAGAAATCACTGCTTAGAAGAGAATGAGAAAGTGACTGTGATGACAAGCAAGTCCCAGACCAGATCTCTAGTTTGTTAATAGACTCTTCCTGAATCTGATTTGTACAGCTGCACGGGCCAAGCTCCACGGATGTTATGCCATCATCAGATCTGTATAACAACACTATGGAAGCATGTGACTCAACCGCTGTCTGATGTGCTGCCACAGTGCTCCGACATAGTTTCCAGTGATTCTGCTTATGTAGCCCTTCCCCTCCACGGGCTGCGTAAACATACCCACTTCCCGGGGCACTATCTTTCTGTTCTGCAATTGCAGTACTGACAGCCACTATGTGCAACACGGTGATGTTGACTTAAACTGTGCATGCATGACTATCATGCATACATAGTTATGTCAGCATCGCCAGGTTGTGCAGGGCTGACTACAGGGCAAACTCCACATGTGCGAGTATCACGCATGCGCAGTACTCTGATTGCTGCAGTATTACTTACAGCTAACTTCGGTGCAGCAAAAGCACCGCATATTCTTTTCCACACTCTTGCCACTCCTAAAATCTCTCCACAGCCATATTGGCTCTGACCAGAATTTGTTATATAGATACATAGATACATAGACAGTGTTGGCAGATAAGGGCCTATGGCCCACCCAGTCTGCCCATTTGAGCTTGTAAGTTCAGTTTGTTTTCCTAGAAGTCTGTTGCCCCTTATCCCTGACCTCCAGAATTCCTTTATGTCTATCCCATGCATTCTTAAATCCCGTGATTGTTTCAGCCCCCACCACTTCCTCTGGCAGGGTGTTCCACTTGTCCACCACCCGTTCTGTGAAGAAATTCTTTCTCATGTTTCCTCTGAATCGTCCTCCCTCCAACTTCATCCCATGCCCTCTAGTCCTGGAACATCTTTTTCGCTTAAAAATAGTGTTTTCCTGCACCCTGTTCCTCCCTGTAAGATACTTGTATGTCTCTATCATATCCCCTCTCTCCCTCCTATCCTCCAGGGAGTACATGTTCAGTTCCTTCAACCTGTCTTCATAGGACTTGTGATGCAATCCATGCACCATCTTTGTTGCCCTCCTCTGAACCTTCTCTACCCTGTCTATGTCCTTACGTAGGTATGGTCTCCAGAACTGTACACTGTACTCCAGGTGGGCCTCACTAGTGTCTTGTATAGCAGAATATGACCTCCCTTTCCTGATGGTGATGCCCTGCCTATACATCCCAGCATCCTATTTGCTTTTCCTGCTGCCTTGTCACACTGTTTCCCTACCTTGAGGTCATCAGAGATGACAACCCCAAGATCCCTTTCCTGCTTGGTGCATGCTATATCCTCACCCCCAACTGATATATTGTGCCAGGGTTTTGTGCCCCATATGCATTATCTTGCACTTCTTTGCATTGAATTTCAACTGCCAAACCCCTGACCATTCTTCAAGTTTCTGCAGGTCCTTCTCATTCTATCTACACCCTCTGGTGTGTCTACTCTGTTACAGAGCTTTGTGTCATCAGCGAACAGTGAAATTCTGCCTTCTAGGTCCTGCAATGTCACTGATGAAGATGTTGAATAGGACCGGTCCCAGCACTGATCCCTGTGGTACCCCACTGGTCACTCTTCCCTCTGTGGAGTGACGCCATTTACCACCACCCTCTGTGTCCTGCCACCCAGCCATTACCTACCCACCACACTACTGTCCTGCCCACACCCATATTCCTCAGTTTGTGTAATAGTCTTCTATGTGGCATAGTGTCAAAGGCCTTGCTGAAGTCCAGATAGGCCATGTCCACTGCCCTCCCCTGATCCACCTCCCTAGTCACCCAGTCAAAAAATTCAATGAGGTTGGTCTGACATGACCTCCCCCTGGTGAAACCATGCTGCCTTGGGTCCTGTAGTCCATTGACAACCAGATGTTCCACCAATCTCTCCTTCAGTAGTGCTTCCATGATCTTCCCCACTACCGAGGTGAGGCTGACTGGTCTGTAGTTCCCTGCTTCCTCTTTGTTCCCACTTTTGTATCAGGGGACTACATCTGCTGTCCTCCAGTCTTTGGGTACCTCCCCTGTTTCCAGTGATCGGCTAAACAGGATAGCCAGAGGTTCAGCCACCACCTCTCTTAGTTCTTTAAGGACCCTGGGGTGCACCCCATCTGGCCCCATTGCTTTATCAACTCTTATTACTTCCAGTTCCTTCAGGACCCTTTCTCGTGTCAAGGGACTTGTGTCTATTTCTGCACCATTCTCACCCCTTGTACTCCCTTCAGACCCATTACCCTCCTCTTCCTCAGTAAAGACTGAGCAGAAATACCTGTTCAAAATGTCAACTTTACTGTTGTCATCCTCCACGTGGCCCCCATCCTCCCCCTTCAGTCTCACTATCCCTCCCTTTGTCTTTCTTTTTTCCCTTATGTACCTGTAAAAGGTTTTGTCCCCTCTACCCACTGATTTTGCAATGTGTTCTTCTGTCTGAGCTTTGGCTTCCCTTACTGACCTCCCTGCCTCCCTTTGCTTCTCCTGGTACTTCTCCCTATCCCCTTCTGCCTGTGTCTTTTTGTATTGCCTGAATGCAATCTTTTTGGCTTTCACTTTCTTTGCTACCTCTTTGGAAAACCATAACGGTCTCCTCTTCCTTTTCCTCTTGCTAACCTGCTTAATGCATAATTCTGTTGTTCTTGTAATCCCCATTTTAAATACTGCCCACTGTTCCTCAACCCCTGATTCCTGTCCCATTCCCCTTAATGCCTCTTTCAAGTATCTCCCCATTTTCCCAAAGTCTGCCCCCCTAAAATCCAGGATACGTGTTTTTGTGTGGTTTGGTTCTGCTCTTTCTGTGATTTCAAACCACAATGACTGGTGGTCACTGTTTCCCAGGTGCTCCCCCACTGTTACCCCCATCACACTGTCCCTGTTTGTGAGCACAAGGTCCAGTATTGCCTTCTGCCGAGTTGGTTCCATGACCAGTTGCTTGAGGAAGGCACCCTGAAGGGAGTCCAGGATAAATCTGCTCCTAGTTGATGCTGCTGCTGCTGGGATGCTCCAGTCCACGTCTGGAATATTGAAGTCTCCAACCAGTACTACCTCACCCTTGTCTGCCATCCTTTGGATGGCTAGCATCAGCTCCCTATCTGTTTCTTCCTCCTGGGCTGGTGGTCTATAGACCACACCTGTGCGGATGGCTGTCCCCATTTTCCTTTCCAGCTTAACCCACAGTATCTCTCCCCCATTTTGTTCCTCCTGGATCTCTGTGGCCCTTATGTCATTTTTCACATACGGTGCCACTCCTCCTCCCTTCCTGCCTGCTCTGTCTCTTCTGAATATGTTGTAGCCAGGTATGGTCATCTCCCAGTCGTGGTTATCATTACACCAGGTTTCAGTGATGGCCACAATGTCCAGGTCTGACTCTACCATGACAGCCTCCAGATCTTCCATCTTGTTGCTAAGGCTCCTGGCATTTGCACACATGGCTTTCCATGATTTGACCTCCCTAGACTGTTTCACTGTTCTACTCCAGCCCCTTCCTTGGTTGTCATTTATCCCTGGTTCTCCTTGCTGTCTGCCCTTCTGCTGAATTTTGCCCCTTTTCTGCTTATCCACCTCTTGGGCACTAATCTCCATCTTTTGCACACTGCTTTGCAGAGATAGCCACTCCTCTGGTTCACTGGTTCCACTGCTAGCTGTGGGGGGTGAGCAAGTGGTGACCCTCTTACTGGCCTGTCACCCCTTTGCTAGTTTAAATGCTTGTCAATGTAGCATTTAAACTTATCATTGAGTGCTTGGATTCCCTCCAGGATGGATGCAGGCCGTCAGGCTTGAACAAACCTCCATCCTCCAGGTGGGTCCCCAGTCACCAATGAATCCAACCCTTCCTCACAGCACCAGTTCTTCAACCATGAGTTAAAGTTCCTGGTGCATGCACTCCTATGCTCTCCTTGCCTCTCACAGGTAGTACTTGAGAAAGTGACAGAAGTAGCTACTTGCTTGAGACCCTCCCCAGTTTCCTAAACTCTTCCTGAACTTCCTTTGGCTCCCATTTGCCAGGTCATTAGTACCTAGTTGGATAATGACATCCAGCTCACCCTCCGTCTTGCCTTCCAGTGATCCCCAGGATCTTCCTTCCATCCCTCCATGCCGTGGCACCTGGTAGGCACCTCACCTCCCTGTCCTCCCCCTCCTGTGTTCCTAGCTGGATCCCTCTTATGATGGAGTCCCCCACCAGGATTCGCTTCCTCCTCCTCTGGGGTCCAATGCTTTCCCCGCTGAGGTCACCTCCTTGGCTAACCTCCACATCCTTTCCTTCCACTTCTCTGGGTACCTCTATTTGGTTGTCCTCATTTGCCAGTGTGGCATATGAGTTCTTGAGTGGAATAGGATCTGGGATGTGCCTCTGCCTAACTGCTCTAACCCTCCCTGAGCCCACTGTCATCCAAGTGCTCCTCGTTCTCAGCATCCTTTGAGAACCTATATGTAGTAGTAGTACTACTAGTAGTAAAATGTTTTATTCATATAAAAGTTCATATGAATTAGGATTAGCTCGATTGAGTTTCAACTCATTTACAATGAGATTCACAGCATTTTAAAACTTCATTTTAAAACATTATTCCAGTCTAACAAAAAGGAAACATAATACACTATCAAAGTAAAATAGAACACAAGACAGCATTCAGTATGAACTTTCCTTGATTTATCCTTACACAAAACTAAGGGTACCTTAATTTAGTCCATTATATCAAATCATGATATTCTAATATAGAGTTCTCAAGAAGTTACAGGGAGAGTATCTCCAAGACCCACACTCTAATTAATGCAGCCACCATCTCTCTACCTAACTAACTGCTGCAGGTGCTACCATAACCCAATCCCACTGGTACCAGTTTAGAACGATGCCCTGAGTTCTGTCCCTGGTTACCCAGATGTCAGTTGCAGGCCTGAGGTGCAGCTTGTTGGCCAGCATTGGCGTGCTTGCTGAATTAAATTAACTATATACATTTTCCTCTAATTGTACTGATATTCCTACGCCATTGGGCATACTAGAACATAAACTACATAAAGTCCCCAGGATGTTGCAGAGCAATTCCTGCTGTTACTCATGGTTCTGCAGAATCAGTCCTAGGGTGGCACAATTGACTGAAGTCATGGGGTTGGTGGAAACAGCATGTGCAGAACTGGGCTCAATGCTTGAAGGGACAAAGGAACTGCAGCTGGATCTTCAGGCTTGATTGAAGTTCTTACATCTTGTCCCCTTCAGTGTATTGAGGCCTGTTGCAGAGCACATACACAAGGCTTGCCAGCCATAAAGGACCCAGACCTGGGAGTGGACCCATGGCATGGCTTCCTCATAGGTCAGAGCATCCTGGAACTCAGGTACAAGACCTGTGGCCCCCTGCAGCTAGTAGATGCAACTTGATGGGGGTTAGTGAGTTCCTCACCTGGCCCTGGATTTCAGATGGCAGCTTTAGATCATTGTCATCTTCCTCTCCATACCAGTTATGAGGTGTAGCCATAGCAGTCTCTATCACCTTTCTCATCTGGATCTCGAACAGCCGTGACACGTCCCTGCAGACTAGGAACCCCTGCCCATCTGTTGCCTTTCACAGTCTCTCCATCTCTAGAAAGGAACCACTCTCGCTCTGGCTACCACACAGTCCAAAAACATTTCTTTTCTTACTCAGGGCTTCTCTCAAACTCTCTGATGCACAACCAATATTCTCCTCACCCTGCAGGTGTAGAAGAACTCTGAAGAGATTCTCTCTTCCATTTTCTCCGGATGAAACTACTTGTCTTTTTCCAGGCTCAGACACAACCTTTGTCCTTTTTTCCAGGCTCAAGACGCAACCTTTGTCCTTTTTCCAGGCTCAGGACACAACCCTTGTCCATTTCCAGGCTCAAGACACAACCTTTTTCTTCATCTCATCTCATCACTTTGGTGCATCATTCTGCCACAACAGACTTTTCTGGGAACCTGCAGCTTTCTTCCTTTTCCAGCAAAGCTGCTTGAACAAACTTTCTTCTCCTTACTCTCTTGATGTGGAAAGGCACTGCCAGCCCTGGGGGACAGAATGCTGGCAGCCCCCAAGCAGGCCCTTTCCCAGCTTTGCAGCCCCATTCTCTCACAGAACAAGAACCCCCCCCGATCGAGGGTATCTCCCCAGACTGACTCCAGAATCAAACGTTCTGTCTTTTTGGGAGCTTTTTAGTAGCCCCTTATTGGCTGGAACCACCGCCTTTTCAGAAAATTAATATGTACGAGGCTCCCTTGATGCCTCATTGGCTGTTCAAAACAGTGCCAGAATATTCCTCGGTATTTTTCCCCAAGAGTCTTGTCACACAGTCCCATAGTCCTCCTGTAAAATCCTGGCCATTTGATTGGTGGAAACTACATCACATGGCTGCTATCACGGCTACTAGCAAAACAGCTTGCATTCAGTTCCTCTGAAGTCCCACTTCACTGTCCATGTGAAGCCAGAGCAAACATTTATTTTTAGTAACAAACCCATCATTTTGGTAGCTATCCCGTGTCCTGTTTCACATTGCCACCAGTTAACATTTTTACCCATTCCACTGTCTGTCACTGCTGCCATTTTACATGGCCCCTAGGCAGAACATATACAACTCCATTACATTTTATACAGTGTCTCAACCTTATCACCTTAATGTAGGCCACATAGACACATTTATTTAAACATTGCCCCTTAGAATTACATTTCCCCTTTTTCCCTGGCACACCCTTGTAACACTTATTTATTTTATATATTTCGGTGACCCCAGGCACCACACAAGTACTGGCTCATTAATATTTAAGAGCAACCTCATTAATATGCATGACACAGATCCAAAACCTTTAGCACGATTGGTGCACACAAAACCTTGTCTATTTGCTTTACTTCTGTCTCTCCAGTCTAGCTAACGCTACGGTCCCTTTTTTGCTCTAACACGGGACCCAGGCCACCAGATAGACAAATGAAGTGGCCGCCGGGACGGACAATCGATATTTGCACATTTGCGGATGCACAGAGCATTGGTAAGCACCCAAAGGTGCAGAAACAAACTGGCTGCTTCGTGCATCAGCTCCCTTGGCCCTGCTCTTACCCAACTAATGCGGGAGCCAGAGGGAGAACTCAGGGGACCATGGAGGATTTACAAGGGGCACAGCCAGGACCAGGGAAAAAGAAATGGGGGTGGAACAAACCCAGGGGAAACAGGAGCCCCAAAGGGGGCAGTCAAATAAGCCCCTGGGACAGGGGGGTTACACTAGCAAGACATGTAATTTAGTAACTGATGCCTCCAGTATCATACCTTGGGAAAGTCAATGCCCATCTGCAAATAAATGCTGGATGAAGGGTGCCAGTGTTTTAGAAACTATATCCTCCCTGAAGAAATCACCCTTCATTATGCCAGTGAATGGTTGTATTGGCCCAGACCCTTGGCATCATATGGCACCCACACATGTATTGTAAGATGGTGTTTGGGCTGTTTTTTTTCAATACCAGGAGTCCTTTTTTTGTGGGACAGAAGGACTGCATGGCTGTAGTACTCTTATCTGTAAAAATCACCTCCACAGATTTTTCATTGGTCTTTCTCTAGGTCATTGCTTGCTTCAACTGCTTATTCTTGTTTGCCTCACAGGTGAGAGGGCATGTCCTGTGGGGCAGAAAAAATGCTATCAGGATCAGGTGTTATTACACAGTATATTACCTAGAGTTTGTCACCTTTCAGCCTTCTCACTAGGCCCTGTTAATTAGTCCCCACCTGGAGACTTCTCTAGCTCATTCACTCCTATTATACCTTGTCTTTCCCATCATATCCTTTTTGTGTCACAGATTCTCTCTTAATCTTGCCATTTATAACTTCTTCTCACTGAGCCTTCCCCTTTTTTCTTTCCCCACATATATATATATATATATATCCCTTATTTTAACTCCCCTACACTAACTTTGTTTTTTTCTCTTTTAGATATTTCCTGAAGAAGACCTAAGGTCGAAACGTAGATTTTTAACTCTATTTTCTATTTTCAGCGTGCATTTAATATAACCATTTTGTTTTGCTTTCAGACCACATGCTGAAGCAGTACCTTGATTTTTTTATTACCTAGAACTGACAGTTCTACCAACATATTCCCAGAATAGGTAACGGTCAGCAGGGAATAAGCATACCAGATGACAAAGCTTAACAGTTGCTAACGTCCTCACCTGGCTCTGCCATTAGTTCATCCTTTTGTGAATCTCATTCATCAGATTGATGAGAGAGTACTCTCATTCTGTTAGTATATGATGGACCTCTTGAGCACTGCTCTCATTTTCCTCCACTGTTAGCTGAATCCACAATACTGGAAACATCACTGCAAAGAAAGTAAAACAAATGATGTTATAACAACCGAGGCAACAAAGCGTTGTCGAATACCATCTCACCGCCATGTAATGGGGATTAAGGAATGAGCCAACCAGATGTTCTGGAGCATGTGGGCATGGCTTAGCTATGTTGTAAAAAAAATGTGACGCAGTCAACAGCTGTGTGCTGGATTCTTGAATTTGGGGAATAACATTTATGGGGGGCCTTTGTTGAGATTGAAGATTGCTATGACAGGCATCAGACTGCAAAGCTAGGTATGGGACTACCGCACTGAACTGTATATCAGACTGAAGGTGACTTCCAGATTTGCTACAGTGTACCTTTATGGGACACTTAAGGCAAACAGATTCAGCAGGCAGAGGGCATTGCTATAAGTGCAGAACAGTGCACCAGTAAGCAGAAAGAGAGAGGGAAAAGAAAATGCCATTCCACCTGCAAAACACACCATTTAATTCAGAAAGGATACCCAAAATACGCAGTAAGAAATTATTCTAATTATTGTTTTAAACCGTAAATGATAAAAAATAATTATGTATACCAATATAGAAGAAGAAAAAAAAAACAAATATGTTGCAGGTGATACCGTTTATTGAACTAACAAAATTATTTCTGAGACTAGCTTTTGAGAGATAATACTCTCTTTTTCAGGTCAGGTCAAGCCTGACTGAAGACTGACCTGACCTGAAGAGAAGAGTATCATCTCTCAAAAAGCTAGTCTTAGAAGTAATTTTGTTAGTCCAATAAAGGTATTGCCTGCAACATAATTTTTTTTTCTTTTTCTACATTGTCGACTGAACTAACACAGCTACCACATTTATTTTTTTCAAACTTGTATATAAATATAGACGCTGAATAAATGCATTCATTCCATAGTATCCAAATGTACCATTAGTCCACCCTAGTCCATCTCTCTCACTTGCAGGTTATTTCTAAGTGGGTTACTTCCAAGCATAAATGTAAATAAAAAATAATGAATTTTAAATAATGTTGGTTTTGACTGTAACTCTACATAATTATTGGCAGTTCAGTATTCTCAGAAAATATTTCTGACTTCCAAACAGTGTGATATCATCCCCAGGGACAATAATCCCTCCTTTTATAAAGAGCAGGGGGAACAGTGAGAGAAGACAAGTTCTGATCAGAGCCGATATGGCTGTGGAGAGCTTTTGGGATGCTTTTACCCATTATTTCTAATGAATTTGCACAATGCAGATCTGATGAGAGGCAGTTTCAATATGGTCTTTCTTTTACAGTATACATTTTTATAATGTGTTTTCCTAGAATATGCCTGATGATTGCTATAATGTTTAGCCTGGACAGTTCACAGAAGACATGGCATCTTATTTTCAGTGGGGCTCTGCATCTACACAATATTGTGTTACATCTGGACTAGGCTACCCTGAAGAAATACATTATAAAAATGGTAACATCATGACCCCACTGAAAACAAGATATTGCATCTAATCTGGGACATCCTGAATAAATACAGTGCAAAAATGTGTAAAATGAAGATCCCTATGAGAATGAGATGTAGCATCTCCCCATTACTATCCAGGATACAAAACACAGGATAAGAAATATTTAAAGAGCCAGTGGAGCCAAAACAGGCAGGCAGGAAAATAATAACAGTTTTAAGTAGCAGTCAGTTGTCATTCTTTATTTCTGAAGTATTTTTCTTTTTCCTTTTGCTCAACAGAAAGTATTCTATGTGATAATATTGTGCTGGATGTGTGGAACAGCTCTTAGCTTGGCAGCTGACATAGCTTTTTCTACTACCCCACACTACATCATCAGCATTGTGATCTCAGTAACTGTGACATCACAGGTGAATGACCTGGCAGTCACTCACTTGCTGTTCCTAAGTAGCAGTGATGTCACAGTCATTGAGATCACAGTGCTGATGATATAGTGTGAGACAGTAGAGTAAGATATGTCAGCTGCCAGGCTAAGAGATTTTCCACACATCTCACCTACTAACATCAGGTAAAAAATCTTCTAATTAAACAAAGGGGAAAGAAAAAAGTACCTCAGATATAACAGGTAATGGTTGGCTGCTTTTACAATCTAATATTAGCTTCAGGCAGTACACTAGCTCTTTAAAGGAACTTCACTGTGTTCACTAACATAAACAAACAGTTTTTCGTTTTATAATATATCAGATTGCAGTATTTATTTTGAATGTTGTGGCCATGAGGATGGTGTGTGTGTGTGTGTGTGTGTGTGTGTGTGTTTGCTGTAGCTCAATATATTTTTTCCCCAAAGGCACAGTAAAAAATACCTGCTGATTGATATATAATTAATGTAGTCCGGATAGTTCACACAAGACCTGGCATATGTCTGAGACAGTGCTTATCAGCCAGTGTCTTAAGAGGTTAAAAAAAACAGTGTACATCTTTGTACATTTGTTTCTGGCAAAAGGTGACATTTACGAGATATGAATCTTTCTTGAAAGAGAATACTTGCACAACTGAAGCTAGTAGGAATAAAATATTTAAATGCTAAGTATTTAAATGTGCAAGTTGTTGCATTTCTAAGTGGGTAAACACATTTCCAGTTTAATAGTGCTGTCTCCAACATTCTAAACAGAAAAAAGGGAGTATTTTATTTCATTTGGCATACTGATTTATAGTTGTAGAAGGATACATTGAAATGTCCCAAAAAAGTGTTCCACATTCCTCCATTTTTCCAGTTACAGACAGCAAGATGGCTGTAGGCTCCAACCACAGCCATAAAAACAGCAGAGGCACTCAAACAGCAATCACATGCAGGGCAGTGGGTAGCAAGCATGGAGCATTCACATTTGGAGGAAGGGGAAATAAAACAAAAGACTGGCTGGGCACACAGAATAAGCTGCAGCACTCTGGAGAACTATGACCGAGAAACACAAAGGATGAGTGTGCAAAACATAAGCCAAGAGGTTGAAGTACTGCTGCAAAAGGATGCTTATTAGTATTGACAACAGAAAGCACTAACCTCCAGGCACTTCAAACCTCTGCAGGTTCTTTGTTAAGGGAGTGGGTAGCCAGTTAAGAATACATATTTCAAGTAATGGTCTAAAGGTACAGAAGCATTATGTATGTATTATAAACAGTCGTACTTATTAATAATGATTCAGTATGCCTTACAGTGGACCCTGACAAATGTGCAGGAAATGAAAAAAGAAATACAATACCATGTGAAAATGTGAAAAAATAAAAATGTAAGCTTCAATTAACAAAGATAAAGGAAGCAGATGACAATGTTGGATCGCAGAACTGCTCTACACCAGCAAGGAGAGCATAGTGCAAGTTCCATCCAAAAGTGTGGTGGCTGGAGGAGAAACCCCAGGAAACTAGACATTGAACTGAGGGGAAGGAATTCTAAAAAAAGGAAGAAAAAAAGAAATACAATTAGAATTGATATTATAACAAAGAACAACAAATAAAAGCAATTTAATCATATCACTCAAGGTCTCTAAAAAAAAGGACACCCACTGAAAAGTTAGATGAACCATTAGCTGAACCCAGTGATTGTACAGACTTATAATTAGGGTATGACATCACAGTCCTCACTGAGCCTAAGGGTGTAAACACCCCGAAAGTGAAGATAAGGTGGCTGTCCCTTTGTAATTGCCACCTCTTATGGATGCAGGGATGTGATCTATGTCCATGAAGTGGGCTGTGTTTGGATCTGAATTGTGAAACTGATGCCAATGGACACCAACTGGAGTATCACATTTACCACTTGTAGCTGGCAGGCATGTTCCTGCACTCTTTCCTTCAAGGGTCACATTGTACGACCAATGTAAACTGACAGGCAATTGCACCAAATGGCATAAACAATAAAGGGCATTTTGCAATTAATGAAATGGTGAATATCATATGTTTCATTCTTGGTGGGCTAGTAAAAAGAACACCAGTGTTTACAAATCTGCAAACATTACAGTTTCCGCAATGGTGCATAATTTTGGGGAGCAGTGGAAGACAAGAAGGCTTTTTTTTCTCTGGTATTAACAAAATGGCTGTGGACTACCATATCATGAATACTGGTGACTTTTGTATAAACCACCCTGGGACAATCACCGATAGTATCCACTGCAAGGTAATGCACCTGGGAAACAAAAACCCAGGGGAAGAGTACCCAATGGGGGGTGAGATACTAACAACAACAAAAATGGAAAGAGACCTGGGGGTAGTCATATCAGATGACCTAAAGGTGGGCAAGCAATGTGAGAGGGCAGCAAGAGGGCTGGGGGGATACTGGGATGCATAGGGAGAGGCATCCACAGTAGAAAACAGGAAGTTATTATCCCTCTGTACAGACAGCTGGTCAAACCCCATCTGGAGTACTGCGTGCAGTTCTGGAGACGCAATCTCCGCAAAGACATAGACAGGATGGAAGCTGTCCAGAGGAGGGCAACTAAGATGGTGCAGGGTCTGCACTGGAAGACATATGAAGAGAGACTAAAGGAGCTTAATATGTACAGCCTCGAGGAAAGGAGGAGAGGGGACATGATAGAAACTTTCAAGTACCTCAAGGGAATCAACAAAGTCCAAGAGGGTAGCATCTTTCAAAAAAAGAGGTGTGCAAGAACAAGGGGGCACAATTTGAAGATGGGGGGGCAGCTCAGAGGTAATTTAAGGAAGAATCTTTTCACAGAGAGGGTTGTGGATGCATGGAACAGCCTTCCGGAGGAGGTTGTGGAGTCAAAAACAGTGGTGGAATTCAAGCATGCATGGAACAGTCATAAGGCCATTCTAGGGGGTGGGGGTAGGAAGAAGTAGGCTGCTGGTTAACTAGGATCTGCAGCTTATCCAGTAGGTAGGGAAATGGGCAGACTGGGTGGGCCAAGTGGTACTTATCTGCTGTCAAATTCTATGTTTCTATATTTCTATGTAAATCAGGATCAGTTTTTATTATGTTTGCTTGCACGCACGTGCAAGAAACATAGTGCCATCATCCGAGTTTTTGTAGGTGTGGCACCCTGTCTTCCAGTTTAGTCAGTGTGTTTGCAGGCACAGCCACAGTTCACCAATGAATGCTGCAGCTGTCTATGACAGCAGTTGAAAATGCAGTGCCGTACAGTTGAAAGGGAGAGCTCCGCTTCAGTGAGCAGCGATAAGATAATGTTGATTAGCACATTGCCGGCAATCCTGCTTGTATACATCTCTGCTTTCTCTTCCTGGAACATAAATTCAGTTTGAAGTGAACTTTTCCTAGGACTATCTTTCCAGGAGGAGGCGACGGGGGTGCCCAATCCTCTGTCGGCTCAATTAAACCCCCCCCAAAACAAACAGACTTCCAGTTGCCACACTGGGAGCCCACCCCAGCATGGCACACGTCTGTATGGCAGGGTGCCCAATCCCCGTCTGGCTCCATTGCCCCCCCCAAAAAAATCTTCCAGCTGCCACATTCGGAGCCCACCCCAGCATGGCACAAGTCCTGCGTCGTCCTCCTGAAAAGAAAACAAACAACTGAAAAGAAAAAAACGGTCCCTCGTTGATCGTCTTGCCCCCCAACCTGTATCCACCCTCCGTGCATCCACCTCCCTACACTCCCACCTCACCCCATACTTACTTCCAGAGGCTAGCGAGATGATCTTCGGTGGACTTGGAACACGTCTGCATTCTTCAAAGCCGACTGCGAACTGAAGAAATGCCGGTAAGCTGTATAATGGAATAAATGGGGTTTTTTTTCAACTTTGATGCATAACTCAGGCATTTTTTGGAATTTTGGCACCAAATTTTCAACATGGGGTTTTTGGGACCCCTCCTCATGAATTCTGGCACTGTCATGGCATTAGTCAGCCCCAAAAGGTGATTTCATGGTCACTGCGCTGAATCACCTTTTGGGACCGATTTATGAAATGATAGTGTCACAGTTCATGAGATAGGCTCCCAGAAACCCTATGTTGCAAATTTGGTGAAAAAATTCCCAAAAATGACTGTTTTATGAGCGTGTGTTGCACAGTTCCTATGCACGCTCGTAAGTTAGCAAATTTTTTCTATTTTCACTCCAGATTTTCAACATTGCCATTTTACCACATCTCCTTATGAGCAGTATAGCTGTCATTTTTCACATCTCGCCCAAAATATGTTTCCGTGCATGTAGCGCACAATGGCGCAGTCAGTGTGCAAAATCAATGTTTGGAACAGATTAAGAAAATCACAGTGACACTGTTCATGAGCAGAGGTCTTTAAATGGCTATGTTAAAAATTTGGTGACAAAAGTCCATAAAATGACTGTGTTACGAGCGAGCATTGCACAGTTTCCACGCACCCTCATAAGTTCATGAATTTGTAATATTTTCAGTCCAGATTTTCACCACTGGCATTTTCCACACTTCCTTATGAACAGTACAGCTGTCATTTTTCACACCATGGCCGAAATGTGTTTTTGCACTTCCAGGGCAGAAATGCGTGGTCGCTGTGGGAAATTACTGTTTGGGACAGATTAAGAAAATCACAGTGACAATGTTCATGAGCAGAGGTCCCAAAATGCCTGTGTTGACAATCTGCTATAAAAAATTCCCAAACTAATTACATTACAGGTGTGTGTTACAGTTTCTGTGCACGCTCGTGACTTCACCAGTGTTTTATTATTTTCACTGCAGATTTTCAACATTGCCATTTTTTACACCTCCCCATGAACAGTACAGCTGTCATTTTTCACATCCTGTTTGAAATGTGTTTTCACACCTGTGGTGCCAAATGGCCTAGTCACTGGGCAAAAGCAGCTTTCGGCTAACAAACTGATAATACCGCTGTTCATGAGGTGGGGGTCACAAAAAAACATGTTGAAAATTTGGAGTGAAAATACCAGCGAACGCCTGAGGTGTTAGGGTTTCCGACCATAATGCCCCACCCTGTAGAGAATGACAGACATCAGGGGTATGACTTGGGATTATCGCCTGTAATGCTCATACCATTCCACCCCCACCCATACCCTGCAGCCAGTGAGAGGCATTGAGGTGTGCCTTGCACTCTTCAGCCCCAAAGTTCACCCCATTCTCCCATACAGCACCCATCTCACCATATTTCCTGATGGAATGGGATGAACTTAAGGACCAAAGACCCCAAGGCACACCATGACACTTGGTGTCTGCAGGGTAGGGTGCGGTGAAATGGCATGGCCATTATGTCTGACAACCCAAAGGCACACCCCAATGCCTGTCAGTATCTGCAGGGTGGTGGTGGGGTTGGCTTCAGTTCAATACTTCACTGCCTTTCCTATTATGCAGCTCTGTAACTCCTACACTACCAATGCCAATGCCAGCAAGCAAACATTTGGCATTGACAAATGCCTGTTAAAATGCGCCAATGTTTCTTCAAGGCTCATGCAACAAGGGAGTTAACTGAATTGAATTCGGGGATAAAATTCACAGAGATATTATTATCAATAATTTAGGGTTTCATTTTTAAAAAGTGTTTGCCTATTTTGATTGAAAGAATATGACCTAGCTTCATCCGAAAGGTGAGGATCATAACCCCTCTACAGGAATCTCCTGATCAGGTCTTAAGCCTGTCTGGCATATGCTGCATCATCCGAGCAGTTGCGACATAATTGCAAAAACTGTCCCTTCAGGATGCCTGGGGTGGGCACTATCAAAACATAATAAAGTATTCCCAGAAGTGGGTTTATGGAACTTTTCAGTCATAATATTTCCTTCTGAGTCAATTTTCAAAGTAAGGTCAAGGAAATATATGGTATTATGGTTCACACTGTAAGGAAAACATAAGTTACAATTATTATTATTAATAAGTTACCTAACCTCATGCAATTCACAAGGGACCCTTCCAAATAAGTTTAATATCATCTATAATGTGGTCCCAGTATCTAGTTCTCCAATTGAAAGGGTTTCGAGTGGGGTCATAGATGACCACCTGCTCCCACCAACCCAAAAATAAGTAAGCGTAGGAGGAGACCATCACCAACCCCATCACGGTGCCACAAACATGTAAATAAAACAGAATCAAATGTGAAGCAATTGCATATGCAGATTAGAGCCACAGCCCCAACATGAACTCTGAAGATACTATATAATCTGTGTCATCCGTGAAGAACCTGACCTCATTAAGTCCTAGATGTCTCATGTATGTATATGGTGATTTCACATCAATAGTGAGCCATATGCTAGCTGCATCAAATTTTTGATACTGAAGAGCATCAAGAACCACCACAGTGTCACGCAGGTTGGGACACCAACTTCCACCAGGGTTCCCCATACATGGGGTTGGTTCCACCAGCCATCTACATTGTTAAAGTACAACTAGATGATTTCTAGCAATGATGGCGGACAAAAACACTTCAACCAATAACCCCTACACTGCTTTATTTCTTCAAAAGGTCCCGCTCACCAGAAGGCATGCGCAACAGGAGGGAGAAGCAAACTGTTGCAGAGTAGGAAGCAGGAAGTCTTATGCATACTTCAGATAACTGCAATTACGTGTTAACCTAACCCTAACTACTAGCACTTGGTACAACTAGTAGGAGACTAACAGGTAGAATGACTAAGGGGCTACTGGAGAATAAGGAGATTATTTTCATGCCACCACCACTGCTACTTATGTTTGCACTCTGATGGTTTAAATCCAGCCCAAAGCTGTAGCTAGAGAATGCTAAGTGGTACACCTGCATGCTGCTTGCTGTAAATGGAATCAATTTGCTCCATACAAACTTAAATCTGTTTAATTAATGTCTCAGATTACTAAATTACTATGACTGAAAATATCTGCATTAAAATGTAAGGTTCTGACTCTTGTTGCTACATTTAGGAGCACGTCTAGACAGTTGTACTTTTTACTCACTGGGACTTTTATTATTCATTACCAGTGACTGCCTTTAACCATTTTCTGTAAACTACATTATTAATGTACAGGTACTTCAGATATTCCACTGTATGATTCTGTATGTCCTGCAGAATGTATTTAAATTTTTTTTGTCTAGCCAGTCTGTTGCCAGCAGTAGAGCAACAGCTCACGACATAATTGACCTAAGTTTGGAAACAAGCTCCAGTTGTTGGACAGTCAGATGGAGAGGGAAAGTTGAATGTCCCAGAGGATGCTTCTTTCCGTCAGGGAGGGAGGGTGATGAAACTTGCTGCCACACCACCCCCTGGTGACCACAGGAGAGGTACAGCTCATATTGCTTGTCAGGGAGGAGAGAACACTGCTGACATCGATCTGCACTTCTTGCACAAGCTTATCCAATGATATCATGGTGGTGATGTCCTCAAGGAGCGGGAGAAACTGAAGGAAGAAATCCTCTGCCCCATGCAGCATGAAGTACCTCACCCCACCTTCAGGCTCTGCACTTGATAACTCAGGCAGCCTTCCTGATGACTAGAGAGTGAAGTTTCTGGAGGGGCTTCAGACATCTTAAAGTCTTTGCCATAGGAGGTGAGCCACAGTAGCCCATCAGAAGGAGGTAAACCCTGAGAGAAGGTGGGGTGATGGAGCTTGGATGGGAGGCAAGGACTGGAATACTGTATCCCGGGGCCAGACAGAAGTAGAAGCATAAAAAAATATATTTTTCTTAATAAAAACAACAGGGTGCCTTGTAGTAATGACTCACATTAGGAACTCTGTCTCTTTAACCTTCCTACTAGATGCTGACATACTTCTGTTGTGTCCGTCAGACTGAACCACTGGGGAACCCTCACTATCAGGGGAGTCCTGTAAGCTATACTATAATCCCACTTGGAGCAGTTTCAATAAGTTACATCCTTTATATGGTTATTTTAAAGTAGGTGCAGTCATTTCATAATTTCATTTCCTACAAGTCCTAGCTATACGTTAATTGTAAGAAAGTCCAGATCTACTACAGACATCCTCAATGCTGGACTGACAGGCTGAAATTATTAGAAATGGCACTACCTGACAACTTTGAGAATGTCACTTACAGTCTTAAAGAAGGGCCCTGAGAAACATAGATGATACCATATGAAGATGTTACAGGAAGTGATTAGTGCCTGCTTCGCTCTTCCATGACTGATCTGCCCACTTACTCAGTTAAAGTGTGGGTGCCAAACATCATAGCCTTTCAGCACTGTCTGAACATCACTGTTCATTAAATATTTAGGAGATGGGTCATACCTGAATATAAAAAACAACCACAGGCATTAATTCTGCATTTCATCTTTGTTTTCATCTATTCCTGAGTGAGCAGTCTCAGTCAAGGCTGCCAAGAGTACATCACATAAGTCTAACTTTTGAAACCTCCGCACTCTAAACCTGGAAGATATTCTCAGAGTAGTCTGCTCCATGCATCAGAGACACTATAATAACAACTTCTGTAAATGGAGACTGAAACTCCGTAAATCCAGAAATCACAAATGCCTTCTAAGAGGAGGGAGTTGAAAGGATGCCCCTCCCCCACTCATACAGAAGACTTGCTATTTTGTAAGGACTCTGGGATTCCAAAGAGAACCCTGAGAAGCCAAAAAGTGGAAGAGTGTAGCTCCCCATAATATACAGAACCCCATGATCGTCTCTGGGCCCCATGACAATTGCAACTATTACAGTATCTGTTCCTTTAAGTAATGCTCAGTCACAGATGATTTTTAAATGTTTATTAATATTCATAGAATGTAAATGCCTGATTGTAAAGCATGTGCAGGACCAGTGTACACAAACATAAATCAGAATAGCAGTTTGTACACCAGAAATAAAAAATAAAGAATGGTAAATAGATGGTACTGCAGCAGATAAGAAAGTAAAACATCTTAAATTGAAATAAAATCAACCCTTAAATTTCTCCTGCTATACAGTACAGGCTGCTAGATTCACTTGCCATGGTCAAAATGTAGTACATTTCTCTCAGCAGAATGGTCCCAATTGCAAATGAACACCTGAAGATCCAAATGGAAATATTCAGAGTCTTTTATACCCTTTGTCAACTCCAATGAACCAGTGAAATCTCTTAAGAGTGTGTGCAAGATTCTGCATGCAGACCAGAGTGGAAACATCTTGAAATGTGTGGTGGGGAATTCAGAATCAGCCAGGTATTACTGATTTAAAGAGCAGCTGACACTTTCAGGAGAACTTTCACAAAACGTAACATTTAAACATATTCGGCTTGTATTTCACATTTGTTCTGTATTCCTCCTCCCCATTATTTATTACTAATGTAATTTGCACAAAAACAGGATCTTTGCTCCTGAAGAGTTTATCTATTCATGTTGCTTTCTCCTCACCTTAAGTCATAAGACACTGCTTGACTGCTTCGATCACATCACCTCTCTCCCTCCTTTGCTCTAGGGTATACATATTAAACTCCTTTAATCTGTAGTTATATGTTTTCTGATGAAGTCCCTGCACCATTTTGGTTGCCCTTCTCTGGACTGCCTCAATTTGGTTAATGTCCTTGTGAAGGTGTGGCCTCCAGTACTGCATGCAGTACTCCAGATGGGGCCTACCCAGTGTCTTGTAAAGAGGGATTATTACCTCCCTCTTCCAACTTGTGATACCCCTACTAATACACCCCAACATCCCCCTAGCCTTACCTACTGCTTTAGTGGTCTGCTTGGATGATTTCAGGTCATCGGTGATGATGATGCCCAAGTCTCTTTCTTCCCTTGTGACTGCCAGCAACTCCCCTTTCAGCCTATAGGTGGCTTCAGGGTTTCTCTTCCCTATGTGCATGATCTTGCACTTCTTTGCGTTAAACCCCAGTTGCCACTCTTCTGACCATTTTGCTAGTTAATCCAGATCTCTTCTCATTCTGTCCACCCCATCTGGATCATCTACTGTGTTACTTATCTTGGTGTCATCTGCAAACAGACAAACCTTACCCTCCAGTCCATCTGCAATGTCGCTGATGAAGATATTGAAGAGGACTGGCCCCAGGACTGATCCCTGAGGTACCCCACTTGTGACTTGCATCTCTTCTGACTGTATACTGTTTACTACCACTCTCTGTTTTCTGCCCATCAACCAGTTTGCCACCCAGTTGACCAACTTCTGACCCACCCCGAGCTTACCCAGCTTATTACTCAATCTTCTATGTGGAATAGTATCAAAAGCTTCACTAAAGTCAAGGTAGATGACATCAACTGCTCCACCTTGGTCCACCACTCTGGTTACCCAGTCAAAGAAATCCATGAGATGAGTTTGACAGGACCTTCCTTTTGTAAACTCATGCTGTCTTGGATCCTGTGCTCCTATGAATTCCAGGTGTTGTATTATCCTTTCCTTAAGGTGTGCCTCCATAATCTTGCCCACTACTGAGGTAAGACTGACTGGTCTGTAGTTCCCTGCCTCCTCCCTGCTACTATTCTTGTGAAGCGGGATCACATGAGCCCTTCTCCAGTCTTCTGGGACCTCTCCTGTGCTCAGAGACTCACTAAACAGGTCTGATAATGGCTTTGCTAGTTCCACCCTTAGCTTCTTTAGTACCTTGGGATGTATGTCATCAGGTCCCATCACCTTGTTCACCCTGAGCTTATCAAGCTCTTGTAGGACCCTTTCTTTTGTGAAGGGACTAGTGCACACCTTCCTCCCCACTGTGTCCATGGTGCTGAGCTGTGGGCCCTGCCCTACCTTCTCTTCAGTAAATACTGAGCAAAAGTATCTATTTAGGATAGATGCTTTTACATGGTCCTCCTCCTCACATGTCTCCTTATCCCCTTTGATCTTAGCAATACCACTCTGGACTTTCTCCTTTCACTAATGTATCTATAGAAAGTCTTGTCACCTTCTTTTACTGTTTGTGCTAGTGTTTCCTTGGTTTGGGCCTTTGCCTGCCTTACTGCCTTCCCTACTTCCTTTAGAGAAGTTTGGTATGCCTCCCTATCGTCATCCTGGTGCATTCCCTTATATTTCCTGAAGGCCAGCCTTTTGGCTCTGACTTTTTCTGCTATAGTTTTTGAGAACAAAAGTGGTTTCCTTCTTCTTTTGCACTTCCTTTCTCTCTAACACAATGGGATGTTGCTTCAAGTATTGCATCCTTAATGCTTGCCCACTTTGCCTGTACCCTCTTACCTATATTTCTTTTTGCCAGGATGGATATTTCCCATTTATTGCAGCCCCACACACAGGTGTGAGCCTCTAGAATATGGAAGTCCCCCATTTGTTGCAGCTCCATGCATAGGTCTAAGCCTTTAGATCATGGATGTTTGACATTGGTTGCAGCCCTATACACAGGTGTAAACTTTATAAAACAGATGATCCCCATTTGGGACAACCACATAACACAGGTATGATCCTTAAGAACAAGGATGTTCCCATTTATTGCAGCCCCATAACACAGGTGTGAGCCTTTAGAACAGGAATGTTCCCCATGGGTTGCAGCCCCATACACAGGGGTAAAGCTTTACAACATGGATGTTCCCCATTTGGGGCAGACAAACAACACAAGTGTAAAGTTTCAGAACACGGATATTCCACAGTTGTTGCAGCCCCATACAAAGGTGTAAAGCTTTAGAACACAGATTTTCCCCATTGGGGCAGACTCGAAAAACAGTTGTGAGCTTTTAAATTATAGATGTTCCCATTTGTTGCAGCCTCATGCACAGGTGTGAGGCTTTAAAACATGGGTGTTTGACAGTTGTTGCAGCCCCATGCACAGGTGTAAAGCTTTAGAAAATGGATGTTCCCCATTTATTGCAGTTCCATACAGGTGTGAGCCTTTAGAATATGAAAGACCCCTATTTGTTGCAGCCTGGCACACAGGTGTAAGCCTTTGGTTTAGAACATGGATGTCTGACATTTGCCGAAGCCCCATACACAGGTGTGAAGCTTTAAAATATGGATGTTCCACATTTGTTGCAGCCTAATAACATAGGTGTGAGCCTTTAGAACACTGATTTTCCAAATTTGGGGTAGTCTCATAACACAGGCGTAAGCCTTAAGAACCTGGATGTTCCCCATTTGTAGCAGCTCCCATCCATAGGTGTGAGCCTTCAGAACATAGATGTTCTCCATTTGTTGCAGTTCCACAACACAGGTGTGAGCCTTTAGACAGGGATGTTCCCCATTAGCTGCAGTCCCATACACATGTGTAAGCCTTTAGAAAATGGGTGCTTCAAATGTGTTGCAGCCCTATACACAGCTGTAAAGCTTTACAACAGGGATGTTCCCCATTTTGGGCAGCCCCATAAACAGGTGTTAAGCATTAGAATATGGATGTTGTCACTGTGGAACAGCCCCAGTGTGAGCCTTTAGAACATGGAAGTCCCCCTTTAGGGGCAGCACCATACACAGGTAAAAGCCTTTAGAACGTGGATGTTCCCCATTCTGGGCAGCCAAATAGCACAGGTGTGAGTCTTTAGAACATGGATCTTTCCCATTTGTTCCAGTCCGCATACACTGGTGTGAGCCTTTAGAACATGAATGTTCCCCATTTGTTGTAGCCCCATACCACAGGTGTGAGCCTTTAGAACATGGATATTCCCCATTTGTGGCAGCCTCATACACTGGTGTAAGCCTTTTTTTATTCTTTGGGAACCAGGTAAGGCCCACTAGATGCACATGGACAATTTTAAAGGTGACCTGGGAGCACTGGGTAGGTTACGTGACTTGCTCAGGGTCACACAGTATACAAGTTGAGGTTCTGAAAACAAATATAGGGCTGCTGGATATGCAGCACCCAACTCATTCACAGCTCATTATTCTAACCTCTAGGCTATTCTGCCAGCCCTTAAAACATGGATGCCATCCATTTAGGGCAACCTCATACACAGGTGTGAAGCTTTAAAAAATGGATTTACAGCATTTTTTGCCCATAACACAGGTGTGAGCCTTTAGAACATGGATGTTCCCCATTTGTTCCAACCTCATAACATGGGTGTGAGCCTTTAGAACAGGGATATTCCCCATTTGTTGCAGCGTCATAACACAGGTGTGAGCCTTTAGAACAGGGATGTTCCCCATTTGTTGCAGTATCATAACACAGGTGCGAGCCTTTAGAACAGGGATGTTCCCTATTTGTTGCAGCCCCATACCAAAGGTGTGAGCTTTTAAAACATGGATGTTCCCCAATTGTTGCAGCCCCATACCACAGGTGTGAGCCTTTAAAACGTAGATGTTCCCCATTTATTGAAGCCCCACACACCACTGTAAGCCTTTTTTGGTTCTTTAGTAACCAGGTAAGGCCCACTACATGCCCATGGCCTTTTTTGGGGGGCTGAACCAGGTGCACTGGGTAGGTTAAATAACTTGCTCAGGGTCCCACAGTATGTAAGAGCAGGTTCTAGGAAACAAACCCTGGTCTGCTGGATGTACCAAGCTCATTCACAGCCTGTTACTCGAACCTCTGTGATATACAGTTAGCTTTTAGAACATGGATGCCACCCATTTGGGGCAACCCCATACACAGATGTGAACTTTTAGTTAATGGATTTGCCCCATTCGCTGCAGCCCCATATACAGGTGCGAGCCCTCAGAACATAGATGTTCCCCATTTGCTACAACCACATGCACAAGTATGAGCCTTCAGAAAGTGGATTTTTCCCATTTGTTGCAGACCCATGCAATAGTATGAGACTTTAAAACACTGGTGTTCCCCATTTGGGGTAGCCCCATTCACAGGTGTGAACCTTTAGAACAAAGGTGTTCCATATTTGTTGCATCCCCATACACTGGTGTGAAGCTTAGTTGTTCCTCATTTAGTGCAGTCCCATAACACAGGTGTGAGCCTTTACAACATGAATGTTTCCCATTTTGGGTAGCCCCATAGAGAGATGTGAGCCTTTAGAATATGGAGCCTTTGGAAGAAGGGTGCCCCCCATTTTGGGAAGCTCTATACACATATGTGAGCTTTTAGAACAAACATTCCCCCATTTGGTGTAGCCCCATAACACAGTTGTTAGCCTATAGAACATGTTCATCATTTGTTGCTGCCCCATACACAGGTGCAAAGCTTTAAAAAATGGATGTTGTCCCATTCAGTGCAGCCCCATCACACAGGTGTAAGCCTATTGAACATGGATGTTCCCCATTTGTTTCAGCCCCATACACAGGTGCAAGCCAGTAGAACATGGCTTTCTCCCATTACCTAATCAAGAAACAAACACTGTACAGTACTCCTATTTTCAAAAGTGGGGCATTGCACTTTTTGAAACACTGCAAGCAAAGCCCTCATAGTTACAAGGTATCCTCAGGTGCAGGCCCATCCTCAGCACTGACTGGTTGAATGATCACTGATGGTTTATAATACTGAACTGAGACTTAAACCCAGCTCTCCAGCAGAGGTAGACTGGCACCTCAGCCACTATGACACCCAGCCTTTTTTGATAAGTCAGTCCCACAGATCTGTCATTCAGGGCACACAACTGCTCTCTGCAGTCCCCTTGTACTTTCCTGTTGTCTGGCAATCTTATTCCATCTTTAATTACTTTTGTGTACCATACGCTTGTCTAGAAAGACATAACAGGATTAAATGAAAATGGAGGCAATGGCAGAATTCTATTACAGCAAAGTGGTTGTTGAACAGTGTGAGCACTCACGGACGCTTAGTACCATGTAGCAACTGTGAATCAGCATTCTGTTCCATTCGAAGTGTACCTGACTAGCTTTCTAAAGTCTCATCTATTCAGTGAAGTGAACAAGTGTGTTATAGAGCAGGATAATAGCATTGGCTCGTCTGTTGTGCTCAGATGAGTCGGGTCGTGAAGAGGGAACTAAGTCTTCATCACAGGTGCAAGTGCCACCTCAAGCAGATGCTGTGGGAAGGGGACACTGTACGTTTCTAGGTGGGTGGGTGGAGGCACCTGCAAAGAGAGGCAGGAGTCATACTCACTGCATGAGCACCGAACGGGATGGCTGCTTAAGCAATTGCTCCACTGGCCCTATGTAAATTATCCAGTACCATCCGCCAGTTTGCTTCCAAATGAAAACCCCCGAATACAGCACCAGACATATAAGAATACTGGCAACCAGGCACCTACTTTCCAGTTGGAATAGGTAAAGAGAATACCACAAAATATTTGAATAGGACCTGTGGCTTTGGCCACTGAAACTTCCAAGATGGTCACAACTGAAAACAAAGAAGCCCTTATGATGGCCAAAGAAAGGTCAGAGATTAAAGCACTGCTACACAAAGTATTAGAAGAGATAACAATGTTTAAATTTCAACAGAAGAGCTGCAGGAAAAGATCCAGGCTTTAGAGCACAGACAAAATGACACTGACAATTATCTATCGGGCTTAGATGAGAGGGAGACACAGTAAGATTCCTGAATACAACAGATGAGAGGGTGGTCAGCACCCTATGGCAAAGAGCAGAGGATACCAAAAACAGGAGTCGGAGCAGCATCCTCCAGATCATAGGTTTCCTGGAGAGGGGATTGAAAAAAAGAATTCAGTGGGCTCTCTTCAGAGATCGTTCCCCAAATTGTTGGGCTACTCATGGACACCCATGCTTGAAATTGAAAGGTCTCATAGATCACAAGCCCCGATGCTCAAACTAGGGGAGAGACCCAGACCATTCATCATTTCCCTGCTAAGACACCAGGACAAAAAAAAACAATCATAGTCCTGGTGAGGGAATGAAAACCCCTAATTTGGGACAGCCACCACATCATGATTTTCAATTATTTCTCCACAGAACTGGCAGAGAAAAGAATACATACCAGTTAAAAAGGTACTTCAGGAACTGGGAATACCCTATCAGCTTCAGTACCCTGCCAAATTCAAGCTTGTTAGGAATGGGGCAGCCCACTTGCTTGACTGTTTGGAGGAGATCACAATATACATCCACAGGCAGTAGCCAGACAAACAGGTCTCCTTTCACCCTCCAAACATGCCAGAAGCAGCTCACCAAGACGAGCTGACCAACGATCCACACTGGACAAAGGGAACCAAACCCACTAGCAGAGAAGAAGTAAGGATCAAGGGGACATGGAATGGCAAGTTACCAGAGCCAAAAGGCATTGTGACAAAGAAACGAGGAGGAACTGCCAGTCCCAGACTGATGGCAACAGGGAGGATAATCCAGAATCAGGATTCACATCTCAGGACTCAGCGGCAAACCAGACTTCAAACGCATAGGACAGGAGCAAGAGACATACTCAGGTGCATGGAAGGGAAGGCTCAGGATTCCAGGCACCCACCAAAAAGAGACAAAACACACTAATGCCAACCAGGTGGACTGTGCAGAAGAATCCACAGTAATTGAGAAGGACACTCGTGCAACGCAAGGTGCACACCGATCACCAGGAAGCATGGACAATCCAATTATACTTTAACCCTTAGCCCACAGAGGCAAACAAGTGCCTGAGGGACTGGAGTCCTTCTCCTTACTTTTACCTGATCTATGTAATCAACTCCCACAGCCCTATGCACCCCTCACTCTGGACTGAATTGTTATCATAAGTTGATCTTTAACAACTCTTTTCCTTCTGTACAGGTTATGTTTTTTTTTTTGTTGGTTTTTTTTTGGCAGGTCCACTGTCACTCATTTTCCCTGGTCATGGTCCCCGGGGCTTCCACCACCATCTATTGCTGCCTTCGTCCCCCAGTTCTCCACCGGCTTACCCCCCCCGGAGGGTGGGACCGCGGCAATGGTCCCCTATCCGCGCCGTGGGACTAGTGACTGGTCGGGGGACTGTAGCGATGGTGGCTAATTGAAGCCCCAAGGAGGACTTCACTTAGACAGTGGATCCCCCCCACCTGCTCCTTTTTCCTGTGTTCTTTTGGAGGCGGGGACATGCAATGATGCCAGCGTCCACCCCACCTCCCTGTATGACGAGCGCCAGTAGCGTGAGTGTCTCCCAGCCTCCACCAGGAGTCCTCAGTGCGCCCGACACTTACCCACCCACCCCCTGGAGAAGGAGAGCCATCCATGGGATGCTCCATCCTTCTCCCCATGGCCGGCCTACCAATGACTCAGGTCCGTTCCCAAACCCGGGTCGCCAGTGCTGAAAGTGGAAACCCAACCGCTGTGCTAGTGGGCCGGCTATGTTTTATAGTACTGGTGAGGAACAATCAGAGCACCCCTACAATACCTTATGTCTTCCCAAAAGCAGATCAGATCCCTCCGCAATCCCCCAGATTGGGTTCTTTAGAATCAGATCAGAACAGATTCCAACACAGGGGCTAGAGGCAGCAGGACCGCCAGTAACAGAAATGGCACTGACTGGAGCCAAAAGGCAGGGGCATCACAAGTTTCCTCAATGTCCCAATCAAATGGAAAATGGGTATGCACTATAACAGCCTTTAAAGCTGTGAGTGAAAGAAGGGGCCCTGAGAACAAGGTATGTGTGATACATACCAGCCAGTTTGTTTCTGGGCTGTAAGGCTATTGATATTTTTTCATTACGCAAAGGCCAAAGGCATTCATCAATAGGGTCCCAGCACACTCCCACCTACACACAAAAAAAAAACAATGGGACAGATCCTGCAGGGACCGACATACGAAAACCATATTACCACAAAGGGGCTCAAGTCAAATTGGGGCTCCTTGTCAACTGTTCCCCCTTCCCCTGTAAGTGACCACATTCCACACCCCCCATGGAAGCAATGAGGCAGAATACCCCTATGGGGAATGCACAGAGGATATCCTCCATACCGGCAGAAGTTTAAGGGCCCAAAGGGAAGGATGCACAAGGTGGCCAATAATTTGCCTGGAGGGCTAAGCTGTCCCAGAAACTGTGAGCACAGTCGATGCACAACGCTTGTGTAGGTGGACCCTTCGGGACTGCATACAAGCTGTTTCTAAACCTTAATCTTGTTGTAGTTCAGGCATTTAATGTTGTTGTCTTGGGATATATAAAGGGACACAGAAAAAGCCTGTTGAGAGGTATGCCTCATGAGTACCCACTGTGGGACAGCGGCAATGAAGTAAGAGATGGTGACAGTGCCCCACAAATATAATAATGTTGGGCCTTATCCATGTTATGGTTAAAAAACTACTCTTAGATGGACTTTGCACCATTTGGCACCCATGGAGTCCCAAACAATAGGTTTGCTCTTAAGGCTGGGTTAGATGCAGGATGAGGGGAAGGGTCTTCAGGGAATTAGGAAAGTGAGAGAAATAGGCATCCCCCTACTTTCAGCAACACACAAGAAGGCAGACTGAATGGAGAAAGATGCTCAGGGAACACCATATCTCCATCACAAGGAAAGAACTAAGATGGTCCGCAGCTACTTGAGGCAAGAAGGTGGGCCGTACAGATAGACTAATACAATCATCCCACATCCCCCAATAGAATCATATGATTGCTCAAGGAGACCCTCCTCAGGCAAGGCAGAGCTGTCGATCACAAACACACACCCACATACAGAGGTTAGTATACGTCAGCCCCCACTTACACCAAAGGAGACAGGATAGAGAGGGTGCACTCACTGGGAGCAAAACAGATCAGCTGGTCCAACCCTGGCACTCGGATAAGCAGGTGGCAGAAAGTCAGGAAGAAACCACTCATCACATACAGACAGATTCCTACTGCACAGGGGGCCTCCTGGAGACCCCCCCCAAAACTGAGGGCAGGGACAGGATTGGCTGGTTCACCCAATAACTGAGTCTGCACATAAAATAAACAGCCTCATGGGAGAACCAAATCAAATTTGTGCACACTAGCTCTCCGCATGCACAACTTCTTTTGACATTGGGCACCAAGGTGCGATGATAACCCCCCCTCCCATGAGGGCCCCCTCTACCCTAAGCAAATCGTGTCTACCCAAAACAGAAGTAGCTTTAGCTTTCTCTTGACACCCTCAATGCCAGCAGCACTTTCATAGGGGGGTCGGAGACTGTCTGCCAGATCACTGAACTACAAGTGGGAATAACTGGGTCTCCAAGACAAAAGAGCAGGGGCTAGGGAATGTATTGATTGATTGATTGACTGATTGATTTACTGATCGATTGATTGAAATGTTTCACCAGGAAGGGCACAATGAACAACAAGTTGCTTATCTCCCGATGTGACCTGGGGTGAGGGTATCAGTGAAATCATACATACATAAACCAAACAGTAATACAAATTATAAAAAGGGTCTGAGAAATAGAGCTTTCTGATTGGTTGCAAACATTCTATCAGCCCTATGTTAATCTTTGATTAACATACATGTACAGCCTAATCATATGCTGAACAAGGTTTAACACTATTTAAAAAACATTTTTATTATAATAGCAATAAGGCGCTCCCAAGGGTTATGTTAATGGTCAGTTAATCACCCTCTAGGGGCATGTAGCACTCAGCTATGCCTCATGCCACATTACACCCCTAGAAGGTGATTAACAGACCATTAACATAACCTCTGGTCATGCCTTATTGCTTAATTATACAGTGATGTATGACAGTGTAAACAGTGCTGAAGATTACAGAAGTTAATGTACATTATAAGTGCAGCAATGAAAATGTATATTGTAAACAACTTGAGGGAACAGATAAGTGCTATCTTCTAGAGTACCAGCTTTATCCAAAGTGAGATAAATAACATTGAACCAGCTAGCAGGTGAACAGAGCAAATTAAAGGGAACAGGAAAAGGGGGGTAAAATAGGGTTAGATAAGGTGAGGTATAGAAATTAGGACATGAGGGGTACAGTAGGGATGAACAGGCATTGCAACAGCAGTAGAAATAGGTAGTATGTTGGTAGGAGATTAGGAGACAAGGGAGAGACAGCGGGGATAAGCCAGAGGTACAGTTCACCAAGAGGAAGTTTTGTAGAGGTGAAGAGATGGAGTAGGAGGAGGATGAGTGGTGAATCAGGTGAGGAATAATGTTCCATAGTTTAGGGAAGCGATGCGAGAAAGCCATCTGGCCTACAGCAGTAGACCGACAAGGAACTAGCATTAAACAAGAGTCATAAGATCTAAAGGAATGGGCAGGAGGAGGGAGGATGGATAGTGAGAAATTAAGATATGGGGGGGAGCATTCCAAACCAAAATTTGGACATGAATTCAAAGCAATGGAGGTGGTGGCGATTTTCTAATGTGAAAAAAGCCAGGGAGTGGTAGAGATTAAAGCAATGAGTGAGAGAGGAGGAGTCCAGAGCGAAGCGACAGAAGGAGTTAAAAAGGGTATCCAATCTAGTTAAGGAAGACTTGGGAGCAGCACTGTAGACTACATCACAGTAGTCAAAAATAGGTAGGATAATCTTCTGGACAAGTTTGCGTCTAGCTGGTAGCAGGAGGCAGCTACGGTTCCTGTATAATGCGCCAAGCTTGGGGCACAGTTTCTTCAGGATGGCACCCACATGTCCACAGAAGTCGAGGTGTTGGTCAAGCCAAAACCCCCAGTACCTAAAGCATGAGGTGTCCTCAAGGACTGTCCCGTCAAGGGTATGGAAGGAGGGCAGGGAAGGGAGCCTAGAGAGCCTCTGTCTAGTGCCAAAGGTCATTGAGACTGTCTTCTTGGCATTAAGGGAGAGTTGACTAGCGCTAAACCAGTGCTGAACTTTACTGAAGTCATGCCAAAGTCTGGTTTCTACATCAACAGGGGACTGGCCTGAGGTGAAGAGGACCGGGTAATCAGCGTACATGTGGATTGAGGTGGATGAGCAGGCTGAGGGAAGGTTATTTAGAAATATGGAGACTAAAATAGGGCATAAAATGGACCTCTGAGGTACACCAGTGTTGATGGGGAGAGGAGGGGATGTGGAGTCAGCTATTCTGACTGACCGAGTCCTGCCTATCAGGTAGGCTCTGAACCAGTTAGTGGCAGAGTCAGTTAAGCCTGCCGAGGAGAGGGAGTTTAATAGAAGGGTGTGGGAGACCGTGTCGAAAGCCTTTGCTAGGTCAACAAAGATGGCGGATGTGATCTGGCCACTGTCCATCCCTGAGAGGATAGAGTCAGTGAGCCTAATTAGGGAGGTAGTAGTGGATTGGTTCTTCCAGAACCCAGATTGGAATGGAGTGAAAAGATTAGAATCAGAGCGATAGGAAGAGAGTTGTGAGAGAACTAGATGTCCTTGGAGCTTAGCAAGGGTAGGGATGAGAGATATGGGTTGATAGTTAGCAGGAGCAGAAGGATCACTGCCCTTAGGCAGGGGAAGAACAGTGGCATGCTTCCAAGCAGAAGGGACAGTACCCGTTGTTAAGGAAAGGTTGAGAAGGTCTGATAGCAGAGCAGAGATAGCTGGAGCTGATAGATACAGCAAATTAGGGTCCAAACCATCAGGCGAGCTGCCTTTGGAGGGATTGAGAGCATATAGTGTATCCAAGGTGTCAGAGGGTGAAATTTTTGAGAAGGAGAAGGAGTTAGATGAAGAGGGTAGTCTGGGTGAGGGGGGGTCAGCAAGTCGGGGAGATGGTAAGGAAGATAGGACAGCAGAAGCACAGGATGTGAAATAGGAACTAAATGACCAGGGCCATCACTATGCACATCTAAACACAGAGATGCATGCCTAGTAAGGACATGCCCCACAACCCTTCACCCCGGGAGGTCCACAACACCCCACTTTAAATAAGACATGCCTAAGATGCCAGACCAAACAACAGGAGAGATGTACAGGGGAGGAGAGGCAAACTGGGAACAGCACAGGGCTAGTGACCACCTGTTTGAGCAGGCAGTGGACCACAGCACAGGGTTACAGGTCAGGCAGATACGGGGAGAGGACACCTCACTTGCTAACTGTCCTGTACCCTGAGAAAGAATAAGAGACTATATAAAGGTGAATGCAAGTAAAAAAGCACGGGCACTGGCTCGGTTTAGAAGAAAAAGGAAAATCTGGGGAAGCAGTGCACTAAGAGTGAGAAAGTGCACAGATCAGCACAGTAAAACCGTAAACACAGTGGAAGAATGGCCAAGGTCAGTCTCACGCTCGCATAGGAACACTAACTCCACAGGGAAAGAGGGTAATCAGGCAGGCAAACAATTTGATGCCCCATTTGACACCCTCAGGAGTATACTAAATAATGGCTTACCACCCCACAAAAATGTACCTCCTGAAATGTAAAGGGAATAAATTCACCAGTCAAGTGGAGGAAGAAACTAGGCCATCTCAATGACTAGGCACAATGGTGGCCTTTTACAGGAGACCCACCTGATGAAACCGGAGGTTGAAAAGCTTAAAACAGGTTGGGTGGGACAAGTCTTCAGTTGCTCCTACAATAGGAAGAGCAGTGGGGTGGCAATACTGATTGACAAAGACACGCCCTTTCCGGCCTTCAACATCTGTGCTGACAAGGAGGGGCGCTCTCTGCTAGTCACAGGATCTCTCAAAGGGATAGACACCACATTATACTGCATCTATGGTCCAAATCAACATACGCCCTCTTTCTTTATATCATACAACTACTGGCAGAGGTGGACAAGGGGCAAATTCTGATTGGGGGTGACATGAACATTGTCCCGGATCATGGCTTCCTAGACAGGAGTACACTCCCAACCAGTGGTATGCCCTTGAATGGCAAAATTATTAGTAGCTTGGTGGAAGAAACCGAAGTGGTGGATGTTTGGAGGCTGTTGCACACCATGTTGAAGGATTACACCTTCTACTCCTCCCCACACAACACCTATTCGAGGATCAACATCTAGATCACCCCAGCAGCCTGGCTGGGAGATACTATAGATGCCAGCATAGAAACCACTCTTATATCAGATCACAGCTCAATAACATTCACCTGACTCCCCCCTGAACCCACTCCCGGCAGCAGACCACCTTGCAGACTCAATATCTCACTTCTGAAGGACCAGGAATTCTGCAGGCAACTCCACAGAGAACTCCAAGAGTTCCTGTGCCTTAATAAACCTGAAGACACGTACCTGGCAATGAGGTGGGATGCACTCAAGGCATTCGTAAGGGGAAGGTGCATAGTATACGCCTCCAAAATTAAACAGGCAAAAGAAAAAGACTTTCAGGAGCAAGCAGGTAGGCTAAAAGACTTGGAAAGGGAATATAGAGACATAGGCTGCAACAGCAAGACACTGAGGGTGCAGATCATTGGGACAAAACATTAAATGAACATGCATCTTCATCAGAAAGCAGAATTTGCATTATTTAAAATGAGACAGGCTTTCTGTGAGGCGGGTGAGAAACCAGGTAGACTTTTGGCCCACCAACTGAAGAAAAAGGAACAAAAGAGGAGGATCAACTGTCTCTGAATGCCCTCAGGGGAGATAACCACAGATGGGTGGGAGATAAACAGGGCCTTTCAGAACTTTTTATGAAACACTCAGATGTGTGGACCTTCACAAAGAGGCTGCAATTGTCGGCCCTAAAACATGAGCAGTTGGAGCTCCTGGAGGCTCCCATTACAATGCAAGATCTGTCGGATGCCCTGGGAACAATGCCAAAGGCAAAGCCCCAGGTTCAGATGGCTGCCCAGCTGAGTATTACCAGACATTCAAGCACTTGCTCCTCCCTATGCTGGCGGATACCCTCACTGAAGCAAGGGAGACAGGAACTCTACCAGCGTCGATGAGGATGGCACAGATAGCTCTCCTTCCCAAACCAGGGAAAGACCCACAAAATTGTGGTAGCTACAGGCCACTCTCCCTCATCCCAGTGGACTTCAAGATCCTGGCTAAAGTCCTGGAAGCCAGACTGAAGAAGGTCATCGATGAGTTAGTCGTCACAGACCAGGTGAAATTTGTACCGAGTACGAAAGGATCGGACAACACAAGGCAACTCACCAACCTCAATTGGCGAGCCTCCTGCCTCAACACCCTGTCAATCACACTGAGAAAGTCTTCGACAGGGTGGAGTAGCATTTCCTTTCCCATACATTGGAAACTATCGGTCTGGGCCAAACATGAGATGCTGGGTATCAGTACTGTACAACGGTGCGTGAGCAACAGTAATTACTAATGGTATACCCTTAGAGGACTTTCCCTTGGGAAGGGGGTTGAGACAAGGATGTTCCATCTCCCCTCTCCTCTTTGTACTTACTCTGAAACCCCTGCTACATGAAATCCATATGCACCCACAGATTCAGGGGATTCAAATGGGAAGGGAGTATAAGGTCACAGCCTATGCGGATGATATCATGCTAACCCTCACCCAGCCAGATTCATCCACCCCTCACCTGGTTGAGCTGCCAAATGAGTATGGCAAGCTCTCTGGGTATAAAATCAACATTGCCAAATCCATGCTTCTTCCATCACATTCCTAAGTGGCATTGAGGCCAGGGTACCCCTGGAGGATGACCATTGCCCAAGAATCTATTAAGTTCCTGGGAGTCAGTTTCACTTGGGGCCTTTCACAACTAGACTGCATAAACATATCTCCACTACAGGAGGAATCATCTAAAGACCTGGCTAGAAGTAATTACTTCCACTTATCGTTAAGGGACAGGGCCCATTCATGTAAGATGATGGCCGCCCCAAAGGTGCAAAACATCCTGTACAACATACACCTACCCATCACCCTGAAACTCATAACCCACCTCCAGGAGGACATGCTCTCCTTCTTTTGGAAGAGAGTAGTAAGACACCTGAACCACAAAAAAACGAGAAGCACAGTGGCCAGAGGGGGTTTCTACCTCCCTGATTACTGCTTCAAATGACTGGTTCAGAAGCCCACCAGCTTGCGAAAGTGGCAGCAGCCAACATGGAAAGACTCAGCAAGTGGATGGTTTGTGAACAAAGCATCATTGGAGCCCCCATACTGACCTTCATTTGCTTCAACAAAGCCCCAGCAAAAGGCATAGACCACCCCATCATCAAAAATTCAATAACAAACTGGGATCAGATTGCCAAAATGTCGTGTTCGAACCCTCAGAAAACAAAGGTCTTCCCCCTGTGGAAGAATCAACACCTAAGGATAGGGGGCACACCAGTAGATTGGCAAGACTGGGCCAAGAAAGGTTTCTGAAATCTACACCACATACAAGACAAATGCTCCGGGGTGCTACAGTCATTCTACACAGCCATACCAGCACCACTGGAGATACCTCCAGTTGAGGCACGCTCTGGTGGACACTCTTGGCCCACATCACAAGGTCCCACTGATCACCCACTCGATGGGCTGTTCAGACCTCAGTCACCAGCTCATATGAAAGCAGTAAGCCTCTACCACTTGCTGATAAACCTGGGCCCAGATCCAATGGAGGCCACCAGGAAACAATGGGAAAGAGAGTTGCAGACACCCATCCCATTGCCTAGATGGGAGCATGGCTGGAAACTCCCTAAATGTAAGTATCCTGGATATTAAGAACAAACTCATACAGCAGAAAATCCTGCTGAGATGGCATAGGACCCCAGAAGCCATTCACAGTTTTATGTGATAATGGCGAACGCCTAAAGGCGATGGCCGTTATCAAGAAGTCAAGAGTGCCGAAAACATTTTTGGCACTCTGACACCCCGGTGCACAGCCAAACAGTGCCAGGGACTTCATTTTGTAATGTTTTCTGTGGGGGGCTGTGCTCCCCACATCCCCCTTCTCAAGGATTCTCAACTGCAGGGGGGTGCATGTCGGGGGGGTGAAAACATTACAAAAATAAAAGGTTCGTGCCGGGTGCAATAAAAATGCAACAGTGCCTGGACCCAAACCCCATACCTTGCTAACCAGCACTGGCAACCAACCCACCTTGCCACGGGGTCAGCTCGGCAACCACCACAGCAGAATCCCTCACATCCCCTCGCTGTGCATGCTCACTTCCCCCCCTCGCGCATACGTATAGCGACATCCTGTTGCTATACTCATCGACCCCCCCCCATCCAGCCACCCTACCATCGCCGTGAGGGATTCACTGGGGAGTGGGTCGCCATTATTGTCAGTGCCCTTTCCCCAGTGCCCTCATCACAGGATACCGCCCTTCATAGATGGAGATTACTTTCAGGGGCAGAATGCTGGAGATGCTAAGAGCAAGAGGGGTCCCTCACGTACCTGCTATACTCATGCCCAAAATTATCCCCCTACTGTAATGAGGTACAGCAAACCTGCAGAGAAATAACCTCTGACACTTTCACCATTGACAAGATTTGGGTAATGCTAGGCATCCCAACAGATTTAGGGGAATGGAGGACCAAAGGGGGTGAACAACGTGACCACTCACTGGATTGCCAATGCCCTCACCATGGCAAAGAGTCATCCTGAGACACTGGAAACAGCAGACTCTCCTTTCAGCTCAAGAATGGCTGAATGAGCTCAGCAAAGCAGTCAGCTATGAAAGGGGTTCTAGCAGTGACTAGAGGAAAAGAACAGAAATATATGAGCAGCTGGGGGAATAGCTACACTCACAATTCTGCCTGATATCCACCAGCCACTATCTTCCTGACTATATCAGGCATAAAGGCCAGACTAGACCACACCACCCCAAAGCCCCAGATTCGTTCTTTAGTCCTGACCTAATAGTGCACCCTTAGTTCTCCCACCGCCTGGAAAGAATGTTGGCCAAAGGGGAAGATGCCCCCTAAACACCCCACAAATCAGTATGAGCATGAGACAACCAGAGTCAATAATCCACAAACACATGAATTTACCTTGCATTCCCCTCCACTTTAGTGCATGTGTACTCTCTAACATAATTATTATACTAAGGACAATGCACCCTAATACAGGCATTATTAACCCAGAATTTATCTCTAGTATTGTAACCACAAGAGATACACCCCTGGATAGGAATATGTTTGTAACACATTGTATATGTAACACACAGAGGGCATCAATGTATGCATGGCTTGACAATTGTTGTAATATGTTATGTTTTCTTCTTTTAAACCAATAAAAAATATGGATGATAAAAAAAGGAGTCATACTCAGAGGTCCATTGAAGCAAGGGTTTTATTCAGCAGGAAGGATGACAATGTTCACAGAGGCAGGTATTCAACAACAATATTAAGAATATGTGAGATAATAAATATCTATGCAATAAATAAATGAATAAATAAAGCTAGAAGATGCACTCAGTTAACTACTGTTACCTTACTGCTTCGTTCACAAGGGTGCAGTGTGCATATATATGTGATCTAAACAAACAGAAGTAAGAAAGAAGTAAATGCCATAGCTGGGATTTGAGCCCAGGCCACCTGAAACACAGTTCTGTTATGCTACTAGCTGTGCCATGAAGACAACTGAAAACATGGGACTCCCAGAAGCACCTTTACTCTTTCTCTAATGCACAACCCAACATGGTGCTGCACAGATAATTACATTTTCATTCACAATGGTGCAGTGTGCACATATATGGAAGCCAAACAAACAAGAGAGAAAGAAGTAAGTGCCTTAGCTGGGGTTTGAACCCAGGCCACCCTGAATACCATTCTGTTTTTTACTAGCTGCACCAGCAAGGCAACTGGAAACCTGGGACTCCCAAAACCTCCTTACTCTTTCTCTAATGCACAGCCTAGTGCTGCACAGATAATTACCTTTTCATTCACAAGGTTGTGGTGTGCACATATATGGAATCCAAGTGAAGGCACTGACTTCTTTCTCTCTTCTGTCTGTTGCTTTACTGCAACTGCCATTACCTACAGTACCATTACTCCTTAGCCAACCAGTGCTAGCCTATGCTTTTACATGTAAACATTTGTTACGTTCAATGCAATAATTCAAAATGGGTAATCAAGTCACTTTGAAGTCTATGCCAGGATGTTGAGAGGAACTTAGCAGAGAACTGAGACCTGAGCAGGGCACCTGGACTAAAAAGGGGCACTGATTGCAACAGTGGAACTGATCATTCAATGAGGAGTCTCAATTAGGCCACCGGAACGTAGGAGAGGTTTTGTAAACAGGCCTTAGGTTCATCGGCAAAAGCTGACCTCTCTTGGGCTGCTGGGACAAGGGAGCTGAAATTCAATATCTTTATTTATTTTGTAAAACTGTAAACAAACATACAGGCATCTTGTAAGAGATAAACTATCCTCAGATAAACTATACAAAAGAATTAATAAAACCCCCTTCCCCATCCCACTACTCCTCCCTTAACTCCCCACCTCCCCAGGAGTGTGCCAACTAAACCCAATCTTACAGGTAATAATCAGTGAACAGTATACAAGCTATAAACAGTGTACAAAAACATAATTAGAGACATAAAAGTATTAGTAATTAGTGTAAATATAGGGCATATAATTTGCCCCATTTATTGATGAATCCTTTCTTGTTATTACGGGAGCTAGCCACCAGACTTTCAATGTTGAAAAACGATGACATATCCTTCAGCCATTCAGAATATGAAATAACTAGCTGATTCGTCCAATGTTTAAGTACCAATTTCTTAACTACAATTGAAATTAGAGCCATGTGGAATTTGCGTTCTTTAACTTCAATACTGGAAAACATTCCTAAGACACATATCTCTATAGTGAAAAGTTCCTCTAAACCAAGTATTGAATCTAGTCTGGATCGAATTGTTTGCCATAAAGGGGCAATTTTTCCACATTGCCAAAATATATGAATCAGATTCCCTTCCTCCTTGCCACACCTAGTACAACTAGAGGTTGGAAGTCTGCTCATTTTAGCTAGCCTTACTGGCGTGTAATACATATTATTTAGAATGTGATATTGGGTGAGTCTAAGTCTGTCTTGTGTGAGGTATTTATGAAGATCCCTCCAAATCTGACCCCATATAGGGGTACTATATGGCAGAAGAGACCTCCAGACTTTGGAGCCTGGAAGGGCAGCAGGGAACTTGAGATCCAAAAGGTAGGAGTATATTATTGAGACACCATGGGCCTTGTTAGTATATTCTTGGAGCTGAGTTAGAATGGGCCTAACCTGGGACTCTTTGGATGTAGTAATTAAAGAGCGAGCCTGTTAAATGTCTCAACTGGAAGACTTTAAAGATGTACTTCTGGGGTATCTTAAATCTGACCATGATATCAGGAGGAGAGAGAAGAGAACCCTGAAAGAAGAGATTTTCTATAAAGGCTCCTTGCAAGTGAGGAAGCCAGTCTGAAGAAAGCGGTAACCCACCTAATTTAATGTTAGGGTTGCAGATAAGTGGCTGACGAAGGTCCAATTTAGGAGAGATCTTAAAATAGGACCAACATTGGGTCAGGACTTTAAGCGAGGTGGCTATAACCGAGTATTGTAATGGGATAGGTAACACTGAGTAGGGGAGATAGAATATAGCAGACGACTTGAGATTATGCAATTCCAGAAATAGTCTTCGACTTGGAGCCAAATGGGAATATATTCATTCTCTTCGACCGAGAGCCATTGTCCCATTTTGAATAGGTGACTAGCTCAATAATACAGAAGAAAGTTAGGGAGGCGGAAACCCCCCCGACTCCTTGAGGAGGCTAAGCTTAAGAAAGGAACGTCTGGGGAGTTTACCCTGCCAAATGAATTGAGAAATGATTGAGTGAGTATGCTGAAAAAAAGATAATGGGAGCCACAAGTTCATTAAATTCAATGGGTAGAAGAGGCAGGGTAGAACATTCATTTTAATAATATTAATCCGGCCACATAAGGAGAGAGGGAGCTTCGTCCACCTTTGGAGGTCTTGTTGAATAGTTACCAGTAAATCTTCAAGGTTAAGTTTCCTAAAAGTCATTGGATCTTTAGTGAGATATATACCTAGATATTTAATTGATTTTGGGGACCATTTCATCCCAAGATGGGTCAAGTCCGCTCTATAGGTAAGTTTGTTTAAGGGGAAGATTTCCGTTTTTGATAAGTCCAACTTATAGTTAGAAAAATGTCCATATTGTGCAGTAATTTCTAGTGCCTGTGCTAGAGATGTATCTGGGTGTTCCAGATGGAGAAGGATGTCATCAGCATTGACTGAGAGAGACAAGGTTCGTTGAAGTATTGAAATACCCTGTATTTGGGAGGAGTGTTGGAGGTTAAGAAGTAGAGGTTCTAAGTATAGGTTAAACAGAAAAGGAGATAAGGGACAGCCCTGCCTGGTGCCTGAGTACAAAGGGAAATGGGAAGAGAAGACCCCATTGCAGTAAATTTTTTCTGAGGGAGACCTATATACCGTCTGTATCCATTGGATAAAAGAAGGGGGAATCCCATTTTCCTAAGGGTTAACCACAGAAAATCCCAGCTAACTCTGTCAAAAGTCTTCTCGGCATCTAACGAAATCAGGGCCATGGGAATCTGGGAGGACTGGGCTGTATGGAAAATATGTGAGAGGGTTCTAAGATGGCCAGCTGACAGACGGCCCTGTACAAAGCCTACTTGTTTGGGGCTTAGTAAGTGGGACCAAATCCTTTTTATCCGAAGGGATAACATTTTTGTTAATATTTTAATGTCGCAATTTAAAAGAGAAATTGGTCTATAACTGGCAGGATCTGTGTGTGGTTTGTCCGGTTTGAGAAGTAAAACTATCGTAGCTTCCAACAAAGTGGGGTCTAGCGTATCAGCCTTAAACATGTACTCATATAGATTAAGAAGCAAGGGAGATACTTCTTTACAGAAGGTCCTATAAAAATTGGAGGGAAAACCGTCAGGCTGCTGGGACAAGGGAAACAAAATTGCAACTGGAAGAAGACTCTCAGGCACAAACCCTCCCTTGAGCTGCCAGGACAAGAGGAACTGAAGACGTGGAACTTGAAGCAAGTTCTTCAGCGCAATCCCTTCCTTTGGGCTGCTGGGACAAGAAGAAACTAGGTTGCAACTTTCATAGAAGAGGAGAAGTTGGTCTTTGGATGATAGTCCAGGCTGCTGATCTTCGGACGATGGTTCTGGATACAGGACTTTGGATGTTGGCACTGGATGCTGGCCCTGAAAGAGAAAACCCCCACAACACTCCACAACGGAGGCCTTTCCTAGTGAGTTGGGTGGTTCCTAAGCTTCCTTTTCTTCTTAACGGGGTAGGGACTTAGCTTGGCAGAGTAGTGAGTGGGGCCTGTCCTATCACCCTAATGCTAGCTGTCTCAACCACCACAAGTTGTTGTCCAAAGAGGTGATGTTGCAGGCTAGTGCACAGACAGACTTTGGTCATTGTAACACCTAGGCAGTCTGTAGGTACTGTAGTTGCAGAGGGTACTAAATGGCATTACAGCTGAGGCAGGATTGTCAAGCAATGCGGTGGTTCAATGCAGGGTACATGGACATTCAAAGCAGTCTTTCAGGAGGGTAGCTGGGGCAATAGTCCATTGCAGAGTAGTAGAAAAGGATAAGCAGTCTCTTGAAAGGGGTAACACAGATATAAGGCAGTTACTTCAAAGGTACCAGAGATGTAAGGCAGTTAGTTCATAGCAAATGGGGCACCACACAAGTTCAGACAGGTTGTAGGTAAACAGGGCAATACACAAGTTCAGGTAATTTGTTAGGCAAACAGGGCACAGCACTTGAACTTTAGTTCAAAAGGCAGTTCGTTAGATAACCAAGGCAATTCACAGGTTCAAAAGAAAGTTCATTAGCAGGACACAAAACTTTAGTTCAAGAGGGCAGTTTCAGTAATGAAGTTCTGTACTTTTAAATGCAGTTCGGCAGGCAGTCTTTCAAGTTAGGTACACTGTCACTTTAAACACAGTTCAATGGGGCAGGTTGCACACATTCAGATACTGCAGTTAACTGCCCTTCAGCAGTAACTCCTATGGCACTTAATGTGCCCCCTTCCCACTGATCTGCTCCTGTGGAGCTGTATTTAATGTGCTCAGTGGGTTACTTTAAGTTGCCCATCCCACACTATAATGGCTCCTATGGAGCCTTACTGTTCCACCTGTGGGCAGATCCTTCACTGTGGCCTTGCTGTGCCCAATTCAACCACTATGGAGTTGGCACTTAGCCATCTCTCTGGGTGGTCCCAAGGTGAGACAACACCCACCTGCTGGTGCGGCCTTGGCCGCTTTGCTATGTACCACTTGGTGTGCTTAATTTAAATAAAATTTAAAAAACTGTGGCTCAGTTTTGCTCTATTGGGGCTAGCCCACCTCTTGCTCTGCCCTCTGGGAGCTCTTGTAATTAGATTAAGGGCCTCCAGCCCTCTGTTCTGACCTCTGGGAGATCCCTTAGTCTGGGGCCCTTTCCCACCCTTTGTGCCTTCTGGTGCTCTAAATAAACATTTGTGTTTTAAATTAAATTGTTCTGGCAGTCAGCACCTGCCCAGTGGCACAGGAGGCAGTATAGTGGAGTGGTTTAAGGCTCTGAGCTGCAAACCTGGAGACCTGGGTTTGAATCACACAGCCCCCACTTGCATACTACGTGACCTGAGTAAGCCACTTAACCTCCTTGTGCTCCCAGGTCGCACCTGTGAACAAGCTTCAGCTTAGTGTGTCTCTCCTGGTTAAACAAACAAAACGAAAAAAAAAAAAAAGATTGAGGCCCACCTAAAAATACATGTTCCCATGTATTCTCTTTTTAATACACTGTAACTTTAAACCCTAGAAATACTCATAACATTTTCTTTAACATTTCTAAACTTGTCTGAATTATTAGCATAATATATGCCAAGTGAAGAGTACATAACATCTATAAAACATCTATAACTTCTATATTTGTACTACAACTAAGTGACCATGCCTTTTTTACTTGCTTTACAGGGTTCCTAAAATGATGACTTGATCTGGAGGGCATCTATCATAAATCATTTTGGGGGTATCTCAAATGCAGATCTCTGCAACCTACGAATTTGAGGAACCTGGGGCTCAGCAGAACAAACTGGTTCAGAGAAATCAGTCGCTGAGGGATTCACAGCTGGTTCAGGAAAATTAATTGCTGAGGGATTTACATTAACCACATCAACCCATGGATCCTGTTTTGGCTAATCCATCCTCGAGATGCTCCTGCCTCTCTCTCAGCACAGAGTCAATTGCAGTTCTTTTTTTCTAATTCTTCCCTAAAGGTACAGTACAAAGTCTGAGGAGGTTGCAATGCACATTCTTAGTAGCTTTTCCATTTTCAGTCTGTATCTGGTAGATTGGGAGATCAGGACATGGAATTGCTATGTTGCGATAGGGGGCTGGGTCCCATTTGGTGGAAAGTTTGAGTTATCCCTGTGTTCTTTTCAATAGGACTCTTTCTCCAATCAGTAATGGTGCTGCTTGAGGTTTGGCATAATATGTTGCTTTCTGTCTCTGTCAAGCTTGGCTCATGTTTGTCTACAATCTGTCCAACTACTTGCAATCTGTGGTGGTGCTCTTGTGCCCAGTCTGTGATAGGCAGTTTGGCTGAGGTTTCCTCTGGGTTGACATCTAGTACTGCACCAAGTCCATAGGGAGTCAGTCATGACTGGCAAACATGAGGTAATACAAAGTGTAGCCAGTGGAGCAGTGAACTGTGTTATAGTGTATGGTGGAAATCCATCCCTCCAAAAATGTTGTTATGCTGCACTAGCTACGTCAGCTAGTTTGTTATGCTGTAGTAGCTACGTAGCTAGTGCAGCATAACAACTTAGAATGTGGTCACGCGTGTGTGTACTGGTGATTTATGAATCACGGAAAATGGCCACAACAGTGAGAATTGTCCAGGGAGGCGAGCAAGGAAAAAAAAACAAAAAAAGTAAGGACACCCATTGCCTTTATGAATGACCATACATTACAAAAGACAGTATATGATGGCTCATAGATGGCAAGGATATTTTTTAAAACTCTCGAGGTTTCCATGATAACTAGACATCTCGAGCTGCACTCTCAAGGTCTCTGGTTACCACAGAAACCTCTTGAGTGAAAAAATATCCTTGTTGTGTATAAGCGATCATTCACTATCCCCTATATTATATAGGTACATGAGTTCAGGAAGAGTAGTGGGACAATGCACATGGCAATATTCAGGAAGAGCTCTTAACATTCCAGTCAGGATCCAATTTACCCTTTCACAAAGTCCATTTGACTGTGGATTGTATACAGTTGTTCATACTTTCTGTCTTCGATACGGAGTGCAAAGTTCTTGGAACAACTGAGACTCAAAGGAGGGTTCTTGATCTGTCCAGATTTAAGTGGGATGCCCATAATTTCACACGAACTGACACAGGAAGACGACTTCTGTGGTTTGGGCTGTGGGGTCTCAAACATAAACAGAACAAGACAAATCAACATTACACTGAGAGACTAAAAGCTATAAAATAATTCATCAGAACTATACATCAAGTCCAATACATTCCAATAAAAATTTTGATAAATCACGTATGTAATGTACTTGACAAAAAGATAAAATTTTACCAGTGTTATCTTGTGTGCCTCTTATTTTACAAATATTTGGGGCTCCAGTAAAGTGCAAATAGCCAAGCATCCTCAAAATATGTTTCAGCAGGGAACATCAGTCAATTAATGCATAACATTCTAGCCCCTGCTTAAGAAGCATGGCCTCCCCAAGGCATAAGGATGACAGAAAAAGATCCCATGCCAGCAGAAATTTCTCAGGTTTCAATCTTTCTTTTATCTCCTACTGACCTGTTCCTACTTAGTCCCCCTTCCCCCATTTCTTCTTACACATCGTTTTTATGTTGGCTCGCGCTTGCACACAAGTGAACATATTGCAGTAGCAGCAGATTTGGAGGCTCGGCCACTGTTGGATGAATGCAGGGCACGCATCAGTAGGTGCGTCCCTCATTTCCCAATAAGGCAGCTGCAGGCGCTGACACCAGGCATACGTCAGGTGGCCACCAGATCTAACAAAAGGTCCGTTGCAATCATGCAGTGGCACAATAACACGCCCTCCCAACGTGCCTGTCCATCGCCTGCAGACTGCCCCGACCCACTTCACTTGCTGACAGGGGAGCCCACTCCCCATCAGCATAATGCCCTGCCTCCCATTTAAAATGTATGCCGAGGGGGTGCCCAATCCCCCTCGGCATCATGCGCCCCCCAACAGTCTTTCTTGTTCCGACGGGGGAGCCCACTCCCCGTCGGCATAATTTCCCCCCTTTTGTTGTGTGCCAAGATGGGATCCCAATCCCCTTCAGCTCTCTGGTCCCCTTGGTATGTGTTGATGGCATCCCCCCCAACAAATAAGTCAGGTGGCATGCTGGGAGCCCACCCCAGCATGCCAAACAGTCCCTCATGGTCTCCCTGCCCCTCCCAAACCCTCACCCACCCTCTGTGCACCCTGCCTCCCCACACCACCCTCACCCCATACTTACCTCCGGAGTCTGGCACATCGATCTTCGGTGGACCGGGAACATGTCTGCACTCTTCAAAGTCAACCGCAAACTGAAGAAATGCCGGTAAGCTGTATAATGGCATAAATAGGGTTTTTTCAACTTTGGTGCATATCTCGGCCATTTTTGGGAATATTGACACCAAATTTTCAACATGGGGTTATTGGGACCCCATTTCATGAATTTAGTCACTGTCATAGCGTTATTCAGTCCTGAAAGGTTATTTTGCAGTCACTGCATGGAATCATCTTTCAGGACCGATTAACGAAAGGACAGTGCCACTGTTCATGAGAGGGGCTCCAAAAAGCCTATGTTGAAAATTTGGTGGAAAAAATTCCAAAAATGGCTGTTTTACGAGCATGCATTGCGCAGTTTCCACAAACACTTGTAACTTCGTGAATTTGTAATATTTTCACTCTAGATTTTCAAAATTGGCATTTTCCCACACTTCCTTATGAACAGTATAGCTGTCATTTTACATATTCTGGCCGAAGTGTGTTTTCGCACATCTGGCGAACAATAGCACGGTCGCTGTGCGAAATCAGTTTTCAGGATAGTTTGAGGAAATGACAGTGACACTGTTCATGAGCAGAGGTCCTAAAATGCCTATGTTGAAAATTTGGTGACGAACGTCTATAAAATGACTGTGTTTATTTATTTATTTATTTGCTTTTGGTAACCGGGTTAGCACACTAGACAGCTGGTGCCTATTTTCAGGTGTGACCCAGGAGAGTTACAAGGCATACATGAGAGAAATACATAATTACAAGGTATACGTGAGAGAAATACATAGTTACACGGTATACATGAGAAAAATACATAGTGTTACAAGCGTGCATTGCGCAGTTTCCACACACCCTTGTAACTTCACAAATTTGCAATATTTTCATGCCAGATTTTCAACACTGGAATTTTTTCACACCTCCTTATGAACAGTACAGCTGTCATTTTTCATATCCTGCCCAAAATATGTTTTCGCACCTGTGGTGCACAATGGCGTGGTCAGTGTGGGAAATCAACTTTTGGGACAAATTAACAAAATCACAGTGCCATTGTTCATGAGGGGAGGTCCCAAAATGCCTAGGTTGAAAATGTGGTTAAAAAAAATAAAATAATTGGGTTACGTACGTGTGTTGCGCAGTTTCTATGCATGCTCATGACTTCACCAATTTTTCATATTTTCACTCCAGATTTTCAACATTGCAATTTTTTTACACCTCCTCATGAACAATACAGTTGTCATTTTTCACATCCTGCCCAAAATGTGTTTTCATCCCTGCGTCGCCAAATGGCATAGCTGCTGTGCAAAACTACCCTTCAGCTGACAAACTAATAATGCCGCTCTTCACGAGGTGGGATCACAAAAAGCCTATGTTGAACATTTGGAGTGAAAATACCAACAAACGCCTACGGCGTTAGGGTTTCCAATGGTAACTCCCCACCCTGTAGAGACTGACAGGTGTCAGAGGTGTGACTTGGGATCATGGCTGCAATGCTCATGCCATTCCACCCCCACCCGCACCCTGCAGCCAGTGATAGGCATCTAGGTCTGCCTTGGAGTGTTTGCCCCTAAAGTTCACCCCATTCTCCGATACTGCACCCACCTCAGTGTATTTCCTTATGGAATGGTGTAAGTATAACGCCCAAAGACCCTAAAGCATACCACGACACTTTTCAGTGTCTACAGGATAGGGTGAGGTAGAATGGCATGAGCATTATAGCTGATGACCCAAAGGCACACCCCAATGCCTGTCACTCTCTGCAGGGTGGGGCTGGCATTGGCTTCAATTCAATACTTCACTGTCATTCCTATTATGCATCTCTAACTCCTGCACTACCAATGCCAATGCCAGCGAGACAACATTCGGCATTGACAAATGCTTGTTTACTTTGCCTGCAAGATCACCAGCCTTTTATTTCCACCAGGACACTTGTGCAATCTACTTGAGCAGCAGCTATCCAAGAGATCTGTGTTTGTGGAACAGTTTGGCAGCTTGAAAATGACTGTGAGTGCAGCATATGTGTGACTTTGTAACTGAAACTGCTCTGATTTGTTTCATCTTGCTGCTCTGCTGACCTGAGGGGATTACCCAGGTGTGTGCAAGAGGCCATTTACCTGCATGTAATTTCAGCTCTGGGGTGAGCCAATAATAGACCAGGTTTGCCTCTGTGGGAGGGTTTGCTGCAGCATTTAAACATCGCGATCATGCATAGCGCGAGCGTGAGTGGCGCAAGCGCCACTCGGAGTAGATTTTGCATAGGAATATGTACCTATAAAAGAGAGGGACCTCATTTTAAATAGGTTTTATTGTTTATCTGGTTCTGTATTTTTGGTTTTAAGTGGTGGGTCTGGCTGTTTTCGGGGGAAGGCTTTCTACAAATTTAAGGAGTGATGCTCTGGAAGACTCAGCTGTTTAGATAAGCTGTCACCTGACTCTTTTCAGTCCCATTTTTGAGTTAGGATTTAATTTTTTTTCTCTTCCTCCTTATATGTGTACTGAGTGGTAAGATGGTAAACAAAACTGTTAAAGGGCAATTAAAGGGAAGCAAAGGATAAATCCAAAAAGAATAAAAAGGTAATTGCTGTGTTTTTACACAGGAATTGGTCATCATGACTACCCTCAGGATTTGGTAGAAAGTCCCGTGAGTATCCTACTTACCTCACTCCTTTAAGGAGCTTATGAATGAGGAATGCAGATCAGATTTAGCTGGAGACAATTCAGAATTTAATGGAAGAAACCAAATTCTGATGGCTAAGAGCTGGGATAAGAACAGTCCAAATAATACAAATCAAGAGACTTTGATTAATTTATTGGAGAACCAATTTAGTGGTAGCAATGGGACTAATAGGGAATTTGAGGAATTTAAACAATTATCCTCTTTTGACAATAAGAATATAACTCTGGACTTGGAAGTAATTAGTAACTTACAGACTGGTGTTAAAACTCTGTCCCAAGGGAAAATCACTGATTTCTTTAAAAAAAAAAAAACCTTTCTAAAGCCCCCAATAATATTTTTCAGGACGTTCCAAAAATGAACAGCACACATATGGTTTCCAATATAGGAGGTTACGATTGTACCACTTTTGGGGAAAAAACAAATATAGCGGATCATTCCCAGGTTTTTAGACAAGATGAGTTGATGGGGGAAGTAGAAGCAAGTCAGCAATGCATGTCTGAGCAAGGAGATTATATAGATAAAGATGATGGTATTTCATGCTTTCCCTCAGGAATAAAGTTATTTAGTCTATTAGAGATCTCTAGTGAGGTAGGGGTCTGCAATATCAACTTTAAAGAAATGGTGTATTCATCCCTTAATGATGCGCCTGAAGAGTTTTTTCAAAAAATGGACAAAGAGGTCCAGGACATTCATTTAGATAAAGATTTTTTGGTTCAGTGTCTGGATACTATATCGAAATATACCATTAAGGCTCTTGCACATCCAGTAATGTCCAATGTTGTTTTATTGGAGGCATATAATGGTATTAAGACAGCTTTGGAATCTCTTTCTAGTTTTTGTGTTGTGAAGTTTGCTGCTTTAGAACAACAAATTTCACAATTATTGGGGGAAAAGAAAGTTCACAGATCTAGGCATAATTTGTCATTTTCTCCCCTAAATGTTCAAGAGCCCTCAAAAGGTAAAAAGGGCAAAAAGAGGGGTGGAGTAAGTAAGAAAAAAGGGGTGAAGAAAAAGCTTGGGCCTGTGGGACTTATTCAGACTCCTAATTTAGGAAAACAGAAAGATGAATTAAACACTATGGATGAAAAGACTAATAAAATTGGGGCTACAGGTACCATTAGGATAGGAGAGGTACAGAGAGATACAAGGAAGAATTCTGACCAAAAAAACAAATCTACATTTGTGGATGGGACACTTATAAAAGATCAAGAAAAGGGGAGGGTGATTACATTATGGAACAAAAACAAATTCTAAGGAGAATTTAATTAAGGTAGATCAGTTTAATAAAATCTTTGCCCAAATTTCATGTTGGCCAAGGAGGATAGTAACCCCAAGGGGTATGACCTGGAAGCATATAATTTAATCTGTACAGGGAAAGAAGTAGTTTTTAAATTAGATAAGCTGTATTTTAAACATTATGAATTTACTGTAACCCTAACCAGCATGATAGCCCATATGTTGAGAGCAGAATTAGGGTTACCAACAGTTGCAGATGCTCTTATTATGGTGACTAGGGATACTTCCAACCCTACTAATTCAGTTTACTTTATGCTCCCTAACATGGATATGGCAAAATTGGTCTGGGCTAAGCAAGGCCTGGTAGACTCTTTGGGATTACTGTTATCAACACCAGTGACATGGTCAACAATTTGGAAAAATGTTTGTAATAGGCTAAAAATAGGAAAAATGTTAACATATGTTATATTCAAAACTACTCTTGTAACACTGAATTGGGAGTTTGGAGTTTCCCGTGAAACCTCAATGATCTCTATTTTTGGGCTGGATATATTGGAGGGAGAAACTGCCACTAATTTACCATCATTATTGCGGATGATTTTATCAACTATTATTAAAACTCATATAATTCCAGAAGAATTTGTGGAGGTGAATAGAGTTTGGAACGATAAAGAGGGTACTCAGATTAACTGTATTATTGGTTCTGTACAATTGTTAGTATTACTGTTTGAAAATAGACATGTGTTGGATGAGGTGGGCATTTACATGGTGGAATTGAATGAGTGGGAGACATCAGGTCAATCTAGAGCCGTCCAACCTTGACTAAGTTTTTTGGAAATACAAAGTAATGAGTCCTCATTAGAGCAGGAAGGGGGGTCATAAAGCAACCCTGGTTATAATGTCCTTTAATTGGAATATAGCAGGACTCCATAATACGTTTTGGATCCACAGTGGGTTGCTTTTATTTCACGACATGAAGTGATTATTTTCAGGAGACATGGGTTTTAACATCTCCTTTCCTGAATGGATATGAAACTAGTTTTGTGCCAGCAATTAAAGGAAAACATGGGAGGAACAAAGGAGGTCTGGTTACAATGATCAAAATTAGGGAAGGATTAAGGGTAATCAAAAGTTACTTCCATCCCCGAGATCCTTATGGTAGTGGTTAACTGGGACCTTTGTATGGTTCTGATTGTTAACATTTATATTCCACCATGTTTTCACACTTACTCTACATATGATTTTTGGTCCAAACTATCGATGGAAATAGATTTAATGATACAGTTAAATTGGATAGATACTGTCCTTTTAGCTGGGGATTTTAATGCTAGGATAGCCGAGTTCGATAATTTATCATTGTTACAAGAACTATTATATATGGCAGATTTGGAAAAAAGAAATACAACTGACATAATTGTAAATGAGGCAGGGAGACGTTTTAGTACTTTTATCACAGAGAATAATCTCTTGATTCTTAATGGGAGATTAGAAGGGGATCGTCGGGGTGACAGCACTTTTTTCTCCCCCCAGTTGGTAAGAGCGTAATTGATTTTATATTACGCTCTCCTTTTAGCTATCATTTCTGCAGGAGATTATATGTGGCTATGAGAACAGAAAGCTATCATGCAGCAATTTTGCTGGACTTTAGGACTTGATAGTGTCATTCCTCCCCAATAAGCCCTTAATGGATATTGAGATTAATGGGAAAAAATGGTTAAGATTGAATAATGAGTTGATGCAAGGAGTTTGGAACCTTTTATACTCTTCTATTTTTGTTGAGTTATTTCAGCAGGTACATAATGGCTCCAAAGGTGAAAGGATTAGTGAATTATTAAACATAGGGTATCAACAGATTAAGACACTGATTTATTCAGTTAATAGTGTTAAGCCCCAGTTAGTATCCTGGTTTTATGAGTATTGTAGGAAAGAGAAAAGAAATTTGATGAGGGCCATCAGGCAGACAAAAAAAAAATCTGAGTAAGATGGCGATTATAAATTTAAATAAAATGCAAAGGGAGTACAAGGAATTTCTCTGCCAGAAAAAAAGAGAATTTACTGAAAAACAATGGGGTGTTATGTACTGAGTTGTTAAGGAGGGTGATATTAAGCTTTTTTGGGCTTTGGTGTCCAAGGGGACAGCTGATCAGAATTCTAGACCTCCCATATATATCCCCAAGGAAACTTGGATATCTTATTATAGTCTACTATTTAATAGACATCCTACCAACGATGATGATGTGATAGAAAATTTTAACATTGAGGGGGAATACACATCGTTAGTGTTTTCATTTGGAGAGGTGGAAGAAGCCATTGTGAATTTATCAAATAATAAAGCACCTGGACCCGATTTGATACCAGGAGAAATTTACAAGGGGCATTTGAATTATTGGGTAGTTTTTTTTACTAATTTTTTCAATATCTGTTTAAAAGAGAGATTTATTCCATTATCTTGGACAAGAAATATAATAGTTCCAATTCATAAAAAGGGCCAACTTCATTTGCCATCTAATTATCATCCAATCAGTCTTACTGACATTAGTGGAAAATTCTTTGCTAAAATAATATTACATAAATTACAAGATTGGATAACTGCAAACTCCCCTTTATCGATCTTTCAAGCAGGTTTTCATAAGGATTTTTCTACGACAGATAATATTTATATCCTAGCCCATCTGATGGAAAATTATAGATCATTTCGTAAAATGAAGCTGTATGCTGTGTTTGTAGACTTTTCTGCAGCATTTGACTCGGTTAATAGAGCCAAGTTATGGGAGATATTATTAAATAGACGTGTGCCATTACATTTATTAGCCCCCATTATTAGGTTATATTCTCACACAACATTGGCTATTAGATATGATAATAAGGGCAACATTTCTGACTATTTCAGTACAACTTCCGGAGTTAAACAGGGATGTTCTCTGGACCCCCTTCTTTTTAATTTGTATATTGATGCCCTTCTGACTTATAAAGAAATAGATATTCTTGATTCCCCAAAAATTAAGAATACCCCAGTACATTGTCTGGCCTATGCAGACAATTTGATTATTTCTGCTTTATCTGCTCAAGGTTTACAAAATAAAATAAATCAATTTTGCTCTAAATGTAAACATTTGGACTTATTAATAAATACAAAAAAAACTAAGTTGCTGATTTTTGCACCCTTACAGGGACATCAAATTAAACCAAGGATTTATTTAAATAACAAACTTATTGAAGTGGTATCCTCTTATATAAATTTGGGGTGAAGTTTGTTCAATGGAAATTGATAGAGCATTGAGAGGACAAGTGATAAGGGCAAAACTGATTGTTAGGGCTCTCTACGCTTTGCTAGGAAATATGCAGGATATTTGGTCTCACCGCATTGATAGTCTGGCAGGCCAAAATTAATCCTATTCTTTTGTACGCGAGAGGTCTGGAACAACAATGTCCCTTCATTGTTGGAGATCCCACTTTCTCTCTATTATAAATCTTATTGCAGGTTCCACTTGCCACTTCTAATGTTATAGTTAGGGCTGAATTGGGTAGAGTACCTATTGTTACAATAATTGATATACATCTCATGAGTTACTGGGTCAAAATTATTAATCAACAGACTAATATTATGCCTCTACTATGCCTTAGAGAAAATTATCTTGGCATAAACAGAATTTTAGGTCTCCTTGGTCAAAAATATTCAACGATTTTGGGCAGTGTATATGCTTCATCTTTGGACAGATTGGGAGAAATCAATATCAATATCTCATGTGTTTAAGGAGTATGAAAAAAGAAAATACTTAGGCTTGCCTATGATAAGCAAATGGAGCTCTTCACAGTTCAACGTCAGGCTAGGTGGTTAGCTCAAAATAAAATTGATGTATTTATAGAGAAATATCTTACTCTTGGGCTGTCCCTGTTAGAAAGAAAAATGTTTACTTGGGCAAGACTGGGAATCATCTGTTCTAAATATGCTTTTTTTAATAAGACGACTCCACCCGATTTAGGTTTGGAGTTTTGCAGATGTAACAAGGGTTTTCAAGAAGATCTTTATCATATTACGGTACAGTGCCCTTTACATAAAACCCCGCGGTTTAATCTGTTAAATGATTTCCTTGTTAAATATGTGAATGCAAAATATGATATTTTATTCATACTTCTTCACCTCAGACATTGAGGAGGCCAAGATGGTTTCAAGTTTTTTTTATCAAGTGTTGAAACACAAAGAAAAACGTCTCTCTGCCTATGACAATTAATTTGTTCATGGATTTTTATGTGTCAAAATTTTAAATGTAATATTAGATTTAATATTTTTTTTTCTTCTTTTTTGTACATAATTTCATGCTTTTAGTACGTTGTAAAGGCTTGATTGCTGAACAATAAAACATTGAACCTTGTTTACTTTGCATCTTATATGGACTTTCATCTCTGGGCCCCTTTTAACACTTTCCTACTTCACTTCCTGCTATTTTTTTTTAAATTGTTGCTCAGTGGCTACAAATACTGCTTATGTTGCTCAGTTTTGCTATTCACCCGAAGAAGGGACCTGTGAGGCCCCAAAAGCTTGAGTATAATTCCATCTTTGTACAAGACACTTGTTGGTCCAATAAATGGTATCAAACCTTCCATCATGTCCTGTTTTCCAAAGACCAATACGGCTGAAATCTCTTTTTACAAAATACTGGAAGATACCGCAATTCGTCGTCTGAAATGGCAACTCTGCAACATGAAAAAAAAGGAAGCCAAATTTAACAGTGACATCTACTTCCTAACTGCATGCAAAAAAACAGAACTTTATACCTAAAGGACTTCAGATCTACAACCTACTGCGAACTATATACAATTCAAGGTATGCAGAACAACTATATTGTAGGACATCTGAGAAACTCAGGAATCACCTTATTCATCAGATATTTACGCTAGAAAATCTCACCTTAAAAATACATTTTCTGAACTTTCACACACCCTTCAAGGAAACAACAACGTATTACCAGGATTTAGCTGTGATCTCCAAACACAATACCATAAAGGTCTCCAGGCTGCCCTATCACAGAAGAGGAGGAAACTCAGAGAACTACAAGACAGCAGCCACAACAACACCATGACTCATCCAGGGGAAGTAAACCACAGCACGAACATTAACTACCAGTGATCAACCTATCTAATAAAGAACTTGCACAAGTTGAAACATATGTATTATCCAGGGGCTTTACTTTCTGCTCCATACAGGAATTTGATAACATTAGATTCTGTGGTGAGACAGAAGAATTAGACGGCTTCATCTAAAATAATATTTCTTTGATAAAAACAACACACAAACAACACATTATGACAGCACAAAGAAAACATTAGACTGGACCCCTCAGAGCAGATGCAACCCCAAGTTGGATGCCTACATCTACTGCTTCCATTGAAGAATAAACTCCTAAATCCTTAGCAAACAGCAGAAACTCCTGTATAATACCACACCACTGGAAAAGAGGGCAATACAGACTCTGAAAAACAGCCATAACCTTGTAATAAAACAAGCTGACAAGGGTAGAGCTGTGGTTGTGATGAGCACAGAAGATTACATTAAAGAGACACACAGACAGCTGTCAGAGACAGCTTATTTTAATGAACTCACTGAAGGCCCTACTATACAATATACAGAAGAACTCAAATAAAGCATCATGTCTCTACAAAACAACATCCAAGAACTGTTAAAAATATTAATTCCAAACAAACCTACTCCATGGATATTCTATATGCTACTCAAGATACACAAACCAGGGAATCCAGGATGACCCATCATCTCTGCCATTGGCACACTCACTGAAAACATTTCAGGACTCATTGAATCCATTTTAAAACCACTAGTAAGAGCTACTAGCAGTATTATTCAGGACACCACAGCGTTCCTCAGGAAATTGAAACAAATGGGACAGCTGCCACACAGACTATCCTAGCCACAATGGATGTCATTACCCTATAAGCTAATATCCCACATGAAGATGGCATAGCAGCATGTCAGAAATTTTTAAAGGAAAACACATCTGCAGGAGACATTCCAGGAACCATCATCAGCACCCTAATGAAATTCATTTTGACACACAACAACTTCACCTTTAATGGCAAGCACTTTTTACAGATCATGGGGACAGCCATGGGCACTAAAATGGCACCAGAATATGTCAGTCTCTTCATGGCCTGTTTAGAGGAGGATTTATTTTATTTCTATTTAAACACCACCCCTTGGCCCAGTGGTGCTGAGGGTTGAGGTGCTGGATGCCACACCTCATGCCACACTGGCGCACGGGTTCGGATGTAAGCCTGGGCCATCAGGGGTCGGCAGGGGGGATAGGATAGAGAGTCCAGTGGACTGCTCTCCTATTCCCGGGGAAGGATCCAGGGAGCCATTGCTCTGCAGCGGCCCCCAGTGATGATCGGGAGCACTGCTAGAGCTAGGCGTAGAAGGATGGAGTGCAGCAGACATCGGCACGTCAGTGCCCAGACGTCATTACATGCTTGCACTCTCAGGGGTAGAAAAAAGTTGAAAATGGTACAGCACAGGCCGCAGCAGTTAGATGGCCACGCTCCGCTGGCCGAATGATGCCCGATGCATTTGCCGGTAATGGTTCCTCATCTGGTGCGGGGGCAATAGGGGGTGCCCCTCTCAAAGGCAGAGCTGCATATGCCAGCTGGGCATGCCACGCCGGGGTTGGAGGTGGAGCTGAGTGGTGGCTGGATTCAGACAGGTCAGTGGCTGCAAGGAGTAAAATATGGCATGATAAAAATAAAAAAAACACCACCCCTATAAACCATCTGTCTACCTCTGATAAATTGATGACATATTCCTGATTTAGACAGAAGGTGAAAACTCTCAAAAAATTTCATCATGATTTTAACAACTTTCATCACTCTATAAATTTCACTATTGAATACTCCACCACCAGAATACATGTTCTTGACACCACAGTCAGTATCACTAAAAATGGACATATACAAACTGCTCTTTACAGAAAACCCACAGATAGACACCGCTACTGGCATAATTCCAGCTTCCACCCAAATCATACAAAAAAATCTATAATCTACAGTCAGGCGATTCAATACCATCGAATGTGCTCTGATGAGAGAACAAGAGACAGACAGCTCTCCTCACTTCAGAATTCCTTAATTCAGTAGGGCCACTCTCCAAGACAAACTGACAGAGAATTTGAATGGGCCATATGAATGCCATGAGACAATCTACTGGAATACAGGCAAAAACATCAACCTGACCGCACACCCTTAGTGGTCACTTATAGCCCCATGCTAAAACCCCTTCAGCAAATTATTAAAGAACTACAACCCATGCTGAGAGAAGATGAAACACTGAAGGACATCTTCCCTGAACCACCTGTCATTGCCTATAAGCAGCCCACCAACCTCTCGAACATAATAATTCATAACAAACTCCCAGCAGACCATAATAACCGAGAAACAAGAGGGACAACACCATGCAACATGGCACAATTGTGTATTGTTTATTTAGATCTAGGATTATAATTACCTTTGAGCCAAGGCTCTTTTACAAAGGTTCCACATCAGGAGAGTACATACATAATGTAAAATGAAAGACCTACACCCACATGTGCACACAGGCCACCATCAAGACAAGCCAGAACAACATAATACAAATTAATGGATCCTACACATGTCAATCCAGCAATGTTGTTTACCTAATTTAGTGCAAGAAGAGCACAAATGGATGTTATACTTGGGAAACTAGTAAACCACTGAAAACCAGGATGAATCACCACTGTCACACAACAGTAAACCAGGTTAGCAGCACACCAGTAGGAAACCATTTTTCACAAACAGATCACTCTGGCTTGGATTTATCTGCCTTGATACTAAGAAGCAACTTCAAAAACACACAGGACAGAAGGACATGGGAATTGAAATAAATTAAACAATTTAAATCTGATATTTCTGAACTGAATTGGGACATTGGATTTATGACACACTATGGTAAACTGTAATTCTCTTTTATTGTGGACTAAATCATTACATCATTTATCACACTTTGGTTCTGTATTTCTCTTGTTATTGTTTTTTTCTGAGTTCCTGCCTACTCTACTTTTTTTACCTGTACCTTACATCCTCCCTGCCTCTCCTACAAACTCTTCAGCTCAGTCCTGCCCACTCCCTGTTTTTTTTTCACACCTACTGTTTATACTACCTCACACTCTTTTCATCTGGGCCTTTGTTCTTTTGTGTCTTCTAATTTCTTGACTTCCATGCATTTCTTAGGCATCTCCTGTCTATTTTACCCTTACAGCTAACCTCTGATCTCAGATCTTTCTTATCTGTGTTCCTGTCTGGTCCTTTGTTTTCCCTTTCAAGCTTCCTTTTATCTCCTACTGACCTGTTCCTACTTAGTCCCTCCCCCCACCATTTCTGCTCACACATCATTTTTTACTTCGCATCTTATTTATACTTTCATCTCTGGGCCCCTTTTATTACTTTCCTAGCTCACTTCCTGCTATTTTTTTTAAACTGCTCCTCAGTAGAAACAAATACTGCTTATGTTGCTCAGTTTTGCTGTTCGCCTGAAGAAGGGACCTGTGAGGCCCCGAAAGCTTGTGTATAATTCCATCTTTGTACAAGACACTTGTTGGTCCAATAAAAGGTATCAAACCTTCCATCATCTCAGTTTTACCCCTAATTATATAGGACAAGCGTTCAAGGGCAAGTACTTCTAAAGTCATAAAGACAATTAGGCCTCACAACCGCAATGACACACCCCGTCAGCTGTCAATCTTGGGATGACGGGGGGGGCCGGAAGGGAGGGGCAACCCTAAAGAGTTTTCATTTCCTGAATTTTTGTGTTTTAACCCTAAATGATGCATTAACGAAGTTTTTTGCATAGAATTTCCTTACTTTTTGAGAAAGAATAAAAAACTAAGAACTTGCACAAGTTGGTGGGAGCGCAGACCCTTTGGGCCCTGTGCTCCCACCAACCTAAGGAACTTTGTGGAACACAGGCCCTTCAGGTCCTGTGCTCCCACCAACTTGTAAATGTGCGTGTACCATCAACACCCTCCAAATTGCAATGGAAAACACCAAACCATGTCCGAGATATAACTTGTTAAAGTTTGAGACTTTCAGTTGTCAGAGATGCAGAATTCCACACCTGTTAATGTTTTACAGGCACAACAACTGAAAACTACATCCATGACACTAAGGCTATGTACCCTATGAATTTCAAGCCACCAGCACAATGCAGAACACTGTCCACAACATGTAAATTGCGTCACACAATATCTCTGCAAAACAAATTTTCTCTGACAAGTAGACACCATAATTCACATCTACAGGACATACCAACAACACCCTCCAAATTTCAATGCAAAAGACCAAACCGTGTCCGAGATATAACATTTTAAAGTTTGAGATTTGTATTCATCAGACTGGCACAGTTCCGCACCTCTTGACATGTAAGACATGTAACAGACACAACGACTGCAAACTACATCCATGACACTAAGTAAGCAATAACCCATGACAGGGTGTGCGGTTATTGGAGATTAATCAACACCCCGGGTGCATTGTGAGGCAGGGTGTTGATTAATCCCCAATAACCACACACCCTGGAGTGGGTTATTGTGCTTATAACATGGGCCAAATGTGGAGAGAAATAGACAAAAACTGTTGCAATAAGAGGGAAAACGTTGGAACTATTTAATGTTCTTCTGTGGGTCACCCTGGAAACAGGAAATGGGACAGCCATAAGAACTGGGGTTGTCTACAGGCCCCCAGACCAGAGGGAGGACATAGACACATTACTGTTAGAAGATATACAAAACATGACAGCTAAAGGGGAGGTTCTGATAATGGGAGACTTCAACATGCCAGATACAGATTGGTCAATACCAGCAGGAACATCTGCCAGAACTAGACTCATAGTGGATTCCCTGCAGGAGGGCCTCAAACAACTGGTACAGCAACCCACAAGAGACAGGGCTATCCTAGATCTAGTACTGACTAACAAAGAAGGGATCACAGATCTCCAGGTAGAAGGTCACCTGGGGCCAGTGACCATCACATGGTATGGTTCAATTTGGCTACTACATCTAAATCATCCCATTCCAAGGCAAAATATGGGACTTCAGAGGAGCGGACTTTGATAAGATGGCCAACAGAGTTAAGCTAGCCCTGGCAAAAGAAACACAGGTGAGGAGGTACAGGCAAAGTGGGCAAGCATTAGGATACAATACTTGAAGCAACATCCCATTGTGTTAGACAGAAAAGGAAGTGCAAAAAGAAGGAAACCACTTGGTTCTCAAATACAGTAGCAGAAAGGTCAGAGCCAAAAGGCTCTCTTCTGAGAAAATATAAGGAACACAGCGGGATGAAGATAGGGGGTATACCAAACTGCCCTAAGGGAAGCAGGTAAGGCAGTAAGGCAGGCAAAGTCCCAAACTGAGGAAACACTAGCACAAACAGTAAAGAAGGTGACAAGACTTTCTATAGATACATTAGTGAAAGGAGAAAGTCCAGAGGGGTATTGCTAAGCTTAATGGAGAAAAGGGAGCATGTGAGGAGGAGGACCCTGTAAAGGCATCTATCCTAAATAGATACTTTTGCTCAGTATTCACTGAAGAGAAGGTAGGGCAGGCCCACAGCTCCAGCATCATGGACACAGGGGAGGGAGGTGAGCACTACTCCTTCACAAAGAAAGGGTCCTACAAGAGCTTGCTAAGCTCAGGGTGGATAAGGCAATGGGACCTGATGGCATACATCCCAGGGTACTTAAGGAGCTAAAGAGGAACTAGCAGAGCCATTAGCAGAATTGTTTAGTGAGTCTCTGAGCACAGGAGAGGTCCCAGAAGACTGGAGAAGGGTCATGTGATCCCACCCACAAGAGTGGTAGCAGGGAGGAGGCGGGGAACTACAGACCGGTCAGTCTTACCTCAGTAGTGGGCAAGATTATGGAAGCACTCCTTAAGGAAAGGATAGTGCAACACCTGGAATCCATAGGGCACAGGATCCAAGACAGCATGGGTTTACAAAGGAAGGTCCTGTCAAACTAATCTCATAGATTTCTTTGACTGGGTAACCAGAGTGGTGGACCAAGGGGAGCAGTTGATGTCGCCTACCTTGACTTCAGCAAAGCTTTTGACACTGTTCCACATAGAAGATTGATAAATAAGCTAGTAGGCTCGGGTGTCGAAGTTGGTCAACTGGGTGGCAAACTGGTTGACTGGCAGAAAACAGAGAGTGGTGGTAAATGGTATACAGTCAGAAGAGATGCAAGTCACAAGTGGGTACCTCAGGGATCAGTCCTGGGGCCAGTCCTATTCAACATCTTCATTAGTGACCTAGCAGATGGACTAGAGGGTAAGGCTTGTCTGTTTGCAGATGACACCAAGATCTGCAACAGAGTAGATGATCCAGATGGGGTGGGCAGAATGAGAAGAGATCTGGATAAACTAGCAGAATGGTCAGAAGAGTGGCAACTGGGATTTAATGCAAAGAAGTGCAAAATCATGCACATAGGGAAGAGAAACCCTGAAGCCACTTATAGGCTGGGAGGGGAGTTGCTAGCAGTCACAAAGGAAGAAAGAGACTTGGGCATCATCATCACTGATGACCTGAAATCATCCAAGCAGACCTCTAAAGCAGTAGGTAAGGCTAGGGGGTGTTAGGGTGTATTAGTAGGGTATCACAAGTCGTAAGAGGGAGGTAATAACCTCTGTACAAGACATTGGTTAGCTCCATCTGGAGTACTGCGGCAGTATTGGAGGCCACACCTTCACAAGGACATTAACCAAATTGAGGCAGTCCAGAGAAGGGCAACCAAAATGGTGCAGGGACTGCATCAGAAGACATATGAGGACAGATTAACGGAGCTCAATATGTATACCCTTGAGCAAAGGAGGGAGAGAGTGATATGATCGAGACATTTAAACACCTTAAGGGCATAAACAAGGTGAAAGAGTCTAACATGTTTAAATATAAGAAAATAGCAGGACAAGAGGACACAGCATGAGATTAGAGGGAGGCCGATTAAGGGGAATGTGAGGAAATTCTTTTCACAGAAAGGGTGGTAGATGCATGGAATGGCTTACCACAAGAAGTAGTGGCTATGAATACAGTGCAGGGCTTCAAACAGGCATGGGATAGGCATAAGGGAGCAATACAAATGACTATGAATAGATAGGTCACTGACATAGCAAAGGCCGATGGCACATTTATAAGGTAGAAAAAGAAATGGGCAGACTGGATGGGCCTTGCGGTCCTTATCTGCCGTCAACTTCTATGTTTCTATGTTTCTATCCACTGTTTATGTCCACAGCACCACACTTTTCTGTGTTCTGCCACAGTAAAAATAGTTCAAAACAGAGAAGTTTGTAGTGAACAGGCCACAGAGAATAGAATCAAGGGGCAAGTGGAACTTTTTATTGTGCTGACACCAGGGTGCTGTATCATTCTGTGTGCTCACACTGCAGTCTGTGAGTTTGCATAGCGCCCCCCCCCCATTATCTGGTTACACTGAAGTGCTCCCCCAACCCCCAAATTAAGCCAGAACTGTCACACATATTGTAAAACGTACAATGCTGAGTCTGTCTTTCTACACAGTACCACCCAGACACAAGCCTGCTGATTCCTATTACCTCTGTCCACTCATTTTCTGATTATTGACACACAGAGAAAGAGAGAAACACAGGCGCTAAGCAGCACTGCCACTTTCTGCTATCATGCTGATCACTGTGTTCTCTGTGTCTTGTCTCTCAATCTCTCTCTCTCTTTTGGGGGTCAGCTACCGACATTGCTGCCACCAATGCCATCATGCTGCGGTTCTCAGAGGTACTCACAACACGTGACTCGGACAAGCACGCTTTACTTACACAGAAAGAGAGAGACTTCACAGAAAGAGAGAGACAAAATTGGAGCAGTTTCAGTTCCTGCCCTTTATACAAGGAATGAGGAGCGTTTCTCTCTGGTACTGGTATCACAGCAACGGTGACCTGTAAATGGACTCTCTCTCTCTCTCTCTCTCTATCTCTTTTGCTGTCTCTCTTTCTCTCACACACAGAGGTGTCAGCAGGGTGGGTAAGTCATGATGATTAGGAAGAACTGTACGCTGGCTTCAGGTACTTCCCTGCATCTAGTGACACTGCCAATGATACTATTGTGTGTGGAACAAGCACAACAGGCAATTATCATGATCAAGCACGGGAGGGTTAGTGCCAATACAAAACAAATCGCCTGATACTACTGTGTCCACCGGTGGTGGGTGGGAAGCCTGAGCACAGCTGCAGTCTCACTAAAAAGTGATCACAAGATGGCTACCTTTCACAAACTTTTTCTCTCACATTAACAAGATCTGGTATGTTCTATAGTTCCTAAACAGCAGACTGATCACTACAACAATCAAAGAATAAAAAATGCTGTAAATCAAAAAAAGGAATTGTGGTAAACCACCACCATGGTTCAACAGAATGAAGCCCCCTGAGCAAAACCCACCCTCATTTGACTTCTTAGGGCACCCCTGAGCTGAGAAAATAGATTTTTTAATTCAGCCATCTCGTCCCTCACTCACGATGCACGATCGTGATCAAAGAATCTCGCGGTCAAAGAATTTGCAGGCTCGTGATCAAAGAATTTGCAGGCTCACTGTCAAAGAATAAAAAATGCTGTAAATTAAAAATTTGAAGGAACTTTGGTAAACTACGACCGTGGTTTGACAGAATGAAGCCCCCTGAGCAAAATTCACCCTCATTTGACTTCCTAGGGCATCCTTGGGCTGAGAAAATCAATTTTTAAATTCAGCCATCTTGTCCCTCACTCACGATGCATGATTGCGATCATGGAATCTAGCAATCAAAGAATTTTCAGGCTCACGGTCAAAGAATAAAAATTACAAGGAATTGTGGTAAACCACTGCTATGGTTCAACAGAACGAAGCCCCCTGAGCAAAATCCATCCTCGTTTGACTTCCTAGGGCACGCCTGGGCTGAGAAAATAGATTTTTTAATTCAGCCATCTCATCCCTCGCTCGCGATGCACGATCGTGATCAAAGAATCTCGCGATCAAAGAATTTGCAGGCTCGTGATCAAAGAATTTGCAGGCTCACGGTCAAAGAATAAAAAATGCTGTAAATTAAAAATTTGAAGGAACTGTGGTAAACTACGACCGTGGTTTGACAGAATGAAGCCCCCTGAGCAAAATCCATCCTCTTTTGACTTCCTAGGGCACGCCTGGGCTGATAAAATAGATTTTTCAATTCAGCCATCTCATCCCTCGCGATGCAAGATCGCGATCAAAGAATCTCGCAATCAAAGAATCTGCAGGCTCGCGATCAAAGATCATTAGTGAGCCACGATCAAAGATTTTAAAACCATATAACTCTATTTTTTACCATTTTGAATTAAACCAAAGGCATGACTCAATAGATCAGAGCCCCCTGAGTAAAACCCATCCAAGTTTTACTTGAGGAGTGACCCCTGAGCCGAGATAATTGTGTTTTTACAATCAGAAATCTAAAAACAAGATGGTGGACCTCATGATCAAAGAATTCTTAGGGACAAAGATTCTTGAACTGCAAGGCTGCAAATTCTTTGACCACCAGGTGGGACGAGATGGCCAGAACCCCATTCTTTGTTCACAAAACATACATATAAATTTTCCCATTGACTTATAATGGGAACTTAAAAGTGGCATAACTTTTGAATGCCTTAATTTTTTTTCACCAAACGAAAAGTGGCATGTCTGACCACCAAAGCTCTTTCAAACAAGCCATCTTGCAGAGTGACATGCTATACAATGGCCACACAGGGCCACGTACAAAATCCCAAAAGCTGCCTCCAAAAATGGATAATTTTGCATTTTTCAGCGTTTTGCTGCACAAAGACCGTAAGTCCAACCAAAACAAAATTTAGCAGATCAAGAGATCTACCACGCCCCACTGCGCATACTAAATTTCAGACAACTCCGTTGCATGGGTCCAAAGTTATTAACACACAAATTTGTGACTTTAACATAGAAGTGACATCTCAACCATAAATTTAGTGGCACAATCGCGCCACTATAATATATATAGGGGATATGACATGGCCTGACTGAAGATATCATATTTATCTTCACGAGAGGCCAATGATATCATGATATCTCACGTGGCGAAGCCACTGAGTGAGATATCATGATGTCATTGGCCTCGAAAGATAAATATGATATCTTCAGTCAGGCCATGTCCATGTTCTGTTTATATAATGTATGTTTTGGGCTGCACTCAACAAAAGGTCCAGATGTCCACTAATACAATCCCTAAATAGAGGTGATGGCTATTTCAACACAAAACTGCAGTATCTCTACCAACACAACAGATGCCATATGCTGTTGAAAAACTATATATGTGGTTGATCCTGCTACTTTAAAATTATTATTAAAAAATTGTTTGGTATTAAGTTTATGTGAGTTGTGGCTACCCAACAACTCTCCATACCCTCCTGCTCCAAAACAGCAGATTACATATATTATGAAAACAAATCTTGCTGTTGCCACTTTAAAATTATTTCATAATACATATCTGGTTGATCTGCCTGATCTTTAAACTAATTAATTATTGAAAAACAAAGTTTATCTGGTTGATCCTGCAACTTTTTTTATCCACCTGTAGCTGTATGTAAGCGTGGCGGCGCTATGCCCTGAAATGTCAGCGTGACCAGTGTTAGGCAGATTCAGTGAAGGACTGTAACATATTTTCATTAGCCTGTGTTGTAAAACTTACAAATATCCTTTTTTCTGAATGTTGCTGGCTTTTATGAAGATTTGTCTGACAGTATTGAGTTTGTCGAATATCAGCCACAACACCGCACAGAAAACCGCCGTGTGTCTGTTGTATAGCAAACGCATGCTCGCGCCTGTCTGGTGCTGTGAAGCTGCCGCCCCACTGCTCTTCCTCAATACTGTCGGCAGCTTCTTTTCAAAATACAGGCAGCATTCAGAAAAGGAAAGCATTTTGTAAGTTTTACAGCACAGCCTCCCTAATGAAAAATATGTTACAGTGCTTCACTTTTGAATCTGCCTAGCGCTCGGTCACGCTACATTTCAGGGCATAGCGCTCGGCCATGTTACATTACAGTTGCAGGTGGATAAAAGAAAGTTGCAGGATCAACCAGATAAAGTTGGTTTTTCAATAATTCATTTGTTAGAAGATGCAAACAGGATCACAGAGACGTTTGTGTTGTGGGGTTGGGCAAGCTCATAAAGGGACACAGCAAAGATAGCTGGATGATGGAAAGTGAAACACTTTCACTTTCATTATGATGACATATAGGAGTGTGAAGATATCATTGATATCTCCATGACCTGGCAGAGATATTACTTTTTATCCTGCTATTTATCCCAAAACATACATTGTATAAATATATATATATATCTAATAGATAACCCACTCTTAGGTGTGCAGTTGTGCTCTGATATCGCACACCTTTACGTGTGCAATATGCAGACGAGGCCACAGGCAGTCGTCAACTACCCAAGCGCATGTGATATCAGAGTGCGCGCTGCACATCCTAGAGTGGGTTATCTATCTTATAAAATGGAAAAATTGTTTTTTTGGGGGGGTAAAAGTGCAGGTGTGCAGTCGCGCTCTGATATATGCTTGGTCATGTGATGATGATTGTCCACTAGATGAGCTACTTTTTTTCTACCCATTTTATAAATATATATATATATATTTTTTTTTCATTTTGACATTTTCTGTGGTCAGTCAGGGTGTAGTATTGGCAAAAGGGAGAGAGGATTTTTTGTTGATATTTTTATTGAATTTATCCGAGACAATAAAAGTACAACAGTACATGGGGTACATAACCTGGATCACAAACCAGGTAAGAAATCACATATCACATTACAAAGACATCATGGAAAGAACAATAAAAAAGTTAGACATAAAGCTATATGTGGTATAATAAAACTCAGAAGACAAATCTGCACCACAAAAGGATAAGTAACATTAAACTAACATTACATATACATTCTATGTGTTACAATAAATGATTTAGCTGCTGACAGTGTCTGTAGTACATTTCAATACCACAAATACCATGGGTTACATCATGCTTTCCCGTAGGATGAGGGTCTCTGCCACTGGCAGAGAGACAAGAAATTTATCCCAGCTTCTCTCAAAGAGCCCTTCCTTCCCTTCAAGAGCATAGGTCAGATCTCTTCATAGCCAATGCCTGTAACACCACGGTCTTCCACTGTGTGATAGTGGTTGTGTTCTGAACACATTGCCTTGCCAGGGCTAGCAGAACCCTCACCCAGCATGGGTACAGCACCAATCCCTCCTCCCCCTATGCCCTCCATTCCAAAAAGTAGCAAGAATAGGATGCAAGGGACAGGTCTCCCCAACATTCTGGTAAGCTCCTGCACTACTACTGCCCAGAAGGGTTTCAGCATTGTGCATTCCCCAAAGTAGTGGACATACATTCCGATTGCTACCTTGCACCTCCCACATATAGGGGAGATTGTGGGGTTGAATTTGTGTACCATGCTTGGGTGGGTAGTACAAGCGATGTCTAAATTTATATTGAGACTCTATACTTATTACACAGTAGAAGCCCCATGTGCAATTTTAAGACCCAACCCCAGTTCTCATTTGTGATAGGAAGCCCCATGTCCCTATCCCACAAGCTGTTTACCTTGGTTGAGAGATCTGGTAACACAGTTCTATCCTACCTAATCACTGTTGCCACAAATCCCTTAGGTAAGACCCTGGCACAAAGAATCATTGTTTCAAGGGAAAGTACAGGCAGTGCCTCCATGGGTTCCCTGCCCAGGCACCTGCTGTAAGCCCTCACCTGCAAATATCTATAGTGGTATGTTGCCCCCAGCCACAATTCACCCGACAGTTCTGTAAAGGTACAAAGGCCCCCACCAGTATATATATCACCTACACTCTATATATGATCATGTGTTTCCATTCTTTAACTCATCTGTCTTCTAATCCAGGCAGAAAGTTGGGGTTTCCTGCCACTGACACCAACAGGGTATTTCATCCTTCACTTTCTACCTGCTCCTTATCTCTCTCCAAGCCTCTTACGTGTGTTTTGCTAGTGGATTATGCCCAAACCATGAAGGAGCACCACACTGACGAGCCTTTTTTTCACTTTGCAAAAAAGGAACAAAATACAATTGTTATGGTATAAATCTGATATTTAATCAGTCCTGGATACAAAATAAGGCAGGTAGCTTACATCCGCAGACAAGCCCCGGTGCTTCAAGTCAACAGACCCTTCGTCAGGTGGTGTGGTCTAGGAAGAAAAATATAATTCTTAAATACCCAAACAATTCATTAGAAATAATTACAAACAGGTGAAGGTGCTAACTATTTACCAGTGAAATACAAAGATGCAATGAAAAAAGTGTATGGCCATAAATCCCAAATGCAAATTGTGCTGACTGGCCTTAATGAAACAATGACTTTTTATGTTCATTTAATTTAAAGTAAGGCCTTAATGAAACAATGACTTTTTATGTTCATTTAATTTAAAGTATGGCCTTAATGAAACAATTACTTTTTATTTTAATTTACAGGTAATTTAAAGTAAAGATTACAACACTTTACGTTTTGATTACAAGCTCAAAAATATAATTTGCCAGTACTAAACATTAAGTAGCACCTAAGACACATGATGGATTTACTTAAACAGCAATTACTAAGTGTCAGCGCTGACCAGCACTGACAAAAAATTATTCAAAATGTCTAGTGTGCAAATGTCAGAAGTGATGAGAAATGAAAGCTTTAATAATAAAGAAATACAAAAGGAAACCAGGATACCAAAAGAAAGGATGGGGTACACTGAGAAAATTACAAAGGGGTTTGGGGAGGAGGAGGACTACATAGGAGACAAACAAAATACAAAAGAAAAAATACAGGGAGGGTGCAGTCAATGGGGGGGGGGGGAGACAGACACAGGCATCCGAGGATAACAGCAGAACAGTCAAAGATTAGAGTTCTGACTATACTCGAGAGCAGACTCTAGAATCAGAGAAAAAAATGAGTGTTATGAATGTGACTTCAGGTCCCAATGTTCATTTAAACCATGCAGTTTTAAACTTTTTAGTTTCTAAATCCAAAGGCTTTCTTGCTGCAACAATTTATTTTGTCTATTGCCACCTCTTCTGTTCCATGTTATATCAATCAATCTTTTTTTAACAAGGAGAAGCATTGTTGAGTGAACTCATTCACAAAGTGGTCCTGGGACTCAAACAAGGCATGAAATCAAAAATCAATACAGATAGGCCGTAAGGCAATGACAGATACAACATACATTAATGATAACTACTGTATACAGTATGTACAATATGCTGTACAGGTAACACAGAACAATTTCAGACAGGCGGTAAAATGCTTAGCAATATAATGCATATCAATGATTTGAACCAGATGAGCAGCCTGACACCAAGTATACATTTGGGAAGGGTAGCAGTGGTTTATGTTCAATTCCCATGAATTTCAACAACTCTGGACTAGAGGAGTGTTTAAGTGAAAAATGTAAACCCACTGGGGTGTTTAGCTTACCATTCTGAATGGATCTCATGTGCTCTTGAATCCTAAGTTTTAACATTCTTGCTGTACAACCTATATATAAAAGATTGCATGAATACCAAAGGGCATATATTAAAAAGGGTGTCACATGTTACACATTCTTCCGTTTTAACTATTAGGTTGGACTCAAAGGGATGTTTAAACTGAATTTCTGTGACAGCATAGCAGCAAATACTACACCTGGTACATTTAAAAAAACTGTGGTCTAGAGGGAAGTCAAGTACCAGCATTAGTGGGGAAGCAGATAAAAGTCTGTTATATACCAGCTTATCACACACGTTAGTTGCCCTTCTAAAGATAACTCTAGGATCGCTACCAACCTTTTCCCCAACATTTGCATCAGAAGTCAAAATGTGCCTAGTTAGAATGTATAATGTTTCCAGTTTTACCAGCTAAGTGATTCAATTATGTCAGAATATAATGGGTTCTTCTCCATGGTTCAGATTCTCTGAATTCTTTCTTCTTAAAAGGTCACCCCTATGCCCACCTTCAGCCCTATAGGCCTGTTTACCTTCTAGAGCCAGATAAACAGAGTCTGCTCTGTACTCCCTCACTTTCTAATATACCCAACTAGCCACCTCCACCTTGTTAACTCAGTTATGTACATATATCTGTCGAATGGCTGCAAAATAGCCCCACAGAACTGGAAAACCCAGCCCACCCTGGTCCACTCCACTTTTGTGCCACTGCAGGCTCATTCTGTGCCTCTTGTTTTGCCAAATAAAGGCAGAGAATCCCCCTTTCAAGCCTCTTAATGTGCAATTTGGTGGGGCCTGTTGGGAGCATTTCTTGACATACCGGAGATGCGGTGGGATATTCATGTTCAAGAGATTGATATTCTCCAACCAGGAGATTGGAAATGCCCTTCAACGATCCAGCTCTGCCAAAATTGTGTTAAACAGGGGCTGGTAGTTTAAAGCATAGAGCTCCCCTATGTCCTTTCCTACTTCAATCCCCAGATAAGTTAGGGCTGCCTCTACTGCTTTGAGTCCCCATTGCGCTCTTAGCCTCTTCACCAGAATGGGTCCCAAGCTTAATAATTTAGACTTGTGCAAGTTCAGCCAGTACCCCAAAAATGCAGCAAATTGCTCAGTCACCTGCAGGAGTGTTGGCATTAACCACTGTGGATCAGTGATAAACAGCAGCAGAGCATCTACATATAACATAATTTTGTGGTGTCTTCCATGTTGGCCTTGTACCCCCTTAATTCCCTCCATCCCTTGTGGTTTTGATAGCTAACGGCTCTATCGTCATAGCAAACAGCAGAGGGGAGAAAGGGCACACTGCCTTGTGCCTCTATACAGCTGAAAATCATCTGAAAGTCCTCTGTTGATCAAGATCTGAGCCTTAGGTTGTACATGTAAGAACTTTACCCATTGTATATAATACTCCCACAGGCCGAATTTCCATAAAATCTCGAATAGATACTTACATTCTATGCAATAAAAATCTTTCTCAGCATCCGTTGACAGCACAAATGCCATGCCCAGACATCAAGAGACCCAATGTATTACATTCAGCAGTCTGTGCATGTTGTGGTAGCAAAGATGACCTTGCACAAACCCCAATCTGGTCTGGGTGCACTACTGTATGATAGGTCGCAGTTCCATAAAGATATGTCAGTATGATGCCGTGTCAAGTGGATCCTTTCCTGGTTTAAGAAGCACACATATAGAGGCCAAATAGCGCAAGGCAGGTAGTGCCCCCCCCGCCTCTTCCAACATTTCCTGTAATGGCTTCACAAGTACCTCCACTAACTCAACTGACCTCAACTGTTTGCTGTGATGTATTGCTCTCTTGATGAGGTGCTTTTGTAAACGAGTCTATGACTCAAAGGTCTGTAAACCGATGATCTAATAAAAAAATAAATAAATAAAAAACTCTTTATGATATTCTGCTGTTAAGCCATCAGGCCTCCCAATTTTACCCCTTTTGAGTGAGCCAATGGGTCCTCTCACCTCTGCCACTGTAATGGGTGCGCCCAGTGTTCCCCTTAGTTCCTCTGAGAGCTCTGGTATTGTTATATCTGCCATAAACTTCTCAGCCTCTGCTGCTTTGTGATCATCGTCAGCCTGGTAGGGTTTGATAAAAGACCCGAAAGACCCACTTTATTCCCTCCAGTTTCATACCCACCATTCTCCCCCCAGCCCCATATAGCAGTAACCTGGGCTGATGTTTTCTTCCCTGTGGCTAGGTGAGCCAAAAGTGGCCCGGGTGTATTCCCCCCCAACTCGAGCAGGTGCTGACCTGCAAAGAATAATGCAGTTCTTGCCTCCCCCACACTCAGCAAGTTTAGTGCCTCCCATGTAGCCATAAGCTCCCCTAGTAGGCCACTCTCTTCCCCCTCCGCTATTTTTCTTCCCAACTCTTTCAGCCTTCCCTCCAGCTCCCTCTCTTTCCACCTCTTCTTCCTTTTGGTGGCAGCCACAGTTTATAATCATGCCTCATATGTAAGCTTTACCACCTCCCCCAGGGTTGCCTTAGATAGGGCTATAGCTGCACAGGTAGCCATGTACTGAATAATCCCCACTGATCTTTGAAGTATTGCCAGAACTCTTCACTGACTAACAAATAAGATGGGAACCTCCAGCCTGCACTTTCCCTGGGGTCTCTTCATGCCTTCATACTAAGAATCACCATGGCATGATCTGATATATAAATAGGATTGTGGATTACATTCTGCATCTGCCCATACTGCTCCATGGCTACATATGTGTAGTCCAATCTGGGCCAAGTCTTGTGGGGGTTGGAGAAAAAGGTATACTACTGGGCCCCTGGTTTAGCTGTATGCCATACATTCACTAGGTCCAGGTCAACAAGACCCATAGACCACATAACTAGCACCCTCTCATTTTTGCCAAACCCCGCAGAATGGTCCAGGGACAGTTTCACAACACAGTTAAAGTCCTCTCCATAACCAGATTGAGGAACTGTTCTCACTAAAGCAGACCTACCAGCATTTGATGAAATCCTGGGTCAAATACTGAGAGTGCCCACACACTGCTGTACAGGACTGGCTTGCCTTCCAGCTCCCCATGCACAAACATATACCTGCCTTCCCTCAGATCTGTCAGTGTTCTAATGACCTTAAAGGGGAACGTCTTGTGTAGCAGTATTGCTACTCCTCATTTATGGGAGGAGTACGAGGCAGTATAGCAGTCTCCCACCCATCCATCTACCAGTTTGCTGTGCTCATGGCTGCTTAAATGCATTTCTTGAAAAAGCCCCACCTGGACTTGTTTTTGTTTATGGGCTGTTGTGAGTGATACCTTTTATTGGACTAACAAAATTATTTCTGAGGATTTGTTGCCTGCCTCCACCACACTTTTTTGACATCGTTAACTGGACTAACACGGCTACCACATTTCTTTTTTTTTTTTTAAGAGCTGTTAAAATTCTGTTGTGCTTAATGGGTGAGGAGAAGCCTCGCAGATTCCTGGAGATAAGATTGAGAATTGTCATTAGAATATAGTGTTCAACCCACAAGCGCTTCTCCATCTAGACCCCTTCCCACATCCTGTTACATCCACTGTGGCAAGCATGCTCTGTGCAAGCCTTCTTCCTTGTTTCATCCGCAGTTACTTTTGTCAACTTACCATTATATAGAATGTTATAATAGAAAAACACATATGTAAAACTGAAAATATACAATAAAAACACGTACACTCTGAACACTGTACATCGTGTAACTATAGTGGTGCCCCTGTCCCCTCTGGCACCCACCAGCACATGAGATAAGACTGTAGTCATGCAATCACTGCACTGCTGCTGACCATTCCACTGCTCCCCGTGTCAGCAGGTGGTAGTGAGCAGCTCCCTCCCTCTGAGTACAGGTTTTCTCTCCCCCTCATCTCTCCCCTAATCCCCCTCCAGCATAAACTTTAAATTAGCAGCTTGATAAAACTTTAACATTATTTGAGACCTTTGGACTTTCCCCTGTCCATAATATACCACGGGAGAGAACCTTCAAGGAGAGCAACTGGCTGCGGGTATACGTGTGTCCCCTGCCACCCTCCAATGGTTAACTTGGGTGCCCCTCATAAGAGTTATGTCCTCCTACCCCCCATCCCAAGATCATACTTCCTCCCCAATCCTCCATCCTGAAATAAGCATACAAAAAACATCTCTGGTGGTTTTGTGGTTTCAGTGGGATGGTGTACCCTTATGTGAGCAAATTGCACCCCTCTTTTCTCACTGAACTTGCTACAGGCAATGTGTCCACCATTTCCATTTCAGACACACTGTCAAGAAGGTGTAGCATGGCTGCTTGGTACATGCCCCCTTTGAGCGTGCCACCTCACATTGGGAACCTGTAGAACGGGCTGCGGTTTACAGAATCACCTCATGGCCCCACTCCTTACAAAAATGAAATATATTTTAAAATATTAATAATATATTTACATATATGGAATATGTTCCAATCTATTTGTTTATTTCTATATGTTTTAACATTTTCAAATATATTGCAATATATTTTAAATATACAACTTATTGCCACTTTAGTATATTATGTATATTGTAAAATATATTGATTAAATTCCAAATATCTTGAAATAAGGACAGCAAATATATGTTATTGTCAATATATGTATAAATGTATTTTTTTTACATTTCAAATGATGTTTCTTATATTTACAAATATATGTAATATACATGTATAATACATATTAATATACATATTAACTTAACTGGACAAAAACAAAAGGCATTAATGGGTGTTTACTCACCTGGTAAAGGTGATTGTGTTGGTTGGCATCCATGGCACTCCAGACATTACCTCATGGGTTTTAGCCCACCTGATAGGCTAGTGATGCACTGACCCAGATCAAATTTCCAGCATATCCAGGTCCCAGAAACCCCTGCTCTCCAGTTCGAATCTTCCATAGCTGAAATAAGGTTAATTAGTACAAAGAGAAAAGACATACGGTGTAGTGCATTAGCAGAAATACCAGAAGCTTGAAACAGGGTACAAAGGAGTCATACTACGATTTGGCAGTGAAAGGCCCTGGGGCCCGATCTTTATTCCCCTATTTCTTACAATCTAACTCGAACTCAGGAGTTCGACTGGTCATTTGTTATGGCATTGTTCATGCTGTCTGTCCTCCTAGAAAAATAGATACTAGGTACCCCTTTAGGCCCGGAGCCGGTCACTCGAGTCGCTCTGAGGGAGGGCTTTGGAGTGCCATGGATGCCAACACACTTTACCAGGTGAGTAAACACCCATTGTGATTGGTTGGCATCCATGGCACTCCAGACATTACCCTCATGGGTAGATAAGAAGCAGTTAGTCCTCCGGGAGGAATGAGTGACTAAGCGTGACCGGCTGAGGAAGCTGCTGTTAGGACCTGGTCGCGAAGAGGGATGAACGGCCTGGAGCTGCTCCAGCCTGTAGTGTCTGGCGAAGGTGTGTATGGAGGACCAAGTGGCAGCTCTGCAAATATCCTCTGGGGATACACTGGCTCTCCTGCCAGGAAGTGGCCACCGCCTGGTGGAATGAGCCTTGATCCCTGTGGTGGAACCAGTCGGTTGGCTGTGTATGCATTCTGGATGACTCGTCTTAGCCATCCTCCGATGGTAGACTTGGAGGTGGCGTACCCCTGTCTCTGCCCCTTCGAGATGATGAACAGCCTCTCCGTCTTGCGAATGGGGCATGTTCTGGTCAGGTATACCACGAGGACTGATCCCACGTCGAGGTGGTGAGGGGTCCCGCCGTGATTCTGTGTGAGGTCGACTGGGAAGGTGGGTAGCTCGATGGGCTGCTCCCTGTGGAAGTTGGTAGAGACTTTTGGCTGGAATGCTGGGACTGTTCTCAGACTGACCCCCAGTGGTGTGAACACTGTGTAGGGTTCTGCACAGGACAGTGCGCCAAGCTCCCCAATCCTCCTGGCTGAGCAGATGGCCACCAGGAAGCATGCCTTGAGGCCGACCCAAAAGAGGTCCGTCTCTCGGAGGGGCTCATAGGGCGCCGATCTGAGAGATTCCAGAACCATAGGAAGATCCCATGGGGCGATCACCGGCCTGGTTCTCGGACGCATGATCTCCACCGCCTCTCAAGAAGCATAAGTGGAGTCGGGTGCGCATGCGTACCCTCCACGAGGCCTATGGCCGCTCCTATGGCCGACAGTTGCACCCTGAGAGAGGAGGTGCCAGTCCTTTGTCCACTCCCTGCTGGAGGAACAGCAGGATGTTGGCAGATTGGTCTGTTCGGTACCGCCCCGCCTCGGCACCACCCGCTGCGAAGATGGCCCATTGCCTCTTGTAAGTGGATGTGGTGGAGGCCCGCCTGGACCGGAGCAGGGTACTGATTACCGATTCATGGTACCCTGTTGCTTTCAGTCTCCTCCTTTCAGGAGCCAGGCCGTGAGCTTCAGGGTCCGTGGAGACGGATGGAGCACTGGCCCCTGTGAAAGCATGTCCGGCCGGTAGGGTATCCGGAAGTTGTCCACGGTCATTTCTCGGGCAGCAGTGAACCAGGCTCTGCGTGGCCAATATGGGGCCACTAAGATGACCGTGAGGCCTGTTTCCCGAATCTTGGCAAGGACTTGGGGGATCAGGGGGAGAGGTGGGAAGACGTAGGCGTTCCTCCTCTTCCAGGCCTGTGATAGGGCGTCCGCCCCTTGGGAAAAGCTGCTCCTTGAAGCGCGAGTAGTACTCGCTGACCTGATGCTCTTCCTGAGATGCCATGAGATCCATGGACACGGGCCCCATGTCGCCTGGATCACCTGGAATAGCGCCGGTGTAACCGCCATTTCCCGGTGCACTTGTTGCCTGCTGAGCCAGTCTGCACGGACGCTCAGCTTCCCTGCGAGGTGGACTGCGCTCAGGTGAATGGAGAGCTAGTCTGGGCCCAGTTGAGGACCGCTGTCTCCCTCATCATGGCTCTGCTCCTGGTCCCGCCTCTGTTTCGCTATGTAGGCTACTGTCACCCGATTGTCGGAGCGGATTAGGACCGACCGACCGTTATTAGGTGCCTGAATGCCCTCAGGGCATGGAATATGGCCCTCATCTCCAGGATGTTGATGGAGAGTTTCACCTCTGCTGGTGACCATCGGCCCTGCGCCGTTGAGTCTCCTAGACAGGCTCCCCATCCCGAAAGGCTCGTATCCGCCTCTATGGCGACTGGTGGGGGGCTCTAGGGGACTCCCTGATAAATTCCTCCACAGTCCACCGAGTTAGGGAGGATCTTACTGCCTGGGGTAGAGGTACCACGCACTGAAGGTTGTGCTCGCTCGGCGCTCCCCGAGACAAGACGTAGTTTTGGAGCGGGCGCATGTGCCACCTGGCCCAAGGCACAAGGTCTATGCAGGAGGCCATACCGCCCAGCAACTGGGTGATTTTCCCCATTGTTGAGTGTTGGCTTGCCCTCATATTGCGTGCCAGCTCCCTGAGGTTGTGAACTCGCGCTGGGGCCGGTTTTGCCCACCCTTCGGCCGAGTTGATGATCGCCCCCAGATGTTCGATCTGTTGCGTGGGGTTGAGATGGCTCTTTTCTTGATTTACCACCCAGCCGTGGTCCTCGAGTGCCTGGATGGTGATTTCCGTGTGCGTCCGAGCCTGGACCTCGGATCGGGCATGAATGAGCCAGTCGTCTAGGTATGGGATGATGTCTAGTCCTTGTTCCCTGAGTCTGGCCACTAGGGTTATAGAGACCTTGGTGAAGACTCTCGGGGCTGACGACAGTCCGAGGGGTAGCGCCTTGTACTGGAAGTGATGGCCCAGTACGTGGAAATGAAGGAATTACCTGTGTTTCTGGATGATGGGAATGTGGAGATAGGCATCCTTTAGGTCGATAGACGTCAGGAAGTCACCTACCCGGATACATCGGAGGGTGGACCGGATGGTCTCCGTCTTGAACCGGTGTGGGACTACATGCTGGTTCAGAAGTTTTAGGTCTAGGATGGGCCTGAGCTCCCCCGTCTCTTTGGGGACCAGGAAAAAGATGGAGTAGATTCCTATTCCCTGCTCTGGAACCGGTACGGGTTGAATGGCCCTGTTCTGGATTAGCTCTGATAAGATTTGTTGGACCTGATGAGGGGACGCCTTCCTCCTGGCTACGGGGGATGAGACAAACCTGTGTGGGATATGGGCGTGGGTTAGCTCTATGGGTACCTTTGACACTACGTCTCGAACCCATCTGTCCGACGTCGGGCTATCCATCGGTGGGCTAAGAGGGCCAGTCTTGCCCCAATCGGGTGGGTAAGGGTCCTGGCCTGCCTTGGTGGATGCAGTCACTGCTGCTTCCCCTGAATCTCTACCCTCCGGGTAAATGGCCTCGTGTTCTGAACGTCGAGGACTGATAGTTCTGAGTGTAAGGGCCATGGAAGCCGGTGGATGAGCTTCTCCCTCAAAAGGAGTGAGACTGCTGAGTTGAATCTCTGCGGGATTGGTAAGATTTGCTCCCCCCTCGAAATCTCCGCCTAGAGGAGGCTAGATAGGAAGGCCTGTACCTATTCTTGAGGAGGTCCCTACCTTCCTCCTTTTGTTTTAAATAATCTTGCAGCCCCTCCCCGAACACATGCTTTCCCTGCAGAGGCAGGTTCTGCAACAAAGTCTTGGATTCATGGTGTGCGCCCCAAAGCTTAGCTACAGAGCTCTCTACGGCCCGTTGGTGATAGCGGTGGACCTTGCTTGAGGCGCAGAGTGTCTACTGCCATATCGGCCAGGTACTTGGCTGCATCCAGGGTGCACTCCAATAGCTCTGCCTCCCTGGACTTAGGGGTGGTCTGCTCCTGGAGTTCTTCGAGCCAGCGAATCTGGCACCGGGTTGTGTAAATGGCTGTGGTGGCTGCCTTAGCAGCGGTGCCCCAATCTCAAATGCCTTCCTTAGCATGTCCTCGACCTTTTACCTGCAGGGTCTTTGAGGGCTATCGTGTCAAGAAGGGAGCACGGTCTTCTTGCTGAGGGCTGCCACCTGAGGGTCGATGGTGGGGGCCCCGCACTGCGCCGATTTTCCCCTTGCACCGGATACATCCTGTCCAGGTTTTTGTGGTTTGGCATCCTGCCTGGGTCCGGGGATTGCCACTCCGTGTTGAAAATGTCTTCAATATCTGGACAAACAGGAAAAGTCTCTGTGGTGGACAGCCTTAGTTGGATCATCGGGTCGAGTTTCGATTCGGATCTGCCCTCTTCGGCGTCCTCGGTGTCGAACCCCATTGTGGCCTTGATCACCTTCATGAGCCCCGGAATGGTGTCGAAGGAACATAATTTTGACGTCAGCGAAGGGCGCTCTGTAGCTCCATCTCCTCTGTGTCTGACTTCTGTGTCATCCTCGTCCCCAGCGTCCTCTCTCTCTCCGTCCTCGTGCATGCTGTTGAGAGGGATGTTAGGGAGGGGGTTCTCAGGAATTGGGAGTTCCTCCGGCTGGTCCCCAGATTTGTCGGGTTCCGAGTAGGGTGGTCTTGTCCTGTTTTGTGTAAGGGACTCCAGTTTCTCCATGATCTTGAGCATAAAGTTCTATTGGCTCTCCATCATGGCCACCGCGGCCTGTTGATTCTGGATTAGAAGGGATCCTGAGTCCATCCAAGTAGGGTTGTTGGGTCCAGGGTTACTGGGGCCAGTGGCAGGGTCCGCTTAAGGAGGAGTCGCTGCCTAGGAGACAGGGCTGCAGCGGGGCCTGGGTTTGGGAGGAGGATGGCGCTGCACGGGAGCATTTCTGCTTTCACCATCTGGAATAGAGAGAGTAATGTTCAGAAGACCGTACTGCTTTCCCTCCTTTTTTTTTTTTTTACGTGCTGAAGGAGCCCTGCATCGCAGAGGCTGCAGATGGTACGCCTGAGGTTGGGAGTGCTATGAGGACCCCTGCAATGACTGCAGGAAAGTTCTGGTGCCGAGGCCCACTATGGGAGGGGGCCGAGGCACTGAGGGAGGACCAGACGAGGATGGCACCTCACTGGGGTCGCTGTGGGAGGGACCTGATGGTGGGGAGGGAACCTGATACAAAGAGGGTGGGGAGCTGGGGGCCCCCCGACCCTTCTCTGTATATTGTTTCCCTGAATGCCAGGTTCCAACCTTCTCTTTTCCCCTTTTTTTTTTTTAATGGGGGGGGAGCCTAGCGAACAGCAGCGAGAGGCCTGGTAGTAGTCCAACCGCAATAAACACCCCCCTTGGCTAAGGGAATACTGCAGTCCAATTGCTGCGAGGCCAGGGGCTCAGTAAGCTGGCCTCCCATGATAAGGAGGGGCCCGGGCTTCGATTGGCCTAGGTCAGCCTCCCAGGAGGAGGCCCCAGAGAATAGCTCCGCGGTCTATCCTCTCCCCGAGGGAGGAAGGTGAAGCCCTCGATCTTGAGGGAGAAAACTGCCCCCCCATGAGAGACTCTCTCTCTCTCTCGAAAAACTGCCCCTCCGTTTCCATATTCTGCCCTTCTCTCCTCTCTCTCTCTCTTACCCTCCCCGAGAGGGAACACGCCGCATGGTGGTGAGCGGCGTCCCGGGGAGGAGGAGAGGGTCTCAGGTTCTCCCTCGCTTGGGGCAAGGGAGATGACGATGGGAGACGAGCGGCTGGTGCGCAGGAAGGCCTAGCGGAGGCCTAGGAGGGCACACCAGACGCGAGAAGAGAGGCCACAAACGGGGTTTCAGGAGCGCGCCTTAGCGCCAGGGAGTGTCCGCTGCATCAGCCGCCCGAGGAGAAGGATCGGCGAATGGCACCGGAGAAGAGCGGCCACCAGAAGCGGCAAGGCACTGGAGAGAGGGGATGGGGATCGAAGCAGCGATGGCCTCACGACCGCTGGGTGGCCACGCTGCTCTGCATGCGGCCTGAGGTGAAGGACGCCTTGGGGAGGCCGTCGCACTGTGCTGGGGAACCGGATACATGAAGGAACTACGGGGAAAGTAAAAATGTCTCGCCGCGTGGGCGGGTTAAGCCTCAGTCTGCCGCAACGCTGGGGCAGAGGATAACATTGCCATTGCACCTTAACAAGATAGCCTTCCCACCACGCTAGGGCAGGACATAACACAACAGAAATATCGCATTTAAACGAAACTTTGCTCCAGAAGATAACTTATAGTAATAATAAGGCAGATAAAGCCGGCTCGGAGGGAGTCCTAAGCCAGAAAAGATAGATGTTTTTAGATGGTTCTTACCTTGAAGAGCAGACAGGGGTTCCTGGTGTGCTACTGCCTTGTTCAGATGCACGATTCAAAACTGGAGAGCAGGGGTTTCTGGGACCTGGATATGCTGGAAATTTGATCTGGGTCAGTGCATCACTAGCCTATCAGGTGGGCTAAAACCCATGAGGTAATGTCTGGAGTGCCATGGATGCCAACCAATCACAATCATGATTTAATGTACCCTTATCTGTACAACTGAAGTTCCTCTTGTTAGTAACCATGAAGATCCTTAGATTTGGAATTATTGTTTTATAGTGCAGCTTTAACTCAAACCTACATTTCATATATTTATATTTACTCCTAGGACTTGCCTCACAAGAGCCTGCTTATTAAGAGCTCAGATTGGTATTTATACCACCCCATTTTGTTTCCCTTTTAGGTCAGGGTGAGATCCTACATGTACTTACTTTACACCTTGTACTTTTTCTTTCAGTCTGTAAGCTAATGTTATCAATTCAAAATTATTTTAATTTTGGCTGATAAACTATGTTTTTGAAATATGCAAATCAGTTATGCAAATGCACACATAGGACTAAATTAAGCATTTACAAAAATACTGTATATGTAACATATATAAAAAAATATGTAACATATACAAAGAATACAATATATATTTTGAAATATACTAATAGTATATTTCAGACAATGTATTGTTAAATAGATTGACATGCTTTCAAGCAATGCATGAGGCAGAAACGCATTATGATTATATATTTCTGAAATATATTGTTTAATATATTTTATTAATTTAATGTATTGAGACACTTAAAATAATTTCCAGTATATTGAAATACACTACATTTTCATAGTAAAATATATTCTTTCAATATATTTAACATACATTTCATTTACGATTTAATTAGAAACATATTGATTCAGTATATGCTGAAACATAATGTACATTATATTTCATTGAGTCAATGTATTTCTCAATATAGTGACATATTTTTGTATATTGTGAGTTAGAAATATATTATGTCAGTATATTTAAAATATATTTCATAATATATAATATATCACATTGGGACAATGTATTTTTCAATGTATTGACACATATTAATGCATATTTTTGGTATGGGTGGCTGTGGATGTTGTCGTAACTATCCCTATCTTGTGGGCTCGACAAGGTTAAGAGGCCTGGGTTCATTACCTTCCTGGTTAAAGAGGTTCTATCCAAAGTTAAAAATAAATATCTCATGTTAGCGACCAGCATGGCTGCTTGAGCAAGAGCTCCTGCCTTTCACACAGGAAAACTGATTGACATCCACAATCACAGACACTTGTTTTCACTCCTGAACTACGACTTAGCAAGGTTTTGCATGGAAGATGGGTGACCCAAAGAAACCCCCTGAAAAACTGGCCCCAAAACATGCAAAGAGTTGCAGAGATACAAGGGGTTGCAGCCCCAGTGTCTCACCATTCCAGGCCTTTGGAATATACAGTGGGCCCAGGAGACAAAGACAAGAACACCAGATTGGGAACCAGCATGCTGCTAGAACATGTTAGCACTGCAAGCATCAAGAAGATGCTGTATAAAATTGATAGAAAGGTGTCAGACATAAAATAGGACTACAAGAAAACCTAGAGCAATGTAAAATTGCTGTAGAGGAGTGGGTCCATGAATTGCTGGAGGAGCATGGCAGTTTCAGATGCTCGCTGTCTTAGGCAAGGCAATTTTATTTATATTGCACCCAATTCCATGGGCTCTGGGTGCCTTACAATACATAACAACTAAACATTCACTATAAAATCAGTTTATAATAGTAAATATTAAAATAAAATTATTAAAACTGGACATTTATTAAGCAGTACTAGACCCAAAACTCAAAGAAAACAAATTAGTTTTGAGGTAAGACATAAAAAGTTCTAGCGAAAGAGCACCTTACTTTTCAAGACAGCCACACCAAATATCTCATCTTCCAAGGCCTTAAGTCTGGATCTAGGTAGGTACAAAGAAGAGGCTTGTCTGCACTGACTGGAGTGGGTGGTCAGGAGCATAAGGAGTCAAGAGGTCTTTCAAGTAGCCCAGACCTAAACCATGCAGGGTCTCGTAAGTTAACAAGCACAGCTTTGAAGTTAATGTACCACCACAATAGCAATCAGTGAAGAGTATTGAGAACCAGCATGATATGCTCAGACTGGGAGGTACCAGCAACCAGCCATGCTGCCACATTCTGGAACAGCTCAAAGTGACGCACCAACCTTGTGGATAACCCAAGACACAGAGTATTACAGTAATTCAGTCTATAACTAACTAGGGCATGCACCAGAGTTACCAGATCAGCCGGTTCAAGAAAGAACAGTTACGTACTTAATGTAACAGTAGATCTTCGAGAGGATCTCTTTCATTAGGCCACACCTTTGGAATTATATCTGTCAGGCACTAGGATCACACAGAAATGTTTGTTAGCCAGGGGCTGCCCACAATGACATCCCAAGTCTGCGTCTACATAAACGTGGGTGACTCCATCACTACTCAGTTACCTGCAGGAGATTAGACTCAGAGGACTTCAGCCATGGAGAACCAGGAGATAAGACCAGCACCAGGCATACAAGGAGAGGTATGGGGTTGGATATATGATGCATGGAATAGGTTCAGGCACAATATCTGATGTAACCCTCTCTGAAGCAAAAGGGGAATGGAGGGAGGGACAGCATGGCCTAATGGAGGAGATTCTCTCAAATATCTACTGTTACAGTAAGTATGTAACTATTCTGTCTTCTTCAAGGATATCTCTTTCAGTTGGCCACACCATTGAAACTATTTTCAACCAGTACCAAATAAAGCTAGGAGGGGGATACAGTCTGATATATATTCAGGATATTAGGCATTGCAGCACAGCGAAGTCCGAATCCAGCATGTCTACAAGAGACTACATCCAGACTTTAATGTGTGAAGGCGTGGACAGTGCTTCATGTGGCTGCAGCACAAATGTCAGCAACAGAAACATTTATGAAACAAGCAGCAGAAGTGGCCATTCCCCTGGTGGAGTGACCACGAACCAGACCAGGAAGTTCCTTACCGTACTTCCTATAGCAGAACGTAATAAATTGTGTCAGCCATTTGAACAGGCACTGTTTAGAAACAGGAGCTCCCTCTTTCCCAGGGGTGAACAAAACAAAAAGCTGAGAGGACTTTCTGCAGTCCTTGGTGTGATTAACGTACTATCTGAGTATTCTATGTACATCTAAAGAACGGAGCAGTGCCTCACCCTGATTGGCATGCCCAGGGTAGTAAACAGGAAGGTGTATCATTTGATTCAGTGCAAATTCAGATATCACCTTCAGGAGAAACTTAGGATCTGTAAGTAGGCAAAGAAACTCTGTCTTTATGGAAAATCAAATAAGGAGACTCACACATTAGAGCCTGAAGCTCTGACATCCTTTGAGCAGAAATGATTGCAACTAAAAATAACATTTTCTATGACAGGAAATGTGAGCCACAACTCACAGCTTGCTCAAAAGGAGCCAACATCAGTTTCTCAGGTCCCAAGGTGGGAGTGGATTGCAGATAGGTGGTTTTATATAAAGAACACCTCCCAGGAAAGTATCTAACATCTCTAAATGGACAACCGTGTGATCATCAACAGGGACATGGAAAGTTGATACAGCAGCCAAACGCACCTTAAAGGGACACTGTCAACTTTTTTTGCATCATAATATTTTTAGGTAAGAACCCACATTTTATGATTGCTTACCTTCTCTAAAATTCATTGATGTTGCTGGTTATTTTATCTGCTTCCTTGCTCATTAAACCTGAACTGCATAGTAATGTATAGCTATACCCAGCCTTGTTTTGCTTCAAATCACTGAACTACTCTCACTGCACGCTTTCTGACATTAAAAACACCCTCAAACAGTGCAACCACTCAGTATGCAATTGTCTTCTGTACTCCCACTACATAATGAGTGGCTAGATTGTGTTGGGGGTGTTTCTGAGTCCAGGAAAGATGCAGTGGGAGTTGGTCAAGAAACGTAAACAAACATGTTTTGGTGTGGTAACACCAGTATGGTGGGCACTCAGTTTTTCACTTTTTAAAAGAGAAAATGGATCTGAATCAACCTACCAGCTGCATAAACAGTTTTTATAGAATGTGAACAATCATAAAATGTGAGTTTTAAACTATTGAAACTCTGGGGTCTAAGGAGGTTGACAGTGTCCCTTTAAGAGAGGAACACAGTAAGCTAGAGTCTGACAGGGCCAGCAAGTATTCCAATGCAACATGTACAGGATATGTGTGTAACCCCCCGCTTCCTGCCCCATTTAGGGGTATACTTTCTCTCGCAGATGTTCCAGGCAGAAAAGGGGAAGCACTCTTAAGTGCTAACATTCAAGACCTTTTTGCACCTTAAACAGCAGGGAAAACAGTTGTCTCCTACCTGCATGGCATCTTCATAGCTGTGCACTTTACCTCCTCTCTCTCAGCATCTGATCTCCTCCCCGAGCTGTCCACCAGACCAAGACCTCCCTCTGCACTGTTGGAGGTCTCGGAAGCCCCTGCAGCCCCAACCAGGCTGGACTGGAATATTCTGCCCCTGGAATGCAACTCATGGAAAATGAATTAGACTTCATATATAGAGGGAAAAAGAGAATTTCATTTCATTTACCTCCCCCCTACAGTCGAATAAGGCACAAACCACTATTTCTCCCCAAACTGGCATTTTTTTGCACCTGCATGGCAAATGATTCCAGCGATACAGGGGTCACCATTCTTCATTAAAAATAAATAAACAGCTCCATGGGGCTTTTAACTTTTTGCAATTCTGGCTAGACAGGATAAACAGCAGAAACTCATGGATTCAGCAGACACAAGCAAGGCTTCTCCTCTGCCTATCATTTCATTCTCTCAGGTGCTCTACCCAAGACTCTGGAACACAGATCCCTGCAATCTCCTGGCTTCCAATGGATCTGGTGAGCCCACCTTCACTTTCTTTCCTTACGGGTCCTTTCCACTGGCACTGGTCGTCCACCCTTACACTGGCATGCGAAAGCAAGTGGCCTCCATCACCTGGACCACCGGGTGCTGGCCCAAGACACAGGGGTATCTAGGAATTTTCCTGATGACCCAGGCCCTGACCCACCTTCAATGGCCAGCACCATTCCCAGTGCTGAGTCCACACCTGCCACGGTCACTAGGCTCTACCTCAGCACTCCATGGCCTCAGTTCACTCTGGAGAATCTGCTGGTACTTGCTTCCTTGGGGATCCCTGCCAGGCCCACATCCCTGCTTCATCTCCTGGACTTGCATTATGCTCCAGCATGGGGACTGCCCTCCAAGGTCTGCCATTTCTTTGGCCTGCGACCTGCCCGGACCTTAATGTACTGGTGCCCTAGGGCATGTCCCTCCAAACAGGCCCCCTGTATTGGGTGAAAGGCTCCCCAGCTCCCTCAACCCCCCCCAGGCCACCCTGCCACACTGGGTATGAAGGGAACCTCTGCCACTGGCTCCCCTCCAGGGAGGGTCCTGCCACTGCTCTACGAGCCCTGGCAACCTGGGAATACACACAATGGGCTTCCTAAGTGCTCCTACTCTCTCTGCTAGGCTTGCTAAAGCCTCCTAATGCCCTAGCCCCCAACGACACAGGACCTGGCTACCTGTGCCCCACGGAGCTCCATACCCCTACTCCTCATCGACCATGGCACATGATAACCCTTCCTGAATGCACTCTTTTGAAGGGCTCCCCCTCTGGCCCTCCTGGACTGCTGAGCTCCCTCACTTACCCACCTTATCTGTTCCAGATGCTACTCTTCCAGCCTCCCCCCACCAGCCCCTGGATTAATGCCTGGGCTGGAAAGGTCCCGCTACTACCTGTCAGTCCCCTTATATACCCTTTTTCTACTTCCTGCTGCCACCTTGAGGCATCCAGAGCAATAGCCTCCAGAGCACTAAACCCATTTCCTAGCTCTGTGGGGCGGGGGGGGGGAAGGGATGCATAAACAGTGGGAATATAAGCCCTGCCTTTACAGAGGGCTTACATGTAAATGGGTCCAAATTCCTGGAAGCAGCCCACAAAGTGAACCACTTCCATTTCAAAGAATATGTATGTCTTGTAGAAGGCTTTCTAGCTGCAGTCAGAACATCAGCAACCTTAAGGGATACCCCAAAATGTGCAATGTATATGCCTTCAGGAGCCATGGATGCAGATGTAGGGATCTCTGGTCCAGCTGAACCCGGGATTCTTTGTCCTATGACAACAGGAGCCAGCACAGAGGTAGGGGAACAGAAGACTCCACTGCCATCTGTTGCAGAAGTGTAAACCATATCTGGTGAGGGCAACCTGAACTTCTCTCTCACGGAGGCATAATGGAGCAATGAGGATGAGAGAATCACATTACATCCACAGTTTGAGCAGCACTCACTGTATTAGTGGAACTGAGGGAAATATTTGCAGGAATTTCCCTTTCCAAGAGAGGAACAACACATCTCAACAGAAAACTCCAGACCCTGAAGTGAATGAGCAGAAACATGGCAGTTTTTCGTTGTGTGGGGTGCAAAAAGGTCAAACTCTGGACAACCCCATCTCGCGAAGAGGTCATCTGCCACTGAGATCATCAGTTCCCATGTTTTAATCTTGGTTTGTGAGCTGCTTAGCCTGTCTGCCAAAATATTTTGGAGACCTGAGAGATGCACAGATGACAATTGCAGGCCATGTTACAGAGCCCAATATCATACTCTCGTTGCTTCTCTGCATAAGGGATAGGAATGAGTGCCCCTGTGTTTGTTGATGTAATGCATCACACTGGCATTGTCCATCTGTATTAATGGAGCACTGGGGCACAGATGCTCCTGAAATGCCTGCAGGTTGTACATGACAGGTCTCCTCTCCAGGACATTTATTAACTTGGCCTCCACCTTGGTCCATGATCCTGCGTCTGGTAAGGGCCAAAATGAGCACCCCAGCCAGAGCCCAAGGCATTCATGGTGAGGATCTGTACAGGAGCTGGTACAAGGAATGGAATGCCTTTTAGTAGGTTTTTGTGATCCCTCTATTATGACAATGTTCTGTGAAGAGGGGATGTAACGAGAACCATTTCATCTAGTTTATCTGTCAGCTGATCCCACTGAACCTTAAGTGTCCACTGAGGGTTTCTTACATGTAAGTGAGCCAGTGGCACAGTCACAATGGCTTCAGCCATGAGACCCAGGAGGTGTAACAATGTTCTCGCAGAGACATAGTGACTTCTGTATACCAACTGTGTGGGTAAGCAGATTTTCTACTCTGTCCTGTGTCAGGAAAGCTCATCATTTCTCTGTGCCCATGACGGCCCCTATGTACTGCAGTCTTTAGCAGGGAGTCAGCACAGATTCTGGCACATTTACAGTCACCCCCAACTCCTTGATCAACTGCCGTGTGTGAGACAAGGCATGTAGGAGAGCTTACCTGGAGCTGATCTTCAGCAGTGAGTCATCAGACAGAGGAACACATACAGGCCTTCAGTGAAAAGGACTGCTGCAACTTACTGCCAAGCTTTTGGTAAAGATCTTTGGTGCAGAAGACAATCCAAAGGGCAATACTCTGAACTGATAATATTCCCCCTCCAGCACAAAGCAGAGGTGTTGCCTGTGGGATTTTCTGATCTTTTTTTTTTTCTTTCTTTCTTTGGTAACCAGGTAAGGCCCACAAGGCACAAGTGCCTGTTTTTAGGGGCAACCCAGGAGCACTGGAGAGATTAAGTAGGTTAAGTGACTTTCTCAGAGTCACACAGTATGCAAGTGAAGGTCGTGAGAATCAAACCCAGGTCTGCTGTATGTACCAAGCTCATTCACAGTTTGTTACTCTAACCTCTCGGCTATACTGTCAGCCCATCTTGGCATGAAGGTATCCATCCTTCATGTCTAGAGAACAAAGCCAGTCTCCTGTTTGCAGAAGTTGAATCAGAGCCTGCAGGGGTACCATTCAAAACTTCTTTTATTCAATGTAGATGTTGAAATCCCTCAGATCCAACACAGGGTGAAGATCCCCTGTCCATTTTGGGACCAGGAAGTATCTGGAATAGAATCCTCTGTTTCTCTGTCGAGGAGGAATTGGTTCTGTAGTTGTTTTAAGAATAATGAATGCACTTCTTCCTTCAGAAGGGACAAATGGCCTGAAGGATGACAGGAAGGAGGCATAGGATGATCTAGTGGGGTTTCTAGAATCTCCAGAGCCTGCCCACTTGCAGTTATCTCGTGGACCCACTCGTCTGTTGTAATTTCCCACCATTGTTTCAGATGCAGGGTGAATCTGCCCCCCACAACCATCCCTGGAGGTAACAGTGGAGGTGGGGGTGTATCCGAATGAGAGTCAGGCAGAACTGGTGAGGGCGGTGCCACCAGTACCAACTGACTCCGGTGCTTTTGTATTGGCACCTGGAGGGGTAGGGGGCCCTACAGGGAGCCATTTCCCTTACCTCAGCCTTACTGATGGTAGGCATGGCTACCTCTGGCAGTAGGCTGACAAAAGGATCTCCTCCCAAGACCCCTGCTAGGAGTGGGATACAGGGACATAGCAGATCCTATAGTTATTTTTGAGGTCTGAAGGCCTTTCAGGGCCCCTTCAACATCATAACCAAACAGTTTTGTCCCTCTGAAAGAGGCATTCAGAACTGCTTGTTGCACATCATTGGCAAACCCAGCGACTCTGAGCCAATAACATTTTCTCTCACAAATGCCAGAAGCAGTAGCTCTGGCAGAAGCATCAGATACATCATAGGCTGAGTGTATCAAAAGTTTGCCAACCTCAGCACCAAAAGTTAAGGTTTTAAGTAACTCACTCTTGGCATGGTCATCAGGCAAAGCCTGGGCTACAGTCTTTGCAGCAAGCTTCCCACAGACTGTTCTGATATTTTATCATATGGGCTTGGTAATTTTCAATCCAAAGGCCCAGTGAAGCAGAGGCATATGTTCACTTGCCCATCAAATCCAGCACCCTAGATTTTTTTTATCAGGAGGCAAAGTACTCATGTATTTAGGTATTCTAGATCTATCATGAGTAACCATGATGACTACAGATTCAGTTTCTGTCTGGTTAGCATAATAAGGCTTAGCAGATGGAGCAGGTTACTTCTCGGCCTTTCTGGGAACTGCAGGCAGTGAATTTGGTCTGTGCCATGTAGCAAAGGTAGCATCCTATAATGCAGGATATATACTGTATGCGAAATTGTAATGGAGCATGTGCAAGAGACCTTCAAAACTCTAATCAGATTTCTTTTTGTGGAATCTTCCTCTTCCACAGCACAGCCCATGGCAGTGTGCATTTGCTGCATCACAGCTTGAAAAGCAGGATTCTCAGGAGGAGACCTTGGGGTATAGACACCAAGTCCTCACTACAGTATGAGAGGGTAGAACTAGAGTGAGCTGCAACATATTGTTCTCCCTCATACTCCTCCTCTACATCCTCCTCTAAAATCATGAGGTCAGGATTATATTCTACTTCATTATCAGCAATTCCATCAACAATAGGAGCTGCAGAATGCACCAGTGGTGGCTGAGAAGGAAGAACTGTGGCATGCTTGTAGAAAGCGTTGATGGGGCTGCATGCCTGAGGGCCTGTCAATGGGATAACTGCCTGTATAGGTAGCCCAGGCACAATGTATCGTATCATTTCTGAAAATAATACCAGCACAACCTGAGAGTCAACTGTGCCCTGTAAAGGAGCCGGGACTACTTGTGTCGACAGGCTTTGGCCCAATGATGATATCCTGCTACCATCCATAGTAACACCTAAGACAAGCCCTAACCTTCATGTCTTATGAGCAGTCAGGGGGGCTGCTGTCAACATCTCCGGAACAAGCAATGATAAAATGGATTTACCTTGCCTCAACGGTGACTGGGACCTCACAGGCAAAGCAGAGTTCTCTTTTTCTCTTTATTTGTGCTTGTGGCCTGACTATGAGCAGGGCCATGATGATGGCTTTTCCCTGTCCCGGTCCTTTGACTTCGGTGGCCATTTATCAGTCAACTGTGAGGGAGACACAGATTTGGGCACTGTTCCTTCTCTATGGCTTTCAAAGTTTTAAGGAGAAGAAAATTTCCTCGAGTTTTCTTGTGGCATCACCTTGTAGCCTGGTTAAAGGCAAAACTCACAAGTCTTCAGGCTATGAGACAGTCCCAAGCAGTACACACAGACCACGTGTGTGCCTTGTTTGTAAATTTTAGCTCTGCACTTACAGTACTAAAGTGAAGGCTCTTTCAACTTCAGCGGCATGCAGAGACAACAAAATAAACTGTTAAATAAAGTGAAAGAATGAAGACAATGGCTAGTTGATGGTGTTTCCTTCAGCAGGTCAGACGAGGTATTCGACAGCTGTAAAAGAACTGAGGAGTGATGGGGCTGCCCACTTTTAAGTAGACACAGACATGGGACTTCATCATGGTCAGCGCCTGTTTAGCAAAAGTTTCCATGTGGTCCTAGTGCCTGATGGCTATAGTTCCAAAGGTGTGGCCTAATGGAGGCGATATCCTTGAAGAAGATAGAGTTTGATCCAAGAGATATTCTGAAAATGGTAAAAGCCACCTGCGGACAACAGCTGATACCTGATATTCTAAGGTCAACTTAGAGTTCACAGTGACCCCCAGCTTCTTCGCCCTATCTACAGTTCCAAGCATTATGCCATCTAAGGAAGGAAGGACAGCATCCCAACTCATCACTGCTGAACCATGCTGACCCCATTCCACCAGTAGCACCTCTGTCTTCAATTGATTAAGTCTAAACCAGCTAGCTGCCATCCAATCTTCAAATTCCCCAAGGCACTCACTCAGCTCCGGGACTGCAGGATTTTTATAAGGAGCACAAGATACACACAGCTGGGTATCTTCTGCGTAGCAATGAAACACCAAGCCATAGCATCTAATGATCTCACAATGGCAACATGTACACAGCAAACAACATGGGAGCTAAAACTGGTCAACCCCTGACACCCACAGTCAGCAGAGAGCTGCCATGTTTGAGATGAAAGAGTCAAGTGCTATCTGCTGCATCCTGCCAGATAAGTAGGACTCAAAACACTGAAACACCATTCTGTGAGTCCTACATAGTGCCTCAGATGAGCCAACAACTTACTTCCATCAAATGGAATGGAACCTAACTGGAAGAGCAGAGGACACTGAAGCAAGAGCCCACTGAAACAACATAAGGATTTTTTGTTTTCCAGAAGGTGTCGAGCAAGACAACCTAGACACCATCCTCATCTCATAGCTCACACAAGATCTGCACTTGCAGGAGGGGTTCAACCTTGATATTAAGCATGCTCCTAAAGCCCTGGGACCCAAGCCCAAACCAGAGGCTCCTCCAAAGTCAGTAAACATCACATTTCCTAAAACACTCCACAAAAAGAAATGTTTTTATGCAAAGCGTGGGCCAAGAAAGACTTGAATTTGGATGGGCAGAGGGTATATGTAGACAAGGATTTCCCACCAGGGATGTTGCAGAATTGCATGACGGTTCATAAAAACATAGAAACATATAATTTGACAGCAGATAAGGACCATTTGACCCACCCAGTCTGCTCATTTCCCTACCTACTGTATGTAACCTCCCTACAAATGGGGGTTCCCGAAAAGTCTTCCTCGAGCTTGCCTAAATACTCACTGCCAGGCTGGTGTCCTGCGTTTTAGCAGTTTAAATCTGATTGCCAGAGAGTTCCTGTATAGCCTCTGTGTACTGTCTCTTTAAGAGCTGCCTGGATTGTAGGCATAAGTAGTCTGAGAGGGAGCTCTGTTGAAATATGTAACTATTTGCTGAAAATCATTTAGAGTGATAATGATAACGTAGTTTGCCTAACCTGCCTTCTTTGCAGCAAGGACTGTTTTATTTATCTCCACTATCTTGGTCCTGGACTGCCGAATTGGACCAATCAAAACTGGTGGGACCTAAAATGGAGCCGGACTACAGGAGCTGTCTGGAGTCAAACTCTGTAGGAACTGTAGTTTTGGGCTTTCGGTGCCTTTTTGCACCTGAAGGGGGATCCTTTGTTGTGACTGACAGACAGATCAGCCAACCGAAACTTTTGTATTCTGGGGAAAGTCCCAGGCTAGCTGGCAGTTGAGTCAGATCTAAGTTGGGAGCTGAAGAAGAAACAGCTTGAGACAATCAAGCAGCCGTCTGAGTAGTTTCACACAGGAGAACTATGGAAAGGCCTGAGTTGTGGCCTGCATGTCTGCCTGCTGCCCCTGAGAGAGAGAGAAGAGAATTATTTCGGACTAAATCCAAGTTTGTGAGAACGAAGTAAGCCACTGATTTTTTACCAGGCTCATACCTGAAGAAGATCGAAGATTTTTCTAAATGCAATCGGCCTGTCAGGATTTCCAGCTGCTTTTGAATCCCCAGTTTGTGCAGAGACTTTGCGATCGTGACCGGAGAGCAGTTTGCCTGGTACAGGAGAATTGCCTTACATGTAAATGTGCTGTGAGTTGTTAGTGGGTCATGATTTGGTTCCCCACTGTGTGAACTGTGTTCTGCTTGCTGGAAGCTGTATCCAGCCCAAAATGGACTGTATCCGAATTTGTCTCCATTTAGTCTGGGCCTTGCCACACTGGCCCAGCCAGACTACCCACTGCACAGAGAAAGCCGTCGACGAGAGACCTGATTGGGGATCAGCCCCCTGCTCCATGTTTGAACAGAAATGACGCCTTGGCAAATCATGTGGGCCCTGCTTCTCCTGGCACTCCAGATCAGCCACCTGCAGTCTCAGTTTTCATCCAGCCAGTGTCCAATCTTGGGTATTGTGAGTAATCATCAGGGTAGCTCCCTGCAACAACAGCCTAATCTAAAAGTGTGTCATCTGATTGTCTTGTTGTTTTCTTTTCACAAACTGAGCCCTCCAGCTCCGGATTACAATTAGTGTGTGTGGTACATGTTGTTTTCTTCCATCACAGGGCTCCAACCAGCTGCAACGTTCCTGGCTAGCCCACCATTCTCCATCTGGGTACCCAGGGTATGTGACTGTTTATGGACTCTGAAGTGCATACATAACTGTTTGATTGATACAGCCTTTAAGCAAATTAACCTGATTACGCCCCTCCCTTGTTCAAGTTCCTTAAATAAATCAGATCTAACTCTTTTTTGCATTTACCCTGACTGTGGTTCCAGTTTGTGCAAGAGTGCTGTACTGCTGTTATTTGCTGTGTATAGCCTTGTTTAACAGGGGGTCCCCAGGGCTGAGCCAGAGGAAAACTCTGGTGGTAAGTACACACAGTGTGGGTACTTGTGTGGTGTATCAGGGGTATTGTGAAAGTGATTATTATGTATTGTTCCAGCAACTAGTAAGGAAAGAGGGAGGTTCCAGTGTCCCGTAGGGCTGTGCCCAGGTTAGCTTGACCACTACCAACCTTGACCTCAGGGTGGAGGCACCCGTTTCAGAACTCAGGCCCCTTAACCTGCTACTTGCCAAGCTGGCAGTAGCTCTTGGGATAGCGCCACCTAGGGGTTACATTTTGAATGCTCACCGCTGGGATTTTGTGCCTTCTAGTGGCCAAAAATTACGAATTATTGTTAAAGATTAATGGCTACCCCAGTAGAAATGGCTGTACACCAGTTGGTGAGGTGGTGTACTGGGCAGGAGATCGACCCCCAAAATGCTCTACTTATACTGGATATTCCCCTGGGTACCAGTAAAGACACTGTAGAGGGAGCACTCTCCAAAGCTGAATGTTTAAAAAACCCTATGGTGGTGGGTCAACAGGCTGATTTAATCTCCCAAACTTTCATAGCCTCGGTAGAGTGTAGTGACCTCATGGACAGCTCTAAAGTGCCACAGACTTTTGCCCCAGAAGGGGTTCCAGCTGCCTGGAGAGTGATAAAAAAAGGCAGTAAAGACCCCGGGGAGGATGAGCTCCCACCATTATCTGAGACTTTTGAGGAGAAATTTGCTAAGTTGTTGCTGGAGGAAGGGAAAACCATAGAGGACTTTAAGAAACTATTCCTGCCACCTGGGGTGTTCCTTTCCCAACACCTTCGTCCCACTCCAGCACCTGTTACTTCTCCGCCTTCTGTGCCCATGCCAGTGCTGGCCCCTATATCTGTACCTGCCATTAGTCACGACTTCTATCGAAGGCTGAGAATCTTCTAGGGCACCCTCCCCACCCCCAGGGACAGGATGACTGGGAGACCTGGATAGACTATGTTGCCCCTGTAGTACTTGAATGGCAATGCTCAGAAGCAGAGAAATGAAAGAGGTTGAGTGAGAGCCTCTGACATCCTGCCCTGGCTACCATCCATGCCAAGTGGGCCAATAACCCCGAAGCAACTGCACAGAACTATCTTGATGCATTGGAGAATGTGTATGGGAGCCCGGATTCAGATGAGGATCTGTGGTGGAAAGTAAGAAACGCTTAGCAGTACCCAGGGGAGCCATTGTCTGTGTATGTACCTTGGCTTGAAAAGTTGCTACAAGAGTGCCTCAGAAAGGGTAGTTTTCCATCAAATGAATTAGATCAAACTAGGCTGGACCAGATCCTTAAGTCTGCCCCATTTTCAGAATTGTTACTGCTTCAGTTGCACATTGCCACCCGAATGGAATCGCCCCTCCCCAATCTATGATGAGCTAATGAAAGAAATTAGCGTGGTTGAGCAAATGCGACACCGTGGGAGAATTGCACCCATATCTGCTGCTGCTGCACAAGTGACCGTGAGTGATCAGCCAAGTGAGGCTCAGGGGCAGAAGTCGGCACTTAACGAGCACTCTGAGAATGCAAAGGACTTCCTGCCCTGGGCCCAGCATTGTAAAGATGAGCTACTAAAGGAAGTCCGAGAGTTGAAGACGGGTGCCTCTGCAAGGGATTCCCCCATGGAACAAGATTATGGTCCCTTTCAGGACATGACTGCCATGGGGGCGGGGGTGTACCCTCAGGCATCCGCTACCGAGGGTGGCTCCAAGGCTGAGATCACAGGATTGACTGCCACTCTAAAGGAACTGTTAAGACATGTTGCACCACTCTCACCATTGCAAGCAGACACTAGACCCCAATCTCTTACTACCGCTTCAGTTCCTCATATGATTTTCTCTCCCAGAATGACCCAGGAGTCTATCATTTGTCACAACTGTGGAAAGGGTGGCCATATGAAAAGAGAATGCCAGTCTCAGAAGGACTTAGAAAGAGTAGTAAACAGACTCCAAGGGGAGCTCCGAAAAGCAAATCAATGACTAAGGGGTGTCCAAAATGACCGCAGTGAGGGTTCAAGAAACCCTAACTCAAATTTCTTTGTGGTTAAATCATCTGACTAGGCCTCTGCTACTGCCTCTCCAGACTGGTCCAAAATAGTGGGTCCTTCAATGGAGACTACGGTGACTGTGAATGGTATTCATACTCGGGCTGTGCTTGACAGTGGGTCACAAGTGATCATTGTATTCCAGGACTGGTATGACAAACACTTATCTGATGTGCCTTTGCAAAATGTCCGCCTCTGGTTGTCTTTTCCTGCAACTCTAACTGGTGTAGAGGAGTGAGTAGAGACATTGGCCCTAGTGTGTCCCCCACACCAGACTGTATGATGGGGTCCCCCTGTTAATTGGGACAAACACTCATATGTTTGGGAGACTGGCGCAACTCTGTCACGAGAAACAAGGGCGACGGACTGGGAGGGCCTTGAGAATTCTGGCTCTGATCAAGAGGGTCTATGATTTGCAACAGAAACCCGAGGAAGTAGACCAGAATGAACTGGTGGGGATCATGTGGAAGAAGGATCCCAATTCAATGGTACTGGCCCCTAATGCCCAGTGTACCATTCAAGGGGAGGTCAACCTCCAGAAAGATGTCAAGAACAAAATACTGATGTTGGATGCACCTGGCAATGGAAAATTGCCAGAAGGATTATTGGTCAAGCCCAGCATCTTGTCTGCTCATGCCCATGCCTATGCATGACGAGTGATGGTCCAGATTCACAATATGTCAGATCGGGAGATCCAGGTGAAGAGAGGGTGCACCCTAGCTACGGTACACTGTGCAGACACTGCAGTATTGCCCAGCAACAAGCACCCTGGTGAGAAGGAGAGAGTGACCCCAGACTTGTTTGACTTTGGTGACTCCCCATTGCCAGCTGAATGGAAGACTAGAATTAGCAAGAGACTTGCCAGGAGAGACCAAGTGTTTTCACTGAAGGAATGGGATGTGGGATGTGTCCAGGGTGTGGAGCATCACATACACCTGCACGATGAATGGCCATTTCGAGAGAGGTCCCGACGCCTAGCCCCAGCAGACATAGGTGATGTGCGAAGACACCTGCAGGAAATGCTCACTGCTGACGTGATACAAGAATCCAGAAGCCCAAATGCCTCTCCCATTGTGGTTGTGCATAAGAAGAATGGGTCTGTGAGGATGTGTGTTGATTATCGAACCCTGAACCAGCAGACCATGCCAGACCATACACTATGTCTCGTATACAAGATGCCCTGGATTGCTTGAATGGGAGCAAATGGTTATCGGTGTTGAATCTTCTCAACGGATACTACCAGATCCTGTTGGCCCCAGAAGACCATGAGAAAACAGCCTTCATCTGTCCATTGGGGTTCTATGAGTTTCTTAGGATGCCACGGGGATATCAGATGCCCTGGCCACCTTTCAGCGACTGATGGAATGTGCGGTAGGAGATATGAATTTGCTGGAATGCCTGGAATACTGGACAATGTCATTGTGTTTGGGATCACCTTACAGGAGCATGAGAACTGACTGTTTAAAGTCCTAAACTGACTGGAAGATTTCGGCCTCAAGCTGTCCATTGACAAGTGCCAGTTTTTCCAAACCTCCATGAAGTATGTGGGGCACATAGTATCTACAAAAGGGACAGAGACTGATCCCAGTAAGGTTGAAGCATTGACTGCTTGGCCCCAGTCCCATAATCTGAAAGAACTACAATGCTTTCTGGGGTTCTGTGGCTACTATCACAGGTTTATAAAAGACTATTCCAAGGTGATTAGCCCACTCTTGAACCTTACCCAGGGTTACCCTCCTACCAATCGTGAATACAAAAAAGGGACCATTAAAGAAACAGAAAAAGTATACTTCCACCCAGGTGAACTCTTCAGGCCCCGCTGGATGCCCAACTGTGAAGCAGCCTTCCATGAGATCATATACCAGCTCACCCATGCCCCCATTCTCGCCTATGCTGACCCCACCAAACCCTATGTGCTGCATACAGACACTAGTCTGCAGGGTCTAGGAGTGGTGCTGTATCTAGACCATGAGGATGGCCTGAGACCAGCAGCTTTCACCAGTAGGAGCTTGACCCCATCTGAACGAAACTACCCTGTGCATAAGTTGGAGTTCCTTGCACTAAAATGGGCCATCATTGACCAGTTTCATGAATACCTCTATGGGGCGAAGATATTGGTGAAGACTGACAATAACCCATTGACCTATGTACAGACTTCAGGTAAGTTAGATGCCACTGGGCACCGGTGGCTTTCTGCATTATCAACCTATGGTTATGCTGTTGAATACAGACCGGGCCTGAACCATATTGATGCTGATGCCTTATCACGAAGGCCCACTTCCAAGAGTGATTGGTTCAGGCTGTCTGAACCTGACATTCGAGCATTGTGCCAAAAGTTTAATAGAGATGAACAGATGTCTGCGGACACAGTGGACTGTTTAGTAGATTGCTTGGGCCCTTCTGACACCTGTATACCAGCTGCTTATTGCCACTTCTCTGCTTTAGATATTAGTGCACTACCTCAATTTGACAATGACAGCATTCAGTGGGCTCAGTCCCAAGATCCTATGATTCAGCCAGCACTTGATGCCTTGCGTGTGGGGAAAGATGTGTCTAAGTTACGTTCCCCTGACTTGCGAACTGCTTTATTGTTTAAAGAAGGCCCCAGATTGAAGTTGCTCAATCAGTTGTTGTATAAAGAGACAGTAGATCGCAGTGGCAAAGTAGACAAGCAACAGTTGGTCCTGCCCACAGCCTTTAAAGATTTGGTACTGAGGTCTCTCCACATTCACATGGGGCACCTCGGTATTGACAGAACCCTTTACCTGGTACGATCTCACTTCTACTGGCCCAAAATGGAGGCCGATATTGAGTACCATGTAAAGATTTGTAGTCGCTGTCTGCAAAGAAAAGCCCTGCCTCAGTTGGCTGCCCCCTTGCTAATATTACTACCAGCATACCCATGGAACTAGTCTGCATAGACTTCTTGTGTTTAGAACCTGATCAGTGGAACATTGGCAATGTGTTAGTGGTTACAGATCATTTCACATGGTATGCACAAGCTTTCCCCACCAAAGATCAAAAGGTATCTACCGTGGCCAAGGTGCTAGTGGAAAATGTCTTCACCCACTGTGGTGCCCCTCAGCAGATTCATTCTGATCAAGGCAGAGACTTTGAGAGTCAGCTAATCAAAGAAATGCTCTCTCTAAGGGGGGTGTGAAAGTCAAGAATCACCCCTTCTCACCCGCAAGGGGACCCTCAACCAGAATGTTTATACACACCCTTCTAGACATGCTGGGCACCCTCCACCCAAAAGACAAGCATAAATGGAGCCAGCAGATTAGCACCTTGGCACATGCATACAATTGCACGAAAAATGATGCTACTGGGTTCTCCCCCTACTGCCTCATGTTTGGGAAAGAGGCCCGGCTGCCAGTTGATGTCTGTTTTGGGATCTCTCCAGATGGGGTCCGAGACAAAAACTACTTGCAATATGTACAAAAACTGAAAGCTCAATTGAACCATGCATATCAACTGGCCCAAACAATGGCCACCAAGAGAAATCTAGCCAACAAAGAGAGGCATGATAAAAAAGTAAAGGCTCAAGAGCTTTGACCTGGAGACTGTGTGTTGTTACGCAATTTGGGACTGTATGGTAAACACAAAATTGCTGATCGGTGGCACCATCTTCCCCATGTAGTAGTTGGAAAGTTGGATGACTTGCCTGAGTACAAGGTGTGCCCAGAGAACAACTCCAAAGCTGTCAGGACCATGCACGGTAACCAGCTTCTAGCTATTGACCAAGTCATAATTGAGGCTGAACAATTAGAGATTGATTCCCCTGGGCCGGTGACTCATGCTGCTGCAAGGAAGAGACAGAGTCACCCTACTCCAGTGGATACAGATTTAAGGGTTCCCCCCAGCAGGTCCAGACTGATAGTGATTGTCAGTCAGATTCTGACAATAGTGAGTGTGACAATGCCTATTACCCCTCCTATGAATTGAGTCAGTTGTTTCGAGGAAATCCTATGACTAATTGCGGGGATGAAGTTGGGCTTTCTGGACTGTCTAACTCCCCAGCTTCATCCTTGGAGTCAATGCTCCCTGAAAGTGAAGTGCAAAGTATCATGTCTGAAGATGCTGATTCCCTGTGTATTGTGGAACTGTATGATTTGCCTGAAGGAGGGGCTGATGGTTTGAGTCTTTCTGGTGACATACCAGAACTTGAAGAATACTATGAGAGTGCTGTCAACCCCCCTTCAGTGCCTCAAAGTTTGATTGTGCCTGAGCCTTCGCACAATGAGTCAAGTGTTATAGAAACAGAGCCTGCAGAGCAAGGAGCCAACAGTGCCCCAAGTTTGGACGTTCCCATCCAGGCAGAGGCACCCATCACAAGTGATGAAAGCCCCAAGGCTGTTGCTGAAAATACAGAGACTGTGGTTGTTCCCCCTAGAAAGACTGGCCAAGCTGTCAAGCCAGTATTGCATTTCAGCTATGATTCTCCGGGGAGGCCTGTGGACTTGCCTCTCCATGTGGTTCACAAAGGTGTTTATGTTTAACCAAGCTTACTGCCCAAATTGAGCTCAACAGCCCATTCCAGGTTACTTGTTCTGCCCTCTCACCATGGTGACCCTGCCCCATCCAGCCCCAAGTTAGCTGATAGGGAAGGGCCCCCTCTTGCATTGTTCAAGGCACAAGAAGTTATTACCTGATTTAGTATAGTAATGTTCAACTGAATTGTGAAAAATATGCCTAATGTATTGTCAGAATGGACAAAGTATTGGGAAATGTAGTGAATATGTATAGTAAAGTAATAAGTTTATGTTAACTGATGCAAGATGGTACAGACTTGACGCGGATGCCAAGTTTTTGCCAGGCAGGGAAGGGTGTAACCCCCTACAAATGGGGGTTCCCGAAAAGTCTTCCTTCAGCTTGCCTAAATAATCACTGCCAGGCTGGTGTCCTGTGTTTTAGCAGTTTAAATCTGATTGCCAGAGAGTGCCTGTATAACGTCTGTGTACTGTCTCTTTAAGAGCTGCCTGGATTTCAGGCATAAGTAATCTGAGAGGGAGCTCTGTTGAAATATGTAACTATTTGCTGAAAATCATTTAGAGTGATAATGTAGTTTGTCTAACCTGCCTTCTTTGCAGCAAGGACTGTTTTGTTTATCTCCACTATCTTGGTCCTGGACTACCGAATTGGACCAGTCAATATTGGTGGGACCTAAAATGGAGTCGGACTACAGGAGCTGTCTGGAGTCAAAATCTGTAGGAATTGTAGTTTTGGGCTTTTGGTGCCTTTTTGCACCTGAAGGGGGAGCCTTTGTTGTGACTAACAGACAGATCAGCCTACCGAACCTTTTGGATTCTGGGGAAAGTCCCAGGCTTGCTGTCAGTTGAGTCAGATCTAAGTTGGGAGCTGAAGAAGCAACAGCTTGAGACAGTCAAGTAGCCGTCTGAGTAGTTTCGAACAGGAGAACTGTGGAAAGGCCTGAGTTGTGGCCTGCATGTCTGCCTGCTGCCCCTGAGAGGGAGAGAAGAGAATTATGTCAGACTAAATCCAAGTTTGTGAGAACAAAGTAAGCCACTGATTTTTCACCAGGGTCATACCTGAAGAAGACCGAAGATTTTGCTGAATGCGATCAGCCCGACAGGATTTCCAGCTGCTTTTGAATCCCCAGTTTGTGCAGAGACTTTGCAATCATAACCGGAGAGCAGTTTGCCTGGTACAGGAGAATTTCCTTACATGCAAATGTGCTGTAAGTTGTTAGTGGGTCGTGATTTGGCTCCCCACTGTGTGAACTGTGTTCTGCTTGCTGGAAGCTGGTTCCAGCCCAAAATGGACTGCATCCAAATTTGTCTCCACTTGGCCTGGGCCTTGCTACACTAGCCCAGCCAGACTACCCGCTGCACAGAGAAAGCCTTCGATGAGAGACCTGATTGGGGATCAGCCCCCTGCTCCACGCTTGAACAGGAACAATGCCTGACCGAATCGTGTGGGCCCTGCTTCTCCTGGCACTCCAGATCAACCGCCTGCAGTCTCAATTTTCATCCAGCCTGTTTCCAGTCTTGGGTATCATGAGTAAACATCAGGGTAGCTCCCTGCAACAACAGCCTAATCTAAAAGTGTGTCATCTGATTGTCTTGTTGTTTTCTTTTCACGAACTGAGCCCTCCAGCTCCAGATTACAATTAGTGTGTGAATTGCATGTTGTTTTCTTCCATCACAGGGCCCCAACCAGCTGCAACGTTCCTGGCTAACCCACCATTCTCCATCTGGGTACCCAGGGTGTGTGACTGTTCATGGACCCTGAAGTGCATGCATAACTGTTTGACTGATACAGCCTTTAAGCAAATTAACCTGATTACGCCCCTCCCTTGTTCAAGTCCATTAAATAAATCAGATCTAACTCTTTTTTGCATTTACCCTGACTGTGGTTCCAGTTTGTGCAAGAGTACTGTACTGCTGTTATTTGCTGTGTATAACCTTGTTTTACAGGGGGTTCCCAGGGCCGAGCCAGAGGAAAGACCTGGTGGTAAGTGTAAACAGTGTGGGTACTTGTGTGGTGTACCAGAGGTATTGTGAAAGTGATTATTGTGTATTGTTCTGGCCACTAGTAAGGAAAGAGGGGGGTTACAGTGTCCCGGAGGGCTGTGCCCAGTTTAGCTTGACCACTACCAACCCTGACCTCCGGGTGGAGGCAACCGTTTCAGAACTCAGGCCCCTTAACCTGCTACTAGCCAAGCTGGCAGGGGTAGTAGCCCTTGGGATAGTGCCACCTAGGGGTTACATGTATAAACTCCAGATTCTAATTGATCTGCAGCTCACCTTCTCTTTCCCACTACTAGAGTAGCCCTCTGTATATCCCATGCATTCTTGAATTCACCTATCGTTTTTGCCCATATGACCTATGCGGGGAGGCTATTCCAAGCATCTACCACCCTTTCCATGAAAAAGATACTTCCTCACATTGCCCCTGAGTCCCCCCCACCTCATATTGTGGTCCCTTGTTCTAGCGCATCTCCTTTTCTGAAAGATGCTGCCTTCTTGAACCTTGTTTATCCCCTTGAGGTACTTGAATGCCTTTATCATATCCCCCCTCTCCCTCCTTTCCTCCAGGGTATACTTATTGAGGCCTTTCAGTCTCTGCTCATATGGTTTCTGGTGCAGTCCTTGCACCATTTTTGTTGCCTTTCTCTGGACTGCTTCCATTCTGTCTACATCAGTGTGTTTAGTGATACAACAGCTGGGGAAAACAGACGTTAAAGTGCAGCTGAGATATCCCACAAAACTAGTACTCCAAAATGTATGATTTAGTATTTTCTGCCTCCAAATATCTCCACAGTCAGGGAATAGATCTCTCAGATAAGCAGTACAAGGCAGTGAAAAGGAGCTTATGGACATGGTGTAGGGCTTGGCATGCCCCACTAAGAACTCACAACACAGCAAGGGAGATGTACTAGTTCAGCTGTTGGCAGACTTAAAGAGAATTGTCCAGGCCACAGCAAGAAACAACAAACTCTAGCAAAAGCAAATACAACTGCATAATAATGGCATTGTGGGCAGTGAGAAGTGTATAAACTAGCAATTTTTGCACTAACCACTGAGCCACCTAACTGCACTTTCTAATTGTTATGATACACACACTGTGACTAATACATATGCACATATATGCATATATATTCCAGTATAACGTAGCAGTGCACTGTCTACATACATTTTTACAGATTAAAAAAAAAAGACGCTGAGGGGCAGTTTTCTTCTTTTCAGGTTCCGAGGGACCACTGGAGAGTGGGGGTTGCCACTAGACACCTCATTTGAATCAGCAATTGTATGCATAAGGCTGAAACTGATCTAGATAGCTGGGGTAATGTAGACTTGAAAAATCTGCACTAACCACTGAGCCACCTAACTGCACTTTCTAATTGTTGTGCTACACACAGACTGACTAATACATACAGTATACACATATATGCATATGTATTCCAGTATAACACAGCAGAGCACTGTCTACACACAGTTTTACAATTAAAAAAAAAGATATTGTAAGACTGTTTTCTTCTTTTCAGGCTCCGAGGGACATCAGAGGGTGGGGGGTTGCCACTAGACACCTCATTTAAATCAGCAATGACATGCATAAGTCTGAAACTGATCTAGATAGCGGGGGAATGTAGACTAGCAATTTTTGCACTAACCACTAAGCCAACTAACTGCACTTTCTTTGTTGTGATATACAAACACACTGACTAATACATGTACACACATATGCATATACATTTCAGTATAACATAGCAGCGCACTGTCTACACACACAGCATTGCTACACACACACTAACACACATACACTGCCTTGTATGGCATTTATTTACTTATACATCTAACTCTACCTTTTACTGTATTTAGGATAAGCACTGTGTTTTGCACTAACTCATTGTACTAATCTACGGCATGACTGGGTAACTAAGGTAGAGGACCAGGGAGGTGCAGTGGATGTGGCCTAGCTGGACTTCAGAAAGGCCTTTGACACGATCCCCCACAGAAGGCTGATTAACAAACTGTGCAGCCTATGGGTGGATCCTAAAATTGTTATGTGGGTGGAGAACTGGCTGAATGGCAGGAGTCAGAGGATTGTGGAAAACAGGGAGTACTCTGGAGAGGGAGAGGTGATGAATAGTGTGCTGCAGGGGTCAGTGTTGGGGCTGGTCATCTTCAATGTCTTTATTGGGGACACTGCAGAAGGACTGGAGGGGAAGGTATGCCTCTTCGCCGATGATACAAAGGTATGCAATAAACTAGACATGCTAGAAGGTGTAGAAAGAATGAGAGAAGACCTTAAAAAATGGAGAAAAGGTCTGAAGAATGGCAGCTGGGATTCAATGCAAACAAGTGCAGGATCATGCACATAGGGCACAACAACCCACCCTTACAGAAATAATCACTTACATACATATATACATACTGTACATAGTTACCAGCAGGTTAGGCCTTATGATCTATCTTGTCTGCCAGACACAGCTCACTGTTAATGCACAGTAGCTGCTCTACCTCCCCCCATTAGTTCACCCCTCCCACCCATTTCCCCACCCTGTACTCCTGTAGTGCTCACCATAACAACTCCCCATACCATGCCCCTGTGCCTATCCCAATCCTTCTTAAAACCTCCCACAGTTCCCAATTTTACCAGATCATCTGGCATTGCATTCCAGGGCACCACCACCCCCTCCATGAAATAATGCCCCCTCACCTCCCCTTCCCTCTGTATCGCTCCACTGCTAACTTTAGACTATGGCCTCTCTTAGTCCCCTCCTCCCTCAACTTGAGCAGACTCTCTGTGTTCCCTCTATTGAACCCCTTCAGGTATTTGAAGTTCTCTATCATATCCTCTATCCCTTCTGTCCTCCAGAGAGCACATGTCCAGCTCTCTAAGTCTATGCTCATATGACAACCCTTCCAGACCACTAATCATCCTTGTCACTCTTCTCTGGACTCTCTCTAGCAGTGTGATGTCCTTTTTTAGGTGAGGGCACCAGAACTGCCCACAGTACTCAAGATGCGGCCTCACCAGTGAGGTGTACGGGGGGGTATATCCTCCTTTCTCCTTGACATTATCCCCCTGGCAATACACCCAAGCATTTTGCTTGCCTTAGCCGCTGCTCTCTTACACTGCTCTGAATAGTTCCCTTTAGCATCACTCATCAACCCCAGATCCTTCGCCATTGTCACAACAGTCAGCTGTACCCCCCCAAGTGGTAGATATACCCAGGGTTCCTAACACCAAGGTGCAGAATGCTACATTTGTGTGTGTTAAACCCCAAGTGCCACCTGTGGGCACAGTTTTCCAGCCTCTCCAAGTCATCCTGTACTGCCCTCCTTTCTTCCTCGCTATCTACCACCGACCCCAATTTAGTATCATCAGCAAATAAACTCATTTTACTACCACCCCCACCCCAATGTCTGCAATGAACACAATAAATATAATAAAAATAATTATAACATTAAATAATTATATGAAATGTTTTCATGCTGCACACATAAAACTTCCCATGTGATATGTGTGCTGCAAGCATGATTTAAATGTTAAATTGGAACCGATTGCATGCATGTGGAATGCAAGCAAAAAGCAAGTGATCACTGATAACTGCACACATGAAAGTTCAGTGACTTGCTCAAGATCACACAGTATACAACTGAGGTTGATGAGATTCAAACCCAGGTCTCCTGGTTTGCAGTTCAGTGCCTTTAACCACTAAGCTATACTGCCTGCACACATATGGCCTGCTTGTACTTCAATATAAATCTGCATACATATGCATGCATGCAGCATGCTTATAGCCACTGATATACTTTTTAGTTTTCTTGTCTCCCTCATCTCAGCTGCACAGCTGAACTGTAGCACACATACCAACTGAAACACACGTGGTTCTTCCCATCCCCAATACACACATTTACCCACAAAACTACTTAATTACTTCTGTCTGGCTGTATTCCTACTATTTTCTTTACATAGTTTTGAATGCTTCCACGTAAACTGATTTTAAGGGGCAAACACAAAAGTAGCAATAACTCAACACCCACCCCCATGGCCAGTCCCCCCCCACCCCATGCACACACACTGTACCGGGTGTGGCCACGCTGCTATAGACAGCCCACCAAGTATAGATATAAGTCAAAAGTCTTTTACCTCAGTACTAGGGAGCTAGAGGTATGAGTCTTTAAGAGATGATGTCCATGGGTCAGAGTGCTGGGGCGTACTCCCTTGAAATGAATGGAGTTATTTTTTATTACTATTTTATACACTATGATAGTGAGTTGGAGAATAATGAAGGTCACTGTTCTACAAACAAGGCCTTTGTTAGTCGAGCGGTTGCCTTCATTAATCTACAGCTCTCAATCAATAATGTATGAAATAGTAATAAAAAATACCTTTATTCATTTCAATGGGGCACGCCCCTGCACTCTCCATTGCCCTATGTCATAATGTGCCACAGCATGGGGATGTGAAGGCCACCTTCACTGGGGGAGGCATAAGCCTGACTATAGTGGGGTTCCAGTAGTCTGTGCATACCATAACACTCAACTGTCCCTGAATGCAAGTGACAGCCCTCATTTTACCCCTGTAAACTGCTCTGCCCCTCATCCATCCCTCATGGAAAACTTGCTGCTCACACAGAGGCTGTCCTGTAAATTTAGACTTTACGGCAGAGGTGCCATTTCAGATTTCAGCAGAAGGAAGCCAAAAACCAGTGGAGGCCAGGTGCTAGTTAGCTCCTAGGTGGCAAGCTCTGGAATGTTTGGAAAGTCTCTAAAAGGTAAAATGTATTTGTTGTGACTGAAAAGGGATATGCAAATCAGGAAAAATTCAAATGTATAAGATTCATCTGGCTATACCCTGGAGCAGTGCATCAGATTTGGGCATAAACCCACCCATTTATTAACCAATTTGTTTTCATGGCTGAAGTTATCCCCCCCCCCCAAAAAAAAAGCCCTTTGTCCCAATTTATCATCCCAACTCCATTCAATACCCATCCCATATGGGTCGTGAAGCTGCCCAAAGGTGCAGAAACATGAAAAACACATCAATATTTCAGTCCTTCCTCCTTCCCCAATCCCCCTGTAAAAAAGTATTTACTTACTTACCCAGCCATCTGGCCAGAACCTGTGGCCTAACGCAGTGTACCTCCAACCCAGTTTTCAGTGCGCTCCTCATCTGTCCTTCTGCCAGAAGCTGGATACTAGAACCGACCATCCCAGGTCTCCCAACGTGGTCTGTGACCAAGTCACCTCACCAACTGAACCCACCCAGCCTGTGTTGCTTGTTTCTTGTTCAGCTGCTGTCATGGCTGCTGATGCACCGCACTGATCAAGGCCTATGAAAGCTGCCCACACCACTGTCACTGCTTCTGCAAGGCCTAGATTGCTGCTGTGGAGGGCCCATGTTGTTTTTTTGTGAGGCAAGCCTAGTAGAGTAAGTAGGTAGCCTAGTTTTGAGTTAGCTTCTAGCTCACCGCCAGCCCGTTCAGCCACCAAGTGAGACAGAGACTCATTAAGAGTAGACCAACAAAAATATCCCACCACAACACTGCTATTGAGAGTTCAGTGCTCACTGACTCCTCCAAGCTGTAGTATGCAGCCTGTCTACTCTGTGGTGGGAAAGACAGTGTCCCACTTGTGTGACTCATGCTCTTGCTTGGCTGGAGCTCCTCCACATCATGTGTGATAGCACCGGCGCTAATGGGTGGAGAGAGTGGACAACACAATACAGGCACAATCGAATCAGAAGTGCAACTGCAGCGTGAACTCAGCACAGGCCAGAGGGGTGGGGTACTTATTGTGCAAAAGATTAAATCTAAATTTAATGCCATTATTGCCACACCATAGCAACAACCTAGGCACAAATGCTGGGGGGGGGCAACTGCCCCCCTCTGCCGTATTTAAATGGCACCCCTGCATTATAGTAGCAATTCATTCTCAGGGGCTAACATCGGTACAAGTAAATACAATGGTTTCCGCTGTGTTCTGAGGTACTGTATTTCCATGTTTCAGTCTGCATCCTGATCATCGTGAGGGATAGTGTCCCTTATTATCCCTCATTTGGAGTGTCCATGTCCCTCATTTCAGTGACAAAATGTAAGGCATGGTGCATGCTTCCAAGACCCTACTCAGCACAAAGAGTGCTGAGCATCACCATGGTGTATAAGCACCACACAAAATGACAAAGGGAAAGTGAGCCATAACAGTCATGGAGAAACACATTTGTAGCACTAAATATGCATAAGGGGATTTGCATGGCCCAAAACAAAAAGGTCAGACTTCACAACACAGAGGCCCCTCTTCACACATCTGGAATGGGGATGTTGGCCAACTATATCCTAGGCATTTAATGCAGTAAACAAACAATACTTCACAAATTAATGGCAATTTATTAACAAAAATAAAAAGCCATTAAACAACCTGCAAAAGGATCAGAATTAATGAGTTTACATAATTTTAATGTGGAATCAATCAAAAGGGTATTTTAATGGCTCTAAATGCTAGCAGTAGTACTAACATACTACTAACATACTAAAATGCCAGTAGAGTAGGCCTAATGGTCTTTCGCATCTGCTCATTTGGTCAGCCCCCACCCTCGGAGCTGACCTTGCTGCCCCCCTCACCTCCTCTGGCTTCTCCCTTCCCAGTTCCGGATATTCTCGCTGCATTTGATTTTGCTTCCAGAACCCTTCCCCTGTACCTATCTCACCCCCTCTTGAACCCCTCCACCATCTCTGCCTCCACCAGCCCCCTAGGCAGCGCATTCCATGACTCCACCACCCTCTCAGTGAAGTAGCACCTCCTCCTTTCTCCCCTGAATCTTCCCCCCTCCAGCTTCCACCCATGCCCTCCCCTATTTACCCCCTTCATGTACCTGAAGACCTCTATCATGTCCCCCCGGTCCCTTCTCTCTTCCAATGTGTACATATTTAGCTCTTCGGGCCTCTCCTCATAGGTCCTGTTCCCCAAGCCCCAAATTATTTTGGCTGCCCTCCTCTGGACCTTCTCCAGGAGTTTAATGTCCTTCTTTAAGTGCGGCCTCCAAAACTGCACGCAGTACTCGAGGTGCGGCCTCACCAAGCAGTTATACAGAGGGAGTATCACTTCCCTCCTTCTGGAGGTGACCCCCCTAGCGATGCATCCCAGCATCCTGTTGGCCTTGGCTGCTGCCCTCCTACAAGTCTCCGAGTTGTTCATCTTGACATCCACCACCACCCCCAGGTCCCTCTCAGCCATCGAGACTTGTAGCATTCCCCCCACCAGGGTGTACACTTGGCCCGTGTTTCTGCCCCCCAGGTGCAGTACCTTGCATTTCCTGCATTGAACATCAGCTTCCACTTTCTATAGTATGAGAAGTATAAGAAGATGAAAAATAGAAACTGATGTGTTTTTTTAGATGAGAGTTACACTAGCCTAGTTGCTGCACACATGGCAAGCGTGCAATATGTGAACCTGATGTGATTTTTAAATGAAGTTCACACCAGCTTAACTGCTGCACTCATGTCAAATGAGCAACTCTCGAACCTGATGTGATTTTTAGAAGATTTTCACACCAGCTTACCTGCTGCACACATGTCAAAGCTTGCAGCATGGGAACCTGATGTGCTTTTTAGACCTGGTTTACATAGGTTCACTTTGTGTATGCGAACCGCATGCAAACATTGCACAATTAAGCATGTGGCATGCATTCTGCATGTATGCAGCACACTTATATTTCTGTAAGGTCAGGGACAAAGTACGAATTAGGTGGGTAGGTACTGACAGTCATGAAGTAGGAAAGGGATCTGGGAGTTATTTTCTCAGAGGACCTGAGAGAATTTAGGCAGTGTGATAAGGTGGCTGGAAAGGCTAGCCAGATGCTTGGATGCATAGGGAGGGGGTATCACGAGTATAAATGGGGAGGTTATCTTGCCCCTGTATAAGGCACTCATGAGAGCACACCTGGAATACTGCGTTCAGTTCTGGAGGCCCCATCTGAGAAAGAACATAGACAGGGTGGAGGCGGTGCGGTGGAGGGCAACTAAAATGGTGTAGGGCCTGCGGGATAAGACCTATGAGGAAAGACTAGCCAAGCTGATATTTAAAATATTTATTTCATTTGAATAAAACATTTAACCCATTTTAAATATTACATTTTTTACAGGATATGCCAGTTGAGATTCGATATGTCATGTACAGTGTGGTCATGCTTTTACCCATTTTTTTCTAATGTATTTGCACAACACAGATCTGCTGAGAGGCAATTTCAATGTGGTCTTCCTTTTATTAATGTGTTTTCCTAGAATATGCCTGCTGATTGCTATATATTTAGCCTGGATAGTTCACAGAAGATGTGACATCTTATTTTCAGTTGGGTCCTACATCTGCACATTATTATGCTGCATTGTGTAAAGTCAAAACATGCTGAAAACAATATTTTACATCTGGACTAGGTTACCCTGGATAAATGCATTGTTAAAATGGGTAAAATCATTACCCCACTTAAAACAAGATGTTGCATCTAATCTGGGATATCCTGAGTAAATACAGTGCAAAAATGTATAAAATGAAGATCCCTATAAGAATGAGATGTAGCATCTCCCCTATGCTATCCAGGACACAAAACATGGGATAGGAAATATTTAAAGGAAATATATATTTATTTCTCTACTATAATTATGTAAATTATGTAGTTGAGACGTGGTGGAAGTGGGGAGAAGGCTAAGTTGATGAATATGTTATTTTAATCAGTAAACAGCTGAATGTAAATACAGTATATAATAATTACATTTACCATGGTAGCAAATTCCACATTGTAAACTGAACTTTATTGTGTTCCATATAACCAAGACTGACATAAACAAACAGTTTCTTTATTGTTTTATAGCACATTAGGCTGCAGTATTTATTTTGAATGTCACCATAAGGATGGAGTGTATGTGTGTGTTTGAGTGAATGGGGTTAAAGAAACAGCTGTCTTCTGATAGAGTAAACTATTTCTGAGACAGTGCTAATTAGTGTCTTAAGAGGTTAAAAAAAACAGTGTAAATCTTTTTAAGAGTTTTTTGTTGGTAAAGGGTGAGTAAGCTAACATGTTTCTGAGCTATCAATCTTTCTTCAAAGACAGTGCTACCCACTTTGATGCTTAGCACATAAAATAGTGCATTGCAGCACTGCTTAGCTTAGTGAATACAGAAGAGCGGAGGAATAACACAAACCTCCAATTCTAACTAGTCCATTAGGAAGCTTCAGAGCTCCTTTTTTCTACTGTAATCTCAAAACATCTGCAGGGCTCCACAACTGAAGCTGTAAAAAATAATAACGTGGTTGAAAGACCATGTGGCTGTATGCTGTTTGTGAACTAGTTTCGACAGTGCACTCCACTCCCAGAGCTGGACCCAGATATGCATAGCCAATTAACTGCTCTTTGTGAAATTGTTTCCTCTTTATTACAGGTGTGTGATGTCCTTAAGGACTAGGTTAACTCAGTTCATTTTGTTGTCAATTCTTCCCTTCTTGCAACCCTTGCCTCAGTACCCAAAAGCCTAACCAGACCAGAGGTGGGTCTAGAGGTGGATAAGGCTTACTCAGCTCATGAGTAGTCAGAGATGTGTTGGCATCAAAAGCTAGTGAGGTACCAGGAACCAAAACTGAGGTACGAAGGAGTGAGGAAGCGAGGAGGATAGAGGAGTTCCAGAGCTGGAAATTGTGCAAAGGAGTGGAAGTAAACAGCAAATGTTTGAGCACACTGTCCTTCTCGAACATCACTGTGCAGCTTGGAATACTGCTAATTGGAGATAACCGAGAGTGGAGCAATCAGGGAGCACATCAAACACACGGCTATAGCTGAGCTCAAAGCAGAACAGCACACCATGCCCAAGATGGCCACCAGAGCTCAGTAAGCACGTGTGAGCATCGGTGAAGTAGCATATGCACACTGAGCTCTGTGTGCATGTGCGACAAGCTGAGTAAATCGTGCATATGCACTGAGCTCCAGTGGCCATCTTGGCCACAGCAGACTGTTCCACCTTAAGCTCAGTGTGGATGCGTACTGCCCAGAGCAGTCTGACTGACCAGATTGTGCGGTAGCTCTAAATTTGTGCTACAGTTGGAATCTAGTCAGTCATTTTTAGAGCTGGCCACAACAAGGCTGCAGGCTCTGCCTACTGCAGCCGTAAAATGCCTACTAAAGCAAATACTGCTATTTGTACATTGAATGGCATTCATATTGAATAAGTATCAGTTTCTAAATATATGGGGCTTTATATTGATTGCACACTAACACACAGTTTTCATATTTCACATTTGATTAAAATGCTTCATCAAAGATTAAGTGCACTATATAGGATTACTTCTTTTTTGCTACCTTCTTCATGTCTTTTGTTATCTCAGTCTTTTTTACTTCCTATAATTGACTATGGTCTGTTGCTTTATTTTGTGACTTCTGAGACAGAGATCTCAAGGGTCAAAGTTCTAAACAATTGGTCACAAGGTTTGCTACTCAACTGTCTGCTCATACTCTTCATTGTGTACGTCTGAAAAGAGCTAAATATACTTACTATGTGGTGCAGCCTGGCCACCTGTATACCCTCTCCTCAACACCCTCCATTCCCCCAGTACAGCATGTGTCTGCTGGATTGTGTTGGTGTACCCCAGTGAGGGAACTGGAGGTGTGTGCTGCATGGACACACTGCCATGGTATCCACTGGGTGCTGGGGCACCCACTAATGCTGGCAGGGTTAGGACCAGTGCTAGATGATGGCACCATGGGTGGTGCCATCTGTGTGCAGCATGTCTCTGCCATGTATGTTTTATGTTTATTGCTCTATATCACTTTGTTGACCGGGTAAGCACACTGGGCCTCATGAATGACCTGAAGACACTAACTGTGCAGCTGAGATGCAATGGTGTACAATACAGATATACAATGCACAACACACAATACACAACTATCACATTAGGTACACATTTCAATACATTAGAAATAGTTTGTTGTTGCAAGTGGTGTTCTAGCTCAGTTGTATCATTTACATGAGTGTTCGCTTCACAGCAATGTTGGGGCATTGCATTCCACAGTGTGTGTGTGTGCCTGTGCATGCGGAGTGGCCCAGAGTGGCCATCTGCCCACACTGCCTCCTCATTGAATGCACACATCCTTGTTCCCTGTTGCTGCTATGTCCATGCCCCCATCCTGGGTTTAGCTGGAATTAAGACTACCTTTTCCTAGGTGGTAATTTGCGCCATACTACATGTTGTGCTAATGCACATTGTGCAGCGCTATACTTTTAAATATACTGTTGCACCTGAATGCATGTCCCCGGCCCTCACTTTGTACCGCACATACATTATCTCATAGCGTTGGCGCTATCACATCACGCTGGTGCTATTTGGCCTTTTGTACATAGCAAATGTGGCACAATCGTGGTGCAATCGATTTGCGCCAGGTGCAAAGTTTTGAATATCTGGCCCAGATCTCTTGAGTCTGCTTTCTTTAAAATTCCTACACTTAGAAGCAATTTGGGTCAGAATCATTGCTGAATCAACTCCCTAGCTTTTATAATTCCCTTCCACAACAACTTACTGATATGTCATTAGGTTCAAATATATTTAAATCAAAATTGGCAAATTTCTTCTCAACTTTTGACCAATGTAATCGTTTGTTAAAATTCTGTTTTATACTATTTGTTTAATATTTTACTTAAGCAACAATGCATGACAGGGTGTGGTATATCATGAGATATTGTCACGCCTAGGGTGGTTGGGCACGAGGCTGCAGGCCGAGTGCATCCAACAACTGAGAAGTGATTAAATCCCATGATAAACCACACTTGTGATCCTGTTGGGTTGACTGATTAGCACCAGGTGGAGGAGGGTGGCAGACCCAGTCTTGGGGTTCTGCCATGTGGGGGAAGGGACTACTTGAGAGAGGTCCATAGCAGCTATAGCGTCTTTACAAGGGTCAGCAGAAATAGATTGCCAATTGATGTTGAAGCCCCCTAGAGCTATGCATTCTGTCTTAGGGGGCAGGAAGGAAAGGTAGTTCAGCACAGAGTGAAACGCTGATTTTTGGTTGGTGGGGAATGTAAACCAAGGTGATGAAGAGAGGGGCCATGGCCTTGCCCACAGTAATTTTCAGGGTGAGAGCTTGGGCACCATGTTCCAGCTGGGCAGGAGGGAGAATGATGACCCTACAGGGAGTCCTTCAGATAAATGGTACAGCCCCACCAAATTTTCCCCACCAGTCTGCATGGAAAATGGAATACCCGGGATGGCTGCTGCAGAGTCAGGGGTATCTTTGGAGAGCCAGGTTTCTACAATGGAAAGTATATCAGGTTGGTGCTGGGCCATCCACCCCTGGAGGCAATCACATTTTTTTCTGCAAGCTACAGATGTTAATGGACACTATACGAAACCAATCAGTAGGGGGTGGAGGTAGGTCCTGGCTCAAGGTGTATGTTCCCAGATATCAGCAGCCATAGCAGAAGGGCCCTAAGAAGAGTATACTGAATTTGCTTATGGAGGCTGGAATCTAGTGGTGATAGGAGGGTTGGTTTGGAGTTGACAACTGGGCTGGGGAGAGCTAGAATGTGTGGTATGGCTAAGAGGAGCGGGGGGCAAGTGGGAGAAGGGACTGCGGAGAGGGAGGTTAAGTATAAGGAGGAGAGGAGGCAATGGAGAGGCACCTGTAGATGCAGTGTGGGTGAGAAGGGGTGGTAAGGGGGAGGACTGACCAGTCAGGGGTGTTGGGAACAGAGACGGGGGAGAGGACCGGGGGGGTAGGTAGAAAAATATGAAAGAGGACAGGAGAGAGACAGTGGCCATAGTAGAGGTTTTAAGAGTACCAGCAGAAGGCAATTGTCACAGCAGACAGGAGTTAAATGCATCTGGGGAGGGCCGAGAGGTAGTTAGGGTGAAGCGTAGGAATAGGAAATATTAAAGAACACACAGTAATAGGGCTGCTCACCTGGCACAGTGGTAGTGGAGTAGGGAGTAGAAGGTGCAGGGTTCAAGTCTGGGGTAGGGAGACTTGGAAGCAAGGGCCAGAGGTGTGGAATCAAACACAAGGTGACACAGGATGAGGTGGGATAGAGGAGAAGGGAAGCAGAGCTAGAGTGGCTGGGAAGGGAAGAAACAGTGGTGCAAGAGGGAGCAACACTGACTCCTAGTGGCCACCCAGAATGATGGGCTAACGGAGAAATGGACACTTAGGTAAAATTCATGCGATCACGTGACCTGATGAGGTCAATAAGTTAAGGGATGCCAATGGCTGAGAGGGTGGCTGGGGTGGGCGGGGCAGTCAACATGAAGCGTCGACGGGCTAACACCCTCTCCAAATGGCTGCAGGAGAAGGAAATGAAATTACCTTTAGGGTGCTCTGTGTACCACGCTATCCTTGCTGTGAGTGCTGTGAGCAGGTGGCTAGAGTGTGGAGGGATGCGGTTCCAAGGCTGCCTTTAGGGTGCTCTGTGTACCATGCTATCCCTGCTGTGAACGCTGTGAGCAGGCAGCTAGAGTGTGGAGGGATGGGGTTCCAGGGCTGCCTTTAGGGCGCTCTGTGTACCACGCTATCCCTGCTGTGAACGCTGTGTGCAGGCGGCTAGAATGTGGAGGGATGGAGTTCCAGGGCTTCCTTTAGGACATTCTGTGTACTACGCTATCCCCGCTGTGAACACTGTGAGCAGACAGCTAGACAGTGGAGGGATGGGGTTCCAGGGCTGCCTTTAGGGTGCTCTGTGTACCATGCTATCCCTGCTGTGAACGCTGTGAGCAGGCAGCTAGAGTGTGGAGGGATGGGGTTCCAGGGCTGCCTTTAGGGCACTCTGTGTACCACACTATCCCCGCTGCGAACAGCCAGCTAGAATGTGGAGGGATGCGGTTCCAGGGATGCCTTTAGGGTGCTTTGTGTACCATGCTATCGCTGCTGTGAATGCTGTGAGCCAGACATTAGTCTTGGAAGAATATTCATTTTCATTACTTCTACATGAGTGGGAGTAGAGCCCATGTATGCATGCATGCTGTTCATCACCTCCTCCAAGAGTTTGAGATTATTTAATTTATGTACTGTAGTTTGGGCAGTGCTGGAATAATTTTAATGCGTAGATATCTAGACATGCTGTTGGTGATCCAGTGAAGTGGAAAGGTGGCTTTAAAGACAGGTGGGCAACTACCAGAAATTACCATTGCCTCTGATTTTGTGAAGTCAGTTTTATAGCCTGATATTGCTCAAAAGGTATTCAGCTCCTACACTAAAGCTGGGGTGGAGTAGATAGAGTCTTTAATAAAGAAGACAGAGCCGTCTGAAAAGAGTGAAAGCTTCTGGGATGATTCCCCCACTTTAACTCCTTGTATGTCGCATTGATTTTCACTGCTACTTCCAGTGGCTCTATGCACAGAGCAAACAGGAGAGGGGAAAGGGATCACCCCTGCCTGGTGCCTCTGTCTTGGGCAAATCTTTGTGAAATAACCCCATTTACCCTAACATTGCCTCTGGGGAGGTGTATAAGGATGCAAGACAAGTAATGAATGCAGGGCTAGACCCCACTGCTTCCAATGTGCAGAATAGGAAGGCCCAATCAGCCCAGTCAAAAGCTTTTTCTGCATCCATAGATATGGCCAGTTACAAGGCCTTCTGTGTCTTCTGTGCATGCAGCATATCAAGGAGGTGCTGGATATTCTCATGCAAGTTCCACCACTTGATAAATCCTGTTTGATCCAGGTTGACTAGGGCCCCGACCACTTTGTGCACCCTCTCAGCCATAATAGAGGTGAAGATGCTTAAGTCCACTGTAAAAAGTGAAATGTGGCAATACAATTCACATTTCATCTGATCTTTACCACGTTTTGGTATGACTGAGATCTGTGCCCTATGCCACGTCCAAAGTGGTCCCCTTTCCCTCTAATTCTGACTCGAAAAGCACCAACAGTTCCAAGGTAAGCAGTTCCCTGAAGGCTTTATAAAATTCTGAGATCATCCCATCTACACCTAGGCTTTTTCCATTTTAACTGATTGAATGGTCTCAACTACCTCTTCTTCTGTGATTGGCTTCTCCAGGTCCAGCTGTTGTTGGTTACTGAGGGAGGGTAAATACATTTTGCTTAAGTACTGATGTATCTTTGCTATGTGATCATCTGATCTTTCTTTATAATATGGTGTGTTGTAATGCTGAGCAAAGATCTCAGGTATTTCTTTGGGGTAGACTATTTGCTGGTCTCCCGTGTTTCGAGTACAGCTCGATTGACCACTTGTTTTCTAATCTGCCATGTAGGACTGTCACTGCTCATCCCCATATAAAATGTTTGATATTCATAATGAAGTTGCCCATCAATCTTTTGTTCTATGTGTTCTTTAAGGGTGTCTTTACACTTTTTTATTTGGGGTAGGAGCACCATGTCCATTGTAAGCTTATGTGTTGCTTTCAAGTCAAATAACCTTTGCTCCAGATCAGCACCATCTCTTTCTTTCTTTTGGGATGCATACTGTATAATTGTTCCAGTAATGATGGCCTTCATAACATCCCACCTGTCTGCCAAAAATGTATTTCCTTTTTTATTGGCTGTGAAATAATTTTAGTTCCCTTCTGAACTATTTCCTTAAACTCCTCTTTATTTAATAGGGAGTTATTTATTTTTCACATGGAGGTGTGACTGGTAGGAGCCACCTCACATAGAATTTGAAACATAGAAACATAGAATTTGATGGCAGATAAAGACTGCATGGCCCACCTAGTCTGCCCATTTCCCTACCTAATGGATAAGCTGCAGATCCTAGTTAACCAACAGCCTACTTCCTCCTACCCCCCCCCCCACTATGCCTTATGTCTGTCCCATGCATTCTTCAATTCTCTCACTGTTTTTGACTCCACAACCTCCTCAGGAAGGCTGTTCCATGCATCCATAACTCTCTCTGTGAAAAAAATACTTCCTCACATTACATCTGAGCCATCCCCCTCTATCTTCCAGTTGTGCCCCTTGTTCTTGCATATCTCATTTTCTGAAAGATGCTACCCTCTTGGACTTTGTTGATTCCCTTGAGGTACTTGAAAGTTTCTATCATGTCCTCCCTCTCCCTCCTTTCCTCGAGGGTATACATATTAAACTCCTTTAGTCTTTCTTCATATGTCTTCTGGTGCAGACCCTGCACCATTTTGGTTGCTGGACAGCCTCCACCCTGTCTATGTCTTTTGCGAGATGAAGTCTCCAGAACTGCACGCAGTGCTCCAGATGGGGTCTCACCAACTGTCTGTACAGAGGCATAACAACTTCCTGTTTTCTTCTGGTGATGTCTCTCCCTGTGCATCCCAGTATCCCCAAGCCTTCCTTACTGCCTTCTCACATTGCCTGCCCACCTTTAGGTTATCTGATATAACTACCCCAGGTCCCTTTCCATTTCTGTTGTTGTCAGTATCTCACCCTCCATTGTGTACTCTTCCCCTGGATTTTTGTTTCCCAAGTGCATTACTTTGCACTTCTTTGTGTTGAATATAAGCTGCCATACATTTGACCATTCCTCCAACCTTGCCAAGTCCCTTCTCATCCTTTCCACCCCACCTTGTGTATCAACCCTGTTGCAGATCTCTGTGTCATCTGCAAAGAGACATACTTTTCCTTCCAGTCCCTCTGCAATGTCACTTATAAAGACATTAAAAAAGACCAGACCCAGTACTGAACCCTGCGGTACCCCACTAGTAACTCCCCTTTCTTCACTGTGGACACTGTATTTACTATTACCCTCTGCATCCTGTTGTCCAGCCAATGTTTTACCCAGGCTACCACCCTGGGACCTACTCCCAGACTGGCTAATTTGTTTATTAATCTTTTGTGTGGGACTGTGTCAAATGCCTTGCTAAAGTATAGGTAGGCCATGCCCACAGCCCCTCCCTGGTCTACTACTTTGGTCACCCAGCCAAATAAATTGATTAGATTCATCTGACATGACCTTCCCGCTGTGAATCCATGCTGCCTTGGGTCCTGTGCCCCACTGGCCTCTAGTTACTCAATAATTCTTTCCTTCAGAAGTGATTCCATCATTTTCTCTACCACTGAGGTCAAACTGGCAGGTCTGTAGTTTCCTGCCTCTGCCTTGCTCCCACTTTTGTGAAGGGAATCACATCTGCCTTCCTCCAGTCCTCAGGTACCACACCATCCTCCCATGATTTGTTAAAAAGGGTAGTCAGTGGTGTTACTAGTTCTCCCCTTGATTCTTTTAGAATTCTGGGGTGAATCCCATCAGGCCCCACTGCTTTGTCCACCTACAGTTTTAGAAGGTCTTTCAGAACCCTTTCTTCTGTGAAAGGACTGATATTGACCCCCCTATCCAGAGTGCTTCTATTGACTGGATTAGGTACCTCCCCCTCCTCTTCTTTTGTGAATACTGACCAGAAGTATTCGTTCAGTATCCCTGTTTTTTCACTGTCCTTCTCTGCCCACCCACCTTTTTTTTTTTTGTATAATCTTTTTATTATATTTTATTTTTTTAAAAGATGTAAAAAAGACAGGTATACAGGATTGTACATCAGAGTATCTCAAAAACAATCACATCACAGGTGGCTAACAGTACAATCGTATGTTCCTCAGACTCTTCACTGTACCTCTTATCCAGCTGTAGTGCCATGTGAACTGTCTATCCATAGGAAATAACCTCTTCTATAGGGCTGGCACATTTACAAATACTCATTCTACGTTGCTCCAAAATTATACTGTGTACCTTGGAATGGGCTAGGTGCCAGAAAATTCAGAAACAACAAAGACTGAGGTATAAAATTTTAGAAAAAGAATCAGAGAAAGATAAAAAAGAAGAGGATAGAAGAATAGAATAATTCTGCCATTAACAAGAAAATATATTTTCCGTCCTAGGATTAACACACATTCTTACAGAAACTGCACAACAGCTTGACATAGTCCCCCAGGTGAGCTCTCTTTAACTGAGATTAACATTCCTAGTGTTTCTCCTAACTTTGGGTACCCCTCCTATCCCCCACCACAGATCCGTAGAGCAACTGAGCCTCAGTCAGCGTAAGTGAAGCCAGGAGTTCCACCCATTCAGTGGAAAATCTTTCATCCCTGCCTTTTATGGCATAAGTGAGTCTGTCCATAGCTAGGGTTGTGAGTAGCATGCTCTTCCACATCTGGAGTGTAGGAGACATACCTTAAACCCAAGTATTAAGGATTATCTGTCTAGCCACTACCAGTGCTACTCTCAACCATCTAGGGTACAGGTCCTGTTCATCCTCACCCCCCGGCTCCGCTCGAAAGAGAAGTGAAATGGGCAAGAAGCTTACATCCCTGCCCCATATCCGGGAGACCTCTTGTTTAATCTTTATCCAGTACAGCTGTAATTTCGGGCATGTCCAGAAGTAATGAAAAAAGGTTCCTTTAGCTATTAAACGCCTTCCACATTTGTCCAAGATTTCTGGGTGGAATTTGTTTACCATACTCTGAGAGTAGCACAGTCTATGAATAAATTTGTACTGTGATTTTTTAAACTTGTTGCACAATAGTAACCCCATGTGAGACAATGTCACTGTGTTCCAGTTTTCATCTGTGATAGGGATCCCCAAGTCAGCTTCCCACTGGTATCTGATTTTCTTGGTCTGGTCTAAGAAATTATCTCTGTCTAGTCTTACCACTCTCCCTATCAGGCCCTTTTCATGTGCTCTTGCCTTAAGGACCTCTTGTTCCACTGTCTCTAGCTTGGAGTTTTCCCCTACTGTCCTAGCAAAACTGTTAGAATAGTTTCTAACCTGCAGGTGTCTAAACAGGTGCTCTTTTGGTATGTCCAAATTCTCCCTCACCACCTCAAATGCATGCAGGCTATTACTGCCGTGGAGGTCCTCAATACAGTGAACCCTCTTTGCCTCCCATAATGCAAAGCCCAGGTCTTCCAAGCCCAGCAAGAATTCTGGGCTCTTAGCTACTGGTACCAACAAGGTGCAGTCCTCTATAGCTCCCCTCCTCCTTTTAATAGCTTCCCATGTGTCTAACACTGACAACACCAGCAGATTGAGGTTTGCAAGCTGTTTATATGCCTTGTTTCTGAGCCTAGTTAAATAGGTTGTTAATCTCCCCAGGCAACCCTCTTCCTCTAAGTCCAGCCATGAGGCAGCCTCACCCCTATTCGTCCAATTATGGAGGTATCTATACTGGACAGCTAGGTAATATCCCTTAATGTCTGGGAATTTGAGTCCCACTTTTTCTTTGGAGGCCTTAGGCCTATGCAGCCTCATTCTTGACCTTTTCCCTCACCAAATAAAGTCCGTGAACCCCTTTTCTAGTCTTTTAATATCCCTCAATGTAGGGCATATTGGGATCATTCGCATGTGATATAATAGCTGGGGGAGAACGTCCATTTTTATTAAATTGATGCGTTCCAGCCAGGAGATTGGGAATGCTCCCCATCTAGTCAAGTCTGCCAAAATTGTATTAAATAAAGGGATATATTTCCAATTGTAAAGCTTATTTATGGAGGCTCCCACTTTGACCCCTAAATATGTAAAAAGATCTTGCACTTTTTTCAAGCCCCATGTGTGGTATGGATCCCTCTCATTTCCTTACCCAGTACCAATATTTCTGATTTAGAAAGGTTAAGCTTGTAACCTGAGAACCGGGCAAACTCATTAACAATTTGGAGGAGAGCAGGTATCGATTCTGCTGGGCAGGTGACAAAAAATAGCAGATCGTCTGTATACAGGGTCAGCCGATGTTGCTTTCCCGCGGCCCGTGGAATTCCCCAGATTTCCTTGCTTAGTCGAATCTTGATTGCTAGTGGCTGAATGGCCAAGGGAAACAAAAGAGGGGAGAGGGGGCATCCCTGTCTAGTCCCTTTAAACAGCTCAAACTCCTCCGAGGGCATACCATTCACTAACACCCTTGTCTTTGGTCCCCTATAAAACATTTTGACTAACTGCACAAACTCATCTCCAAGCCCAGATCTGTGCATATCCTCAAACAAGTATTTCCACTCTATTCTATTGAATGCCTTTTCAGCATCCATAGTTAATACACATGCCTGATCTGGGTGCTTCGAACCCCACCACACCACGTTCAGTAGTCATCTCATACTATGACAGGACAATCTGCCCTTCACAAATCCCATCTGGTCAGAATGGACCACCACTGGAAGGACCTGCTCCAAGCAAAGGGCCAAAACCTTAGCTATAATTTTGCAATCGCAGTTGAGCAGGGAGATGGGTCTGTATGAGGCACATTCAGTGCCATCCTTTCCCTGTTATGGTATCACAGTTATATTTGCCTCTAAGCAAGTTCTGGGGAGCCTCCCTCCTCTCTAGCCTCCTCTATCAGCCTGCACATTAATTCAACCAGATCCGCCTGCAATACTTTGTAATATTCGGCTCCAAGGCCATCTGGGCCTGCAGCCTTACCCGGCTTGAGGCAACTTATGGCATGTATTACTTCGGAGGGAGTTATTTTCGCCCCCAGCATGTCCCTCTGAGCTTCAGTCAGACAAGGGAGGTGGATACCTTCCAGGAAATTCTACACTAGTTCTTGTGTGCCCCTGCACTCAAGCTTGATATAGGTCACTATAGACCCTCTTAAAGCAATCCCTGATGCTATGATTATCCTGCAACAGCTGCCCATGCTTGTTCTTTACTGATAGCACCTCATGTGAGACCCTTCCCCCTTCATCAATTTGACTAGTAGCGGGCCTGGTTTGTTCCCCCACTCATATATTCTTTGTCTAGCAAAAAATAGCCTGTTTAAGTCTCCCCTGTAAGCTAATCATTCAGGGCATCTCTGGCTGCTTTCAGATGCCTCTTGTCCTCTGTCCCTCCTTGTTCAACCACCCTTCTCTCTAAGTCTTGCACAGTGCTTTCCAGGCCTTCTACTTTCTTGCGCCTGTCCCATTTAATTTTAGCTGTATAGTTAATAATTGCACCTCTCATAAAGGCCTTGCCCACCTCCCATAGGACTCCCTGTGATTCTGTTGTTCCATTGTTCACTGAGATATAAGTCTTCCATTGCTTTTTAAGGTAAGTTTTAAAATCCTCCTTCGCAAGTAAATAGGTGGGAAAGCGCCAGGAGCCTCTATATGGTTCCAGGACCCTCAGTCTCATTTTTAACTGTACTATGGAATGATCCAATACACCTATCGGGCAGTGGGTGACGTCCATCACCCTGTCGTATAGTGCCATCGGGGTATATATATAGTCCAGCTGGACCAGGTGTCATGCGGTAGTGAGTGAAACGTGTATTCTCGTGCACTTGGATTTGCCTGCCGCCAGCTGTCTACAAGTTCTAAATCTAAAAGTCCTCTCACCCAGGTTTTGGTGGCCCTATTAAATCATCTCTCACTGCCTGAGTAATCCATGTCTGCATCCACGATACAGTTAAAATCCCCCCCCCCCCCCCCCCAGTATCAGATTGGGAAACTGCTCCTTATTGATTACATCAAGTATCCATTGGTAGAAGGAGGGTTCAAATACAGATGGAGCATACACACTCCCAAACGTCATAATCTGCTCCCCGATTCATCCTGTTACAAAATATGTCTCCACCCACTGTCTCTGGCCACCCTATTGATCTGTATGGGGAAGTTCTTATGGAAGAGGATGGCCACCCCCCGTTTGTGGGAGGTATAGAAGGCAGTATAGCATGCCCCCACCCTCCAATTAGTTCATTATGTTCCCTGGCTGTGAGGTGAGTCTCTTGTAGTAAAGCTACCTGAGTGGCTTTCTTCTTCAAGGCAGCAAGAACCTTGGTTCTCTTAACTGGGGATGAAAAGCCCTTAACATTCCAGGAAACTATTAAGTCACCACCTGGATTGGCCATAATGATAGGCTAATAGTTCCAGTAGGGTAGTATGCCCACCCTTCCGTTCCTTAATTTCCCTCTTTCTATTATCAGGCAAACATTTACACAATCCCTTGAACCTCCCCTCCCCCCTTATGTCCCCGTCCTAAATTCACTTCAGTTATTGCTACCTTCTATGTAATTACCGCCACAGCTTCTTATTCTCCTTCAGATATCTATCTGAGTTAACGCAAATTGAGTTTTATCTATCCCCTCCACCACCCCCTCTGCCTACCTGCCCTAAATCCTTCCAGCATTTCAGTATCTGTCCCCAATATAGGTACTATGGGATTCCGCCACAGTTACTTACTCTGTGGCTCGCATAAACATTTCCAGTCACCGCCCCATCCTGGTCCGGGTTGTATGAGCACCCAGAAGCCAATAAGATCTGACCCCCTGCGCCCTCTCCCCAAGCTGTTAATGACCCCTTTCACCCATCCATTCCCACAGTCACATCAAAGCCCCTTTTCTGCAATTAGCGAGTTTTCAATCCTTTGTACTCCACATACCACCCTCCTCTTTATTCAGCCTCAGTATCCCTCCCTTTGTCTTTCTTTGATCCCTAACATACCTATAAAAGGTTTTATCCCCCCTTCTTAACCGAGTTGGCTATCTTTTCCTTGGTTTGGGTCTTCGCTATTCTGACTGCCTTCCCTCTTCCTTCTGCTTTAACTGGTACAGTTCTCTGTCTTGCTCCTCCTGTTTCCTTATACTTCCTGAATGCTATCTCTTTCTCCCTAACCTTCCCCGCCACCTCTTTTGAGAACCATAGTGTTTTTTCTTTGTTTTGATTTGTTTATTTGCTTCACACAAAGGCTTGTTGTCTCTGTGATGGCAGTTTTGATGTTTCCCCATTGTTGCTCCACCCCTCCTTCTTGCCTGTTTGCTAGGGCTTTTCTAAGGCACTCTGCCATTTTGACAAAATCAGCCCTTCTGAAGTCCAGTACCTTCACTTTTGTATGACTTGACTCTACAGCTGAGTTTATCGTGAACCACACTGTTTGGTGTTCACTTGTTCCCAGATGGCTACCCACTTCTAGATCTGAGATCCTCTGTCCATCCTCATTTGAGAGTACCAGGTCTAAGACTGCTCCCTCCCAAGTGGGTTCCAACACTAGCCTGAGGCATACCCCCTGTAGGGCATCGAGAAAGGCCCTGCTCTTGGATGAGGCTGCAGTATAGGTGATCCAGTTAACATCTGGCATATTCAGGTCCCCTATCAGCAAAATATCTCCCCTTTCTCTGCCATCCTAAGGATGCCTTCTATCATTTCCTTGTCCGTTTCCTCCCTTTGAGATGGGGGTCTGTATACAACCCCTGTGCAGATTGTGGTGCCATTTCCAGTCTCCAGTGTGACCCACAGTGCCTCCTCTCCTCCCTGTTTACCCTTTAGTTCCATTGTTTTGATCCCTTCCCTTACATAGAGAGCTCCTCCTGCTCCTCCTCCTCCTCTTCTACCCGCCCTGTCCCTTCTGTAGATTATGTACCCTGGTATGTTGACATCCCAGTCATGGTTCTCTATGTACCATGTTTCTGTGACTGCCATGATATCCAGGCATCCCTCTTCCATCAAGGCCACCAGTTCAGGAAGCTTGTGACCTAGACTACGGGCGTTAGTACTCATTACCCTCCATTTTTTGATGGCTTTACCCCTTTTTGCCTCATCCCTGTCCTTACTGCTTTTGCATTTTTCTCCATTTACCCCTGCTCTTCTCCCTATCAACTTCTCTATCTTGGTGTTTACCTCACTAACTACTCCAATTTTTTTTGGGGGGGTGCTGGGATTTCCCTTCTCCTTTTCAGTGCCTCCCCCCCTCACTGGAGTGTGGTCAGATAAGTTTGTGCTTTCTACATGGGAATCCCGCAGCATAGGTACCAGTTCCCCTGTGATAAATATCATGTTGGTTCATGAATATGACCTTTGCAGGGCTAAGTAGTACATGAAATCCCTGTCAGCTGAGTGCATGAAATACCACATGTCATGTAGACCTGCATGATTTGTAAGTCATTTAAGGCATTTCTCCACCTGCCCCCCCCCCCATGCGAGTACTTCTCCTGCCAAGGCTCTCCTGCATGACAGCATTGAAGTCACCCACTCTTTTGCACAGCTTGTGGGGCTCTGAAGGTATTGTCAGCAACATTCTTTTCAGGAAAGCATCTCTATCTACCTGCTCATTCGGCGCATACACATTCAAGATATAAATAGGGGTAACTCTGTAAGTTCCTTCAATTACTATGAACCTTCCATTTGGATCTTCAGTTGAGCTGGTAACCTGTAGGGGGACATCTTTTCTTATTAAAATAGCTCCCCCTCTTCTATGCAGGTGAGCAATATATGTAGAGAAGTAACAAGTCCCTACCCAGCAGAGCTTTAATTTCTTATGTTCCTCTTGAGTGACATGTGTCTCCTGCAACAATGCTACAGTGACCTGTTGCCTTGGGAATTCTTGCAACAACCTACTTTGTCTGACCAGGCTAATCATCTCCTTGACATTGTAGGTGGCTATTTTCATGCTTAGTGCCAGATGTGATTTGGGGATTGCTTTCTAATCCAAGGCTGCAGCTCAAGTGTCCCTGACCGTCAGCTGCTGTTCCCCCACCTCACAGGTATATGAATATTTAGTCTCTACTTCTGTGACAGACTCATAAACATGTCAATTGGACACAACAGACTAGTTGTATACACGTTCCCTTAGAAACATAGAAACACAGACTCTGTCGGCAGAGAAGGACCATACGGCCCAACTAGTCTGCCCATTTCCCTACTCACTATTGCAGCCCTAGATCCTATTTGATCTGCGGCTCTCCTGCTCTGCACATCTCCAGGGTACCCTTATGTTCATCTCATGCACTCTTGAACCCCCGTATTGTTTTCACACCCACCACTTCTGCTAGAATGCTGTTCCATGGCTCCACCACCCTTTCACCGAAAAAGTACCTCCTAATATTACCCCTGAGCCTTCCACCCTTCAGCCTCATATCATGCCCCTTGTTCTTGTGCAGAGTTTTCATTGAAATATTCTTTCCACCTGTACCCTGTTTAATCCCCTAAGGTACTTGAAAGTCTCTATCATATCTCCCCTCTCCCTTCTTTCCTCCAGTGAATAGATATTAAGGTCCTTTAGTCTATCCTCATAGGGCTTCATGGCGGAAGCCACAGAGAAAGTCTCCTGATAGTTTAGACAACTCTGTGGTAGTGTAAAACCAGAAGTGCCAACAGTGGCACTCTGGTGGCAGTCTCCTCCCCCCCTCTCATCTGTGACTATCCCACATACACATCACCTTGTCTTAGCAGTTGCTTAGGTCCCAGGCTCCCCACTGCAACTGGGCAATTTACATTTAGACATCCCCCATTTAGTATCAAAAGGAACACCCATGAAGTATTTTGTGCATTCCACAAAGGATGTTGTATCAGCCCTCCAATCTATCTCTGTACTCTCCCCCTTCATCCATGACTGGCAGGACCAGCACCCAAGAAGTGAGCACCAGAGTGCTCCACCCCAACCACCTAATGTACCATTCTCCATTAATCACATACAAGGGGTCAGGATCATTATGAGGTTTGAGACTAGAAATTGCCATTGCCTGACCCAACTTTAGTTTAGTCAGGTGCAGCACAATCATCAGTAATTGTAGGGGACATTATGCCATTTGCATTGCTGCATGTGTCCTGCCCCTCTGCTCTGTGTGTCTGGGTTGCATGCCGGGGCTGTTGTAGCCAGTTTTAGTCTATGTACTACTACTACCACTAAAGCACCAGAGAAATTATTACCTTACCGCGGCTACTGGGGTCGGGGATCGTTCTTAGGGGGTGGGGGGACCACTAGAGCACCAGGGAAATTATTACATTACCATAGCTACGGGGGTGGGGATCATGCTTAGGGTGGGGGACCACTAGAGCACCAGGAAAGTATTACATTACCGTGGCTACAGGGATCGAGAGATCATGCTGGGGGTGGGGGGACCACTAGAGCACCAGGGAAATTATTACATTACTGCGGCTACCGGGGTCGGGAATTGTGCTGGGGGGGCACTAGAGCACCAGGGATTACTGTGCCTATTGTTGCTACCTGTGCTCAGGGATTATGCTGGGGAGGGCACCGCTATATTACCGCCAGCGTTTTGTTGGCTGTATTTAGTGCTACGCTACAGGTCACGCTAATGCCTGTAGTGTGGCGCTACACATTTGAATATGCCGTGCAGCCAGTAGTCATGGCCACTCCCCTAACTCCCACCCCAGCATATATTTACTTTTAGCGTCGGCGCTATTAGAGCTTCTGAATATTGCAGCCTGGAGCAAACCCAGTGCTATTCCAGCACTACAGCTTTGCGCCAGGTGCAATGCTTTGAATATCTGGCCCAAGATGTCTAAAATGGGTGATTTGTCAGATGCCCAAGCAGGATTTCGGCCAGGTTATTCAACTACTGATAACTGTTTTGTGATCTGGCATCTATCTGAAAAATACGTTATATTACGGAAACAAAAACTCTATGTGGCTTTTATAGATTTCAGTACCATTTTTGATACTATATCCTGTATTAAGTTATGGGAAATAATGTTAAAAAAGGACTCTCACAAGGGTTAATTGCTATTATCAGAGAACTCTATTCCCATACTTGGGCACAAGTAAAAATAGGTACAACAGGACAACTATCTGCCCCTTTTCCCACAAACAGGGGTGTCAAACAGGGTTGTGTCTTGGCACCAACTTTGTTTTGCATCTATATCGACGTATTGCTGAATAAATTGGAGAATTCTAAAACGGACTCTCCAAAAATTCTAGGGAAAGATTGTGCATCTCTTGCTTATGCAGATGACCTGGTGCTATTTTCACTCACTCGCTCAGGTTTACAGGCCAAATTGAATATTTTGGATACTTTTTTGAAAGAATATGACCTAAAAATTAACGAATTAAAAAGTCAAGTTTTATCCTTTGGAGCTAAAAACTTCATTTAAATGGAAGATTGTGGAAAAAATACTAGACAAAGTCAAAGAATACACATATTTAGGCCTCCAGCTTTCTAATGAAGGGAAATGGGTAAAACATACAGATAAACTGGCTTCCAACCTTAAAAAAACAGCAAACTCATTACACAGGTTTAATAAAAAATACGGAGGGAACTCAATCAAACCCCTCATAAAAGCTATTGAGGTAAAGTATAATGCACAGGCATTATTCAATGGTGAACTTTGTCAATCAAGAGATGTAAATAAAATCGAAATTCCAATAAATAAAGTTTTACGTTTAAGTTTGGGGTTAGGAAAGTCTGTTCTTATGTGTATTATAAGGGCAGAGTTAGGATTAGTGTCTCTGGGTGCATATTTTGCAGCTAGGAAATTTAACTACTGGATAAAAATACAAGATCATAAAACTCATAGATTAACTTATTGCTGTCTGAAGGAAAAACATAACTGGTTAAACCTTGGACATCTAAAATCAGGTTGGTTGAACTGTGTATATCAAACTTTGCAGGATATTGGTTTGGAGTCTCTAAGGAAAAATGAGGAGAAAGGCATCACAACAAGTCATAGTTATCAACCCTATATCACTACCAGATTACTGGAACTTTACAAACTTAGGGAATTGGAAAAAATTTCTAAGTTAAGAATCTCTCCCTGGTTTAGAACAAATCATGTCAATCACTTTTTTAGATATCATTATGAGATTCTTACTGATCAAAATCAAAGGAACTTGTACACAATATACAAGTTAGAATTGTTTTCCAGTAATGTTATGGATGCAAGATATAGGGGGGAGAAACAGAGGGATGCTAAACTGTGTTCCTGTACAAAAACCTGTTTTGAAAATCTTAAACATGTTATCTTTCATTGTCAATGGTATAAAAAGCCTAGAGATAAATGGATTATACCAATCTGTAAAACTATTCTATCTGATGATCAGGATCTTCTATTGAAATTATTGTTTACAACAAAAGACAAAATAATCATCAAATCCACTGCAAGGTATTTGGTAAATATTGTAAATATTCGAAGGAGGATTAAAAGTAAAGAAGCAGCAGCAAAAAATGTATAAATTGATGTCTTTTATGATTTTTATAGAATGGTATATGAAATAATGACAGTTGCAATATAACCATAGTAATAATATCTAACATCTGTTATTATTAAGCTTTGCACAATTGTTAGTTTATGAATATATTTATTTGTCAAATTGTAATTTTAAATTATACATACTTAAAGAGTGTGGTAAAAATTTGGGGGAGATTGTATTGTAAATATATGTTTAAAAAAATGTTTTCTTATATACATGTAAGCATGACTATTTTAATTGTCAAGGTCAATGACCGATCAATAAGCTTTTACCTACCTACCTGCCCACTTTGCCTGTACCCCCTCACCTGTATTTCATCTTGCCAGGGCTAGCTTTACTCTGTTGGCCATCTTCTCAAAGTCAGCTCCTTTGAAGTCCCATATGTTTGCCTTGGAATGGGATGATTTAGTTCTAGTGGCCAAATTGAACCATACCATGTGATGGTCTCTGGCCCCCAGGTGACCTTCTACCTGGAGATCTGTGATCCTTTCCCCATTAGCCAGTACTAGATCCAGGATAGCCCTGTTTCTTATGGGTTGTTGTACCAATTGTTTGAGGCCCTCCCCCTGCAGGGAATCCACTATGTGTCTAGTTTTGGTGGATGTTCCTGCTGGTATTGACCAATCTATATCTGGCATGTTGAAGTCTCCCATTATCAGAACCTCCCTTTTAGCTGTCATGTTTTGTATATCTTCTAACAGTAATGTGTCTATCTCTTCCCCCTGGTCTGGAGGCCTGTAGACAACCCCAGTTCGTATTGGCTGTCCCATTTCCTGTTTCCAGGGTGACCCACAGTTCTTCTGACTCCTTATGTGTATTCTGAATTTCTGTAGCTTTGATATTTTCATTGACATAAAGGGCCACTTCCCTTCCCCACCCTACTTTTTGCACCTTGGTCTCTTCTGAACAGTACATAGCCAGGTACTGAAGTCTCCCAAGTGTGGTTACTGGTGAACCATGTCTCGTTAATGGCTACTATGTGCAATTTAGCCTCTGTCATTGTTGCCTCCAGGTCTGGGATGTTGTTTCCTAGACTGCAGGCATTTGTGTACATGATATTCCATTGGCCAGATTTTGGTGCATTAGTTGTTGGGTGAGGTCCGGCATTTCCCCTGCTCATTGTATGAGATTTCTTCTAATGGCAGGGTGGGAAGGGGATGGGGAAGGCTGTCCTCCCACCCCCGACAGACATATCTAGTGTGGCCTCAGACCAGCAGGGCGGACCACCAGGACATGGGCAGGGCTTTAGATCTGGAGTTGTGTCCTCATCTAAGGAAATATAAGGGTTGGCTGGAGACAGTGCAGCATAGGGTGACCAAAATTATTCAGGGCCAGCAGGGCACATCTTATGAGGATCAGCTCAAGGTACTGAACATGTACTCACTGGAGGCTAGGTGAGAGAGGGGAGATGTGATAGAGACCTTTAGGTTCCTGAAAGGAATGAACACGGTAAACTGCAAGGCATTATTTAGAGGGACTATTTACCATAAGTAGTGGATCAAGAACATGGGGGCACAAGTGAAAACTCATTGGGGCAAGATTCAAGATGAAAGTAAGAAAATTTCATTTTACGGAAAGGGTGGTTGAGCCATGGAACCATCTGCCAGCTGATGTGGTGGGTGCCAAAACTAGCAATGGTTTCAAACATGGCTGGGACAGAGTGAAGGGCTTAGTTGTTACTCAGGGTGATAGCAGTGCAGCCAGGAGCATGGAGGTGGATAGTTGGGTTAGAACCCTGTATGGACTATAGGTCCTGGGTTTGTTAGGATTAATGGGCAGACTGGCCAGACCAGTGTCTTTTTCTGCCATCATTGTCTGTGTTTCTATGTTCCACGAAGCTCAAGCCTCCATGTTTTCCATTTTCCTCACTCAGCCCCTGCCGTGGTGTCATGTCAGAATGTGCAAGCAGAGGTAAGCACATCCTGCAGATATGCAGCCCCACCCATTCTTGTTCTGCATGCCTGCAGTACCATCGGGCCTCCACCCGGTGGCAGCCATGGGCCAAGATGGCTTGGCCACTCCCCCAGGACAGGAGAGCAATCCTTGGGACACTCAATCCTCTCCCACCCTACTGGCCCCTGGCAATCCATGCTCGCTCCTGAACACAGGTCACCGGCATGGCAGGAGGTAAGGCGTTCAACACCTTAGCCTTCCACGTCACCAAGCTGGCATCCCTGTGAAGTATTTATAAGTCTCTGTCATGTCTCTCTGTCCTTTCTGTCTTCCAGGGTGTACTTCTTGTGATGCCTCTGTCTCTCCTCATAGGTCTTTTGATGCAGTCCTTGCACCATTTTAGTTGCCTTCCTCTGAATAGCCTCTACCCTGTCTATGTCCTTTCTGAGATGTGGTCTGAGAACAGAACACAGTACTCCAGGTGGGGCCTCACCAATGATCTATACAGTGGTAACACCACCTCCCTCTTTCTGTTGGTGGCACCCCAGCATCCCACTGGCCCTACCTACTTCCTTGTCTCACTGCCTAGCCACCTTGCGGTCATCCGATATTATTGCTCCCAGGTCCTTTTCCTGTTTTGTACCTGTCAGTACCTCCTCCTTCATTTTGTATTCCACCACTGGATGTCTGCGCCCTAGATGCATGATTTTGCACTTTTTGCAATAAAACCCAGATACCACACCTTAGACCATGGCTCATGTTTTCTCAGGTCCCTGTTCATTCTCTCCATCCCCTCCATAGTGTCCACCATATTGCAGAGTTTTGTGTCATCTGAATAGTGGCATACCTTCTCTTCCAGATCTTCTGCAATTTCACTTATAAAGACATTAAAGAGGACTGGTCCCAGTACTGAGCCCTGAGGTACCCTGCTGGTCACCATCCCCCAAGTGAGTGCCATTTACCACTACCCTTTGTCACCTATCTCTCAACCAATTTTATGCCCTGTTTACCACCTTAGGACCAACCCCCAAACTGCTGAGTTTATTTCTGAGCCTCCTGTGTGGTTTAGTGTTGAAGGTTTTGCTGAAGTCTAAGTAAGCCATGTCCACCCACCACCAAACTTGATCTATATCCCTGGTCACCCAGTCGAAGAAATCAATAAGGTTTGTCTGACATGACCTCCTCCCGTGGATCCATGCTGCCTCAGGTCTTGCAACACATTGGATTCAAGATACTCCACAAGCATTTCCTTTAAAAATATTTCCATTAGCATTCCAGCCACTGCCATCAGACCAATCGGTCTATACTTGCCAGTCTCCTCCCTAATGCCACTTTTATTAAGCAGGACCACATCTACCTCTTCCTGTCCCCTAGAATTGCTCCTGTTTCCAGTGAGTTGTTGGATAGGGCTGTCAGAGCTGCAGCCAGTACCTCCATGAGTTTCATCAACACCCTTAGGTGTACCCCATTAGGCTTTTGTCTACTTTCAGATTCACAAGTCCCTTCAGACTCTTTCCTTAGTACAGTAAATGGACTTGTGTCTACCTCCCTTCTCCAGTGTTCCTGCAGCTTTAATGTGAGACATTCCCCTTCCCTTCAACTGTGAAGACTGAACAGAAATGTCTGTTCAGAATATCGTTTTTTTCTTGATCCTCCTCTGCACAGTCCCCACCTTCACTTCTTAGCCTCAGAATCCCACTCCTTGTCTTCCTCTTTTTACTAATGTACCTAAAAAAGGTCTTGTCCCCCTTAGTCACTCCTATGGCAATCCTTTCCTCAGTTTGCACCTTTACACCCCTCGCCACTTTCAAATCTTCCCTCTGCTTCTCCTGGTACAACTCCCTATCCTGTCTCCTGTGCATCTCTTTGCACCTCCTGAATGCTGCTCTATTATGCCTAAACCTTTACAGCCACTTACTTTGAGAACCACAGTGGTTTCTCTTGCTTCCTGCTTGTGCTCACTTCTATTGCACAGATGTTTTTTGCCTTAACTATACTATCCCTTAATTTAGCCCACTGGTCCTACACCCCACCCAGGCCATCCCCCGGCTAGGTTTTTCAGATGCATTCATCCTTTTTTTTTAAATCTGCCCTCCTGAAGTCCAGGACCCTTGTCCTTGTGTGGTTTGCATCTGCTGCCATCCCGATGTTGAACCACACTGTACTGTGATCGCTGGTTCCCAGGTGGCCTCTCACCTTGATGTCTGCAACACTGACCCTGTTAGTGAGTACCAGGTCCAGTATTGCCCCATTACAAGTGGGCTCCCTGACTAGCTGCCCAAGACTCACCCCCTGCAGGGAGTCCAGAAAGCCTGCTTTTGGGCTAAGGCCATGACTGGGAGGCTTCCTCTACATCCGGCAGAATGAGGTCCTCCACAAGCAGCACCTCCCCTTTTTTATGTTTGCTTGCACACATGCACAAAGCAAACATATTGTTACTGTAGTGTAGGGGGCTGTGGAGGTGTGTACTATATAAGCCAGTGGCTGTAGAAATGAAGGAGGTTTGCCTCTCTAAAGCCAATGCCACAGACTGACGATGATAGTGTTTAGCTGGCTGGTGGTGTAAACCTCTTGTAGGTTAAAGGAGAAAGCCCTACCAATTACATTGTTATTCTGCCCATTAGTCAGCTAGTAGACATCATTAAGCTTTGAAGGTAAACATCTAACCTCACACTGTGTAAGTGTGTGTGTGTGTGTGTGTGTGTGTGTGTGTGTGTGGTGAGTGTGTGTGTGTGTGTGTGTGTGTGTATGTGTGTTCCCCCTAGTTACAGACAGGAAGCACTGTTTTGAAAGCACTAAACAGAATTGGGGGAAAACAGCATGCAGAATACAAATATAATAGCTTCAAATATGTTAATGTAGTGCCCCCGGGAAATTGGGAGCACCACAGAAAATAGGGGATCCTCAGAGATCTGAGGGTCATACAGTTATGGGGACCTTGGCAGCTTAATGGGGAAGGTGACCCTCTGAAACACAGAACAGTCCCAACTCCAGCAGACAGTCCTAGTAGTCTAAATTCAGTGTTTTAAAAGAAAACTATTTTTTTCTTTCCTCCCTCCCCCTTCCCCCTGCTCAAGACCGACACCCAGCAAGCCAAACCAGTTGGGCAACATTCCTGTCCCCTGTGGAGAAGGAAGCCAGGCTGAGCCCTCTCAGTCAATCCCTGTGGCTAGGGTAGATTCAAATCTGGAGATTTTTTTTTAAGCCACTGACCTACTCCAGGAGGCTGACCTCTGGATGGAGGAGCTAATCCCCTGGCAGGTAGCCAGGACTGCCCCAGCCTAGGGTAGGCTCTGCCAGGCTAGAGGGAGGGGAGAAAGAGTTTGACCAGGGAGGGTGAAGGACAGCAAGGCAATGGATGTCGGCTTCCCTGTTAGGAGGTTGAAGCGAATCCCCTGGGTCCCTTTGGTGTAACTCCCTCCAGAAGATCCCCAGTAGCAGCCTCGGTCAGTTTTTGCAGAAATCTGCAGTCTAGTCGGGTCCCCCAGTGTGTCGAGTCAGTTTATTTGGCAGGGAAACAGACCCAGTGCACTTTTCATGCAGCAGTCTCCAGGAAAAGACGCCTTATCACTCCTTTCTGGTTATGCACTCCCCAGAGTACAGAAGTCTTGGTTGAACTCCAGGGGTGAGTAGGCTGTTGGCCAGCATTTCCTTTAATAATTAGTCCTAGCTAGACCTGCTCTGGCCAGGGGAAGGGGAAGGATTGTTTGTTTAGCAATTGTATTGTTGCACCGTGTAATTATTTTTTAGAATCAATTGACTGATTTTTAGAATTGTTAAATTGCTTCCATTGTACCGCCCCCCGGTGGAGGAAAGCTGCTACCTTGTCCAATTGTACAGAGACAGAGAGAGAAATAAGAACCAAAAAGGCAGAAGCTAGAGGCGTTCAAGCCAAATAATTGTTGGACCAAGATCAAAGGTATTTGTGAACTCCTACCTTGAAAGACTCTCTGCTAGTTTAACTTATTCTAGGCAGTCTGTGCTCCATATAAAAAGACTTGGGCACTCCCTCTTAGCCAAGAATCAAAGAAACGTTAGGTAAAGCCAGGTCAAAGTATTATTGGTGAGAATGTGCATTTTCTGCTGAATTTCTAATTGTTTAGCTGTAAGAAGCTAATTACTAAAAGCCTGGCAGAGCCTTATTGCATGCTTTGCTCAGAGTTCTAGGGTAATCTAAGCCCAAGTAATGGAAAACGAGTTCTTTGTCCATGTAGTAGAAGGCTGGCAGCCCATAGCTGGGCAGACACTAGGTACCCTGGCCTCCATATTCAGAAGGGGGGGGATCATCAAACTGTCTCAATGCCCATTAAGCAAACTGTATTTTCTTTATCTGCCTGCAATTTCCTGTTGCTTGCCTACCCCTCAGCTGTTCCTGATTTTCAGGGATGTCCCTGATTTTGCCTCAGAAATTTCTTCTGTCCCTCCTAAGTCTAGCATTTCTGGCACTAAAGAGTAGGGATTGGGATCACAGAATAATGCCAGCCATTGATGGTACAGTCTCATTCTCATTAAGAAAATGCTATTCACACTAAGAAACATGTGGTATACAGCTTCTGGGACTAATATTACTGTTTTATCTCATGTGTTCCTGATTTTGGTCATTTGTCCCCGCCCTGTGATGAGGGAGGTTAAGAGGTATGGTTGCCTGAACCCACTGCTTGCTGTGTCTGAACTGCTGTATTCAGTTAAACTGTTTTAAATTGTTGAACTGCTTGCTATGACTGAACTGCTATATTCAATTGAGGAGTTTAAATCACTGCACTGCCTTATTTTCTCAATTGTCCTGTGTGACTGCACTGCCTTGAGGAATTGATTACTGCACTCGCCTACTGCTACTCCCTCTGAAGACATTTGGAGCCACCCCATCCCAAATGGCAGGGCTCTCGGTCATACAAGGGGAAGGGAATTGCCTTTCAGGTTTTTAATTTTTGTTCTGTTCCAGGCTCCTGCACACACCTCACACCTCATCCAGAAGTCCTCCGGTATCTCTTCTTCGACCCAGGGAAGGTCCCCGGGAAGCTCAGTATCGCCTGCACCCACTTCCAACAACCTCCAACAACTCCAAATGTTCACCACGATGCCCCAGGTTCGAGTTGCGGTTTGTAAGTGGTAGCCAGCTGGTAGCTAGGGCCCACCAAAGTGAGTCAGATTAAGGGCCACCCCGGCTCTAGCTTGAGGGACTTAAGTCATCCACCGAACTCGGAGTCATGTTGCCCATTCTCCCGAATAGACATTGTCCTAAGGAGGCAACAGTACCGGTGGCCTATACCAATGCCTTGCTGAGGATTGCCAGGCTCTGTGCCCCATTCCCTGAGGTGGCATAAGTACCAGTGGCCCACGCAAGAGGCCACACCAAGGGTTGCCACACTCTTGATTGTACTGCCCATAGGTGGCTCGTGTTCCAGTGATGCATCAAGAGGTCACACCAAAGATTGTCAGATTCTGAAGCTGCAGGGGTGAGGTGGTAAGGGTTCTGAGGACCTGCCCAGAGGTCATCCAGTGGATCATCACGCCCAGCATCCTTTCTTCAACTGGAGATCACCTGTCCGAGGTCACCGCAGCCAACATCCCCAGAGGAGGTTCTCTTCCCCTACAACCTGGCATCAACACCCATCCTTGACCAGGCGCTGCCCTGTCGACGTTGCCTCAGCAACACTAGGAGTCACCTACTTCCCAGAGCCAGGAGGCCTACAGTGTTTTACTTGATTTTTGGTTCACTGGGGGATGCCCCATTTTATGGCCTGTGTAGGAAGTGCTTCCTTAGGTTCACCCTCAGCAGTTGTCTGACCAAAATACTAGAAACCCAAGCTTGGTGCATCGGATCGCTACACCTTTAAGACTTGAATAACCTGGACTTTTGTAGGACATTAGTGGGGCCAGTTTGTGGTCCTGGTAACCTTATTCACTCTTTCTCATGTGTATAGTGTTAGTGAATGCCAGGTCTTTTCTGTGTGCTCCAACTGTGGCTAATAAACCTTGCATCTTGGCTCTAGAGTACGTCTCCAGCCTCTTCTTTCAGATTTATCTGGCATCATCCTAAACTATAGGGATACGAACCACCACAGCTTGTCCACCACATTAACAGCTTGTCAAAAATGAACTTAAAACACCAGCAATAGTTGATTTAAATTACATACTGTGTATGTTCCCTTTAAATAGCCTCTGATACCAGTTTGATAACTTTGAAAAATATGAGAGTTAGACACAAATCAGTTTGTTGTTCAAATATTTTTGCAATTCTTTTTTATTTTTGTATGGACTTTATCCTCCTGCCCCTCCCCAGTGGTCTCCTTCTGCTGTCGACCCCCTCTCTTTCACCCCCCCCAGGACTTACCTCATCTACTTCTTACCTTGTTCTGTGAGTAGGTGCCATGGATGGTGGTGGTGCGGTGCCTTCCGGGTCACAGCACCATCCTGCAGACAGGAGTTCTTTTCCATCCATTACTCTCCTTGAGTCAGAGTCGGCAGTATGCAATGGTGCACACTTAGACCATGAAGACAGTGTGCGCTTTCAATGCCCACCTTCGACTTTCAAATCTGGTGACCACTGCTGTGCCACCTACCCTCCACTAGGTGACAGCCACACAGCTGTACACATTGTCCCCTCTCATCAAAGGAGGAGATATGTTGATGGACGCTAAATCCTCCTTCCCCACCAGCCCTTGTATGGCTTTGGTTCATTCCCAAACCTGGGGTCGCCAGTGTGGCAGAAGGTGAGCTGTCCAGCGCCTTAGCCCTCCAGGCAACTGTCCCGACTACAAGTTTACTGTAGCTAGGATTTCCTTAGACAATGCTGTTTGTGGGCCTGAGGGGTCTAAACCTGCAACCCACTGTTTACAGGTTCTGTGCTTTTACCCTCTGTACCATTCAGCTGGAACTATTCGTTTTGCAATTATTTCCCCTTTTTCTTTATTACTGAGGAAAGTGACATGAAAACAAGATTACTGTCCCTTAGACTGTATTAGCTTTGGCTGCTTGTCTATACATGACATCATAATGCCTTGTTTATGACAAAATTATCACCACAGCAACAGATCTGGATGGCATAAACAGAATTGTGAACAGAAGTAGACAAGCAGACAGAGCAAATAGGGTAGAGATCCTGTTTTCATGCAAATGTCCTTAGTAATAAATAAGGGTGACAATTACAAAAACTAGGTGAAATATAAGCTAAACTGTGTCTAAGTATTATGTTTTTCAGAGCTGTCCCAACAACATCAGGGGTTCTTTAAAGCCAGGAAGTTATACCACAATAACCACATAGTCACCAAACTCACTATATATTTTTTTCTGGCCGGGGGCATTACAATACTTCTTTCTGTCAATGGTATGAACCCCCTTACATCAAACTGGAGACATCACAAACCCAGGTGCCATCATGATATTTGCAGTGACCTGGTGGTGCAGTAAGATAGAATCCAAACAGGGAGACCCACGCTCCAGTGTTTACCCAGCCAGTGCAGCTGAAAAGGCTGGCTAGCCCAAAATGCAATCCACAGAAAGTCCAAAACCCAGCTCACTTGAGAGGAATGTTTGTGCATACACTCTGCTCAAGTGCAGTTGGGTTTTGGTGTATTAAGGTAGCAGTGCCCTGTTAAGACACACCTCTGATTGCACCTTACAGAGCCTTTACAGCTGAAATAGTAAACGGCTGTAAACTGGTTGCAAAATAAATTTGATGTGAATTACACTGCTGTAGCTGTGTCTTAAATTATTATTCTTCCATTGCCTTTTTGGTAAAGCACTCCAGACCTCATAGAAGGAGTGCTATGGCAGCTTAAATCACCTTGCCTATTACTGGCATTTTGCTACATATGCAAATGTTTGAATAGCTTGTCCCAGCTGCTTCTGTAGATGGGACGTATGGTCTAGCAGCCCTTGGGAGGCATTTTCATAACCTGGACAGAACCCTGCTGGTTTATGTCTATATGCACAGCAGTGTCTCACTCTGAGTTTGCTGTATCAGTCAGAGCCAAGCTCAGCATGCAGCGGCGCCACCAGCTGGTGCTCTTCTCAAAGCCCGTGAACAACACTCTGAGTTTCTGAGCAGAACACTCACCAGCATACCTCTCCACTGTCCTACATTATAAGGGGGTAAACCTCATATTATCCTTTGGAATTTCTCCATCCCACATGGAAAACATGCTGCCTGCCTCGAATAGTGAAGACGCTGTCTTACTTTGTCAGCTCAAATCTGAAAGCAGAAATCCATAATAATGTACAGCATGGAACTTTGAAGAGCTAAAATCAATCGTTTCCTCTGGGTTCTGAAATTGTGTCTTCATTTGTGATGCTGTGTTCCATATATTTCCACATTTTGAGTGTCAGTGTCTCACATTTCAGCGATATGGGGAAGCAGGTATGATCTCAAGTACGAATCAGCTACCCCCTCATCATGAATGCAGCTGCCTGTGAAGACAGTGGTAAAGCAAGGTCTTTGATTACTCATTGTGACCTGTACTGCCTGCAGCACACACTCCCCCTTTCCACCACAGACACAGACTGCAGCATGCTCTTCTGCCCTCCTTCAGACACACACACACACACACACACGCACACACACACACTCCCCCTTTCCTCCACAGACACAGACTGCAGCATGCTCTTCTGCCCTCCTTCAGACACACACACACACACACACACACACACACACACACGCACACACACACCCACACCCACACACTCCCCCTTTCCTCCACAGACACAGACTGCAGCATGCTCTTCTGCCCTCCTTCAGACACACACATGCACACACACACACGCACGCACGCACGCACGCACACACACACAGACCCCCACACACGAGCATGCACAGGCATGTACTGACTACTGGGAGCTCACAGCTACTGCAGCCCTCCTACCTCTCAGCAGGGAATGCGGCAGAGTGAAAATCATTAAAGAGAAACTCAGTAACACAAAGGGCGGCAGCTAAAAATAGCAAGTAAAAGAGAAATGCAGGCAGCACACAAAAATGTGCCCGAGTGTTATCGAAATCTAGTGGTTTTAAGAGAAGAACCTGTGAGAAAAATCTGTGATTATCATTTCATTCGTAAACATTTGTGATGCAACATAAAGTTAGAACAACGCTACAAAAGGCTAACATTCATTAATTTTGTGCTAGAATAAAAAACATATTTCTATAATGTGTGATCTCTAGAGGCTATCTTATTTTTAATCTTTTTCTGCTGAATGGCTGGGGGGAATTCTTTATAACCTCCTGCCACTCTAAAAAAACAAAGTTACAGATCATAGAAAAAGCATGTGAAGCCCTCAAGGAAATGGGTGTCAACCTGAATTAATCTGGGACTGGAATGTGCCCAGAACCAGAATGGATACATTCCATTTTTTCTTGTGTTAGGATCACCCTCCTCCTGCCAGAATGAACCCCACTACCTACCAGAATGCCCCCGCCCCACATGCCAGAATGTCACTCTTCCTACCACAGTGATTGCCAACATGCCAGAATGCCCCTGGTACCATCTCTCTCAGGCGTGTAATGAACCACATAACCCCCTCTTTCATAACTGACCATCCCTACCACAGATAGCGGCCAGCACAGTACACCTCTCACCTCCTTGACTGGCTGCCATCTAAACTAATTCATGCAAACTACAGTTTATATGAATTACTTCGGATGGTGACTGGCCAAGGAAGTGAGAGCTGGGCAGTGTTAGCTGATGTCTGGGGTTGGGGTGGAGAGGAGATTGTGAAAGGGAGTTGAGAGGAACACTAAACACCAGGGATAGATGGTGGGGGTGGGTATTCTGGGGGGTATGGGGGATATTCTGGCAGGAGCAGTGGGTTCCAGGGGGCCATTCTGGCAAGGGGATCCCTAAGAAAAGAAAAACAGAATTGACCCATTCCAGTTCCTGGTGCATTCTGGATCTGTATCAGTTCTGGTTTCACCCAATCCCCCCAAGGAAAGCTAACTGGTGTCATGTAATGCTTTTTGTACACATTATTTATTTATTTAGCTTTTGTTAACCGGGTAAGTGCACTAGCCATAAAATGACTATTTTCAGGCATGACACGACACAATGAATTATATCCCAAAGTACTTTACATTCCAGCAGCCATTATGTGTACAGAGAAACAGAGAGCTGAAACTGATCATGGAGGTCAAGGTAAGTTCAAGGAAGTTAAAAGGGAGTGAAAGCAGAAATTAAGCACAAAGAGGATAAGTGACTCACTAAAGGTCAAACAATGAGTAGGTGGCAATGGTGACATTCAAATCCAGGAGCTTCAAGTTCACAGTTCTGTGGCTGCAAGGTTGATTATTTTAGTATCTTTTTTTTATTTTTCAACTTATTTTCCCAGGATAGGTCAGTTGAGAGGTAGCATCTCATTTTCAGGGGAGTCCTGCTTTTACTCAATTTTACAGTTGGGGGAGACTTCAGTATAGTGAAGACAAGCAACTTGCTTAGGGTAATGCAGTCAATGGCTATGATGGGATCAGAACATAGTATGTTTTGCTACACAGTTCTCTGTCCTAACTGCAGGCCGCACTACCATGTAGTGCTCTTGGTGTGCAGTGGGCAACCATATCTTGTTCAACGGGCTTTACTTAATATGTTTTGGGGGAAAAGTCAAAAACTTCCATGGGTTGAAATTTGCAAGTCATTACTTAAGTAATAAGGCATACAGGATGTGTGTTATTGGAATAACGGCATGCCACAGGAAGTAAGGATGAGCAATGCTAAAGGCCTTACACGCCTGATAAGTGCTGCCATCCCAAAATTGCACACACCTTGGGGTGCCTTATTGCAATTATAAAGTGATTCCTCTGATTTTTATTTTAAGCACTGATTAATGAGGTTCAGAAAGTTAAGTATTCCAGACCTGTGCTATTATGCTGGAATAATGCATGGTCATGTGACAGCATTTAACCAATGAGAGGCCTTGTTTTCTTTTACGGATTTTATAATGTTGCTCTGAAATCCAACTGTAACCCCTTTGTTACCCGGGGTTACTAGAATCCCAGTAAGACCTAGTGGTAGGCAGGAAAGGCAGCTTGTAAAACTCCAGTTAAATGGGTTTCACACTGTCTCACTCTGTTCTCAGTCTCAGCTGAGACTGAGGGATGACATCACCAATAGAACTTTCGCAGCTGCATAAGTCACATTGGAATCTGCAGCAGAGGGAGTTTGATCGAATATTGGGAGTTTTCAAAAGTTAGTAGTGAGTGTCCAGTTTGTTTTCATTAAGTGAAGGTGTGCTCAAGTGGTGGAGACCGCTGTTCGGGTCTCAGTGCCCCCTCCCTCCGGGGGTGGGATGTAAAGATCCCTAGCAGATTCCTGGGGCAATCCCCTTAATTCTGCCAAGAGGAAGAAGAGCTGCCTGTTCAGTTCAGCATTTATTTTGAAAGTTGGGGCACCTGCAACTAAAGGGTGAGTGTCTGCTCTGACTAAGAGGTCAAAATGTTTTCTTCACCCTGGGACATGTGTGGAAATCTAGGGATTGAGCTACATTTTGGGAAACCTATAGGACTAGGCCAAACAAGTAAAGTAGTGTCAAATGTTAGAGTGTTGTGTGATTCAAGTAATATGTAGAGGAGATGCACCCAGATCATCTACCCTTTAATCTACATTTAGAAGTTCAGCAAAGCAATGGTTCAGTATTCCCAGGGAAATGGCCGGGTATGGGCTGTGAGAGCTGGAGGTGGGCGAACCCCCCATCTTTAAGTCACAGGTCAACCTCTCGGAGTTTCTGCTGTGGTTGCTACTTTGCCCTCATGCACTTGGCCAGTGATGAGGGAAGTACCCAGATGTGGGGTTGCAAAGGGAAAATCTCTCAGGAGTCACGGGACTCAAGTGGTGGGGAGCCACAACAAGTAAGGAAAAATTCTCTTATGAGAAGGGGAGTCTCAACAAGTAAGGAAGAATTCCAGGAGTAGCAGACTCTAAGGGTGTGGGGAGCCACGACAAGTAAAGAAAAATTCTCTCTAGGAGTCGCTGACTGTAAGTGGTGTGGGGAGCCATGACAGGATAATTGGTTCATTCTTCCAATGGACCGTGGGGAAAAACCCAAGTGTGTATAAGTCGGGCTGTGTACCCAAAGCTGCGCACAAGTCCGGGCTGTGTGCCTGGTGGGTCCAGAGCCTGAAGGCTGAAAATGGTGATAAAGTGTTCTGTAATCTCTAATCTGCATTACCAGGAAATGTAGCCCCATGGGGTCCGCTCATGCTTTGTTTTGTTCAGCTAGTATGTGAATAAAAGCCCATTGAAGAATCCATTCCTGGTTCTGGACATTACAGTTATTGCTTCCTGTGTTCGGATTTACTTGGTGTCCCTGCAGAGTAGAGTCAATCCTAGGTCCCCTGTGCTGAGTAAACTCATCTCCTCAACCCAGGTCCCCACTCAGGTACTGCTGTCAGCTTCAACAGCATGCCACCTGTCGCTTTGGCAAAAAGGCAGGGGTGAGGGGTTACAAAATGGAGGCACCGCTTGATTTTGTTCTGGGAGGAAGGTGCTTGGGCAGGCTAGCTGCATTTTCTGGCAGTGGGTAGTCCAAAAGCTGAAGCAATTTCCCTAGTGTGTTGCTGTGTGCTGTGAATCTTGTGCTGCTGTTTAAAAATGCCAACTGTTTACCAAGGAGCTGTAAAGCCAAAGAATGTGCCCTTGTCCTGCATCATCAAAATTGTTTACAGCATTTTGCCTGCTTTTAAAAATTAACTGTTGTGAAGAAAAGTGTGGAAGACTAGGGGTATCAACAGGAAAATTGTGCCCTGGACATTTGAAATGCTTTTAAAATGAATTGTTGTGAAGGAAAGTGTGGAAGGCTAGGGGTAGCAAAAGGAAAATTATGCCCTGGACATTGGAAATGCTTTCTGAGTGAATTGAGAGACTGCAGAGTAAATGGCTATGTTAAATGGCTGAAATGGGTTCCCGCCGTGGAGTCAGTTGGAAAAGAAAAAAACTTGCATTCTGCAGTTTAAATTTGCCTGCTCGATGATCGCCGTGAGGAGAAGAGCCCTCGTGAGGAAGAAGAGGCTCATTTGCATGGCGTCATGTGGTAGGTCAGGCTGCAATCAGTCCCGCCCCTCAGCCAGCTCTACAGAGACTGCCCCAGCATTTGAGAGGGAGTGAGAGTGGAGTGCGTGTACTGGCAGTGGAGGAGCATTGCGGAGTGTTCAAAGCGTTGTAAACAGTTTAAAAATAGACTATTTAGTTTAAAATCAGGCTCAACACGCTAATCGATCGTCCAAATTGCAAGTTTGGTGTTTAAAAAGACGATCGCTAGGACTGCCCGCCCGTTTGTGTACCGAGGCCTTCAAGAACTGGCTGCAGGCCGTTTTTCCCCATCACAGCAAATTGCTACTGATAACAGTAAGTAAACAACCAAGAAACTGCTCAAACAGTGATTTTCTGCCCTATGCCATATAAAATGTGTGTGCAGCAGTGTAGTCGCTTTGCAAGTAACGACTGTGTAAAGTCCTGCCAGCAAGTGCAAATCTGTTAAGCCATTGACTGTGTGCTTAGTAATGAAATTAGCCTCAGTTTAAAGTCTGCAGCCAGACAGAGACTGTGGGTTGTAGCAAAGTGCAGCACTAGAAATACAGGCAATCCTGTGCTAAAAACCTGAAGCTTTAAGGGACTGTGAATAAAATGAATGATACCAGCATGTGAAAAGTCCGTGGAAAATCCTGTAAATGTGTTTAAAGCCAGAACAGAGCAAGTTGTGCAGTTTGAGCAAAAGTTATCAGTAGTTTGTGTAAATCAGGTGCGCAGTGGCTTGACCCAGATTCTAAATGTTGATGCACAGGAGTGCTGCCGCCGCCATTACAGGGTGGGGTAGTAAAGCAAACACAGCAGCAGAGGAGCCATTTTACAACTAAAGAGTGTGTTCAATAAAGTGGGACTTTCAGTTACAGTAAACTTTTGTTTATTTTTCCTGCAGTTATGGCCTCAGGACCAGCTCGTTAACTGAATCATGCCCGGGTTGCAGTAACAGCAGCAGTAAATAGACTGAGAGATATTGAAAAGTGGTGCTATGGAGGGCAACTGCCTCCTCAGGTGGCGATTCCTAATTATCCAGTGCGTGTATGTCAAATATGCTTGGGAGCTGGAAGGGACACCTTCATGATTCCTCACTGTGCTGGATGCCTACAAAAATATGGCTTGTATAAAGCGCCTCCAATTTGTTTGGCTCCCACATGGACAAAGGTTCAGGAATCTGCAGTTGGCAGCACACAGCACCAGATGGAGCCTGTGGAGGAAGGCCCCTCGGGGGAGTGTGGCGTAAAGCTAGAGGGTGCAGAGTTAGAGACAGAACCAGAAGTTGAAGTTTTGGATTCTGGATCCCAGAAGGAAAGTTTGGATAAAGCATCAGTAGACCCCTGGAGGGGGGGACTAGCCCAAGTCTCTTAGGAGAAGATGAGATGCAGGAGGCCTTTGAGTGGGAGGTGTCAACCTCCATGCCTAGTGATGAGTGGATAGTCTCAGGAGTGAGGACGACTGCTCACTCCTGGGCTCAGATCCTCAGTGAAGAGGAAGATGAGGTGGAACCTATGTAGCCTTGTGAAAAATGAACAGGTACACAGCCTCAAGATTTTACCTCGGAGGAATGTATGGAAGAAAGTGGTGATGCCACTACCCTGGCTTTATAGGAGGAAGAAGTCAGTGATCCGTTTCTAATTTCCTTAAGGATGCGTAGCTGGCAGAACCAGGACTGGCCACCCCCAAGCCAGGCCAGCAGTCTCAGATTGACCAAAGTAAGTAAAGAGGAGAGACTGGTTTGTAGGAAGGCAAATGAGATCTATGGTATGACCTTTCCTACCTTTCCTCGGAAAGTCTGGGAGGAGATTGAGAACTGCAGGAAATCCTGGATCTGGGATGAAGCAATGAAAAGTGTGCATCCTGGGGCCAACAAGCATGTAAAGAATAGACTGTTCCACGAAAAGTATACCCAATGGAAGAGAGGCAGGACACTGTTCATAGACAGAGTGAGAGTGGTGGATGGAGAGGGACTTGAAATCTCCCACTGTGTGAATTATGTGTGCCCAGACGGGGTAATAATTCAAGCCCCTGATCCCCGGTACTATTGGCCTCAGTGCAAGGACCTCCCAGCAAATAAGCCCGTGCCTACAAAATGGAGAGCCGAGCAGTGGTAGTCAATACTGCCACACCAGACTGTGAAGTGCCTTTATTGATCCGTCAATATGAATATCCAGGACTCAGGTGCCCCACATTCATCAGTCTACAGTGTACTGTCCTGTCCAGCAACCATCAACTGGCCCACCAGATGACTTCAGATCCAGAGAGAACACCAGCCCAGCTGTATCCTGTTCATCGCCTGGTAATCGGATGACGTCGGACCAGCTGTTTTCTTTTTGTTCCTGTTCTAAGGTTCCGTCTCCAGAGATGACATCAGCCCAGCTGTTCCCAGATGTGCCCTCCTGTGGTTCCCGAAAGATGTCCGCCCAGCTGTATCGGAAGAATGCTGCCAGGGAGAGTCTTCGGCTGAGGTGCAGGTTGGTGCCGAGTCTTGTACTACAAGTGGCTGGTAAGTCCGAACTTTTCTATCTTTATGACATTGCAGTACACACCCTACACTAACAGACTTCAAATTGTGTGAACTGTCCTCAAAGACTCTCCCCTTCGGGACTTTGGCCTGTTAGAACTGTGCTTCACCGGGCTCCGGCCCAGGAGAGACTCTTTATTGGACTAGCCTTCGGGCCTTGTGGTCACTAGTTGGGACTTTTAGGGCACTCCATCCCCCCAAATGTGTATTGTAAATAATGTCATTGTTTTCTAATGTAAATACTGTTTTTCTACCTTTTTTCTAAAAAAATCTTTTTGGGATTCTGCAGTGTTTTGATGGTAGGGGTCTAGGTAGACTGTGTATGCAGGTTAGGAGCATATGTTTGTCTTTATTTTTCTTACAGGTGTTCCTGGCAAGACAGAAGAGAAGACAAGAAGAGGAGGAGGGGCTCATCGGAGTTCCTCATCAGTGCTTTAGTGTGTTTAGAAATTTAAAGCACTGTGGTGTTGTTATTGCTATTGCTGTATTAACCCTTTCCTTCCACAGGTGTGGTTGTGGGGGTAGGGAGGAGGCAGTAATGTGGTATTTTAATGGTGTGTGGTTGCAGGTTGCCCAAGGTCGGGGAGGTCCCCGGGTTGTTTTTGTTTTGGGATATTAGGTTAAAGGCAGATAGGTTTTCCCTAGAGGGTTAGGGGGAATAGACAGGCTGTGGTCCTGAACGGCCATAAGGACTGCAGTACTGAGCTATTAGGGCTATGCTCTGGATGGTTCTACCAGAGCCACTAGGTGTCCATAGTAAGTGGATAGTGTAGAGGCTGATATGTCAGCTACAGGCCTCTAAGCCCTTAGTGTTGCCTGCCTGTGCTTGCACATGGTAGGAGGGGGCCTGATCACCCCCCTCCACAGGTAGCACATAGGGTGGGATGGCCTAAGGCTGGGTAAATAATGACTGCGGACAGTCATTTTCCTGGTCAAGGGTGAGTGTAACCCCTTTGTTACCCGGGGTTACTAGAATCCCAGTAAGACCTAGTGGTAGGCAGAGAAGGCAGCTTGTGAAACTCCAGTTAAATGGGTTCCACACTGTTTCACTCTGTTCTCAGTCTCAGCTGAGACTGAGGGATGACATCACCAATAGAAATTTCGCAGCTGCATAAGCCACATTGGAATCTGCAGCAGAGGGAGTTAGATAGAACGTTGGGAGTTTTCAAAAGTTAGTAGTGAGTGTCCAGTTTGTTTTCATTATGTGAAGGTGTGCTCAAGTGGTGGAGACCGCTGTTCGGGTCTCAGTGCCCCCTCTCTCCGGGGGGGTGTAACAATCCCTAGCAGATTCCTGAGGCAATCCCCTTAATTCTGCCAAGAGGAAGAAAAGCTGCCTGTTCAGTTCAGCATTTATTTTGAAAGTTGGAAGATTTGTGAGTTGCCTGTGGGGCACCTGCAACTAAAGGGTGAGTGTCTGCTCTGACTAAGAGGGCAAAATGTTTTCTTCACCCTGGGACATGTGTGGAAATCTAGGGATTGAGCTACATTTTGGGAAGCCTATAGGACTAGGCCAAACAAGTAAAGTAGTGTCAAATGTTAGAGTGTTGTGTGATTCAAGTAATATGTAGAGGAGATGTACCCAGATCATCTACCCTTAAATCTACATTTGGAAGTTCAGCAAAGGAATGGTTCAGTATTCCCAGGGAAATGGCCAGGTATGGGCTGTGGGAGCTGGAGGTGGGCGAACCCCCCCATCTTTAGTAACCAGGTCCATCTCTACGGATTTCTGCTGTGGTTGCTACTTTGCCCCATGCACTTGGCCAGTGATGAGGGAAGTACCCAGATGTGGGGTTGCAAAAGGGAAAATCTCTCTAGGAGTCGTGGACTCTAAGTGGTGTGGGGAGCCACAACAAGTAAGGAAAAATTCTCTCTATGAGATGGGGAGTATCAACAAGTAAGGAAGAATTCTGTCTAGGAGTTGCAGACTCTAAGTGTTGTGGGGAGCCACGACAGGATAATTGGTTCATTCTTCCAATGGACCGTGGGGAAAAACCCAAGTGTGTACAAGTCGGGCTGTGTACCCAAAGCTGCGTGCAAGTCCGGGCTGTGTGCCTGGTGGGTCCAGAGTCTGAAGGCTGAAAATGGTGATAAAGTGTTCTGTAGTCTCTAATCTGCATTACCAGGAAATGTAGCCCCATGGGGGTGCGTCTATGCTTTGTTTTGTTCAGCTAGTATGTGAATAAAAGCCACATTGAAGAATCCCATTCCTGGTTCTGGGCATTACAGTTATTGCTTCCTGTGTTCGTATTTACTTGGGTGTCCCTGTGCAGAGTAGTCAAACCTAGGTCCCTCTGTGCCGAGCAACCTCATCCTCCCCGAACCCAGGTCCCCACCAGGTACTGCTGTCAGCTTCAACAGCATGCCACCTGTCGTTTTGGCAAAAAGGCAGGGGCGAGGGGGTTACACAACTGCTTCCTATGTTCCAAATTTTGAAAGTAAATACTCTAAGACAGAACAATTTTTGGAAGTTAAAATATAAACCATGTAAGGCTCCAAGACCATTTTCCTTCTCTCAAGCAAATGTAAATGCACTGTTCCTTTTTCTTCTTTTTACATCAGCCACAGGTAGAAAAAAACAACACGCCCTGGTCAGAGCCAACACGGCTGCTATACTGCTTTAAGAGCACCAGAGAGGAGCTCAATGACTTCACAAACAAATGGAGCTCAACTAATTGCAAAACTTGATCAGGTCCTGAACAACGGCATTGTGAAAGGAATCACAGGCTAGTCTGGGTACTAGAGTGGATAAGGAATCACTATAAATTAGGGTGTTTGAACAACATAAGTTATTCATCCTTGCGTATGAAACAGGGGTGGACCTGAAGGACCTAGAGTATTTTCTGACCTTAAATTGCTATGTTACTCACACTGCCTCTCAGGGGTGGAAATGAAGGACCTACAGTCCCTTCTGACCTTAAATTGCTATGTTACTCACACTGCCTCTTTTACAGCAGAGCTGTCAAGTCACCACTGTCTTCCCCTGGACTTCCCAACATGCTGGAAAGGTTAAAGGCAGAGGAAAGAGGACTGTCAGTTTTAATGTACTGCATCTCAAGTGACTGTCCTTGTCAGTTAATTGTACCGCGGGTGTAGGAAGACATACTCAATGAACTCCGTGGTGTACAGTTTTATTTTAAGAGGGCAACAAGGTTTTGCACTGCTGCCATTGTTCTATGGAACACAACACAGGACCAGCTGAGGCTTTCTGTATTTATCTCAAAAAAACTAGAAGGATTGGCTACTTAAACTCTCTGCATCCTAGTTTCCATACATTACAACTCTTGGGGGGTATGCAGGTGTCTGAGGGAGGAGGGAGCAATATTTTGTAACTGCATTACTGTATCATTACATACAGTAAGAGGGGGCAACAAAGTGTGCCATGGGGTACATGAATTGTGGTTATAGTGCCAAATGGGGCAACAGACATGATCACAGTGTACACATTTTTATTTCCTGGCTACACCCATGAATTGTACCAAATGGTCACACAAACAGTGAGCAACAAAAGCACTACCCAGCTTGCCCTGGATAACCACCACGTCCCACAAGCAAGGAGAGATCCCAGAGGTGACACTGCCACTGAGAAGTCCTTCAAACTGCACAGCCTCTGTCATAAACAACAAAGTTTCCATTAGCAAGTTTCAACACTGAACTCTACATAACATTTAGTTTGGTGTGTTTATGCATTTACAGTCGCCTACAGCTACCATGTGTTAACATTTATTATAACATTGGAAGGGAAAATCTTGTATCCTGATTGGTCATTTGCCATGCATTAGAAGCGTCTAATGCACGGCTAAAAACAAGTGCCGCCAACCTGGATGCAGGATATGAGAAATCCTTGAGCCACCAAGAATTTAAAAAAAATCTGCAGCTGCCATTTTTTTCTCCCTCTTAGCGAGAGTATGTAATGGTCTAACACATAACACACACTAACTGCATTATTCAGTCTGCCAGAATACTGCACGGACGTACACAAAAAAAAAAAAATGAAACACAACCCAAACTGGTACCTTAAAACACTTAGGTTTTGTATGCTGCCTCTCCTATTCTTATAGATTTGTCCCTGACCATCGCTCGCTTTTATAGTGACCTGACCACTCCCGCCAGCCAGCACTTCTCATTTGCTGCCCTTGTCAGAAGTAGGCAGTGTCTTTAATGTAAAAACTGTATTTAAATAACTTTCATTAAAATAAGAGGTTGCCCACTGTACTCCCCCTGTCACATATCACCCACTCATGGAAAACTACTGAATCAGTGGGATGTAAGGCTCCAGCACAGCATGCTAAGTGCTGGTAAAACTGAGAAAAATAAATCAGCTTCCGCACAGCACTTTGAGCCTGACTCCTGCTTCTGACATTCCGCTTTCAGTGCCATGCAGTCAAGCGGCTAGGTTTTGGGACTAAGACTGGGTTAAAAGTGAAAGGTACAATCATGGTTCAGTGACACAGTGTCTGCATCGGGGGGGGGCATCCTGTTTCAAATTACTGACAAGACGTTCAGGGTATCAATACAGGGTATCCATAAATGTTCATTGGGAGAGGTAGAAGTGAGAAATGCCACCACAGAGGGTTATCACTGACACTATAGAAGTGGTCAGAGTAGTTTCATGGTGAATACGAGCCAACACCGTTTTATTTTATTTTATTCTTTTATTTTAGCTTTTGTTGACCAGGTAAATGCACTAGACAAATTCTGCCTATTTTCAGGCACTACCCGGAGGATGGGGATACAGATGAATGCCAACTGACCTTGAACCAGATTAAGCTTTTGGTGGTATTTTTAGTGAATGGGAAAAATTTGGCCAGGGCACCAGGGAAATTCCCCTACTCATTTCAAGAAGTGCCATGGGATCTTTAACACCCACCTTAACTACCACCAGAACAGGCAGATGGGACCTCGGTTTAACATCTCATCCGATAGACAGCACCTCAGGAGTGCAGCACCCCAGTCATGCTGCACTACAGTGTCAGTATTGGGATTTAACCCAAGTGCCTGGTGTGGGGACAGAACCCACAACCTTCTGATCTCCTGGCCTCTGAGGTGAATGTACTACCAGCTGAGCCACTGACACTGACCTGAGTGATCAACACCCTCCATGGTGGCATTTCTCATGTCTACCTCCTCCAACAAACACTAGCTCACTTTAAAAAAAAAAAGAAAAGCATTTTCCAGCACTCCCTTTTTTCTCTCTACACCTGTAATGCTTCCGATTCTACCTGACAGCATTGCAGCTGAATGCCTCCCACTCACGGGGTCGCTCATTTACTACACTGCTTAGATTCTTCTTCTATTGAAAAAAGGATTTAAAAGAAAATATAGACTGCAATCAATGTGTGTGTGCATGTGTGTGTGTGTCAAGTAGCATACCAAACAAAAAAATACAACTATGTTGGCCAAAGTAGGACAATAAAGCCAAACAAAATCCATCTCAAGCAGGCATAGTAACTATTTTATGTTAAATTGAGCCAAAATCTGTAGTTTTCTTATTAGCTGAACCTACTAATTTTAGTTTTTACATGCATATAAAAGAGGGAGTCCTACTAAAAGCACAATAAGACACTCCAGGGACATGCATTAGACCCTTCTGATGCACAGACAGGGGCAGAAGGTACTCAGCCTGCAGCCTTGTGCCTTACTACGTCCCTGGCCATGCATTAGAAGTGTCTAATGCACACCCCATCATGTCTTACTGCTTACTTGCATCAGGAAACATATACAAATTTTCAAATTTTGATGAAGAAAAAATGTGCATTTCTTCATAAAATTCCATTGCATAAAAAGTACAAATAATTTTACAACTAAGACACTGTTCATGTTATTTGAAAGCGTATATATGCTATTGAAATTTTTCAATAAAAGGTTAACAAAATAGTCTCTCTTCTATTTTAAGCCCACTGTTGTAAACTGATCTATCACTTTAAAATGAATTGATATAAATTAGCTGTGCCACTTAGAATGTAGTCATGAAACACACCAGGGCAGAAATAAAATAGAAGGTAAATGCTTCCAAATGGGGCAGCAGAGATCATAACATTATCTTTTTCCCCAAATCCGCTTAATTCGTATGTGCCTTTGATGGTTTTTCCCTTGTCAGGCTCACGTCCTGACCTACATTTTGAGTTTTGTGTCCAGTTGTGTGCTGATCTTTTTTTGTCCAGTCTGTGTTTAAACCTTTGTGTCTATTCTGAGTGTTAACCTTTGTGTCCGGTCTGCATGCTCTTGTGTGTTTCACATCTATATTCTATGAAATGGTACAGCTGATTTATATAATTTTCAATGTATTTTAATGTGACAGGCCAGTTTATAGCAGTGAGTTTAAAATTAATCTGGTAGAGATGGGCAGCGAGAACCTCTGCCCGACTGGCATTGAAGGTCTACCAGCCAGCCAGTGGCTCAGTCTCTCTCTCTCTCTCTCTCTCTCTCTCTCTCTCTCAGGACTTGTGAATCACCTGCATTTTCAACTCCCTGTTTATACTGTCGAGCAAAATTCCAAGGTCCCTGTATCCGTGGCATGAACACCGGCAACCCCTGACTGCAGTCCCTTCATTATGGCTGGTGGGACGCTAACCAACTCAATGGCCAGTGTTATGGTCACATCGTGGTTAGCTGCTGTTGGCCCCTCCTCACATTCAAGTGACAAACTGGAAAATGTAGGCACAACTTCCACCATTGCAGCTGTGGCCCTACCACCAGCTCTTCCACAAACCGCCAAATTAAATTACATTTATCTACAGACAGAAAGCTAAGTCCGAGAATGTTGTACTGTGTTCACAGAAAAGCAGAACTGTGCCGCAGAGTTTCAAATGTCGGACCCAGTGAGTACAAAAGCAAGAACAACTCTGCAGAGGTCAGAGCAAACAGGGTTGCTATGCTGCTTTGGCATTCACAAACAAATGCACAGTGTAATGGAGGGCAGGTAGCAGGGTTGGCAGCAAGAAAATACTGCAACAGAGGGGAGGCAGTACTGAATGGAGATGGCAGAGTGCTTCCAGTAGCGGAGTGATTGTGCTACAAGTCCAAAATTTTGTTTGTAATCCAATTACATGCTTCCGGAGCTCCCTTCTCTCTCTGTGTAATAACAAGACATCATGCATAGCTCTGCTATGCAGCCATAAAAAGCACTGCAGAAACAATGCTGCTGCAGGGGGCTCTTTGACAGTCATGCACTTCATTCTGTTTTCTCTAGGTCCATGTTTCTATATATGTTTCAGTTATTGGTTTTATTTTCCATTTTTGCACACCAGGGATAGTGTCCATGAGAGGTAGCGTCTTGTTTTCGTGGGGGGAGGGTTCCTAATGGAAAAGTAAGCAAACATCTGACAGCCAGATTCCTACACAAAAGACAGCAAACATACATGAGCAACAAATACCACACAGCAGTAGCAATCACTAAGAAGTGCAGGCAGGCCCTTTTAGGAGTAAAACACAAAAGGTGGCTTTCCAAAACAGGCCACAGCCAGAGAGACAGAGCTTGAGGTGCATGAGGTGTTTCTACCATGCTTCAGGGCCTGTGTAGACAAAGCTGTGTCACCCAAAGTTGCTTTTCGCCCACCATTACTATAAAGTTCGGGACACAGAAGAACATCTTGAGCAGTTCTCATTACAATTATGGAAAGAAGAAAAGGGGTGGCTTTTCATTTAAAGTCATTCCATTCGCATTACTATCCAGGAGAGAAAGGGGAGAAATTGTTGCTGCTCTCAGTTACAAAGGGAGATTCAAACAACCCAGAGATAGATGAAAGAGAAATTAGAGAGAGGTTAAGCACAGGAAAGTTCAGTGACTTGCTCAGGGTCACACGGCGGGTAAGTGGTGGTTGTGGGATGGCATCAAACCTGAGTTACCAGATTCACAGCTCTGCATTTTAACCACCAAGAGGGCTAAAGACAGGATTAAATTCCTATGAATCAGTCAGGAAAGTGCAGTCAGACAAATCTAGTGAAACTGGTTGGAGATAAAGCAGTGGGTTGCTTAGGTTGCTTAGGAGGGGAACTCTAATCTTTGGATTTGTGAGGGGTATGGGAGGCTGTCTTCTCTATAAGGTGGAACCCTCAGATAGTAGTCAATCAGGAAAAGTGACAGAGGAGCAAAAATTCATACAATTTTGTATACAAAACAAAAACTCCTGTGGGTTCCAATTTAACCCCTGATCTACACAGTTTGATTACAGAGCACATCCGTGGTCTGTAGGGATCTCTTAGTGGCCATGTGGAAGACAATACCCTCCCCTTCCCCACCCATAACCCAACCTAGACCTCAGGGAGCATGCCATAGCTTGGTTTGTGATATGTACCCTGTTTTATATGTAGGGAGCAGATGAGGGTGAGGTTTGTTTCTTCTTTCAAGGAGAGGCAGGCATGACTTTCCAGATGCAATAAAATAGTTTATTAGCACAGCCACATGTATAGCACCAGGAACAACAAAGCAGTTCTTCCAACAGTAACACAATACTTATACTCTGTTAGGAACCCCTATAGCCCTACATCTGCAGACAATGGTCAAAGTTACTAATATCATGAGCATGATACTATAAAATGAATGTTCTGCCCAGGAGCAACTAACAAGACACCAGTTCAAGAGCAGTTGTAAGTCTAATGAAGCTCAAGGCTAGTGTGCACTAAGGTACCTAGTCAACCAATCAGTTTCATTGACTGGCAGAAGAAGTTGGATGACTCGATGGTGAGGTGGGTGAAAACCTTGGCAGAGGTGAGGTGACTGAAGAAGCAAGAGGAATGAAGAAGATGAAGAGCGATGATCATTGTAGGAAGTTGAGGAGCTGAGGGACTTAGAATGATACCGGTGCTGAAGAAGCAGGAAGGATGAAGAAGGTGAAGAAGGATGGTCACTGTGGATGGCTGAAGAGGCTGGGAAACTTTTGATGATGCAAGTGATTGAGAAGACAGGAAGACGGATGACCCTGAGAAAGATCTTTCACCACTGCAGATGTCTCTTGAGAAGGTTACTGAAGGGTTGCTGCCCAGATGATGAAGGAGTAACTAAGGCTACCTGGGAAAAAAGAAAAATAACAACGTGGCAACTCCCTATTCACCATACTGCGGGGGGGGGGGGAACCACAATACTGCTGAGTAAGATTGGCTCTTAGGTTAACTGCATAGGGGTGTACTTGCTATTGCTATTCTGGTTACTCCAGACTTTAGCATCTTCTGCTATGCTCTCTGGCAGGCTTTGTGACTCAAGTGCTGGATGGGTGGTGATCCAAAGGGTGTCAGCTGACTGGGCGGGAAACAGTACAAGACAGGTCGCCGGGGACTGATAATGAAGCTGGAAGCTGGTAGATGAAGTCATCAGGTGTGCTGGCTCTGTCAACGTATAGAAGGAAGAAGCTAGCAAGCAGGACACAGGTTCTATTCAGGTGGCTGGGTGCTGACCACTTCATGTTGAATTGATTCAGGTGCCTATAGGGACTTTCACACTAGGCAGGGTTTTATACGCAAACAATTCTGGTCTTAGGCGAAACAGTTCAATTCACAGGGAGGAAAACTTGCATAGGCAAACACAGTTCAGTATTGGGTGAGCAGTTCAATTCCTAAGGGTAAAATAGTTTAGTTTCTAGGGGGCACTAAGCGTACTAATGCATGGTTCAATTTTGAACGTAGTTCAGTTCAAGGCAGTTCACTCTCAGTTCACATCGGGAGCACTTGCATCTGAGGGCAAATACTTCAGTCCCTAGGGTGCTATACAAACTAAAGCAAGGTGCAGGTTGGTAGGGGTAACACAGCAACACAGTTCAGTTTTGGGGCAAGCACTAAGCAGGCATGCTAGTCATTAGCAAAACAGCCCAGAAGCACCCTCCTCAAAAATGTGCACTCTGCCTTTAAATATATCTTTTCTCAGACCTGGATGCCCCTTTGCTGTCTTCAGAAAGGGCCTACTACTCTTAGCCCTGCCCTGATTATCAGTAATTATTAGGGCCCATAGCCTTCCCCTTTGGGCCTGTGCCCTTAGTTTCGAACCTCTAACTATTATGTATGAGCACCTGTGCACTCACATTCAGCCCCGCCTCCCTAATGAATAACAATAGGGACCTCTGCTCCTTGACACTGCCCCTTGCAATCGTGGTGTGAACCTTTAAAAATGAGCTCTATCCCAAGCTCACTGGTGCCAGATGGTGCATGGGTCCTTTGGGTCTATTTCCCCCTTTTTTTTTTTAATTGCCTTTGAGGGCACCTCACCCAGTAACCCGCCTTCCAGGCAGTCCTCGGATAAAAGGGGAGTTGGCCTGAGCCTTAATTACTATCTATAGGGCCTCCTTTACTGAGTGATGCAAAGTTTAAAACAAGAGGCTTTAAGCCCACTGCAACCTCCTTCCTCTCACTCCAGTTGATGTCACTAATGTATTATGGGCACTCGCCCCAAATGTCACTACTGTGCCAGGTCCTTCCCATTGTCTTGCACCCAGTGGCATGGAGAGTTCTTTGTTTTTTGTTGGTATTTTTTGGTTGGTTGGTAGGTAATTTTTTTTGTTTTTTGTTACTTCAGGGTTGGACTTTCAGCCCACTTCTTCTACCCCCCCCCCCATGCACCTGCGATACAAGTTTTTAAAAGTATACGGGTGCATGACTCACTCACCACCAGGACTGCTGCTGGGAGGTAGGGAAGAGATGACCGGGGAGTCAGAATCCCACCTGGCTTCCTGGCAGCTAATGTGAGGGAGGAGGAAGGCTGAGTCTGGGAAGGGGTGCTCCCACCCAGACAGTGAAACTTGTGGCACAGACAGGGAGAACACAAAAAATAAATAAATGAACAAATGGTGGGGCTATAGCCACAGAGTAACCAGCCACATGATAGCAACCCAACCCTTGAAAATCACACCCAGGAGGAGACAGAAATAAAATTAAAGAAAGAAACACTGCTTCTGCTACTAGAAGATGCCCTCTACTTCTGCCAGAGACTTGAGAGGGAGGGAGTTTGCACAAACCAGATGGCTAGTGGACTGCTGGGGGACCATTGCACACTGGACCACCACAGGGAACTTGGATTTTAAAATAAAAAGAAGAGGGGAAAAAAACAACTTGGCTGCTGCGCTGGGAACTTTCAAAAAAACAACTCTGCTGGAGAACACTGAACTGAGATAAATAATAAAATAAATTTGACAGCTGTACTGACAACCCAATGGAGGACTGCTGCACACAAGATCAGGGGAGAGCAACGCCAAAGGTGCCATGGACCCAAGCTAAGGTAAGCCTCCAGGCATCCATGCCCCTGCATCCTCAACCCTACACAGCTACTGTACACTAATCAACTTGCCCACTGATAACTGGGGAAGGCCTTATCTAGGGTGGGGGCGGTCCTGGTTACTGGCCAAGTGAATGGGCCTTGGTATTTAGGATCAGCCCCCTTGGGGAAGGTCGGTGACCTGAAGACTGCCCTCAGGGATGGCCTAAGGCCTGGCAGTTATCCTCAGAGACAGCCCTTGGCCTGCAACCTCCTGTGGACAAAAAGGCTTCAAGTTTGAAATCAAACTGGGTCAGGAGATAGGACGAAGACTAGCTGAATCTGCTTCTGGCTCCCTACTGGGACAGGATTCAGGCAGAAACACAGGGGATGAGGAATGTGGCCAAAAGTTTTTGACCTGGCCTGACCAGTTTGTCAGCCTTGGGAAGAGGGAAGAGAGATGGGAAGGGAAGGGAACACAAAGAGAGAGAAAAAAATGGCAGAGGAGGCAACTTTTAAATGCATAGGTTTATGTGTGTGAGGGGGGGGATTAACTTATTTCCCTGAGTCCCCCTATCTCCACTACTGCCCCTGGGGTTCCCTTAACTGCCTAACCCCTGATATACCTAAGGATCCCTGGCATATTTTTTGTAGGGCCCGCCCCCCTGGCCCAAATCTGCCTGACTGTACTTTGGGACACTACAAATTCACCTTCCCTTAAACATATAGTACATGTCCCCATGTATGGGGTTCAATTGCAATTTCAAATTTCAAAACACAAGTAAACATTTTACTTCTCTAAAATTATTTAACTAGTCTACTTTAAAACATTAATTCTTAACTGGCTTGCTTTAATGTTTTTGGCATATCAAAACATTTTTTAACATCTGAAGACACTTATGGCTGATTTAGGTGTGACACGCTGGCTATGATACTGAGAGTAATAAATCTTAGTTTCCATTTTTCAGGGTCCTAGATTAGGATTTATATCTCAAGGAGGAGACAGTTAGGAGGAACATCTTTGGTAGTACTCTGTGACTTATATAATGCTTTGTTGGTCACTAGTGGTTTTGCCAATGGAGGACCCTGCAGTGCAGTGGCTGAGACAGGTTGGACCCATGGCCATGAAGGAAGGTTTCCTGATGGTATTCCTGGAAACCCATTGCATCTTCTTTCCTTCCTCTCCATGGTGGTGCTCTCTTCAGGTTCAGGAGTTGGATCTTCTTGTTCAGATGCTCTGAAGATGCAGGGCTTGAAAAGATTCTGGTGCACTATTTTCTGCTGAGAGGATCCTGATTCCTGCTATATTTTGTAGACAGGGATGGAGGTATGGAATGCCTACAATTAGACAGGGGTCTGGTTCCCCCTTTGTCTTTAACTTTCAGGTGCTGTGAGTTTGTTTCAGCAAGACCCTTCTCCTATTACAAGGGGTTCAGTTTTGGCCCTTTTGTCTTCATATCCTTCTTTTGTTGGTGCACTTTATCCATCTGTTGGGAGACAACTTTGCTTGCCAATTGCAGAGGTGCTCTTGTACCCATATGGTTTCAGAGATCTTTTTGGGTTGCACTGGTACTCCCAAAACCATGTTCATGGGTAACAGACCATAGCACCCAAACATTAGATAATACAGGGTGTGTCCTATGGAGCAGTGGGTGGTGTTGTTGTACAGGTATGATTGCTCTGGGAGGACTGTGGGCCATTCCAGACATCGGCATTTGGGTAGGGACCTCAGCATATTGATAATGGTGTGGTTGGCCCATTCACAGAGTCTATTGGACTGCAGGTGGTATGCATTGGGCTGTAGCTTGCTGCTCCCATAGAGTGCACAGACCTCTTTGAGGAGCTGTGACTCAAATGCAGAACCTTGGTCTGTGAGAATCTGGATCAGCTATCCATAGGGCTTGGTGAAGTGGTCTCAGAAGGTTGTTGCTGTTGCTTTTGCTGTGAGGTCCCTGACAGGTACTGCTATCAAGAACTTACTGTAGTGGTCGGTGATGGTCAGCAGATAGGTTCAGCCATCACTGCTGAGGTCCAATTTGAGGTGGTCCAGAGCGACCAGTTCCAATTTAGCTTTTCTGACTGTGGGTACCAGAGGTGCTCATTCTCCTGCACATTGGTTGTGTTTGAGGCTGCAAGCTTCACAAGTGTTGCACCACTGGATGAAGTTGTCTCTCATGCCAATCCAGTAGAAGCGTACCCAGAGATTGCGCTCAATTTTTGCATGGCCAAAGTGCCCAGACAGTTCATGGAAAGCTTCTAGTGCAACCAATACAGCTTGCCTCAGCAGGACAATCTGTACCATCTCTTGGTGGGTCTTGGGGCACCAGGCCTTTCAGACCAGCCTCCCTTGTTTGATGGAGAGTTGGTCCATGTGTCAGAGTAGTTTGAAAAATTCCTCCAGTGCTTGCTCCCATTCCTGGGATGAGAGTGTGTCCCCAGTCATCATCATTTCTTGAATTTGTTGAAGGATCAGACTCTGTAGCTAGATTTGCACTCAAAGGTCTTTGTCCTGGAGGAGTGGAGTGGTTTTGGTTTCCTTTTTGCTATCCAACCTCTATAGGAGACTCTAATAGCAGGTCTGGACCACTTCTGTTGGAATATTGATAAACGGTGGCATTTCTAAATTCTCTTGATCAGTTAACTTCCTACGACTCATCCTTCATGGGCAGTCAAGGGTGTCTGCTCTGATGTTTGCTTGGCCCGACTGGCAGCAGATTGTGAAATCAAAGTTTGCCAGCTGAGATGCCCACCGTTGTTCCAGTGCCCCTAATTTTGCTTTGTTCAGGCATGCCAGGGGGTTATTATCTGTGTACCCCACAAATAGGGTTGTCACCAGGTAGTTCTTGAACTTCTCAATCACTGTTCACACCAGCACCAGGAACTTGAGTTTGAATGAGCTGTCTTCTCATCATTGCACTCTGATCCTCTTAGCCCCAGGCTGGTGTAGGCAATGACTCTCTCAAACTCAGCTTGGGCCTGCACCAGGACTGCTCCTAGTCCATGGTTGCTGGCATTGGTGTACACGATGAAAAGCTGGGTGTAGTCCAGGTTCACAAGGATAGGTGCTTTCATCTGAATCATTTTCAGTTTTCTAAAATGCTACCTGCTGTGCTCCTGCCCAATGCACCAGGGCATTCTGTGTTACCTTCTGTTCCTTGCATCCTCAGAGAAGTTCATGAAGTGGAGCTGCAATCTTGGAAAAGCCTTTGATGAACTGGTGGTAGTACCCCATGAAACCAAGGAATTTTGGACATCTCAGATGGATTTTGACAGTCCTGCATAGCTTGAATCTTCTCCAGTTCAGGGGATATCTCTGCAGTGCTGTCAATCTGGCCCAAGTAGTTTGCTCTGTCTGAGTAGGTGGCACTTAGATAGTTTTATCTTCAGCCCGTATGCTGTGAGCCATTCAAAGACTTTCCAGGTGCTGTAGGTGCTTTTGATAGGTGCCAGAATAGACAATGATGTTGTCAAGGTAGAGGAGGACGATGTCAAAATTTTAGCTATACAGGCAGTGCTCAGTCAGCCTTTAAAATGTGCTGGGAGCACTGCACAGGCCAAAGGGCATTCTTGTAAATTCATACAGGTCCTTTGGCGTGGTGAAGGCTGTCTTATCTTGAGCTGCTGGGCACCTGGTACCTACAATTACCCACTGATAAGATACAGGGTAGAGAATAGAGTAGCTGACTTCAGTGTGGTAAGAGAGTCCTCGATTCGGGGAAGAGGGTAGGTGTCCTTGTGCATTACCTGATTTATAGTACTTTGTGGTAGCAAATGCAAAACCAGAGTTGGCCATCTTTCTTATTGACTAGCATTATTGGTGCAGCCCAGGGGCTGTGACTCTCCTAGATGATCTTGGCATTCAGCATTTCTTTGAGCAGATCTTTGGGGGTTGGTACATGGCAGGTGGTATTGGCTGGAGTCATTCTCTGATGGGTGGGTGGTCTCCTTTTGGAATGTAGTGTTGAACAGACTTAGTGTATCCAAAGTCAAGTGGGTGTTGAGGGAACGCCATTTGGTGCTTGTAGACCAACTCCAGCACTTCAACGTCTTTATCTCTCAGAGTTGCTTGCAGTTCCCCAGACCAATCTCATGCAGTCACTCTTCTTTTGGGCCACTTTCAGACACATCCATGGCAATTGCAGACCTGGCAGTGCATGCAAAGTCTGGATTACTTTCAGTTTGGGTCTCCACACCATTGTCCAGTTCAATCTGTATCAGTCGTCTGACTGGTTGATTCCTATACAGGCATACTGAAGTCAGTTCATAACAAAGGACTATCACTGGCACTTGTCCCTTCTTTACCATGACCAAGGTCCATGCAGCTGCCACTGCACTATCTTCTGTAGTAATGTGAGATTCCAGCAGGGCAGTGTAGTTCTCCCCTAGGAGGCAGTATAGCGTAGTGGTTAAGGGCACTGAACTGCAGACCTGGTGACCTGGGTTTGAATCCCATCAGCCCCCATCTGCATACTGTGTGACCCTGAGCAAGTTACTTAGTTTCCTTGTGCTCCCAGGTTGTACCTGGAAACACGCTCCAGCTTAGTGTGCCTTTCCTGGTTAAATAATGCCCCCCCCCTTGCACACCTTTCCTGGCTTTGCAGGCAACAATTGTTTGTGACCTGGGGTTCAGCACCATGGCTTGGGGATCCAGGGCCGCCATCATGGGGGGGACAACCAGGACTGTTGCCCTGGGTCCTGAGCTCTGGGGGGCCAGCCAATCAATAAAGATGATTCAATCGCTGCTGTGCTGCTGACTGTCAAAACAGAGCAGCTGGTGTGCCACAGGCGAGTTGAAAGGCTGAGGAGGGTGGGGCTGAGCCAAGGAGGAGGAGGACCACACGTCACCATCACATAGTGGAGTGGCGGATCAGAAGCGCATGCAGCTGTACTGAATGCTGTTGGTCAGTTGGTGACACTGGTCAGCTGTCGGTCTCCTGAGTTTTGTTTGCTCACTTCTCCATGGACCTTCTCGCTTTGGAGACAGACGACAATGAGAGAGGAGAAGAATCTTCATAAAAAATAAAAAAAAAAAATGCTAAGTTCTAGCCTGGATTACGAGTCAGACACATCACAGAGTCAATTGGGCAAGGCTTCAGGCAGTGAGTTAAGTTGGCACAGCAAGGCCAGGGTGGCGGCGGTGGGCCCTTGGCTGTGGGGGACCTGAGTCAGGTGCAGGTGTTGTGTTCTTCTTTTGTTAAATGACCTGCCATTTCCACGGTTCCACCAGAAATTAAATCAGTGTCACTGTGCCAGTAAAACTAATTGTTTTTTGATCGACCTCTTGCTGACTGTGCTCACTGTCTGCTGCTGATTCCCTATTGGAAAATATCTTATTCTATGAAGGCAGAAAAGAGGGTGAGGGGACCAGGGGGAAGCAGATGGAGATGGTTATGTTTTAATGTGTTCAAAAAATAACCACCTCAGACAAATTCAGTATAACTGTTTTCATAGAGTGTCAGTGTATTTTTGAGTTCATTGTGCGTGCAAGCACAGACCAACTCGTTGAAATGAGAGTTGCTATACAGGGGTGTGAGGGGGTGCATACACTGGAGACCTCAGTTCCAAGGGGCAGGTCAGCAGCAAGCGAATCAGTAGGCAGGCTAGTGATGACTCACTTTCTGTTTTTGGGGTGGAGTTGGCAAACTTTTCAAAGAACAGAGCTGAACCAATAGTGGCGCAGCTCGGTCCTTTGATGTGTAAAGACCTGCATTACATTAACTTTCTGGTTGCGCATTCATACTGCCATAGCGCTTACAGTGTGAACGTGCTGAGCTTGCCCACTGCTCCTATCCTCCCTGCGTTCCCGTTCAAGCCCTCCTCCAGCAAATCAATCCCTCCCTCTCCCTCCCACTGCTGCTGTCCACCACACACCCTCATTCTGTTCGCGGCCCCCACACACACACACACACACACACACAGCAAATCCCTCTCTCTCCCTCCCACTGCTGCTGTCCTTCTCGCACCCTCTGTTCCCCAGCCTCCTGGACACTGGGGAGCACACTCCCAGTGTCCAGAAATGTTCACATCCTTTCTTATAAAAAAAAAAGTCCCCAATGTCTGTATTTCATTAAACCTGAAAAAAAAAGGTCCATCATTGTCTCCCCATCCCCCTCCCCATCCTAACCTCTCACTGCACACCCACCCCCCCACACACACACACCCACCCTTACCCATACTTACCTCTGGAGGTTGGGAGCAATGATCTTCTGTGGACTGGGACATGTCTGCACTCTTCAAAGCCGACCGGCAAAGTGAAGATTTCAAGGTAAGCGCCGAATGATAGGAATCAGTGGTGGTGGGTGGGGGGGTTAACTTAGGTTGATATCTCAGCTATTTTTAAGAATTTAGCCTAAAATTTTCAACAGGGGTTCTTAGGACTCCCTCCTGAACACTGTCACTGTCATTTCATTACTCGGTCCCAAAAAGTGATTTTTGCGGTCGCTGTGCGGAATCGCCTTTCGGGACTGATTAATGAAACAACAGTGCCACTGGTCATGAGGTGGGGTCCCAAAAAGCCCATGTTGCAAATTTGGTGAAAAAATTCTAAACAATTGACTGCATTACAAGCGTGCATTGCGCAGTTTCTACGCAGCTCCCAACTTTGCCAGTTTTTAATATTTTCACTCCAGATTTTCAACATTGCCATTATTTTGTACCTCCTTATGAACAGTATAACTGTCATTTTTCATATCCTGCCTGAAACATGTTTTTGCACTTGTTGCGCAGAAGGGCATGGCGGCTCTGTGAAATCACCTTTCAGGATGAGTGAATGAAATGACACTGACTCCTTTCATGAGGTGAGGTCATAAGAATGCTACCTTGAAAATTTGGTATGAAAATATTACCAAACAACAAAGTTACGAGCATGCACTTAAATTAACAAATGCAGGCTCGTACCTTTGGTACTTTTCAATATTTTGACCCCAAATTTTCATCATAGCCATCTCTTCACTGCACCTCATGAATGTGACAGCTGCCATTTTCCAGATCCTGGGCAAAATGTTTTTTTGCATCCCGAATGGTGATTTTGCAGCCACTGCGTGAAAGTACCTTTTGGACAGGAGTTGAAAATGTACTCTTCCTTTCTTCATGAGGTGGTGTAATAAGACTGCTATGTTGAAAATGTGGTGTAAAATATTAAAAAACTATGAAGTTATGAACCCATGTTGAAATTTGCCAACACCGGCTCGTAACCCCTCCCCCCCCAATGGCACCAGTGCACATGACAATGTTTCGGCATTGACAAATGCTTGTTTTAATCCAGTATTGGTACACAGAATTGACCCTTCCAGCACAAACAGCTGCCTGCCCAAACAAAGTGTAAAACAGGAGAGGGAATTTTTTTTTTATTTAGCATGTGCATTCCAAAATATATCTTACCTCTGGTGGACAGCCTGCATAAATCCTAGGGGGGACCTAGTCCAAGACCTAGTCAGCCAGACACTATCCTTATGGGATTACCAGCCTCAGATCCCTAACATTCATAGTACTACTACTCCCACCTCCTGTGGCTTCTGGGCATAGCAGTAGCAAAAAGAGTGCTGGCACAGGATTGGCTGCTAGGGCCAACACCACAACTGGCCAAATGGTGTAACCAACTGCTGGAGTGCATGAAGGTAGAACACTTGCAGTACACACTCTGTAGAGTAAATAAAAGTGTACAAACTAATGAGGGGTCCCTGGAGGCCCCTGGATGCTAGTATTTCACTATTTAATCTCTTTTTGCTCTACACTACTTGATGGAACAAGCTAGAACTGAACTGGGATATGTGTCAACATGGGTGAACCGGGGGAGTCTGGTGTTGGGGTACTCCTGGGGGTATTACTGAAAGTAACTTAGGGACTGTTTGCTCTGTAACCAACCTAGACAGTTTGCTTGAATTTTGCCGTGAGATTCCACTTGGCCTATGTGCCATGGCTACCTTTCCACAATCCTGCATGACCATTTCCTGCATTATGTAAAAACTGTGCTTATGTGCTGCAAGCCAGACCTCTAATAAACAACATTTTTTTATTTTTTTTTAAAAGACCACAGGTCCATCTAGTCTGCCCAGAGTTACCTATCTGTTCTGTGCCCTATTGTCCATGCAAGGTTTTATCCTCTGGTTCACCCCCAATCCCTCCCTACTGCTACCACCAAACACGTCACTGTGTCCCAGCCATGCTTGAAAGCATTTATGGTCTTGGTGCCCACCACTTCCTGCAGAGTCTAAGGCTTGCCAGAGTCTACCACACCTTAAGTACCGGGGGTAATTTTTTCCCCTGGAGTCAGGGTAGGGAAGATGTAACAAAAGTGTGTTTTTATCTCCAATAAAAGCCCCCAAAACTCATCACAGAGCATCTAAACTCCCAGAGCTTTTGGGCCCCCAGACCCCCAGCTTTAGCTGGTCTGGGAGGGGACCCATCTCAAATTGCGTGTCCTGAGCCCCACAGTTATTAGCTGCAGCCCTGCGGGGATCCACCACACACACAAGGCGAAACTGTCCTTTGTCATTGGCAAATTGTTAGTGGCTTTGTGTGACATGGATGGACTGCTGTCAGACATGTCTCTTTGGCATTGGTAGCTTTGTTGCTGGGCTCCTCAGGACCTCCAACAGTTCCTCATAACAGTTTGGCAGACAGTTCATTCCTAGGATGACAGGGGCATACTGTCATTAGAAGTCTAGGTGATGATGGTGCCTTGATCCAGGTACGTGGTTGCACTCAACCAGGTATTGACTTCCAGATATCCATGATATGGGATGGTTAAACCATTCCCCACAATAATGTTGCGACACTTCTGGGGTGGAGTCTGAAGCTGAATTTTGGGTCAGTGTCTGAAGATCTGCTTGCATTTAATAGTGGTCACTTGGGAGCTGGTATCCAGAAGTGCCAGGAATTTAACGCCTTTGATCCAGTTGGGTATGATGGGGCACCTTCCAACATACTTGCGGTACTTGTCCAGATTTGGGGCTAGCTCCTGTATTCCCAAGTGCTGGTCTATTACCTCAGGACTCTCTGTTTAAACTTACGTCCTCTGTTGGATGCTGAGCACATTCCTGCTCCACACGACTGCTAATGCTGCATCTTCTGCTCATGGGTTTGCGTTGGTCATCAAATCGGTTGGTCAGCCTCCATCCAATGCAGGGCAAGGCAATTTTATTTATATGGCGCCCAATCCAAGGGGCACTGGGTGCCTTACATAGAAAGAGGTAAGGTCACCAATACGACACATATAGGGCCCGATATTCAAAAGTGCACCTGGCACTGGCGCACGTGGTTGCCCCACACAACTGAGTTGCACTGGAGCAACAAAAGGATATATTCAAATGATATGTGCCATGGTGCAGTTCATCTGAATATATCAAACAATGACCACGGCACAAATACAGTGCAGCAGTGCATCCCCCAGCCAGATCTGAATACCAGGAATAGGAAATGCGCCAGCCCATCAGAGATACGCCGTGCGCAAATTCCTGATATTCAGACACAAAAACGCAGATGGGGCCATAATGAATGCAAGGTGCAAATGGGGCCATTTGCTTGTCATTATGGCCCCATTTGCATGAGTTGTGCAAGGCTGGCCAGCGAAATGCACCTGGTGCCCTACACAGCATGCGGTGCTGTCAGTGGTGGTCCAGGGGTTCCCCCCTTCCCATCCCTTAACCCCAATCACTCAAATGAACTGTTTTTAAACTCCCTGATAGTCTAATCATACCTCCTCCCCACCCATAACCCTGATCGCCGAGATATTGTCCAAATGCAATCCCTGGTAATCTAGTGGTCCCCACCCACCCACCCACACAGGACCCGAGCCCACCCAGCTCCTCCCCCCAGTCATCAGCGGGCAGCAATCCCACCCCATACCTCCTGGCTGCCCAACAAATGACAGCTTAGAGTATCTGCTGCAAGCTCATTGGTCCACACTGTGGTCCAATGGGCTTGATGCCTCTGTAAAAGTCATTCACAACTTTGTGAATGAATGACTTCATTCACAAAGTTGTGAATGACTATTACAGTATGCACAGTGTAGACCAATGAGCTTGCAGCAGATACTGTAAGCTGTCATTACGGCAGCAGCGGAGATGTGCAGGGTGGGTTTGCTGTCCACCGATGACCCGGGGAGTTGGGTTGGCTGGAGGTCCTGTGTGGGTGGGGGGCTGGGGGGATCACTAGACTATCAGAGATTGAATTTGGACAATTTCTCTATGATCGGGGTTACGGGTGGGGAAGGGAGTACCACTGGACCACCAGGGATTTTTGTGGGTCCTTGTGTATGGTGTTCTTGGTGGGGAAGCCATCCACAGCAGGTGGCTGCTGTGATGCACCTTGCATTATGCAGCTCGCCTGTGGGTGGCTTCCACTTGAGCATGATTTTTCCATGCTCAACTTTGTGCCCAGGTATGCGGCACATCTCCGGGATGTGCCGGGATATGCGCTGCTCATCTCGGCTGAATATTGAGATGTGCCACATATGTATGGGCATGCCCCCTGGAAATGCTCCACATACATTATCTTTGCACCCTGGCTCATCAGAAATTGTACTGAACAATTCCCCCTTTTGAATATTGCCCCGGGGTGCATTTCTGGGGTTGCGCTGACGCAACTCCTTTGAATATGTAGCCCATAAACTAAAAGTATCTTATACATCAATAAAATATAAAACAATACATAACTCTTAGAATAATTTAAAATACAGATTAAATAAAACTGGTCACTCACCTTTGTCGGAGATTTCAATTCAATTTGCTTTATTTACCGGGTAAGCACGCTGGGCCGGAGCACGTTTTCAGGAATGTCCTGGAGCCTCAACAAGTAAAGCTTAGTTGACATGAACAGTAAAATACACAAACACAACTTACAAAACAAAATACGTTCTTAAAAACATTTACATATAGTTTGCGACTGTAAATAGTTTAAGAAACCTTTTTTTTTTTAAATTAGCACGACTAATGTCATCTTTGCAATGTTGAGGCAAGGAATTCCAGAGTTTGGAACATTGGACTTATAAAGCCCTCTCACCCATATAAGTTGAGGTTCTGGGTAGTGCTAAATGAAAAGAAGAGGAGGATTGAAGTGTTTTAACTTCACCCTTTATTTCAAGTAAAGTAAATAAAGGGGATTTAAGCTGCAGTTTAATCGTGTTGTTAAGCGAACAGCTTAAGCTATACTGAAACCTCAACTTAGGGGACAACCATCCAAGATCATTATATAAAATGCAGTGATGAGTCTTGTATGGTTTAGCTGTTACAAATCTACATATTGAATTAAAATAATAATAATAATAATAACATTTATTTATATGGCGCCTTTCCATTGCCAAGGCGCCTAACAATATAAAAACAAATCACACAACATCAAACGACAGATCAATACAATTAAAATCATATACCAGTACAACAGTTACATACTTCAAATAACTGAAAAAGCTTTTTTGCCACAGATAGGTTTTTAAGCCCTTCTTAAATTCCTCCACAGCTGCATGCTCCCGTAACTGATGGGGTAGAGAATTCCAAATTGCAGGGCTGCGTAAGGAAAAGCTCTTGAACCAGATGACTTCAAATTCACCCTTGGAATCTCTAACAACCCCACATCAGCCAAGCGGAGTGATCAACCAGGGCAGTAAGGAACCAGAAGCTCTTTCAGATAGTCTGGGCCCTGTCCATGTAGGGCTTTAAAAATCAGTAAACTGACTTTAAAGGTGATCTGCCATGGTACTGGCAGCCAGTGCAGTTTGTGCAGCACCGGAGTAATATGGCAGGATCGAGTAGATACTGTCAAAAGCCAGGCTGACGCGTTCTGCACCAGCTGCAAGCGATGGATTTCAACCCCAGAAAGCCCTAGATAAAGGGAGTTGCAGTAATCAAAGCGCGAGGACACAAAGGTATGGACCAGAGTAAGAAGGTCATCAGACAGAACCAAATGCTTAATCCTGGCGATATTCCTAAGATGATAAAAGGAGGTTTTGATGACAGCCAACACCTGAGAATGTAGGGTCAGTCCATCATCAAAAACTACCCCCAGGTTATGCACCCATTCAGAGGTCAGGAGAGAGACGCCGCCAAGAAACATTCCAGAGGGTGCACCAACACCAGACCCCCCCCCCATCTGATGGCCCGGGTCCACAACTAGTACCTCGTCTTTTCCGAGTTCAACTTCAGCCAACTGGAATCCATCCACTCCTGGATTTCTTTCAGACAGTTGTTAAAGACCGAGAGAGCTCCATCCTGGTCAGGTGTAAAAGAAAGGTAGAGCTGGGTATCATCTGTGTAACAGTGAAACCTCAGCCCATACCTTCTTACAATGCCTCCGAGGAGTAGCATATACACTGTGAACAGCATGGGTGACAGCACTGAACCCTGAGGCACCCCACAAGACAAAGCAGTTGGGCCTGAAGAAAAAATCCCAGACACAACTCTTTGTGTTCTACCCGAGAGAAACGACATAAACCATCTGAGGACTGTCCCCGACATTCCACAGATATGACTCAGGCATCCTATCAACACCATGTGGTCCACGGTGTCAAAAGCTGAAGAGAGATCCAGAAGAACGAAGATGGAACGGTTCTTCCAATCTCTCGCCATCAGGAGATCATTGAGCACCCGAACCAGTGTTGTCTCGGTGCTATGTCTCTTATGAAAATGGACTGGAGGGGTTCATAGATGTCATGGATGGTCAAATGGTCCTCCAGTTGTGCTGCCACTACTTTCTCAATCACCTGCCCTACAAAGGGAAGGTTGGAGATAGGTCTGTAGTTTACATTGCAGTCAGGGTCTGAGGTAGCTTTCTTCAAGAGTGGTGTCACCACTGCCTCTTTCAGGAAGCTAGGAAGCTCTCCAGATTCCAAGGAGCACCACACCATCCGCACAAGGACCGAACCAATGATATCAATACAACCCAAAATTAGGGAAGTCAGTCCAGGGTCTAAACTACAGCACGTAGGGTGCACACTCTTGATAATCCTCATGACATTCATGAATTCTGGTCAGCTGAAGGTACGCCAAGAAAACTGAGGTATGGTGACCCCGTATTGATTATAAACAACCCCCACAGAGTGTGTTGGCTGAAGTACCACCCTAATGTCGGCCACCTAATCTGCAAAGAATCAAGCAAGCTCAACGCACTCTAATTGCCAAAAAGTTTTCCAAACATGCAGACAGGCTGGGTTGCACAGTCTGTCCACAGTTCAAAATAGCTGAGCTGGTCGATTCTGAGCAGCCGCAATCTCCCCAGACAGGAATTCTGCCTTCTTACAGGTGATTACAGATTGATAGACTAAATAATGGTCCATCAATCTAAGGTGGTCGGCATCAAGGGCAGACTTTCACCAGCAATGCTCTAACCTTCGCCCTAGTTTCCGCATCTCCCTCAAAGTCCCATCAAACCAAGGGGACCTGGGGCAAAGGGAGAGAGACCAAACACAGACTGGAGCAATGGAATCCAGAGCCACCGAAAAGGCTGAATTATAAGCCAACATGAGGGTCTCTGGATCATTGCTTGCCAAAGAGAGGGACGAGAGGTCAAGTCTTATTCACAGCCGGTCCAGTGGCATGGAGGGCTAAGGCAGTGATGCCTTATCTCCTGCCATGCCAGCGACCCGTGTTAGCAGTGTGAGTGGGTTGTCGAATGCTGATTTGGGTGGGAGAGGATTAAGCATCCAGAGGACAGCTCTCCTCTCCCGGGGAGGGTGAGGAACAGAGACCGGCATTTGCCTGACACCAAACGGAGGCTAGGTGTTGGCAAGCCAGGTCCTGTACAGTAGGGACACAGAGGAGGAACAGCTGACAGGCGTTTTGCCTGCTGACACACATGTGGCATGCCCACTGTCGGCATTGCACACTCCCCTCCATACAGAAAATGCCGGAAAATGTGGTCCGGCTGAGCGGCTTGATGGTCATCTGCCAGGTCCCACCTCTGAGGGCATCACCCAGTACTGGATCTGGATTTGGTTGGTAGAGTTGGGCTCCTCCACCACCCCTCAGGAGGTAAGCCATGGGGAGTAGAGGTGACACCCGAGATTGGAGGTCGGAGCTGGGTGGATGGCACCAGAAGAAAGGAGGAGGAGGGCCGATCTCAGCCAGGAGAAAATTGAGCAAAAAAAAAAAGTCTTATTCACAAAATCAAGATCCTTAGCTGTTAGCTCAGTAAAAAAAAAAGCCAAGCCAAACAGGTGAGCTTTCAGACCCACCTTAAAGGACTTGACTGACAAGGCCTCCTTAACAGCAGCTGGAAAAGTGTTCCATAGGGTAGGCCCAGTGACATTAAAGGCACGATCGCCTGATGTTTTCAGTCTCACCCTTGGAACAGCTATGAGGCACCTAGCCAAGGAGTGGAGGGAATGGACTGAGGAGGCAGGTGTAAGGAGATCAGCCAGATAGCCCAGTCCATATAGGGCCTTGTAGGTGAACAAGCTCACCTTGAAGATGATCCTCCACCTGACTGGCAGCCAGTGCAGAGCCCGAAGAAGTGGGGTTACATGACTGGACCTAGTCAGGCCCATCAGCAACCGAGCCACTGTATTCTGCACCAGCTGCAGCTGGTGGAGGGTCCCTCCAGTGGACCCAAAGTACAGAGCATTACAGTAGTTGAGCCTTGATGTAACAAAGGCATGCACCAGTGATGGCAGGTCTTTGGGCCAAACTAGGGGCTTAATCCTGGCAATATTCCTCAAGTGGTAAAAAACACTTTTGACAACAGATGACACCTCAGCATCAAGTGTCAATCTGCTATCAAGGATAACGCCAAGATCATGAGCCCTAGGGGAAGTCATCAACACAGTGGATCCCAGAAACAATCCAGTACCCATTCTGGAGGTACTCCCATCACAACCGTGACCTGGCTCAATCACCAGTACCTCCGTCTTGTCCGGGTACAGTCGCAACCAACTGGAGGACATTCAGTCATTGATCTTGGCCAGGCAGTTGTTTATCACTTCCATGGCGTCGGATGTTCCAGGGGCAAAGAACAAATACAGTTGGGTATCATCTGCATAGCAGTGAAAACCCACTCTGTAATGCTGAATGAGCTCTCCCAGGGGCAGCATGCATACCACGAATAACATTGCTGACAAAGGCCCTGAGGTACTCCACATGACAGGGGCTTCAGGGAGGTGGAGGAGGAGAAATTCCCCATCACCATCCGCTGCTCCCTGCCAGAGAGATAGAGCTCAAACCAGTTGATGACAGTACCAACGAGTCCACAATACTCTCGCAGGTGATCTAGAAACACAATGTGATACACGGTCTCTAAGGCTGATGAGAGATCAAGGAGAACAAGAACTGACCTGTCTCCTTTATCTGTAGCCCTGAGGAGGTTATTATGCACCCCGACTAACGCTGTTTCAGTGCTATGTCTGTCCCTGAAACCCAACTGGAATGGCTCATAGATGACAAAGGACATGAAGTGTTCTTCGAGCTGTTGCACCACTATTTTCTCAACAACCTTGCCTAAAAATGGAAGGTTGGAGACTGGACGGTAATTTGCCAGGACGTCAGGGTTGAGAAATGGCTTCTTCAAGAGGGGTCTCACCAGAGCCTTTTTCAAGGCATCCAGAAAGACTCCCTCTGACATCGAACACCAGACAATCCCAGTGAGCATTGTGCCAATGGGTCCGACACATCTTATCAAGCAACGTGTTGGGGCTGGGTCCAGTTCACAAGTGTGCTTGAGCATCAAGATCACCTCAATGACCTTGGCCACCTCCACTGGTCTAAACTCCTCCCAGACAGCCAGAGTGCCTCTGCTCACCCTTGGCCGACCCCTGCAAGGCAAAGATTGCCTCACTGATGGGATCCCTGACCGGATGGAGGACACGCTGTCAGAGAAGAACAGAGTAAACTCCTAACACAAAGTGATTGAAAAGGCTTTTTTCAGCTGTAGACAGACTGGGTGTAAAAGTCTGTCCACAGTCTGAAATAGCTGAGACAGTCTGTTCTTCTCTGCAGCAAACTCCCTAAACAGGAACTCTGCCTTCTTACAGTTGATTGCCTCTTGGTACTCGTAATAATGAGCATGCAAGGCCATTTTGTCTTCCTCTGACCGGGTCCTCCACCAGCAATGCTCCAACTTCCGACCCCTAATCTTCATCACCTTGAGATCCCCATCAAACTAAGAGGCTCTCAAGTGAGAAGATCTGGGTCATATATGAACTGGTGCGATGGCATTGAGCACTTTGGAAACCACCTTATTATAGGTGGCCACCGCCTTGCCCATGCCAACCGCACATGCAGCATCTACACTAGATAAGTCAGCTACCGCCAGTAGTCCCTCTGGGGACATTCCCCTCAAAGGGCAATAGCTAACCATCTCAGCAGGGAAGGGACTTTCGGGGGGGGCCCCCAAACAAGAACTTCACTGTGCATTGTTCACCTCAAGCCCCAGTGAGAACACCAGGTCCAGCATGTGGCCTTGGTGATGGGTCACAGAAGTAACCACTTGTGTCAGGCCCAGTGATGACATCAACTAGAAGAAGTCAGAACCAAACTGCGAGTATTCGTTGTTGACCCAGGAATTGAAGTCCCCCAGAATCAAACATCTGGGGGACTTCAACACCTGTCCAACAATGAAGTCATTGACCTCCTGGTGGAAGTCTCCTCCCAGCCCTGGAGGGTGGTAAATGAGAAGAATCCTGCAGCCTGCAACTGAACCCCCACACACTACCACACACTCAAAAGGCCTAGCCGATCCCACTGGGTGCACGGTGAATCCCAAGCTGGATCTAAAGCAGATGGCCACTACCCTGCCCCTGCTTTCCCTCCTCAAGCAGTGTACAATGAAATACCCAGAGGGGACGGCTACCTCCAGAACTGGCCTGGCATCATCACCCAATCAGATTTCCATAATGCAAGCCAGGTTGACCAAGGAAACCAAGTCCGCCATAATTGAGGCCTTGTTCCTCGTTGACTTGGTATTGCAGAGCACTGCCCAAAGGGGATTGGTAGACGCTGTCAGCCCCCCCGGCTACCTGCCCACTCAGGCGGGTGGGAACCCTGGGGATGGAGATCAAACACATCTGGCCTCTCCCAAGGCTCCACCTCATTCCAGGGCATCTCCTGTACCTAACCACCCCAATACTACTCACCTCCGCCGAGTCCGCTGCCCCAACCCCCACAAACCTACTCAGGCCTTGGTAATGCTGATCTCCCTGCTGCGCCTGGCTGCAGTAGCCAAAACTGGGAGGTCAGAGCAGGGCCAGAGGTCATGCAGCTGGAAAGCAGCCTATGCCAAATGCTTGGGGCCTAAGCTCCAGCACATCCCGACACAGACTAGTACACCTTAACTAATACTAAATATCCAGCTATCCCTGACCTAACAAGGATAGTTAAGTTCTACTGTGTTTTCCAATCCTTACGTCAAACACTCATCACAACCACCTTAATACAGAATAAAAAAACTATCCACACATACACACCACACATACCACACATTCACACCCCCACCTAAACCCTAAAACAAACTCCTACTCGCCAAACTCCCACCCTCCAAGTAATAAAATTAAAAATAAATAGGACCAGAAAAGTTTGTCCTCAGGAGAGACCACAAACTATGCTATGAGTGAAATGAAATGTGATTACAGCTCCTTAATAAGAGCAAAGTCCAAAGTTCAGTCTAACGAGTTTGAATTAAACAATCAGCACAACTTTTCAAATGCAGATCCTGCGAGTATAGAAGTGCCACAGTATGCTCTCACCAGACTGCTCACAGTCCCACACAGGAACAATGCTCTTACCACAGAAGTTCCATAATAGAAGTTTTAATGCAGGTACTGCACTGCTGCAGAATTGTCTGAAAAGGAGGAAGGCTTTTTGGAGGTAAAAGTTCTCGAAACAATGATTATTCCAGGTGCTGCTCTCATTTGCTCCAGAAACAGCAAATTCTGGTCAGATCCACCACAGCTGCATAATGAAGTTAGTGAATTTGTGTGAAATTGTTAAGGAGGTATGGAAAAACAACACAACTATTTGTAAGTAGTAAGATTTGTTTGGGTTTCTGTTGTAAGGAAGGCCTACACATTATTAGGAAAACATATGGAGGTGTACATTTTAATGGAAGGAATCGGAAGCTTACAAAAGAACCCAGAACAAATGCCACTGATGTATGTGTTATCCCAGATGATACTGGCCAGCCAGACAAATTTTAAAGAAAACACAATTGCACATACCCCAATAATGCAAAGCATCAAGGGAAACATATGCAAATCCCCATGCTGGTACAGAAGGTGGCAGTACATAAAAAAGTAATGGCTGGCATATATTCAGCCTTGGGATTATTTACACATTTGTTTTTCTTTTTTTTAAGAGAAACAGGGTTTTTGTCCATGAGGTGATGTTAGTTATATTTAAGCAATGTGTTGATGTCAGGAAGTCAGATGTAATGATGATGGACTGTTAGAGAAAATGTGATATTAACTTTCAGAGGGGGCGCTTTTAATAAGGGCAAGGTAGCTATGCTTGTGATGATGGGAATATTAGGAAAGTATGAGGTCTACGCAGAAGTGAAGTACAAATATGCACAGTTTCATAAGTACTGACTGTGCTCAGAGTGCAGGCAAATGTGATATGCAGGTTTGTTTTAGAAATAGGTAAAAATAGCGATACATACAATTAATAGAAAGATAGATAATTACATAGACATATAGACAGAGAGTGAGAGACACAGACAGGCAGAATAGGAATGGCAGTGAAGTATTGAAGTGACACCAACCCCACCCCCACCTGCAGACATGGACAGGCATTGGGGTGTGCCTTTGGTTCATTGGCCATAACACTCATGCCATTTCACCTCACCCTACCCTGCAGACACAGACAAGAGTCGAGGTGTGCCTTGGGGTTTTGGAACTTTACACTCGCCCCATCCATATAGAAATATGCTGAAATGGGTACAGCATAAGAGAATGAAGTTAACTTGGAGCTGAAGAGTCAAAGGCACACCTCAAAACCTGTCACTGGCTGTAGGGTGAGGGTGGAGTTGAAAGGCGTGAGCATTACTGTTGACAATCCCAAGTCACACCCTGATGACTGTCAGTCCCTACAGTGCAGGGTGTTATGGTCAGAAACCCTAATGCCCTGGGTGTTTCTTGGTATTTTCACTCCAAGTTTTCAGCATGGTCTTTTTGTGACCCAACCGCATGAACAGTGACACTATCAGTTCATTAGCTGAAAGGAGATTTTGCACAGCAACTGTGCCATTTGGCACCACAGGTGCAAAAACACATTTTGAACAGGATGTAAAAAATGACAGCTATACATTTCTTGCTTCAGTAACTGCACAGCACATCTGTTGCATGACCTACTTATTGACATTTTATATCTGCTATGCAATGGACTGCTGCTATAGCTGTATGGCTGAGAGGGACCTGGGGGTGGTGGTGGATGTCAAGATGAACAACTCAGAGACTTGCAAGAGGGTAGCAGCTAAGGCTACGATGCTGGGATGCATCACTAGGGTGATCACTTCAGAAGGAGGGAAGTGATGCTCCCTCTGTATAACTGCTTGGTGAGGCCACACCTTGAGTACTGCATGTAGTTTTGGAAGCCACACTTAAAGAGGGACATTAAATTCCTGGAGAGGGTCCAGAGAAAGGCAACCAAAATTATCTGGGGCTTGGGGGAAAGGACCTAAGGGGAGAGGCTCAAAAAGCTGAATATATACACGTTGGAAGAGAGAAGAGATGGGAGACATGATAGAGGTTTTCAAGTACATGAAAGGGGTAAGCAGGGGTGGCAAAGTCATGGTGCTCCGAAGGAAGGAGGGAGGGCAACTAGAGTGCATGGGTGGAAGCTGGAGGGGGGATACTCAGGGGAGAAAGGAGGAGATGCTACTTCAGTGAGAGGGTGGTAGAAACATAGAATGCACTGCCCGGGGGACTGGTGGAGGCAGAGACTGTGGAGGGGTTCAAGAGGGGGTGGGACTGGTACAGGGGAAGGGTTGTGGAAGCAAAGTCCAGTGAAGTGGGAATACCCTAGACTGGGAACGGAGAAGCCCGAGAGGGTGGGGGGGTGCAGCAAGGTCAGCTCCCAGGGTGGGGACTGACCAAACAAGCAGAAAGCCCACTGTTCCTATTCTGCTGGCATTTTTGTATGTTAGTATGGCGGTATGCTTACTACACCAACATCATGAACCATAAAACAGATGACTGCCATAACTAGGGAGGCAGTATAGTACAGTGGTTTAAGGCTCTTAAAGGAGTAGTCCACCCAGAATTTGCAAAAAACATATGTTATGCAGAGTGTTTTGATAGGTATGTTAAATCCTAGTGTGTCCTTCCCTTTGACTGCTATTAGAAGTTTTTGCTAAATTAGCCTGCTAGCTGTATGGTAGTTTTACGACCCCTGGGGATTTCCATCACAATCAGGTTTATTGGCTTTCTTTTTCCTATGGTGCACCCTGTCTCATGTGACAGTGATGTATCCAGGCCCTTAGATTTAGCATGTGCACAGAAAACAGCTGGTAAATAGCTCTAATTCATTATTTGTGTTTTCGGTGTGTGTCAGGTCTAGCTAGCAGTAGTAAGTATCTTTATTTTAAAATGTTATTTTATTAAACTACACACAACAATAAAAAGCATAGAAATTGCCCCAGATTATGAATGCAATAATTAGTAAAGACTGTAGCTGTTTTCTTACAGAACATCTACTCAAGTATTTGCTAAACCATAAATGTAGGTATCATCATTCTACTAGAAGGAACTGTGAGTTAGGGCTGATTTTGCTCTGTGACATGACTTTTATTTATTTTTTTGTTTGCTTTTTTGTTACAAATGTGAAGTGTTTCTTTAATAAAGTATAAAAATATGTATGTGTGAGTTATTTCGTTTGGAGAATATTTGTTTCATAATTTGAAAAAGTTTGATACACTAAATGTATAGTGCAGGGAACCATTGTAAAATGGAATCAAATGTGTAGCTGGAATAGTCACTGCCATCTTATTGCTTTCATGCCATACCACAGGCAGGAGAAAACTGACTTTAAAGTATTTTTCTGTTTCTAGGCTGCAGCTTCCTACCATACACTTCGTTTGTAAAAAAAAAATGATCTTGTCACAGACCACAATCAGCAAGAACTACTAACAAAATGCTGATACCTACATTTACAATTTAGCAAATACTTGAAATGTAACTGAGTGGGGTTTCTGTAAGAAAACAGCTAGAGTCTGTTAATTATAGCATTTTATAGCATTGATGATCTGGGCAGTTTCTGTGCTTTTTTGGTTGTGTATAGTTTGATAAAATTAAAACTTTTAAAATTAAAATACTCCAGCTAGCTAGACCTGATGCACATAGAAAACAAAAACAGTGAATTAGAGCTATTTAGTAGCTGTTTTACAGAAACCCCAGTTAGCTTGCTCCCTGGATAAGAACACAAAGCTCTGCTGTTGTGAACTGATTTTAAAGTAGTGCACATGCTAAATCTAAGGGCCTGGCTACATCATTATCACATTAGACAGGGAGCATCGTAGGAGAAAGAAAGCCAATAAACCTATTTGTGATGGAGATCCCCAAGGGTCATAAAACTACCATACAGCTAGCAGGCTAATTTAGGAAAAACTCCAAATAGCAGGCAGGGGGAAGGACACACTAGGACTTAACATACATATCAAAACATTATGCATAACATATGTTTTTTGCAAATTCTGGGTGGACTACTTCTTTAATTGCAAATCTGGAGATCTGGGTTTGAATCCCACAGCCCCCACAAAAAAAAAATGAAAATTTTCTTACACAGCTAATTAGCACTAACTGCTTATAGAATGCTGATACCTACATTCACAGCTTAGCAAATACTTGAAATCTAACTGAGTGGGGTTTCTGTAAGAAAACAGCTAGATTTGTGTTAATTATAGCATTGATGATCTGGGCAGTTTCTGTGCTTTTATGGTTGTGTATAGTTCGATAAAATTAAGTTTTAAAATGGAAACACTCCTGCTAGCTAGACCTGACACACACAGAAAATAAAAATAGTGAATTAGAGCTATTTAGTAGCTGTTGTCTTACAGAAACCCCAGTTAGCTAGCTCTCCCCTGGACTGGGAAGGGATAAGCCCGAGAGGGCGGGGAGGGCAGCAAGATCAACTCCCAGGGTGGGGACTGTCCAAAGGAGCAGACACGAAAGCCCACTAGGCCTATTCTGCTGGCATTTTTGTATGTTAGTATGCTTACTACACCAACATCATGAACCATAAAACAGATGACTGCCATAACTAGGGAGGCAGTATAGCACAGTGGATTAAGGCTCTTCTCTGCAAATCTGGAGATCTAGGTTTGAATCCTACAGCCCCCACACAAATGTGGAGTATCTTTTTAAGAAAATATAAAATACTGTGAAATGATTTTAAAGTAGTGCACATGTTAAATCCCACTGCCACATTCAAGACATCATACCCTACATACTTACCACATATAAACTCAACTATATTAAAAAAATAATTCTAGGCACTTTTTTTTTACCAGGAGAGACACACTAAGCAGAAAGCTTGTTTACAGGTGTGACATGGGAGCACAAGGAAGTTAAGTGATTTGCGCAGGGTCACACAGTATGCAAGTGGGGGCTGTGGGAGTCAAACCCAGGTCTCCAGGTTTGTAGCTCAGAGCCTTAAACCACTGCCTACTTAACCATTTACAACATGGTTACACTTATATATAATACATACTTCTCAAACTTGAAAGTAAAAATACACTTTATCATCAAAGTCTGTATTTACCAAGTACTGTCCCCATGTTTAAAATAATTTGAACCCCCCCAAAAAATGTGCCCTGACATGAAACTGCATGTTTAACTGTAAAGACAATTAAAAATTGTATTTATAAATGCATTACTAACACCAATGTTTCATGATTAAAACAATTTCAACCCCTCCCCCATGAAAGATTGCATTCTGGAAAAATTGCCTCGGCAAGATGCTATTAAAAAAACCTGAAAAACAGGTTTAATGGAGTGAATGCTGACATCCTATTTCTAGTGCCCATGATAAAATAAAAAATAAAGATTTGTTATGTCAGCTTTGATCAGAATAGCTTTTAAAATCACCAATTGTTTTCTTGTTCAATGTTTTCTAATACATCTCAAACTTAAAAGAAATAACATACTTTATCATCAAAGTCTGTTTTCAGCTTCCTACCATACACTTCATTTGTCAAAAAAAATGATCTTTTCACAGACCACAATCAGCACTAACTACTAACAGAAGGCTGATACCTACATTTACAATTTAGCAAATACTTGAAATCTAACTGAGTGTGGTTTCTGTAAGAAAACAGCTAAAGTCTGTTAATTATAGCATTTTATAGCATTGATGCTCTGGGCAGTTAGATCTGGGTTGGAATCCCACAGCCCACAAAAAAAATGAAAATTTTCTTACACAGCTAATTAGCACTAACTGCTTATAGAATGCTGATACCTACATTTACAGCTAACAAATACTTGAAATCTAACTGAGTGGGTTTCTGTAAGAAAACAGCTAGAGTTTGCATTAATTATAGCATTGATGATCTGGGCAGTTTCTGTGCTTTTATGCTTGTGTATAGTTTGATAAGATTAAAAGTTTTAAAATTGAAACACTCCTGCTAGCTAGACCTGACACACACAGAAAATAAAATAGTGAATTAGAGCTATTTAGTAGCTGTTGTCTTACAGAAACCCAGTTAGCTAGCTCTCCCTGGACTGGGAAGGAGAAGCCCAAGAGGTGGGGGCAGCAAGGATGTACTTACCAAGTACTGTGCCTATGTCTAAAATAATTTGAACTCCCCGAAAAAATGTTCTGTGACATGAAACTGCATGTTTAACTGTTAAAACAATTAAAAATTGTATTTCTAAATGCATTACTAACACCAATGCTTTCAAAGTTTTTAAACTATTAAAGACAAATTATATATAAACTATACATGTATAAAATGTTTAAGAAAAACATGTGGCTCTTACTGTAAATTAGAATGTGTGTCTAGGTCTCCTTCTGAGGCCCCAGGTGGCTCTGATAATCATTTGTTCCAAAGGATTTTTAAGTCAATTTGAAGGCATTAAATATCTTCTGTTTTGTTCTGTTCTGTTCTCCACTGCACAGGCATGGCTGTTGGTTGATAAGGTCCCAAACTAGTGTATTTTGTTACAGCATGATAGAGCTATCTCATGCCGCTCCCACATGAATCAGAAATAGTTTGGGGTGGAGGCAGAGGCAGAGGTGGATCTTACTCCAAAAAAAAACCTAATGCTGCCTCCCACTACTCAGGTTCCAGTTCTTGTACCACCCATTTAAGAAAGAAAATAGTACCCTGCAACCTTTGACTAACATGAAAGTGTATTTATTTGAGGGCAGAAAACATTGCTTGGAGAGGGTAAGGTGGAAGAGACTGTTTACACATTCAGTCAGTTCCACGGACAGAAAACATGACATCACTTCTTTTGTACATACAAAATGTCTGCGGGCTATGCCCACAGCCGTAAAAATGATCTGGGACACAGATCAAAATATACCAGGAGGAAACAAAATAACCCCGCCAAATCTCAAAATGCACTGCTCAGCACCTCTCTCTCACTGGCATTCAGTGACGCTCAGCATGAGCAGAAATTCCACAAGTGAAAAGCTCATCATACCAGGGCCAGCAATTGTTAAAATCCAACAGCAGAGTAGTCTGAAATCGGGGGCCACACCTAGTAGACCTCCACCACAGCTCTCCCAAAAGGTCCCACAAGGAGCCGGCACTGCAAAGAACAAAACCAGAGAAGACAGAGCTGTAGTCCATGTTAGTAAACCACACCACTCACATGCCAGAGATAAAACACTCAAACTGAGTTGGTGTTCCAGATGAAAAAAGTTCAAAGATGAACTAGACCTCCAGACAAACGGCTTTAGCCAGCAACTAGCAGTTATTCTTAAATTCCGAATTCCTCTGTCTCTGGCCAGCCTGCCTCCCAAGTCGGACCAGCTGGTGGCAAGTTCATGATACATCATTGAGTCCCCTGCAGGTGCGGACCTCCTCAAAATGGAGCCTCCAGATGAATGTTCACCTTCCAACCGTGACTGCAACACTCAACTGCAGTCGCTGTAATCATTCTTCCTGTTTCTCTCCTCCAGTGATTCTTCCACAACTTGCAGCACTGAAAAGTCCTTACTGAAAACAAAAAAGTCTGGCTCCTACACTACGCTCACTTACCCGATCCTACCTAACACTTTGCCCTGACCCAGAGTTCCTTGGGCCCCCTGTGGATGATTGCCATCTTCCTTGACTCTAGCCTTCCTTCTGACTCCTCATTTTCTGATGCACATCTGCCATTTGTTTGGTTAGCACTGGCACCTGTTCCTGGAGCTCCTTTTTATGGGTCTTTGGTTGGGGTACCTCTCTACTGAGGTGTCAGTCTGGTGCTTGGGTCATGTAGTGTAGAGCAGGTGGGTACTCTAGGTCAGTAGGGGTGCCTGGAATGCAGTTCATCTCAGGCCACCACCACGATCCAGCCAGGTCTTCTTGTGTTCACCAGTCCCTCTAGGAGGGAGGCATCTGCAGGGGCCAGGGTGCCAGACCACATCATCGAGGGAACACCTGTGTGTTGCACACAGATAGTGGCTTCTTCTGCTGTCTGGACAGTCCCCAAAATTCAGATGGGCTTCTGTTTGAAGTCCAGGAAGGACTCACCTGGTTTCTGCAGTGGAAGTATCCTGAGGTCCCTTCTCAGAGCATCACTCTGCACCCTCTTAATATATTTTCCCTTAAATAGAGTCTTATACACTGTCTTGGTCCACTTGCTGTATGGCTTTCAATGCTTCCTGTAGGCTCAGTGAAAACTCTCACAGGCTTTCTTTGTGGCTTTGGGTGTGGGCAAAGAATCACATCTTCAGCTCTGAAGAGGTGCGATCGTTGAAGGTACAGCTCAGCCTCAACAGAATCTGATCAGTTGTAGCTCGTTCCTTTTTTGGCCAGGTGATAACATCTTAATGTGCTGCTCCTTCCAACTAACCAGTCAAAATCTCCATCTTCTGGTGTTCTGGGATGTGGTACAGCCAGAACATTGCCTTCAGCTTTGCCCTGAATTTTGTCAAGTTAGTTGCTTTGAGGTCAGTGGGGTGACCAGTGTTTCTCGGGAGCCACGAGGCATTGAAGTATTAAGGCATCATGAGTGGTGACTGCCAAACTGGGATTCCATCCCTGGTCTCATCGTCGTTGGAGCAGGAACTACTGGGCTTCAGGATCTTGAAGGCTGTCTGTGAAACTTGGGCCTGCTTTGGACTCCAAAATCCTGCTAACTATGCCAAATTCCCCCGTGGGGAGCAGATGATGGTGAGGTTTGTTTCTTGTTTAAAGGAGAGGCAGGCATGACTTTCTAGATGCAATGAAATAATTTATTTGAACAGCCACAACAGGAACAAAAAAACAGTTCCTCCAACAATTACAGAATACTTACACTCTATAAGGACCACCTATAGCCCTATGTCTGCAGACGTCAAAGTTACTAATACCATAAGTACAATACTATAAACTGAACATCCTGGCCAGGAGCAACTGGCAATATACCAATTCAAGAACAATTATAAGTCTAATCAAGCTTGAGGCTAGTGTGCACTAAAGTACCAGGTCGACCGATCAGTCTTGTTGGCCAGTAGAAGAACTTGGACAACTCTGTGGTAAGGTGAGTGAGAACCTTGGCAGAGGAGAGGTAACTGAAGAAGCAGGAGGAATGAAGAAGATGAACGACAGTCATTATAGAAAGCTGAAGACTGGGGGACTTTCCATGATGCAGGTGTTGAAGAAGCAGGAGGGATGAAGAAGGTGAAGAAGGATGGTCACTGTGGAAGGCTGAAGATGCTAGGAAACTTTCGATGATGCAGGTGATTGAGAAGGCAGGAAGAAGGATGACCCTGAGGAAGATCTTTTGCCACTGCAGATGTCTCCTGAGAAGGTAACTGAAGGACTACCACCCAGCTGATGAAGAAATAGCTAAGACCACCTGAAGAGAAAGCAAAATAACAACATGGCAACTCCCTATTGACCATACAGTGTGGGAGAGGGGGCTCACTACCACTGAGCCAGATTGGCTCCAAGGCTAACTATAAAGGGGTTCACTAGCTATTGCTATTCTGGCTACTCCAGACTTTGGCATTTTGCTGCTCCCAGGGCAGTCTTTGTGACTCAGATGTTAGATGGGCAAAGATCCGAAGGGCATCAGCTGGCTGTATGGGAAGCAGGAGAAGACAGGTCGCTGTGGACTGATGATGAAGCTGCAAGCTGGAACTTGAAGTCATTAGGTGCACTGGCTCTGGCAAGGTACTGAAGGAAGAAGCAAGATGCAGGTTCTGTTCTGGCAGCTGGACGTTGATCACTTCACATCGAACTGGCCCAGGTGGCTATAGGGGCTAATACACTAGGCTGGGTTTTATAGGCAAACAGTTTCATTCTTAGGCGAAACAGTTCAGTTCACAGGAGGTAAAACTTGTATTAGCAAACACAGTTCAGTGTAAGGTGAACAGTTCAATTCCTAAGGATGAAATAGTTCCACTTGTAACAGCCTCTTTCAGACTCACCTCAGCTGTTTCCGGGGCCCTCTGATCTTCCTTGGACACACCTCAAGGGGGCTGGCCTAGGTTTTCTGACAGACAAGTGGTCTGGGAGCAACAGGTGCGCATGGTGCCTCCACCAGGGGTAGTGATAGGGAATACTTATAGATAAATTGCAGGTTAACACCACCCAGGAAAATATAGTAACTACCCCCCACTGTACCTTCCCCACCCAACAACAATTTCCCCTTTTCACAATGAGTCGCAGTGCCAGAATGTAACATTAACGATTAACAGTTTTTATTTTTGGGGAAGTGGGAAAAAGGAAGAAAAACAGCGTAACAACTTTAACAACTGATGCAACACTTTTACCTCACACAATCCCCACCTCCCACCAACGGATGCACCCAGCTTCCCCATGGCAGCTGCTCACATGTCTATTAAGTCCCTTGGGTGGGTACCACACCACGTGAAGAAGACGCTGGGGATCTTTCGTTGTGGCCCAATAACTTTTAACAGATGCACAAACTTCTAAACCTTTTGCCTGGGCACACTTTTAACCTTGGCACAGTCCTGCTCAGGGCTTAAACCCCTTTATTCCGACTAGCCAGCAAGCTAAACAAAGACTTCCCCAAAGCAGCAGCCTGGGGTAGGTACAGTTCTGAAGATTCTTAGGGGGTTTTGGACATACTTGATTTCATAGTACCATGCTGATGTTAGGAATTGACCTTGCAACAAACAGTCACTGGCTGAAGCAATGATGAAAGCCAGTCTTCAGCTGCCAGGCCTTTCCAATCTTCATCCCTGGGGGCCTTTGTGTCAGGTGTTCACCTGGCAGGCCTCAATGACTTCTGCTCAAAGGATTCTCTCCTGGTCTGGGTAGCCTCTCCCCACCTGGAAATGCACTTACAAATCACTTTCATCTTAACTGGCAGACACTGTGGATTTTAGGTAGCAACCTTTACATTCTCTGAGAGCCACTTGTAATTTTAAATGACACTTTCTGCACTGCAGGAGAGTCCACTCCTACTGGCAAATCATAGAAATCTCACAGCAGCAAATATCTCACAAACGTGGGTCCAACTCTTAGCAGTAAATGCTCTCAGTCACTGGCTCACTCTCTGAAACAAAATCCACACACTGCAGCAACATTCATTGGCCACAGGTTCAAATCTCAAAAGCAACTTCCCCTCACTGTGGCAACCCTCCTTGGCCACAGGTTCAAATCTCAGAAGCAACTTTCAAAGTCTCCAAAGCAGGTTCCACTCACTACAGCTACTTTACTCAGCCACAGGTTCAAATCTCACCCAGAGAATCTCTTTCACATAGGTACTCTTATCCATGGGGCTAACTTGTTTCTCCAGGTGCAGTGCAGTTTGTCCTATACTGAGGCCAACTAGGTTGTGGAGCAAACACACAGGTCGTCAGGGCTAGCGAGCCCACAGCATTATCTCTTCTTGCTTCTGGCTGGGTTCATAGCCTCCAGCCAAAGACCCCTTCTCGTGGGCAAATAGTCCTATTTATTAGCTAGCCAGCAGCCCTTTCTCATTGGCTGCCTCACTTGTCCAACTGGGCAAATTAATATTAATTAAACATACTTGACGCCCTATTGGTTCTTCAATGTGCGCCAAGAATAGTCCCTGGTTTTCCTCCCACAAGTCTTTTTTCCAGTCCCAGAAGTCCTCCGGGCATAATACTGGCTGTTGGTTGGCTGAAACAGGGGGAAGAGGTGACCAACATGGCTGCTGAATTCTCAGCCCAACAGAGTCTCACTTTATAAATATATATTGCAGCCACACCAAATAGTTTTAAAATGTATTTCCCAATATCCATTAGTAGAACCACTGCCCACTCACCCACATGCAGAGTTTTAAATTTTCATTCAACTTTAGCCTGTCATGCTGCCTAAACACTGTCCCCTCAGGCAGCAGGCAGGATCATTAATATTCATAAGCCTCTCATGAATTATTTATGAGCAGAGCCTAACCGTCAATTGGTGCTCTCAAAATGAACATTTTTGGGCTCTCTTTTTGCCACCTCCTTGTCTCTGGACCCTGATTTACTAATCCTGGGTGTCAGTAGCATGGAGGAGCCTTCTACGGGCCGCACTTCTGCACATTCACGGACTGCTGGCATGCATATTTATGCAGCAGCAGCGTGGCAGTTCTGTGTCTCCACTCCTCCTGCCCCATTCACAACAGAAAACACATCAGGGGCTGGCAGAGCCCGGACACACTAGACAAGCATCCGCCAGGGACCACCAGAAAGCCCTCCGGTCCCGATCCAGGCAGCCACGGGACCGGAGGAAGAACAGGAGCTCCCGAGGGCACAGCCCCATAGGTAAGCCCAACAGAGTTGGGGGCTTACACACTGCTAGGGGTGCTAGGCATACTAAAGCACAGTTCAGATTTGCAGGAGTGTCAAGTGTTACCAGCACAGTTCAGTTCAAGACAATTCACTGTAGTTCACATAGAAGAACAATCCCATCCAGGGCAAAATAGTTCAGTCCTGGGGGTTCTATGCACCCTAAAGCAAGGTTCAGGTTGGTAGGGGAAATATAGAAAAACATTTCTGTTTGTGGGGCAAGCAATAAGCAGGCACACTAGCCACAGCAAAACAGCCTGTAAGGACCCTCCTCAAAATGTGCACTGTGCCCTTAAATATATCTATTCTCAGACCTAGATGCACCTTTGCTATTCTCTTGTGCCACTTCCATGCCTCCAGACCCTGATTTACTAATCCTGGGAATCGGGAGCATGGAGGGAGCTTACGGGGCTGCAGCAGCGGTGAGAAAATGAAGATGCACTTTTGCACATGCATAAGCATAGAGGGCCTGCTTTACGGGAAAAAAATGACTCTCAATTCATTTTTACTTAATTTTTAATTTTATTTTTTTATTTTTAAAATCTGTCACCCATAACCTATTTTCTAAGTGCAATTATACCCTCCAGGGTGGATAGTATTGAGCTATATGCACCCTTCAAGGGGCTATAATGTCCTCTGCCTGTGGCATCAGGCCCGATTTACTAATCCTGGGAATCGGGAGCATGGAGGGAGCCTTTATGGGGCTGCAGCAGTGGTGAGAAAACGAAGATGCGCTAGGGACTGAACTATTTTGCCCTGGATGGAATTGTTCTCTATGTGAACTACAGTGAATTGCCTTGAACTGAACTGCGCTGACCATGGTGTGCTGTTGGAGTGCCTGTGGATTTATTGTGGGCTGTCTGGAACAGTCCTCAAATGGTTTCAGTCTTACCTCACAGACAGGTTTCAGAGGGTTGCCACTGGAATTTATTCCTCTGGCGCTCACTTCCTGCCTTATGGGGTACCGCAGGGTTCCATTTTAGCACCCATGTTGCTTGCAGTGTACATGCTGCTATTGGGAGATATCATTAAGCGATACAGTCTGGGTTTCACTGCTATGCAGATGATACTCAGCTGTATTTGTCCTTCCGCCGGGCAAGATGGTGCTCTCTCCATGCTAGACAACTGCCTTGCTGAAATCAGATTATGGATGAGTTCTAGCTGGCTGAGACTGAATCCTGATAAGACTGAGGTGTTGGTAGTGGACCCAGGTCATCCGGGGGGTTTGGGGGCTGGCCAACCACCGGGCTTATTGCTCGGTGGTATGTCGCTCACTACCTCTGATCAGGTACGGAACCTGGGCGTTATTTTTGACGATGGCTTGACCTTAAAATCTCAGGTATCAGCCGTAGTCAAATCCTCTTTTTATCATCTGAGGAATATCGCCCAGGTGAAACACCTGGTCCCACCGGGTGATCTGCCAACGTTGGTCCATGCCTTTATCACTACCCATCTTGATTACTGTAATTCCCTCTACCTAGGGTTATCTGGGGTTGATATCCGCTGCCTGCAGCTGGTGCAGAATGCAGCGGCAAGGCTTTTGACTGGGATCTCTAGATCCAGCCATATTACGCCTGTGTTCCGTGAACTGCACTGGTTGCCTGTTAGGTGGCGGATCACCTATAAGGTTGGTTTGCTAACCTTTAAAGCCCTACATGATCAGGGACCCGGCTACCTGAAAGATCTCTAGGTACCCGATTGCTCCCTCCGTCCTGTCCGCTCTGCCATTGAGGGATTGCTGGAGATTCCCAGGTTTGATTAAAACATCAGGATCCGTGCTTTTGCTTTTCAGCACCAACCCTGTGGAATTCTCTGCCTTGTTGGTTGAGAGAATGTCCAACCATCGAGAAATTCAAAATGGAGCTAAAGATGTATTTATTCAGTTTAGCATATCCTAGTTATGGTTATTAATTTATGATTGTTTTACTTTATATGTATATGTGATCTTTTTGTACAGCGCCTTGGTTCTGAAAGGTGCTTCAGAAATAAAGACAATTTGATTTGATTTAATTATGCCCCTGGGTGGACAGGTATAGCCCAATACCACTCACCCTGTTGGGTATTATTGCTTGTTTACAGGAAGGGGAATGTTGGCTAGGGCATAGGGAAATATCCCCTACTCTTGCAAAAAGTGCCTTGGGTTCTGTTGCATCCATCTGGGCACCCACCAGGACAACACCAGAGACGAGCAGAAGGGACCTTGGTTTAAAGTCTTATTCAAAGATATTTGACTCGACAGTACTGCGTTTCCCGAGTACTGCACTTGGGTGCCAGTGCTTATCGTATGAGCCCAATTCCAGTGTGGAACTAGTACACATGATCTTCTGGCTCAGAGGCAGATGTGCTTCCAACAGAGCCACGCTAAAACAAGGTTTATTGGTTTAATAACTGTGTTTGACAAAGTAATGTCATAGCTGGGCTGACCTGAGTAAGAGAGTATAACTCTCTAATGCTAATCTCAAAAACTTTTTTAGTCCAACAAAATTTTTTTTTTTGTTTGTTTGTTTTTTCAGTAACTATGTTTACACATACACAGTCTGGGTGACATTGATAACAGTGAGTCTAGGTCTCACAATGAAGAAGCATGCACTAGTGACTACACACGTAAACTTGACAAAACTTGATAAACAGGTTTTAGACTGGATCTGAGGAAGCCCTTTTGCACAGGCAGTGTGATAAGGATGTGGAGTGAGTTACCTACCTCTGTGGTGGAACCTAGTTGCTTAGTAGCCTTGAAGAACCATCTGGATGCCTTTTTCAAGTTGAAGGGTACAACAGTTATATCTGCTAAAATGGTGTGGGAAGAGAGTCAACATGCTCATCTCCTTCTGTTCCTGCACGGTGTATTGTATAATGTGTCTTTCATACAAACTATATCTTGAAGAACTTCAAAATTCAAGGTTTGTTCTGTTGCTTATTGGTATCCTTTGATCATCTGTTCATTTTTTTCAAGATTTAGTAGGTGGCAAGGGTTTACTGGTGTGGTTTTATTCCCTCACCTCTGGCCGCCTCTTTTTCTTATAAGAATTGTAATGTTGAAGGAAAACTATACCCTCTTACCTTGTAAATTTTATTTGTTTCCATGCCTACACCCAACTCTTATCCTGTAGCTGTTAGGGATACATGTAATGGCTTTAGTTAATTTTCATTGTTCATACTAGTGCCTGTAACTTCCTGGGGGTTTCCATTTTCTGGTTGTTGAAATCTCACTGTCCATGACAGCTCAGCATATGAGAACATGATGTGAAACACCCTTTAGACTGTACAGTATGCCTGTCTGCTTAATTAGATTTCAACAAAACTAGTCGCAGCAAGGAGTGAAATACAATATTTACCTTCAGGTAGCTTTGCAAACTGTCTGAGTTTCTAACCAAGGGTTTTCCCATTGCTTTCAATTTGTGTGTTTCCAGAGGATTGTTTTCAGGATATTTGTACTTTCAGGGTAGAGATACATAGTATGAATGGGTGATTTGACATCATGTTCTCATATGCTAATGTAGCTCTCATGGAAAATGAGATTTCAACACCCGTAACAATGGAAACCACCAGGATAGTTACAGGGGCCTAGCATGCACAGTGAAAACAAAGTAAAGAAACACGTATGTCCCCATCAGCTACAGGAAAAGAGTTGTCTGTTGACAAGGAAACAAAATGTATAAGACTTGAGGGTGTAGTTTTCCTTTAAGTATTACTATCGCTTTGGCTCTGCTTGTAATATTTTTCTGTAAAGCGCCTTGAGTAATTGTAAGGGTGCTATAAAGAAATAAAGATACTAATACAGAAGAGGGGTTGGAGAGAGAGTTGCTGCAGTTTTTAGCATACAGATTCAAAGAGCACAGAGGAAGAGGAAGAGGAAGGAGAAATTACAGAGAGGCTAGCATGGGGGGTCAAGTGACTTGCTGAGGGTCACACAGTGAGTAAGGGATGGTTTGCAATGGCAAGTTATAAGAAACTGTTGATTTACTAAGTCAAAGGATTTGGACACATTAACAAAAGTAGACCCAACAAACTGGCCAAGGGTTGTCCTTTGTTGATTATCATAACAAATCAACACCCTTTAAGTCAGTCAGAATTTGTGTCTACAGTGCCTTTGAAGGAGCACAAAGGTATGCAAATGAAGGGATTAGGGCCCTCTACCCCAGCACTATGCGTGCTGTCACCTTACTGAGTGCTGTGACCCTGTCATGCTTTGTTGAGGTTTCTGACACTGACAAGCAAAAATAAATGATGAAATACTAGAGAAAACTACAACAGGTAAGTCACCTTGCTATAATAAGGACAATATTTGGTAGTGGAAGTTAGTGATCTAGCATAATGTTACTGGAACCATTGATAATCACATCGACCTTTGGCCTCAGTCTTAATCTACTAGGCCCAGTGCCACTATGCGTCACCTGGAATAAACCTCCTGTTCAATTTGCCTCTTCGCCACTTACCTATCTCTTAAATCCCTCCTAACTGAACTTTTCACCCTTCCCACACCTCCATTAGCCTTTCTGTGCTGGTAGCCAGAGCTAACTGTATCTGTTCTTCAGCATTCAGTACTCTGGCACCTGCTGTCACCCTGTGATAGGGTGGATGATGTGCTGAGAAGAGCAACCAAGTTGATGCAGGGGCTGGGGGAGAAATCATACGAGATACAATTGAGGGATCTTTACACGTACACCGTGGACACAAAAAGGGAGATGGGGGCATGATTGAAATAGAAACACAGAAACATAGACTTTGATGGCAGATAAGGACTGCTTGGCCCACCCAGTCTGCCCATTTCCCTACCTATCGGATAAGCAGTAGATCCTAGTTTTACCAACAGCCTACTTCCTCCTACCTCCCACTAGAATTGCCTTATGTCTGTCCCATGTATTCTTAAATTCCCCCACTGATTTTGATGACACAACCTACTCAGGAAGGCCTTTCCAGGTGTCCACCACCCTCTCTGTGGAAAAAAATACTTCCTCACATTGCCCCTGAGTCGTCCCCCTTCTATCTTTAAATTGTGCCCCTTTGTTCTTGCACATCTCTTTTTCTGAAAGAAATGTGTGTATATCTCCATGGGATTAACAACAGGAAATGCAAGGAACTGTTGACACTTAGTACAAAGATATATACAAGGGGGAATCTACTAAAGCTGGCAGGGGAAGGTTTGGGAGGGATGTCCACAAGTAATTCACAGAAAGAGCAATGGACACATGGTATGGACTGCCAGAGGAGGTCTGTGTCAAAACAGTGAGCGGATTTAAGCATGGGTGGGAAAGGCACAAAGACATAATAAGGACTGGCCTGGAGTTAGTGTAACAGGGAGGGAAAAGGGAGGAGGATGGTCACTAGGGCAATCACAAGATTAATAGGTAGATTCGGCAGACTGGCTGGGCAGTGGACCTTTTTCTGCAATCATGTTCTTTGTTTCTATATTTCTGCTGTCCTCCAAGGGGTGACATTGGTGTCGGCTTTGAAGTAAGATGCCCACCTACCCTCCTGGCCAGAAGGAAGGGGCAGATTTGGTAACCAAAATTGCTGAGGTAGGGCTATAGCACTAAAACAGGGAGACTGCAAAATAAGGCCAGTGGTGGTGAAGATCTGACTGCCAATCAAGACTGATCAAGCACACACACACACAGCATTTGTGTGGGGATATTTTCTGATCCTTTGAGAGCTGGTATTCTCTTTGAGTCCTTTTTCATAAGCGGAAGCTATTCAGGCACTAGGTTTGTCATAGCTGAATTTAGATTGGCTGCTTTCTGCTTTTTTTGAATATGTGCCATTGCTGATCCTTTAGACATGGTCCACCATTTGTTTCAAAATTATCTAATTGTCAGTGGCTGGCCTCTCAGTTCCTTTTTCTGCATTGGTTTGAAATATTTGATTGGAGTAGATACAGTACTTGCTCTTCCACTAGAAAAAGGAAACAAATTGGGGCATTTAAGCAAGCAATAACACATGACGAGGTGTGGTTTATCGCCTGATAAGAGCATGCCCAGGGGTGTACTAAGGCACGAGGTGCTTGCGCCGAGTGCCTTATGCCACTGGGCGTGCTTTTATCAGGCGATAAACCACACCTCGGAGTGTGTTATTGCGCTTATAAAATGGGCACTCTAGTAAAGAAGTTAATTGAAAAAACAGAAAGTAGAAAGTGGAAATAAAAAAAAGTATAAAAATATGAACAGTAAAAAAATAATAAAAAGTAGTCCCTGCCATTGTGTTTTACTGGAGATGTTTAATGTAGGTGCTTGACTAGTCTTGTGTCTACAGTCCCCAAGTATCAGTCACACACAGAAAATATTCAAACCATGTTTTACTTCACACACAGACACATATTCAAACCCATTTTTTTTTTTATATTTCTTACTTTGCGCAGGCTGTTTCAGTTACAGGCATTGAATCACCAAGACAGTTTCAGTTGCAGGCATTGAATCACCGAGACAGTTTCAGTTGCAAGCATTGGGAATTGACATTTGCAGTGTTTCTTGGCTCTGGCCCTTCCGTTCCCGAAAAATGAAAGCCATTTTTTTAGGTTCGACATTTTACTGTGTTTATTTAAATTAAATGGCTTGCTGACTGGGAGCGAGCATGTCCCTCAGCAGCCACCGTACAAACTCATTTTGTGCTTCACATTTAAAGAAATAATGGTAATTCATGCTGTGTGGAGTTTTTTTTTTACTTTAGTTTTGTGTCGGATGTTGCGAGGTGACTGGGAGAATATAGATTAACGTGGTAACCATTACCGCTCGCTTTCAAATGCTGGGAGGAATCAAGACATGGATGTACAGTGCACTGGCCAGGGGCAAACGGGACATAAAAAAATGAACAGGTATCAAGTCTGGAGACTGGAGAGTTTTTGGTGGTACAGGAAATTTGGGGAATGTTGTGTTCTTTTGTGTTGGCGGTACACTGGTGCCACTCTCCTGGTGCAGCGGTTGTGGTTCTGTTGCTCAGTAGGTGACGGGCTGCATTGGGAGAACGGTGCCATGCATTAATTTTTTTATGTGCTTTGTTTGGTTGCCATGAGTAGTGCCGGTTGCCTAAGATATCATGTGATAAGGACACGGGTTTTAAGAGCAGTTAGCCAATCAGATTAGTTGATTTTAGATGCCCATTTTATAAATGGGAATAAAGCACACAATAAATTCACCACCAGTTTTGTCAGTTTATTTCTGTCTGCACTATAGCACCCATCCGATTTCTGTAATCAACACAGTCCTTGTTTAACTGTTCAGTTTTACTGAGTCCCAACCAAAAAGAAATAAGCCAGTCAGGTTTAGACTAGGCACACCCAGTCAGTGGCATTCAGTCCACCTTACAAATAGTAAGGAATTTTTGCAGTACACACATATGTATAAGCACACACACGCGCGCGTGCACACACACACACACACACACACAAAAACACTTTGTTACTGTCTGTCTATCTTAACATGTTGACTATTTACACATGCTGAACCAAACTAGAATGTGTTATCATTTTTAGTATTCACGTTTTTCTATTCCCACTTTTTGCCCATCTAGACTGGACAATCTGTCTACCTCCTCACAACTCTACTGATATACTCTACAGACTGCTCCCTTTCCCACAACAAGAACCGTGCTGGTGGCACAACCAGAGACCAGTACAGCTTGGAGAATCATCTAGTCCTCATACACAGGAGGGACCTGATTTTACCCATGAAGGCCCAACCACCTCCCGACTGTGCATCAGATCTCCTGTGAGACAGCAGCACCCTCTTCAAGCTGATCACTGGGAGGCCTTAAAATAACAGGGGTCTCCACCTACCAATCCAGAAGCCAGATTGTGTCACGCCATGACACACTTGAGACCTGCTGGTCAACGGCTGGGAATCAGGTCCAGGAATTGAACCAGAGTCTCCAACATACATGCAGCCACACCACAGAGTCAGCAAGAATGGTTTCAGAAAGAATAGCTAATATATTTGGTATAGTCTAGTCATAGATTTACTTATCAATGCAATCTGCAAATTCTAATAATCACTGATGATTTTTCTTAAAAGGCAATCCATGACTGAAGCTGAAATAATTCTATAGTCTTTTGTAGATAGAATGCCCATCTGTCTAATTTACATCCTGATCAATAACATAAATGTTTTCATTAAGTCAATTTCATACTCAACTAAGCAAGATTGAAATAACATCCCGCTCACCCAAATTTTCTTCAATACAAAATAATTTCATTTTCATAACGTCTAGAAGAAGAATGTCCTACATTTTGGAATACCCTTCATCAGGGAGTCTGGTTATCAAGTTATACTCTTTCTTCCTTTTGTTTTAGATTTACCATCAGTGTACTTTATAGGTTGCGCTTCCTCTTACGTGCTGTAATGACTCACGTTTTGAAAATGTATCCTGTCTTTAAATAGCTCCTTTAGTAAGTGCATCTCTTTCAAAGGGAAGCTTCCTTTGAAAGAGATATACTACTAAAGGAGCTATTCACTACAGGATAACAAGACTCCCTGATGAAGGTATTCCCGAAACATAGGACATTCTTGGTCTGGATGTAATGAAAATAAATGTATTTTGTACTGAAGAAAATTAGGGTGAGCAGGCCATAATTTCCAGTCTTTGCTTCAGCTTTTTTTTTAGTTGTTTAACCAGGTATAGCACACTAAGCTGTAAGCTTTTTACAGGGCGACCTGGGAGCACAAAAAGGTTAAGTGACTTGCTCAGGGTCACACAGTATGCAAGTGGTGGAAGCTGTGAGGTTCAAACCCAAGTCTGGTCTGCTGGATGTCACCAGATTTGCAGCTCAGAGCCTTAGACCACTGCGCTATACTGCCTGCCGTCTTTAGTGGACTGTAGCCACTCCCTTAAAGTATGCTTTCTTTTTGTCTACTTTTCTGAGGTTTGGCTAAATCAGAGTTTTGGTCTTCATCTCAATTTCATATCCCCAGACACACATACACACACAACTGAAGTGTGTGTGTCTTACTGTGTGTGTGTGTGTGCCGCGTGTGTGGGCATGTGGTGTGCATGCAGGCTGGCTTGGACTGGCAGGTAGTAGAACTGGGGAAATGACCCTAAGCTAAGTGGGTCAATTTGAGAAGGTAGGCCACAAGAGCCATGCTGACTTCCCACCCCAAAATTCTAGCTCACATTTTTTTAAGCAGAGAGCCTCCCACCCAGACCAGCAGGCCTGTTAAATCTGATGACCCTGTCTCTGGGCCCCACCCCACAGCTGCCCTATACTCTTGCTACTCTTATTTTCTGCCTGACCTGCTAACATGGACACTTTCAAGCTCTCTAACATGCTTGCACTCGATTGTTCGAGAGCATGCGTAATCCCCATGTGCACTGAGGTGTTAGCAGTTTGGTCCACCTCCTCTTCATAGCAACAAACAGAAATGGTGCAGGTGTCAATGCAGTGGAAGGTGCATTAAAGGAAATGTCTGTCCCCTAACAAATCATTAAGAAACACAAAAAAAAGTGCACTCATACAGAAAATAACAATACCTCCATGCACTGGGGTAGTTGCCAATTTACTTCAAGTTGCTTGCAAATAAACACCAACACTGCAAAGAATGGAGAGCACACAGAACCAACCACTCTAGCACTTTCAATGTAAGGTCTTTGTCAGGGGCATCCAACTGCAAATGGGTCATGCTCACTGCAAATGCCTGGGTTCCATTGCCCACCTCAGTAGTCCACAATGGAGTTGGCAAACTTTGGAGAGCTCTCAGAGGCAATGAGGAAGGTGGATGATACTCCACATGAGCTGGCACAAGCCTTGGGACTGGGGCTTTGTGCAGTCCTGTGATGAGCATATCATCAGAGTTCTCCTGCTTGGAAGTCACAATAGTTTCAGGCTGAGATGGTCCACTGAAAACAGTTGTGAGCAAGAGCACTGAGTTTTTGCTAGGCAAAGTGGAGGCAGGGGTGACACTAGCAACTTTTGCAGTTCCACATCTAGTACATCTATTTGGAGGGCTATCATTTGTGGTGACATTTGGAACAGTCTCTGGTTTCACTGAGCAGATAATGGGGATTTTAGAATAGCTGTCTTGCAGCACAGTCTCAGAGTGCCCTTGCAGATGCTGGCAACATATCCACTGAAAAGGTCACAGGTGGACTGAAAGACAGCTTGACTGCTGGGTCATCAACTGCAGCCTGGATGCTGGATCCCTTTGGGTGCACTGCTAGGATCTCAGGAAATACTGGGCAATCCTCAGGCCATTAAGCCAAAGCCAGATGGGGAGTCAACACCGGGGTAGGGCCAAAAACTACAGTTGGTATAATCCAAATCCTAGAGGTTTTGGAAAGAATGCCGTAGATCTCAGGGTGTAGCCCTGCAACATCTAGGCATGGGGTATACAGATGTGTGGTGACCACATCATCTCCCTGATGCCAATGCAGTTTGCATTGCCTCACCAGCTCCTTACCAGAATGAAAAACAGGCTTATGCTGTTTCCACCATGCATTCTAAATCCCATTGCACATTAAGTTAATGGTTACGGTCCCTGGAAGCTCCTCCCGGTCTTTTCACCCCAGCCAAATGCTTAATGCCATGCTTATTAGACAATAGGGTAAGTATCACTCCCCCTTAGTCCAGATACGGTACACTGTTTCACTATGAAATGGTTGTAACCCTCCAGGGTGCAAAAAGCATAATCTCTGTGGTTTAAAAAGACACTGTCAGCCCCCTTAGGCCTCAAATTTTCCCAAGTTTAAAAACACATATTCTGATTTTTTGCATTTTGTAGAGACTGCTGATGCAGATGCTTGATTCTGATTCCTTTTTTTCTTTTAATGATCAATAAAGATTGCCCACCATACTGGTGTTGCCACACAAAAATGTGTTTGTTTACATTCCTTGATCAACTCCCACTGCCTCTTTTCTAGACCTGTGAACACCCTGATACAGTTTAGACACTCAATATGCAGTGGGAGGCGAGAAGACTATTGAGAGGCCACATAGGGTGCCACTTGTGTAGCTGACCCATGAAACAATTGAATAGTACAGGGCCCTCTTACTCAGCAGAGGGGCTGGCTGGAGTTCTAATAATCAGTTACTCAGGGACCACAAGCATAGGAACCTGAGGGGATACACTAATAGTGGCACACAAAGTCAATGAAGTGAATGCCCACACACAACTGGAAAGCAGAGACTTTATTCTTTTTAAGTTCAAAATACACAGTTCTCATGATATCACAGTCAATGGGCATAGTCTCCTGGAGATGTGAGTAGAACAGGCACAAGCTCACGGTATTTCACAATTAACACATCCCGCATGATCACACATCCTGGCATTTCCATACTTTATTCAAATGAAACACATAGAAGATCCACAGAATACTAAAGCTTGCTGGTACACCAGAACCTCTTCAATGAGCAGCAGCTGGGGCTGATACAGCATGGTGGATGAGCACCCAACCCTTTGTGGGTCATACGTTTGGGGGATCCTCAGCCTTATAGGTTAACACAAACAAGTTCAGAACTGCATAGACAGTAACACTTCTGTCTCAGGGTTTTTCAGGCTCTCTTATGGAGGGAAAACAGGGTATACTTATGGCTTCTTCAATGACCCAACTGGTCTTCCTTAAGAGAAAACTCTGCGATGGCTGCTGCCCCATCAATCTTCTCATATGGGAGTCTGTGTAACAATAAGGAGGACTGACATCAATGGGAAGATCAACAGCTCACCCAGAGTGGACTCCTTGCAATCTTCCTCTACCAACGTCCTACTGCTCTGTCTCCTGACTCTCAACTTTATTCCAACCAATTCCCAATTTAACTCCAGCTCCTTCCACCTCGCGGGCATGCTCTTTTTAAGAGCCTGGTAGCTCTTCCCACTTGATACATCCCCATTACAAGACACAGAGCCAAGGGGTTGTTATGATTTAAAAGCAAAAGGGTCACACCCTTAACTTAGATGACCCTTATCCCCCTACTCTTACTGCCCTGCCCATGTTATGCTCTTGATCCCCCCATCTGCCCATTATGCCCTGTTGAACATACTAATTTGCCAGCAGATTATGGTCTATTGAGCCTGCTCAAGTGTGCTGCTAACAATCCTTATACTGCAGCTGCCCCTCCCTTCCCTGACCCCAGGAGTGTAGCCAGAAATTTCCATTTTGTACACAATCTCCAACAGTTACACCCCCCCAATTAAAAAAATGTACACATCCCTTCCAAATGGCACCCCCTTCCAAACAAGTCAGATTGTTGTCAGATGATTCCTCTACTCTCTAAAGAGGTTATACATGTATCGGACCCTCCTCAGTGGCCTACACTAACCCAAATACTACAGATTAGAATGATAATATTAACAGAGTAGCTTATGGTTTGTGACAGGCACTCAACAAAACTATTACACAAAATGTGTACAGTGAGTATGCCTGTCTACACCTTGCCTGACCCTCCCTCTTACCTTATCTAATCTCCTTTTGAAGCAGTCCACTGTTCTACAGGATACTACTTCCACAGGCAACGCATTCCACCCAGACACCACTCTCTCCGTAAAAAAGTGTCTTCTCTTTTCCCTCCTGAACCTTCCCCCCTCCGGTCTGAGAGTGTGACCTCGAGTGTCCCTACCCCCCTTAACTTGAATGGTCCCTCCATGCCTGTCTTGTTTATTTCCTTCATGTACTTGAAGGTTTCAATCATATCCCCCCTGTCTCTCCTCCCTTCCAGTGAGTACATGTTCAACTCTCTCTCAGCCTGCTTACGTAGGGTATGTCCCCTTGTCCCTGGATCACCTTTGTTACCCTGCGCTGCACCCCCTCCAGTAACTTAATGTCCCTCTTCAGGTATGGGCACCAGTAGAGCACGCAGTACTCCAGGCGTGGTCTAACCAGTGACCTATACAATGGCAGGATCACCTCCCCTCTCCTTGAAGATATACCTCAGCAATACAACCCAGCATTTTGTAGGCCTTTGCAGCTGCCTTCATGCATTGTGCTGAGTTGTTCATTGAGCCCATTATAATCCCCCCAGATCCTTCTTCTCCTCTATCATGGCTAGCTGAACCCCCCCCAGCTGGTAGCTCCTTCTTGGTTTTTTCGCCCTGAAATGTAGCACCTTGCACTTTTTGGCATTGAACCCCAAATGCCAGGTGTCCAACCAGGTCTCCAGTTTTGACGGATCATCCTGCATCCCATGCCTCCCTCCTAGGTCATCCACTCCTGTTTCCATCTTGGTGTCATCTACAAACAAACTGATCTTGCTCTTTATGCCCATTGAGATGTCTGATATGAACAACCCAAACAATGCTGGTCCCAGCACTGAGCCCTCGCGGTACTCCGCTTGTCACTGCCCTCAGAGATGACAGCTCCTCCCACCACCACCATCTGCTGCCTTCCCTATAACCAGTTTACTACCCATCCCACCATTTTCGCACCTGTACCTCCCAGCATACTACCCAGCCTCCCATGTGGCACCAAGTTGAATGACTTACTGAAGTCCAGAAACAGGGCATCCACTGCATGACACTTGTCCAACTGTCTAGTTACCCAGTCATAGTAATCCACCAGGTTGTTCTGACAGGATCTGCCCATGACAAACACATGCTGCCTAACTTCCTGCAGCCCATTGGTCTCTAGAAGGGATATTAGCCTCTCCTTCAGGATTGTCTCCATAAGTTTTCGTATGCTGGATGTGAGGCTTACTGGCCTGTAGTTTCCCGGTTCATCTTTGGGACTGCTCTTCTGGAGGGGTACTGCATGGGCCATCCTCCAGTCCTGAGGTACACTTCCTGAGACCAGGAAGGCATTGAACAGGTCTGCCAAGAGCCCCACCAGGATTTCTGCCAGCTCTCTCAGTACCCTGGGGTGAATGCCATCCTGCCCTGGTGCCTTGTCCACCCTCAGTGCCCTCAGGCCCTCCAGTACCCTGCCCTTTGTGATTCCCCCATCTGTCACCTCCTCCCCAAGCCTGACCTCCTACCACCCCCCTTGGTAGCACCCCTCCTTTCTCCTTAGTAAACACTCAGCAGAAGTATTCATTAAGTGCTTCTGCCTGCTCTGCCCTGTTTCCATCCACCCCCATCCCTCTTAATCCTTACTATTTTGTCACTACAACTCCTTTTCTTCCTGATGCTCATGAAGAATTCCTTCTCCCCTTTTTGATGCCTTTGCGCCAGCCTAGGCTCCTTAGGCGTCTTGGCTGCCCTTCCTGCCTTCGTCACCTCGTTTGATTCCTTCAGGTAATCCAGCGCTGCAATGCTTAATTGGCAGTAATTTCTATTGCCTATTAAAGCTCAGTTTTTAGCTACCATGATCACTTTGTTGTACTGTTTTACCTGCACTGTTTATTATTGTGCTCTTTTTAATGTACTTTATTGATTGTAGCCACTATTTTTGTATATATCTATCTGTAAATTGTTTTTCTTATTTTGACTATCTGTACTATCTTCCATACCTCCCTCCAGGATGCATCTGGAAAGAAGCTGTTATCTACTTTCTATATCTTTCCTAGTAAAAATCTTCACATAAATAAAAAATCTGTAGCAGAAGATCCAGGGGGCTAATGTAGGCAACCATATGGTTATAGAGGCACCAACAGGCCCCAAGGAGCACCCAAGGATTACATATGGCAGGTAGAGGTCAAGGAAAGGGTGCAGCACAGAGGGCAGTAGTGTGGACCACTGAGTGCAGGAGATAGAAGAGGGCAGTGCAGGAATAACAGAAGTCAGTGTGGGAGAGATAACTGAATCTCTCACTTTACCATGTGATAGGGTGAGGTGTGAGATGCATGTGACTTTCCTCAACATTGGGGTAGGGATGTAATGCCTATGAGTATCTGTACTCCATACTGTGCTACCATAGAGTTGGAAGTGTCCAACCAGCCTGGCATAGTGGCAGAGGTCATGGAGGAGCTCAGACTTATGCATTCCCCAGAAGCTAAAGGAAGAAGAAGAAAACAGAGTGGAGATTGGCTGAAAGGGGGCCAGGGGCTTTGCTGGCATTTGTTGTCCATGGTCAAAGGAGGCCAGTCTGTTTCTGCCACCCCCATGGAGGTAACCTCAGAAGGAGAGAAGGGACTGGTGGCTTTGGGAGTGCAATGTGTGAAGAATTATGGGCAAGCATTGACTTGAGTCCAATCCTCAGTGGGGTAACTGCCCTCTCATTGATGTCACCCTCAGCCTTCAAGGTTGTTCCCACAGAGCTTGCCACTGAGTCCACAGAAAGTCCAAAGTATAGCCTGACTCCTCAGCATCACAAAAGCCCAGAGACTTCAGCAGATAAGTCAGGATTTACCCAGCCAGAGCCCAAAAATTCAAATGCCCCTTAGAAACAGTGCAACCACCACCTTCCTAAGGAGATAAAATGCAGAAGAAGTGGAAGGACTCGGAAAGTTATATCTGGCCATTGCCAGATAGGACAATTCAGCATCTGACAAAGCCCAATAAGGCTGCTAAAGTCAACAGGAGATATGTGGAGGCATGTTGGTCTTACAGTTGGCTGTACTTACCTGGGTGGCTCTGGGACCACATAACGGACAACAGAGAAAAGTGGTTGACACAGGAGACCATCTACTATCTTCCTAAAGGGCATCCTGAACTCTTCCCTGATTACAACAGCAAACGTTCAGCACATGTAGTTTGTCCACAAACAGTGAGTCCCTCCTGAGTGGAAGCCAGTCTTGTTTGTGCTAGGGTTAAGGCTTGCCAGTGTGCTATGTGTGAAACTCCTGTAACTGCAGCTAGTAAAATACATTAAGCATCTATCTGTAAGCAAACTAGTGATTCCACCTACCAGCAAAAACTAAGTCATTGTGAATTAATTGAGGTCCCCTCTCCGAGGTCCTGTAGCATTTGAAATCTCAGAGGTGTCCCAGTTGTATTTGTTCCTTGCCTGGAGAGGCCTGTGAGCCCAGCCTGTACTAGATAAAGCCCACTGCTTGACTGGAGATGTGTGGACAATAAGTTTGCTTTGTTACTGTTTAAAGTATTGAAGCTACCCTTCTGCCTTGTGGTCACACCAAAATACACTATGAAAAACCTGAGCAGCCCCTCCCATTGTGGAGGGACCAACAATACCTGACTGCCAGGGTGTCGGCAACATGCAGGAGCATCAGCGGAAGCAATCAGACTGGTGGCACAGCATCTTTGTGCCTATACTGTAGGTACTGAGGTCCTGGTCAGTGAAGCAATCCAGCCTATTGATCACTGTGCCATGAGAGCCAGTTTGAGACAGGGACAGCTGCTGGCAATGCCTTACTTTGATGTTTCCCTGGCCCAAAACACTTAAGTGTAGCTGCTTTCCATTGATCTGTGCATTTCTGCAGTAGCTCGTCCTCCGAGTATTCCCTGTAGCCAAACAACCTCAGGAAAAGATATTAGTATAATGTACTACCACCTAGGCAATATGCATGTTAGAGTATAGACCTGCAGAAAGTCCTCATGCTATTTATTAACTGGGTTGGGTGGGTTGTAAATTTACAACTCTATGTGGGAAGTCAGGTGTATGAGAGGCTGTTGCTTTTGCTGGGATTTGGGGAATCTGCAAATGGAAGGTTAGTGGGGTGGGGATGTTTTATTTGGAAGGAAGGGTGTCTGCAGGTGAGAAGGATATGGTGCTGTTTTTAATGAGATCTGCAGTTGTCTTCAAGTGGGAGGGGTATGTGGCTGTTTTACTGGGATAGCAAAGTGCAAAGAGGAAGTGCATGGAAATGTTTGGGAACTTGGCGGTGTCTGCAGATGGAAGGGTAGGGGGCAGAAATGCGACTCCTCACCAGCTAGAATGTGTTTAATCTTAAATATAGACTTCAAAGTGTGCCACAGAGCACTTAACATCCTTGAGTTCCTGGGGGTTAGGCAGCCCCCAAACCCTAGCCATGAATTCAGTCCCCTGCCCCACCTCAGGAAAACTGAAGAGAATTTTGATCAGCTGCCGTGAGGTTTCAGGTAAGCCATCAGAGACAATTCCCTGTGGACCCCACATACCCAAGTATGTGTGTGTGTGTGTATGATGTGTTAGTGCAATAAATATGATCAATGCAAAACTGTGAAACTAAGTTAATAATTTTAGTGGTTGGATAAAAAACAGGTTTTGAGATACAAGTCGACATATGGCAGAAAAATTGCCTGCAGCAATCAGAATTATGGCAGTTGCATCTCTCTCTCTCTCTCTCTCTCTGCTTTGCACAGATATTTCTCTGCAAATTGTGTCATGTCTCCTGTGCATGTCTGTGTGTGCAAGGCACTTTGTGGTGTAGGTAATAAATAAATGAATACTGTTACATTCCATGTTGCTCTTTGCTTTCATTATCCCATTCAAGCACAAGGACTTAGGACCTGTGGGGGATGCACAGGCAGTGTACACACACACACACACACACACACAATCTTGAATGCATCCCTCAATGTAGGTCAGTACAAAGAGGTAGATAGCAAAGCCTTCAAATCCGGGACTAGGGACATCTGCCACACACTGCTAGTGGAGTCGGCTCACAGAAGACACACGTTAGGCAGGCGACACTTGTCAAGGTTATTGTCATCAGGCACAAGGAGCTGTCAGGAGGAATGGAGTGGGGAATGGTGTTGTCCCTAACAATGAAAATTCAACTGACCTCAAGGACAATCTAAATAGCAAACTATAGGAACCGAGCAAACATGAAACAAAGGCAGAGGCTTGATACAGAGAAGCTGCAGCAGTTGGTGTGATTTGCAGATTTCATAGTATTTAAAAATGGAATTAAAATATGAGATTTACTGAGAAGGCTGTATAAGCCACTGCAGACAATTGTCTGTTTTAGAAGCACCAGCCTAAGTGAAATCTGGGAAGGTTGGGGTGGCTGAAAGAAGTAGGATAGACGAGGCTTAATGGAAAAACATGCCACAAGATTTGCTGTTTCAGCAGAGTCTTACAAATGCATTTAACAAAGAAAAATTTGCATAAAAATTAAATAACACAAAGGAGCTGCAGTGAACACGGATTAAATTAAAGGCTGTTTCTAATACAGCAAGATGAACAATGGCAGGAGAGAGCTAGAAGGTGGGCTCCTACAGTGCTGATTTTACAACTTTAGAATGTGTCAGTACAAAGAAACAGTTTTTTGTAAAATGCTAGCGATGACTAGTAAAAGAAAAACTGGGAGAAGGGGACTGTCATGGAGGGAGATCCTAAAAACAAGGGGCAGGATTTTCAAAGCCGCCCTGGATGCACAATATGACATACAGTGTCACATTCATCATTTAACTTCTTTTTTTTTTTTTTTGCCATCAAGAACTGTCACAAATGTGTCAAAATGTTTGAAAATAGCAATCCAACATTTCTTCAAATTTATTTTGATGCAGAAGTAGATGAAAATTGGGAACTGTGCCTGTGTCAAGGATTTTGAAAATCCAGCCCAAGGTCTGTGGAAAATACGATCCTGCAGAAAAATAGCCTTTTATTTTGTTAGCTAAGTGCGTTTTATGTAAAAAGACAGAGAGAAAGCCAGGATTGGGCTCCTGCCAACAATGCTGGTCTTGTGATGGAAATATTGCTGTGTTTCATTTAACTGCTGTACTATTGAGCCTGTAGTTTGGTTCGCCTTTTCCATGTTGTGGAAGATGAGGGGATGTCATGGGGTCCAAAGCTGTGCCTAGTTGAGTCAAAGGCTCCACTGCTAGCTAAGTCTGCTGTCTAAGGCATTCTGCTGTACAATCAGGCACCAGCATAGTGAACCCATAAATTTGGGTTATCATTTACAGTATATATTTTGCTTTACTGCCCCCCACCCCTTACTTTTCCCTGGTTGGCCCAAGAAAAGACCAGGCTCAGTGTGGCCTTTTTGGTCAGGGATTTGTAAATAATTACAGATAGCATTATTAATGAAAGATCATTGGTCCGTTCAGTACTACAGTACCCCCACACTAACTCTGTGGAAATTCTCATCTTCACCCCTTGCTATGGATTACTTGCTGGGTGAGCAGTGATGCAGAATTTGCTGGGTGAGCAGTGATGCTGAATTTGCTTAGTAAGAACAGTGATGCTGAATTTGCTGGGTGAGCAGTGATGCTGAATTTGCTTAGTAAGAACAGTGATGCTGAATTTGCTGGGTGAGCAGTGATGCAGAATTTGCTGGGTAAGAACAGTGATGCTGAATTTGCTGGGTGAGCAGTGATGCTGAATTTGTGAGTAAGAACAGTGATGCTGAATTTGCTGGGTGAGCAGTGATGCTGAATTTGCTTAGTAAGAACAGTGATGCTGAATTTGCTGGGTGAGCAGTGATGCGGAATTTGCTGGGTGAGCAGTGATGCGGAATTTGCTTGGTAAGAACAGTAATGCTGAATTTGCTGGGTGAACAGTGATGCAGAATTTGTTGGGTAAGAACAGTGATGCTGAATTTGCTGGGTGAGCAGTGATGCTGAATTTGCTGGGTGAGCAGTGATGCGGAATTTGCTTGGTAAGAACAGTGATGCTGAATTTGTTGGGTGAGCAGTGATGCTGAATTTGCTGGGTGAGCAGGGATGCAGAATTTGCTGGGTGAGCAGTGATGCTGAATTTGCTGGGTGAGCAGTGATGCTGAATTTGCTGGGTGAGCAGTGATGCAGAATTTGCTGGGTAAGAACAGTGATGCTGAATTTGCTGGGTGAGCAGTGGTGCTGAATTTGTTGGGTAAGAACAGTGATGCCGAATTTGTTTTATGAAAAACATCTAGGGTAGAAATTCAAACCCTGGACTTGAATCTGAAGATGGTGGTTCAACAGCACCACATTTCCCATTCCCAGAGTAGCCTGACAGCATCCTCACTATAGCAAGGTCTCCCGTAACATACCTTTGTGTTTTTTGTCCCAACATTGTGCTGTTGTTCCTCAGAACTGTTGTTGCTCTTTCTGCCGCATGTTGGTGGTCTCCTCCACGTTAGGCTGGATCCCTCTTCCTATGCCAGCCTGACTGTCCTGACAGCCTAGGCTGCCCGGCTTATCCCTGGAAGAAATGCCCCTCCTTTCAAGCTCAGCCATGATCAGGTTGGAGAAATGCCAGTGACAAGTTCTTGCTAGAGCACAGCTGATGGGAGGCCAGTCTTGCCGATCACCAGTGAGCGTGGCAGAGGATTGGATGAGGTAATCATGTTGCATCTAATTGGGGATTTTTAGAAACATGGAAACAGAATTTGCCAGCAGACATGGAATGCTTCACCACCTAGTCTGTCCATTTTTCCTGCCTACAGTATCGCCATGAAATCCAGATCCTACTTTGCCACCTTCCCTTTCTCTAAGCTTCCCTTATGCCTATCCATGCATTCTTGAATAGCACCACTGTTTTCACCCTACCTCTTGCTGAAAGACTGTTCCAGGAATCCACAACTCTTTCTGTGAAAAGCAGTTTCTCACATCAATCCTGAATTTACCCCCAGTCTATTATCATGCCCCTTTGTTTGTGAGTATCTTATTTTCGGCAAACTACTTCCTCCTGTATCTTATTTGCCCCATGAGGTATTTAAAGGTCTCTATCATATCCTCTTCACCCTCCTCTCCTCCAGAGTGAATATATTTAGGTCCATAAGTTTCTCCTCATAGGGCTTCTGATGTAGACCCTGCACCATTCTAGTTGCCCACTCTGGACCGCCTCCACTCTGTCTATGTCCTTCCAGAGATGTGGTCTCCAGAACTGGACACAGTACTGAGGTAGGGTCTTACCAGTGATCAATACAGAGGCAATACCACCTCCTTCTTTCTGCTGCTGATACTCCTCCTGTACATATCAGCATCCCACTAGCCATACCGACTGCCTTGTCACACTGTCTGTCCTCCTTTAGGTCATCCAATGTGATTACCCAGGTCTCTTTCATCCTTGGTGGTTGGTAGAACCACTCCTCCCATTTGTACTCCACCCATGGGTTTCTATGCCCCAAGTGCATTGCACTTTACATTAAAACCAGCTGCCATACCCTTGACCACTCCTCAAGTTTTCTCAGGTCTCTGCTCATTTTTCTACCCTCAGAGTGTCCACCCTATTGCAGATTTTGGTGTTATCCACAGAGAGGCAGACCTCTCCTTCCAGCTCCTCTGCAATGTCACTTATAAAAACATTAAAGAGGACTGGTGTCAGCATTGATCCCTGAGGCACCCCGCTGGTCACCTTCCCTTCCTTGGAGTGAACTCCATGTATTACCACCATCTGCCACCTATCCTTTATCCAATTTCTTACTCAGTTTACTGCCTTTGGACTCCTAAGCTATCCAGCTTGCCTACTAGCCTCCTATGTGGAACGGTGTCAAAAGCTTCACTGAAATCTAAGTAGGCCATGTCCAGCCCTCCATCCTGACCTAATTCCTTGGTCACCCAGTCAAAAATCTATCAGATTCTTTTGATGTGACCCCCAACCCCACCCTTGAATCCATGCTGTCTTGAGTCTTGCAACCCATTGGACTCCAGATATTCCACAATCCTTTCCTTCAGCAGTGATTCCATTAACTGTTCCACCACCAATGTCAGGCTGACTGGTTTGTATTGCCAGCTTCCTCCCGCTACCATTGTTGTGAAGTTTTGTGGGGCGTGACGAAGTGGAGGTGGTCAGAGGAGGGCAACTAAAATAGTGCAGGGTCTGCATCAAAAGCCCTACAAGGAGATACTAAAATAATACAATATGTATACACTGGAAGAGAGGAGGGAGAGGAGGATATGATAGAGACCATTAAATACCTCAGAGAAATAAATAAGATACAGGGAGAATATTTTCAGAGCAAAAGTTGCACAAAATCAAGGGCATGCTATGAAGTTGTAGGAAGTTGATTCAGGAGAGATGTGAAGAAGTACTTCTTCACAGAAAGAGTAGTAGATTCCTGGAGCAATTTACCAGCCAAGGTGGTGGGGGTGAGAACAGTGGTGGGGTTCAAGAATGCTTGGACAAGTATAAGGGAATCTCAGGGACTTATTGACTGACTGCTGCTGTTTTATTGTTTTAATTATAATATTGTTAGTGTTATTGTATATGTATTGTAAAGGCACCTGAGCTATGGAAGGGCACCTTATATAAATAAAATGTCACTTTACTTTACTTTATGTGGAAAGGAAGGAGGAGGGAGAAAGAGTCGGAGATCAAGTAGGGTCTACAGTGATACTGTAGATAGGGAAAAATTATCAGACTGGGTGGGCCAAGAGGTCCTTATTGGCTGACAAATTCCATGTTTCTTTGACTACATCGCTCTAAACTACATCTAGTGCCCTCTTCCAGTTCTCCGGTACCATCCTGTTTCCAATGAGCTGTTAAATAATAGGACTGTCAGAGGTTCAGCCAGTACTTCCCTGAGCTCCCTCAGTACCCTTGGATGAGCCCAATCTGGCTCCATTGGTTTGTCTACTTTCAGATGAGCGAGTCCCTTCAGGACTCTCTCCTCTGAAAATGGACTAAAGTCCACCTCCTTCGCTCCAATGCTCCTGTTACTTTTTGTCGCCTCTCCCCTTCTCCTTCCTCTGTGAACACTGAACAAAAATATTCATTCAGGATGTCTGCCTTGTCTAGGTCCCCTCTGCATAACCTCCCTCTTCCCTTTTTAACCTTACAATCCCTCCCCTGGTCATCCTCTTTTCACTTACATACCTAAAAAATGTATTCTCCCCCTAGTCACTACCTGGGCTATTCTCTCTTTAGTTTGCACCTTCGCACCCCTTACTTCTCTCCCTGCTTCCCTCTGTTTCCTCTGATACACCTCCCTATCCTCTTTCCTCTGTGTCACTTTAAGCATTCTGAAAGCTACCCTTTTAGCCTTTACCTTTTCTGCCACCTCTTTTGAAAACTATAGCAGTCTCTTTTTCCTCTTGCTTTTGTTCACTTGCTTGATGCAGAGGTTTGCTACCTTCACTATGACCCTTTTTAGCTTGCCTACTGTTCCTCCACCCCAGACAGGTCATCCCCCTGCTAAATCATCCCTGAAGCATTCACCCATCTTTTTAAAATCTACCCTCTTGAAATCCAGAATCCTCTCCCTTGTGTGGTTCAATTCCGCAGCCATCCTTATCTCGAACCACACTATACAGTCATTGCTGTTCCCCAGGTGGCCTCCCACCTTGAAGTCTGCAACACTGTCCATGTTAGTGAGTACCAGGTCCAGTATTGCCTCATCATGAGTGGGTTCACTGACTAGCTGTCTGAGGAATGCCTCCTGCAAGAAGTCCAGGCTGTCCCTGCTTCTAGCTGAAGCCACAGCTGGGAGTTCAATCTACAGCCAGCAGATTTAACTCCCCTCTTCTTCCCTCTTGCAAATGGTGTTTGCCAATGGCATCTACCAGTACCTTATTTAGCTCCTCCCCATGTGCAGGTCTGCAGATCACACCAGTGAATAAAGGCTCCATTCTCTGTCTCTAGATGACCCACAATACATCTGCTTCCACTTATACTCCCTGTATCTCCATTGCTTTTATGCCTTCCCTCCATAAAGCACCACACCTTCTCCTTTCTTACCCACCCTGTCCCTCCTGAATAGAGTATAGCCTGGTATGGCCATGTCCCAGTTGTGGTTTTCAGTGTACCATGACTCGTAATGGCCACAGTATCCAACTTGGCCTCTGCTATTGTGTTCTCTAGGTCCGAATCTTATTTCCTAGACTTCAAAGCATTTACGCATGGACTTCCAGATTTTGTTTCCACTCTGCTTGGTACCCACTTCTTTCCTTCCACCCTGTCTGCTTAATGCTTCTGTTCCTATCCCCCATCATTTAGTTTTGTTTCATTTTCACTGTATACTGAAATGCTTGTGAGCAAGATGCCCATTTGCACAAGCATCCAGTTACAATAAACACAAAAATACGTAGAATAATACAATGAGCATTTACATAGAATATGTACTAATAATAAAATCAATTAAAACACTTGAATACAGATTTGGCAAGTAAGTAACTTTTGGAGGACCTTTTAAATGCTGAAATCTTAGTACAACTGACGATGGAATTTGGCAAATTGTTACAACGTTTTGTAACCATAAATGAGATGGAATTTTGTCCCAACACAGTGTAAACAAATGGAACCTGAAAAAAATATCTACTTTGCAGCCTAGTTGAAACAGCATTAGATATTTTAGGAAACAGATTAGTAATACAATCTGACAAGAAACTCAAGTGAATTTTGTGAAGAAATAATAATCATCTAAGATTACATTTGTCAACCAGAGAAAGAAAGAGAGAGAGAGAGAGAGAGAGAGAGAGAGGCAACCAAAAGACCTATAAAGGTCACAATGATGTGTTCTTCTCGATAGTCCAGCTGCAAAATGGATAATGTTACGGAAAGGGGATTTAAGCTTATTAAGCATCCTTCCTGTAGTAAATGAGTAAATTATAGAGCCATAGTCAATAAGAGAAAATAGAAAACTAGGTGTCAAAATTTACTTAATCTCTGATATTAAGTGCTCATTCAAACGATATAACATCCCCAGCCGCTGATGTAATTTACCAATTAAATTGATAACATGCTGTTCAAAGGACAAATGACTATCTAGGATTAAACCCAGGTATGTAAAATCTGAAACCTTTTCTATCAAGTCACTAGCATTATCAAAGAGTGAGAAATCTGTGACAATGGCTTTTTGGGGGATTGAGAAAACCATGACTTTAGTTTTAAGAGAATTACGTACTAATCTATAAGAGTTAAACCAGGCATGTAAATGTGACAAAATCCTTCTGAAGATTTTTCTCCAGTATTGAAATTACATTGCCAGTACAAAGCAAAACAGCATCCTCAGAATATAAGATTAATTCAGTGCTATCATACATATCAGAAAGGGAATTAATAAAAAGTGAAAATAAAAGGGTACCAAGAATGGACCCCGAGGGATTCCACATCTCATTAAACATTCATTTGAGTAAGAACCATTAATGAAGATCTTTTGTGTCTTAGTCTGTAGATAGTTCTCAATCCACGAAATTACTTCAGCTGAAAAATTAACCTTAGACAGCAACTTGAGCAACACCTTATGGTCTACCAAGTCAAATGCGTTGGTGAGGTCCACGAAGACTGAGGCCACATATCTGCCCTCGTCAAAGGCTTTATAAATTTGAGTAGTGAACCTCACCAAGGCAGTTTCAGTGTTATGACTGGTTATAAAACCATGTTGCAAATCAGACCAAAGATTATATTTTTCAAGATATTCAGAGATCTGGTCTGATACATTTTTTCTAATATTTTGAAAGTGGTGCTAAAAGAAATGGGCTGATAGTTATTTGCATTTGCCTCAGTCCAGATTTGTGTCTAGACCTGACAGTTGCGCAATTCCATTTCATAGGAAAAACACCATAGCATAATGAATAATGAAATAATTTTGTTAAGGAGAGTGTGATCAAAGAGCAGATCCTTTAAACTATATAGGTAGTCAATATTGTCAGAGCCAATACAGGGTCTAGGATCCAGCTTACTAATGTAATGATAAAAATCACTGGGGAAGAGAACGAAAATAAAATTTAGGTACACCTGCAGGTGAACATTTTGTATGTTGATGCTCATCAACTAAAGCATAATTGTCATTTGGGACCGTGTGAGAAACAATAATAGAGGGTCTGTATTTATTTAGGTTACCAAAGTGAGAATTGAAAATATTATTAACAGCTTACTGAATTCATTAATCAAAGAACCTTCAGATTCAAGAAAATGTTTCAACATTCTGGATCTCCCCATTAGAGTGTTCAAAGTATTCCAAATTGATTTAGAGTTACTTCTGTCTGTAGTTAGTTTCCTTTTAAAAAAGTTTATTTTAGCTGTTCTGATTGCTGCCTTGCACTTGTTGCATAAGGTTTTCTAATCCTGTAAGTATGCTTGGGATTTAGATTTTCCATATTAAGCCCAAGATTTATTTCTACATCTAATTAATTTAAGTAGGTCCAGTGCAATCTAGTCATTGCTCCCCCCACCCATGCCCCAACTCTCATTTTTTTAAGGCAGTAGCTTATCACAAATAGCAAGAAAATTAGTATAGAAGGATTCAAAAGCATCATCAATATTAACTAATCTATCAAGAAAGGACCAATCAGATAATGTAATGTAATTTGAAAATTCCTGAACATTCGCATCTTTTAAACAATGGTACGTAATCTCCTTGGGTACCTTTTTACTAAGTTTAGCCAACCAATTACAGAACACTGCACAGTGATCACTAAGAGAGTCTGACAATACTCCTGATGAAATTACAAGAGGGGGATTACTAACCAATCACCCAATCAGAGTGAACTCATCCAGTTCTATAAATTAATGAAGGCCTAAACCAGAAATTAAATCTCTGGCTTCCACAGCATGAATTGCGCTCCAGTTTATATTAAATTCACCTACAATTATCCATTCATGAGTGGGAGGTAAAGAATCATGATTATAAAAAATGAATCAATGCCCATTTTGGGTGACCAGGTGCAACACAGACATTACTAATAGTTAAAATGTTGTTACTGCCGGAACAATATTGATTGGCAAAGACTCAAAAACAGACTGTCCAAGTTGTTAATGAGCTCTGTGGCTGTTAATTACTCAAACAGTCTCCACCCACCTATCTTTTCCATCCTTCCTAAATACTGAGTACCCATTCAGATATATCTCATTATCAGATATTTTGTCAGACAGACAAATTTCTGTTTGTGCAATAACATCGAATTTGTTTTCCACCACCCAACATTCAAACTGATTTTTTTGGGGGCTAATAGACTTTGATTATTTAGGTGGACTATCCAAACTGAGGGGAAAAATCCCATGGGAAACTTCCTTTACTTCAGGAACCAGGAACACAGACCAGGATTTGGGTGGACAGAGCCAGAGAGAAACAATTGAAGCAATAAAATATGTTTATTTCTAGCCAACAACAACAACAACACAGCTTTTTCTGACATAATTTAAAATCTTAAATGTTCTGTGAGACACAAAGCTATGTTGCACAACAATACAACAGTTTTGTAAATAACAGAGCCAGTTCAATGCCCCACTGTTAATTACAAGACATGCCTAACCACAGTGGTAGAGGTACAGTAAAGTGTTGCTATGAACTGGAATAGATACATGAAAACCATTTAGGGTACCCATAGAAATAACATTAAAAGCAGTGTATGATAATCTATACCTAAAGTGGAGTCACAATAATGCAGAGCAACTGGTTGTCCCTTCTGAATCCCAATTAGCAGTCCTAAAAGCAATCCCAATACAAGCATTTTAACAGTTGCAAGACTATAAAGTCATATAATTAAAACAGATTTTATAACACAGCCTCCACTGTGAGACTCCGCTGGTGACCTCCACCGCCATTCCAGTGGGAGGCGGCTCTGCAGTGAGCCCATGACTATGCTTTGAATGAGCTATGCCCCACCCCCATCAGTCATCCCCTCCCATGCCCCCAACCTCTGGCTCCTGCCACCAGCCAGAATGGGGAAAGGATGTTAAAAGTCAATGGGGCTGGCAATCTCTTCGCCCCACTGGGCAACAGCAGTTCAGGGAGCAGCAGAAAAACTGGAAAAAGTGCAGAATTGAGTGCTCCAAGTCATTGAGTGGCTTCCCTTTTGAATGGGCTGTGCCCCATCCCTGTCTGTCATCACTTCCCATGCTCCCAACCTCCGGCTCCTGCCACCAGCCAGAACAGGGAAAGAAGGGAGATAAAATGGGGCTGGAAATCTCTTCACTCCACCAGGCAAAAGCACTTCAGGGTGCAACAGAAAAGCAGGGAAAAGAGCTGGATCCTTCATTTCTACTGTCCAGCTTCCTTTATTAATTTCCACCCTAGAGTTCCATTCCCCTTAGGTTCTCCCTGCTTTCCACTTCAGCTTGTGGGGGAGAGGGGCAGTTACTGCCTCCCTGATTTTTTCTGACCCCCCCCCAGTTAGTTTAAATGTTCATCAAAGTAACGTCTTTTTAAATAACACACTCTACACTTTCCACTGAGGACTGCAGTTCCCCTCTTGGATAGATGCAGGCCATTACCCCTGTAAAGGCCCTTATCCGTCCAGGTGGATCCCCAGTCCTCAATGTAGCCAAACCCCACCTCTCTGCACAATTTCTTCAACCATGAGTTGAAAGTCTTGGTAATGAGATCCCTATACCCCCTCCCCACCATCATAGACAAGCAGCACCTCAGCAAGAGCCACTGAGTGCGCTGCCTGTCCAAGACCCCTCCCCAGCATCTCAAGCCCCCCCTACACTATCCCAGCCACATCTCTAGCCAGGTCATTAGAACCCAGGTGGACAATGACATCCAGCTCTGCCTCCTGTTCTGCTGCCCTAGTGATCCTCAGGATCTGCTTCTCATCCAGGCCATACTACATATGAACATAAGAACGTAAGAATTTGCTGGCAGAAGGAGACTTGTGGTCCATCTAGTCTGCCAGGGTTTTCTACCCCCCCCCCATTATCAATTTGTCTTGCTAATGTGACTATAATGTCTATCCATGCCTGTTTGAACTCACTGACCGTCTTGTCTGCCACTACCTCCATTGGCAGGCTGTTCCAAGGGTCCACCACCCTGTTTGTGAAAAAGTACTTCCTAACATTTGTTTTGAATTTACCTCCCACCAGGCACATGTTGTGTCCCCTACTACATGCAGCCCTGTTTTCCATGAAGAGGTTCCTGGTTTGTACTGTGTTGATCCCTTTAACAAATTTAAATGTGTCAATCATATCTTCTCTGTTTCTCCTCTGCTTGAGGGAGAATAAATTTAGCTGGCTGAACCTAGCTTCATATGTTTCGTGGTGCAGACCCTGCACCACTTTGGTGGCATGTCTCTGCATGGTTTCCAGATGGTCTAAGTCCTTTTTCAGGTGAAGTCTCCAGAACTGCACACAGTACTCCAAGTGAGGTCTCACCAGGGACCTGTACAGCAGGAGGATTACATCATGCATCCTACTGGTAATGTCCCTACCAATACATCCAAGGATGCGGCTTGCCTTTAGTGCCACTTTTTTGCATTGCTTCCCTACCTTTAAATGGTTTGAGATCATGACACCATGATCCCATTCCAGCTTTGTTTCTTCTAGTAGCTGCCCCTCCAGAACATACTTCATGCATGGGTTCCTTCTACCCAAGTGTATGACTTTACATTTTTGGCATTGAATCTCAACCAGTTCCTGGACCATTCCTCCAGCATCCTGAGATCTGCCTCCATTTCACGATCCCTTCCTGTGTGTCCACCCTGTTGCAGAGCTTCATATCATCTGCAAGAGACAGACTTTCCCTTTCAGTTTTTAACGATGTCGCTGATGAATATGTTGAAAAGGATGGGGCCTAGTACTGATCCCTGCAACACGCCACTTGACACCTTCTCCTCTTGGGACAAGGTGCCATTTACCATAACCCTCTGTTTCCTGCCTTGCAGCCAGCTTGTGATCCATTTAACTACTTTGTGACCGATGCCAGCTTGCTCCAGTTTGTAGGCTAGCCTTCTGTGGGACTGTAGCAGAGGCTTTACTAAAGTCCAGATACACCCGTCCACTGTTGCACCTGATCTACTTCTCTTGTAACCCAGTCGAAGAATTCTATCAAATTTGTTTGGCATGAGCATCCTGATATGAAGCCATGCTGCTTTGGGTCAAGTTGCCCACTTGCTTTTAGGTAGTTCATTACCCTTTCCTTAAGCAATGTCTCCGTTAGTTTACCCACCACTGAGGTCAGACTTAGTGGGCAGTAGTGTTCTGCTACCTCCCTGCTACCACTCTTGTGCAATGGCACAACCGTGGCACTTTTACAATCCTGTGGTACTATCCACTGTTCCTGTGAACTGTTAAACAGTTCAGCAAGTGGGGTGACAAGTTCATCCCTAAGTTCTTTTAGAACTCTTGGGTGTATTCCATCAGGGCCCATTGCCTTGTCCACTCTTATTTTAGACAACTCCTCAAGGACCCTTTCTTTCATAAGGGGATATGTCTCTGCTCCTGGTGTGGGAAGTGTCCTGGCTGGTGCTGGACCATTACCAATGTCTTCTTGTGTGAAGACTGAGCAGAAAAGTTGTTGAGAACTTCTGCCTTGTCTTTGTCACTTTCAACAAGTGTCCTTCCTTGCTTGCCAACCATGTTATTCCTTCTTTGCTCTTTCTTTTTTCTTGAATGTATCAATAAAATGTTTATCCCCCCTTTCACTTCTTGAGCCAGTTTTTCTTCGGTCTGGGGCTTTGCCGCCCTAATAACTTTCCCAGCTTGAGTTACTCTTTGTAGGCTTCTCTATCTTTTTCAGACTTGGTCTCCATGTACTTCTGAAAGGCTTTTCTCTTTTCCCTAACTATAGTAGCTACCTCTTTGGAGAACCAGAGGGGGATCCTTGCCCTTTTGGACTTGCTGATTTGTTTAGTGCATAGAGCTATGACTGATGCTACAGCATCTTTCAGCTTTGTCCATTTGTCCTCCACATTCCATGTGGTATCTGTTGCCAGCAGGGGTTTGATCCTTTCCCTCATTTTCAGGAAACTGCTTTCCTGAAATTGAGCACCCTGATTCTGGAGTGGCAGGGATCCTCAGGCTTGCTAATGGAGAACCAGACTGACCTGTGGTCACTGGTACCCAGATTGATCCCCACTTGTGTGACTGATACCCTGGCACTGTTAGTGAGTACCAGGTCCAGGATAGCTGATTTTATGGTGGGAGAAACTACCATTTGATTCAGTCATGCCCCCCTCAAAGCCATGAAGAAGTCTCTACTACTCTCTGAGGAGGCTGTGAAGGTGGACCATTCTACATCTGGTAGACTGAAGTCTCCAACTAGCAATAGCTCACCTTTGTGCCATCCTCATTATGTCTTCCAGGAGAACCTTGTCCTTTTCAATCTCCTGGTTTGGGGTCTTTAGATAACTCCAATCCTGATAGGATTCCTGTTTCCAGCTCCAGCGTGACCCATAGGACCTTTGTCTCACCTTGTGTTCCCTGGATCTCAGTAACATTTATCTCTTCTCTGATATAAACAGCAACCCCCTCCCTCCTTTCTTACCTATGCTGTCTCTCCTGAAGAGAGTGTAACCAGGGATGGCGACATCCCAGGTATGGTTCTCAGTGAACCAAGTCTCCATGACAGCAACTCAGTCGAGGCTGGCCTCGGCCATCATTGCTGTGAGATCTGTGATTTTGTTTGGAAGGCTATGGGCATTGATACTCTTGGTTTGTCTTGTTTCCTGCCCAATTTCTCCACTTGTGGTTTGTGTCCCTAATGTTTTGTTTGTTTGCTTGTTTGTCTAACCAGGAGAGACACACTAAGCTGAAAGCTTGTTTACAGGTGCGACCTGGGAGTACAAGGAAGTTAAGTGACTTGCTCAGGATCACACAGTATGTAAGTTGGGGCTGTGGAATTCAAGCCCAGGTCTCTAGATTAGCAGCTCAGAGCCTTAAACCACTGAGCTATACTGCATCCTGGTTTTGAATGTCCCTATCATGCTCGGAATGCCCTTGTGGAGTTGTGACGCATGTGGTGCTTATGATGACCTGTTTTGGTTTCGATCAATTTTCCTTTAGACGGGGGAGGGGCATTCGTAAGCTCATATGATGCAACTGTTGCTGATGCCCCTTCCCCTCCCTCTAGTTTAAATGGTTGATGAAGATGTTGAATTTTGGCTGAGAGCACATGTTCCCTCTTTTGAAAGGTGTGGGCCATCCAGTCTAAAGAACTTCCTCTCCCAGAAGTTCTGCCAGTTTCCTACATAGCCATAACCTTTTTTCTCACACCAGTTTCTGAGCCAGGTATTAAGTTCGATGATGTCCTTTTCTCTGACCTTCTTCCTGTTAGCCCCCCTTGCCCCACACAGGCAGAATTTCTGAGAAGGAGACTTTGGATAAAAGGGAAGTGAGTTTTTCTCCTAGAGTCATTAGATGCTGCTTAGTCTCTCCAACTGACCATCTGGCCAGGTTGTTTGCACCTATATGGATGAGAATGTGCATGTCTCACTCGGTGTTATGTACAATTCCCTCAACCCTGTTACGTCCCTCCATGTCGATGTTCCTGGGAGGCATCTAACCTCAATTTATGCATGGCTGCTTGAGTGGATGTGCAGCTCTAGCGGACCATAGAGTCATCTATTACTAAGATGCACTTTTATTTTGCTTGAAGGTTTTTGTTGTTGTTTGTTTGTCCATGAGTTGTGTAAGGGTCCTCTTCACTGTCATGCCTGTCCTGGCAGTAGGCTAGGATGAAGTGGAAGAACCTATTTGTTAGTTTGATTGGTGTTGGAGTTATTTCATGAGAGTTATTTCATTGCACTTTCTGTTTTCCTACCAGCTGCCAGCCCTCTAATCTGCAACCTCTCTGGGGTAGTGGCATTGGTGGTTGGTGCCTTAAGTCCGAGTGCTGCTCAGCACAGTTGAGAGTTGCACCTTGAGAAAGTATATTTCAGGGTACACTGCACTGTCAGTGACATTTCATCAGTGCAGTCCCCTACAACAGTGCCACGTCGCTGTAGGGAACCCGCTAGAACCCGGCACTGTCTGTCGGGGGGTCCTGCACCCCACCCCAAACAGCTCCGACTTGGAGATGACAGTCCTAAGTGGGGGGATGCAGGGGATGCTGCTGCCCATGTGGGGGGTTCAGGGAGCAAAGCCCCCTGAAGAAAACAGTTTTTTCAATACAAAACCAGCAGCCGACTGCAAAATGCGGTCGACCTGCCAGTTTCGCTGTCTGGTCATTCGACAAATTTTGTCGACGACCAGTGGCGGATCCTATTTCAGCATGAGCAGCATGTAGTTGAGTGCATAGATCATTTAGTGAAGAGCAAGTACGACAATGCCCATCTACCTCGCGTAAGCTCTGGTGACGAGGGTCCAGCAATATCTGTGGTTGATGATGTAAATATTGTTGTGTGGGTAACAGACAAAAAATAAAGTTGCTGTAAATCTAAGGATAGATGGTACACGAGGTGAACCCCCTTGTAGAGTACAACTACCTGAGCTCAGTAAGGCAAAATGGAAGTGAGGACGGAAATAAAAAGCACCTCTTCAAGTTGGCTGTAGCAGAAATAGGGAAGAGTGTGGATGGAAATATAAATCCTACTTGAGGGAAAAAAAACTAAAAAGTTTTTTTCAAGGTTACCAGAAAGGGAGTAGACAAGGAGTTCAGATGAAAATAGAAGTGCCTGTGGAAATAGTAATAGAGAGGGTTTTTGTTTTGCTTTGTTTTGTTTTTTATGCCCCTAGGAAGAAGGTTGCTAGAAAGGGAGCAGAAAAGGAGTTCGGATGTAAATAGAAGCACCTATGCAAAAAGAGGATGTGTGGACCTAACTTCCCTCTCCCCCCTTTCCTATTCCCAAATCTATCCCCCTCACAGTCGAGTCCCCCACCAGAAGTTACTTCCTCCTCCTCCTCTGGGGTTCTCTTCCTCCCTCCTTGGGGTATCTGATCCAGAGGACCCACACATCCTCCATGGCCACAACCACAAGTGCCTCTTCCTGGCAGTACTGCCTCACCAGATCAGCACAGGAACTACATAGTGGTACCAGTTGAGGAATGTGCCTCTGACCTACCCCCCACCCTTCCAGAGCCCACTGTAGTCCAGCCGTTCCATATTTTTCCACTTTTATGGACCCTGCCTCCCAGCCCCTGTGCTGAGTTCTTGCACATAATTGTCCTATTGAGGGGGTGAAAAGCATTGCATGATTGCTCTTGCTGACAAGAACACTGCACTACCCCGCACTGAAGAGAGAGGCATCTGCACAGATGCTCTGCAACCTCCTAACAGCCTCGGCTCCTGTTGTCCATGGCTGGGGTGAAAACTAGTGGTGTGAAACCAGAGAGGTTCTGGCTTGGGTTTTGCGAAATCACCCTTGGTTTTGGTTCTGGTTTTGGTTTTGCATTCATGGTCAATATGCATTCATTATAAATTTTGCTCCATACCTCCATTGTAAAGTATAATAAAGAGTAAAACAGATAATGTGGGATAATGGACACACTGAGACACAGTTCTCATTCAATGTGAGACACTGACACTCTGAGACATGGGCACTCATGTAATGTGAGACACTGACACATTGAGTCATGGGCCCTGATAATGTGAGACACTGACACTCTCAGTCATGGGCCCTCATATAATGTGAGACACTGACACTCTGAGTCATAGGCCTTCATATAGTATGAGACACTAGCACTCTGAGTCATTGGCCCTCATATAATGTGAGACACTGACGCTCTGAGTCATGGGCCCTCATGTAATGTGAGACACTGGCACTTTGAGACAAGGGCCCTCAAATAATGTGAGACACTGACACCCTGAGTCGGGACCCTCATATAATGCGAGACACTGATACTCTGAGTCAGGGGCCCTCATATAATGTGAAACACTGTCACTGTAGACCTTTGTATAATGTGAGACACTGGCACTCTGAGACAAGGGCCCTCATATAATCTGACACTGACACTCTGAGACATGGGCCCTCATATAATGTGAGACATGGGCCCTCATATAATGTGAGTCACTGACACTCTGAGACATGGGCCCTCATATAATGTGAGACACGGACACTCTGAGACATGGGCCTTCATATAATGTGAGGCACTGACACTCTGAGACATAGGCCCTCAAATAATGAAAGTCACTGACACTGAGACATGGGCCCTCATGTAATGTGAGACACTGACACTGTGAGACATGGACCCTCATATAATGTGAGACACTGACACTCTGAGACATGGGCCCTCATATAATGCGAGACACTGACACTCTGAGACATGGGCCTTCATATAATGTGAGACACTGATACTCTGAGTGGGACCTCATATAATGTGAGACACTGATACTCTGGTCAGGGGCCCTCATATAATGTGAAACACTGTCACTGTAGACCTTCCAGCTCAGCCCCTAGACCAGGTGCTCCATCCATGGCGCAGCTCATCATGTTGCTGCCGCCGGCCACTCATCTGCCTGCCTGCCCTCTGAACCAGGCGCTTCACTTCCAAATGGCAGTGTGGCTCTTCTGACTGCCCTATTGCCTCAGCAGACAGATCAGCTTAGCCTCTTGACCGGGTACTCCCTACCTGGTGCGGCTCACCATCTTGACACCACCGATGGCCGTTCACCTGCCTGCCCGCCCTCTAAACCGGGCTGTTCGCTTCCAAGTGGTGGTGCGGATCTTCTGTCTGCCTACTCGCCTCAGCAGACAGATTAGCTCAGTCCCTTGACAGGGTGCTCCCTCTGTGGCTCTCCATCTTTCCACCTGCTCACCTGCCTTCCCACCCTCTGAACCAGGTGCTTTGCTTTGAAGTGGCAATGCAGCTCTTGCGACTGCCCGCTCACCTCAGCAGACAGACCAGGTGCACCTCAGCTCCAGCGGCATTCAGGCTTGAATTTCTGGTGCCTAAATTTCAATTGGCCAGCTTGTCTCTACATCGCTTGGTCATTGGCTAATCAGAAGTCAGACTGCCGTAACTGCGATTCTGTTAATGCTGTATAATTCTTCCTGCTGTACTCTGCATTCCTTAATGCTTTAATTTTTTGTTTAAGTATTACTGCATCTAGTGATTTAAGGCTATTTCAAGTGTTTTAGGTAGCAGCCACTAATTATATCAGTTATATTTTGACTGCCAATGGGTTGCTAAGAAGTCTTGTAACTGAAACGTTCCCCATTCTCCTGCTACTTTATTCTCCTTTTGCTTTATTCTGTCTAACTCAACTCTTCTCTGTTTTTCTACCCTGGCTTAGTCCAACAAGCTTTTACTACTTTGTGCTGCAAATGCACACCCCACCCCTTTCTCTCTCTCTCTCTCTCTCTCTCTCTCTCTGTCTCATTTACTTCTATTGTCTCTCACCCACTCCCACTGAGTGTACCCCTAGCCTCTCTGGCTCCTTCCCTCGACCCTCCCACCGATTTAACAACCCTTAATTTACTCCTTAACTGGTCTGTTCTCTCCCCTTCCCTCCCTCCAGCTCAGCCCCTTGACCTGGTGCTCCCTCCACAGCACGGCTCACCATCTTGCCGCCGCTGATGGCCGATTGTCTGCCTGCCCACCCTCTGAACTGGGCACTTCGCTTCCAAGTGACGGCGCTGCTCTTCCGACCACTTGCTCGCCTCAGCAGACAGTTCCCGTCCACCCACCCTGTCTGGGCCTTTACTCTAATAGATATTGTATATCACGTGATCATTAAATTAACTCATTCAGGCCTAGATACGCCTGTAGGTGGCATCTGAAAGCATAGCCACTCAGGCCAATAATGCCTGTAGACGTACTCAGCTGACTTACACATCAGGCCTAGAAACGTCTGAGGAAGTCAGCAGTTTTTACCTAAATATTAAACAAACCAAATTGCTTAGAATTGATTGCACAGCACCGTTAGAAAGGTAATTTCATGCTGAACAATTTTGCTGCTGATACCTTGTGTCTATCACGTATACTTTGGGAGTTCCTCGCATTTGTTTAAGGTATGGTGTGCATGGCTGGCATCTGTCTCTCAAGGCTCACCTAAGCACCTTAAATAAATCTGAAAAAAACCACAGTTGCTAGGTATTTCAACTAGTATGAAATAAAAACTAAATGTATTACAACTGATTACATAGCACTGTTAGAAAGGTAGTTTTGTGCTGCACAATTTTGCAGCTGATACTTTGTCTACCATGTATACTTTAGGAGTTATTCACATTTGTTTAAGGTATGGTGTGCATAGCTGACATTTGTCTCTCAAGCCTCACCTAAGCACTTTAAAAACCTGAAAAAACACAGTTGTTTGGTGTTTCAGCTAGTATAAAATAAAAACCAAATTGATTACAATTACTTGCATAGAACCACTGGAAAGGTAATGCACTGAACAACTTTGCCACTCATATTTTGTGTGTAGCACTTAAGGTTCAAGAGGTATTCACATTTGTTTGTGGCATGCTGATTATGGCTTGATTTTGCTTAGAAAGGCCCAGGATGCAGTGCTAAGAGTATACAGGGCACAAGTGGTGGAAGTTTCAAAAAGCTCTTGTGTGAATGAGTTAACTAAGTCCCTGCTTTACCACTGGCTCCTTATTCACATTGACCACCAGGGGCTTACTGTCAATCACAATGTTCCTTAACATAAAGGACTACTAGTTGCCTAACAACACCAAAATATTACATATCCAGCTATCTGATAAACTGTTCAAAGGTAAACTGACCTCTTCCTTGCAGGCAGCATCCCCACCTTTCTAGGAACTCTATTTCCTAATTAAGCACTACTGTTTATCAACAATCTGCCACCATGCTACTATCCTCTTACTTCAATCTCCTCCTAAGTTTCCTGGTCCTATCCACCCCCTTACCTGTCCCTCTCTCTCCTGCCCTTTAGCTCCCCACCTCTCAACTCCTCATCCTTTTTCAATCACCTATCATGCAAGCTCCTACCTACAACGTACGCACATCGGCACAGTACCGCTATACTTCGCACTATTCCCCCATTATGCCTTGTTCTTCCCTCTTATCATGGCCTAACTCCTGGGCAACTCTAAGTCTTCTAAAATTACAGGCATCCCCAGCCAAATATCCCTCCCAGATCCCATGCTCACTCACGTCCCTGACTGGGTATAAGAGCTCTAAACTTCACTTCCTCATCTTACTGCTCCTACTACTTGCATCTGGTGACATTCACTCGAACCCTGGGCCTTTCCCCAGCAACTACCCCTCGCTGTACAGCTATGATTACCTCTGGACCCTCCCCAAAGTTACTTGACCTTTACCAGGGTCTAAATTTTCTCCATTTAAACATATGCAGCCTCCTACCCAAAATTGATCTGCTGCAACCCCTTGCTGTGTCACTCGCCCCTGACATTTTCCTACTCACAGAATTATGGCTGTCTCATAAAATTTCTGATAACTCCATCACATCCCTGGCTATTCCATCATAAGACAAGACCATGCAAGTAGGGGAGGTGGAATAGCAATGTGCATCTCCTCTTCTATCCAATATAACACCATCCTGTCCTTATCTGTCCCAGCAGCCCACTAAGCACTCATTATCCTGCTATCCCTGCCATTCTTGGCCCCTATTTTTGTTGCCAGGGTATACTGTCATCCTGGACTCCCTCCCACTACTGTTGCAGACCTCATTTCCACCATAGTATCCCTCACATCCTCAAGCGAGCTATATGTCTGGCTGACTTCAACCTGAATTGGCTGGCACCCTCCTAAAGCAAAATGCATACTGACTTAGCTGCACATAACCTAATGCAACTAATCAACCAACCAACCCGGTTAAATCATAAAAAAGCATAATCATACCCTGATTGGGCTTCGCTTCCTATCACATAGGGTCATATAATCTGGCCTATTTTCTGATGCTCTAGTGACACCATATGATTTATAATGCGTAAAATCCTCAGGCCTAAGGCACCTCATAAATTTCTGCACACACAATCATACAAATCCTTGGACCTTGCCCTTATCCTCCTCGACCTAGCCCAAACTGACTGAACTCCAATCTCCACAACTGGCTCAGTGAATACAGCCCTGGAACATTTCAAACTTTTTAATGCCTGGAACCACCATGCCTTATCAGGTGGTCTAGAGTTCGGGGTAATCACCTCCACTGGGTCTCCATGAATTGCTAGCCTACCAGCGAGCTCGAGACCAGGCCTGGAAAACCGACAAAGCTTCTAAGCTGGAAAGGGACTACATTACATACCATTCACTACAGAACTCTTGAACCAAAGTCACCAGGTCGGCCAAAGCAGAGTGCTTCTGCTCAACCTTCCATGCTAATATAAACTCTTCTTCAAAATTTTGGACGATAATACATGCACTGTTCTCCCCCCTCTCTCCACACCTCCTACCCAGCTCCACAAAATAAATGACTTACTGGTATCCGATCACCCTAGCTGTGCTGCAATTCAAGTCTATTTCGTCCTGCGCCTCACTCTCTATCCACTCTCTCCCCGCCACACATCTCTCCACCTACTGCAAGTGAATACCCAATAATTGAGTGATTTTCTTCCTCCAAAGTCTCTCTGACTGACACACTGGATGCCCTTCTGGCATTCAACCCCTCTAAAGGCAGCTCACCTGATGGTCTGGACCCTAAGTTACCATACCTTTCTGCCTCTGCAATCTTGTTTCCTCTGTCTATGATTTTGAATCTCTCTTTTCCCACTGTGACGGTCCCAGAAGCCTGGAAACATGCTATCGTTCTGCCCCTTTCAAAGGGTGGTGATCCCTCCACACCAGGGAATTACCACCCCATATCCCTTCTCCCTATCCTTGCCAAGCTCCAAGAACACTTGGTCCTCTCTCAGCTCTCCTCCTTCCTCTCAGACACCAACTTCTTCACACCTTTCCAATCTGGTTTCCAGAAGTATCACTCTACCACAACCTCCCTATTTAGACATACCGATTCCATCTTCTCAGGGATGGACAGTGGTCTAATTACCTCTGCTATTTTTGTCAACCTCGCTAAGGCTTTTGACACAGTCTCCCAGTCCCTCCTCCTGGATAACCTCACTTCAGCGGGGTTGTCTGACTCCGCCACAAACTGGTTCAGGGCCTACCTTGTAGGGCAGATGCAATCTGATAGAATAGCAGATTCCATATCCCTCCTCCCTATTAATACTAGTGTCCCATAGGGCTCAGTGTTAGGCCCTCTGCTGTTCTCCATTTTCTTAAATGAACTCCCATCAGTCTGCGCTTCGTCCTACATCCACATGTATGTGGATGATGCTGTCCTGGTCACCTCGGGGCAATCCCCTCAGCCCTCGGATGTAGCAGCCAGACTCCAGCATGACTTCTGCGAGGTTCAGAAATGACTTAGCTCTAATCAGCTCTTTCTAAATGCCAAGAGGACTGCCTCCATGACCTTCGGCTCTAGGCAGAGGCTTGCTACGCTTCCCTCCATGCCTTCCTTCCACACCCTTGCCAGAACCATACTTGAAGATACATCATCCTTCAGATACCTCGGGGTTTGGCTTGACCAACACCTCAACTTCTCAGAACATGTTGACGCCATCCTAAAAAAACTGCACCCAAGCTAGGCACCTTATACAGGAACCGTAGCTGCCTACCACTAAAGCGGCCGTGAACTGGTCAAAATATGATCCTCCTATATTTGACTACTGTGATGTAGTCTACAGCGCTGCTCCCAAGACTTCCCTAGCCAGGCTGGACTCCCTCTTTAACTCCTTCTCCTGTTTCACACTGGACTCCCCCCACTCACTCATCACTGGGACCTTTACCACTCTCTTGCTTTCCCCTTACCAACAGACATCTCTCCCGCAGTGCTAAATTCATCTCCAGGTTCTGGTTTGGGTCCCACCCCTCCTATCTCTCCAACTCTCTATCTACCCATCCCCCACCCTCTCACTCCCTTAGGACAAATGACACTCATACATAGGCAGTCCCTCACCATTCCACCTCAGCGTGACAGGCAGCATTCTCGTACCACTTCCCTAAACTTTGGAACTCACTTCCACAGCAAATGAAAAACTCCTCATTTGCTCACTCTATCTTCTCAGCCCTGTGCAACTTCTTCACTCCTAATTGTACCAGCCCTTAAATAATTTTTCTTTTTTTCCTCTCAAATTAAGTTTCCACTATGGCCTTTCTTCTGCCTCTACCCCTCACTATTCCATTTATGTGGCAGAGGGACTCCTTGCGCGCCCTTATGCCTCTCCAAACGGGTGATTACTAGGGCACCTTGGGGCTTACTTCCTCCTCTCTCTCTCTCTCTCTCTCTCGCATCCCGAGTATTCAGATGTCAAAGTTTTGCTACCTATTATGTCTGGTCAATCATTATCTCTATAACTATTAATTGCTAATTAGTCACTGCCTGTCTTCAAATCAAGATTGTATGCTACTCACTGTATACACTTCACCTATTGTAATTGCACTTATATGACTTTGTGCTCGTATATGTGTACTAAACTTGTCTTGATGTATCATTGTAATTATCTGTTTTGTCTCCTTTATGTAATTCCTTACCCTCTCCCAGGATGCCCCAGGAGAAGAGCAATTTGATTGCACAGAATACTTTTTCTGTAAATTCTTCAATAAAAAATAAATAAAACATTGACACTCTGAGACATGGGCCGCATATAATGTGAGACACAGACACGTTGAGACATGGGTCCTCATGTAATGTGAGACACTGACACTCTGAGACATGGGCCCTCATTTAATGTGAGACACAGACACGTTGAGACATGGGTCCTCATGTAATGTGAGACACTGACAAACTCAGGCATGGGCCTTCGTATAATGTGAGACACTGACACTCTGAGACATGGGCCCTCATGTAATGTGAGAAACTGACACGCTGAGACATGGGCCCTCATGTAAACTGAGACACTGACACTGTGAGATATGTCACCTCAAATAATGTGAGACACTGACACTCTGAGACATGGGCCCTCATATAATGTGAAACACTGACACTCCGAGACATGGGCCTTCATTTAATGTGAGACACTGACAATCTGAGACATGGGCCCTCATATAATGTGAAACACTGACACTCTGAGACATGAGTCCTTATATAATGTGAGACACTGACACTGAGAGACATGGGTCCTCATATAATGTAAAACACTGACAATCTGAGACATGGTCCCTCATATAATGTGAGACACTAACACGTTGAAACATGGGTTCTCATGTAATGTGAGACACTGACACCTTTCAGACATGGGCCCTCATGTAATGTGAGACACTGACACTCGCAGACATGGGCCTTCATATAATGGGAGACAATGACACTCTGAAACATGGGCCCTCATGTAATGTGAGACCCTGACACTCGCAGACATGGGCCTTCATATAATGTGAGACACTGACACTCTGAGACATGGGCCCTCATATAAAGTGAGACACTGACACTGTGAGACCTGGGCCCTCATGTAATGTGAGACACTGACACACTGAGACATGGGCCCTAATGCAATGTGAGACATGACACTGTGAGATATGGGCCCTCATATAATGTGAGACACTGACACACTGAGACATGTGCCCTCATGTAATGTGAGACACTGACACTGTGAGACATGGGCCCTCATGTAAAGTGAGACACTGACACTCTGAGACATGGGCCCTAATATAATGTGAGACACAGACATTCTGAGACATGAGCCCTCATATAATGTGAGACACTGGCACTCTGAGACATGGGTCCTCATGTAACGTGAGACACTTATACTGTAAGACATTGACCCTCATATAATGTGAGACACTGACACTCTGAGACATGGGCCTTCATTTAATGTGAGACACTGACACTCTGAGACATGGGCCCTCATGTAATGTGAGACACTAACACTGTCAGACAGGGTCCCTCAAATAATGTGAGACACTAAAACTCTGAGTCATGGGCCCTAAAATAAGGTGAGACAGTGACACTGTGAGACATGGGCCCTCATGTAAAGTGAGACACTGACACACTGAGACATGGGCCCTCATATAATGTGAGACACTGACACTCTGAGACATGGGCCCTCATATAATGTGAGACACTGACACTGTGAGACATGGGCCCTCATGTAAAGTGAGACACTGACACTCCGAGACATGGGCCCTCTTATAATGTGAGACACTTACACTCTGAGACATGGGCCTTCATATAATGTGAGACACTGACACACTGAGACATGGGCCCTCATGTAATGTGAGACACTGACACTGTGAGACATGGGCCCTCATATAATGTGAGACACTGACAATCTGAGACATGGGACCTCATGTAATGTGAGGCACTGTCACTCTGAGACATAGGCCCTAATATAATGTGAGACACTGACACCCGGAGAAATGGGCCCTCATGTAATGTGAGACACTGACACAATGAGACATGGGCCCTCATGTAATGTGAGACACTGACACTGTCAGACATGGGCCCTCATATAATGTGAGACACTGACACACTGAGACATGTGCCCTCATGTAATGTGAGACACTGACACTGTGAGACATGGGCCCTCATGTAAAGTGAGACACTGACACTCTGAGACATGGGCCCTAATATAATGTGAGACACAGACATTCTGAGACATGAGCCCTCATATAATGTGAGACACTGGCACTCTGAGACATGGGTCCTCATGTAACGTGAGACACTTATACTGTAAGACATTGACCCTCATATAATGTGAGACACTGACACTCTGAGACATGGGCCTTCATTTAATGTGAGACACTGACACTCTGAGACATGGGCCCTCATGTAATGTGAGACACTAACACTGTCAGACAGGGTCCCTCAAATAATGAGACACTAAAACTCTGAGTCATGGGCCCTAAAATAAGGTGAGACAGTGACACTGTGAGACATGGCCCTCATGTAAAGTGAGACACTGACACACTGAGACATGGGCCCTCATATAATGTGAGACACTGACACTCTGAGACATGGGCCTCATATAATGTGAGACACTGACACTGTGAGACATGGCCCTCATGTAAAGTGAGACACTGACACTCCGAGACATGGGCCCTCTTATAATGTGAGACACTTACACTCTGAGACATGGGCCTTCATATAATGTGAGACACTGACACACTGAGACATGGGCCCTCATGTAATGTGAGACACTGACACTGTGAGACATGGGCCCTCATATAATGTGAGACACTGACAATCTGAGACATGGGACCTCATGTAATGTGAGGCACTGTCACTCTGAGACATGGGCCCTAATATAATGTGAGACACTGACACCCGGAGAAATGGGCCCTCATGTAATGTGAGACACTGACACAATGAGACATGGGCCCTCATGTAATGTGAGACACTGACACTGTCAGACATGGGCCCTCATATAATGTGAGACAGTGACACTCTGAGACATGGGCCCTCATATAATGTGAGACATGGACACTCTGAGACATGGGCCTTCATATAATGTGAGGCACTGACACTCTGAGACATAGTTCCTCAAATAATGTAAGTCACTGACACTGAGACATGGGCCCTCATATAACGTGAGACACTAACACTGTGAGACATGGGCCCTCATGTAATGTGAGACACTGACACTCTGAGACATGGGCCTTCATTTAATGTGAGACACTGACATTCTGAGACATGGGCCCTCATGTAATGTAAGACACTGATACTCCGAGACATGGGCCCTCATATAATGTGAGACACTGACACTCTGACACATGGGCCCTCATATAATGTGAGACACTGACACACTGAGACATGGGCCCTCATGTAATGTGAGACACTGACACTGTGAGACATGGGCCCTCATGTAAAGTGAGACACTGACACTCTGAGACAAGGGCCCTCATATAATGTGAGACACTGACATTCTGAGACTTGAGCCCTCATATAATGTGAGACACTGGCACTCTGAGACATGGGTCCTCATGTAACGTGAGACACTTATACTGTAAGACATTGACCCTCATATAATGTGAGACACTGACACTCTGAGACATGAGCCTTCATTTAATGTGAGACACTGACACTCTGAGACATGGGCCCTCATATAATGTGAGGCACGTGACACTCTGAGACATGGGCCTTCATTTAATGTGAGACACTGACATTCTGAGACATGGGCCCTCATATAATGTGAGACAATGACAGTCCGAGACATGGGCCCTCATATAATGTGAGACACTGACACTCTGAGACATGGGCCCTCATGTAATGTGAGACACTGACACTGTGATACATGGGCCATCATGTAATGTGAGACACTGACACTGTGAGACATGGGCCCTCATGCAATGTGAGACACTGACACACTGAGACATGGGCCCTCATGTAATGTGAGACACTGACACTGTGAGACATGGGCCCTCATGTAATGTGAGACACTGACACACTGAGACATGGACCCTCATGTAATGTGAGACACTGACACTGTGAGACATGGGCCCTCATGTAAAGTGAGACACTGACACTCTGAGACATGGGCCCTCATGTAATGTGAGACACTAACACTGTCAGACAGGGGCCCTCAAATAATGTGAGACACTAAAACTCTGAGTCAAGGGCCCTCATATAAGGTGAGACAGTGACACTCTGAGACATGGGCCTTTATGTAATGTGACACCTACCTCGGAGACATGGGCCCTCATTTAAGTGAGACACTGACACTCTGATAAATGGGCCCTCATATAATGTGAGACACTGACACTCTGAGACATGGGCCCCATATAATGTGAGACACTGACACTGTGAGACATGGGCCCTCATGTAAAGTGAGACACTGACACTCGAGACATGGGCCCTCATATAATGTGAGACACTGACACATTGAGACATAGGCCCTCATGTAATGTGAGACACTGACACTGTGAGACATGAGCCCTCATATAATGTGAAGACACTGACACTCTGAGATATGGCCCTCATATAATGTGAGACACTGACACTCTGAGACATGGGCCTTCATGTAATGTGAGACACTAACACTGTCGGACAGGGGCCCTCAAATAATGTGAGACACTAAAACTCTGAGTCATGGCCCTAATATAAGGTGAGACAGTGACACTGTGAGACATGGGCCCTCATGTAAGTGAGACACTGACACTCTGAGACATGGGCCCTCATATAATGTGAGACACTGACACTCTGAGACATGGGCCCTCATATAATGTGAGACATTGACACTGTGAGACATGGGCCCTCATGTAAAGTGAGACACTGACACTCCGAGACATGGGCCCTCTTATAATGTGAGACACTGACACTCTGAGACATGGGCCTTCATATAATGTGAGACACTGACACTCTGGGACATGGGCCCTCATATAATGTGAGACACTAACACACTGAGACATGGGCCCTCATGTAATGTGAGACACTGACACTGTGAGAAATGGGCCTTCATATAATGTGAGACACTGACACTGTGAGACGTGGGCCCTCATGTAATGTGAGACACTGACACACTGAGACATGGGCCCTAATGCAATGTGAGACATGACACTGTGAGATATGGGCCTCATATAATGAGACACTGACACTCTGAGACATGGGCCTCATATAATGTGAGACACTGACACACTGAGACATGGGCCCTCATGTAATGTGAGACACTGACACTGTGAGACATGGGCCCTCATGTAAAGTGAGACACTGACACTCTGAGACATGAGCCCTCATATAATGTGAGACACTGGCACTCTGAGACATGGGTCCTCATGTAACGTGAGACACTTATACTGTAAGACATTGACCTCATATAATGTGAGACACTGACACTCTGAGACATGGGCCTTCATTTAATGTGAGACACTGACACTCTGAGACATGGGCCTTCATTTAATGTGAGACACTGACATTCTGAGACATGGGCCCTCATATAATGTGAGACACTGACACTCTGAGACATGGGCCCTCATGTAATGTGAGACACTGACACTGTGATACATGGACCCTCATGTAATGTGAGCCACTGACACTGTGAGACATGGGCCCTCATGTAATGTGAGACACTGACACACTGAGACATGGGCCCTCATGTAATGTGAGATACTGACACTCTGAGACATGGGCCCTCATATAATGTGAGACACTGACACTCTGAGACATGGGCCCTCATGTAATGTGAGACACTAACACTGTCAGACAGGGTCCCTCAAATAATGTGAGACACTAAAACTCTGAGTCATGGGCCCTAATATAAGGTGAGACAGTGACACTGTGAGACATGAGTCCTCATGTAAAGTGAGAAACTGACACACTGAGACATGAGCCCTCATATAATGTGAGACACTGACACTCTGAGACATGGGCCCTCATATAATGTGAGACACTGACACTGTGAGACACGGGCCCTCATGTAAAGTGAGACACTGACACTCCGAGTCATGGGCCCTCTTATAATGTGAGACACTGACACTCTGAGACATGGGCCTTTATATAATGTGAGACACTGACACTCTGGGACATGGGCCCTCATATAATGTGAGACACTGACACACTGAGACATGGGCCCTCATGTAATGTGAGACACTGACACTGTGAGACATGGGCCTCATATAATGAGACACTGACAATCTGAGACATGGGACCACATGTAATGTGAGGCACTGTCACTCTGAGACATGGGCCCTAATATAATGTGAGACACTGACACCCGGAGAAATGGGCCCTCATGTAATGTGAGACACTGACACACTGAGACATGGGCCCTCATGTAATGTGAGACACTGACACTGTCAGACATGGGCCCTCATATAATGTGAGACAGTGACACTCTGAGACATGGGCCCTCATATAATGTGAGACATGGACACTCTGAGACATGGGCCTTCATATAATGTGAGGCACTGACACTCTGAGACATAGTCCCTCAAATAATGTAAGTCACTGACACTGAGACATGGGCCCTCATATAACGTGAGACACTAACACTGTGAGACATGGGCCCTCATGTAATGTGAGACACTGACACTCTGAGACATGGGCCTTCATTTAATGTGAGACAGTGACATTCTGAGACATGGGCCCTCATGTAATGTGAGATACTGATACTCCGAGACATGGGCCCTCATATAATGTGAGACACTGACACTCTGACACATGGGCCCTCATATAATGTGAGACACTGACACACTGAGTCATGGGCCCTTATGTAATGTGAGACACTGACACTGTGAGACATGGGCCCTCATGTAAAGTGAGACACTGACACTCTGAGACAAGGGCCCTCATATAATGTGAGACACTGACATTCTGAGACTTGAGCCCTCATATAATGTGAGACACTGGCACTCTGAGACATGGGTCCTCATGTAACGTGAGACACTTATACTGTAAGACATTGACCCTCATATAATGTGAGACACTGACACTCTGAGACATGGGCCTTCATTGTATGTGAACACTGACACTCTGAGACATGGGCCCTCATATAATGTGAGGCAGCTGACACTCTGAGACATGGGCCTTTATTTAATGTGAGAACACTGACATTTCTGAGACATGGGCCCTCATATAATGTGAGACAATGACACTCGAGACATGGGCCCTCATATAATGTGAGACACTGACACTCTGAGACATGGGCCCTCATGTAATGTGAGACACTGACACTGTGATACATGGGCCCTCATGTAATGTGAGACACTGACACTGTGAGACATGGGCCCTCATGTAATGAGACACTGACACACTGAGACATAGGCCCTCATGTAATGTGAGACACTGACACTGTGAGACATGGGCCCTCATGTAATGGAGACACTGACACACTGAGACATGGACCCTCATGTAATGTGAGACACTGACACTGTGAGACATGGGCCCTCATGTAAGTGAGACACTGACACTCTGAGACATGGGCCCTCATGTAATGTGAGACACTAACACTGTCAGACTGGGGCCCTCAAATAATGTGAGACACTAAAACTCTGAGTCATGGGCCCTCATATAAGGTGAGACAGTGACACTCTGAGACATGGGCCTTTATGTAATGTGACACTGACACTGGAGACATGGCCCTCATGTAAAGTGAGACACTGACACTCTGATAAATGGGCCCTCATATAATGTGAGACACTGACACTCTGAGACATGGGCCTCATATAATGTGAGACACTGACACTGTGAGACATGGGCCCTCATGAAGTGAGACACTGACACTCTGAGACATGGGCCTCATATAATGTGAGACACTGACATTCTGAGACATGAGCCTCATATAATGTGAGACACTGGCACTCTGAGACATGGGTCCTCATGTAACGTGAGACACACTTATACTGTAAGACATTGACCCTCATATAATGTGAGACACTGACACTCTGAGACGTGGGCCTTCATTTAATGTGAGACACTGGCACTCTGAGACATGGGCCCTCATATAATGTGAGACGCTGACACTCTGAGACATGGGCCTTCATTCAATGTGAGACACTGACATTCTGAGACATGGGCCCTCATATAATGTGAGACACTGACACTCCGAGACATGGGCCCTCATATAATGTGAGACACTGACACTCTGAGACATGGGCCCTCATGTAATGTGAGACACTGACACTGTGATACAATGGCCATCATGTAATGTGAGACACTGACACTGTGAGACATGGGCCCTCATGTAATGTGAGACACTGACACCCTGAGACATGGGCCCTCATGTAATGTGAGACACTGACACACTGAGACATGGACCCTCATGTAATGTGAGACACTGACACTGTGAGACATGGGCCCTCATGTAAAGTGAGACACTGACACTCTGAGACATGGGTCCTCATATAATGTGAGACACTGACACTCTGAGACATGGGCCCTCATGTAATGTGAGACACTAACACTGTCAGACAGGGGCCCTCAAATAATGTGAGACACTAAAACTCTGAGTCATGGGCCCTCATATAAAGTGAGACAGTGACACTCTGAGACATGGGCCTTTATGTAATGTGACACTGACACTCGGAGACATGGGCCCTCATGTAAAGTGAGACACTGACACTCTGATAAATGGGCCATCATATAATGTGAGACACTGACACTCTGAGACATGGGCCCTAATATAATGTGAGTCACTGACACTATGAGACATGGGCCCTCATATAATGTGAGCCACTAACACTGTGAGGGCGTGGGCCCTCATATAATGTGAGTCACTGACACTCTGAGACATAGGCCCTCATATAATGTAAGACACGGACACTCTGAGACATGGGCCTTCATATAATGTGAGGCACTGACACTCTGAGACATAGTCCCTCAAATAATGTAAGTCACTGACACTGAGACATGGGCCTCATATAATGTGAGACAGTGCGCTCTGAGACATGGGCCCTCATGTAATGCGAGAAACTGACACTCTGAGACATGGGCCCTCATGTATGAGGACACTGACACTCTGAGACATGGGCCCTCATATCACCGAGACACTGATACTCTGTGTCAGCACCCTCATATAATGTGAGACACTTATACTCTGAGTCAGGGGCTCTCATATAATGTGAAACACTGGCACGGTAGACCTTCCAGCTCAGCCCCTTGACTGGGTGCTCCATCCATGGCGCGGCTCACCATGTTGCTGCCGCCGGCCACTCGCCTGCCTTCCTGACCTCTGAACCAGGCGCTTCACTTCCAAATGGCAGCGCAGCTCTTCTGACCTCCCTGTTGCCTCAGCAGGCAGATCAGCTTTGCCTCTTGACCGGGTACTCCCTGCCTGGCGCGGCTCAACATCTTGCCACTGCCGATGGCCGCTCACCTGCCTGTCCGCCCTCTAAACCGGGCTCTTCGCTTCCAAGTGGTGGCACGGCTCTTCTGTCTGCCTACTCACCTCAGCAGACAGATCAGCTCAGTCCCTTGACAAGGTGCTCTCTCTGTGGCTCTCCATCTTTCCACCTGCTCACCTGCCTTCCCACCCTCTGAACCGGGTGCTTTGCTTCCAAGTGGCAACGCAGCTCTTCCGACTGCCCGTTCACCTCAGCAGACAGACCAAGTGCACCTCAACTCCAGTGGCATTCCAGGCTTGAATTTCTGGTGCCTAAATTTCAATTGGCCAGCTTGTCTCTCCCTCGCTTGGTCATTGGCTAATCAGTAGTCAGACTGCCGGCTAACTGCGATTATGTTAATGCTGTATAATTCTTCCTGCTGTACTCTGCATTCCTTGATGCTTTAATTTTTAATTTTTTTTTATTTAATTTTAATTTATTTAGTTGTTTAACCAGGAGTAGCACACTCCTCTTATTTATTTTATTTTTTGTTTAAGTATTACTGCATCTAGTGATTTAAGGCTATTTCAAGTGTTTTAGGTAGACAGCCACTAATTACATACAGTTATATTTTGACTGCCAATGAGTTGCTAAGAAGTCTTGGAATTGAAACGTTCCCCATTCTCCTGCTACTTTATTCTCCTTTTGCTTTATTCTGTATAACTAACTCTTCTCTGTTTTCTACCTGGCTTAGTCCAACAAGCTTTTACTAATTTTGCTGCAAATGCACACCCTACCCCTCACTCTCTCTCTCTGTCTCATTTACTTTTATTGTCACTCACCCACTCCCACCGAGTGTACCCCTAGCCTCTCTGGCTCCTTCCTCGACCCTCCCACCGATTTAACAACCCTTAATTTACTCCTTAACTGATCTGTTCTCTCCCTTCCCTCCTCCAGCTCAGCCCCTTGACCTGGTGCTCCCTCCGTGGCATGGCTCACCATCTTGCGCCCGCTGATGGCCGGGTGCCTGCCTGCCCACCCTCTGAACTGGGCGCCGGCTCCAAGTGCTGGCACTGCTCTTCACGACCACCTGCTCGCCTCAGCAGACAGTTCCAGCCCACCACCCACCCACTCTGTCTGGGCCTTTACTCTTATAGATATTGTATATCACGTGATCACTAAATTAACTCATTCCAGGCCTAGATAAGCGCAACAGGTGACGTCTGAAAGCATAGCCACTCAGGCCAATAACACCTGTAGACATACTCAGCTGACTTACACATCAGGCCTAGAAACGTCTGAGGAAGTCAGCAGTTTTTAACTAAATATTAAACAAACCAAATTGCTTAGAATTGATTGCACAGCACTGTTAGAAAGGAAATTTCATGCTGAACAATTTTGCTGCTGATACTCTGTGTCTATCATTATACTTTAGGAGTTCTTCGCATTTGTTTAAGGCATGGTGTGCATGGCTGACATCTGTCTCTCAAGGCTCACGTAAGCACCTTAAATAAATCTGAAAAAAACCCACAGTTGCTAGGTATTTCAACTAGTATGAAATAAAAACTAAATGGATTACAACTGATTACATAGCACTGTTAGAAAGGTAGTTTTGTGCTGCATATTTTGCAGCAGATACTGTGTCTACCATGTATACTTTAGGAGTTATTCACATTTGTTTAAGGTATGGTGTGCATGCTGACATTTGTCTCTCAAGCCTCACCTAAGCACTTTAAAAAAATCTGAAAAAAACAGTTGTTTGGTGTTTCAGCTAGTATAAAATAAAAACAAAATTTATTACAATTGATTGCATAGCACCACTGGAAAGGTAATGTACTGAACAACTTTGCCACTCATATTTTGTGTGTAGCACTTAAGGTTCAAGAGGTATTCACATTTGTTTGTGGCATGCTGATTATGGCTTGATTTTGCTTAGAAAGGACCAGGATGCAGTGCTAAGACTATACAGGGCACAAGTGGTGGAATTCTCAAAGAGCTCTTGTGGTGTGAATGAGTTAACTAAGTCCCTGCTTTCCATTGGCTCCTTATTCACATTGACCACCAGGGGCTTACTGTCAATGACTATGTTCCTTAACATAAAGGACTACTAGTTGCCTAACAACACCAAAATATTACATATCCTGCTATCTGATAAACTGTTCAAAGGTAAACTGTCCTCTTCCTTGCAGGCAGCATCCCCACCTTTCTAGGAACTCTATTTCCTAATTAAGCACCACTGTTTATCAACAATCTGCCTCCATGCTACTATCCTCTTACTTCAATCTCCTCCTATGTTTCCTGGTCCTATCCACACCCTTACCTGTCCCTCTCTCCCTGCCCTTTAGCTCCCCACCTCTCAACTCCTCATCCTTTTTCAATCACCTATCATGCAAGCTCCTACCTACAACGTCGCATATCGGCACAGTACCGCTATACCGCACTATTCCCCATTATGCCTTGTTCTTCCCTCTTATCATGGCCTAACTCCTGGGCAACTCTAAGTCTTCTAAAATTACAGGCATCCCAGCCAAATATCCTCCCAGATCCCATGCTCACTCCGTCCCTGACTGGGTATAAGAGCTCTAAACTTCACTTCCTCATCTAACTTCTCCTACTACTTGCATCTGGTGACATTCACCCGAACCCTGGGCGTTTCCCCCCCAACTACCCCTCACTGTACAGCTATGATTACCTCTGGACCCTCCCCAAAATTACTTGACCTTTACCAGGATCTAAATTTTCTCCATTTAAACATACGCAGCCTCCTACCCAAAATTGATCTGCTGCAACCCCTTGCTGTGCCACTAGCTTCATTTTCCTACTCACAGAATTATGGCTGTCTCATAAAATTTCTGATAACTCCATCACTATCCTAGCTATTCCATCATAAGACAAGACCATGCAAGTAGGGAGGTGGAATAGCAATGTGCATCTCCTCTTATATCCAATATAACACCATCCTGTCCTTATCTGTCCCAGCAGCCCACTAAGCACTCATTATCCTGCTATCCCTGCCATTCTCTGCCCCTATTTTTGTTGCCAGGGTACACTGTCATCCTGGACTCCCTCCCGCTACTGTTGCAGACCTCATTTCCACCATAGTATCCCTCACATCCTCAGGTGAGCTATATGTCTGGGGGGACTTCAACCTCAATTGGCTGGCACCCTCCTAAAGCAAAATGCATACTGACTTAGCTGCACATAACCTAATGCAACTAATCAACCAAACCAACCTGGTTAAATCATAAAAAGCATAATTATACCTGATTGGGCTCTCACTTCCCATCCACATAGGTCCATATAATCTGGCCTATTTTCTGATGCTCTAAGTGACCATATGATTTATATAGTGCGTAAAATCCTCAGGCCTAAGGCACCTCATACATTCTGCCACACACAATCCATACAAATCCTTGGACCTTGCCCTTATCCTCCTCGACCTAGCCCAAACTGACTGAACTCCAATCTCCACAACTGGCTCAGTGAATACAGCCCTGGAACATTTCAAACTTTTTAATGCCTGGAACCACCATGCCTTATCAGGTGGTCTAGAGTTAGGTAATCACCTCCACTGGGTCTCCATGAATTGCTAGCCTACCAGCGAGCTCGAGACCAGGCCTGGAAAACCAACAAAGCTTCTAAGCTGAAAGGGACTACATTACATACCATTCACTACAGAACTCTTGAACCAAAGTCACCAGGTCGGCCAAAGCAAGTGCTTCTGCTCAACCTTCCATGCTAATATAAACTCTTCTTCAAAATTTTGGACGATAATACATGCACTGTTCTCCCCCCTCTCTCCACACCTCCTACCCAGCTCCACAAAATAAATGACTTACTGGTATCCGATCACCCTAGCTGTGCTGCCGAATTCAAGTCCTATTTCACGTCCTGCGCCTCCACTCTCCTATCCACTCTCTCCCCCCCCGCCACACACATCTCTCCACCTACTGCAAGTGAATACCCAATAATTGAGTGATTTTCTTTCTCCAAAGTCTCTCTGACTGACACACTGGATGCCCTTCTGGCATTCAACCCCTCTAAAGGCAGCTCACCTGATGGTCTGGACCCTAAGTTACCATACCTTTCTGCCTCTGCAATCTTGTTTCCTCTGTCTATGATTTTGAATCTCTCTTTTCCCACTGTAGCGGTCCCAGCAGCCTGGAAACATGCTATCGTTCTGCCCCTTTCAAAGGGTGGTGATCCCTCCACACCAGGGAATTACCACCCCATATCCCTTCGCCCTATCCTTGCCAAGCTCCAAGAACACTTGGTCCTCTCTCAGCTCTCCTCCTTCCTCTCAGACACCAACTTCTTCACACCTTTCCAATCTAGTTTCCAGAAGTATTTCTCTACCACAACCTTCCTATTTAGACTTCCACAACCTCCCTACTTAGACATACCGATTCCATCTTCTCAGGGATGGACAGTGGTCTAATTACCTCTGCTATTTTTGTCAACCTCGCTAAGGCTTTGACACAGTCTCCCAGTCCCTCCTCCTGGATAACCTCACTTCAAGCGGGTTGTCTGACTCCGCCACAAACTGGTTCAGGGCCTACCTCGTAGGGCAGATGCAATCTGATAGAATAGCAGATTCCATATCCCCTCCTCTCCCTATTAATACTAGTGTCCCATAGGGCTCAGTGTTAGGCCCTCTGCTGTTCTCCATTTTCTTAAATGAACTCCCATCAGTCTGCGCTTTCTCCTACATCCACATGTATGTGGATGATGCTGTCCTGGTCACCTCGGGGCAATCCCCTCAGCCCTTGGATGTAGCAGCCAGACTCCAGCATGACTTCTGCAAGGTTCAGAAATGACTTAGCTGTAATCAACTCTTTCTAAATGCCAAGAGGACTGCTTCCATGACCTTCGGCTCTAGGCAGAGGCTTGCTACCCTTCCCTCCATGCTTTCCTTCCACACCCTTGCCAGAACCATACTTGAAGAAACATCATCCTTCAGATACCTCAGGGTTTGGCTTGACCAACAACTCAACTTTCAGAACATGTTGACGCCATCCTAAAAAAACTGCACCCAAGCTAGGCACCTTATACAGGAACCGTAGCTGCCTACCACTAATGGCAAGCCGTGAACTAGTCCAAAATATGATCCTCCCTATATTTGACTACTGTGATGTAGTCTACAGCGCTGCTCCCAAGACTTCCCTAGCCAGGCTGGACTCCCTCTTTAACTCCTTCTCCTGTTTCACACTGGACTCCCCCCACTCACTCATCACTGGGACCTTTACCACTCTCTTGCTTTCCCCTTACCAACAGACATCTCTCCCACAGTGCTAAATTCATCTCAGGTTCTGGTTTGGGTCCCACCCTCCTATCTCTCCAACTCTCTATCTACCCTCCCCACCCTCTCACTCCCTCAGGACAAATGACACTCATACATAGGAGTCCCTCACCATTTCACCTCAAGCGTGACAGGCAGCATTCTCGTACCACTTCCTAATCTTTGGAATCACTTCCACAGCAAATAAAAACTCCTCATTTGCTCCTCTATCTCCTCATAGCCCAACTTCTTCACTCCTAATTGTACCAGCCCTTAAATAATTTTCTTTTTCCTCTCAAATTAAGTTTCCATTATGGCCTTTCTTCTGCCTCTACCCCTCACTATTCCATTTATGTGGCAGAGGGACTCCTTGTGCGCCCTTATGCCTCTCCAAAGGGGTGATTACTAGTGCACCTTGGGGCTTACTTCCTCTCTCTCTCTCTCTCTCTCTCTCTCTCTCTCGCATCCCGAGTATCCAGATGTCAAAGTTTTGCTACCTATTATGTCTGGTCAATCATTATCTCTATAACTATTAATTGCTAATTAGTCACTGCCTGTCTTCAAATCAAGATTGTATGCTACTCACTGTATACACTTCACCTATTGTAATTGCACTTATATGACTTTGTGCTCGTATATGTGTACTAAACTTGTCTTGATGTATCATTGTAATTATCTATTTTGTCTCCTTATGTAATTCCTTACCCTCTCCCAGGATGCACCAGGAGAAGAGCAATTTGATTGCACAGAATGCTTTTTCTGCTGAAATTCTTCAATAAAAAATAAATAAAACACTGACACTCTAAGACATGGGCCCTCATATAATGTGAGACACAGACACGTTGAGACATAGGCCCTCATGTAATGTGAGACACTGACACTCTGGAGACATGGCCCTCATTAAATGTGAGACACAGACACGTTGAGACATGAGTCCTCATGTAATGTGAGACACTGACAATCTCAGGCATGGGCCTTCATATAATGTGAGACACTGACACTCTGAGACATGGGTCCTCATGTAATGTCTCACACTGACACTTTGAGACATGGGATCTCATGTAATGTGAGACACTGACACTCTGAGACATGGGCCCTCATATAATAAGACACTAACATTCTGAGACACGGACCCTCATATAATGTGAAACACTGACATTCGAGACATGGGCCTCATTTAATGTGAGACACTGACACTCTGAGACATGGGCCTCATATAATGTGAAACACTGACACTCCGAGACATGGACCCTCATGTAATGTGAGATACTGACACTCTGAGACATGGGCCCTCATATAATGTAAGACACTAACATTCTGAGACACGGACCCTCATATAATGTGAGACACTGACACTCCGAGACATGGGCCTTCATGTAATGTGAGACACTGACACTCTGAGACATGGGCCCTCATATAATGTGAGACACTGACACTCTGAGACATGGGTCCTTATATAATGTGAGACACTGACACTGTGAGACATGGGTCCTCATATAATGTAAAACACTGACACTCTGAGACATGGTCCCTCATGTAAAGTGAGACACTGACATTGTGAGACATGACCCCTCATGTAATGTGAGACACTGACACCAGGGGCATAGCTACAAGGCTGCAAGGGGTGCAGTGGCACCCGGGCCCACTAGGTTAGAGGGGCCCAAATCATAATTTTGTTGTTTATTCAAAACTAGGGAGGGGCCCTGTAACATCACCATGCACCCAGGCTCTCAGGGAATTTCCTACACTACTGACTGACACTCTGAGAGATGGGCCATCATGTAATGTGAGACACTCACATGGTGAGACATGGGCCCTCATGTAATGTGAGACATTGACACTCTGAGACATGGGCTTTCATATAATGTGAGGCACTGACACTCTGAGACATGGGCCCCCATGTCATTTGAGACACTAACACGCAGAAAGATGGGCGGTCATGAAATGTCAAACACTGACACTCTGAGACATGGGCCCTCATGTAATGTGACACACGGACACGCTGAGACATCAGCCCTCATGTAAAGTGAGACACTGACACTGAGAGACATTGGCTCTCACATAATGTGAGAAACCGACACTCTGAGACATGGGCCCTCATATAATGTCGGACACTGACACTCTGACACATGGGCCCTCATGTAATGTGAGACACTGACACGCTGAGACATGGACCCTCCTGTAATGTGAGACACTGACATGTTGAGACATGGGCTCTCATGTAATGTGAAACACTGACACTATGAGACATGGGCCCTGATGTAATGTGAGACACTGACACTCGGAGACATGGGCCTTCATATAATGAGAGACACTGACACTATGAGACATGGTCCCTCATGTAATGTCAGACACTGACACTCTGAGACAAAGTCCTTCATTTAATGTGAGACACTGACACTCTGAGACATGGGCCCTCATGTAAGTTGAGACACTGACACACTGAGACATGGGACCTCATGTAAAGTGAGACACTGACACTGTGACACATGGGCCCTCATGGAATGTGAGACACTAACACTCTGAGACATGGACCCTCATATAATGTGAGACACTGACACTATGAGACATGGGCCCTCATGTAATGTGAGACACTGACACTCTGAGACATGGGCCCTCATGTAATGTGAGACAATGACCCTCTGAGACATCGGCCCTCATGTAATGTGAGTCACTGACGCTCTGAGACATGGGCCCTCATATAATGTGAGACACTGACACTCTGAGACATGGGCCTTCATGTAAAGTGAAACAATGACACTGTGAGACATAGGCCCTCTTGTAAACTGAGACACTGACACTCTGAGACATGGGCCCTCATATAATGTGAGACACTGACACTCCGAGACATGGACCCTCATATAATGTGAGACACTGACACTCTGAGACATGGATCCTCATATAATCTGAGACACTGATACTCTGAGGATCTATGTGATAATGGCAATCGCCGATGGGTGATTGCAGTTAGGGCAGCGGCACATCACCACAATAACATTTAGGCGGTGTACCCCCCCACCCAGCACACAGTTAAACGGACTGGAGACGTGTAATTTAACATTTTATGCTGGGGGCTTCACCGCCTGCACTGCCCTACTTAAGTATTCTCAACTCTAGGTGATGCATGTTGGGGGGGTGCAAACACAGCAACAAATATGTTGGGCCGGGTGCAACAAAATGTACCTGCACCTGGACTCTAACCCAGCACCATTCCCACCCCAGCCCTGAATCCACCCACCATGGCACGGAAGCAGCTTGGCAGCTTGCTGCAGAGCCACCCCTACAATCCTTTCATCCCTCCACCCCTCGCTCACTGTGCTCGCTCCCCCTCTATGTGCATAGGCATGTAGCGACAGGATGTCGCTATTTTGTGCAACCCCCAATCCGGTCGCCCACCTTCCCCAGTCACCCCGATGACAGGTGTTGCAATTGAGTCACCCTTTCGGTAGGCACCCAATCGCGATCACCAAAGTCATGGGATACCACACTCTTGAGACATGGGTCCTCATATAACATGAGACACTGACACTCAGGGTAATGTGCCCTCATATAATGTGAGGCATTGACACTCTGAGACATGGGTCCTGATATAGTGTGAACACTGATACTTAGAGACATGGGCCCTCATACAATGTGAGACACTGACACTCTGAGACATGGGCCCTCATGTAATGTGAGACACTGACACTCTGAGACATGGGCCCTCATATAATGTGAGACACTGACACTCTGAGACATGGGCCCTCATATAATGTGAGACACTGGCACTCTGAGACATGGGTCCTCATGTAATGTGAGACACTGACACTCTGAGACATGGGTCCTCATATAATGTGAGACACTGACACTCTGAGACATGGGCCCTCATACAATGTGAGACACTGACACTCTGAGACATGGGCCCTCATATAATGTGAGACACTGACACTCTGAGACATGGGTCCTCATATAATGTGAGACACTGACACTCTGAGACCTGGGCCCTCATGCAATGCGAGACACTGACATTCCGAGACATGGGCCCTCATGTAATGTGAGACACTAACACTCTGAGACATGGGCCCTCATATAATGTGAGACACTGACACTCTGAGACATGGGTCCTCATATAATGTTAGACACTGACTCTGTGAGACATGGGTCTTCATATAATGTAAAACACTGACACTCCGGGACATGAGTTCTCATATAATGTGAGTTACTGACACTCTGAGACATGGGCCCTTACATAATGTGAGACACTGACACTGTGAGACATGGGCCCTCATATAATGTGAAACACTGACACCCTGAGATGGGTCCTCATATAATGTGTGACACGGACACTCTGAGACATGGGCCCTCACATAATGTGAGACACTGACACTCTGAGACATGGGCCCTCATATAATGTGAGTCACTGATACTCTGAGGATCTATGTGATAATGGCAATCGCCGATGGGCGATCGCAGTTAGGGTGACGGCACATCACCACAAAAATATTTTGTCGATGTACCCCGCCCCCCACCGGCGCACAGCAAAATGGCACTGGGGACGTGGGATTTAACATCTTATACTGGGTGCTTCACCGCCCGACCGCATACTAGCATATTCTCAACTCAGGGGTGCATGTTGGGGTGCAAGCACAGCAACAAATATATTGGGCTAGGTGCAACAAAAAGTACCTGCACCCGGACCTAAACCCCGCACCATTCCCACCCCAGCACTCAACCCACCCACCACGCCACGGAAGCAGCTCGGCAGCTCGCTACAGCACCACCCAATACAATGCCTTCATCCCTCCCACCCCTCGCTCCACGTGCTCGCTCTCCCCCATGCGCATAGGCATGTAGCAACAGGATGTCACTATTCTGCGTACCCCCTAATTCAGTCGCCCACCTTCCCCAGTCACCCCGATGACGCGCCATGATTGAGTCACCCTTTCCGAAGCCACCAAATCGCGATCGCCAAAGTCACAGGATCCACAATCTGAGACATGGGTCCTCATATAACATGAGACACTGACGCTCTGGGTCACCTGCCCTCATATAATGTCAGACAATGACACTCTGAGACATGGGCCCTCATGTAATATGAGACACTGACACTGTGAGACATGGGCCCTCATATAATGTGAGACACTGACACTCTGAGACATGGGCCCTCATATACTATGAGACACTGACACTGTGAGACATGGGCCCTCATGTAATGTGAGACACTGACACTGTGAGACATGGGCCCTCATGTAATATGAGACACTGACACTCTGAGACATGGGCCCTCATATAATGAGAGACACTGACACTCTGAGACATGGGCCCTCATATAATGTGAGACACAGACACTCTGAGACATGGATCCTCATATAATGTAAGACAGTAACACTCTGAGACATGGGCCCTCATGTAATGTGAGACACTGACACTCTGAGACATGGGCCTTCATGTAAAGTGAGACACTGACACTCTGAGACATGGATCCTCATATAATCTGAGACACTGATACTCTGAGGATCTATGCGATAATGGCAATCGCCAATGGGTGATCGCAGTTAGGGCAACGGCACATCACCAAAAAAACATTTTGGCGATGTACCCCCCCCCCCAGCACACAGCAAAACAGACTGGAGACGTGTAATTTAACATTTTATGCTGGGGGCTTCACCGCCTGCACTGCCCTACTTAAGTATTCTCAACTCTAGGTGATGCATGTTGGGGGGGTGCAAACACAGCAACAAATATGTTGGGCCGGGTGCAACAAAATGTACCTGCACCTGGACTTGAACCCAGCACCATTCCCACCCCAGCCCTGAACCCACCCACCATGGCACAGAAGCAGCACGGCAGCTTACTGCAGAGCCACCCCTACAATCCTTTCATCCCTCCCACCCCTCGCTCACTGTGCTCGCCTCCCCCACGCATAGGCATGTGGCGACAGGTTGTCGCTATTTTGTGCAACCCCCCATCCGGTCGCCCACCTTCCCAAGTCACCCCGATGTCAGGTGTCGCAATTGAGTCACCCTTTCGGTAGGCACCCAATCGCGATCACCAAAGTCACGGGATACCACACTCTTGAGACATGGGTCCTCATATAACATGAAACACTGACACTCAGGGTAATGTGCCCTCATATAATGTGAGATATTGACACACTGAGACATGGGTCCTCATATAGAGTGAGCACTGATACTTAGAGACATGGGCCCTCATACAATGTGAGACAATGACACTCTGAGACATGGGCCCTCATGTAATGTGAGACACTGACGCTCTGGGTCACCTGCCCTCATGTAATGTCAGATAATGACACTCTGAGACATCGGTCCTCAAATAGTGTGAGCACTGTTACTTTGAGACATGGGCCCTCATACAATGTGGGACACTGACACTCTGAGACATGGGCCCTCATGTAATGTGAGACACTGACACTCTGAGACATGGGCCCTCATGTAATGTGAGACACTGACGCTCTGGGTCACCTGCCCTCATATAATGTCGGACAATGACACTCTGAGACATGGGTCCTCATATAATGTGAGACAATGACACTCTGAGACATGGGTCCTAAAATAATGTGAGCACTGATACTTTGAGGCATGAGCCCTCATACAATGTGAGACAATGACACTCAGAGACATGGGCCCTCATGTAATGTGAGACACTGACACTCTGAGACATGGACCCTCATATAATGTGAGACACTGACTCTGTGAGACCTGGGCCCTCATGCAATGCGAGACACTGACATTCTGAGACATGGGCCCTCATATAATGTGAGACACTGACTCTGTGAGACATGGGTCTTCATATAATGTAAAACACTGACACTCCGGGACATGAGTCCTCATATAATGTGAGTTACTGACACTCTGAGACATGGGCCCTTACATAATGTGAGACACTGACACTGTGAGACATGGGCCCTCATATAATGTGAGACACTGACACCCTGAGATGGGTCCTTATATAATGTGTGACACGGACACTCTGAGACATGGGCCCTCACATAATGTGAGACACTGACACTCTGAGACATGGGCCCTCATATGATGTGAGTCACTGATACTCTGAGGATCTATGTGATAATGGCAATCTGATCGCAGTTAGGGTGACGGCACATCACCACAAAAATATTTTGGCGATGTACCCCGCCCCCCCCGGCGCACAGCAAAATGGCACTGGGGACGTGGGATTTAACATTTTATGCTGGGTGCTTCACCGTCCGCACCGCCATACTTAAGTATTCTCAACTTCAGGGGGGTGCATGTTTGGGGGGGGGTGCAAGCACAGCAACAAATATATTGGGCTAGGCGCAACAAAAAGTACCTGCACCTGGACCTAAACCCCGCACCATTCCCACCCCAGCACTCAACCCACCCACCACGCCATGGAAGCAGCTCTGCAGCTCGCCACAGCACCGCCCAATACACTGCCTTCATCCCTCCCACCCTCGCTCACGTGTTTCGCCCCCCCTTGCACATAGACATGTAGCAACAGGATGTCGCTATTTTGCGTACCCCCTAATTCACTCATCCACCTTCCCCAGTCACCCCGATGACGCGCCATGATTGAGTCACCCTTTCGGTAGCCACCAAATCGCGATCGCCAAAGTCACAGGATCCACAATCTGAGACATGGGTCCTCATATAACATGAGACACTGACGCTCTGGGTCACCTGCCCTCATATAATGTCAGACAATGACACTCTGAGACATGGGTCCTCATATAGTGTGAGCACTGATACTTTGAGACATGGGCCTCATACAATGTGAGACACTGACACTCTGAGACATGGGCCCTCATGTAATATGAGACACTGACACTCTGAGACATGGGCCCTCATGTAATGTGAGACACTGACACTCTGAGACATGAGCCCTCATATAATGTGAGACACTGACACTGTGAGACATGGGCCCTCATATGTGAGACACTGACACTTTGAGACATGGGCCCTCATGTAATGTGAGACACTGACACTCTGAGACAGGACCTCATATAATGTGAGACACTGACACTGTGAGACATGGGCCCTCATATAATGTGAGACACTGACACTCCGAGACATGGGCCATCATATAATGTGAGACACTGACACTCCGAGACATGGACCCTCATGTAATGTGAAATACTGACACTCTGAGACATGGGCCCTTCATATAATGTGAGCCGCTGACACTCTGAGTCATGGGCCCTCATATAATGTGAGACACTGACACTCTGAGACGTGGGCCCTCATGTAATATGAGACACTGACACTGTGAGACATGGGCCCTCATATAATGTGAGACACTGACACTCTGAGACATGGGCCCTCATGTAATATGAGACACTGACACTGTGAGACATGGGCCCTCATATAATGAGAGACACTGACACTCTGAGACATGGGCCCTCATGTAATATGAGACACTGACACTGTGAGACATGGACCCTCATATAATGTGAGACACTGACACTCTGAGACATGGGACCTCATATATTGTGAGACACTGACACTCTGAGACATAGACCCTCAAATAATGTGAGACACTGACACTCTGAGACATGGGCCCTCATATAATGAGAGACACTGACACTCTGAGACATGGGTCCTCATATAATGAGAGACACTGACACTCTGAGACATTGGCCCTCATATAATGTGAGACACAGACACTCTGAGACATGGATCCTCATATAATGTAAGACAGTGACACTCTGAGACATGGGCCCTCATGTAATGTGGAGACAATGATCCTCTGAGACATCGCCCTCATGTAATGTGAGTCACTGACGCCTGAGACATGGGCCCTCATAACGTGGAGACACTGACACTCTGAGACATGGACCTTCATGTAAAGTGAGACAATGACACTGTGAGACATGGGCCCTCTTGTAAACTGAGACACTGACACTCTGAGACTTGGGCCTCATAATGTGAGACACTGACATGCTGAGACATGGGCCCTCCTGTAATATGAGACACTGACACGTTGAGACATGGGCCCTCATGTAATGTGAGACACTGACACTCTGAGACATGGGCCCTCATATAATGTGAGACACTGACACTCTGAGACATGGATCCTCATATAATCTGAGACACTGATACTCTGAGGATCTATGTGATAATGGCAATCGCCGATGGGTGATCGCAGTTAGGGCAACGGCACATCACCACAAAAACATTTTGGCGATGTACCCCCCCCCCAGCGCACAGCAAAACGGACTGGAGACGTGTAATTTAACATTTTATGCTGGGGGCTTCACCGCCCGCACTGCCCTACTTAAGTATTCTCAACTCTAGGTGGTGCATGTTGGGGGGGTGCAAACACAGCAACAAATATGTTGGGCCGGGTGCAACAAAATGTACCTGGACTCGAACCCAGCACCATTCCCACCCCAGCCCTGAACCCACCCACCATGGCACAGAAGCAGCTCGGCAGCTCACCGCAGAGCCACCCCTTACAATCCTTTCATCCCCTCCCACCCCTCGCTCACTGTGCTCACTCCCCCTCTTCGTGCATAGGCATGTAGCGACAGGATGTTGCTATTTTGTGCAACCCCATCCGTCGCCCACCTTCCCAAGTCACCCGATGACAGGTGTCGCATTGAGTCACCCTTTCGGTAGGCACCCAATCGCGATCACCAAAGTCACGGGATACCACACTCTTGAGACATGGGTCCTCATATAACATGAGACACTGACACTCAGGGTAATGTGCCCTCATATAATGTGAGACATTGACACTCTGAGACATGGGTCCTCATATAGTGTGAGCACTGACACTCTGAGACATGGGCCCTCATGTAATGTAAGACACTGACACTCTGAGACATGGGCCCTCACATAATGTGAGGCACTGATGCTCTGTGTCACCTGCCCTCATATAATGTCAGACAATGACACTCTGAGACATGGGTCCTCAAATAGTGTGAGCACTGTTACTTTGAGACATGGGCCCTCATACAATGTGGGACACTGACACTCTGAGACATGGGTCCTCATGTAATTTGAGACACTGACACTCTGAGACATGGGCCCTCATGTAATGTGAGACACTGACACTCTGAGACATGGGCCCTCATGTAATGTGAGACACTGACGCTCTGGGTCACCTGCCCTCATATAATGTCGGACAATGACACTCTGAGACATGGGTCCTCATATAATGTGAGACAATGACACTCTGAGACATGGGTCCTCAAATAATGTGAGCACTGATACTTAGAGACATGGGCCCTCATACAATGTGAGGCACTGACACTCTGAGACATGGGCCCTCATGTAATGTAAGACACTGACACTCTGAGACATGGGCCCTCATGTAATGTGAGACACTGACGCTCTGTGTCACCTGCCCTCATATATGTCAGATAATGACACTCTGAGACATGGGTCCTCAAATAGTGTGAGCACTGTTACTTTTAGACATGGGCCCTCATACAATGTGGGACACTGACACTCTGTGACATGGGTCCTCATGTAATTTGAGACACTGACACTCTGAGACATGGGCCCTCATGTAATGTGAGACACTGACACTCTGAGACATGGGCCCTCATGTAATGTGAGACACTGATGCTCTGGGTCACCTGCCCTCATATAATGTCGGACAATGACACTCTGAGACATGGGTCCTCATATAATGTGAGACAATGACACTCTGAGACATGGGTCCTCAAATAATGTGAGCACTGATACTTTGAGGCATGAGCCCTCATACAATGTGAGACAATGACACTCAGAGACATGGGCCCTCATGTAATGTGAGACACTGACACTCTGAGACATGGACCTTCATATAATGTGAGACACCGACACTGTGAGACATGGGCCCTCATGTAGTGTGAGACACTGACACTGTGAGACATGGGCCCTCATGTAATGTGTGACACTGACACTCTGAGATATGGGCCCTCATATAATGTGAGACACTGACACTCTGAGATATGAGCCCTCATATAGTGTATGACACTGACACTGAGACATGGGCCTTCATATAATGTGACACTGACAGTCTGAGACATGGGCCCTCATATAATGTGAGACACTGACACTCTGAGACATGGGCCCTCTAGTAATGTGAGACAATGACACTCTGAGACATGGGCCCTCATGTAATGTGAGACACTGACACTCTGAGATATGGGCCCTCAAGTAATGTGAGACACTGACACTCTGAGACATGGGCCTTCATGTAATGTGAGACACTGACACTCACAGACATGGGCCCTCAAGTAATGTGAGAGAATGACACCTGAGACATGGGCCTTCATGTAATGTGAGACACTGACACTCTCAGTCATGGGCCCTTATATAATGTGAGACACTGACATTCTGAGAGATGGGCCCTCATGTAATGTGAGACACTGACACTCTGAGACATGGGCCCTCATGTAATGTGAGACACTGACACTCTAAGACATGGGCCCTCATGTAATGTGAGACACTGACACTCTCGGTCATGGGCCCTTATATAATGTGAGACACTGACACTCTGAGACATGGGCCCTTATATAATGTGAGTCACTGACATTCTGAGACATGGGCCCTCATGTAATGTGAAACACTGACACTCTGTGACATGGGCCTTCATATAATGTGACACTGACACTCTGAGACATGGGCCCTCATGTAATGTGAGACACTGACACCCTGGGTCACCCTGGGACATGGGCCCTTATATAATATGAAACACTGACACCCTGGGACATATGTACTCATCCTGTGAGAGACTGACACAAGTAACATAAATCTGTATTGGGTTTTGATGTGCACTTCATATTTTTATTGAAGTTCAAAGATATTCCTTCTTGGTTTCCAGAATGGCACAGTGGGTAGCACTGCATTTTCCCGTGCTGGTGACCCAAGTTTGGAATCGAGCTCAGGAGGCTGGCTGGTCAGTCTGACAGCTAGGGAGGTGCTGCCACTTGGGTGTGCTCCCAGCCCAGGGAGGACATCTGGTTCCACCACTCTGGTGACCTTTGCGGTGGTCCATGGAAATTTCCTCCACAGGGAGCTAGAGAATGATGTGGCCAGCAGAGGGAATGCCAGATGTCAGGGAAGGTGGGCGGGACAAGAAATACTGGGAGAAAATGCTCGAGTGGAGTAGGCTTTGTGATGTGAAGCCCTGCCTGCTCACACCATCACCAAGCACCTGAAGATCTGGATTATTCTCCAGTGGTTGGAGGATGGCCCTCCCGCTTCTGGCCCCACCACAGCAGGCAAGCTATGGAAAATACATGGTAGGTAAGGTCAGGAAGATGGGGTCAGCAGGAGGGCAGTAGGGACATTGCTGAGTAGCCTCCTATCCACTTAAAAAGGTCGAAAAGCCTCTATGAAAAAAAATGTTCCTGCTTTTATAGGTAAATGGCAAAAGACACTGAATACACAAACTCAACTTTAAAAGGTCTGCCTATTTCCCCAAAAACACTTTGCACGAGATGCAAGCCTGTAATAGTCCGATTATGCATTTTATTTTTATATTGAACTGCATAAAAGAATAATATTCCTCCTTTATTCCTTCCTTCTTACATTGGAAATTGTTGGTGACCCTGCAGTCCCCTACCCCTGACCCTCATCTAAGAATAGACACACACACACACACACACACACACATATGCACTTTTTTCTTAGTCCTTTAAACATTTTTGTTTAAAAAGTTTCTTTTAGTTTTCTAATGTAATTTGAATTTCTTTTCTTGCCATTGTGCAGTGCTGTTTTGCACTGTCAGGCAGTACTGTGGACTTATATGTACACTGACTGTACAGCCTCTGCTCTCAAGTCTAAGCAGTCACCCCCCATCCACACACAGTTTCTTTCATGCTTTTTCTGTATTTATCTTTCACTTAGTTTATGTTCTTTCACTGCAAGGCACATACCCCCCCACCCCAGTTCCAAGGTACAGATTCCCCAAATAGCAGGTCGTAACTTAGAAGAAGCAAGAGGTCTGCAGAGCTTTCCTCACTAGTCATCCACTTATAGGAGTGCCTCCTGGCCCTTGGAACAGGGAGTCTGTGAAGCAGTGCTGCTACTGCTCAAGCCTGGAGGACCTTTGGATCTAGGGTTTGTCAGTTAGTTGTAAAGCAAGGCTGCAAGGAATTGGACCAGGCTGATGTGAGCCCCCAGGATGCTGTGTCCAGGTTCACACCCCTGCCTGGAGACTGTATACAACCTACGTGGTTGAGGGGATTGGGTTCATTCTTTCTCCTGTGGTAGCAAGGTTCTTCCCAAAGCAAATAATGAACAGTGCAGTGCCTCCACCTAGAGAGAGAATAATGGGTCAGATGTCATGTGCTGTACAATCCCCTTGATGTAGTACCTACCTACCTCCCACATGGGATCGGACTACCCCAGGGACCACTAAGACAGTTATTACCTTTATCAATAAACTCTTCAATACACAGAGGTAAAATACAACCAATTAACAGTGCCTTTATTTAAGAACACAGGCCTGGCACCTGGAATAAAAGAAAAGGTTTAATAGTTGCAAGTCACCTTGAGCACTCCCACCTTATAGCAATGCACCCTAAGAGCTACTGTACACCCTCTCAGATACCACACAGTTTGTGGAAGCACCTGCCTAAACAAGGACACAAAAAATTGTTCAGCACAGGGTGTGGTGAACTCTTGCCTAAGATCACATTTCCTACTTTTGCTGCTTAATCTGAACCCTAACTGGTGCATTACCACAATTTTTGCAAAGAATTTTCCTTTCTTTTGAGATAGCAGAATTGTATCATATCCATGCGCTGGGCCCTGTGCTTCCAGGACTCCATGTCACAAATTGCTAGATGACAGGCAAAATTACATGTCATGAATGGTGAACAATAGGATCAGGTTCCATACCTACCTCATGGCTAAAAAATTACCCTCGGCCTCTCACCCCCTGGGCTCGTCCCCTTAGTCCACCAGGCCCCGAAGCTTAAGCACACTCGGAGTTCTGCCAAGCCACGGCCCCCTCCCTCATGAACAGCCTTCCAACCTTGCTTGTAAATGAAAATAGAATTGGCCCTTTCAAAACCCTTCTCAGGGACCACCTCCAGGCCTCAAATACCTGTGATTGTTACTTAACCCCTACCCTCTCCCCTTCCCTGCTTACCAGTGCCACTGGCCTGCCTACCTTAGGCTTCCAGACCTAAGATATATCTCTGAGCTTTACCATATATCTCCAACTGTACTAATTATCCCTAGTTTCTGATTGTTAGCCTTCACTGTTTCCTAGTATTCATTGCTGAACTGTGTTCTCGTTGAATTGTTATGTAAAGTCTATTATGTACCGAATTTCTGTGACATGGAACCTTTGTAAATGAGTCTTTGACTCAAAGGTATTTCCGATTCCTCAAAAAATAAATAAATAAAATATGCTGAAGTCCATCCTGATGTATAAAGATAGGTTTGGGTAGGTATTTTTTCAAATTAAATACCAGAATCAAGCTAAACAACTGCCATTTAGTGAAATACAGGTCTTGGAGTCTGATTTTTCCTCAGTATTTGCTTCCTATACCGTACTGAATGTGGTTGGTAAATAGTATCGTTCGAGTGGTAATTAAAATACATGTCACAAGTTAGTGTACAACAGGAACAAAATTACATGTTATGAATGGTAAATATCCAAGGAACAGCCGAAGGTAATCCCAATGCATAAAGATAGGTTTGGGAAGATATTTTTTAAATTAAATACAAGAATTGAGCTAAACAACTGTCCTTGACCGAAATACAGGTTTTGGGGTCTGGCTGTACCTCAGCATTTGCTTATTATGCCATTTTACAATGCAGTTGGTAAATAGAATCACTTGAATGATAAATAAGAAAAACCTGTTGCAAAACACTGCATAAATGGTAAACTTATATGTCATGACCAGTAAATTTCCCCATGAATGATAAAATTAAATGTCATGACCAGTAAATTTCTGAGGAATGACTGAAGGTAATCACGATGGTAAAGATAGGTTTTGGGGGGCAGTTGTTAAAATGAAATTCCAAAATTGAACTAAAGAACGGTCCTTTACCAAGATGCAGATTTGGGGGTCTGATTGTACCTCAATATTTGCTTACTGTGCCATTTTACAATGTGGTTGCTAAATAGTATTGCTCGAATGGTAAATAAGGAAAACCTGTTGCAAATTACTGTATGAAGAGTAAATGATATGTCACGATTGGTAAAGTACGCTCGGACTGAAAAATTGTATGTTGTGACTGGTAAATTTCCACACGAATGGTAAAATTATATGTTGTGACCAGTAAATTTCCACATGAACAGTACAATTATATGTCATGACTAGTACATTTCTGCACAAATATTAAAATTACATGTCGTGACCAGTAAATTTCTGTATGAATGGTAAAATTACATGACGCGACCAGTAAATTACCAAGGAACCAGTGACAGTAATCAGGATGGGTAAAGATAGGTTTGGGGATTTACTTTTTAAAAAAAAATTCCACACTCAAACTAAAGAACTGTCATTTAGCAAGATACAGGTTTTGGGATCTAATTTTATCTCAATATTAGCTTTAATGCCATTTTTAAATTGTGAAAAAAAACAAGATGCAGTTATCATGATTAGTTAACTCTGGAGCTATATAATATTTTTTCAAGAAAACCTTCCAAAAGCACAACATTGGCTTGGATCCCTTCAACCCTGAAAATTTCATGAAAAAATACCACACTGTCTAGGCTGTGAGAGCAAAAAATATCCAATGCTAAGTATAGGGAAATAAAAGTTTTTTTTCTGTTTTGTGGTGCCCTATATCTCAAAAACTGAACAAGATAGCATCACAAAACTTTCACATCTTGGGACTCTAGCAACCTAACCACACATGCCAAATTTTGGGCTATTTCATCAAATGACGCCAAAGTTATTAAGGTGCAAAAATTGGGGTTTAACATTAAACAGCCTACTGAGCCCTAACTATAGGGGCACTACTGAACCCCTATAATATAGGAACATAGGAAAGTGACAGCAGAAAAGGACCGACAGGCCCACCTAGTCTGCCCATTTGCCTAGCGTCCCCTAGGCTTGCTCTGATTTCCCTCCCCCTTCCTTCAACAGCCCTCTATGTCTGTCCTCCCAAGTCCTCTTGAACCCTCCCACTGTATTTTGCCCACCACTGTTACGGGCAGCCTGCCCAGGTGTCCACCACCCTCTCAGTAAAGCAGTATTTCCTGATGTTACCACTAAACTCCCCCAGTTGGAGATCATGCCTCCTTTCCTGGGACATCCCTTCAATTGGAATAGGTTCTCTGTAGGCACTTTACTGATCTCTTTAGGTACTTAAAAGTCTCTATCATGTCCCCTCACTCCCTTCTCTGTTCCAGGAGTACATGTCTAGGGCTCCCAGTCTTTTCTCATACGGTGCGGCACTTCACCATCTTGGTTGCCCTCCTCTATACCTGCTTCATCCTTTCCACGTTCTTTTTAGGTAAGGCCTCCAGAACGGGACCCCATACTCCAAATGAGGCCTGACCAGTTGGGTGTACAAGGGCATCAGGACCTCTTTCTTCCTGCTGGTGATCCCTCTCCCAGTGCAATTCAACAAACTGTTTGCCTTTACCACTGCCTCCCACTGCCTCAGCCACCTTCAAATCCTGGGAGATGATGATGCCCAGGTCCTCTATAAATTTATATATATATATATATTTTTTTTATTATTATTATTTATTTTAGTCTTTGGTAACTGGGTGAGGCCCACTAGGCACAAGTGCCTGTTTTCAGGGGCAACCTGGGAGCACTGGGTGGTTAAGTGACTTGCACAGAGTCACACAGTATGCAAGTGGAGGTTGTGAGAATCAAACCAAGGTCTGGTTTGCTGGATGTACCAAGCTCATTCACACCTCGCTACTCTAACCTCTAGTCATATTTCTTGAAGAAGCTACATTACATAAGAGCAGTGAAACAGTGAAAATATATATGATTGACTGTATGAGCTGTTTTATTGAAAAAAAGATACTTTATTGATATTTGGTGAGTGGTGTCTAATGAACGGAGTTCAGTCAGTAGAGAGGGAAGTGACCAGCAGGGTGCCTGAGGGATCAATGCTAGGCCCAGTCCTCTTTAATGTCTTCATAAATGACATTGCAGAAGGGCTAGAGGGAAGGTGTGCCTTTTGCAGATGACACTAAGATCTGCATTGAGGTCGACACTCTGGAGGGTGGAAAAATGAGAAGGGATCTCAGCAAGCTGGAGCAGTGGTCAAGTGTATGACAGCTAGGATTCAATGCAATGAAGTGCAAGATTATGCACTTAGGGCACGGGATCCCAAGGGTGGCTTACTCCATGGGGGGGGTATTGCGGCCACCAAACAGGAAAGGGATCTGGGGGTGATTATATCTGAGGACCTAAAGGTCGCTGGACAGTGTGAGAAGGCAGTCAGCCTTGCTTGTAGAGCAGAAAGCAGTTAACTAAAAGAAGCTACATTTTCTTATTAATTTAACACTTGTATCTCAGCAGGAGTCAGTGTCTGTTGAGATTAAGCAAGACAGATACTTTATTAGAAGTAGAAGGGGTCTTATTTAGGGTTAAAAAAAGAAAGAAAAGAAAGTCAGTGTGTGTTCTGTGCTGTGAAGGGTACTGTATCAACTTACTTTGTTAAACCAGTAGGGGGGAGAGAGAGCTTCATTGGGGGTGTGGCTTATACACTATAAAAGCAGGTGACTCAAATTACAACTTCCTGTTGCTTGCCTTGCTTATAGATCAGAAAGCAGCTAACTAAAAGAAGCTACATTTGCATTTACGTGTGTCCGCTGTGTCCGCTGAGCACGCTGAAACTGCTGCATTAGACAAACTTGGATAAGATAATTTTAGCATATCCTCTACTTAGTAAATATAAACCTTTAATAATGGAAAAAGAACTTAGTAAGTGTATGCAATGTTTAATGTATAGTGAGGGTAAGTATGGGGAGCGAGTATTTATGTGCTAATTGCCATCTGATTACTACTCTTGAAGCAGAGATAGCGTTCTGTCTTAATATTAAACCAGTTTCTACTGATATTAGGAATTGGAAAGTTACATTGATCTTATGGATGAACAACTTCATTCTAATGAACAATTTTCTTCACATTCAGGTAGCATTTCTATGCCTCCTGATGAGGAGACAATTGTAACAACTAGTACTGGTATACCTGTTGCCTCTGCCCCCTCTTATAAGGTGGATGATTATCCACCCTCTTCTCATGATAATGATGACTGGACATTGTCACAAAGCCTCTTAAAAACAGGAGGGGTGGTCAAATACACAATAGTGCCCCTATTGAAACTCGTAATAGGTTTGAGCAATTGACTGCATCAAATAATGAAGTGCTACATGATTTATCCTGTGCATCACCCTCTGTTGATAATAATGGTTCAAAAACACTTTTCAATCAGGAGTTAATGCCCATGAATACTTGTCCTAGTAAGTCTCAGCTACCAAATCAATACCTATTAAGTTAATCGCTCCAGAGTGTGTTAAACAATCACCTGTTTCTGATTCTTGTACCCCTACTGTCTCAAAACAAGTGTTAGTCCTGGGAGATTCAATCATTAAGCACATTGACAGGGCGGTATGCAATAGTGACAAGAGCAACCGCACTTGTTCTAGCTTCCGTGGGGCCAGGGTATCTGACATTACCTCCATGATGCCTAAAATTTTACAGAATGCGGGGGAAAATCCACTGGTTATCATACATGCCGGTGTTAATGATATAAACAACACCCCATTTAATCAGTTACAACAGGGACTATGTGGCATTATGTAACCTGTTACTTGATTGGGGATGCTGTGTATGTATATCTGAAATTCTACCTGTCCCGACAGCAACATCTGTCATGACGCAGAAAATCAAATCCCTAAAAGAATGGTTGAGAAAGTGGTGTTTTAAGCAGGATATACCCTGTATTACCCACTGGGAATCATTTTCAGATTGTTCTTCCTTGTTTTGCTGGTCCGGTTTACATCTCAGTCGTAGGGGTAGTACACTTATGGGGAAAAGTATCACTAAAATCATAAATCATTGTTTAAACTAAAAACAATGGGGGAGAATGGGTCTATTCCCAAGTCTCTGAATACATACCAAAATATTATTACAACTATATGTAAATTCCTAGCTTTGAATGAAAGATCTTTAAACCAACTCAAATTAGCAGAATTTGAAGCCAAATGTAAAACTTTAAATATAGGTGCGGTGGGAGTAATCGAAACTTGGTGGGACGCATCCTCAATTTGGTCCAGAGAAATTCCAGGTTATAAGTTATATCATAAAAACAGATTAGATAAGCAAGGCGATGGAGTTTGTATGTACATACGAAATGATATTCCTTCTTTTGAAGTGTGTTCTCCTTTCCTTTGGAAAGTATATGGGTTAAAATCTTATTGAAGGAGCAGTCCTATATAACTATTGGCAACATCTATCAACCTCCATCTGCAAATTCAGATTACATAACTGATATATTTAAAGAAATTACAAATTTTTCAGAATCTCAAGATACTGTAATATTTGGTGACTTTAACCGCCCACATATTAACTGGGACTCATTGTCAGGACAGTCCTATGCCGAGAAAGGACTAATAGATGTGGTAGTTAGTATTGGATTGCAACAACTTGTTACTGAGCCCACTCGAGGTCCTAATATTCTGGATCTATTATCTACTAACACAGAGCAACAAATTAGCAATTTACAAATTTGGGATCCACTTGGGACCAGTGATCATTCATCTATTCTTTTGAAATTCAACAGTTTAAAACTACACAAAGGAAGTTATACTATACAAAAATTATAACAAAGCAAATTTTCTAAAATCAATGCATACTTACAAAACATGAACTGGGAATCTAATCTTCTTAATTGTACAACACAACAAGCGTGGGATTTTTTAAAACATTGTACATTATTTGGAAAATACCTTTATTCCATCTAAGAGGAAATTTAACAATAAAGGAAAAATTCCCCACTGGTTCAACAAGACAATTAAAAGTCAGATTAAAATAAAATTAAACATGTTAGGAAACTTAAGAATAGTTCTGTTCCATTTAAAACTACTCTATTACATAAATACAGACTATCTGTGAAAACTTAAAAATTATATTAAATTGGCAAAAATAAGCTAGAATTTAAACTAGCTCACACAAAGACTGTCACAAATCTCTTTTCTCCTATATAAATAGTAAAAGGTGTATCAAGGACCATTGGTCCCATTATAACCAATGGCTCTTCTCTATCTGATATAGAAACCTCAAATCTCTTTAATAAGTACTTCTGTTCTGTCTTCTCTCAAAGATCACCTATTAGTACATTTAAAGTTCACCACATAGATTATCATAGGTTCTATCTAACTGACATTATACAGGCTATCAAAAAACTAAAAAAAAATACTAGTCCAGGCCCAGACGGTATTCATCCATGGTTTCTGATCGAAACCTCTATAAATATTTCTATACCTTTGTCAATTATTTTCAATAAATCCTTACAAGAAAGCAATGTACCAAATGATTGGCATTCAGCAATAGTTACTCCCATATTTAAAAAAGGCAATAGAGGTTCTGTGCAAAATGATCATCCAATTAGCCTGAATTCAGTGGCTGGTAAATTAATGGAATGAGTAATGAAGTCTCCAATAGATCAAGATTGTGAAAAATTAGGAATTTATGATTCAAATCAGCATGGGTTTACTCTCAAGTATTCCTGCACCACCAATCTGATATCTTTTTACAATAATATAAGTACTCTACTAGATGTGGGTATCCCTACTGATGTAATTCTTTTGGACTTTAGTAGAGCTTTCGATAAAGTCTCACATGAAAAACTCATTACTAAAATGCACAACCTAGGTTTGTCACCTGATATTGTCAACTGGACTTTAAACTGGTTGACAAATTGTTCTCAGAGCGTCAGAATTAATATCTTGCCTGATTCGGGTAGTGTGACAAGTGGTGTACCACAGGGGTCGGTCTTGGGACCAACATTGTTTAACTTCTTTATCAGATTTACAAACAGGGCCAAATAACTTCATAGTTAAATTTGCAGACGATACTAAATTGGGGGGCAAGGTTAATAATCAAGAAAATATTTCTGCATTAAAGAAGGATTTGGAAAAATTAACACTTCGGGCAAATGAAAATCATATGCAGTTTAATCAAGACAAATGTTTAGTAGTGCATTTCGGTGTAAATAATCCAAAAATGATATATCATATAAACGGACTACCACTTCACTCATCAAATTGTGAAAAAGATTTAGGGATATATGTTAATAATAAACTTACATCAAATGATCACTGTGTTAGAACTGCTTGCATGACCAACAGACTTTGAGGCAAATAAAACACACTTTTGTTAATCGTACTGAACAATGCCTTATTCCATTGCATAGGGCATACATTAGACCAGTATCTAGACTATGGCTCCCCTTTCTGGAATCCAAACCAAAAAAGACATAGCAATTCTTGAACAGGTTCAAAGGAGAGTAACTAGAATGATTCCAAGATTAACAAACTTGGATTATCAGAACAAATTAAAAGTTACTGGTCTCTTCTCTCTTCAAACCAGAAGATTAAGAGGTGATATGCTTATGGTTTTTAATTTAATAAATTTACCAGATCTAATGGAAAAATGTGGTCTAACACTCTCCAAAAGGAGACATGTTCCGAGACTGCATAATAAACAGCTTGAAGTAAAAACTTATAAAACCCAGCAAAAGGGGAAACTTTTTTCCAATAAGAGCATCCATTGTATGGAACACCTTGCCACAAGAATTGGTAGAGGCAACTGTGCCACTGTCTTTAAAAACAAATTAGATGTTTGGTTGAGGGATAATAGATACATACTGTTCCACATAGTGTGGGGGACAGTCTCGATGGGCTCTGGCCTTCTTCTGTTCTTTCACACCAAGTAATACCAAGTAAGGGCCAGCAGGATACTGGGGTGCATAGGGAGAGGCATCACCAGCAGGAAAAAGGAGGTGGTGATGCCACTATACAGATTATTGGTGAGACCTTATCTAGAGTACTGTGTCCAGTTCTGGAGGCCACATCTCAGAAAGGATGTAGACAGGCTGGAGGCAGTCCAGAGAAGGGCTACTAAAATGGTACAGGAGCTGCACTAGAAGTCATATGAGGAGAGACTGAAAAAGCTCAATATGTATTCGCTGGAGATGAGGAGGGAGAGAGGGGACATGATAAAGACATTCAAATATCTCAAAGATATAAATAAGGTAGGGGGTAGCATATTTCAAACAAGAGGATGGACAAGAACTAGGGGGCATGATATGAAGCTGGAGGGAGGTAGAATCAGGGGTAATGTAAGGAAATACTTCTTTACAGAAAGGGTGGTGGATGCTTTGAACAGCCTCCCCGCAGGGGTGGGGGGGGCACAAATGGTGGAGGAATTAAAAAATGCATGAGATAGATGTAAAGGAACACTAGAGGCAGGGAAAAAGGTAAACCATTGATCATCTACGGTCTGCAGCATAAGCAATAGGTAGGAAAAATGGGCAGATTAGATGGGCTAGGCAGTCCTTTTCTGCTGACAAATTCTATGTATTTATGTATCTATGTATGGAACAAGAGGTAGTTCAGGGAGAGATTAAAGGCTAGTGGTACCAAACAGACAGGAAAATTATGCACATTTAAGAAGTAGTCAGTTAGTAGTTTTATTTCCAAGTATTTTTCTTTTCCTACAGCTTGTTAGAAAGTTTTATATGTGATAATATGGTGCTGTATAGGTAGAATAGCTTTTAGCCTAGCAGCTGACATATCTGTCTCTAGTCCCTAGTTCACACCTGCCCACTACATCATGAGCATTGTGATCTCACTGACAGTGGCATCACAAGTGACTGACCTGGCAGCTACTGACTGTTCCTAAGCAGCAATGATGTCATAGTCAGTGAGGTCACAATGCTGATGATGTAATGGAAGGAACAGAGCTAGATATGTCAGTTGCCAGGCAGAGTGCTGTTCCACACATCACACATACTAACATCAGGTAAACAATCTTCTAATTAGCCACAGGCAAAAAAAAGTACTCAGATATAAAAGGTAATGGTTGACTGCTTTAAAAACTACTATTAGTTGTAGGCAGTACTCTAGCTCTTTAATCAACTAGAAACTGAAGTTAAAACAATATTAAAAGATGAAAAGATTAATGACTTTATATTTAAATTTAAGAAGTCATTAGAAGAATCGGAAGAATTTATTAAAGAACAGAAATCAGAAAATAAGAAGGGATATACAGGAGTATAAAAATAATAAAGTATCCCAAAAGGTCTAAATAAGAATTATATACAGAGACAAAACTTTAATTTAAACTCAGATGACAGCATATATGCATACTCAACTACCACTACAGAGACAGGTAGTATAGATTACCTTTTTAGGGAGGTCGCCAGACCAGCCTCATTGAGTTCTTCGACTGGGTGACATGGACAGGAGAGGCGGATCAGGGAGGGCAATGGATGTGGCATACTTGGATTTCAGAAAGCCTTTAATACGGTGCCACATAGAAGGTTATTAAGAAGCTGGAGAACACAGGAGTGGGTAAGATGGTGGTAAGGTGGGTGGAGAATTGGCTGGATAACAGGACACAAAGGGTGGTGGTAAATGGCAGTTACTCAACAGAGGGTAAAGTGACCAGTGGGGTACCACAGGGATCAGTGCAAAAGCAAGAGTGTTGGACTTTAGGAGGGCTGACTTTGGGAAAATGGGAGAGGCCTCAGAAAAGCACTAGCAAATGGGCAAGAAGAAGGGGTGGAGGAACAATGGGGCGAAAATCAAAACAGCCATCACAGATTCAACAAGCCTTTGTGTAAAGCAAATCAACAAAGCAAAATGAAGGAAAAAAACACTATGGTTCTCAAAAGAGGTGACGGGAAGGTTAAGGAGAAAAAGGTAGCATTCAGAAAGTATAAGGAAATACAGAAGAAGCAGGACAGAAAACTATACTAGTTAAAGCAGAAGGAAGTGGGGAAGGCAGTCAGAATAGCAAAAGCCCAAACTGAGGAAAAGATAGCCAACTCAGTTAAGAAGGGGAATAAAACCTTTTATAGGTACATTAGGGAGTGAAGAAAGATGAAGGGAGGGATAGTGAGGCTTAATAAAAGGAGAGAGGGTGGGCAGAGGATGACAGTGAAAAAGCAGGGATACTGAATAAATATTTCTGCTCAGTATTCACAAAAGAAGAAAGGGGGGAGGTACCTAAATCAAAGAATAGAAGCACTCTGGATAGGGAGGTCGATACCAGTCCATTCACAGAAGAAAGGGTTCTGAAAGAACTCTTAAAACTGAAGGTGGACAAAGCAATGGGGCCTGACGGATTCACCTGAGAATTCTAAAGAACTAAGGTAGAGCTAGAGACATCACTGACTACCCTTTTAATAAATCATGGGAGGATGGTGTGGTACTGGAGGACTGGAGGAGGGCAGACATCATTCCCCTTCACAAAAAGGGGAGCAAGACAGAGGTAGGAAACTAAAGACCTGTTAGTTTGACCTCAGTGGTAGGAAAATGATGGAATCACTTCTAAAGGAAAGAATTGTTGAGTTCCTAGAGGCCAGTGGGGCACAGGACCCAAGGCAGCATGGATTCACAGCAGGAAGACCGTGTCAGATGAATCTAATAGATTTCTTTGACTGGGTGACCAATGTAGTAGACCAGGGAGGGGCTGGGGACATGGCCTACCTAGACTTTAGCAAGACATTTGACACAATCCCCACACAAAAGATTAATATATAAGTTAGCCAGCCTTGGAGTGGGTCCTGAAGTGGTAGCCTGGATAAAAAATTTGCTGGACAACAGGATACAGAGGGTAATAGTAAACGGAGTTCACTCTGAAGAAAGGAGGGTTACTAGTGGGGTACTGCAGGGTTCAGTACTGGGACCAGCCCTCTTTAATGACTTTATAAGTGACATTGCAGAGGGACTGGAAGGAAAAGTATGTCTCTTTGCAGACGACACAGAGATCTGCAACAGGGTTGATACAGAAGGTGGGGTGAGAGGCTGCAAAGGGACTTGGCAAGGTTGGAGGAATGGTCAAATGTATGGCAGTTTAGATTCAGTGCAAACAAGTGAAAAGTAATGCACCTGGGAAACAAAATCCAGGGAAGAGGGCACAATAGGGGTGAGATAATAACAACAACAGAAATGGAAAGGGACCTGGGGTAGTCATATCAGATGACTTTAAGGTGGGCAAGCAATGTGAGAAGGCAGTAAGGAGGGCTGGTGGGATACTGGGATGCATAGGGAGAGGCATCACCAGCAGAAAACAAGAAGTTGTTATCCCTCTGTACAGACAACTGGTGAGACCCCATCTGGAGTACTGCATCCAGTTCTGGAGACCCCATCTCCGCAAGGACATAGACAGGATGGAAGCTGTCCAGAGGAGGGCAACTAAAATGGTGCAGGGTCTGCATCAGAAGACATACAAAGAGAGATTAAAGAAGCTTAATATGTATACACTCAAGGAGAGGAGGGAGAGGGGGGTCATGATAGAAACTTTCAAGTACATCAAGGGAATCAACAGAGTCCAAGATGGTAGCATCTTTCAGAAAAAGAGATGTGCAAGAACAAGGGGGCAAAATTTGAAGATAGAATGGGGATGGCTCAGCGGTAATGTGAGGAAGTATTTTTTCATGGAGAGGGTTGTGGATACATGGAACAGCCTTCCTGAGGAGGTAATGGAGTCAAAAACAGTGGGGGAATTCAAGAATGCATGGGACAGACATAAGGCAAATCTAGTGGGAGGTGGGAGGAAGTAAGCTGTTGGATAACTAGGATCTGCAGCCTATCCATTGGGTAGGGAAATGGGCAGACTAGGTGGGCCAAAGCAGTCTTTATCTGCCATCAAATTCAATGTTTCTATGTTTCAGTGCCGGGTCCAGTCCTCTTCAATGTCTTTATCAGCGACATTGCGGAAGGTCTAGATGGAAAAATTTGCCAGTTTGAAGATGACACAAAGCTCTGTAATAGGATGAACACACCAGAGGGAGTGGATAGAATGAGGATAGATATGCAGAAGCTTGAGGACTGGTCAAGGGACTGACAGTTGGAATTTAATGCTAAAAACTGTAAGATAATGCACATAGGGCACAGAAACCCAGGAACAACATATTGACTTGGGGGAGGGGGGATAGAATGCCCCAAGCAGGAAAGTGACTTGGGAGTTATCATCTCTGATGACCTCAAGGTAGATGTGATAAGACAGCAGGGAAAGCAAACAGAATGCTGGGATGCATAGCTAGGGGAATCACCAGTAGAAAAGGGAGGTCATAATTCCACTAAACAGAACATTAGTAAGGCCACGCCTCAAGTACAGTGTCCAGTACCTATGCAACGATATAGATAGGGTGAAGGTGGTTCAGAGGAGGCCAACCAAGATGGTGCAGGGACTACACCACAAACCCTATGAGGATAGGCTGAAGGACTTAAACATGTACTCCCTAAAGGAGAGGAGGGAGAGGGGGATAAGAGATGCTTATACCCTCACAAGGAGGAATAAGGTGCAGGAAAACATTTTCAAAGAAAAAGATGCTTGAGGATGAGGGGACATGGGCAGGGACCCTGGTTTTCCATTTTACCGGTAACACGGTAACAATCATGGAATCCTGCTTGGTCTGCGGATTTTGAATTCTTGTACTGGTGCCTCACGGAAATTGCATGTCACTGCACAGAATCTCTAAGATTTCAGTATCTTTTTAATTTTTTTTTATTTTCTCTTTCTATGTCCCCTTCTCACAGCATCAGTCTCCACTTTTCAGAGATCCCTAGGCTGGGTATCCCCTAGCTTCACCCCCAGGTAATGCTCAGGAGCTCCTGTGGGCCTGCCCCTATCCTGCCTGGGTTGTACCCCCCCAGGTAGGAAGGGAGGGGACCCCAGGTCACCCCTCCACACCCCTTAGGAGTGTGTCGGGCAGCCCAGCAGGTCCCCTCATGGAGCCTGGTCATGAAGTCTGGGGCACCTGGGTCCCTTCTACCAGTGGCCAATATGGGGGTGATTGTTCCTGGTTTTCTGGTCTCTGTCCCTGAGGGCAACAGCACTAGAGGAGATCCAAGGAGGTAGGTCACATAGAGACATGCCACTGCTCCAGATCCTGGCTAGCATCCTCCCCTCCTGATCACTCTGCAGCACCATTGCACCACCACTCGTGATCATACAGATGGTGGTAAAGCAGCAGGACCTGCAGCCCACCCTCCTCAAAGGAGGAGAGCAGTCCCCCGGGTGCTTGATCCTACTCCACTGGCCAGACCTCCAGCAGCCCAAGTTCACTTCTGACCCTGGGTCACTGGCAGTGCAAGCAGTAATGCTACCGCAGAGCCAGCAGGCCGACCCAGATTTCAGCATCTTAAAATGAATGCTGCTGTGCTTCACATTCTTTCTGCTTTGCTGCTTATAGAATCAGTAAGGAAATCACCTGTACTGCTTTGTTATAATCAGCCATTCAGTTTAACCACCCATGCTTCCCACCAACATCTCTGTCACCTGAGGACTGCTTTCCTTCCTGAAACCACAGTTTTCATGTAGTATGTGCCTAAGAATCTTTTACTATTTATATTACACTGTATGATACAAAAAAAAAAACAAGTATCAGCACACTGGAAAATTGCAGGAAAAGTATCCTGAAATTGCAGAGATTTTTTGCAAAACTTGCTGGGAAATTGTGGGAGTTCTACTATAGATCCTGAGTGCTTCACAAAAAATCCTATAAAGCATATATTAGTCAGCATAAACTACTAAATGAGTACAGTAACAGTTGAATATGTTTTAAATATGAAGAAAAACTTCTGTTTCTAACATGAATCCTAAATGGATAAGATGTGTCCCCCAGGGCTCCATATTGGGCCCATTACTGTTTGCCATTTATATCAACAGCTTGGACGCAGGCATCAAAGATGCCAGTATTTACTTGTTTGCCGATGACACGGTGCTCTACTTAAGCCGGGAATCTCCTGAAGCTGCCTGCACTGAGTTACAAGCTGTCTTTAATACTCTGCAGTACCAGCTCCTTAGCAAAAAGTTACTACTAAATGCAAAAAAAAACAAGGCAATTCTTTTCTCACCATCAGACCTAGGCTTACTCTGCTGTCGCTAGTCCATTACCATCAATCTCTACTTTATTAGGAGAAAATCTTGAATTTGTGACTAAATTCAAATACCTTGGTATTTGGCTAGACAACAAACTCTCTTTGTGGAACACACAGAAGAACTGCTGAAAAACTGAGGCAGAGACTTGGTCTTTTTCAGAATTAAATGCCTCTTGACCACAGATGAAAAAAGACAGCTTGTCCAATCTCGTTCCTTTCTTTAATTGACTATGCCAACTTCATTTATGGCCATTGCCCCACCTCATATCTTGCAAAACTGGATGTATTATATCATAGAGCACTGAGATTATAACTTGCCGCGTACTCCACATCACTGCTCTTTGCGCAGCCATAGGGTGGCCCTTCCTTCAATACAGGCGATATAGAAATGCAGCCCTATGGATGCTCCGACCCTCACCAACAAACTCCCACAATACATTGTTGACTGTCTCCCCCTTAGTCCTATTAGGAACTATGCCTTAAGAAGTCACTCGCTGATTTCTTTGAATGTCCCAAGGGCCAACACTCGCCTTGGAAGGGCCGCCATAAGCTATGCACTGCCTACTCTCTGGAATAGGATACAAAAATCGTTGAGACTTAGCTCACCTGTCAGTCCTGCCTTCTTTAAGACCCTCTAGGACAAAATGTTTGCTGAAATCTGTAATTGCTTCTATCACTCCTAGCAGCTTGACTGTTGTTCCTCTCTTCTTCAACACTAGTCCCAGCTGCTTATCCGGATCAGCCCTTGCCACTACTGCTCCCCTCCTCTGCCCCACTTGTCCTTAGTACCCCTGCATCTCTTACTCACCACCCCACTTCTGCCGCATTACCACCTAAGGCTATACACTGTTATGCGCACTCAGCTTAGGAATTTCCATCCAGGCCTGTAACGTTTTCTGCTGGACAGGAATATAAATAATCTTTCTTTTTTTCTTCTATGGTTTGTATATGACATCCATACACATCTTGCTCCTGTGGGAACTGTATATATATGTATATATTACGTTCAGGTTGTGTTATGTATATCTTTCTTGTACATGTGACTAGGAATGTAAATACTCTGCTCCAATCAGTATTGTAAACATGTTGTTCCTTTTGTATTATGTATATTTATATGTAACTGTACAATTTTCCCTGCCAACAGCAGGTCCACCTTGTAAATGAGCTTGCTCAATGGTGACCGCCTGGATAAATAAAGATTTGATTGATTGATTGATTGATTGATTGAAGATGTGTTCCATCTTCCAAAATGTAAAACATCTGCCTCATACAGTGTTAGAATCTATTTAGTGAGCCACAGAAAATCAATATTAAATAAATCTAGAAAATAAACAAGTTTTATCAGTTTCTAGATGTAGAAGAAGCCTGATCAAAAGATATTTACAGTGCTCTGTCAACTATTCACCCACTTTGGTGTAAGAAAAATAAGCGGATGGAGTGGCAAATAGTTCAGTTTTAGTAAACAGTTGTTAAGTGTTTCATGTTCATAATTTGTACTGTAGGTACTATGCACTATTATTAAAATCATACATTAAAACATTATATATGGGTGTTATTATGGCTGGCAGTATAGCCTAGTAGTTAGAGTAACGAACAGTGATTGAACTGGATACATCCAGCAGACTTGGGTTTGATTCCCACAACCTACACTTGCATACTGTGTGACTCCAAGCAAGTCACTTAACCTCTCCAGTGCTTTTAGGTCACTCCTGAAAACAGGCAGTTCTGCTTAGTGGGCCTTACCTAGTTTACAAAGAATATATATAAAAAAATACCAATATATGTTTACTACAACTTAGAATAGTAGTCAGGGTACCATGTAATTTACCTGAGTTTTACTTGGGCTGCAATGATTTTGTATAGGCAAAGGTAAATGTTCAGATACATTTTACATGTTTTATAAGCTTGCTTTTAGATTTTAGTCAGGTTTTTATTGTATTCTTTGCATATGATCATTTAGGTTGTACATTGCTAAATGCAGGATCACAGTTACCAGCTAACTTATTCAAGTTTATAATCAACAGGCAATCCAAAATCCTCAGTTGTTTGAATGAAAACTAGTCTGAATAAAAGTATGTTCACAAGGAAAAAACTACCTTACTACTAATGAAAAGACTTCACAGTCAGCACCCCATTTAGGTGAATTAGATCATTTGCACCTTGTCTCCCACCTGCTGTTTCACTCTCTGTAACAACAAAAACTGTTCTGATAGACTGCTTCAGCAAAAAACAAATGTTAAGTATTTAAGTGTACTTATGTTTGGCCAGTGGATTTTGAAAGCACATTCAATGACACACAGAATGTAAGACCCCAGGGGCTGTACGATGCTGGTGGGCAGAGTGGTTGCTCAATTCACATCTCAACAAAGACATGAAAACTGGGAGACACCCTTTTCATGGACACCAAGTTAAAAAAAAGCATCCACATGTCTGGGAGATGCATGAACCCATTTGAAGATCCTCCTCTAATCACTTGTGGATTTTTAGGTGAAGACACTTTATTTAAAAGAAGCAAATTCAAGCAGGTTTTTTTTACTACTCCTACCCCCTGGCCATCCACTCCTTCAGGTCTGCCAAGGCCCCCTACTACCGCTGCTGAGTCCTGACCACCATTCACTGCCCCTTACTGATGTGCTACCAGGTAACCCAAAGTAACCCTTCACTGAGTGGGCCCCTACCCCTGTGGGAGGCTACCAGGGGAGGAGAATTGCCCCAAAGAGCTTCCTGTGTATCCTGGGCATGGCAGGGGTCAGAACAGACACATGTCTGGGGCTTCCAGCTTATGGAGGGACCAGCAGCCATCCTTTGGTTGGCCAACGGTGTTTTCCCATTTTCTTGGGAGCGTGACAGGCCACATGATGTCAAGGCACAAGCTGACCCATCACGCCCCTCCCGAGTGAGGGCTGACATGTTGTCATGCCTCTGGCCTCCACCAGGGGCCAGCAAGTGCTGAGCGTGAACCCACCCTCCCTCCCAGGAGAAGGTGAGTGGTGGTTGGACACTCAAGCCTTCACCCACCAGCTGGCCTTCCAACACCCAAGTCTGTTCCTAACCCTGGTCAGCGGTGTCACAGGCAGAAATCCAATTCAGGCAGTTAAATGATAGATAGGAAAAAACAAAGGTAGTCCACCTTAGCGGTGATGGATCAGATTAATTCACATCTGAGTTCTAACAAGCAAAGAGACCAAGTCATTTGTAACTTGTGTATGTGGGGTGTGGGTGTTGAAGAAAGAGGATCATAGTGCTGTCATTACTGCCATCACCCCTGAGGGATGTGGACTGCATTGTTGCTACTGCCATCACACCAGAGGAGCAGGGGCCATAATGCTTCTGCCATCACCACTGGTGGATGGGGCATGTAGTACTGCTGCCATCACACCTAAGGGACAAGGGCCGAGTGCTGCTGGTTCTGTCACACCTGAGGAGGAGATCATAGTGCTGTTGCTGCTGCCATCACCATCACAACAGAGGGATGGGGCCATAGTGCTGTTGGTGCTGCCATCACACCTGAGGGATGGGGCCGTAGTACTTCTTCCATCACACCTTAGGGATGGGGGCTGTAGTGCTGCTGCTGCCATCATATCTTGTACCTAAAATAACTTTAAATTGATACAAGGATGGAAGGATGTGCAATAGTGGAGGTCAAAATTGCTAAAATGCATGTTAGCAGAGTTAAAAATTGTTAAATAAAGTACACAGAATCAAATACCGGTAAAACCAGATTTTGGCTTGGCAGACACTGGTGACAATATCGCTTTTAACAATGTGTAAAATGGAATATGCCCTTTCTCAATCCTGGTAAACCAGCGTCCCTGGACATGGGATGAAACTGGAGGGAGGGAGGGAGGTTTAGGGAGAACATGAGGAAGTACTTCTTCACGGAGAGAGTGGTGGACAAATGAAACAGCCTGCCAGAGGAGGTGGTGGGGACAGAAACGATTGCAGGATTTAAGAACACATGGGATAGGCATAGGGGGATACTGGTAGTTGGGGGAAGGGTAAAACCTTATTCTGGGAAAGATTGAATAAGCATTGTTAATTAACATCAATGAGCAGACTAGCTGGGCCATTAAAGGCCTTTATCTGCTGACAACATCTATGTATGTGTCTATGTATGTATCTATGTGACCTTAGCTATATAGGAACGATAACACTGAAGTTAAATACGATAACTTCCAAACATAAAAGCTGTATTTGGAGAAAAGATGTAAATTGACCTGTGGTGAGACATTTTATGGAGAAATCACACACAATACTACAACTTTCATTTCTAGGCATTCAACAAGTGAAAATGCTAAAAGGAAGGGAGATTGGGAAAAGCCTCTCCTCACACATGAGGCTAGATGGATAGTTAGAATGGAAACCCTTATTGGCCAACTGGGTTATTCTTATTGCCTCCCAAAAATCTGGAATTCACTTCCCCCTCAAATTCACCACTCATGCTCTTGCTACTCCATTAACTCTGCCCTCAAGAACTTCCTTGCCCTTCTTGTGCCTGCCATGACCTCCCTAATCCCCGCCACCTCTCCTAGCCCATATTACCATATGTCTACTCCCACCACTCCTATTTCCCTCTGATCATGCTCCTCCTTGTCCCCTACTCTCTCCTTCTAAAGTGCTCCTTCCCCTTCTCTCTTTTTAATCTATCTCCTTCCTGTGAGCTTGATCACTGCTTTGTGCAGGCAGGATCTATAGTACCACGGTGGGCAACAACTTTACCCCCTTTCCCCTATTTCTCCTTTTACTGCACCCCCTCAGTCACTGCTAGATCACTGCCTTGTGCAGGCTGGGTCAGCCAGCACATGATGGGGTACTACCCCCCTACTATAGTTGACCTATGCTCAGGCTCATATGCCTACTTCTCACCACTCCTATTTCCCTCTGACTGTGCTCTTCCTTGTCCCCTACTCTCCCTCCTCCTAAAGTGTTCCTCCCCCTTCTTTCTCTACCCTTAATCTATCTCCCTCCTGTGAGCTTGATCACTGCCTTGTGCAGGCAGCGTCACCCAGCACACTAATGGTGTACTACCCCCCCATGATAGTCGACCTCTGCTACCCCCACCACAACATCTCCTCCAACACCCCCTCTCGCATCACTATATAAATCACTCTCATCGCCTATAACTGGTGTCCTACCAGTAGAGCTGTCCACCACCCTCCCCAGATAGGGATAACAGGAGACTGTTGAATTTCAACTCCCCCCCTTGGATACAATATCTCTCTCTCATCACCCTGCTACACTCTACCTTTCCTCTTCTTCCACCCCCTTCCAGTTAACATAGCCTAACACTGGCCTACCCCCACACTCAATTAAGCTCTTATAACCTACCCCTGTACCCTTCTTATATGCAGTTTAGTCCAACTTAGAAGAGGGTAATAGTAAATGGAGTCCACAGTGAAGAAAGGATGGCTACTAGTGGGGTACCACGGGGTTCAGTACTGGGGCTGGTTCTTTTCAATGTCTTTATAAGTGACATTGCAGAAGGACTGGAGGGGAATGTATGTCTCTTTGCAGATGACACGAAGATCTGCAACAGGGTTGATACACAAGGTGGGGTGGAAAGGATGAAAAGGGACTTGGCAAGGTTGGAGGAATGGTCAAATGTATGGCAGCTTAGATTCAGTGCAAATAAGTGCAAAGTAATGCACCTGTGAAACAAAAACCCAGGGCAAGAGTACACAATGGGAGGTGAAATACTGACAACAACAAAAATGGAAAGAGATCTGGGGGTAGTCATATCAGATGACCTAAAGGTGGCCCAGCAATGTGAGAAGGCAGTAAGGAGGGCTGGGAGGATACTGGGATACATAGGGAGAGGCACCACCAGTAGAAAACAGGAAGTTGTTGGCCCTCTGTACAGACAGTTGGTAATACCACATCTGGAGTACTGTGTACAGTTCTGGAGACCCCATCTCCACAAAGACATAGACAGGGTGGAGGCTGTCCAGAGGAGGCACCAAAATGGTGCAGGGTCTGCACCAGAAGACATATGAAGAAAGACTAAAGGAGCTTAAGATGTATAGCCTCGAGGAAAGGAGGAGAGGGGACATGATAGAAACTTTCAAATGCCTCAAGGGAATCAACAAAGTCCAAGAGGTAGCATCTTTCAAAAAGAGGTGTGCAAGAACAAGGGGGCACAATTTGAAGATAGAGGGGGGACGGCTCAGAGGTAATGTGAGGAAGTATTTCTTCACAGAGAGGTTGTAGATGCATGGAACAGCCTTCCTGAGGAGGTCATAGAGACAAAAACAGTGGGGGAATTCAAGAATGCATGTGATAAACATAAGGCAATTCTAGTGGGGGGTAGGAGGAAGTAGGCTGTTGGTTAACTAGGATCTGCAGCTTATCCATTAGGTAGGGAAATGGGCAGACTAGGTGGGTCAAGTGGTCCTTATCTGCCATCAAATTCTATGTTTCTATGTTTCTAAGCCAGAAGGGGAAGGAAACAGATTAATTTCAGTGCTTTACAGTAACTGTTCATTGCTATTTTTGTTTTAAACTTAGATTGTGGGCTTTTAGTGACACTGTAATGTCTTTGCTGTCTTTACTTGTCTTTACTTAGAATTGTTTTTGGGCTATTGAAAATGTAAAATCTAGTTTAGTGTGGCTGTAGTGGTGGTGTATTCCTTTGCTGTCTTTAATTGCTGCACATTTTCACACACACCCCTCCCCTGCCCCCAACTTTTAATTATATGTCCTGTTAAATCTGATTGACAGGAGCTAAGCACAGGAGAAAGTAGGGATTGTGGAGTAGTAGGGGCATAAGCGGGAAGAAGCGCACCCTCAGCATGGCAAGTGTTTTGGCTCATTTTTTATTTTATTTTTTATTATTTTAAAGAAAAATATCTGAGGATCAGTGGCAGGATTTTTAGGACAGTAAATTAATAAAAAATGAAGTAGGAGAGCTTCAGTAACAGACAAGTACTAGAAACACAGTGTAAGTGCAGTATAATGTGGGGAGTGGTGCAATGCAGTGGCTGCAGGGCAGCCATATTCAGGCAGACCTTCTGGATGCTTAGGTGCTGCCCTATCTGCATGCATCTCTCTGGATGGAGGGGTGAAGTAGCCAGACTCAGAGTGGAAGTAAACTGGGTCAGGAGTTCCATCACCCCTATCCAGAGACCACCCAGTCCAATGCCGCTGCCTCAAAGGATGCCAAGAACGAGGAGAATTTGGATCACAGTGGGCTCAGGGAGAGTTAGAGCAGTCAGGCAGAGACACATCCCAGATCCTAATCCACTCAAGAATGCATATGCCACACTGGCAAAACAGGGACAATCAAATAGAGGTACCCAGAGAAGTGCAAAGAAAGGATGTGGAGGTTAGCCAAGGAAGTGGCCTCAGCGAGGAGAGCAGTGGACCCCAGAGGAGGAGGAAGTGAATCCTGGTGGGGAACGCCATCATAAGAGGGATCCAGCTAGGAACACAGGAGGGGGAGGGGGAGGTGAGGTGCCTACCAGGTGCCATGGCATAGAGGGATGGAAGGAAGTTCCTGGTGATCACTGGGAAGGCAAGACGGGAGGGTGAGCTGGATGTCATTATCAACCTAGGTACTAATTGTGATGTGGACAGCCAGTTCTGAGTGCTGTATCATTTTTTTTAAATATAAAATGTATTACTGTCTGTCTCTGCTGGAAATCTGGTGCTCTAGGAGTGACCTTTCTCCCCCCCCCAGGTTTCAGTTGAAAGATGAAAGCCATGAGAAAATGCTGATACAGCATGTGAGATCACACACACAGGTTTTAGAGACAATGTGTTACATGGAAGGCCTTAATCAAGGATCTCCTGTTTTTCTGAGTTAATTAAAGCTTTAGTTGCTAAGATGGAAGATCATATCCATTTTATGACATTGGAGGGAAAACCCAGGTTAGTACACAGGATTGCGAAATCATAAAGATGCTTTCATGTCCTGAAAGGGGGAAGTTTATCACAAGATCAAAGAGATGACATTTGCAGAACATATGAGTATGCTGAGATTGCAGAATTTAACAGTTTGAAAAAAAAATCCTGTTTTTGTATAAGATGTATATATTTGTTATATATATTCTGACAGAGGAGGCGCTAGTGACCTCCCACAAAAAGGGGTTGGCAAATACAGATTGTTTAAGGATTCTTCTGTTTTTTCCTTCAGGCACACTTTTATCTAAACTCTGACAAAGAAAACATCTTTGGAGCACTTGTAAACAGGCATTTAGAAAGAGAGTCAAATCTAAATACTGTAATTAGGAATTGCACTGTTTAAAACCTTGTTCTTTTAAAATATTTGTATGTCTTGTGATATAACAGTTCTGTATTTGTGTTTTACATATTTTTATCTATTTTAGTAAATTTCTTTTTAGAGCCTACTTGGTCTGTCTTTGAATTTTCTTCCATTTGTAAGAAAAGTACATATGGTTATAGCAGACATTAGACATAAGCTTGAATGGTGGTACCAAACTGGAAAGAGAAGTGTTTTAAATCTGAGGTCTTTATTAAAGTTTTTAAGGGTTCATCTCTGTATACCTGGTTAGGTGCCCATAGGCAAAGATATCTGGCCCCCCCGAAAACAGAAATATCTGAGCCTGTGCATTTGGGTACGCTAGCAAGAGGTTCACAGTTTGAATCCCTCCAAGACTTGAGACGAAAGGTTGATCCAAACTCACAAAACAGACAAGAGAGTTATCTTGTTCTGTTAAACTATTCACAAGACTGCGCTCAGAGGTTGGCACTTTGGGAGTAGAGGGCCTGACCTGCTGAGAGGGTTTGTGACACTGACACTAATGACCTGGCAAATGGCGAGCCAAAGGAAGTTCAGGAAGAGTTTAGGAAATTGGGGGGGGGTCTCAAGCAAGTAGCTACTTCTGTCACCGTCTTGGAAGTACTACCTGCGAGAGGCATGGGACAGCATAGGGGTGCATGCACCAGGAACCTTAACTCATGGTTGAAGAACTGGTGCTATGAGGAAGGGTTTGGAGTCATTGGTGACTGGGGACCCACCTGGAGGGATGGAGGCTTGTTCAAGCCTGATGGCCTGCATCCATCCTGGAGGGGAATCCAAGCACTCAATGATAAGTTTAAATGCTACATTGACAAACATCTAAACTAGCCAAGGGGTGGCAGTCCAGCAAGGAGGGTACCTAATTGTTCACCCCCACAGCTAGCAGTGGAACCAGTGAACCAGAGGAGTGGATATCTCTACAAAGCAGTGTGCAAAAGATGGAGATGAGCACCCAAGAGGTGGATAGGCAGAAAAGGGGCAAAATTCAACAGAAGGGCAGACAGCAAGGAGAACCAGGGATAAAGGACAACCAGGGAAGGGGCTGGAGTACAACAGTTAAACAGTCTAGGGAGGTCAAATCATGGAAAACCATGTGTGCAAATGCCAGGAGCCTTAGCAACAAGATGGAAGATCTGGAGGCTGTCATGGTGCAGTCAGACCTGGACATTGTGGCCATCACAGAAACCTGGTGTAATGATAACCAAGACTGGGAGATGGCCATACCTGGCTACAACATATTCAGAAGAGACAGGGCAGGTAGGAAGGGAGGAGGAGTGGCACTGTATGTGAAAAATGACATAAGAGCCACAGAGATCCAGAAGGAATAAAATGGGGGGGGGATACTATGGCTTAAGCTGGAAAGGAAAAAGGGGCTAGCTATCCGCATAGGTGTGGTCTCTAGACCACCAGCCCAGAAGGAAGAAACAGATAGGGAGCTGATGCTAGCCATCCAAAGGATGGCAGACAAGTGTGAGGTAGTGCTGGTTGGAGACCTCAATATTCCATACGTGGACTGGAGCATCCCAGCAGCAGCAGCAGCATTAATTAGGAGCAGATTTATCCTGGACTCCCTTCAGGGTGCCTTCCTCAAGCAACTAGTCATGGAACCAACTCGGCAGAAGGCAATACTAGACCTTGTGCTCACAAACAGGTACAGTGTGATGGGGGTAACAGTGGGGGAGCACCTGGGGAACAGTGACCACCAGTCATTGTGGTTTGAAATCACAGAAAGAGTGGAACCAAACCACACAAAAACACGTATCCTGGATTTTAGGAGGGAAGACTTTGGGAAAATGGGGAGATCCTTGAAAGAGGCATTAAGGAGAATGGGGCAGGAATCAGGGGTTGAGGAACAGCGGGCAGTGTTTAAAACAGGGATTACAAGAGCAACAGAATTATGTATTAAGCAGGTTAACAACAGGAAAAGGAAGAGGAGGCCATAATGGTTTTCCAAAAAGGTAGCAGAGAAAGTGAAAGCCAGAAAGATTGCATTCAGGCAGTACAAAAAGATACAGGCAGAAGGGGATAGGGAGAAGTACCAGGAGAAGCAAAGGGAGGCAGGGAGGTCAGTAAGGGAAGCCAAAGCTCAGAAAGAAGAGCACATTGCAAAATCAGTGGGAACCTTTTACAGGTACGTAAGTGAAAAAAGAAAGGCAAAGGGAGGGACAGTGAGACTGAAGGGGGAGGATGGGGGCCGCGTGGAGGATGACAACAGTAAAGCTGACATATTGAGCATGTATTTCTGCTCAGTCTTTACTGAGGAAGAGGAGGGTAATGGGTCTGAAGGGAGTACAAGGGGTGGGAATGGTACAGAAATGGACACAAGCCCCTTTACACGAGAAAGTGTCCTGAAGGAACTGGAAGTAATAAGAGTTGATAAAGCAATAGGGCCAGATAGGGTGCACCCCAGGGACCTTAAAGAACTAAGAGTGGTGGTGGCTGAATCTTTGGCTAACCTGTTTAGCCGATCACTGGAAACAGGGGAGGTACCCAAAGACTGGAGGACAATAGATGTAGTCCCCTTACACAAAAGTGGGAAATAAGGGGAAGCGGGGAACTACAGACCAGTCAGCCTCACCTCAGTAGTGGGGAGATCATGGAAGCACTACTGAAGGAGAGATTCATGAAACATCTGGTTGTCAATGGACTACAGGACCCAAGGCAGCATAGTTTCACCGGGGGAGGTCATGTCAGACCAGCCTTGTAGAATTTTTCAACTAGGTGACTAAGGAGGTGGATCGGGGGAAGGAAGTGGACATGGCCTATCTGGACTTCAGCAAGGCCTTTGACACTGTGTCACATAGAAGACTATTACACAAACTGGGGAATATGGATGTGGGCAAGACAGTAGTGTGGTGGGTAGGTAACTGGCTGGGTGGCAGGACACAGAGAGTGGTGGTAAATGGCTGTCACTCCACAGAGGGAAGAGTGACCAGTTGGGTACCACAGGGATCAGTGCAGGGACCGGTCCTGTTCAACATCTTCATCAGTGACATTGCGCAGGACCTAGAAGGCAGAATTTCCCTGTTCGCTAATGACACAAAGCTCTGTAACAGAGTAGACACACCAGAGGGTGTAGACAGAATGAGAAGGGACCTGCAGAAACTTGAACCATGGTCTGGGGTTTGGCAGTTGAAATTCAATGCAAAGAAGTGCAAGATAATGCATGTGGGCCACAAAAACCTTGGCACAATATATCAGTTGGGGGGGTGAGGATATAGCATGCACCAAGCAGGAAAGGGATCTTGGGGTTATCATCTCTGATGACCTCAAGGTAGGGAAACAGTGTGACAAGGCAGCAGGTAAAGCAAATAGGATGTTGGGATACATAGGCAGGGGCATCACCAGCAAGAAAAGGGAGGTCATAATTCCACTATACAAGACACTAGAGAGGCCCCACCTGGAGTACACTGTACAGTTCTGGAGACCTTACCTACATAAGGACATAGACAGGGTAGAGAAGGTTCAGAGGAGGGCAACAAAGATTGTACATGGATTGCATCATAAGTCCTATGAGGACAGGTTGAAGGAACTGAATATGTACTTCCTGGAGGAGAGGAGGGAGAGAGGGGACATGATAGAGACATACAAGTATCTTACAGGGAGGAACAGGGTGCAGGAATACATCATTTTTAAGTGAAAAAGGTGTTCCAGGACTAGAAGACATGGGATGAAGTTGGAGGGAGAACGATTCAGAGGAAACATGAGGAAGAACTTCTTCACAGAACGGGTGCTGGACAAGTGGAACACCCTGCCAGAGGAAGTGGTGGGGACTGAAACAATCATGGGATTTAAGAATGCATGGGATAGACATAAAGGAATTCTGGAGGTCAGGGGTAAGGGGCAACAGACTTCTAGGAAAACATAAAGTGAACTTAAAAGCTCAAATGGGCAGAGTGAGTGGGCCATAGGCCCTTATCTGCCGACACTGTCTATGTATCTATGCATCTATGTACCCTGTCATCTCTGTTTGCCTCGAAAATCGTGTTCTGTCCACGTCTCTCCGTAAATTTCCTTTCCCTTCTTCCATTCTACCATCCGCAATTTTTCATTCCTTCCTTCCATTCTTCCTCTCTTTACTCCAATCACTGGAAATCTTGAATATCTATGTTGCACTAATGGCTACCAATTACTATTGGGTCACCTTACCATCTAGTGCTACATACTGTTGCCAAGTTATTATATGTGTTCCAGTGTTACCAACTGTCATGAACTGTTGCCAATTTGCTATATGTGTCTTCATATCTATTATACTTAACTGTTGCATTGTTAGCTAATGTTATCCACCTGTAATCCCTCCTGCTCTCATTGTATGCAAGTAATCAAATTGTATTCCAACATTGTAACATTTCTCTGTATTCTGTCCCATTGTTCCCTACCCCCCAGGTTACACCGGGAGACGAGCAACTTGTTGCTCAGCATGCCTTCCTGGTGAAACATTTCATTAACTAAACAAATAAATAAATAAATAAAATATGGGTTAAATGAGGAATTAGACTGGTTAGCACTCATTTACTTAGATGGGACAGTTTTCATGAGGGTAATTCTGTTATTTGTTTTTTAAGTTGCTCCATGTGAACGTTTGGCAGAACTGCTCGGGTATTAACATGCCTTGAACTCATAGGAGATTTAAAAATAATTTTAAAATAATTTACTATGCATTCAAATTTTGAATTTGTCAAGGCTTTAAGGTTAAAATGGTGCTGTGTAAATGATATTGCGTTGTTACCTCATGACGCTCCGAGAGTGGGTGCCAGTTTCAAACAGTTTAAAAGGAAGCAGAGAGATGTTAGGAATTGCTGGCAGCTATCACACTGGAATACCAACAAATGCAGAGCGAGTGCATGGTAAAGGAAGCAGTCTGTTATATGTTTGGTATAATTTATGGTTTTAGCACCGTGTTTCTGCATTATGGGACAAAAGAGTGCATGAGCTTGCCCCAAGCCTGAACTGAAGAATACTCTTCTGGGCAAACATTTTAAATGTAGATTTAAAACAAGAAAGTATATTAACATAAATAAACAAAGTTAAATGGCAGTTAAAGCTAATGTGTTGCTGTCTCTGGGTAGGATTCACAAAAGAGATGTGCAGGGCACCAGTGAGATGTGCCACGCAAAGCAAAACTGCACCATGAAGCGATTCACAGACAGGGTGGATCCGCTGGTGCATCCCAGATACATCGTGCTGAACGGATGCGCTGTAGATGCATACTAATGTGATGTGGCGCAACTAGAGGGGGCGTACACATGCATACACAGTGCAAAGCAATTCACAGTGCAAAATGAAGGCACAACAAGAGAGCAAACCCGGCGCAAGTACCAAATGCGCCATTAAAAGATAAGTATAAAAGAAGCAGACTTACGTGCAAGCCACCAGCAGGTCAGCAGCAGAACAGTAGCACCAGCACAGTGGCAGACAGAGAGGGAGAGAGAGGGAGAGACAGCACACCACCACTAGCAAGTATGCAGCTCCATTCACAATGGTTGGACTACTAATGAGGATGAAGTGATGGGGAGGCGGAATGCACCATAGGTGGCCTGCCCCACAGCGGTATCGTGCCAGGCTGTTCTTTGAGCAACTGACAGATGTGGAGACAGTAGGCCAATATTGCCTGAACAGGGCCATTCTGAGGCATCTCTGTGAGCTGTGCCATGAAGAAATGCAGGCACCCACTGCACGTGGTCATGCCATATCGGTGGAGACCAAGGTGGCAACAGTAATGTGCTTGCTCGCCACGGAAACCTTCCAGAGGCCTACTGAGGACACCACTGGCGTATCACAGGCCTCCACTTCCCGCCTCCTCACACAGTTCCTCACTGCACTGCTACCACATGCTTTGGAATATATCCATTTCCCCAGCACACAAGCAGAGCTGACAAAAGCCATGCAGGGGTTCTACAGGGTGGCAAGCATGCCAGGCATCATAGGGGCCATTGACTGCACCCATGTGGCAATCCGCACACTACCCGGTGATGACACCATCACTGACATAAACCACAAGGGATACCACTCAGTCTACTGCCAGGTGGTGTGCAATGCCACAGGGTGCATCAGCAATGTCTGTGCCACACACCCTGGGAGCACACATGATGCCTTCATATAGCAACAGTCAGCCCTCTGCCAGAGATTCCAGGCAGGGGACATACCAAGTAGCCATCTAGTAGGTGTGTGGGACATATCAACCAGTTGCACAATGGGGCACCAAACCCAAGACAGGATGGGGTGTGTGTGCAGAAAGCACCATGCACAATGTGCATAGGATGCAGCAGCTGTGGGACAGCAGAGGTGTGCAAGGGGACACAGACAGACACCAGCAGGTATAGGGAGGCACATATGCAGTGCATAGGAAGTGTGGTACAGTGCCATGGGTGGGCATGTGTGGTAGGGAAATACATAACACAAGCGGACAGTGGCTAGTGTCAGAATGTACACTGGCAAGGCAATGGTGGGCACGGCACGTGTGAACCCAATGGCATTGTTGGCCGGGGCCGACAACAGGTGCAGACCCAGCAACAGCAGTTGGAGTAGGGGGGTATGAATGCAGGGAAGGGACAGGCACAGGCACAGGCAGTGGTGGATGCCTAGCGCACACACCAGTGCTCAATGTAGCAGGGAGTGGGGGCACACCACACATGTGATCAATGTACTAACAGCCACCCTTCCCCCCCAGGTGATGCCACATAACTGCTGTGGCCCTGGCTTCTCCCCCCATCCGACAACCCAGAACAGAGGTGGAGGAGCGGTATAATGAGGCACACATCATTACGCGCACGGTCATCGAACGTGTCTTCAGTATGTTGAAGATGAGCTTTCGGTGTCTGTGTAGGTCAGGAGGTTCCCTACAGTATAGTCCTGAGAAGGCCTGTGACATATTCCTGGCCTGTTGTATGCTACACAACATGGCCGTTGACCATGGAATACCTGTCAAGGCCAGTGAGGGTGACAGTTCCGGGGAGGAGGAGGAGGAGGAGGGTGGGGATGATGAAGCAGTGCCACAGGGCCCGAACACTGGACTACTAATGGGCTGCCAGGACCCATGGCTGGCTGCACGGGTGAGGCAATACAGAAGCACGCTGGTGGAGGAGCATTTTGGGAATCACAGGGGAGCATCAGAGGTATGTATCTGGGAGGTGCACAATGGTGACAACAGGTAGACACAGAGTCATGAATTGCACGGCGGACACAGGACAGTACACCGAGAGCCCTAAACAGGTACACATGCACACACACACACACACACACACACACACACATGTGTCACCTTGACTGTGCCAGGGATGGCATGGATCAGTGTGCAATGTAGCTGCCACACAGGCACGCAGATACTGTACCACACTCATCATGCCCATGCCACATGGCACAATAGTGGTGCACACAGACATGCAAGTGGCACTGCTCAGGTGGCCCACGGTGGTGGTGCACTGTGGCAGGTGCTTGCCACACACGCCATCCCAGGCATCGTCATCAGGCATGTGGGACGCAGTGGTGGCAAGCACAGCTGCCATTGGAACAGGGACCTGGACATCACACGGCGGCACCACAGCCACCACAGACATGTCGTCGGCCTCTGCCATGACTGGTGGATGCAGCTGCAGCAGCACCAGCCACAGGGGGTATCCAACACCCTTATAGGGGTACTGCAATGAGACCATGAATGGGTGCTCATTTTTGTGGTGGTCCAGTGAGCCATGTCTGGGCCGGGGACGCTGGGCATTGCATCATGTGCAGATGGTGTCAGCAGCAAAGGGTCCATCTGACACCACTGCCTGGGTGTGTGGGAGGCACTCCTGGGTGTCCGGCTGGATGCTCGATGGCCACGGTGCACAACGGATGCACACGCTGTCTCTGCAGTGGCTGCAATCCGCTCCAATGTTGTGGTCATGCCGACCCACAGAAGGCATGCTTCGGTCAACATCTGTGCACACCATGCAGCTGAGGACTCATGCTCCTGGACCATCACTATCCTGTGGCTTCTGACCTCCACACGGAGGGCTGCCTGCCCCTCTACGGTGTCACACAGGAGGCGGACATAGCCCTCCATGTTGTAGGCGGGTGATGGGTCATGGTGGCGTCGCCGATGAGCGGGGGGTGATACAGCCTGCCCAGGGGCATATCCACGGGTGGTGGTTGCGCCATGGCAGGATGCAGCATGGGTGGGCCTTGGCCATGCTCAGCCACTACACATCCATAGCCAGTGTTGTCACATTCCAACAGTGCCTGCTTGTGTCCTGCAGCACCTGGACAGGATGCCCTTGATGGCCCTGACACCACACCTGGACCAGATGCAGGTGGCACAGCACCCATTGCCACAGGCAGCTGTGAAGCCACTGCATCCATGCCAAGTGCAGCAGGGCCATCAGTGGCATCAGGGGCCACCTGCACAGGTACCTGTGTGCTGCATGTCCCACTGTCAGCCGTGTCCCCCTCTATCTGTGTGGCATCATCATCCACAGTGACATCGCTGCATGCCCCCTGCATGCCAGATGCAAGCCCAAGGAGGACATCAGTGATGTCCACTGCATCTGCAAGGTCATCATCAGACAAACCCAGCAGACCCTCCAGCCATGTGGTGTCGTCGCCGGCCATCCTGGCAGCATTGGCCAAGGGATCTGATGGGCCCGCCACCATTGGGACTGTGTCTGGTGGGGCTGGTGCAGTGGATGGTCCAGGGATGGCACCATCTAATACAGTGACCACAGCCCTGTGTCACGGGCCTGCATCATCACCCGCTAGGGCATCCTTTGCAGCCATGCACACGGCTGCACCTGTGAGGCGTGATGGAGCTGTGAAAAGAAGAAGGGAGAACATGGGTAGTGCACTATACATTGGCATACATACAGATATGTACAGTGTGTCCCAGTGCAGTGCCATGGTTGCACGTGACAGTTCTCGACATGGCTGTGCAGTGCCTACCATGCCGCTCTAGCCATGCACCTGCTGTGACCAGTACTGTGTGTTGACAGGCCATGGCCACATGGAACCATGTGTGGCAATGGTATGACAGGCCCATCCAACAGTGTGTGTGTCCCACCAGCCTGACTGGCAGTGGCACAACTCATGCGCCACCACGGGCATGGGCAGTGAGGTACAGCATAGCATGGCATGGGACACACATGCACCACTGCCACACATGGTACATCCCCTGGGTACACAGTCACACAGCACAACACAATGGGACAGGCATGGCAGCCAGGGCACACATGTGGCCAGACATGTGTCATGTGTATGGCTACTTACAGTGCTGTGATGGGCTTCCACCAGTCTGGAACCCCCCACCTGGGACACCCTGCATGGCAGATCTGGCAATGGTTGCCACAAGTAGCTGCTCATTGGGGCTCAGGTGGACATCTGCCTGCGGATCACCCCCTATCTGCCGCAGGGAGGTCTCTATGTGGGCCACCTTTTCCTTTGCCCTCCTCTTCCCATCATTCAGATGCTTCCTGCATTCCAGGGGGGTCCTGTTGTATGTCCCTATGGCATTCACATGATGGGCCACCACCTCCCAGCCCTCCTTCCATGCCGTATGGCTGCCACCCCTGCCTGACAGTACATCATGCCTGAGATGGTACGCCTCGATGAGGGCCTGCTCCTCATCCTTTGTGAAGTTTGGCCACCTTCTGCTGGTGGCACTGTTGCCTCCTGACATCATGGTTTCTGTAGGAGAGTACAGACAGACTTTAGCCATGCTCATGTTGATTCCCGTGTGCCCATTACTGACATACAGTGGGTGCATTCAGCCACACCAGCACCTGTCAGACAGGGCCTGCAGGCAGTGCATGTGTGTCTTGGCGCACGGTGTGTTGTGGTGGTCAGTTCAGCATCCGGCATGTACGGCTATCCCACTATGGACAGCTGTCTGCCCATCACTCACACAATGCACATATCACAGTTGGTGCAGGCACATCAGCCGCCCCCACCCCCACTGGTGCAGCCTGTGGGACAGTATGTGGCACACCATGTCAACAGGAGTCCCTGCACATGGCTGCCCAGCGACAGGCTGTCCACAGCCAGGTACATCATGTGGATTGGCTACACTGATATGGGGCCTGTACACACACGGATGGCTCTATAATACATTCCTGTGGCAGTCGTCTGTATCCCCCCCCGTGTGTGCCTGATTCTAGGCAGCGTTGACTAATGCACTTACCCAGTCCAAAAAACCTGCTGTGATACATGTAGAAATAAAAATGTACTCACCATCAAGGCTGTGAATCCTCTCAGACACCTATTCACAGTGTGGGCTGAGTTGGGAGCATTTATGGCTCAGGTCATGCAAATAAGGACTGGGGCAGTGTTAGCAAGATGCTAAATAGCTGAGACGCCCCTGAATACATTATTAGGCTGATTTGGGAGCATTGTCTGTGAATTGCATAATTGCCCTCAGCTCTTCTCAATCAGCATGGTGCATTTGCTGAGTAGGGTGTATCCCTACACAGCGCATTGCCCAAGCATGCATGTTGCATTCACAGCATTCTCCTAAATGGGGTGCAAATGCTTCGGCACGTGCTATGTGCATGCGCTGTGCATTGTACCCATGGTGCATCACCGCAGCTGCGTGTTTGTTCTGTCACTCACATCGCGGACATGCATATGGTGCCCATCACGTGGTGCAGTCTGTTCGCGCATGCATGCCCCCCCTACACAGTGCTCATTGTGACAGTTGTCAGTTGTTGTATGTGGATCATGCATTACATGCCATTGTGCATCAGTGTGCTACCGTGCATCACAGGCACTATGCATGATAGCGCATGCCACTCATAACATGGCGGCCCCATACACATTGCGCATACCTGACCTGGTCATGACCCATGACCTCACATTCCTGCCATAAGATTGTGCATTGCGCATGTGCCTGTGGGTGCATGATGGACCAATTGAACTTCATGCTGCTGTACGCAGTGCCATGCACATGGCCTTGTGGCGCATGTGGCACCATTTTGCACTCCAGCTGTGCATACAGTGCTTCCAACAGTGTGCTGTTACTGGTGTGGGGATGCCTAGGGCAGGGAGGACTGGGCCAATGGCCATGAATTGGTCCGAGATGGAGCTGCTCCACCTGGTGGCCCTGGTGCTGCATGTGGAGGGGCGGCTGTTTGGGGCTGAGGACCTGCAGGTGCCCAAGGCAGAGGTATGGGCCACCATTGCCCGCCAGCTGGTGCAGCACACAGGGGTTCCCTGCACCAGGGAACAGTGCAGGCACTGTTATGGTGGCCTTGGCCAGAAGGATAGGCCCATCTTTGGCGGCTGCATGGTGCACGGGGTGCACTTCAAGACCAGGTAGGTTGCACACATCTGTGTGTGCTGAGCGCATACAGGGTGGGGATGGGTCACATCACAACATCACACTCACATGGGCACTCCACACCACGCACACATGGCTGTGGCTGCACCTGCCCTGTGGTGTCCTGTCATGCATGCGACATGGGGTGGGCATTCCACAGTGGTGTTTGTGGGACGGGTACACTGTGTCGCACATGGGGTGGGACCACCATGTACAGTGCATATCCACATGAGGGCATTTTGGGGGTTCAGACATGGCTGCTGTGCACAGCTGTGGACTGCATGGCTGGTCACCGGTATTGCACTGGCTGTGTACATCTACACTGCATGCCCACACTGTTGGTGTTGGAGGTGGGTTTGTGCACTGACGTGTCTACTCATGGTGATATCTGTCTGTTGTGTCTTGCAAGGCTGGAGGCCAGGTGAAAGACCACAGAGGCCGCTGAGGTGAGGCATCAGAGGGCAGTAGCTGGAGATTGTCATGGTGGCCATCTGAGAGCAGGTAGGTGGTGCCCTTCTGTGTGCTTTGTCTGTCTGTTGGGGTGGGCTACTGCTTGGTGGGAGTTGTGTGCCTGCCATGGTCCTTAGCATGTGTTCTCTGTGTCCTTGCTGTAGGTCCCCAGGATCATCATGCAGTGGCTGGAGGTGGAGGTGCCATGGACCAGCTACAGGACCTGGAAGGGAGGATTGCACAGGCCATCCAGGGGTCACTCAGGCCCGTCCGATGGACACTGGTGCACCTGAATCGCATCATGGGGCTGTCCTCCATCTCCTGCCAGCACATAACCATCTGGGGTTAGGGTGCAGAGGTGTAGCCAGCTGTAACCCCATTGTGCAGAGCCTTTCCTGATGTATATAGCCTGCTGTTTCCCACACCCTCTATACCTATGTTGCTGTCTCCGCCCTTCCCCTCTTTTGCATACCTGTATTTGTATATAGTCCCTCACTTCCCTTCCCTTTTGCATTAATTTGTGTACATAGTTTCTGCTGTTTCTTCTGTTTATATTGTTCACAGTTCAGTTTGTTATTTATATAAATCTTCTGAATCTTTGACGTGGTGTCTGTGGTCACAGAAACAGAGAAACATAGACTTTGACAGCAGATAAGGACCACTTGGCCCACTCAGTCTGCCCATTTCCCTACCTACTGGATAACCTGCAGATTCTAGTTAACCAACAGCCTACTTCCTGCCACCCCCCACTACAATTGCCTTGTGCCTGTCCCATGCATGTTTGAATTCCCCCACTGTTTTAGCCCCAACAACCTCCCCAGGAAGGCAGTTCCACGCATCCACCACTCTCTCCGTGAAAAAGATTTCCTCACATTACCCTGAGCCATCCTCCTCTATCTTTAAATTGTGTCCCTTGTTCTTATACATCTCTTTTTCTGAAAGATGCTACCCTCCTGGACTTTGTTGATTCCCTTGAGGTACTTGAGCGTTTCCTATCATGTCCCTCTGTCCTCCTTTCATCAAGGGTATACATATTAAGCTCTCTCAGTCTCTCTTCATATGATTTCTGATGCAGACCCTGCCATTTTAGTTGCCCATCTCGGACTGCTTACATCCTGTCTATGTCCTTGCGTAGATGAGGTCTCCAAAACTGCACACAGTACTCCAGATGGGGTCACCAACTGTCTGTACAGAGGGATAACCACTTCCTTTTATGTTTGCTTGCACGCATGTGCAAGAAACATAATACCATCATCCGAGATTGAAGGTGTGTCACCTCCTCCTCTAATTCAGTCAGTGTGTTGGCAGGTCTCCTGTAAGCCAATGCATGCTGAGCTGTCTATGATAAGCTCCAAAATGCAGTGGCATACAGTTGAAAGGGGAGCTATGCTTGAGTGAGCAGCGATAAGATATCGCCTGCTTATCGCTAACCTCCCTACACACACACACACACACACACACACACACACAAACTCCCCTCCCCTCTCACGTATAGCCAAGGGTGCCCAATCCCGTCGGCTTACTACCCCCCAGTACAAGGTGCCACACTGAGAGCCCACCCCAGCGTGGCAACAAATGCCATGGCCGATGGGGGGTGCCTAATCCCCATTGGCTGAGCGCCCCCAACATCCTTGTGCCATGCGGGAGCCCACCCAGCGTGGCAAATGTCCCGCATCATCTATGTTTTTTTCAACCTGGAAAAAAAAAACATCACGTAGTCTCCCAGCACACCTCCCACAACCGCACCCACCACTCGCACCCTGCCTCCTCACACCCCCAACTCCCTCACCCAATACTTACCTCCGGACCTCGGTGCGATGATCTTCGGTGGACCGGGAACACGTCTGCACTCTTCAAAGCCGACCGCGAATTGAGGAAATGCCGGTAAGCTGTATAATGGGCTAGATAGGGGTTTCAACTTTGTGCATATCTCAGGCATTTTTGGGAATTTTTGCACCAAATTTTCAACATGGGGTTTTTGGGACCCTGTCTCATGAATTATGTCACTGTCATGGCGTTATTCGGGCCCGAAGGGTGATTTCGTGCAGTGACTGCGAAATCACCCTTTGGGCCTGAATAACTCCTGACAGTGACATCATTCATGACAAAGTACTAAAAACCCCATGTTGATTGGTGCAAAAATTCCAAAAATGACTGTTCTAATGATAGTGCCGCAGTTCCTCATGAGCTCATAAGTTCCGCAATTTTCAATATTTTCCTCCAGATTTTCAACATTGCCATTTACCACCTTCTTATGAGTAGTACAGCTGTCATTTTCATCTTACCCAAAATGTGTTTCCGCCCATGTAGCGCACAATGGCGCAGTCGGTGTGCGAAATCAATGTATGGGACAAATTAAGAAAATCACAGTGACACTGTTCATGAGCAGAGGTCTTAAAGTGGCTATATTGAAAATTTGGTGAAAAAATTCCTAAAAATTACTGTTTTACGAGTGTGTGTTGCGCAGTTCCTACGCACGCTTGTAAGTTCGCGAACTTTCAATATTTTCACTCCAGATTTTCAACATTGCTATTTTACCAAACCTTCTTATGAGTAGTATAGCTGTCATTTTTTACATCTCACCCAAAACGTCTTTCCGCCCATATGGCGCACAATGGCACAGTCGGTGTCGCGAAATCAATGTCTTGAGGACAAATTAAGAAAATCACAGTGACACTATTCATGAGCAGAGGTCTTAAAATGGCTATGTTGAAAATTTGGTGAAAAAATTCCTAAAAATGACCCAAACGCACACCCCAATGCCTGTCACTCTCTGCAGGGTAGTGGTGGGGTTGGCTTCAGTTCAATACTTCACTGCCATTCCTATTACGCAGCTCTGTAACTTCTACATACCACTGACAATGCCAGCAAGCAAACATTCGGCATTGACAAATGCTTGTTCTACTAGTGATGCCCCTTCCTATGCATCCCAGTATCCCCTGGCTCTCCTCACTGACTTCTCACATTGCTTACCCACCTTTAGATCATCTGATATAACTACCCCAAGTCCCGTTCCATTTTGTTGTTGTTAGTACCTCCCCTGCTATTGTGTACTCTTCTCCTGGGTTTTTGTTTCCAGGAGCATTACTTGCACTTCTTTGCATTGAATCTAAGTTGCCATATGTCTGACCATTCCTCCAACCTTGCCAAGTCCTTCTCATCCTTTCTACCCCTTGTGTATCAACTCTGTTACAGATCTTTGTATCATCTGCAAAGAGGCATACCTTTCCCTCCAGACCCTCTGCAATGTCACCTGTAAATATGTTAAAGAGGACTGGACCCAGTACTGAGCCCTGAGGTACTCCACTAGTGACCCCCCTTTCTTCGGAATGTGTTCCACTCACTATTACCTTCTGTGTCCTGTTGTGCAGCCAGTTTGCAACCCAGGCTACCACCCTGGGACCCACTCCCAAGTTGGCTAACTTGATTATTAATCTTTTGTGCGGGACTGTGTCAAATGCCTTGCTAAATTCTAGGTAGGCCATATCCACTGCCCCTCCCTGGTCTATTACTTTGGTCACCCAGTCAAAGAAATCTATTAGATTTGTCTGACATGAACTTCCGCTGTAAATCCTGCTGCTTTGGGTCCTCTGCCCCTGGCCTCTAGGTACTCAACAATTCTTTCTTTCAGAAGTGATTCCATCATTTTCCCTACCACTGAGGTCAAACTTACAGGTCTGTAGTTTCCTGTTTCTGCCTTGCTCCCACTTTTGTGAAGGGAATCACATCTGCCCTCCTCCAGACCTCAGGTACCACCCCATCCTCCCATGATTTGTTAAAAAGTGTGGTCAGTGGTGTCACTAGGTCCTCCCTTAGTTCTTTTAGGATTCTGGGGTGAATCCCATCAGGCCCCATTGCTTTGTCCACCTTGAGTTTTAGGAGTTCTTTCAGGACTCTTTCTTCTGTAAATGGACTGGTGTCAACCCCCCTACCCAGAGTGCTTCTATTGTCTGGTTTAGATAACTCCACCTCATCTTCTTTTGTGAATACTGAGCAAAAGTATTCATTCAGTATCTCTGCCTTTTCACTGTCTCCCTCTGCCCACCTCGTCTCTCCCTTATTAATCTTCACTATTCCTCTCTTAACCTTTCTATGCTCCCTAATGTACCTATAAAAGGTTTTATCCCCTTCTTAACTGACTTGGTCATTCACTGTTCCACATTCCTGGGTTTGTGTACTGTCAGGGGCTCTTCCCCTGTCCCCTTACTGCCATGGCCCTGTGTGCCCCCAGCTATGTATGGTTTCCTTCCCCTCTGCTACCCCCCCCCGTGCGGCCCCAATGTTGCCTCTAGCATGTGCATGGGCCTCATGTCCTGCTGCTCATGTCCCTGCCCCTGGTCTGTGTGTCCACGCTACTTGTGGCCTGCATACATTGCACTGCTGCACTATTGCTCTGTGGACCTGTGTGCGGTGTCCTGTGGTTGGGGATGTGGCCTGGCTGAGTGGCACTGTGGTGGCACGGTGTTCTGGCCACTGTTTGGCACAGTGTCACCCTGTGTGTCCCCCCCACTTGGCCACAGTCCTGGTCACCGGTGGTGTTGGCCTTGTCCAGTGGCCTCCACCTTGCTCCTTGCATCTGCACGCTGTTGTGTGTGGCACCATACCAGCTACAGTGTGCCTGTTCTGTGTGCCTGCCATGGACCTGTGTGGGTTGTGGTCTGGGACTCTGTGTGCTGTTCTTTGTTCCCTGTCTCAGTTCTGTGGCTGACAACAGGACACAGAAGGTAATTGTAAATGGAGTCCACTCTGAAGAAAGAGGGGTTACTAGTGGGGTACCACAGGGTTCAGTACTGGGTCCAGTCCTTTTTAATGTCTTTATAAGTGCAATTGCAGAGGGACTGGAAGGAAATGTATGCCTCTTTGCAGATGACACAAAGATCTGCAGCGGGGTTAATATACAAGGAGGCATGGAAAGGATGAGAAGGAACTTGGCAAGGTTGGAGGAATGGTCTGAAGTATGGCAGCTTGGATTCAATGCAAAGAAGTGGAAAATAATGCACCCGGAAAACAAAAACCCAGGGGAAGATTACACAATGGGCGGGGAGGTACTAACAACAACAGAAATGGAAAGGGACCTGGGGGTAATCATATCAGATGACCTTAAGGTTAGCAAGCAACGTGAGAAGGCAGTAGGGAGGGCTGGGGGTATACTGGGATGTATAGGGAGAGGCATCACCAGCAGAAAACAGGAAGTGGTTATCCCTCTGTGCAGACAGTTGGCGAGACCCCATCTGGAGTACCCAGCGCATCTCTTGTGTGAATCCTGCCCTTTGTTTTTAAAGGGATACACCAAATAGGTAAAGTGTTTCATATTTCAAGAAACACGGCTAAAAAAACAAGGGTAACGTTTTACTGATGTGTCACTTGATTCAAACGATGTATAGTTGACTTCAGAATAACTATTAAAGTAATTTTATGTTTTATGCAGCTGCCAGTCACAATGGTGAATATTAAACAAATATAACAAATTAAAGCTACACTTAAAACAGAGACAGTTTGAACAGGTGATTGTGCTATTTGACTTTCTAGTATGGTTTGGTTACAAGGGTTAATATTGTATACATAAGGGTCCAGGTCAGATATGGTGTTTTTTTGGTAAATTACTATTGAGTGAATGTACAGCTCATCATTATACATTAAATATTACTTTTAGTTAAGAATTTTTATATTTTTTAGTCATACTTCCTAAAGAAGCTGCATTCCATGAGAGCAGTGAAACATTGGAAAATATATATGGCTGACTGTCTGAGCTGCTTAATTAAGAAAGACGCTTTACTGACATTTTACCTCCAGGGTAGATTCGGCTGCCTTGTTTGCACTTTACATTGTATCATCGAGTTTGCTTTCTGCTATGTATTTTATCTCCTCTTCCCCTTCCCTTGTGTCACATCTGGAAACAAGGCTTGACTCAGTGAGCCTTTCCTGGTCACCAATTTTCAAATACCGGTAAATCAATAAATAAATAGAACTGGTGTTTATTGGATTACCGTTGTCATTAATGCCGTTACTTGAATATTCTTACTTTGTAGCCCCTTGTTCTCCCTCCCCCGGGTTGAACCTGGAAATGAGTGTCAGCTCAGACTGCCTTTCCCAATTGCCAATTTTCAAATGCATAAATAAATACATTTGAGCATTATGCCTCAACTAAAGGTTGGGTTATTCTCAGTTCATCCAACCCTAGGGGGTCATGAGGCAGAACATGTAGACGAGGACTTTATGCTCTAAGCTTAGATTAACAAAAGTAACCCAGCCCCCTGGAGTGCCTTACTGCTATTATTGAACTAAATTTGTTTTATCTGTAAATTTAATGTGTTTAAATTCTAACTGTTATATTGTACATTAGGGTTTCCAGATATTAGCATGACACTTCAAAATGCATGGCAGACAACCAGAATGCTCCATTTCTAGTTCGTGTTTTATAGTAAGGCTTTGCAGATTTGATTCTGACCCATCCATCCACATCAAGAGTCCCTTGTAATTGGGAATTAAACTCAAAGATATTTTCTTTCAAGCTGCAGTGTGGGCTATGGTGAAAATTAGTGCTTCTTCTATTGAACAATTTGGTTCCCTGAAATGGTCAGGGAGTCAGTAGGGGACAAAAGAAAATCTTTATAAGGTACAAAGAAAAACAGGGGGGTGAGGAATAGGACAAGTATCAGGAAAAAAATTAGAGAGGCCAAGAGGGCAATCAAGATCGCAAAGGCAGATGCAGAATTGCAGATTGCAAAAGAGGTCAAGGAGGGAAAACAGTTTTTCACATATATGAGGGGGGAAAAATAAAGATGGGAGGGGGAATTGCCAGGCTAAAAGAGGGGGGAAGGTAATAGAGGAAGATGGGCAGAAAACAGCCATGCTGAATGACTACTCATGCTCAGTATTCACTAAGGAGAACAGCAGACCTTTGCCAGACAGCGGCATAAAGGCAGCTGATAGAGGCGGCCCAGAAATGAGGCTGCAGAACTATACCAGTGAAAGAGTCACAAAAAGGTTACCAGCCCTGAAGGTAAACAGTGCACTGGAGCCAGATGAGATGCATCCATGTGTACTAAGAGAACTGGGATTGTTGTTAGCTGAATCCATGTAGGGGCTACTCAGTAGCTCTTTGCAGTAAGGGATGGTTCCCAAGGACTGGAAGATGGTGGACGTAGTTCTACTACACAACAGAGGGGACAAGGAGCAGATGGGAAACTATAGACCCATCAGCCTTACCTCCATGATAGGGAAACTGGTGGAGACACTACTGAAAGAGGACCTCATAGAATACCTGGAGAACAATGAGCTTCAGGCTAGTAAGAAACATAGGTTCATGTCAGGGAGGCCTTGTCAGATCAACCTGATATTATTCTTTGACTGGGTAATCAGGGTAGTTGACAAGGGGCATACAGTTGACTTACTTTGACTTCAGCACAGCAATTGACTCAGTACTACACCAAAGGCCACTGAAGAAGTTGGGGGATCTGGGAACAGCCAGAGAAATAGTACAATGGGTAGAAAGTTAGTTGGAGGGGAGGCAGCAGGAAGTTGTGGTGAATGGGGTCAAGCCAGTGGAAAGAGAGGTAATCAGCAGAGTACCACAGGGATCTGCCTTGGTCCAGTCCTCTTCAATATGTTTGTAACCCCCCTGTTACCCGGGGTTACTAGAATCCCAGTAAGACCTAGTGGTAGGCAGGGAAGGCAGCTTGTGAAACTCCAGTTAAATGGATTTCACACTGTCTCACTCTGTTCTCAGTCTCAGCTGAGACTGAGGGATGACATCACCATAGAACTATTGCAGCTGCATGAGCCACATTGGAATCTGCAGATGGGAGTTAGGTTAGAATGTTGGGAGTTTTTGAAGGCAGACTTGTGTGAGCAGTGAAGAGGAGAGGAGCACAGCAGTCTGTGCACAGGCTCTTGGAGCCTAAGCTCTGATATAGAGCTACTTCTAGGGAAAGGTGTGTGTTTCTGCCTAAAGAGGAACACAGTAAGCTGTTCTTGAAGTGGTGGAGACCGCTGATACTGGTCTCTGTGCCCCATCCCTGAGGATGGGGGTGGAAGGGTTGCTTTTTATTCCAGGGGCAACCCCCTGGTTTCAGCTAGGGAAGAAGCTGCCTATTTTTCTGAAATGTGTTGTGGCATACGAAGCTGTCAAGATTCACCTGTGGGGCACCTGCAACCAAAGGGTGAGTTCTGCTCTTGTCAAAGGGCCTATGTTTCTCCTGAACTGTGTTAAAGTGGGGATTGGACTGCTGAATTAGTGGAAGGCCTAGAGGAATAGGCTTAGCCAAAGTAAAAGTATGTTGAAGTCCATCACAAGCGGAAAGCCAAGATATGTAGAGGAGATGTGCTATACGTTTACCCTTTAATCTACATTGCCAAGCTTTCAAAAAAGAGTTGTTTAATGTCCAGAGAAATGGCCGGGTATGGATTGTGGGAGCTGGAGGTGGGAGACCCCCCATCTTTAGTAACCAGGTCCACCTCTACGGATTCGCTCTGTGGATTTCTTCTTTGCCTCAGGCACTTGGCCAGTGCTGAGGGAAGTACCCAGACATGGGATTGAAAGGAAATTTCCCTTAAGGAGTCAAAGGCTCTAAGGTGGTTTGGGGAGCCACCAACAGAAAATGTGGTCCACTGCCATATGGACCAGGATCGAGTGGCCGGCAGGGGAGCCGGGCCAGGAAAACTCAAATAGTGTACAAGTCGGGCTGTGTACCCAATGCAGCATGCATGTCCGGGCTGTGTGCCTGGTGGGTTCAGAGCCTGAGGGCTGAAATATTGAAGAAGTGTTCTGTATCTCTTATCTGCATTACCAGGAATGTAGCCCCATGGGGCCATCTATGCTTTGTTTGTTCAGTTTGGATGTGAATAAAGCCACACTTTAGAATCCCATTCCTGGTATTGGACATTACAGTTATTGCTTCCTGTGTTTGGATTTACTTGGGTGCCCCTGTGCAGAGTAGCCAAACCTAAGCCCCTTGTGCCGAGTAACCTAGTCCTCCCCGAACCCAGTCCCCACCAGGAACTGCTGTCAGCTTCAACAGCATATCACCTGTCATTTGCAAAATGGCAGGGGTGTAGGGCTTACAAAATGGAGGCACCACTTTGGATTTTAATTTTGGGAGGAAAGGTGCTCGGGCAAGGGACAAGCATTTTGGTTATCTGGCAGTGGGTAGCCCAAAAAGCTGAAGCAAGTTTAACTAGTGTGTCGCTGTGTGCTGTGGTTCATATGCTGCTGTTAAAATGCCAACTGTTTACCAAGGAGCAGTAAAGCTGAAAGAGTATGCCCTTGTCCTGCATCAAATATTTACAGCGTTTTTGCTAGCTTTCTAAGGAACTGTGTGTGATAAAGAAAAGTGTGGAAGACTAGGGGTAGCAACAGGAAAATTGTGCCCTGGACATTGGAAATGCTTTTTAGCAAACTGAGAGACTTGCTGTGTTAATGGCCATGCTAAATGGTTGAAATGGGCTCCCACTGTGGAGTCAGTTGAAGAAAAAAAAAAAAAGTGTTTTGCAGTTTAAATTTGCCTGCTTGACGATCGCCGTGAAGAGAAGAGCACTCGCGAGGGAAAGAGGCTCATTTGCATGGAGTCGTGTGATTGGTGAGACTGCAATCAGTCTCACCCCCCCCCAGCCAGTTCTACAGTGACTTCCCAGCATTCGAGAGGGAGTGTGAGTGGAGTGTGTGTACTGGCTTGGTGGAGGAGCGTCGCGGTGATTAAAAAGCGCTGTAAAAGTATTCAAAGCAGACTTTTCTGTTTAAAATCGGGCTCAACCCGCATCTCGATCGACTGGATTGTGAGTGTGGTGATCGGAGAGACGATCGGCAGGACTGCCCACCCGCTTCCTTTCTGAGGCCTCCAAGACTGGCTGCAGGCCATTTTTCCATTGCAGTAAACAGCTACTGATAACAGTGAGTACCAACTGTAATAATTGCTCAAAACAGTGATTTTCTGCCAAAAGCCAGCTGAATATGTGTGCAGCAGTGTAGTTGCTTTGCAAATAAAGACTGTGTCAAGTTTTACCAGCTAAAGCAAGTCTGTTAAGCCATTGACTGTGAGCATAGTTATGGATTCAGCGTCAGTTTAAAGTTTCAAAGCCAGAGAGACTGTGAGTTGTAGCAAAATGTGCAGCACTAGTTACAGGCAATCCGGTGCTTGAAATCCTGAGGCTTTAAGGGACTGTGAGCTAAAGAAATGTTTTCAGCAAGTGAAAAGTCTGTGGCAAGTCATATAAATGTACTAGAAAAAGAACAGTGCAAGTTTGTACAGTTTTGAGCAGTATCAGTAGTGTGTGTAAATCGGATGCTCAGTGGCTTGACCCGATTTCTGAATGTTGATGCACAGGAGTGCTGCCGCCGCCATTACAGGGTGGGGTAGTAAAGTAAACACAGCAGCAGAGGAGCCATTTTAAAAGTAAAGAAAGTGTTCAGTGAAGTGGGACTTTCAGTAACAGTGAGCTTTTGTTTGTTTTCCCTGCAGTTATGGCCTCAGGACCAGCCCGCTACCCGGATCATGCCTGGGCTGCAGTAGCAGCAGAAGTAAATAAGTTAAGGGACATTGAAAGGTGCTGCTATGGAGGATAACTGCCTTCTCATGTGGCGATTCCTGGATATCCAGTGCAAGTGTGTCTAATATGCTTAAATGCAGGAAGGGACGTCTTCATGGTACCTCACTGTTCTGGGTGCCTACAGAAATATGACTTGTATAAAGCGCCCAAGATTCGTTTGGCTCCCACATGGACAAAAGTTCAGGAATTTGTAGTTGGCAGCACACAGCACCAGGTGGAGCCTGTTGAAGAAGGCCCATCGGGGGAGTGTGGCACAATGCTAGAGGGTGCAGATTTAGAAACAGAACCATATGCTGATGTTTCAGATGCTGGATCGCAGAAGGAGAATTCAGATAGAGCATCAGTAGACCCCTGGAGGGGGGGCCTAGCCCAAGTCTCATAGGAGAAGATGAGATGAGGGAGACCTTTGAATGGGAGGTGTCGACCTCCACACCTAGTGATGAGTGGATAGTCTCAGGAGTGAGGAAGACTGCTCACTCCTGGGCACAGATTCTCAGTGAGGAAGAAGATGAAGGGGAACCTATGTGGCCTTGTGAAAAAGTAACGGGTACACAGCCTCAAGCTCTTGCCTCGAAAGAATGCATGGAAGAGAACGGTGATGCCACTGCCCTGGCTGTGCAAGAAGAAGAAGTCAGAGATACGTTTTTCATCTCGTTGAGAATGCATAGGTGGCAGAACCAGGACTGGCTGCCCCCAAGCCAGGCCAGCGGTCTCAGGTTGACCAAAGCTAGTAAAGAGGTGAGACTGGTTCGTAGGAAGGCGAATGAAATCTATGGGATGTCCTTTCCTACCTTTCCTCGGAGAGTCTGGGAGGAGATTGAGAACAGCAGGAAATCCTGGATCTGGGCCGAAGCAATGAAGTGTGTGCATCCTGGTGCAAACAAGCATGTCAGAAACAGACTGTTTCATGAATAGTACACCCAGTGAAAGAGAGGCAGGACACTGTTTATGGACACTGTTCGAATAGTGGATGGAGAGAGACGTGAAACCTTTCACAGTGTGAATTATGTGTGCCCAGATGGGGTAATAATTCAAGCTCCTGACCCCCAGTACTATTGGCCTCAATGCAAGGACCTTCCAGCAAATGTGCCCATGCCTACCAGATGGAAAGCAGAGCAGTGATAGTCAATACTGCCACACCAGCTATTGCAGTGCCTTTGTTGATCCTCCAGTATGGACATCCATGACTCAGGTGCCCCACATTCATCAGTTCTACAGTGTACTGGCCTTTCCAGAATCCATCGACTGGCCCACCAGATGACTTCAGATCCAGAGAGGACACCAGCCCAGCTGTATCATGATCCATCGCCTGGTAATTGGATGACATCAGACCAGCTGTTTTCCTTTTTGTTCCTGTTTCAAGGTTCCAACTCCAGAGATGACATCAGCCCAGCAGTTTCCAGATGTGCCCTCCTGTAGTTCCCGGAAGATGTCCGCCCAGCTGTATCGGAAGAATGCTGCCAGGGAGCATCTTCAGCAGAGGAACAGGTCGGTGCCAGTGTTTATTCTACAAGGGGCTGGTAAATCCAAACTTTTCTATCCTTATGACATTGCAGTACACACCCTACACTAGCAGACTCCAGAATGTGTGAACTGTCCTCAAAGACTCTCCCCTTCGGGACTTTGGCCTGCTAGAACTGTGCTTCACAGGGCTCCGGCCCAGGAGAGACTCTTTAATGGACTAGCCTTCAGGCACTGTGGCCACTAGGTGGGACTTTTAGGGCATTCCATCCCCCAAATGTGTACTGTAAATAATGTCATTGTTTTTCTACTGTCTTCTAATGTATATACTGTTTTTCTACCTTTTTTAAAAAAAATTATTTTTGGGATTCTCCAGTGTTTTGATGGTAGGGGTTTAGATAGACTGTGTATGCAGATTAGGAGTGTGTGTTGTCTTTCTTTTTCTTGCAGGTGGTCCTGAAGAAGATAGAAGAGAAGACAAGAAGAGGAGGAGGGGCTCATCGGAGTTCCTCACTAGTACTTTAGTGTGTAGTAATTTAAAGTACTGTTGTTGTTACTGTAGTAACCCTTTCCTTCCACAGTTGTGGTTGTGGGGGTGGGAGGCAGTAATGTAATGTAATAGATGGTATTAGTTCTTAGTGTGTGGTTGCAGGGTGCCCAAGGTCGGGGAGGTCCCTGGGTTGTTTTTATTTTGGGATGTTAAGTTAGAGGCAGACAGATTTTCCCTAGAGGGCTGGGGGGGGATAGACAGGCTGTGGTCCTGAACGGCCTTAGGGACTGCAGTGCTGATCTATTAGGGCTATGCTCTGGACAGTTCTACCAAAGCCACTAGGCAACCATGGTAAGTGGGTAGAGTAGAGGCTGATATGTCAGCCACAGGCCTCTAGGCCCTTAGTGTTGTCTGCCTGTGCTCGCACATGGCAGGAGGAGGCCTGATCACCCCCCTCCGCAGGTAGCACATAGGGTGGGATGGCCTAAGCCGGGTAAATAATGACTGCGGACAGTCGTTTTCCTGGCCCAGGGTGAGTGTAACCCCCTGTTACCCGGGGTTACTAGAATCCCAGTAAGACCTAGTGGTAGGCAGGGAAGGCAGCTTGTGAAACTCCAGTTAAATGGATTTCACACTGTCTCACTCTGTTCTCAGTCTCAGCTGAGACTGAGGGATGACATCACCATAGGACTATCGCAGCTGCATGAGCCACATTGGAATCTGCAGATGGGAGTTAGGTTAGAATGTTGGGAGTTTTTGAAGGCAGAGTTGTATGAGCAGTGAAGAGGAGAGGAGCACAGCAGTCTGTGCACAGGCTCTTGGAGCCTAAGCTCTGATATAGAGCTACATCTAGGGAAAGGTGTGTGTTTCTGCCTAAAGAGGAACACAGTAAGCTGTTCTTGAAGTGGTGGAGACCGCTGATACTGGTCTCTGTGCCCCATCCCTGAGGGGATGGGGGTGGAAAGGTGCCTGTTATTCCAGGTGCAACCCCTGGTTTCAACTAGGAAGAAGCTGTCTATTTTCTGAAATGTGTTGTGGCATCTGAAGCTGTCAAGATTAGCCTGTGGGGGCACCTGCAACCCAAAGGGTGAGTTCTGCTCTTGTCAAAGGGCCTATGTTTCTCCTGAACTGTGTTAAAGTGGGGATTGGACTGCTGAATTAGTGGGAGGCCTAGAGGAATAGGCTTAGCCAAAGTAAAAGTATGTTCAAGTCCACCACAAGCAGAAAGCCAAGACATGTAGAGGAGATGTGCTATACATTTACCCTTTAATCTACATTGCCAAGCTTTCAAAAAAGAGTTGTTTAATGTCCAGAGAAATGGCCAGGTATGGACTGTGGGAGCTGGAGGTGGGAGACCCCCCCATCTTTAGTAACCAGGTCCACCTCTACGGATTCGCTCTGTGGATTTCTACTTTGCCTCAGGCACTTGGCCAGTGCTGAGGGAAGTACCCAGACGTGAGATTAAAAGGAAATTTCCCTTAAGGAGTCGAAGGCTCTAAGGTGGTTTGGGGAGCCACCAACAGAAAATGTGATCCACTGCCATATGGACCGGGATCGAGTGGCCGGCAGGGGAGCCGGGCCAGGGAAAAACCCAAATAGTGTACAGGTCGGGCTGTGTACCCAATGCAGCATGCATGTCCGGGCTGTGTGCCTGGTGGGTTCAGAGCCTGAGGGCTGAAATATTGAAGAAGTGTTCTGTATCTCTTATCTGCATTACCAGGAATGTAGCCCCATGGGGGTCCGTCTATGCTTTGTTTGTTCAGTTTGGATGTGAATAAAAGCCGCACTTTAGAATCCCATTCCTGGTATTGGACATTACAGTTATTGCTTCCTGTGTTCGGATTTACTTGGGTGCCCCTGTGAAGAGTAGCCAAACCTAGGCCCCTTGTGCCGAGTAACCTAGTCCTCCCCGAACCCAGTCCCCACCAGGTACTGCTGTCAGCTTCAACAGCATACCACCTGTTGTTTGCAAAATGGCAGGGGTGTAGGGCTTACATGTTCATTAGTGACATAGGAGAGGGAATACAGGGCAGGTTGTGTCTATTAATGGATACAACTAAAGTCTTTGTTGGTGTTGACAATGTGGAAGGGATAAGGGAATTGCAGAGAGACCTGCAATGGCTAGAAAACTGATCCAATGTCTGACAACTGAAATTCTTTGCCAAGAAGTGCAAAGTGGTACACTAAGGAAACAAAAGATCCAGAACAGAATACTGGATGGGAGAGGTTCAGCTGGACACAGCAACAGAGGAAAGAGACCTAAAAGTCTTATTAATGATTTCCTTAAACAAACCAGCCAGTGTAACAAGGTCTCCAACAAGGCTAACAGGATTCTAGGGTCCATGAGGAGAATGTTTGGCAGTAGGAAGCAATAGGTACTGTTGCCTCTGTATAGGTTACTGGCAAGGCCATAGCTGAAGTACATTGCTCAGTTCATCTTTTTATGACCACTCCTTCTGAGCATGACAGGTGTCATTTATAAAACAATGGCTGAAACAACATTTTGCACCACAAGTGTTAAAACACATTTTGGGTAGGATCTGAGAAATGACAGCTGTCACATTCATGAGGTGGTGTCAAAAAATGGCTATGTTGAAAAGTTCATAGAATCATAGAATCATAGAAATGTGATGGCAGAAAAGGACCCTCTTGGCCCATTGAGTCTGCCCCTCCCCCCCACTTGCTCCCCTCACACAGACAGCCTGCCCCCGAGTCAAAATATTGAAAATTACCACAGTTACAAGCGTGTGTTGAAAAACTGCAACGTTGACATATAACTTTGTTGTTTTATCATATTTTTCCCAAACATTTTCAACATAGCCTTCTTGCGACCCACATAGACTTCTTATGAGCCCACCTCATGAACAAGGGCAGAGAATATTTTCAAATCCTGGCTAAAAGGTGATTTTGTACCACAAGTACAAATACACATTTTGGCCAATAGTAGGCAGGCCACTTCAATTTTGTCATTTGAAAAATGACAGCTGTCACATTCGTGAGGTGCTGTGAAGAAATGGCTATGTTAAAAATTTGGGATCAAAATATTGAAAATAAGCAAAGTTACGAGACTGCGTTTGTAAATTTCAGCGTAGGCTCATAACTTTGCTGTGTTTTAATATTTTTGCCACAAATGTTCAACATAGCCTTCTTATGAACACACCTCATGAACAAGTGCAGAGAACATTTTCAGCTCCTGCCCAAAAAGGGGATTTCACGTAGCGACTGTGAAATGACCTTTCAGGACGCAAAAACACACTTTGGCCAGGATTTGAAAAATGACAGCATGAGGTGCTGTGAATAGCTGTGAATAAATGGTTATGTTGGAAATTTGGGGTCACAATACTGAAAATAACCAAAGTTATGAGCCTGCATTTGTAAATTTCAATGTAGGCTCATAACTTCATTGTTTTGTTTAATATTTTTACACCAAATTTTCAACATAGCCTTCTTATGACCCCACTTCATGAACAAGGGCAGAGAAAAATTTCAACTGCTGCCCAAAAGGTCATTTCACACAGCAACTGTGAAATCACCTTTCGGGACAGATTTTCCTGATTTCACTTCCATTGTTCATGAGGTGGAGTCCCAAAAAAGTCATGTTGAAAATCTGGGGCAAAAATATTAAAGGAATTGCCAAGTTATGCCACTAAGTTCAAAACACCATTGAAATACATTGAACTGCATACCTGTTTTCCTCAGTTCGTGGTCCAGCTTTGAAGAGTGAAGACCTGTCTGCAGTCAGAGGATTATGTTGTTGGACCCCAGTGGGTAAATAAGGATTGGGTGGGTGTGGGGTGGTGGGTGCTGAGTGGGAGGGTCGGGTGGGGAGACTAACGGTGCAAAGACATGGATAGATGGTTTTCTTTTTATAGGGTTTTAAAACAAACAAAAAATGATGAGGGACGGTTGTCTTTATTTTAGGTGGACACTGGGGGACTGGCAATCCCCAGTGTCAGTGTTATGTTTGTGTGGATAGTAAAGGGTGGCAGAAACAGACGTTGATGGATGTTTTTCCTTTTTACAGGCTAGATAGATATATATATTTTAAAAAAACTACGAGGGATGGTTTGCTTTATTTCAGGTGGACACTGGGTGATTGGGCACCTCGGTGTCAGTGTTATGTTTGTGGGGGTGGTAGGTGCTGAGTGGTTAGGTCAGGTAGGGGGATTAACAGCACAACAGACATCGATGGACGTTTTTCCTTTTTACTGGCTTTAAAGGGACACTGTCAGCTTTTGGGGGTATTTTTATGTAGTACCAGATGATAGTGGCTGTTGCCATCAGCCTTATAAAAGAGTGTACATTGGGTCCCGATTTTGATATAATAAGGACTTTTTTTTTGTAATTTTTATAAAATCCTAATGTAAACAGTTTGATTGTTTTGCCACCACCAGACCTGAAGCACGTTCCTGATACCAACATGACACTGAGGCACTGGTAAATCCTTGCATGCTCGAGTATGTCATTAAATGTGCACAGTGAGCTTAGTTCATCTTTGTAATGCTGGCAGTCAAATGAACTTACGAAAATATGAACATATGAATTTACCAACAGATAAAGGCCTTATGTTCTATCAAGTCTGCTTGAGTGTGCAGCTAGCAACCCTTATACTGCAGCTGCCCCTCCCTCCCTCCCATTACCCTCCCTCTTACCCTATCCTATCCCCTTTGAAGAAGTCCACCGTTCTACAGGATACCACTTCAGCAGGCAACGCATTCCACCCAGACACCACTCTCTCCGTAAAAAAGTGTCTTCTCATTTCCCTCCTGAACCTTCCCCCTCCAATCTGAGATCGGGACCTCAAGTGTCCCTACCCCTTAACTTGAATAGTCCCTCCTTGCCTGTCTTGTTTATTCCATTCATGTACTTGAAGGTTTCAATCATACCTCCCCTCTCTCTCCTCTCCTCCAGGGAGTACATGTTCAACTCCCTCAGCTTGCTCACATAGGGTATGTCCCCTAGTCCCTGAATCATCTTTGTTGCCCTGGGCTGCACCCCCTCCAGTAACTTAATGTCCTTCTTCAAGTATGGGCACCAGCACTGCATGCAGTACTCTACGTGTGGCCTAACCAGGGACCTCTACAATGGCAGGATCACCTCCCCTCTCCTTGAAGATATACCCCTGGCAATACAACTCAGCATTTTGTTGGCCATTGCAGCTGCCTTCCTGTATTGTGCTGAGTTGTTCATTGAGCCCATTATAATCCCCCCAGTTCCTTCTCCTCCTCTGTCATGGCTAGCTGAACCTCCCCCCCCCCAGCTGGTAGCTCCTTCTTGGGGTTTTTGCCCCGAAATGTAGCACCTTGCACTTTCTGGCATTAAACCCCCAACTGCCAGGTGTCTGACCAGGTCTCCAGTTTTGACAGATCATCCTGCAACCCATGCCACCCTCCTAGGTCATCCACTACTGCTCCCATCTTGGTGTCATCTGCAAACAAACTGATCTTGCTCTTGATGCCCATTGAGATGTCTGATATCAACAACCTAAACAACACCGGTCCCAACACTGAGCCCTGTGGTACTCCGATTGTCACTGTCCTCAGAGATGAGAGCTCCCCTCCCACCACCACCCTCTGCTGCCTTCCCTGTAATCAGTATACTACCCATCCCGCCTTTTTCACCCCTGCACCTGTACCTGCCAGCTTACTAGCCAGCCTCCCATGCAACACCGAGTCGAATGCCTTACTGAAGTCCAGAAACAGGACATCCACTGCATGGCCCTTGGCCAACTGCCTACTTACTGAACTGTTTGCCAGGCTGAAACAAGCAACCTAACAGTATGAAATTTAGAGTTACAAACTAATGCCATGAGTCAGAGCCTGCACATCAGTGTCAATGCACATGCCCAGAGTCACAGCATTAGTTTTCAACTCTAAATTTCATGCTGTTAGAATGCTCATTTCAGCTTGGCAAATAGTTTGGTAAGTTCATTTGACTGCCAGCATTACAAAGATGAACTTAGCGCATTGTTCATGTCTAATGACATACTAGTGCATGCACGAGTTTTACCAGCACCTCAATACCATGTGGGTATCAGGAACACTTTTTGGTGTCTGGTGGCAGCAAAACAGTCAGTTTTGGGTTTTTTTGACAGAGAGAATAGAAATGCCATTCTGATTGAAACAAAAATGGAGCCAACGGGTCCGATCCCTTGTGCATGTGTACAATTGTACCTGAATCAATGCTAAGCTTCACCATACTTCCTGACGTTTGGTAGGGAAGCACAACTTCCTAGTAACCTCTGCTTTAAAGTGTCTGTTGACAGAGCTGCTCCAGCAACATATTTGGGATGTACGCAATGCCTCTATTTACAGCTGCAAGTAGCTTATCGTTTAGCTGCGGAAGCTGCCACCAAATTCCAAGCTGCTAACAAAAGCCATTATGATAGAAAAAAGTTTAACTTTAGACTGAAGAGGAAACCTAACATTGCTGATCACAGGCATCCAAGCTCTATGTCATTGCTGAAAAACTGTCACAAATGCCTGTTCACAGGATTCATCAGGAGAATCAATGAGGGACTGCAAAGACTGCATTGCAACCACCTTCTACTTTTGGTCACATGACACCTGTACAACCACCAGAGCCTAAGTCAAGTCAGACTCTTAGAACTCAGAGACAGATCAAATTGTAAGCCTCAGTTAAAGCTAAAAACCCCTCAGTTTCTCCACTCATTAGACCAGTAACCTGGATGACACTTTGAACAGTGAGGGGCAAAGCATGTTTGCCAATTTCCCCATGCACCTGTTACAGATACAAAGAGAATGCCAGTGGGTCTGGCTCCTAATGGGATACCCCCTAACTTCAATCCACCAATACTGACCCCTGGTGCTATCCCATTTGTACCCGTTGAGGGAGGTGAGCACTACTCCCTTCACAAAAGGAAGGGTCCTACAAGAGCTTGCTAAGCTCAGGGTGGATAAGGCAATGGGACCTGATGGCATACATCCCAGGGTACTTAAGGAGCTAAAGGAGGAACTAGCAGAGCCATTAGCAGAACTGTTTAGTGAGTCTCTGAGCACAGGAGAGGTCCCAGAAGACTGGAGAAGGGCTCATGTGATCCCGCTCCACAAGAGTGGTAGCAGGGAGGAGGCGGGGAACTACAGACCAGTCAGTCTTACCTCAGTAGTGGGCAAGATTATGGAGGCACTCCTTAAGGAAAGGATAGTGCAACACCTGGAATCCATAGGGGCACAGGATCCAAGACAACATGGGTTTACAAAGGAAGGTCCTGTCAAACTAATCTCATAGATTTCTTTGACTGGGTAACCAAGTGGTGGACCAAGGGGAGCAGTTGATGTCGCCTACCTTGACTTCAGCAAAGCTTTGACATTGTTCCACATAGAAGATTGATAAATAAGCTGGGTAGGCTTGGGGTGGGTCAGAAGTTGGTCAACTGGGTGGCAAACTGGTTGACGGGCAGAAAACAGAGGTGGTGGTAAATGGTGTACAGTCAGAAGAGATGCAAGTCACAAGTGGGGTACCCTCAGGGATCAGTCCTTGGGGCCAGTCCTCTTCAACATCTTCATTAGTGACCTTGCAGATGGACTAGAGGTAAGGCTTGTCTGTTTGCAGATGACACCAAGATCTGCAACAGAGTAGATGATCCAGATGGGGTGGGCAGAATGAGAAGAGATCTGGATAAACTAGCAGAATGGTCAGAAGAGTGGCAACTGGGATTTAATGCAAAGAAGTGCAAAATCATGCACATAGGGAAGAGAAACCCTGACGCCACCTATAGGCTGGGAGGGGAGTTGCTAGCAGTCACAAAGGAAGAAAGAGACTTGGGCATCATCATCACTGACGACCTAAAATCATCCAAGCAGACCTCTAAAGCAGTAGGTAAGGCTAGGGGGGTGTTAGGGTGTATTAGTAGGGGTATCACAAGTCATAAGAGGGAGGTATTAATCCCTCTGTACAAGACACTGGTTAGGCCCCATCTGGAGTACTGCGTGCAGTATTGGAGGCCACACCTTCACAAGGACATTAACCAAATTGAGGCAGTCCAGAGAAGGGCAACCAAAATGGTGCAGGGACTGCATCAGAAGACATATGAGGACAGATTACGGAGCTCAATATGTATACCCTTGAGAAAGGAGGAGAGAGGTGATATGATCGAGGCATTCAAACACCTTAAGGGCATAAACAAGGTGAAAGAGTCTAAATGTTTAAATATAAGAAAATAGCAGGACAAGAGGACACAGCATGAGATTAGAGGGAGGCCGATTAAGGGGAATGTGAGGAAATTCTTTTCACAGAAAGGTGGTGGATGCATGGAATGGCTTACCACAAGAAGTGGTGGCTATGAATACAGTGCAGGGCTTCAAACAGGCATGGGATAGGCATAAGGGAGCAATACAAATGACTATGAATAGATAGGCCACTGACAGAGCAAAGGCTGATGGCACATTTATAAGGTAGAAAAAGAAATGGGCAGACTGGATGGACCTTGCGGTCCTTATCTGCCGTCAACTTCTATGTTTCTATGTTTCTATGTTGAGTCAGTAGCCAGTCAATCCACTGGTCATTGTTGAACTTCAATATGGAAACCATGATGGAAGGAGGACTGGTAGAATTTGAGGGTAAGTGTAATGCTCAAAACCCTCATTCCATGCTGGACACAGGACTGAATAAGGAGGACTCTCCCTATTTCTGTAAAGGAGAATTTGACATTACCCAAAAGATCCCAATGTGAACACCATCCACCCATGAAACTCTCTTATGATACCCCTGCTATCTTCTTAAATGTTCCCATACGAGTAGTTCATAAAAGTGTGGTGCCCATGGTTCATTCTCCATTCAGTTCCCCCTATTATGTGTGGAAAACTTTACATAAGCTGGACAAAGAGAACAATGAGACTCAGAATGAATGAGCATATTCTAGCAATTAAACATGGCAACATAGAATATGCCATGGCTCATCATGTGAAAACATGTGGAAAAGATGGGGTCCATAAGGTCACAGCATGTGGTTTGGAACATGTTCAAACAAATGTGAGAGGGGGAGACATTGAGTCTATTCTAAATGAGAAAGAACAGAAATGGATTTATAAGTTGGGTGAGACAAGACACCAAGGACTAAATGATAAATTTGAACTTAAACCATTTCTGAAAAAGAGACGAAAATAGTAGGATGTATGTGGGACTGAAATTTATAGTTACAGTCCCCCCACCCAGGTGGTTAGTTGCAGCTAATGTCCACTCACTTTCAAATCTTTCATTGGATGTGACAAGACACCAAGGAATAAATGATAAGTTTGAACTTAAACCATTTCTAAAAGATACGAAAATAGTGGGATGTATGTGGGACTTAAGTTCATACTTAACAGCTCTTCTTATCCCCAAGGTGGTTAGTTGCAGCTAATGTCCAAACGCTTTCAAACCTTTCACTCCTGCCTGGGGTTTTGTCCATGTGCTATCTGTTTATTGTGATGAACTGGCATTTTGAGAACATTTGAGAGAAGTAGATAGAGATGGTTTAGCATCTAATTTCACTTCTGTAATGTTTCTCTTTATTTAGGTCCACCGGGACTAGATGAAGGGTTATGAATAAATAAATGGAACCTGAATATAAAGTTCAAGATTCAAGTCTGATAACACATTTTAAAGTCACTAAGGGCTTTCTCTTGGACATTTAATTACAACTTTTTTGAATAATAAAATAGACACTGTGATTGGTGACAAGTGAAATGATTGGTTTTCAATAAAACGATGTCATGGGTGTTAAGCGTATATATACTCAGTTTGTAAATGGATTCACTATCTCTGAAGAAGCCTGAAATACTGGGCAAAACATAAGATTTTCCTGTAACGTTGTGATGCTTTGAGAGTAAAGAAGAAGCTGAACAAACACTGACTGTGTGAATCATTTTATTTTAGCTGCTCTTGCAAGGGTTAGTTGCTCTCCACCACAGCCTAAATCAGTTACTTTAATTGGAGAAGCACCACTGCCCCGTGATCACATCTACTCCGAATTAATGCAATGACTGTTGCAGTAAATGAAGATTTTTTTTTTTGTCAGGGAAAAGAGAAATGCTATTCTGCTTGTGCAAATGTTAACTTATTGATTAGGCTGCATGGCCATTAGCGTAGTATCTGATAGAGCCATTGTCTGATGTTAAAAATAAATTTGCTCTATCTGTGAATGTGATCTCCCGCCTCTGTGGTATTTCTTATTAGCACTGTCAGTTTCTTATGAATCCACATAAATATCTGACCTGCCCTTTTAACTAACCTTCCTTGCCGCTAGTTGGATACCATCACCCAGGTAGGCGGAAGCAGGCAGGTGTTTTAGTACCCCCTGACATACTGGGCTGTGGCTCACACAGAGTCACAGCATGGTGCTATGCAATGCCACAGCTCTGTGTTCAAGGGAATTGATGCCTAGCATATTTCCCTACCTGCTGCACCCCTCCCACCAACACCCACACCTTAGTGATTTCTTTCAGATAGTTGAACATAAATTACATGTCCTTCATAGTTCAGTGCCCCACCCTACCTGCTCCCTAGGTCTTCCTGTGTCCCTGATGTCCAGTGGTGCCCCCTCACTAACCCATGTCCCTTAGAAGTCCAGTTCAACTGTGGTAAGATGTACTAGAATCTGGTGTTTTGGACATCAGCAAAACAGGTCTGAAGAAACTGTTTCCCTTCTGCATTTTGGCACTTCAACATTATGATGCAGCACTTTTTGAAGGAGCACACACAAATCTGCAAAGGTTCACATAGAGCAGTAACAAATGCTCCTAGCTAGTGGCTGCCATCTTTGCCTTATACTGTAATCAGGTCATGTAGGATTTGATCAAACTCTAGATTTGGTGAGAACTAATTTCCACTGGCCCCATCTGCCATGGCACGTATAGAAATAATACAAAAGATGTGCTCTTTGCATACAGTGTAAGATCTTGCCCAAGCTAGCTGCTCCATTGGCAAACATTACCACCAGTAGACCTCTAGAACAAGTCTGTATGTTTTATTTTTTTTTTTATTTGTTGAAGTCTAGGATTACAAGTACCTTTGAGCAAAGGCTCTTTTACAAAGGTTCCATGTCAGATGATGTACAATACAAAAAAAGGACATTTAAGTACAAAAGAAGGAGAAACGGTTTACATTGAGTTACATGAGCATAGGTGCATACTATTCAGTAAATACTAAAGTCAGAGGCATTGCAAGAGTACACACTGAATACAAAAATTGGTGCAGACACAATAGATTTGGCTGCCAGAGCATTGTCAGAATACAAAGTGAGTGCAGTGGAAGTGGGGGGAGGCGGAGGTGAGTGAGGGGAGGGGAGAGGGGGATTGAGATAAGAAAGAGGGGAGTTAAGTGCTAAGTAGAAGTTGTAGAAACAATAGAAAAGGTAGATAGTAGGGAAAACTGATTAGGGGAAGCAGTCGCAGGTGCTAGAGGCAGAGAGGAATTGAAGTAGTCTGGATTTGAAAGGGCCTAGCTTGGAAAGGGAGGTGATGTCACTTCTGAGACCATTCAACCAGCTAGGTGCCCTGTGAGTAAAAGATCTCTGCCCCTGTGATATTCGGCAGTGAGAGATCTGCAGGAATTGAGTTTCGGCACCCCTAGTATGGTGAGGATGACGAGCAGGGCAAAGGAGATCTTGGACTCCAGAAGGTGCTAGGCCTAGAGTTATTTTCTTTGCCATTAAGCAGGTTTGGTACTTGATGCAGTTTGAGAGTTGCAGCCAGCCTGATTGTGCATGGAGGTCACAAGTGTGAGTGAGACGCTGAGATCCAGTGATGAGCCAACAGTCTCTATTGAGAGCCGTGGATACACATCTGAGGGCGATAGTAGAGGCAGAGCCATATATGATCAGGCCATAGTCTATAAGAGAGATCACAGAGCTCTGAACTGCGACCCTTAAGTCTTCTGGAGTAAGGTTAAGCCTGTGCCTGTAGAGCAGCCCTATGTGGGTATTAACGGCTTTGGAAACATTATCAATATGCGCACCACGAGACAGATAGCTGTCGATAGTGGCTCCAAGATTTTTAAAGGAGTGCATCTGTTGAAGAACAGCACCATTGCAGTTTGTGATGTTCAGTTGGAGGTGCCTGAGCTTGTTGTGAGGGCTGCAGAAAAGCATAGTCTTGTTTTTTTTATAGTTGAGGACCAACTTGTGTTTACAAAATCAGTTTTCAACTGAGGTGAAGCCCAATTGTAGTTTGCTTTGTAGGGGTTGGAGCTCCTTGTGGGTGGAATGGATTACGGCATCATCAGCATAAAGTAGGATTGATTCTGGGCAAGATTAAGGCAGGCTGTTCAGAAAGAGACTGAACAGAAGAGGACCAAGGATGGATCCCTGAGGGACTCCAGAACGGATTGGTCTAGTGTCTGAGAGGACATCTGATATTTTTACTCTTTGGGAGCGGTTTTCCAGGTAACTTTTAAACCAGGTCATGGCCTTAGGATAGAGTCTGTCATTAAGCAACTGACTGATTAGAAGATGATGATGGATGGTGTCAAAAGCCTTGAATAAGTCAATGTAGACAGCTCCAGTCAGAGGGCCATTGTCCAGGGACCTGTGGATGGCTCCTGTGAATTCCAGAAGGGCAGATGTGGTGCTGTGACCCTTTCTGAACCCGTGTTGTTGGGTGCACAAGATATTGAATTTGTCCAGATATTCAGTAAGTTAGTCAGCTACAATCCGTTCAACGGTTTTTGGGGGAGGGGTAATATGGAGATAGGCTGATAGTTTGTGTGAAGGGTCTTGTCTCCATTTTTGTGGACTGGTGTAACAGTAGTGGATTTCCATCTGTCTAGGAACTGGCTGAGGCTGAGTGAGAGGTTGGAGATTTTTGTCAATGGAGCTAGCACCTCATCAAGGGGGAGGGACAGCAGTTTAAGGTCGAGTGAGTCCCCTCTTGATCTGGACTTGGCAATTGCTTTGCTAATGTATGTGTGGACTTCATGCATTCTGACAGTTTTAAAGTAGAACGGCGGGTGAGTAGAGGAAGGGGGAGGCTGGTGTCTAATGTTGGAAGGTCAGCAGCGATGAAAAAGTCGGGTGGTAGGACACTACTGAGATCAGTGAATGCAGTATTGAACGTATTTACTATGGTAGCAGGGTCCAGGATTGTAACCCCATCCAAGTCCAACATCATGGGAGATGTTTTTGGCTGTTTTCCCAGTGACTTCTTCAATATTGTTCCAGAATGATTTGCCATTTCCCCAGGGGTTCGTGAGGGCTTCTTTGTAGCAGTTGCTTTTTATTAGATGGATTGATTTTGTGCATGCATTGCGAGCCCGTTTGTAGTTCTGGATGTCGGTTGGGTTCCCTGAGGCCCATGCCTGCAGCCAGAGGTGGTCCCTAGCTTTTAGTTGAGCTAGCAGTTCAGAGGTTAGCCAGGGATTGCAGAGGTCTTTGAGTTTGCGCTTTTTGAAGGGGGCATATGAGTCACAGGCAGCATTAAAGATGCTGATAAAGTAGTCCAGAGCCAAGTTGATGGCAGAGGCATTGTAAATAGGAGACCAGTCTTGTTGTCTAGGCAGGATTTTAGGTATTTCAGCTGCCTCTTGGTAGGACTCTGCTGGAAGGTTTTGGGGAGAGCAAGCAAATTTGTTAGACCATTTGCAGATGACTGGGGAATGGTCACTTAGTGTACTGGGAGGACAGAGATGTTGGAGATGCAAGTAGCATGACTGATTAGTATCCAATCCAGGAGGATACTTGTGCCGGTTTTGTAGTTGTGCCTGGTGGGGGAGTCGACTAGCTGAGCAAGATTGGCTGCAGATATGGCATCCTTGAAGCCCCTTGTTTAAGGTGCCAGCCAATTAATGTTGAACTCACCCATCAGGATTGTCTCAGAGCCAGATGGTAGGGTTTGCGTGAGGTCCAGGATGGTGTTGAGACCTTTGCCTTGTTCTTTAGGAGGGATGTATACAGTGGCAACTGTCAGTGATTTGTTTTGGGCACCTAGAATGATTTTGACCTCTGTCTGTCCTTTATTCTGTCCTTAGAGTCCAATAAGGAGAACATCAGGAACATACTTTTGATCGCCAGTCATTACACCCACTATGCTTAAGCTTATCCTACCAGGATCCAAAAGCTATCATGGTGGTGAGAGTTCTCGCAAAGTACATGGATCACTACAAGGTGCCCCCATAAAATTCACTCTGACCAAAGGCCAGACTTTCAGAGCCACCATCTAAGGGAATTTCTAGCATTCTATATCATTGATTAATCTTAGATCACACCTTATGATCCTCAGGGGGATTCACAGCTTCAGTGATTTAACCACACTTTGCAGAGTATGATTGCAACTCTGAATCCCAACCAGAAACAAAAATGTAGCCAATGAGTCAGCTCCCTTGTGCATGTGTATAATTGTACCTGAAACAATGCTAACAGTTTCACCGTTCTTCCTGATGTATGGTAGGGAAGCATAACTTCCTATTGACCTCTCTGCTTTAAAGTGTCTGCTGACAGAGCTGCTTCAGCAACGTATTTGGGATATACTCAATGCCTCTATTTACAGTCGCAAGTGGCTTATCGCTTAGCCGCGGAAGCTGCCACCAAATCAAGTTGCTAATAAAGCCATTATGATAAAAAAGTTGATCTGCAAGTGCTACAGCCTGGAACTGAATTCTGCCAAGAAACTTCAGACTGAAGAGGAACAGAACATTGGATCGCCAGGCACCTAAGCTCTATGTCATTCTTGGAAAACCATCAGAAATGTTTATTCACAAGATTCATCAGGAGAATGGATGAGGGACTGCAAAGACTGTATTGTAACCACCTTCAGAGTTTGTGAAAAAAAGCAGGAGAAATGGTGGACCCAAGAAACATGAGAACATCAAAGAAATAAAATCTAATAAAGCAGATAAAGGAAAGAAGGACAAGGGGTTTCAAACACTGCCTATGAAAACAAACAAAGCTCCAAGCAATGAGCCCTGTGTTAAAATTACAGATAGTTTGTAGCCAGATGAATCCATTATTGAAACAAAAAGATATAAGAAAAATTCTCAGTGTCAAAAATGGAGAAGGAATAAAAGTTTTTAACAAGAAGAATGCAGGTCTGCACCTGGGGACTGTGCTTCGGCAAACAACAAGTAAAATTAAAAGTACAAATGAGCCAGCACCGGTCTTATGGCAAGTGTCTCCAACTGCACAAAACACTCCTGGATTTGATAGCTCTTTGTGGAAGCAGGGTGCATTCACTTGTTTTATCTTTTAATAAAATGAAGCACTTTTAGCACCCAGAGAATTGCTTCCTTGGTCTGATTCGAACCCCGATCGGTGCAGTTGGAGACACTTACTATAAGACCGGTAAGGCTCATTTGTACTTTTAGAAATAAAAGTTACCAGCTATTTATTTTAAAGAAATTCTCAAATCAAGGAGGGAAACACCATTTTCCTGAAAATAACTGTTTATAATATGTTAAAATCCTTAATGAAAATGAAAATCACCTGGGAAGATATTAGTTCACTATATAGGTACAAAGCAGATCCAAATAGAGGTTCTGTATGCCTGGTAGTAAAAAGCTGGGAAACCAGACCAAAAATTTTGGGCCTGATTCTCAAAGCTCCCAGGGCAGCACAAGGGGCTTGTGCCCCAATAATTGGCATTAAGTGCCCCTTGCACCAAATGATGCCCCAGGAGAGATTCATAAAGGCAGCCTGCAACTACTGCAGGCTGCCTGCACCACACAGGGCTTGTGCCACCTATGTGCCACAAAATAGGCTGTGGCAAGGCACTAGGGGCTTGTGGCAGACTCAGACTGCCAAAGCTCCACAATCAATAATCTCAAAACTCAACCAGAGGGCAAATTTCTAAGTACCCTTAGACCAACCATCTGTCAATCACTGAGCGAATACTATATACAGTACATGCTTATTCAGAGCTCGGTCTACAGCTGGCCATGGTGGTGAGTGGTGGGCTGTGCCAGTCGCAGTTGGGGGAGCAGGGTGGTAGGGCACTGTGGGGTGGGGAGAGGTAGTCCCCTAGACCACCAGGTTTAGTAATATTCAATATAACGAGGGATCAGGGCTCAGGAGGTCAACTAGACCACTGGGGTTCTTTTGATTATTATTATGGGAGATCAGGGCTTGGTGGGGGCAATGTATATATTATAATGTGGGATTGGGGCTTGGGGAGGCTGCTAAACTGCCAGGGATATTGTAAAGATTGGGAGATCGAGGCTTGGGAGGGGCATTAGACCGAGGGTCTGCTTCAGTGCTGCAGGCTTGCAGCAACCTGTCCAGGTGTTCCCTCAGTGTGACACACTGCTAGGGTTGCCATAAGCTGCAGGACTTTGCCACCGGGACCCTGCCCAATAGAAAATGGGGTGTAGGGTCCGTGGCACACAGGCGATCTGGCTTGCACCAAGTTTTGAGAATCGGGCCCTTTAAAGTTTGATAGGAGACATGGAAAAAGTAGGAATAGAACTAGATATTACAATGAGTCAATTTGTAGTAAACAAACCTGCAAAAAGCAATATGGGATTGACAAAAGAAAAAGAAAAAAAAAGAATGTAACAAACAATAGTGAAATTTAAAAAAAGCCTGCAGTCACAGAATATGAGCTACCAGGTACATCAAAAGTAGAAAGATTGAGGGGGAATGCAGAGGGGTATGATAATAAATAATAATGAGATATTGAATGAAATTGAAGGTAGTGAGGAAGGGAAGCCGAGTGCTCAATATGACATAAATGTGTCATTGCACAATAGGTACCAAATGTTTGAAAATACGCTGAATACATCTGCAACCTCATTGTTTTGGATCAGGAAATGTTATATGATTGAGAAAGTGAGCGAGCCATCGAGCCCCCACTACATAGCCTTGTAACGATAATAAGCTGAAACACTGCAGGAATAAATAATAAGACAAGTGGTGGTCTTGGCTCAATTTTATAAGACCATATTATTTATTTATTTAAATTTTATATATTTTAAATAAGCCCACTGAAACAGAATGTCCCTTTTTCATGGCTGACCCGAGGGAGGGTAAAAGGGCGGTACAGAGAAACAATACATAACAGCAACAGATAAGTGTACAATAGCACTTTTACAATAGGCTGTAGAACACAATAAATATACAAAATACAAGATGTATGTACAGTATTTACAAAATTATACAGAATAAGTAAGTACGGAGGTAGCAATTGCAATCAATAATCAAGGTGCAAGGGCAGAGATTTTATAGTTCATGCAGTCAGTTTACAGATAAAACAGTAGATGCTGGTACAGAGGCAGAGAATTCAAGAACACTGGCTGGCTCACAGCTGAAGTGGGAGTGAAACAGCTCAGAGTCGGAACACAGTAGAGCAGGAATGGCACAACAGGGTAGAGCAAGAGAGAGATAGGAAGGGACAAGGGAATAAGCCAGGCGCCAAGGTGGGATGACTTAGGCACAGGAGCAAGGCTGAGGGGAGGCAAGGTGGGATTTAAGAGAACTCTTGAAGGAGTGGATGGAGGGGCATGACAGAGCTGCAGCTGGTAGGGAGTTCCAGAGGGAAGGCCCAGAAAAGACAAATGCATGTCAACCCATGGCCAGGAGAGGTTTTAAAATAGAGAGAAGAGGAAGGTCGGATGATCTTAGGGAACTTGTCATGGGTTTACGTTGGACAATGTCTATGAGGCAGGGAGGAGTGAATTTATGAACAAAGTCATAGGTAAGGCAAAGGGTGGAGTACTGTAGTCTGGCTTCAAAGGAAGGCCAGCCTAGGGATGCCAGGGCTGGACAGTGGTGCATCCTAGTGTTAGCGATGAGGGTAAGAAACCTAGTTAGACACAAGCTGGGATATGAATATATGTGTGTTTTTTAATAAATTTGAAATTCCAGCAAATAGAATGACCCTGATAAACACCAGGCTTGACTGGACAGGTTTGAACTGTTATAAATCATCTCATAAATATTGGATCCCAATACAAATAATAATGGGCCCTATGCACCTAGGGGCAGGAAGTATGCGCCAGAGGCGCGTATCTCACCCGCGAATGGTCACACCTGCAGAGAGGTGCACACCTGGGGGTATGCACTACTGGTGCGCATCTGTCCACAGCCCCACCCCCCTGGTGCACAGGAGCATGGAGGACAGATACGCAGACCTGACAGGGATCCACTGGGATGGATGCCCAACCCAGTCCATCGGTGGATCCCTTGTGCCCATGGGCACAGAGACATGGCTGCCACTGTGCCACATGCAGCAACCAAAAAGTGGGCTGATGCCTGGTCAGCCATCCCCAGACTACCATTCATTGTCCGTGGTCTGGGGCAGCATGGTGTGGGGGAAGGCATGCCCATTCTGACATTCTGTGACTGGGGGGTGGCATCCCAGAGGGTGCACAGACCTTACAGCAAGGGGTTCCCTCTGTGTACTGTGCACCCCCAGACCCAGCACTCTGTGACTCTGTGATTGTCGCTGATTGTGAGCATCAGCACACCCCTGCCTGCCCCAACTGCATTGCTCTCTGTGTGGTCTGGCAGAGGAGGCTGCATGCTCCATAGATGAATACCCCAGCCTGCCACACAGAGGACACAATGGGTGCTGAGTGGCTATGTGCCATGGATATGGAGATAGCCCCTCAGCACCATGGTCATAGGCCAATACACAGTATTATTTTATTTAATGTTTATTTCCTCCTTCTGTAACTATCCAAGAATCTGAGAAACAATTACAAGAACTAACTCATTTTATGGAGGAACAGCTGTTACAAGAAAAATGTGTACAATTCTTGATACTGGGAGATCGGAATGCTCATGTGGGAGAACTTAATATAGATCCAGTTGAGCATAATACAACAGAATTAGATGGATTCTTGAATATCCCAGTAAGAAAATCAAAAGACAAAAAGAGTAATGCAAAGGGGATTGCATTCATGAAATTCCTGTTGAACTACAATCTATGTATATTAAATGGAAGGAACTTTAAGGATTCATTAGGAGACTATACTTTTCCAACAAAAAATAGAAGTTCTGTCCTCGCTCTAGCAAATATAGACACTACCCTCTTCTGCACTGTAAAATCTTTTGAAGTAAAACAGGAGGCTATAACAGGCCATTTCCCAATTCAGGTTAATATAACTTTGGAGTTAAAAAATGAAGTATGTATACACAGGAATTTAGGACCGAAAGAGAAACTGAAAAACACATGGTAATTGTAGCTAAGAAAAAGTTAAAATGGAACCTGTTGCAACCTGAAAGAATGGAAAAACTACAGAATGGCAATACAGGTTTAAGAGTGAAAAATGTATTTCTAAACTGCCCTGAAGAAGAAATTTTAAGACAGTATGAGGTCCTACTAAGTTATATTAAAAAAATACACAACAGGGAGCAAGAAGTCAAACACAAAGCTGTGTTCCATGGTACGATAAAGAGTGTATGTAGTTGAAAAAAACTACTAAACAAAACTGCCCATATATCTAGAAAATTGGTAGACATAAATTATAACAAAGCTCTAATTTTTGTAAGGCAAGAATACAGAACATTAATAAAGGAAAATAAAAAAATGCAATAAACTTTTACAGAGTAAGTTACAGATAGCAATTAAAGTAAAAGATAATCAGGCTTTTTGGAATATAGTAACACATGCACAAAAAGGAAATAGCATGACTTTAGATGCCAATATCCCAGCTTCACTTTGCATACAGCATTTTGAAAACCTATATGGGTGTGAAAAAATATGATAGTCATGACAGTTTAACTCTAACTGTGATAACAAAGGATATAACTATAGAAAGAAGCCAGAAATGGGAATGTCTAACATTAAATCAAATTAAAAAATATATATTATCCTACAAAAAGGAACAAAGCACCAGGTGTTGATGGAATACCTGCAGAATTTTATCAATACAGTGTAGACTAGTGGGTGAAATTTTGCATAAATTATACTTGTACATTATTACGACAGGAACAGTTCCAAATACATGGCTTATAGCAGAATTGGTGCACATTTTAAAAGGATTGTAGACAGGAATTGTTTGACTATAGACCTATTGCACTACAGTGCATTACGGCAAAGATATTTTCTTGAATATTACTAGAAAAATTAAATGAATAGATGACCGATTATAAAATTTGAGCACCAGGCAGTTTGGTTTCAGGCTGAATTTCACAACAGTTGACTATATTTTTATTGTAGATAACTTATTATGGAAAACAACAGCATAGGGTACACACTAATTGTAGTTTGCATTTGTTGATATTACATCAGCTTTTGATAACTTCAATAGGGAAGTCTTGTGGGAAATTTTGAAATCATGGAAGACTGATGACAAGCTGCTCTTATTAGTGCAAAGACTGTATTCAGATGCAGGTATTCAAATTAGATACAGCACGGATGGTTAACTAACTAAACCTATAAATGTACATAAGGGTGTAAAACAAGAGATGTCTATTGGCACCATTACTATTCAATCTGTATGTTGATCAAATAGTATACAATTTACATAAATGCGAGACTGATGCTCTAATGATATATGGAAACAAAATTAATATCTTACTATACGCAGATGATGCAATACTAATATCTAAATCTGTTATGGGATTACAATGGGCCTTGGCTAATATAACAAATACCCTGAAAGTTTTACATCAAAAAATAAATTCGGAGAAATCTAAAAATATGGTGGTGAATAGGTTGAAGAATTGAAGATACCAAATGAGTGTTGAGAATGCAAGAGTAGAGAAAGTTAATAAATATGCCTCCTTAGGAATAGTGTTAGGTGCTAGAGAAAACTGGAAACAACATGTTGAAATAAACAAGAAAAGGGCAGTCTTATTTTATATTAGTCCTCTTTTTTTTATTTCTTTTCTCCATTCTTCTCTCTGGACTTGTAGAGAAATATGGGATCAATTTTCATCCTGCATCGGGGGACACTGTAGACCAAAGATCATTATGTTAACTGGGCATCCTTTAATGTCAGTTCTTGAAACCCAGTCCCTTTTATTCTCTTGGCTGCATGCATATGTCAATTTATATTACTTGATCTTACATATATCTGTACCTCCTATGTTGTATGTAATGAGGAGGTGTCTATCAATTTCCTTTGTAAGTATGACAAGTGTATGGAATTCGATAATGTATTATCCTCCTGTGTACTTTTTGTATGCTCGATTACAAAAAGGATAAATAAAATGTTTAAAAAGAAAACCCAAGAAAAGGCAACACAGGCAGTTCTTGCAGTAATAAGTTTTCAAAACAATATATTAATAACTCAGCTGTAGCTCCATTAAAAACCTTTTAGATGAAAGCAATCTCTGCCATTTTATATGGTACTGAAATTCTGGATAATCCAAAAATAGTTACCAATCTAAAACCAATAGAGAATCTAGTTATCACATTAACTCTGTGATTTCCGCAATGTAGTCGGTCTGAATTTCTAAGAGCAGAGACAGGGCTAACATAATTAACTGCCTTATCTGAATGTAGGCAAATTAATTTCTTCTAAAAATTACATAAAAAACAAAATGACAATTCTCTGTTATATAGTTGTTGGCAGGACAGCCTAGAATGTCATGGAAATGGCTCTTTAGGCTCAATTAAACCCCAGTCATGGTTTAAGGAATTAGATCTCCGAGTGAAAAAAATGGGTTTGGAAACTATTTGTAGAAATTGGAACATTGCTGATTTAGGTAACCGTAGAAGGACTGCTGCGATTTATTGCTGATTTAGATAACTATAGCAGGACTGCTGAGATTTATTGCTGATTTAGGTACTATAGTAGGACTGTTGAGATGTATTGCTGATTTAGGTAACTATAACAGGACTGCTGATATTTGAATAAATAGAGAATAAAGTATGGGGTGATGTGTGTAACGAGAAGTTTATACACACCCGAGGGGTTAGATGCTACATAAACCCCGAGAGCGAAGCTTGAGGGGTTTGTGCAAGCATCTAACCCTGAGGTTGTGTGTAAACTTCAAGTTTACACACAACACCCCATATTTTATTTTATATAATTGCTAGGTTTCAATTTTTCACCACAGCAATTATATAAAATAACAGAGGTTCTGGCCGAGGGGTGCCGCTCTCCGTTTTCCTTCAGTGACCATGCATGTGGGTTTAAAATCTTAAAAGATGTCTATTTGTCCCTGTAACTGTGGAATTTGCCCATAATTTTAAAAATAATATAACTTACTGCCGAGCTATTGTGTCGGATGGCAGTTGACTTTTCATCGAGAGGGCAAGCGGCAGTCAGGAAGTGGACAACTGTGGGCCATGATAAGGTAAGTGAGGGAACCAGCTACATGTTTGCCATTATAATGCTCCTTTATAATGGCAATTATGCCATGGTTTCCTATGGAAAAAGGGGAGCCGGTTATTATATAGAGAATAAAGTATAGGTCTGGTTGTGTAACGAGAATTTACATACACCCGAGGGGTTTGATGCTATATAAACTTGAGGGGTTTATGCGTAGCATCAAACCCTGAGGATGAGTGTAAATTCAAGTTTTCACACACCCAGACCCATATTTTATTTTATATAATTGCTGGGTTTGCCTTTTTCACCTCAGCAATTATATAAAATGAATGCAGGCTGCTGCGCGGACCACCCGGTTCGATTTGTGCATCCGTTCTGTGACAGTGACTCACGATGCCATTTTCAATTCATTCAAAACTTTTTTGGAGGGGTGAGCAGTAGAGACAGGTTCTTTTTAATGTTGCAGATTCTGTTTTAAAAGTTAAACTTACCACCAAGTCTGATTCTAAATGGCGGTTCAGTCTTCTGGGGGAAAGCAGCCGCGTGCGTTCTGAAGGGAAAAGCAGCAGTGGAGCATGCTCAGAGTGAGGGAAACCATGTGCATGTTTACCATTATAAATGCTCCTTTATAATGGCAGATTACACCACAGTTTCCCTATGGGAAAAAGGCTAAGCCAGTTATTATATGACAATTATAACCAAAAGGATTTGGAACACTTATCATTAACAAAGAATTTTATGGCCTATACAAAACTTAAACAAACACATCAAATAGAATCATATATTAGTAAATGTGAAACTAGCTTGCACGTCAAGTCTATAGCTAGATTGAGATCTGGGCCAGGATTCACAAACGGAGCGCAAAGTGGGTGCAAAAGTTTGTGCTGCACTTCCCGGCTGTGCAGGTAGGCAATGGAGATATTCACAGTCAGATAGCCTCGTGGGCTATCAGACTGTGAATAGGGGGCCAGTGAGGGCAGCGATAACCCAGAAAAAGCTGTGAAATGCATAATAGTACTTCCCCCACAGCCAGCCAGGAAAATGTCCCCACAGCCAATAGCGCTTAGGCGCTAAAGTGCTATTCATGAACAGATGCATGAAAATGAGCTCATTGGGCATGCAAGGCACTAGTGGCCATTAGTATGCTCATTATGAGCTCATTTGCATGCCATTAGTGTGTGGTGCACTTTTCCACCAGCCCAAGCCCCACACAGCCGCATTCCTCATAGTATAGTGGTGTCCTCCTTCACTACAATCACAGACCCAATGGTAGAAAAAATATATTTCCATAGTGTAGGGTCCCACCCCAAATTCCCAATCACTGGATCACCCACCCATAAAGTAAATGAATTATATTCCATAGTATAGTGGTCCCACCCCAGTCCCTGATTGCCCGATTACCCACCTGGTAATAGGAAATATATTTTCTGTAATGTAGTGGCTCCTCCCCATTTCCCAATCACCCAATCACCCACCCATTATTAAAAGAAAACCATTTATGTAGTGTAGTGGTCCCCCAAACCCTCCAACCACTCAGTTAAGCAACACACCACCCCACTCCCCCCACCCAACATGACTGGCAATCATTGAGCAACACAGCCCTCCTCACATCTCCACAGCTGCCCACCACTGAACTATCAATGACAGCTTACAGTATACACTACAAGCCCATTGGTTGATGTCAACCAATGGGCTTGTAGTGTATACTGCAAGCTGTCACTGACAGTTCAGGCAGCGGGAAGCTGTGGAGGTGTGAGGAGGGTTGTGCTGCTTGCTGACGGGTGGCTGTGCTGGGGCAGGGGGAGCAGGGTGGTGTGTGCTTAATGGAGTGGGTGGGGGGTTGGAGGGACCACTACACTACAGAAATGTTTTTCTTTTAATAATGGGTGGGTGATAGGGCGATTGGGAAATGGGGAGGGGCCACTACATTACAAAAAAGATATCTCCTGTTACCAGGTGGGTAATCGGGTGATTGGGGGGCAGGGAGGGACCACTACACTATGATTGGGTGGGTAAGCCAGCGATCGGAGACTGCGGTGGGAGCACTACACTATGGAATATAATTTATTTACTTTACGGGTCAGTGATCCAGTGAACAGGGACTTGAGTGGGACACTACACTCTGGAGCATGCATTTCTTTATTCTTGGGTGGGCAATCAGGGACTGGGGGGGGGCACCATTACCTTTGCAAACCATTAGAGTTGCATGGATTACCGCAAGGTTTTTTTCAGCAGTATTTTGCTCCACACAAGGACCTTCACAACGGCCCTTGCATGGAGCAAATCTTTTATGAATGGGATTGTGGGGATATGCAGGTCCCTGTCCCCTCATTTGAACTGCGGCCCCCCTCACTACTTTGCCTAGGCACAAACCCAGTTTGCAGGGGCAAACTTGGCTTTGTGAATACCAGCTATTTACAAAGCCCAGTTTGCTCTGGACAGACTGGGTTTGCACCTGAGCAAAGCTTTGTGAGTCCTGTTCCTGATGTTAACTATAGTATAAATACCTACTGTTTGTATAGGATGCAATATCAAAAGGGCATGGATTGTAACAGTGGTTGCTCAGGTAAATGGTCTACTAAACATATATTGTTAGAACGTGAACATTTGGGAAGTCTGTACAATAAATGGATAAGGAATTTTATAAATTATTATTCAGTAGTACAGAAGATGATAGCATTGCATGTTTATTAAATTCAAATAATATTAAGGCACTGTATAGTATAGCGAGTTGTTTACTGGCTGCATTGAGTATTGTCAAATTACAAAAGTTGAACAGATTATAGAGATTATTTATTATTGTGTCAATGTTATGACAAGTCTTTTAAAGGAATTATGAAGTTTGTACACACATTTTAAATGTTATGTTGTGTCAAACATGTATGTTATACACACAATTGTAATTGATAAACCTGAAATTGAACTTGAACCACTTTCTGTTTTTGGTTAAATGACACCTGTACAGCCACAGAGCCTAAGTCAAGTCAGACTCTTAGAACTCAGAGACAGATCAAATTGTAAGCCTCAGTTAAAGCTAAAAACTCATCAGTTTTTCCACCCATTAGACCAGTAACCTGGATGACACTTTGAACAGTGAGGGGCAAAGAATGTTTTCCAGTTTCCCCATGCACCTGTTACAGATACAAAGTGAATGCCAGTGAGTCTGGCTCCTAATGATATACCCCCTCACCTCAATCCACCAGTACTGACCCCTAGTGCTATCTGATTTGTACCCATTGAGTCAGTAGCCAGTCAATCCACTGGTCATTGTTGAACTTTAATATGGAAACCATGTTGGAAGGAGGACTGGTAGAATCTGAGATTAAATCTGATGCTCAAAACCCTCTTCCCATGCTGGACACAGGACTGAATAAGGAGGAATCTCCTTCTTTCTGTAAAGAAGGATTTGACATTACCCAAAAGATCCCAATGTAAACACCATCCACCCATGGAGCTCTCTTATGATACCCGATGTCTTCATAAATGTTCCCATACGAGCTGTTCACAAAAGTGTGGTGACCATGGTTCATTCCCCATTCAGTTCCCCCAATTATGTGTCCCACACGTTCATTTTGGTAAAGATGGGAGGATGATAATTACATTTATATAGTTACAAATGCATGGTTGGGCATAGCCTTTAAGCATGAAACTGTGTCAGTGTACTGACTGCAATTTGGATAGATAGGCACCAGTTGTAAGAGCTGTGGTTATCTGATGTTACAGTAAACCTGAACTCTGAGGCTTCGCAAGGACACCAAGTGTTTGCCATGGACAATTTAACCCTCACCAATGTTGGGGACTTACTCTTATTTTATGCTGCCAATTCTCCTATCTGGACTACTGTTTGGGGACCAGTTGGGCACAAGAATCTCCTCAATAAAGCTAAGTTGGCTGCTGCCACATAAGTCTTAGTCGGCAGCCTGCCTAGATTGTTTTGTAGGGCCATCCCACCTAATCATGGGTGGTGGTTTTATTCTTCTACTCTGTATTTGACATTTACCTTCTTCCCTTTACAGGGTTCTCCTGTGACAGAAAACAGAGAAAGATGAGTGTTTCTAAGCATGCAAATTTAAACAAAAAGGAAAAAGAAAAATTATACAAAAAGAAAATACAGGGACAACAGGTAAAAGTCAAATACAGAGTATAAGAATGAAATCACCACAAAATGTTGGGGCTTCATTGGTGGACTGAGTATGAGATAAAGAATCACTGAATCAAAATATCAATGGATGGGACATTTTTGTTTTTTTCTCTGAGAGTATACGTTGTGGCTAACAAAGTCTCTTTCTGCTGCGAAAAAGATAGCCACCTCAAAAGAGTAAGCTGGGCATCCTGGACATTCCTGCATGCTGCCCAGAGTGTTCCCAGGAAAAGCCTGTGACTGCACCAATCATGAGCTTCAATTTACAGACCACCGTCCTTGCAGACTTGCCCATGCTCAGGACATGGTAACCATGGAAACTGAGAACCAGTGAGGCTTCTAATTCGCAGGACTATAACTAGGACTTGCTCACATTATCCATGGCTTTGTGGCTGCTACTATTTAGCCTGAAGCTGTTAGCCTGCTCATCTTAAAATCGCAATAAGACATGAGAGAGTTTCTATCCAACAAAGAGACATTTCTACTGCAACTACTTTGGCTCTGCAGACTAGGTCATTTGTTAGTCCATCACTAAGTTTTGATTTAAATTCTGTTTTTGTATAACCATTGACACAGTTGCTTGTACAACAGAGACTTAGAGACATCTGGAGAAAGTACTCTTTCTATGATTCCCTGGAGAGAATCTTTTCAGAACTTCCTAACCATCTGAGGCCACGTCTATGCCAGCAAACCAGCAGGGTACATCACAAGGTGAGCACTGCCTTTTTTTCACCTTGGCTGCATCTGTCAGTAGACTGAACCTTGACAGCTTCATGGGAAAGTGGTAACTGGTCTAGATTTAAGCCTTGTTATACCAACAAGTCAGGGGATTTTTGGGTGCTACCATAGTCTCAGCAAGAGAGAGAGAGAGAGAGAGAGAGAGACAGAATGAGGAGGGGGAAACCATGACAGATCACTTTTATAGTGGACATTGGGAGTTCATTGAGAATAAGGAGCTCGTCAGATGACTTTGCATCCTGTCCACCATCACTACTGAGCCCTACTGACCCTATTTCTTCTCTGCAGTACAGCGAGGACTTCCATCAACTGAGTTCATTAAACTTGATGGAACATAAATACCTCAGAATTCAGACTCTGAGGCCTTTCTTGTGTTTATTTAAAGTGGGATGTTAGGAAACCCCTTTTATAATTGTTTCACTGACAAGTGCATTGATTGCTATTTGCACTCCAATGGGCCCCTATTCATTGTTAGCCAATGCTCTTCCCAGTGTGGTACCTGCTACACTAAGAGGAGAGCTCTCCCAAATAGGGGCTTTATTTATTTATTTATTTACTTATTTAGGAAATCGGAATTACAACCCTTTGAGTCATAGACTCGTTTCCAAAGGCTCCACGTCAGAATAAAACATAGATATTCATACAGTACATACATAGAATAAATGTGAGAAAGCAATCATACAGAGTATAAGTGCAATGAGTACTGGTTAATGCCTATACATTTGGTAGCTAAAACAGGGCAGAACTATCGACATATTTACCTAATGAGCAGTTAAGACTTACACAATTGGTAGCTAAAGCAATGCATTATATGAGTTGGTATTAAGCCGCCTCAGGGAGGCCTTGTCTTATACATAATACAATGAATCATAGTCCAGTGCAACTATATGGTAACCGAGGGAGGTGAGGAGCCTGTAGGCTAGAAATAGTGAGGGCTCTCCACTGCCAGGCCAAGGGCGGGTACGTGGTCTAGTGGCATGGTGCAGGATCCACAGGTTACCAGTTGTGATGCTTAGTCAGCTGGTTATGATTTTTCTATGATATTTGTAATATAGAATGTGGTATGTGATTGTCTCACATGAGACACCCTGTGCTCCTGGGTGACCCCCCCCCCCCAGGTCAGAGAAAGCTACAGATATATTAACCTGAAACCAGGAGGTAATTAAAAGACTAGAGAGACTTAATTAAGGGTCTCCTGTTTCTGTCTTAATTAGAACTGACCCTGCTGTCAGGATATAGGGCTTGTAAAACTTTTATGACGTCTTAGAGGAAAAACATGTTATACCACTATGGTGTTAAAAGTTGTAAAATTTTTTACCTGCCTTGGGAACAGGAAACCACACAAGATCAAAGGAAAGACTTGATTAAAGACTGTCATAATCTGGGAAATTAGTTTTTGCTGAAGTCACAGTATTTAAAATATCTCCTGACAGGAAGATCATTGTTTGTATATATTTTGTATTCTAAAAGGAGGCGTTAGGTGACATTATAGAAGGGGTGTGGAAACACAAAGGGCCAGATATTCAGAAATGTGCCAAAGGCCGGTCAACCCCAGTGCAGCACAACACAAATGCGCCATGGCGCAGTGACTGTGACATTCAACAGTTGTGCACGGTGACATGAGTCAGAGCAACATGGCTGAATATCACAGGGATGCGCTATGGTGCAGCCAGAGGTGCACCAGGGAGCAACCTGACCTGCACCATAGCACTACCAGAGATGCGCAAGGGAGCAAAGGGAGATGCACTAAGGCACAGAAGGACCAGCCCCAGGCACTGGTGGGAGCAAGGCAGCGGGGGTACAGCGCAGGGAGGCAGTGGAACCCAGCTGGGGACAGTGGCAGGGAGGCACAGTGGTGGGCCACAGGTGACCACTGCCCACAGGGTGCAGACAGGCAGCCACCCACCCAGCACCAGGGCAGTGGACAAAGGGAACAGATGGCACCAACAGCCATGGGTGAGCTGCCACCAGAACCCCCCACTGGATGGCATGCCCCCACCCACCCAGACCATGGCAAGCCACACCCTGGTACATGGCACCCAACACACATGCCACACATCCTGTACAGCCAGCCCATGGCAACCCCAAGATGCAGTCACCGACCGAGGGGCAGGACACCACCATGCATGACCCACACAATGACACTGGCACACTACACAGGCACTCACCATGCCACTGCAGCATGGCTCCAGTCGCCAGTCGCAAAGCAGACACGGGCACAGGTGGGTAAGCATGTAAACTGTATTAAAGAAGTATGTACATGTAATAACAAAGGGACAGGGTAAGAGAGCGAGGGATGGGGACAGGGGACAGGGACTGTACAGTGGGATGGGGAAGGAAGGGGAAGGGAAGGCAGGGGCAAGAGGGATGCACGGGGTCAGCTATGGGAGGCCACAGCCTGCCGCCTGTCACCTCCAATGCTGCCTGTCATGCAGTACTAGCCTCCTCATCTGCTGGGCCACCTCCAATGTGGTAGACGTTATGAGTATTATCTGCTGCAGGAGCCAGCAGTAAAGTGGCAGCTGTGATCTCCTCTGGAAGCCTATGACAAAGGAATGGACAGGTGATCAGTGCAAGTCCATAGAAACCATGTCCTCCCACTGTTGCAGCAGACAGTGGGAACACACACCCCTGGAGTGGCACCCTGGCCACCCACAGTGGGTGGGCCAATGCCTGCCGACAACCCAGCATGCCATGACAGTGCACAGCGGTGGACACTGCTGCCCAAGGGCCACCTGACCGCTCAGTGACAGGCAGGTGGCACAGTGTTGCAGCAACACAACAGCAGCACCAGCGGCAGCCGGATGCACACCCATCCCACCAACAGCTGGTACACATGTGCAATGGCTGCCCCACAGTGGTATGCACACTGCACAGTGTGCTGCACACAGCTGACACGGCACATGGCACAAGTGGCAATGGCCGCACCCCCCCTCCGCATACCACTTGGTAAGGAGTAGAGGAAGAGAACAGTGCCTACCTGCCCACTGCGGCATTGCACATGCCGTTCCTGCAGCCGCTCCATCTCCACCACTTGGGCCAGCTCCCCAAGCCAGATGTCCCGCAGTGGCCTGCTGTGGCCCGCTAGGCACCCCTGCTGCCCTGGCATGGCAACAATCCTCAGGCCCTAGGAAAGGAACACAGACAGGCACACATCAGATCACAGTCACAGCATGAGCCCACCGCCCCCACCCCTGTGCACAGTGTGCGCCCCAGCTGAACATGACCTGCAGGGCAGTGGCACAGCACACCCAGTGTCTGACAATGCTACACCTCATGGCACATGCCGACAGTGCCCCCCCAGGCTATGTCAGGCAGCCCAGCCAACACCACAGTACAGTGTTTGAGCACAGAAGCAGCATGTGCCAACTTACCTGGCCATGGCACAGCCCCCCCCCGCGGACACGTGCCTGCTGCGTCCTCAGCCTCTCAGGGCCCCTCCGCATGAGGTCACAGTATTGTGGTGGTACTGCTCACCAGTATGTTGCACCCCAGAGTCCTGGACCAGGCCAACAGCAGTGGCCTGCCAGATGTCTGTCCTGGACTGCTGCAGGGGCTCCTGTCCAAACAGGCCTGGTGCATGTGGCTCAACCTGGCCACAAGGTTCACCAATTAAACCTTGCTCCAATTGCGAGCACATCGCACCCCTCACCATGCCATGCTCCCTATATGAATTGGTGAAATAAGATGGTGGTCGGTAGCGCACGTGCACAATGTGCGCAAGATGCGTGCCTCTTGGAGGGTTGTGCAGCGTCCGCTGATCGTGCATCACCGTGGAAGTGCAACATGGGCATGGCCCACCTGGCACATGGAGCTGGATTCCCAAGAGGGCATAGGGTCAGGTCAGGGGTCACCCGGCGCATAGTGCACAGGAGCGCTATAGGGGCAATATCGCATAGTGTGCCATGGGCCCTATAGCACCTGAATGCCATGGGCCCTATAGTGCACTATGCACCATGGGCCCTATAGCACCTGAGCACCATGGGCCCTATTGCGCACTATGCGCCATGAGCCCTATGGTGCCTGAGCACTGTAGGGCCCATGGCACATTAGGTGCTATGGCCCCTATAATGCTCTGATTGCACAGTGCGCAATAGGTGGGAGCACAAGCCATGGCGCATGCATACTGTGGGCAGCACACTGTCATGTCACGGCATTGCACCACGACATGTGCTGGAGCAATTCCTTTGCACAAGGAGCAAGTGCGCGATATTCAGCCGTCACATGCTAATGAGCACATCAGCCAATGCACGGCATTATTGGGGATATTAGCATGTTATTACCGTTGCGCAGCAGCTCATTTGCATGCGATGCACTATAAAGGCGCTGCACAACAGCATAGGCCATGGACCGGTATTGCAACCATCTGAGGTAGGTTGCGCCTACATAGAAACATAGAAGTTGACAGCAGATAAGGACCACAAGGCCCATCCAGTCTGCCCATTTCTTTTTCTACCTTATAAATGTTTCATCGGCCTTTGCTCTGTCAGTGGCCTATTAATTCATACTCATCTATATTGCTCTCTTATGCCTATCCCATGCCTGTTTGAAGCCCTGCACTGTATTCATAGCCACCACTTCCTGAGGTAGACTGTTCCATGCATCCACCACCCTTTCTGTGAACAAGAACTTCCTCACATTACCCCTTAATCGGCCTCCCTCTAATCTCATGCTGTGTCCTCTTGTCCTGCTATTTTTCTTATATTGAAATATGTTAGACTCTTTCACCTTATTAATGCCCTTAAGGTGTTTGAATGTTTCGATCATATTTTTGGTTGCCCTTCTCTGGACTTCCTCAATTTGGTTAATGTCCTTGTGAAGGTGTGGCCTCCAGTACTGTACACAGCACTCCAGATGGGGCCTAACCAGTGTCTTGTAAAGAGGGATTATTGCCTCCTTCTTATGACTTGTGATACCCCTACTAATACACCCTAACATCCCCCTAGCCTTACCTACTGCTTTAGAGGTCTGCTTGGATGATTTCAGGTCATCGGTGATGATGATGCCCAAGTCTCTTTCTTCCTTTGTGACTGCCAGCAACTCCCTTCCCAGCCAATAGGTGGCTTCAGGGTTTCTCTTCCCTATGTGCATGATCTTGCATTTCTTTGCATTAAATCCCAGTTGCCACTCTTCTGACCATTTTGCCAGTTTTTGCAGATCTCTTCTCATTCTGCCCACCCCATCTGGATCATCTACTCTGTTGCAGATCTTGAAGTCATCTGCAAACAGACAAGCCTTACCCTCTAGTCCAACTGCAATGTCACTAATGAAGATATCGAAGAGGACTGGCCCCAGGACTGATCCCTGAGGGTACCCCACTTGTGACATACATCTCTTCTGACTGTATACCATTTACCACCACTCTCTGTTTTCTGTCCGTCAACCAGTCTGCCACCCAGTTGACCAACTTCTGACCCACCCCGAGCCTACCCAGCTTATTTATCAATCTTCTATGTGGAACAGTGTCGAAAGCTTTGCTGAAGTCAAGGTAAGCAACATCAACTGCTCCCCCTTGGTCCACCACCCTGGTTACCCAGTCAAAGAAATCTATGAGATTAGTTTGACAGGACCTTCCTTTTTGTAAACCCATGCTGTCTTGGATCCTGTGCCCCTATGGATTCCAGGTGTTGCCCTATTCTTTCCTTAAGGAGTGCCTCCATAATCTTACCCACTACTGAGGTAAGACTGACTGGTCTGTAGTTCCCTGCCTCCTCCCTGCTACCACTCTTGTGGAGCGGGATCACATGAGCCCTTCTCCAGTCTTCTGGGACCTCTCCTGTGCTCAGAGACTCACTAAACAGTTCTGCTAATGGCTCTGCTAGTTCCACCCTTAGCTCCTTTAGTACCCTGGGATGTATGCCATCAGGTCCCATTGCATTGTCTATCCTGAGCTTAGCGAGCTCTTGTAGGACCCTTTCTTTTGTGAAGGGAGTAGTGCTCACCTCCCTCCCCCTTGTGTCCATGGTGCTGAGCTGTGGGCCCTGCCCTACCTTCTCTTCAGTAAATACTGAGCAAAAGTATCTATTTAGGATAAATGCTTTTACAGGGTCCTCCTCCTCACATGCCCCCTTTTCTCCTTTGAGCTTAGCAATACCCCCTTTGGACTTTCTCCTTTCACTAATGTATCTATAGAAAGTCTTGTCACCTTCTTTACTGTTCGTGCTAGTGTTTCCTCAGTTTGGGACTTTGCCTACCTTCTGCCTTCCTGCTTCCCTTAGGGCAATTTGGTATGCCTCCCTATCTTCATCCCGCTGTGTTCCCTTATATTTCCTGAAGGTCAGCCTTTTGGCTCTGACCTTTCTGCATGTATTTGAGAACCAAAGTGGTTTCTTCTTCTTTGCACTTCCTTTTCTCTCTAACACATTGGGATGTTGCTTCAAGTATTGCATTCTTAATGCTTGCCCACTTTGCCTGTACCCCTCACCTGTGTTTCTTTTTGCCAGGGCTAGCTTAACTCTGTTGGCCATCTTATCAAAGTCAGCTCCTCTGAAGTCCCATATTTGTGCCTTGGAATGGGATGATTTAGTTGTAGTGGCCAAATTGAACCATACCATGTGATGGTCACTGGCCCCCAGGTGACCTTCTACCTGGAGATCTGTGATCCCTTCCCTGTTAGTCAGTACCAGATCTAGGATAACCCTGTCTCTTGTGGGTTGTTGTACCAGTTGTTTGAGGCCCTCCCCCTGCAGGGAATCCACCATGTGTCTAGTTCTGGCAGATGTTCCTGCTAGTATTGACCAGTCTGTATCCGGCATGTTGAAGTCTCCCATTATCAGAACCTCCCCTTTTGCTGCCATGTTTTGTATATCTTCTAACAGTATTGTGTCTATGTCCTTCCCCTGGTCTGGGGGCCTGTAGACAACCCCAGTTCTTATGTCTGTCCCATTTCCTGTTTCCAGGGTGACCCACAGTTCTTCTGGCTCCTTATGTGTATTCTGAATTTCTGTACCTTTGATATTTTCATTGACATACAGGGCCACTCCACTCCATCCCTTTTTTGCACCTCAGTCTCTTCTGAATAGTACATAGCCAGGTACTGAAGTCTCCCAAGTGTGGTTACTGGTAAATCACGTCTCACTAATTGCTACTATGTCCAGTTTAGCCTCTGACATTATTGCCTGCAGGTCTGGGTTCTTATTTCCCAGGCTGTGAGCATTTGTGTACATGATTTTCCATTGGCCAGATTTCGGTGTGTTAGTTGTTGGGTGAGGTCTGTCATTTCCCCGTGCATCATATGGGGAGATGGACCTTTTTTCTTACCTGGTGATCCAAATGAACTGCAAACATGTTGGCAGTGTTGAGGGTGTGCCGGGTGGTGGCTTCCAGACAGGAGGGAGCCTGTTGTGGGAACTGCCAGCACAGCAGGGTGGATGGGGTGGGCCGCTGAAGCCAGTAACACACTTTTCCATGTCCACAGGTAGCAACATGTTCGAGCATGAGGAGACCGAGGAGTGTGGGCCTGCCCGCAAGTGCAAGCCCAACTTTACGAAGGCAGAAGCTGATGCCCTGTTTGAGGCCTACCTCGACAGGGAGCAACTGCTCAGTGGCACCACAGGCACACCACAGGCCAGGGCCACGGCCTGGGTGGAGGTGGCAGCAGCCATGAACCAGCAGGGCAGCCACCAGCGGTCTGTGCATAGAAACATACAAACATAGAAACATAGACTTTAACGGCAGATAAGGACCACTTGGCCCATCTAGTCTGCCCATTTCCGTACCTACAGGATAGGCCGCAGATCCTCGTTAACCAACAGCCTATTTCTTCCACCCTGTGCAGGAGTGCAGAAAGAAGGTGGGCACTGACAAACGCCAGATTAAAGAGAAGGTGGCAGCCATACGGGCTGCCAGGACAGCCACTGGTGGGGGCCATGCTGCTGTGCCACAGCTCACAGCGCAAGAGGAGCTGGTGGTGGCCACCATGCAGGGCAGCACCATTGAGGGTGTGCCAGGTGTTGGCTTCCAGACAGGAGGGAGCCCATCACTGCATGGTATGTATGCCATGCCAGGGGGGTTCTGGTAAGACGGCACTAACACATCTGTTTTCTCTTACAGCACCGGCATGCCAGCATGCAGTGGCAGGGGTGCCAGTGGCTGCTGTGGGGGCAGGCCCAGCCCCGGACGACCAGCCATCCACCTCCACAGACATCCAGGGCCCAATCGGCTGCAGCACACCACTGCCATCCAGCCGGATGTCCTGCACTTGGTGTCGGACGAGATCCTGGCTGTGTTCCAGCAGGATGCCAGCCATGGCGTGCTCTGCATGGAGACACAGATTGGGGCGGGGTCTGACACTGATTATGACATGACCATCATCCTGGAGCGTGGATGGTGTCATGAGGGAGACACCCATACCTACCATCATCACTGGCAGCGTGGCCAGTGGCCTGTCGGTGGTGGAATAGCTGCCCACCGCTGCCTCTGGTGCCACGATGTGCACAGCCACAGCAGTGCTGGGTGGTGGCAGTGATGCAATCACTCAGGTGCTGGCCAGCGCACAGGGGCTGGAGGGACAGCAGTGGCAGATGGCTGGGGACGTTGTGCCACCAGACGCATAGTCTACTGCCGGTTGACCTGACAATGACCTACCCCATGGGGATCCCACTGTGCAGTGTCCACCTGAGCAGAAGGCAGTGCAGCGCAGTCATACACCACCGGTGGGCCAATGACACGCCCATGCACCCCTGGGCACCGACCCATTGACTGAACACACCCGGTTGCTGTGGGCCTCCATGGAGCAACAGGTGCTGCTCGTAGCTGGGGTGTGTGCACTCCATGCAGAGGTACACCAGGCAGCCGAGCAGTGCCAGAGGGGCACTGTGCAGTTCCTGGAGGCCATACAGCACCTGCGGGAGGACACGACCACTTCCTGGACCGTATTGCCACGATCTTGTAGGCCTTGCGCCTACTGGCTGCCACAGGGCATGGCCACTAGCCACAGACACTGCAGAGTGCACTGTCCACCCCATGGACCCAGCATCGGGTGACAACCTCAATGTCAATGCCGGGCTCTGCTGTCGGCATCCCAGGCAAGCCTGGGGTGGGCCTGTTTGGGTGCCTACAAACCCCTACGAAGACCCAGTCACATTCTCACAGTTTAAGCCCTGGGGGGCAGTTGCATACCCCCCATGTGGCTGTTGGGTAGCCTGTGGCTGCTGACCGGCCCCGGCACAGTTGCCCCCATGTCTGCAGTGGCCGTGTTTCCATGTGGCGGACCTGATGTGCGTGCCGCCCTGTCTGCAGTCTGCTGGCACTGCCCTGTGGCACATGGGCGATGTGTGTGGGTGCATGCCACAGTCATGGCAACTGTGTGTCATGCCACACACTGCCCGTGTGCACACCCACCTGGCCGCTGGCCCATGTGGCATGTGCGTGATGATAGCAGCACAGCACTGGTTGCACATGTGCACCGGCGCCCTACATCTGATCCATGCCACGTGCTAGCACCTGGGTGCATGCCTGTGTGTGCCAGTGTATGTGTGTGTTGCTGTATGGTGCTGCATGATGTTGTGTGCGGCTATGTGGCACCGCCACCCCCGCCCCTGCCCAGTGCCTCTGTGTGCATGCCCATAGCCATGCCTGCCCATGCCCGTGTGCTGTGCCATTGTGTCTGTTCACTGCATGGGTGTTTCTCCACCTATCTGTGTGTGCCAAAGTGCTCCTGTACAATCGTGTCCTGGTGCTGGTGTGCCATCCTGAGGAGCCGGGGATCCCTTCACCCGGGGGGTGCTGCCCACCGCCCCCCAGACCATTGCCCTCGTCGTTCCCACTGCTGTCCCCCTCTTCAGCCTGGACAGCTATCCCATGGACAATAGCCATGTTGTGCAGCATGCAGCAGGCCAGGAATAGGCCACAGTCTTTTGAGCGGCTGTACTGTAGGACACCGCCAGACCTGTCTAGGCAATGGAATCGTGCCTTCAGCATCCTGAACACATGCTCAATGATGTTCTATGTGCTGGTGTGTGCTTCTTTGTACTGGTCCTCTGCTGGGGATGATGGGCGCTGGTAGGGGGTGAGCAGCCAAGGCCTGAGTGGGTAGCCACTGTCACCTGTGTGGATGGATACATGGTTAGCCTGGTGTCCTCTGTCACTGTGCCCCTTGCCCATCCCTGGTGCTTCTGCCAGTGCACCTGCCCTGCCCACCCCATCCCATGCCCTGCTGTTCCCAGCTGCCCATGGTCCTTCCATACTCACCCACTAGGTGGCCCTTGGGGATCTCCAAACTCCCAAACCTGTGTCACAGTGCTGAGCTGTACTAGATGAATGAATCATGTGCGCTCCCAGGGTGTGTGGCACACACATTGGTTATGCGCCCCCTCGCACACCACCTGGCAGTTGACACTTTGGTAGCCCTTCCTATTCACGTATGCTACCCCCTCCAGGTCAGGTGGCATGTGGATGCCCACATGGGTGCAGTCCATGGCTCCTAGCACACCAGGCATCCATACTACCCTGTGGAACTCCTGCATGGTTGCTGTACACTCTGCCTGTGTGCTGAGGAAATGGATGTATTTCACAGCATTTGGCAGCAGGGCATTGAGGAATTGTGTGAGGAGCCATGACATGGCCTACTGGGTTATGCCTGTGGTGTCCCCTGTTGGTTTCTGAAAGGTGCCCGTGGCGAGCAGGCACATGACGGCTGTCACTTTAGTCTCCACTGTCAGGGCATGGCTCTGTCTAGTGGGTGCCTGCATCTCCTCACTGCACAGCTCACAGATCTGCCTCAGAATTGCCCGGTTCAGGCGATACCAGCCCACGATCTCTGTATCAGTGTGGTTTTCGAAGCTGATGCGGGGACGGTACCACCTGTTCTGGGCATACCGTCAATGGGCCCTTCCATGGCCATGTCACTCTGCCTCCTGTCTCCTCACACCCCTAGTTACGGCCTCCATCTGGAAGGCTGCACTGGTCATGGCCCCTGTTGTCCTGTCTCCCCCTGGGCGTCCAGCTCCAGTGGTCCACTTGCCACTGTGGGGCAGTGCCTGTCACTCTGCCGGGCTCCCTCTTGTGACACCTGCCCTTGGCTTGCACATGCCTGCCACCTCTGTCCCACACCCCTGTGGATGCCTGTGTCACTCCCTCCAGGGTCTGGTGGCTCTTTCTCTCTTACTTTCTCACTGTCTGTCTCTCTGTCTCCCTGTCTCTCACTCTCTCTCTCTCTCTCTCCCTGTCTCTCATTCTCTCTCTCTCTCCCCCTCCTCTGTCTGTCTTTCTGTCTCTCTCTCTGTCTCACTCCCCTCTGGTGCAAGGGCTGTCCCCCTACTTGCTCCCTGTTTTTATAGGCTCAAGTCTGCTCAGTGCATCTGGCCATTGCTCCACACTTGCGCCATGGGTTGGGAGTTGAATATCGGACTGTGCCACATATTCATGGGAACACCCCCTGCCCTTGCGCATGCATTCATTTGGGTTGTGCACTGGCACACTGCTACTTGCGATGCACAATGGATCCTGTTGAATATCGCCCATATATTACCCTGTAGTTACATGCTAACTGCTTTGGAATATCCCAGCCAGAGTTTTAAACTGTATACTGGGTTTGAACTTGTGACATTTCTTTTTGGGCTCTTAAGAAGCAAGGTCTAACTATAAGAACTATAGAGATAATACATTAGATAGAAAAAGTCTAATTGTATTGTGGTAGGAGTTTTTGCTTGTACTTTTCCTTGTTTTCATTTAAGTGACTGTATGGTCTTTGATATATTGTTCTGTGTTTACAATTTTCATGCTTTTATCATCTTTAAGTACCCTTTATATTTAAAAAGACTGCATGGGTGTGTCTTTGAAGTTCATTTTTTTGTATGTGGTGTATACATGGTTAAGTTGACAGCTGTTCTGAAGGGCTTGATGGTGTTACCAAACTGGGAAAAGGTAAGAATATACCTAAGGTCTTTTATAGAGTTTTAAGGGTTCATTTTGGATACCTGGTTAGGTGCCCTTAGGCGAAAGATATCTTGCATCCCCCGAAGAGAAGATTATCTGAGCCTGTACATTTGGGTACGTTAGCATAAGGTTCACAGTTTGAATCCCCCCAGAACTTGAGATGAAAGGTGATTCAGACCCACAAGCAGACAGGAGGCTTACCCTGTCTGTTACCTATTCACACTCTTGCACTCGGAGTTTGGCACTGTGGGAGCAAAGGGCCTGACCTGCTGAGTGCATTTGCGACACCAGTTACACTGACATTGACATGAGGAGAGGATATGGGCGCTTAAGGCAGCTTTAAAAGGACCTAGATTGGTGATTGATGTGACAGTTGGTGGGAGGACATTGTACCAGGATGGAGCTCTAAGAGGGAAGGATCGCTGGGCCAGGGTGGTCTTCACTCTAGACACCTTCCAGATAGTTTTTGGGGTGACCCGTGTGGAAGCTGAGATGGTGACTGCCTGAAGAGAACCCATGACACCTATTGGGGTTAAACCCAGGTGGATTTTTTTGGTGAAGAGACAGTTCTGGTATAATAGTCTTTCCTCAAGGGAGAGGATATTGGTGAGCGCGTATAGGGTGCAGGTATGTGTATTTCTGTCAGCACCAGAGAAAAGCCTGCAGGCTTTATTGATGACTACTATAGGGTTGGTGGCAGCATCGACTGTGAGGTCATAGTCCACCAGCGATAAGACTGAGGAGGTAATGGCTAGGTGAAGTGCTTCAGGTGGCAGGCAATCTTTATGTCTGTACAGGAGACCAGTGTGGGTGTTGGTGGCGGAGATGAAGATTTTTATATATGAGAGGGAAGAGTCAAATGTAATACCGAGATACTTATACTTTTGGACCTGTTCCAGTGGGATGAGAGAGGTGGACAGTATTTCCAGGGGGAAATCCTTTGATCTGTTTTGGAGGTGGGCGTAGACCATTGTCTTAGTTTTTTAATGTTGACCACCAATCTGTGTTCAGCAAACCAATGTTCAATCTGAGAGAAGGAGTTTTGTAATGTACTCTGGAGAGCGCGAGGATCAGGATGTGCAGTATAAAGAACAGCATCATTCGCATAGAGGAGAAATTTGCCAGGGAAGGATTTAGGCAGGGCATTGAGGTAGATGCTGAATAGCAGGGAACCCAGGATAGATCCCTGGGGAACTCCTGAGCACACAGGCAGCATAGTAGATATGGTATTATTAATTTTAACACATTGGGTTCTAGATGAAAGAAAGCTGGAGAACTATGAGAGTGGACAATGAGAGACCCCAAATAGTTGCAATGTGTTAAGAAGGAGGGAGTGAAAAACCATGTCGAAGGCCTTTGAGAGGTCTATAAACATGGCCCCTGCGAGGTGCCCCTTGTCAAGCGTGGAGTGCAGGGAGTTAACGAATTCTGTGAGGGCAGTCGTAGTGCTATGACCAGCTCTGAAACCATGCTGCTCCCTACATAAGAGGTTGTGTGCGAGGAGGTAGTCAGTGAGCTGATTGGCATGATCCTTTCAAGGGCTTTAGAGTAGGGGGAGAACTGAGATGGGCCGGTAGTTGTTTGGGAGGGAGCTGTCGCCACATTTCAATATTGGTGTTATCAGTGCCATTTTCCATGAGGTTGGGAAATGGCCCAGGTGCAGGGACAGATTTAGAAGCTCCGTGAGTGGGGAGATAACAGATTCTAGCGCAAGGTATAGGATACACATATCAAAGGCGTCTTTGCAGTAATTGGAGCTGTGGAGGGCTTTGGACAGGTAGGCTTTCGCTTCTGTAGGGGTAATGACTCTGAGTTTGAAGAGGGAGTGGAGGAGCTCAGGTGGTGGGGTAGGCTGAATTGGATCAAAAAAGTTGCTAGGGAGGACTTAGCTGAGGTCTGAGAAGGTGGAGTTGAGGCAGTTAGCTATGTGTTGTATGTGTCCTGAATTGTATACTTAGGAATATATCAGCTAGAACCAGGGAGATCATCTTGCCTATGTATACTTCACTGGTGAGACCAGTTATGGAGTATGGAGCCCAGGTTTGGGCAACATATAAAAAGAGACACATGGCACTTCTAGAGAGAGAGTACAGCAACGGACCACTAGGGCAATACGTGATATGTCAGGGAAGAGCTATGAAACGCATCTAAAAGAACTGGACTTGTATTCATTGGAGGCAAGAAGGAAAAGGGGGCATATGTGCTTAGTGCACCGAGCTTGGAACAGCAGTGATATCTGGGACCTTACTGGTCTAGAAGAAAATGTTAATATTTACAGTACTAGATCCCATCCTCTGCAGCTAACTACACAAAAATTGAGATTGGTACATACCAGCTGGTGGTTTAACCAACGTGTAGTCCATGACTGGAATAGGTTACCATTTGAGGTATTTTAAAGTCTTTATCATATCCCCCCTCCAAGGAATACACATTGAGATCTTCTAATCTCCCCTCATATGACTTTTGGTGCAGCCCCTGCACCATTTTTTCAACCTTTTCTGAACTGCTTTTACTCTGTCTTTGTCCTTCTGAAGATGTGCCTCCAGAACTGAACATAGTATTCTAGATGAGGTCTCACCAATGTTCTGTAGAGTGGCATCACCACCTCCTTCCTTCTGCTGGAGATACCTCTACCTATGCACCCCAGCATTCCACTGGCTATCGAAGCCCAGATAGGGCTAGACCAGGAGCAGCCTTATAATGTGGCTTCTCACGTTTATATTAAAGGAGTGTTCCATAAATGTCTTTTTTGTCTTTATATTTATGGAGGGTGAAATGTTGTGGCAAGAACAAGGAAAGGGGTTATTTCTGAAGCAGATGAGTAGTGGTACCACATTTCATGGAGAATGCCACCACCAGGCAGAGACCATTGCACGTAATATCAGTTCACCAGTCAGTCAGTCAGTTAACTAGTTAGATATTTTCCATACTTGGACAGCCTCAATGAGGGGAAGTCCCTAGATTAAAGAGGCCCGTGTACAGTGGGGAGATAGGCGACACTGCAGCTGTGGTAACCTGGAAATCATCATTATGATATGTGTGTGTGTTTCAAAGAAACTGCACCCAAGGCATGGCTATGTTATATTGGGATTAACAGTATAATAGAATATAATCATATGTCATATAAAATCTTTAAACTATCACAAAATGTTTTGTTGCATATAAACAAGAGAAGGAAAATAATATTAGAAACAGTATGTTAATTTAGGATACTTCCTTTGTGTCAACTGCATGGAGCAGAGACTGCTTTGGCATGCTGGCAATGCAGGTACCCTGAGTCCATTACATCAGGCGTGGAAGTGGGCAGGGAGGGCTAGGAGTTCCTGCGTGGATGCTCTTCCCTTGGGTAGGGTATGTCCCAAGCGCCGTTCCTGTAGTGACACTTATGGAAGGTGTGAGAAGAGTTATTGATGCTTTGGGTGACCGTGCCATATCAGGCACCTCCTCAAACAGTCATGAGTGAGGGCCCAGCCAGTTCTAGTGGTGGGATGAGCCAAACAGAAGACTATGCCCTGTGGACACATGACATCTGCTACCAAGGGGTTACTACATCCATCGGGCACATAAACATGCCAGTTGCTTCCCCCGCTACTGTGTGCCACCAGTGAAATACTACTTCCTCCTGTGTGCAGTCTCAGGTACACATCACAGAAGAACCTGTCTCAGGCTTATGCTGGAAGGTGGAGGGATAAGGTGCTTCGAGGGTCTAGATAGACAGAAGCACTAGCAAGACCACAGAGACCCAGAATGGGAAGCAGATCAAGCAGCAGGACTGAGCAACTAGCCAAGCGGGTATGAATAAGAAACATACTGGTATATCCTTACTTTAATTTATCTACATTATAATACAATGCTAACAGTGTAAAAGCTGTGAGATACTCTGTCTTGGATGGCCAAGGCACACATGCCAGTTTTCTGTTTTTTCTGCATAGCACAGAAAATACTTCGGATTGAATGACAGACTTTTCTATTAACTCATCCTTCAGATATAGATATATAGAGATATAATACATAGATGGGGAATTTTACCCATACAAAAGGCCATTTGTTATTTCCCTGTATACCTGTAACTGAATTATCAATTGAAACAATATACTTTCACTAACCACACAATTAAAAGTATATACCTACACTAAAGGTATATACCTACACTAAAATTATATACCTACACTAATCAAACCATTAAAAGTATATACCTACACTAAAATTATATACCTACGCTAATCAAACAATTAAAAGTATATACCTACATTAAAATTATATACCTACGCTAATCAAACAATTAAAAGTATATACCTACACTAAAATTATATACCTACACTAATCAAACAATTAAAAGTATATACCTACACTAAAAGTATATACCTACACTACATTAAACCCTGTGGGACAATAATAATAACACAATTAATGCATCATTGGGAAGTCAACCAAACCAAGTAACAAGCTGCAAAATAACTTGGAAAAAAAGACAAGCAAAACCTTCCCAAACCCAGAAGTCCCCCAAACTCCTACATGCACTCTCTACACATCATTGCCTTCTTGTTGCAAGAGGTCTTCCATAATGCGATCACAAATGGGAGCCCCTTATAAATAACCTTTCTAATGTATTATATTCAACAAACGATGGGTACGGGTGACATACTCAGAAGTATATCCATCTCAGGGACTAACTGGACTCATGGCCTTGTGGCCCTAATTAGCCCCCTCGATGGGTATACATCCTTGTATACCACCCTTACCCATTATTTATTTTATATGCTGCATTGATGAATATATTATGGTTGAATTGCAAAGTGTACAAAGTAGAGAAATGAAAAATTAGGGTTTGTGGTGCAGCATACATTTATTATGAATCTTTGGCAGATTGGTGGTGCAGGGTTTCTCAGAGTTTAAATGATGTAGTGTTGAATGGTCATGTGATGTAGTGTTACACTAAAATTAGTACCCTCTATGCAAATTGCAGTGTGATTTACTTTGAGTAGCACAACATTAATGATATTAGGGTAATGGTAGCCCTGTGTCACATGATCATTCAAGCCCCTCAGAACACCACATCACCTTTTGGCCAAGGTTCTATGGACTTTGAACCCCGTATTTTCCCCACAGCATCAACATAGCTTTGTGCAAGTAATTCCATTACATTTTGAATATGTTGTGTAATAAGTGCCACCTTTAACTTTTGCCTTTCTTACACCCTCTGATGAACACAGCTTAGTGATGCTCACTGTGCCATTCCTCCAGCTTGCTTCACGACTGGCCCTACAGTCACTCATGAAGCAGTTACATAATAATGTGTACTGTGCCAGTCCTGTAGCTTACTTCATGAATGGCCCTACAGTCACTCATGAAGCCATTACATAATAACGTGTACTGCACCAGACCTGTAGCTTACTTCACGAATGGTCCTGCAGCCACTCTTGAAGCAGCTGCATAATGATGTGTACTGCGCCAGACCTGCAGCTTACTTTGCAAATGGCCCTGCAGTCACTCTTGAAGCAGCTACATAATGACGTGTACTGCACCAGATTTGTAGTTTACTTTGCGAGTGGCCCTGCAGCCTCTCAGGAAGCAGCTGTATAATAATGTGTACTGCACCAGACCTGTAGCTTACTTTGGGAGTGGCCCTGCAGCCTCTCAGGAAGCAGCTATATATCCTGTAGCTTACTTCGTGAGTAGCCCTGCAGCCACTCAGGAATCATCTATAAAATAACGTGTACTGCGCCAGACTTGTAGTTTACTTTGCGAGTGGCCCTGCAGCCTCTCAGGAAGCAGCTATATAATAATGTCTACTGCACCAGACCTGTAGCTTACTTTGGGAGTGGCCCTGCAGCCACTCAGGAAGCAGCTACATAATAACGTGTACTGCACCAGACCTGTAGCTTACTTCACAAGTGCCACTATAGTCACTCAAGAAGCAGCTATATAATAATGTGTACTGCACCAGGCTTGTAGCTTACTTTGCAAGCAGCCCTGCAGCCACTCAGGAAGCAGCTATATAATAACGCGTACTGCACCACACCTGTAGCATATTTCGCGAGTGGCCCTGCAGTCACTCAGGAAGCAGCTATATAATAACGTGAACTGCACCATTTTTTATAGAAAAAAATAAATAAAATAAAAAATACATACTTGGTCGAACCAGATAACATATCACCGAAAATGTAAAAACTTTTATCACCTTATATAGCTACCCCGTTAAGAATACTGATCCTGAAAAAAAGTTAACTGATAATGGTGTGCCACCAGATTGGTATCTGCAATTGTGATAGCAATACACAAGAAGGGAAGCAAGTCAGATCATACTATAGGCCTATTAGTTTAACATCCATCCCCGGGAAAGTCATGGAGTCCCAAAGATATGATAAATGGGTACATGGAAAATAGTGGCCTGAGAGATAGGGATCAGCATGGTTTCATACCAGGCAGATCATATGTAACAAATGTGTTGTGTTTTTATGGAAACATACCAGCAGCGCTGGATAGAAGAATACTGGCTGACTGCATCTACTTGGATTTTTCTAAGGCCTTTGACAAGTCCCACACAGTGGTATTATACAAAGTCTGATAGACATTCAGATAGACCATAGAATCGTGAGATGGATTGTGGGCTGGCTGGGAGATGGAAGACAGAGGATGTGTATAAATGGCTATTACTCGACCCCTGTGCCTTCACAAGTGAGGTTCCACAGGGTTCGGTCCTGGGTCCAGTGCTGTTCCAGATATTTTTGTCCAATATGGGTCAGTAGGCAACTAATTGGATGAGTAAATATGCAGATGACACAAAACTTGCAGGCATTGCTAGCAAATGGCTAAACAATAGGACCCAGAGAGTGCTAGTAAATGGATCTCTGTTGAGGGAAGATAATGTAACCAGTGGTGTTCCAAAGAGGTCAACAGGAGTCAGTTTTGGGACCTATTCTATCTTCAACATCTTTATAGGAGACCTTGCAGATGATTTGAAAGGGAAGGTTTGCCTGTTCACAGATGATACTACGCTCTGCAACAGAGTGGACTCACAGGAAGGGACAGACAACATGAAAGCTGACCTTAGAAAGTTGGAGGAATGATCTAGGGCTTGGCAGTTAAAATTTAATGCCAAAAAATATAAGGTAATGCACCTGGGTAGGAGGAACCCACGAAATAAGTACACACTGGGAGGACATTAACTTAAAGAAACACAGATAGAGTGAGATCTCGGCATAGTGATCACTGATGACTTAAAGGTAGGAAAACAGTGTGAGAAGGCAGCACAGAAAGCAAATGGCATCATTGACTATATTAATAGCCACTCTACCATCATCGGTCAGACTGGTTTCACCCATTGCTTCCATAAAATCTGGAATTCCCTCCCCCCTGAAATACAACACTCCTCCTCCAACTACTCCCTTACCTCCGCCCTCCACAATTACCTCTCCCTCAGCTGTTCCTGCTTTAACCCTCCTTAATACCTATCCCCAGTTTCTGCCTTCCCACCCTGACCCCCGGCAGGGTTCTCAACATCCTGAAGGGAAATCAGGAAATGCCTACACCTTCTCCTCATATTCAGTTCTTGCCTCGTCCCCTCTCTTCTCCACCTGCCCTTCTGGGTCACCCATGTGCACAACCTACCCCGTCCTTTTTACACCAACAGCACTGGCGTACTACCTCAAACCTGCTCCTGGTACACTCATGCACTGTAAATGGTTCTGTCACATTATTACTGTTTTGTACATTTATATGTTCTTTTGTACAATTTTGGACATGTATTGTAATTTACCCAATGTTCCACTACTGTTTATTGTACAATACCTTGTGTTCCAACTGTTGTACAATCTTACAGTGTTGCAATGTTTGTGCTACCCACATACTATTGTAACTGATCATCCTTCACAACCCCCTCCCACCAGGTCACACCGTGAGATGAGCAACCTGTTGTTCAGTGTGCCCTACTGGTGAAATATTTTAATAAATAAATGAATAGTAGGGGAATTACTAGTAGGAAGCAGGAGGTTATCATGCCTCTCTACAGGTCCTTGGTAAGGCCACACTTGGAATACTGCAGTCAGTTCTGGAGACCTCACCTCAAAAAGGACACTGACTGTTTGGAGATGGTGCAAAGAAGAGCTACAAAAATGGTGCAGGGCCTACACCACGAAACGTATGAGGTGCGACTCAGGGAATTCAATTTATACTCCCTCAAGCAAAGAAGAAACAGAGGTGACATGATTAAAACATTTAAGTATGTGAAGGGGCTAAACACAGCTCAGGCAGGTAATCTATTTCAGCACAACACAACAGCACATACAAGGGGCCATAATTTGAGGTTGGTGGGAGGTAGGTTCAAAAGCAACCTCAGGAAGTACTTCTTCATGTGGAGAGTGGTGGAACCATTCAACAGCCTGCCCCAGGAGCTAGTAGCATCAAAGACAATTAGAGATTTCAAACTTGCATGGGATAGGCATTGCGGACAGGTTAGGTTGCAGGCAATGTGAGGGGGGTGGTCTTTTGGGGCAGACTAGATAGATTACACGGTCCCCATCTGCTGACATTTTTCTTATGTTCTTATGACGAAGACTTAACCAGACTCCAAATAGATTTAGACAACATACAAAAACAGGCTGACTACAGGGGATGAGTTTAAATACAGATAAGTGTTGTGTTATACACTTGGGGTGCCATAACAAGGAAGGGAACATATTTCCTAAATGGACTATCACTTAGGATTCTCACAAAGAAAAAGACCTAGGAATAAACAATCACAAAAAACTAGCTTATGATACAAACTGTAATAACCAAATAGCTAAAGCTAAAAAGTACTCTGGACTGTTGAATGAAATTTTAGAAGCGGGGATGAACAGGTGATGATGCCTTTGTATAGATCATATATCAGATCATTACTCGACTATGGAAGCCCTGTTTGGGGTCTAATAACAAAGGGTAGTACTAATAGAATAGAAAAAATACAGCGGCAGACTACTAAGTTGATATATACTCTAACAACATTACTTTATAATGACTGCCTTCAGAAATTAAATCTGATGTCACCTGAGACCAGAAGAGTACAGGGAGACCTACTATTATGCTATGACATAATGTAAGACAACTACCTTCTAAGAGAATTAGACTTTGGATTCAAAAATGATAAAATGGGCACAAGGGGGCATCCACTACAACTAAGACCAAAGAAATTTAATACAAATAAAAGGAAGGCATTCTACACACAGAGGGTGGTGAATCCATGGAATGAATTACCACTGGAGGTCATAACCAGTAAAGACAAATAACAATTCAAACGAAGATTAGATTCGTATGTTTTAGATGGAAACCACTTGACATATCATGGGTAAAGTGACAGGAGCTCACGTGGGCCAATCACCTTCTCAGCTCCTTACACCTTAGTGTGCACCTTATATTATAGACCTGTAGCTTACTTTGCAAGTGGCCTTGCAGCCTCTCAGGAAGCAGCTACATAATAATGTGTACTGCACTAGACCTGTAGCTTTTATTTTATTTAAAAGTTGATAACCGAGAAAGGCACCACTGAGCTGAGGCTCGTTTCCATGTGTGACTCAGGGAAAGGGTACATAGGGAATAAAAATTACAAAACAAAGCACAAGTAAAATACAGTTGAGCAAAACACGGGTCACAGTTACAAGACCCAAAATGAACAGGAAACATCCCATTGCAGGACAAATAAATAATAAAGCAGATATACAATACAGCGTATGCAAAGCAAATATAGTCAAAACAAGGGACATGGATTAAAACCACAAGGGTAGGAGACAATCCAACACAGGGAAAATAGTATGAAATGCAATGAGAGACAACTACGAAACCACAGTTTACTACAAATTATACATAGAGTCGGACCTGCAAATACATAAAGTAAAACTGAGACTTGGCACAAGACTCAAGAGCAAGGTCCGACGGAATAAATACCAAGGACATATCAGAAAAAAGGGGAGAGTAGGCCTAGGAGTGGACTTAGGAGGCGCGATGATGGGGAGGGGATAAAATTAGGTGTTTAAGGAGGAGAGGGTAGAGGGACAATGAGAGCAATGCAGAAGAATTTGAGGAGCGCTTTGAGGAAATGAGGAGGAGGAAAGTCGGAGGTCAGAGGGAGGTTATTCCAGGGGCAGAGAAATGGAAGAAGAATGCAGATTGGCCAGATGCAGAATTAGGGCATGTGATAGAAAAGGTACATGGACCTCTGTGGTGAAGAGAGGAGGCAGCTTGGGAGAGGCAGGTGGAGAGATATGACGGGAGGGTGCCAAACCAATAGTTTGCAACAAAGGAGGCGCAGTGGACCATTCTCCTGTGAGGTAGAGTAGCAAAGAATAGGGCGGAATACAGAAGATAGTGGTGAGTAAGGGGGGGCAGGCAGAGGCAAAACAGCAGAAGGTGTTTAGAACAGTATCCAGTCTGGTTAGAGCAGACTGAGAGGCTGTGCTGTACACCACGTCGATGTAATCAAAGATGGGCAGGATCATTTTTGATACCAAGTCACAGTGGGTGGAAATAGAGAGTCTATCTTTATGTCAATATAGGACAGCTAGCTTGGGGCATAGTTTAGTGCAGATGGTGTTGACATGGGTTGAGAAGTCCAGGTGGCAATCCAACCAAACCCCCAAGTATTTGAAAGCTGGGAAATTCTCAAGAGGGGCGCCATCCGGGGTGAAAAAGATGGGTTAAGACTAGAGGGTGGCCAGATTTTGTCTGGAACCAAAGATCATGGCCACAGTTTTTTTAACATTCAGTTTGAGCTGATTTTCCTGGAACTAAGTTTGAACTTTATTGAAGTCCTCTTGTAGGGGGTGACCGTACACTGATGACAAAGGGCCCGGAGATGAAAATGATGGAATCATCAGCATACATATGCATATTTGAAAATTTGCAGACTGAGGGCAGATTGTTTATGAATATGGAGAAAAGGATAGGCCCAAGGATGTAGCTTACTTTGCGAGTGGTCCAGCAGTCACTCAGGAAGCAGCTAAATAATTATGTGTACTGCACCAGACCTGTAGCTTACTTCGCAAGTGGCCCTGCAGCAATTCAGGAAGCAGCTATATAGTGATGAGCTCTATACCAGACCCGAAGCTTGTTTGTGGACCACTCATGAAGCATCTGCAAAAGAACGCTGACTAGTAACGCTCACTGCACAAGAACTGTAGTTTGTTTTGAGAGTGGTCCTGCAGCCTCTCAGGAAGCAGCAACATAATAATGTGTACTGCACCAGACCTGCAGCTTACATTGTGAGTGGTCCAGCTGCCACTCAGGAAGCAGCTACATAATAACGTGTACTGCACCACACCTGTAGCTTATTTCACAAGTGGCCCTGCAGCCACTCATGAAGCAACTATATAATAATGTGTACTGCACCAGACCTGTAGCTTACTTCACAAGTGGCCCTGCAGCCACTCAGGAAGCAGCTGTATAGTGATGAGCTCTACACCAGACCTGAAGCTTGTTTGTGGACCACTCATGAAGCATCTACATAAGAACACTGTCTAATAATGCTCACTGCACTAGAACTGTAGCTTGCTTGTGGGCCACTCATGAAGTAACTGTTTAGTGAAACTCAAAGTGCCAGACGCTGCATCATCATTACACACATGCCAAGGACCTGTTGTAGCAGATTTACTGAGCGAGTCTGCAGGCTACTCGCAAAGCAGATGCATCATCACATGCACTGCCCCAGACCTGTAGCTTGCTTTGCACGTGGCCCAGCAGACATCTATATTTGTTCAAGACATCTATATTTGTTCCATTTTGAAGATTAAGTGTCAAGAAAGCAGAAGTTGTATCACAGGAAAACAGGCTTGCAAGTCACTAAACCAGGTTTCTGAGTCATGAAAATATTCTCTAAGTATTTTTTTAATAAAACACTTAAATCTACCTTCCACCTTCCACTGTGGACCACATAAGTTTCAGTTCAGTTCAGACTTCACTTCCAACAGAATTACCTGTTTTTGTGCATAAAGGTTTCTGTTCTTTTCCCCCGTGTTGGTGGCAGTAGCACTGCAGGATGTGGCTACCTCCCCCCAGAGGAGGAGAGTGTCCTCTGAGTGTTCCGGTTTCCTCACTGTCTAGCCCCCAATGACAGAGGCTCATTCTTATATTTATTTATTTATTGAATTTTGTTGACCCGGTAAACCCACTGGGCCTAGAAGTCCCTTTTTCAGGGGTGACCGGGGGAAGGGGGATACAGATGGTAAGCAACTGAAATTGAACCAGATTAAGCTGTTGGTGATATTTTTTTAGTGCATAGGAGAAATTTGGCCAGGACACTGGGAAAATTCCCCTACTCTTTGCAGTAGGGGAAACTCATAGCTGTGAGATGGAGGAGCCAGAGGAGGCTAAGACACTGACGGAGATGGCTGGGATGCACCCTAGTGAGGGTGGCCAGCAGAGCCATCCAAAACCTGCTTCTCCGATGGAAACGGATAATATCCTGATACAGGGTACTAGCACTGGAACCAACAATATGGTTCAGATGGACACGGAGGATACGGAATTATGGAGGGTGGAACAAAATTTGGAGGAATTTACCAGCGGACAGAAGGAGGAGCTTTTGGCCCAAATTTCCAAATTGGAGACCGAGTATCATTTGGAGAAAAAGCAGATTGAGGAGAATAGCCACTTACAGAACAATAATGTAAACCAATGCCTGTTATGCAATGTAATGTACTGTACTCTGTAACAAATGTTGTCCCTGTATCTCTATGTATGACGTGGAACCTTTGTAAATGAGTCCTTGACTCAAAGGTCTTTCTGAATTTCCTCAATAAAAAATAATAAATAAATAAATAAAAGGAAGAGGTTAACAGAACACTCACCAACTGTTGATAGCGCACCAAAATTTTTATTTTACCTTGAATTCAGGATCCCCAGATGTAATTATGCAGCAACAACCTTTGGCTGATGCAGCAGAGATGGATAAACAAGGATGGACTCCCAGTAAAGCACTTCCTAAAGTGGGCTGGTTACCAATGAGAATGGGGATGGATTCCTGACCCCAGTATACTGGTTCATCGACTAAAGACAACTCCAGATGAGATTGTCCAGAACCCACAGGACTCTGAGAATCAGAAATAACATTGGCGCCCCATCACCGATGGCTGTGGAATCACAACAACCTTCAACCTCAACTTCAGCAGGTACTATTTCAGTTTTAAATGAGAGTGTACCGAAGTGTTTTGAGCTTTAACTGAAGTCGTACCAGCTATGTCAGAACAAACATGCAACATTAATACAGATTCTAATGCTGATACTGAGACTCCAACTGTTACTTATGCTAGCTCGTTAAAAACATTGGAGCAAGTGAAGAAAAAGCACGCAGTTAGGCTGCAGTATATGGGCCAGCAGGTACCCCCATAGATTTTATGTGGGAAAACAATTACTGAAACAAGGCATGGACTTCACCCTCGGACGTATATGCTTTAATCCATGCCCCTGGAGAACCTCCCTTCGATATTAGTTTTAGGAATGCTAGCTTGCTTGATAGGTTTTGGACTCTACACATGGCTCAGAAAAGAACTCCCTTATGGTCCCATTTCAAGCAATACTCCTCACAAAGCCAACATTCAAAATGGTTACCATCCTATTTAGGGATGAAGGGGTTAATATCACTGATGTGGTGTTCTGGTTAGAGAAAAAATGTAAATTGCAGGGCACACCAGACCCCATAATGGATAGGAAAGGATTTGGATGGGGGAGCTGGAAAGTAAAAGGTTAAACTGAGACAGGACAATGCGGGCATGTCTCATCTCCCAATTGCTTTTACTTAGGGAAGGATAAAGGCATACTTTTACCAAGGCAACACCACTCTTGTTACAAATGTCCAGGCACATCAGTAATTTCTGTGAGGTAGTGAAATGTCTCCAATGTGATGAAACAGGCCATCAGCGTCCACTGTATTTCAACCCCTTTATGCCATCTTTGTGACGAAGCTGATCATTCCTTCTTTTCTTGCCCATGGGCGTCCCATAACACAGACAATGCAAACTATGCAGAGCAGGATTTTTATATTGATCGGGGCCACAAAACAGGGAACAGGACATGGGCCTAAAACAGGGCCTCTCCAGCAGCAGTAAGATACAGAGAGTGCTGCCCTAGTGGTGAGGGTAGAACCCGCCCCAACCTCCACAACCCTCTCCCCAAGTGACAGAGTATTATCCGAGACCGAAATGTTACCTCCACCCCCTCCTCCCCCTGTTCCTGAGGAGATGGCCTTCCAAACAGTTCGCTCTAAAGGGAGCAAGGAGGTAGGACCCCCCCAAAAACAACAGATTGCATACCTTGCAAAACAAATTCACTGCTTTATCATGGGGAGAAACAGAAATGGAGGAGGATTCGGATATTATGTCAGAACAATCCTCTCAAAAAGAAGGAATGTCAGATTTAGAAGAACATGTCCACATTCCTGCAGAAACAATTAAGAAGAAAAGGTCAATGGGGACTAGATATAGTTTAAGGAAAAAGAAGGCCCCAGGCTGAAATGAATGAAGTCAGATATTTTCCTAGCCTCTCTTAACACTAATAGTTTAAAATCAGAGAGGAAAAGGAAATCTACTTTTGCTTACTTTGCCCACCATAAATATGATTTTTGTCTTTTTCCAAGACACCCGTATCACTACAGCAACGGAGATACAAAATTGCAGTACAGATTGGATTTGGAGAGCTACAGGACCTATTGGTTTGTGGGGGAAGATACCTGCAGCGGATTGGGGATTTATGTCAACAACCCACTGGCCAAAGTAACTAGAATACTTGTCATATCACTAGGCCGGGCAATGCTTTTAGATGTAACCCTGGAGGAACAAGATTTTCGACTTATTAACGTATATGCACCCCAAGATAAAGCCGAAAGGGTACAATTGTTTGGACAAATACATCCATATGTATTAACAGCAAAAGCGGTCCTCCTTGGTGGGAATTTTAATTGTAGTAGGCATAAAAAAGATAGATGTTCAGTATCTGAGAAAACTTATTGTGATGAAGGGTTTTTAAACAAAATGCTGGCTTTGACCAAATTAAAATATAGTTTTTTAGAATGCCATTCCGACCCTCAGTACACATACTTTAAAGGAGTTTGGAAAACCAGGCTAGATTATTGGTTTATATCCCCTTATTTACCGGTAACCCATTCAAAAGTCCTTCCGGTTGCCACTTCTGACCATTCCTTGTTGGAAATTAAAATTTCATACTCGCCAGAAGTAACTATAGTAAAGGGGTATTGGAGGTTAAATACCACTCTGTTAGATAATAAAGATATTTGGCAAGGCATTCTTGATATCACTGAAGCCTGAAAGTCTGTACTATTTCTCTACAATTCTCCAGTAGAGTGGTGGGAGCACAGTAAGAAAGATTACACTGATTTTTTGAAAACAGCAAGGAAAATCACAGGCAGTTTTCGAACCACAAAATATGAGGAATTACGTAGACAACTATACCATCTTTCCTCTCTTCAGGCAGACTCTAACCAACATTATTCAGCACAAATTAGAATAATCAAAACTGAACTAGCCTCTTTTCAGTATGCAGGGGGCGCTCTTTGGAGTTTGAGCAGAGATTTAACACTACAGGGAATCAGGCACATGCTAACCCCTATGAAACTTGTATAACCAATGCGAATAAAAAAACAATTTCTTCTCTAAAAATTGGAACCCAGACTATTCAAGGTAACTCAAAAATTATGACTGCAGTTGAAAATTATACTAGTACACTATATGGGATGGCCCATAAGGAGTCAGAGGAGACCATTACATGGCTGCAAAAGGGATTTTTGCCAAAACCCTCCCCGATGGACGGTGCACTGCTTCAAAACCCCATTTTAGAGAAAGAATTTGAGACAGTCATATCACAACTTACGGTAGAAACAGCACCAGGACCAGACAGTTTGTCCCATGCCTTTTATAAAAAGCTTATATGTCTTTTACTTATGGAACTTACGATTCTTTATAACTTTATGTTACATATTACCTGACGCTATGTATTCTGGACTGATGATCATCATACATAAGTCAGGAGATAAAGAATCCTTAACTAATTGGAGACCGATCTCATTATTAAACTCAGATTTTAAGATTTTAACAAAATTATTGAACAATAGGATGATGGCAGTGATACCTCCCATAATACATCATACTCAGACATTTTCAGTACCAGGAAGGAAAATCTTGGACATATTAATAATGATTAGAGAAATCCTAGAAAAAGGAGACAGTGGAGAACTGATGGGATACCATTTAAATATAGACCAACCAAAGGCCTTTGATAGGGTCTCACATACATATCTCTGGACATGCTTAGCAGAGTATGGATTTCCCATTCAATTTATTAAATGGATACAGCTGTGCTATAAAAAAGCCACCTTATCCCCTTATGTCAACGGAAGGATAGGACTACCATGTAACATTAATATAGGAGTTCGCCAGGGATGCCACCTAAGCCCCACCCTATATTTACTGTCCCTAGATCCCCTTATTAAACACATTAATGTTCATCCAGATATACAGGGCCTTTCTTTCTCTAGTCAAGAAGCAGAAGTTAAGACTCTCGCTTATGCTGATGACTTGTGTATTTTAATCGCTGACCAAACATCTGCCCCACACGTAACTTATGTTTTCAAGGAATTTTCTGCTATTTCAGGATCCCAAATTAATTTACAGAAGAGCAAATGCATTCCCATTGGACAGGTATCGGTGGACAAAGATCAGATAATAGACATCCCTCTTATTCCCCTAGGAATAAAAGTCCTAGGTATCTATTTTGGTTACCCTGATTCTGTGCAATTTAACTGGGAATACACAATTAATATTGCTCTCGATAGGATTGCACGATGGAATCAATGGAGAATGTGCAAAAAAAAAGGATATACATGATTCATACCTTCTTGCTACCTATGTTTTCTATCTCAGCTATGTATACCCCCCATCCAAAAATCTGGAAACTAGACTCCCCAGCTGTTTTTTTCAAAGCATCTGGGGGAGTCGCTTGAACCCCATAAAAAGAGGTATCCTATATTTAGAAATAGCTTTAGGAGGTTTAAAGATGATCAATCCGATTGCTTTCTATCATAGTATTTTTTTATTTGCTAACAATAAGACAATCCTTGCAGGGAATTTAGCTTTTTGGTGCCCATGGGTGGCAGACCACTGATCCCCTTTAGTACAAACATGGAGGCAGGCAGATATTTCACCCAAACAAACCAGGTTAACGTCCTATGCAGTCTATATCTGAGATTGCTTTAGTAAAATCAAAGCCTGGAAAGTTACACTAGCAACTCTCCTGTCACAGGACAGAAAGCAGTTCTATTCAAATACACAGCAGCAATATTTCATGGTCTCCCCACCTTATTTAGAAAGACCTCGGATGGAAACAAAAGATATTTCAGATAAATTTTTAGATAAGCGGATACCCCCCAGATGTGGGACACAGTGTGGCTCTGTGCCCATGGGAAACTGCCAGTCAAAGATAATTGAAAACACAAAGGGATGTCAGAAAGATTATGCCCCAAATTGACTTGTATAATGCAACCAGAAACTATGAATCATCTATTTTTCAAATGCCCTTTTATTGTTGATTTTTGGGACCTATTGTATAAAAAATAGCCCATTTTACCAAGATATCGTATGACACCTGAGATGTTATATTCGGGGATATTTCCTACTGTGAAGCATTCTTGCAATAAAAGTACTCTGAGGATTATTACGGCATGTCTGAAATATTGGATCTGGCAAGCTAGATGCAAATTCACTCCCCAACAAATTGTCTGGTCAACTGAACAACTTTTTCAAGTCATTTTACATAACATATGTACTATTAAACAACAAGAACAAAAGAATAACTCAATCTCCTTTCCAAAATATTGGGTGGGGTTTGATTGGTTAGGAAACTAGTCCACAGGTAATAGAAATACCATTGTGCCCATATATAAATATACTTCCTTATGTTGCTCCCACTAACTTTGTTCATTTTGACTAGGGTTTTCCCCTATTTGCAATGTATGTCTGCAATGTTTGATTTCTGTCCTGTGTTTGATTTGATTTTGGGATATTAATTATATGTATTAATGCCGTTTGCATATCATATGGTTTTTTGAGTTTACAAAATATGTGTTTATTGAAGGGTAACTTATAGGGATATACGACTGTGATACTTATTGTTCCCCCTTTTGATTAAATATTGTTTTATCTGACGTAAGATAGTTCTAAACTGATTTCTTATTGAAGATTTTAAATCACAAAAACTTCCCTACTCCTTTAGTGGGGAGGATAACTTTTATTTCCGTTTCTTACTAAAATTAGGTGTATGATTGTAATACTCAACCTTAATTTAGTTTTATCTGTATATTTCATTTGTGATGTAACACTATTTGTTTATATTTTACTTTCAAGTTGTACTAAAAATTCTCCTACTCTTTTAGTTGGGAGGGGGAAGGGGCCTGTTTACAGTATTTATTACTTATGTTTGTGGTTTATGTATGATGTAATACTTATTTATGTTTCTATTTTTCTTTTCTTATGATTTTGTATGAAGTAATACTAGTTTGTATGCATTTTACTTTGAAGTTATAAATAAAAAATTCCCCTACTCTTTTTCGATAAGTGCCATGGGATCTTTAGCATCCACCTGAACTACCGCCAATCCAGGCAGATGGGACCTCGGTTTAACGTGTCATCCGAAAGAGGGCACCTCAGAAGTGCAGCACCCCCCTCATGCTGCACTACAGTGTCAGTATCAGGACATTAACTGAAGTGCCAGATGTGGGAACTGAACCCACAGTCCTCTGATCTCCTGGCCTCAGAGGCGAGAGTGCTACCTACTGAGCCACTGACACTGCACATTCTTGAACCCAGGTCACCTGTGTCACAAGCAATAGCCCTACTACTGGGCCAATGGGTTGGTTCACAGCAACCTAATTTTATTAACGTTTTAAAAATTATTTATTTGTTTAAAAAAATCACTTGAGGAGTCAACCTTAAACCCCACACAAAACCCAGATAATGTTCCATCTTAACTTCCAACTAATTTTATTTTTGATATGCAACGCTTTTATTTCTTTTCCCCCACTTGCATGACTGCTTAGACAAATAGAAGACTTATCTCAAAACTGAGTTCAGTTCATAAAAGTGACATGCTGTTTTCGCCAAAATCCAGCTGTGAATGGAACATTGCAAAAATAACTGTGCATGCACGAAAATGTCACTCTATTTTCTTAATGATTTAAAAAATACAAATTTTTAGTAAAACCACCCTTCAGAGAATCATCATATGTCCAAACTCTAACAAATCAGAAAGTGTCAGCTTTCATCTGTTAGCCATTTTTGTGCTATCAGTGAGCAAAAAAAAATCTTAAAAATCTATTTTATGAGGTGTTCAACCTACTAGAACTTTTAAACTATTAAACTGACCATTACTAAATTTACAGGTACCAGAGATATTGGCACCAACTATGCACACACCACGGTTCAGGCTATTCCGTCCACAGGTGGCCACACTATTAAAGAGCAACTCTGTACTTCAGCATGTGCTTTCATAAATAAAATGGTTCAGCTGTTCCAGGTTTACTAGAGAATACATTTTTTTTTCCATTTTCATTATTCCTTTTCAAGATTTGCAGCACTTCCTGGTAGTCCATCTAAAATGTCTGTATAGAAAACATTTGAAAACATTTGCCTCTCCCCTGTTAACCTCATTGTGCCTTTCTTTATGACATCCTTGTGCTCACCATGACAACAGACTATGATGTCACAAACAGCAATTGTGTGTTTAGCAGGGGTGAGTCAGATATATTTTGAAAGACTCAGTGAAGTAAATACTGCATTATCTATAATATTTAGCAAACCAACAGCGGGGGAAGTAAAAATAAATGACGAATAACTAGGAAACAATGAAGTTAGAACATAACTGGTGTAAATCTAGTAATAATTAAGAGCTGCCATTTAAGGTGCAGATATCAGGGTTTCACATTAAACTGTCTACTCAACTGCAGCAGGTTCCAGGTAATATATCCCTGCTTTGTCTCTCCATCTTCACTAACTTTGCACATTTATCCCTGCTTTCTCTTAACCTTGTCACTAATGTTGATTATTTTTTGCTTTATAGATAATTCCTGAAGAAGACCTATGGTCAAGCGTCAATTCTAACTTTATTTGCTATTTTCAGACTACATTTAATCTAACAATTTTGTTTTTTTTGTAGCCCACATACATGACGAAGGATGGAGAGAGTGCAGAAGAGGAGGAGGATGGGAAAGCAAACATATGGAACAAGTACTTTAGTTCTATGTTTATGGTGGAAACTACAGGGCCAATACAGGGCAGTGGGATAAAATTTGAGGGTGCAGCTAGTCGCAAGTTAGAGATGGGACTTATATATGGGATACACAATGGCCTGACTCAGAATATACTATTTACCTACACAACGATGGACAGGACATAACTCATGAGTTATGATGTGTGATAGAGCCAGGAGGAAGTTATGAAAGTCCTGCCCCCTCACAAGAGATGATAAATGTCATACTTTGAGTGATGCCATTGTGTGTCTAATTTATACAAAGTATTTTAAGTCATAGAGCTTTCATATTAGTTCTTTAATGAAGATTCAACTGTTTCTGTTTGGTTTTGGTGCTTTGTTTTGAGTGCAGAAGGGATCACTGTGATGTCATCAGGCATTATTTAAGCAGCTGTCCCATTGGTTAAGAGCTAACCTGTAATCAACCTAAAGTGATAATAAAAGGTGATGACCCACTGAACATGGTGATGAATGATTTATAATCATTTTATGTCTTCAGGCCATATAAATACATCATTTGCTTGTAAGGTTTAATTCTTACCTACATTCTACATATCTGAAGGGAGAGTACTAAAGGCTCCATGGGATCTAAAGGTAAGCAAGTCCCCAGATCTGAATGGGATGCACCCAAGGGTGATGAAGGAGAAAAGCAGTCCCTTGCAACACCATTGGCAGATCTGTTTAATCAATTACTTGCAAAGAGCATAGTGCCTATAGACGGGAGAGTGCTGAAAGTGGTCCCCTGCACAAGAGTAGGAATAGAGAGAATCTTGGAAATTATATGTAAGTCCTCCTCCTCCAATCTGGGGCTTACCTCCTGCTTCCTCAAGCCCAAGGACCTTCTTCACCCTGTGGTCTCCCTGGACTGCAGCGGAGGGGACCAGCAGGGCAGCCTACAGCACCATCCAGAAGTCCCAGGTGGGGCTCAAGTCCAGACTCCAGTCTAGCATCTGTGCAGCTTTAACCACACCATTGACCCAGGATCTTGGCCCCCCAGGACTGCTTAGTGGGGTGAGACTGGGTGGGAGAGTGCTGTCCCGGAGCATACAAGGTGATTCCCCAACCCCAGGACAAGCAGCAGGTCAGGGAATGGGAGAGGTCATAGCCGACGCTGTCAGCACTGCTATAAATGCACAGCAGTAACCAAACTGGAGCTTATGCTTCAAGGCTGAAATCAGGCCATTCATCCAAATCTATCAAGGGTCCTGGCTTCAGGGAAAGCAGCGGAGCAAGGACTGAAATAGTTAGAACCACTGGGTGCCAGCAAAAGTGTTTCCCAGTCCTAGGGCATGTAGCAGCACCAGAAACCAAAACGTGCAATATGCATTTGCACACAGTCACCAGGAGATTGACTCAATGGCCTCTTCCTGTGGCAGAGCTCCCGACCCAAGACTGGGCTAAGTGCCCAAATAAATGGACACCTCTGTGGCCACAGGACAGGCAGCACAGCCAAGACAATGTCAAAGCAGCATCCTAGGGCTAAGGATAAAGCAGCAACAAGTTGTTAAAGGTTGCCACAGCACTGCACCAGAATGTAGACAAACATGGCGGTGCCCATCTCTCCTCAGCCATCTGACTCCAGCATAGACTAAAGGGAAAGGGCCAGAGGTTAACAGAAAATGCTCCCAAACTTCAGTCAATCAGGAGCCCACATTGCTTTTCAGTCTGCATGCAAGCCCAGCGTGGCTGAGCCAACATTCCAAAGACTGCTTGCCCGGGAAACTGAGTGGCCAAGAGGGTCTTGAGTTTCATCATCTATAAAAGTGGATACTCCCAGGTATCTGGCCAGTTCTGCCAGTGTGACAGAGAGAGAGGAGCTGTGAGCCAGTGAGCCACTGTCTGCCAGGCTAAAGAAGTCTAGAATCCCAGCACATAACTCTTTGGTGAAGAAACAACAGTCCTTATCAGAACTGCCAGTTTTATGGTGAGGAGTGGAGCTGGGGTTTTCCTTCCCCACTAGTGACTTTCCCCTTTGAGGTATGAGCTCCTTCAAAGACTGACCAACCGAGAAGGTCACTGCCTGCTTCAGGGTCCCTGGACCTCCTGTACCTGCAGCACTAGACCAACCATGAGAGCTCTGAGACCAGTGAGTGAACAACAGAAGACAACCCTGGGGAAGCCTGCTCTCCAGCTGAAAGCACATCCAGCCATTTGTTTTATCATCGGACACCAGAGGTATCTGTGAAGCTACTAAACCATGAGTAACCATCAGGTATCAGCATGGCAACAGGGTAAAATTGTGATTGTGCTAGGACTGAGGGAGAAGCCCTAGGCAGAACTTTGCCATTTTGATAGGTGCAGCCAGATGACCTGTGGAGGCATTCTGGCCACCCATTTGTGTGTGGATTACCAGTAGGGGCCCCTTTACAACAGCTTACAGTTTAATTGTTCAGAAACAGTTTAGATTTTACAGTGTGTTTTGCCTGCAGCAGTTAAAGTGCACCATCGAGCTCCTACCCTGCTAGCAGCAATCGCATCCTCAGTGAGGTACCCACTGCAACTAAAAAATAGAGCTCTCCTCTTGGCCTTTGGGTGGATTAAAGTCAGGTGCACCTGTCTGGGGTTTAAAGGACTTCTAGGGGTGAGTGGTTGTGAGGTGCAAATTGTTGTTATTGGTAGTATAAGAATTTTATTGTTACCCAATTATGCCCACTTTTCCTACTGTCCCCTTGTTCTTATGAATATATGAACATACAAAACTTGCCAGCAGAAATAATGGTCCTATGGTCTATCAGGTCTGCTTGAATGCACAGCTAGCCCCCTTATATTGCAGCTGCCCTTCCCCATCCCACCAATCCCCTCTGGAAACTGCTCAGCATGGTTTCCCCCAACCCCTTTGCCTGTCCCATGCCCTATTGAAACTTCCCACCGTCCTACATGTCACCACCTCTTCTTGCAGAGCATTCCATTTTGACACCACCCTCTCAGTGAAATAATGTCTCCTCTTCTCCCTCCTGAACCTTCCTGCCTCCAATCTTAGCCCATGCCCTGTTGTTTCTCTTCACTTCCTCAGCTTAAACAACCCCTCCATGCCAGACTTGTTGAGACCCCTCAAGTATTTGAAGGCTTCAATCATATCTCCCCAATCCCTTCTCTCCTCCAGGGTAAACAGACTCAAGTGTCTCAGCCTTTCTTTGTAGGTTCTGCCTTCCATCCCCATATCATTTTCGTAGCCCTATACTGCACCGCCTCAAGCAGCCTGATGTCTTTCCTCAGATACAGGCACCAGTATTGCACACAGTACTCCAACTGCGGCCTGACCAAGGACATATACATTGGTAGGATCACATCCTTGTTCCTTGATGAGAATCCCCACGTGATGCACCCCAGCATCCTATTGGCCCTAGCTGCAGCCTTCCTGCACTGAGCAGAGATGTTCATGCTACCCCATTATTATGACCCCCAGGTCTTTCTCCTTCTCAGTGATACCTAACCCTCCCCCCAAAAGAGAATTCCCTCCTTGGATTCTTTGCCCCGAAGTGCATAACTTTGCACTTCTTTGCGTTAAAACCCAATTGCCACTGCACTGACCACTCTCCAAGTTTGGTTAGGTCATCCTGTAGCTTCTGTCATTCCTCTATATCCTCCACAACAGCCCCTATCTTGGTGTCATCCACGAACAAACTGATCCTGCTCCTGACCCCATGTGCAATATCCAATATAAAGAGGCCAAACAGCACCAGCTCCAGCACAGAGCCCTGCGGCACACCGCTGGTCACTTACTTGGGGATAAGAGCCCTCCCCCCACAATCACCCATTGTAATCTGTCTTCCAGCCAATTCCTGATCCAATTTGCCATCTTAGCCCCCACCCTTACATATTTTAATTTTACCCCAGCCACCCATGAGGAACCAAATCAAAGGCCTTGCTGAAATCCAAATATAGGACATCCACTGCATGGTCCTTGTCCAGTTCTCTCGTTACCCAATCATAGAATTCTATTAGGTTGGTCTGGCATCGTCTCCCAGAGACAAACCCATGTTGCTGACCATTCTGGAGCTCATTGTTCTCCAGGAAAGTTACCAGTCTCTCTTTCAAGATTGCTTCCATAAGTTTACCCACTATGAAAGTGAGACTGACAGGCCTGCAATTTGCTGGCTCATCTTTTGGGCCACTCTTGTAGATAGGCACCATGTGCCAATCTCCAGTCCCACGGCACACATCCCGTGTCCAGGGAGGTGTTGAACAGGTCAGCCAGCATCGCAGCCAACACCTCTGCCATCTCTTTTAACACCCTTAGGTGAATGCCATCGGGACCTGGTGCCTTGTCCACCCTAAGTGCTTTCAGACCTTCCAATACTCTACTTTCCTGAATCAGTTCATCAGTCACCTCCTCCCCCTTCGTCCCCACCCTCCCAGTCCACAGCAGTGGCAGACCCCCTTTCCATACCCTTCTGCTTCCATCTAGCGTCACTTAGATCCTTGCTCCACTCTACCCTCCCTCCACCGGCCACCCCACTCTCTCCCTCCTACCTTATGCGCAGACGGATCCCTGTCCTTCTTCGACTCCTTATCTTGCTGCTGCTTTTCAGGGCTGGGGACATTGAGACCAAATCCAGCCCTCCCCTCCCCCTTTCCCTCCCCACACTGCCTTTCCAAAGGTCTGCATATTATCCACCTCAATATCAGGAGTCTCTTTCCTAAGACTGACCTCCTTCAACCGGTCATGGCCAGCCTACAGACAGGCATATGTATCATTTCTTAATCATGGCTCTCCACTAAAATCCTGGAGTGCTTCATATCCATCCCTTGGTACTGCCTTACTTGATGGGACCAATCCAGCAGGGGTGGGGGTATTACCATCTACATTTTCTCCTCCATCCAATTCACCACTATCCTCTCTATCTCTGTCCCATCTGCCTATGAACTTGTCCTACTAAACCTTTTCCTCCCTTTTTCTCTTCTCATCTTCTTAGCAGGAGTTTACTGCTGCCCTGGCCTCACCTCATCCTCCATCTCTGACCTTCTCACCACCATCTCTACCCACTCTGTTCCTAGTGAATTGCTCATTCTAGGGGACTTTAATTTTAATTGGCTATCCCCTCCCCACTCCAGGATCCATCCTGATACCATGTCTCTAAATCTCACTCAGCTGATCACTGACCCCGCCAGCCTCCACCACAAATCTCTCAAGCACACCCTTTTAGATTGGGTTCTCACCTCACACCCCCACCACATTACTGTCACTGGCATCTCCTGGACACCCTCAATGACCACCATATGGCCTACCATGTGGAATTCCCTGCCTGTTTATTTAAAGGTGGTTCCCTCGGTAACATAGAAACATAGAAACCTAGAAGTTGATGGCAGATAAGGACCGCAAGGCCCATCCAGGCTGCCCATTTTTCTACCTTATGAATGTGCCATAGGCCTTTACTCTGTCAATGGCCTATCTATTCATATTCATCTGTATTGCTCCCTTGTGCCTATCCCATACCTGTTTGAAGCCCTGCACTGTATTCATACTCACCACTTCCTGAGGTAGCTGTTCATGCATGCATCCTTTCTATGAAAAGAACTTCCTCACATTACCCCTTAATCAGCCTCCCTCTAATCTCATGCTGTGTCCTCTTGTCCAGCTATTTTTCTATATAATATATATATATATATATATTTTTTTCCAACTCTTTTCCCTCCGGTCGTGGTCCTAGTGGCCTCTCTCAGGCATCCAACCTGTTCCTGCCCTGCCTGAAGTCCCCTCTGTCCGAACCTTCCCTCTCTGCCTGCCTGGCAGCTGGCACTAACAACCCCTCGGGAATCAGGCCGCCCCTCCTACCATGGGTGCTTTTGTGGTTAACTCCAGCTGCAGGCGTGGGCCCGGGCGGAAGACCCATGAAGGCCGGCTGAGTCGGACCCAGTCGTGGGCATGGGGACTGGTGCCGTCGCCACCCCTAGGACTGGGGTTTCCATTTTCTGATCCTCCCTCTCGTGGACAGCCTTTAGCAGCACTGTATGGAAACCTTGCCTCGTCGGCCATGCCGTCATTGCCACCTGCCAGCTGGCTGCAGTTCCCCTTGGTCTCCACCAGAGGTCACTGGCTCACCGGACCATCCCATCCCCTTGAGCTGGGGAGGAGAACACCACTTGGGTGCTCAGTCCTCAACCCTTCCCCTGCCGAACCCCGGTGCCCAAGTCCATTCCTGAACCCGGGTCGCTGGCATGGCACGAGGTGTGGTGTCCAGCACCTCAACCCTCAGCACCACTGGGCCGGCAACTATTTTTTTATATTGAAACACGTTAGACTCATTCACCTTGTTAATGCCCTTAAGATGTTTGAATGTTTCGATCATATCACCTCTCTCCCTCCTTTGCTCTAGGGTATACATAATGAGCTCCGTTAATCTGTCCTCATATGTTTTCTGATGCAGTCCCTGCACGATTTTGGTTGCCCTTCTTTGGACTGCCTCCATTTTGTTAATGTCCTTGTTCACATGCAGCCTCAGTACTGCACACAATACTCAGATGGGGCCAAACCAGTGTCTTGTAAGAGGACTATTACCTCCCTCTTACGACGTGCAATACCCCTACTAATACACGCCAACATCCCTCTCACCTCATCTACTGCTTTAGTGGTCTGCTTGGATGATTTCAGGTCATCTGTGATGATGATGCTCAAGTCTCTTTCTTCTCTTGTGATTGTCAGCAACTCCCCTCCCAACCTATAGGTAGCTTTGGGATTCTCTTCCCTATGTGCATGATCTTGCACTTCTTTGCGTTAAACCCCAGTTGCCACTCTTCTGAACATTTTGCCAGTTTTTCCAGATCTCTTCTCATTCTGCCCACCCCATCTGGATCATCTACTCTATTGCAGATCTTGGTGTCTTCTGCAAACAGGTAAACCTTACCCTCCAGTCCATCTGCAATGTCACTGATGAAGATATTGAAGAGGACTGGCCCCAGGACTGATCCCTGAGGTACCCCACTTGAAAACTTGCATCTCTTTTCTGCCTGCCAACCAGTTAGCCACCCAAATGACCAACTTCTTACTCATCCCGAGTTTACCCAGCTTATTAATCAATCTTCTATGTGGAACAGTATCGAAAGCTTTGCTGAAGTCAAGGTAGATGACATCAACTGCACCCCCTTAGTCCACCACTCTGGTTACCCAGTCAAAGAAATCTAGAAGCCTATAAGAAGGGCCTGAAGACATATTTGTTTCAAAAAGCATTTATTGAGTAACTATGTGGTTTTAACGAGGGTCAGATAGATTAACTGTATGCTCCCAGTTGGATATATATATATATATATATATATATATATATATATATATATATATATATATATATATAGTGTATGATTTTAAATAACTGTACTGTTGTTGTTTTGTACAGCACCCAGAGTCTGTGTAAATGGGTGCTTCTATAAATAAAATAACTACCTATTGCAAAATCCACTGTTCAAAAGCCCCACCCAAACTACTTCTGATCCGATCCTTTAGGTCCTTGGATCTGTCTGCCCTCCATGAGGATATGGCAACAACTGACTGGTCACTTGTAACAGCCTCCAACATTGTCGACAATGTCCTTGTCTACTTCAAATTCACATTCCTCTCCATCTGGGACTAACACGCCCCCCCTAAGGAAAACCAATGTCAGAGGCTCCCACCTCCCATGGATCTCTGCTGAACTCCTAGCCTGCCTGCATGCAAGAGACCTAGCATGGAAGGCACATAAGTCCTCAGGATTCCTCCAGGTCTTACACAGATATCATGCCCTTCATAATGCCTGCACCAGAGCTACCAGGCTAGCTAAATCAGAGTACTTTTCCTTTACTTTTCAGAACAATTTTAATCATTCCCCTAAGTTCTGGAAGGTTGTCCATGCCCTATTCTCTCCCAAGGCCCAGTCCACTGTACCAGTCCTTAAGGTGTGATTCCACCATTTCTGACCCACTCTCAGTGGCAAATTAATTCAACACTTTCTTCACCTCCTGTGCCTCCTCCCTCCTCTCCTCCTTCCCACCAGCATCTCTGCCTCCCTCTACCCCCATCCTCTCTCCCAAATCCCCCCTTCTCATTCACTCCTGTCTCAAACGTCTCCTGTACCAATCCGCTCGTGTCTCCTCCTGGGGAGGTCAGCTAGAAACTTTTGGGATAATGTAAAGGAGCTGAATGGGAAATCCCACTCCCCACCCCCCTTTCAACTTTCCTTTAATGGAACTATCTGCTCTGACCCCCTTGGCATTGCAGACTGCCTAAACCACACTTTCTCAGACCTGAGTTCAGTCCTGCCCAGTAACTTCTTTGACCCCATCCCAGTAGCACCCCTACCCACTCTCCAGAGACCTCCATTCTACCGACATACCATCTCCCCGTTGAAGACTAGACCCCTTCTGCAAAAAGGCGTTAGTAGTAACAACCCCGGCACCAACCTATTGAACACCAGGCTACTTCATCTGATGTTGGATGCTATCCTGGTCCCACTTACTAAGCTGCTCAACCGCTCTCTGTAATAAAATTTGGTTCCCCAGCCACATGGAAAACCACCATCATCACTCCTATCCTAAAGAGTGGTGATCGAGCGACTCTGGGTAACTATCGACCTATCTCCATCCTTCCCCCACTTTCTAAGGCCCTTGAAAAAGTAGTTGCCAACTAGCTTGCCGAATACCTGGCCATGCATAATATTATATGCCCTGAACAGCATGGCTTTCGTGCAGGTCACAGCACCACAACCGCGCTACTTGAATTCTCCAACTTCCTGCACTCTGCTCTTGATGCTGGAAGTCCTTTGACATGGTTTGCCATCCTCTCCTGCTTGACTCCCTCAGATGCCTTGGTTTCTTCCCCGGCCCCCTTGCATGGTTCACCAGCTACCTCTCTGCCAGAATTCAGTGTGTAAAAATCAATAACACCCTATGTGACACACGACCTGTCTGCTCTGGGGTTCCCCAGGGCTCCATTTTAGGCCCTCTCCTCTTCAGTCTCTACCTCAACTCCCTCCCCTTGGCCTGCCCAAGTAAGATCCTCCTCTATGCGGATGACACTGTGCTCTTCACTGCTGATCCCAACCCCAACACACTCCAGGCCATCCTCCAACAAGCTTTTGATAGAGCTGAGCATTGGTTCACATCAAGAAGGCTAGTCCTGAACCTAAAAAAGACCAAAGCTATGCTCTTCTCGCATTGCCAAAGCAAAGCCAGTGGTGCCCCTCTCGTGATACTGCCTTGCACACTAAACCCCATTGAGCAGGTTTCCTCCTACAAGTATCTGGGCATTACCTTTGATTCGGCACTCTCCTTCCATTCCCATATCAATGCCCTTTCTGCTGCCACCAATGTCAGGATTGGACTGTTATACCACCATAGGGACTGCCTACCACAAGAGGCCCTTAGATTGGCAATCACCTCCTCTGTCCTGTCGCTAATCAACTATGGATTGCCCATCTATGCTACAGCCGACAACACTGCACTTGCAAGAATCCAGCTCTCTATAAACAAGGCCTGCAGGCTAATGCTGGGAGCCCCTAGGCGCACCCATACATGCCTGCTGTACTCCACCACCAACTTGCTCAACCTTGAAGAAAGACTCCATATCCAAACCTGCCTTCTTGTAAAAAAGACCCTGCTAGGGCTCTCCCCCCGGGGTCACCACCTCCCTGCAGTGTGCCTCCCCCTCAGTCTCCACCCGCAGCACTGTCAAGACCTCCCTTATTGTCCCCAGGGTAAGGACCTCTATGGCCCAGAGATCCTTTTGCTATTGGGCTCCCTCCTGGTTCAGTTCCCTCCCAGCCAGTGTAGCTGAATCCAATAAGCTTGGTCCTTTCAAGGTCTCCCTCAGAAGCCATCTGACAAGCACTCACTGCTGCAACTGCACATGATACCCCACCTACCCCTTACCTTCACCCCATGGCTGGGTCTGCCTTGTCTACTTTTGCTGTATATACCTGGGGTCTCATGCAACATGTGCTGACTAATGTAATAAAATATATCTGGGTGCTACCTGACTTGGTACTCATGTACCTATATTATGACTACTGTGATCTGCCTACTACCAAGCATGTACCACCCATGAATGCCTGTAACACTGGTTGCTTTTTTTAATCTAAGCGTTATGTAGTGTACTGTTTGTTTGCTGTGATATATTGCTCTCTTGATGAGGTGCCTTTATAAATGAGTCTATGACTCAAAGGTCTGTAAACCGATAATCTAATAATAAATAAATAAATCTGCTGTCACCATTAAGGCTTTGTTAGCCCTCAACCCAGACAAGAGCAAAAGCCCTGATGGACTTGATCCAAAACTTCTCTATCTTACTACTCCTGCCATTGGTGTCCCTATATCTGCCCTTTTAAACCTCTCCTTCTCCCTAGCTTCTGTCCCCACTGCCTGGAAGCACACCTTAGTTATTCCCTTCCCTAAAGGTGGTGATCCCTCTATTCCTGGGAACTATTGCCCTATTTCTCTTCTCCCAACCCTTGCCAAGCTCAAGAACACTTGGTGCTATCTCAACTTCCCCTTTCCTTGACTCTTCCTCCTTCTTCACCTTACCAGTCTGGTTCCGAAAAATTCACTCTACCTCCTCCTCCCTCCTCCGGCTAACTGATACCATTCTCATAGGTATGGATCAGGGCCAAATCACATCAGCCATCTTTGTTGAATTGGCCAAAGCCTTTGATACTGTTGCCCATCATCTTCTCCTCTCTAAGCTCTCAGCAGGTGGACACTCTACCTCAGCCACTAACAAGTTCTGGTCCTGCCTTGTAGGTAGGTCCCAATCAGTTCTCTTTTTTTTTTTTCAAATGTTTAATCAGGAGTGGCACACTAAGCTGAAAACATGTTTACAGGTGTGCGACCTGAGAGCACAGGGAAGTCAAGTGACTTGCTCAGGATCACACAGTATGCAAGTGGGGGCTGTGAGATTCAAACCCAGGTCTCCAGATTTGCAGCTCAGAGCCTTAAACCACTGTGCTATATTGCCTCCCTAAAGTTTGAATTGGTGACTCCCTTTCCCTTCCCCTCCCAGTCTGTACTGGTGTCCCCCAGGGCTCTGTCCTTGGCCCTATTTTATTCTCTGTCTTCCTAAATGATCTTTCTGCTGCTTGCACCTCAGCATCCATTCACATGTATGCTGATGACACAGTCCTATTTGCCTATGGCCAGTCCCCTTCTGAATTGATGACCAGACTTCAGCGGGACTTTGACAATGTCCAGCTCTGGTTCCTTCCACTCAAATAAGCTGGCTCTTAACACCAAAAAAAACAGTCTCAGTGACCTTTGACACAAGGCAAAAGCTCTCTAGGATTGGTAGTGCCCCCTCCTTCTGCACCCTGGACAGGTCCACCATCAAGAATGTACTTTCCTTCAAATACCTCAGGGTCTGATTTGACAACCAACTTAACTTTTCTGAACACATTGATGGTACATGCAAAAAATTACACCCTAAGCTAGGAGTGCTGTACTGCCACTGCAGCTGCATCCCTCTGCTGGCCCGAAGAGTCACTGTTCAGAAAATGATCCTCCCCATTTTCACCTATGGTGATACAGTCTACAGTGTTGCCCCTAAATCCACCCTCTCCAGACTGGACTCTCACTTCTTCTGTCATTTTGCCCTGAACTGTCCACTCTGTACTCATCACTGCACTCTCTATATGTCCCTCTCCTTTCCTTCCCTTGAAGCTAGATGCTTGGCGCACTGCTCCTCTTTTATTGTCAAGTACTAGTTTGGCCCCCTTCCTCCCTTCTGCCCTCTTCCAGCCTTTCCAAAACTCCTATGCCCTTTACATCTCCCACTTCCGCTCCCTTGCGCTCTCCCTAGGACCTCCTCAGCTGGCCAGGCTGCTTTCTCCTACCGACTCCCTAAGTTATGGAACTCCCTCTCTATCCACTCTGCCTCCTCCCGCCTCTGTATCCTCCCTACTGTCTAGCTTCTCCTCCTACACCTGTAACTGCAATTGAACTCTCGTACTTCTACTGCCTTTCCCTACCCCTACTCCCCTCTCCCCAACCTCTCATTCCTAATGCCCTGTCCTCCTAACTCCCTCCCCTCTAGTCATTCACTCCCTCACACCTGCCCCACTGTCCTCCATTTCCTACCACACTCCTCTTCTCCTTTGTTTGTTTGCTTTCCCCCTCCCTATCCCCACCTCTACCCCTTCTTCAATATTGGCCATGAAACTAGTCTTGTGATGGTGTGATCCCACTCATGCCTACCCCTTGTGGGGTTTTCACCTCAGAGGGATGATGGCTTGCCTCTCCTCTAAGCCTGCCCCTCCTTCTCCTATTCTTCTTCTCCCTCCACCTGTTGGGAGTGGCCCATAAGAGGCCAAAGAGGCTGTGTTATTTATTTGATTCCACTGTTTAGGCCATTTTCCCTAAACTGTACATTAGCCGTTGTTCAATGTTATTTAATTGCTGTATAAAGTTTATGTTTTTATTGTTAATCCTTACTCTGTTGTGTTATCAAGTTGTACTTCTCCTGCCCCTTCCCCCCAGGATGCATCTGGAAATGAGTTATTTTAGATCAGTATGCCTTTGCTGGTGAAACTTTTCAAAGAAATAATACCCTCTCTTTTAAATAAATTATTTGTTTGAACTGCATTTCTTGGCTGGGGGTTGCTACTGCTGCCACAGCATCACTTGTTTTGGGGGCAGGACAGTGTGGGCAGGTTATGCACTGTTTCATAGGGGATAATAGCTTTGTGTGTCAACATCCTGGTACCCCATATTGCTACCCCAGGTGTAGTCACTGTGCTACATTTAGGCCCGAATAGCCAGAGTAGCACAACTTTAGGCAACCCTGGCTGGCACCTAAGAGTGTTTGGAGAAGTGAACCCCAAGAGTCCCAGGTGATCTGCTACATTGGAGACACTGCAAACTGTAACTTTGTGGAAAAAAAATGTCCCCCCAAATTTGACAAGTTACTATAGTGCTTTATGAGTTGGAAGACTGGAGCCGAGGGAAGTGCCTGGACCTGAAAGAGGTGATTCTGGTCACGGGAACCCCTGAAGGTATTGACTGGGCCAGCATGTTGGCGGCATTGGACACTTTGGAGTGTTTGGGTAATTTAAAAGTATATGGTGTGAGGTACAACCATACCACCCAGAGCATGACTTCTTTAATTGAGAGGGATTCATAAACTGACGTGTGCAAACTGCCCGCCCATTCAACCCTGAAAGTTTGGAAGGGGTATGGCACCTGTTTGGTGGGGGAGGGGGGTAGTCTGCCTTCTGTTCCCCCTTCCCCACCAATACAGCCAATACATTGGGTGACAAACATCAAGCTATTATTGGCTAATGAAGGAAAGACTGGTAACAAGTGATAACCTGAATCCTTCACCCAGGGGCCCCCGTACCCTTATAGATTTTGAAATTAAATTTCAGTCATTTTTCAGTGCAGAGGAAAAGACTGCCAAGGATGTGAGCGACTTGTTATGGAAAGACAATGGAACACCCCCTGTGCTTCTTGCAAATTCCACCACTGTAGGACAAGGATGGGCAGCCATCCCTGTATCCCTCAATGACATGCCTACAGGAATGTAACATGCTGCACCAGGAATGATAGTTGTGATGAATCTAATGAAGAGCTGTGGCAGAGTTTGTGGGGGTGGATTGACTCAAACTAGAAACCTTACTGCTTTTAAAAGAACTAACAAAGCAAACACAAGATAAAAAACCAATTTTGTATACCTTGTATTCGCAGCTTGAAAACCTTTATTGTCCACAAAGTGCACATGGTGCAGCAAAATCCCACAGCCTCGAGTTCCTGAGCTTAGAAATGGATATACAGAGATCTTGAAAGATGTTCTAGAAAACATCCATACCACACAACCCAGTCCCCCTCCAGCTTCCTAGTCACCTCATGCGTTTCACGCTACTGATGCTTTTTCAAAGGCTTTGACAAAACGCCAGTAGCACGAAGTGTCAGGTGACTGGGAAGCTGGAGGGGGATGGTTTGTGCAGTATGGCTTTCTTAAACAGCCTAGGCTGGTGGAATCACTCATGTCCAAGTGAACAGGACCCAACTGGAGGAAGTGCTGAAAGGGACCATACACTCATAGATGACTGTCTTTTTTTCTTCGGCTGAAAGATCAAAAAGCCATAATATCCAACTTGAAACAGTTACTGAAAGGGGTGTGAGAAGAAGAGTCCCTGGTGGAATGGAGAGAATCTCTGAAAAGGTATACAGGGAAAACCACCCCCCTCTGCCAAAGTACCTAAGATGGATGCCACTGAGCTAAGGGCGAAAATGAAGCAATTGGTGGAGCAAGTAAATGCACTGGAAATGGCACATTAACAGAGAACACAAGTCAACTCCAGGCTTCCAGCTAGAGGACGTGCCCCCCCCAAAAAAAAAATTCTACTGCCCCTCAGCATGGGCCTGTAACCTCACCTCATCCTAGGAACAATGTGTTTTGCTACAGATGTGGGCAGGATGGACACATAGCCTGAAGATGCATTCACCCAGCAACTCCATAGCTTTTGAATCAGAAGTGGAAAGTTAACTGCCCAAGCAGGGAAACAACAGTGGAGCCCCAGTGAAGGAGTGATCTGGGCCTCCGACAGTGCAATGTTCCTCAAAATGTACTGACCCTAAAATCCCCAGAGGGATCAACTTGCCCTCAGAACTACTGGTCCCCAGAGCTGACATTCCAGTCCTCACCAAAGGGAAAGCATGGAAAGCTTTACTTGACAGTAGGTCGCAAGTTACCATCATCCACTATTCTTAATAACAGCCAGTTAAAACACCTGCCTATGATTCCTCTGAAAGATTTTGCCCTGTGGGGCTTAAGCAACACCAGCTAACCCATGATGGTTACAGAATCATACAAACTGAGTTCCCCAGAGCAGACAATGGAGTGCCACACTGGACTGACACCATAGCATTGATACGGCCAAAATCCAACAGCATGAATGACACTTCAGTGCTGACCAGTACCAACCCAATATGTTTTGGAGGCTGGCCCAAAGTGTGTCAAGAGAGATGAGGAGCACAGTGCCTACAGAGTTCACCATTGCAAGCAACTGTAAAAAGACTGAGCCTGAAACCTGAAAGCCAATGATGCAAGAAGAGACCATTGTAGTGATCCACCATGTAGAGTAGACAGCCAGGAGGTGGTCTTACGGCCTGATGGGATGTGCCAAATGATCGGGATTGCAGAGTTCAAGTGCAAGCCTGCAGGACCTACTCTCATTATTGATGTGCCAGCTGACAACAGCCTGCCAGAAGGACTGATGGTCCAAAGAGAAGTGATGCCCCTGCCTGCCACACATCAGGAAAGAAGAGTCACAGTGAGGATGAAGAATGAAATGGAAATAAAACATCATCTTGTGAAGAGGGTGAGTGTTGGCAAATATCTTCCATGTAGCAGTCTTACCAGGGTAGACCCTGAAGTTGCCACAGCCACAGAGATCAACCCTGGACTATTCAAGTTCAGAGACTTGCCAATACCTGACCAGTATCAGTAGAGCCTAAGTAACAAGCTAGCCAAGTGCAAAAAAGTGTTCTCCCTGAATGAATGGGACTTGGGATGTATCAAGGGAGAAGAGCACCACATCTGCCTCCAGGACAACCGACCCTTCCAGGAGAGAGCTCAAAGACTGACCCCTGCTGACATAGTAGACATCAGGCGCCACTTGCAAGAACTACTGGTGGCAGAGACCATCAGAGAGACCTGAAGTCCATATGCATCGCCTATTGTGGTAGCCAGGAAGAAGACAGGTGCAATTTATTTCTTTATTTATTTATTCACTATTTCTCCCTCGCTCTGTCTGGCCCTCCTTCCCATCCATCCTCCCAGTCCCGTCCCCTGACCTCTCCCAGGATGTACCTTCTTCCCCAAGTCCAGCCATGGCTTCTTTCTATGGTGGGGAAGTCCAGACAGGGGAGGAGCCTAGGTTGCCAGGAGTGGGACCTGCAGAGGTCAGCAATCATCCTGCCAGCCAGGGTGTTATTCCTCCCCTTTGTTCCTCCTGTCTTGCTGCCACTCTACCTCCCCCATAGGAACAGCAGCATGTGGGACTACATCCCCTGTGTGAGCATGCTCACATGATACGCAGTGCAGCACATCCCTCTCTCCCCATGTCTCACTCACATTACCACCCATACATCTGCAGGTGGCAGTGCTGCAGCGAGACACGGCACCCTTCCTCCCCAGAAGAGGAAAGCATCCCATAGGGTGCTCGATCCTCTCCCTCCCTGGCTGACCCCCGACTACCCGATGACCAGAGTCCTCTACCAAACACAGGTCACTGGCGTGGCTGGAATTAATGCGGAAAGCGCCTTAGCCCTCCATGCCACTGGGCCGGTGCAATTTTTATGGGCATCAACTACTGCACATTCAATAAGAAGATGGTGCCAGACCAATATATGGCACTCAGAGTCGAAGATGCCCTGGCAAGCTAGATGGGAAGCAAGTGGTTCTCCATGCTAGATCTCTGAAATGGCTATCACCAAATTCCCAAATGAAAAGACCTCATTTATCTGCCCCCTGGGGTTCTACCAGTTTGAGAGGATGACCAAAGGTATATCTGTGGCCCCTGCCAATTTTCAGAGGTAGCGGAGACAGTGGTGAGGAATATGAACCTGCTGGAGGTGTTGGTGTACCCAGATGATCTGGTAGTGTTCGGCAGGACACTAGAGGAGTACAAAACCTGACTCGTGAAAGTGCGTGACAGATTGGAAGACTTTGGTTTAAAAGTTTCCATTGACAAATTCCAGTTTTGTCAGCTATCAGTTAAATATGTGGGACACATTGTTTCTGCAAATGGTGTACAGACCGACCATGCAAAAGTAGAGGCACTCACCACTTGTTCTAGACCACACAACCTAAAGTCACTACAGTCATTTCTTGAACTCTGCTACTACTACAAGTGGTTTGCAAATGGCTACTTCATTATTGTCTGCCCTTTGAATGACCTCACCCAGGGGGGTACCCATCTACCCACAAAAATAAAGCCCGCACTAGAGGAGCAATCCTCACACTGAGTACTGGAAAGTAAACAAGCCTTTTGGCGCCAGGTAGAATGAATAGTGTGAACTGACATTTAAAGAAATAATCAAACATCTGAGTGAGGTGCCCATGCTCTAATTTGTTGATTCTACCCAACTATGCATCCTGTACACCAACACCAGCTTAGGTACCTTAGGAAATGTTCTGTACCAAAAGCACCCAGATGTACTTCGTCCAGATGCTATTGCCAGCCGGAAGGTTGAACCCTTCTGACAAGCACTACCCTGTGCACAAACTGGAATTTCTGGCGCTGAAACGGGCTGTCACCAAAAAGTTCTATTATTACCTGTATGGATACCAGTTCACAGAGAGAACAAACAAAAATCCTCTCACTTACATAAATACAGCTACCATGCTGGATGTGGCAGAACACCAGTGACTTTCAACTTCATCCAACTACAATTACAGTCTGGAATACTGCAGTGGCCAAAGCAGCACTGGTGCCAACTCCTTATCCTGGCACCCACACCCTGATCAGCCAAATCTAAGTACTTCAATTCCAAGTGTAGCAGTACAGGTCTTGTGTTGGAAATTTAAGACAACAGATCATGTCACTCCTGCCAATCTACACCAAGCAATCGACATGCTCAGAAGGCCTAATGGCGGTGCTGGACCTCTCAGGAATTCCAGGGGATAGCATTGACCCAGGGCCTCTTGTGTCAGCCTATAATAAGGCTGTTACTGAGGCACTGGATACCATTGCTCCTTCTCATGTTTGCCTTCTTACCTCTCATCCAGGTGCCCCATGGTTTAATGGAGAGATCCATGAATTAAAGAGGTTGGGGCAAAAGTTGGAAAGACACTGGCAGAAATCTCGTCTGGAGGTGGACAGACTTAGATTGATGGACCATGATGATGTCTATCAATCAGCCATTTCCCATAAGAAGGCAGAATTCCAGTCCAGGGAAATTGCTACAGCAAAGAACAGACCAGTCCAGCTCTTCCAGACTGTGGACAGACTGTGCAATCCAGCCTGTCTTCACTCTGGTCGAGCATTGTCACAAAAACAGTGTGAGGAGTTTGTGCAGTTCTTTTCTGATAAGGTGTCCACCATCAGAAATGAGATCAGCCAGTGCCTTTCCATTGGTCCTAGCTTTAATCAACCGGGTAGTACTAATACCCAGTTGACCTGGTCCACCTTTAGCCAACCAGAAGTCGTGGATATAGTGAGGATCATCCAGACTCTGCGGCCAACTTACTGTAGTTTGGACCCGGGCCCTACACGCCTACTAGTGGGGTGTGTAACAGACATCAGCCCGGTCCTTGCTGGGATAGTGGAAGTTTCACTGGAGAGAAGGATCTTTCCAGATCCCTTAAAGGAGGCAGTAGTTCGCCCCCTTTTAAAAAAAAACTCCCTTGACCCAGACTGCCCAGCTAACTACAGACCAATCTTGAACTTGCCTTTTGTTGGGAAAGTTATCGAGAAGGTGGTAGCACTGCATCTGGAGGATCATTTGAGCAACCACAATATTTACGACCCTCTCCAGTCTGGCTTCATAAAAATCATAGCACTGAAACGGCCCTGGTGAGGGTACCTTAATGACCTCCTGATGGCGAGAGATCGGAGAGCCCATTCGATCTTGGTTCTCCTTGATCTCTCAGCAGCATTTGACACTGTGGATCATGGGGTGCTGCTCGAGCACCTGTGGTTTTTCTGTGGACTGAGAGGGGCAGTCCACAATTGGTTTAAGTCCTTCCTTGAGGGTAGGTCTCAGAGAGTGGTATCAGGAATTTATTCCTCTACCCCTCATGGACTGCCCTGCGGGGTTCCACAGGGCTTGGTGCTGTCCCCCATGTTATTTGCAGTGTATTTGCTTCCATCAGGGGACATTAAAAGGTGGTACAGATTGAATTTTCATTGCTATGCTGATGAATCTCAACTGTACATGTCCTTAGTACCCGATCAGGAATTAGATTCCGTTGCGGTGTTTAATAACTGCCTACTGGAGATTCAGGGCTGGATGAGTGCCAGTTGGCTTCAGTTGGACTCAGAAAAAACTAAGGTATTGGTTGTGGACCCTGGTTATAGGATAATAGGGACATGGACGGGAAAACCATCAGGATTAAGTATTGGTGGGATCCCGCTTATTGCCTCTGGCCAGGTGCGGAATCTGGGCATTGTTTTTGATGAAGGCCTGACCCTGAGGGAGCAGGTTTCAGCTGTAGTCAAATCTTCCTACTACCATCTTAGGAACATAGCCTGGGTGAAGCTCCTGGTTCCGCCTGAAGATCTTCTGACCTTGGTCCACGCCTTTGTCACCAGTCGCCTTGATTATTGCTATGCCCTCTACCAAGAGCTATCAGGGGTAGATATCCAACGATTGCAACTAGTGCAGAACGCGATGGCCAGGTTGCTGACTGGAGCCCCTAGGTCTAGTCATATTACACCTGTGCTGTGTGATTTGCACTGGTTGCCAGTACAGTGACGGATTACCTTCAAGGTCGCTTTGCTGACCTATAAGGCCCTACACGAGCAGGGTCCCTACTACCTGAAAGAGCTCCTGCATCCTTACTGTCCCTCCCACTTACTCCGTTCCTCTAGTGAGGGACTGCTAGAGATTCCCAGGGTATCCCTTAAAACATCGGGAGGAAGATCTTTTGCCTTTATGGCTCCTACCCTGTAGAATTCTTTTACCTCCCCAGATACGAGATAGCCAGACCATAGAAGGTTTTAAAAATTGTTTGAAGACATATTTGTTTAACCAGGCCTTCTCAGGAGCATATTCAACATATTGAATACAGGAACTCAACATATTGAGTTTGAATTTATATGGATGTTTTTTAATATGTTTTATATGTTTTATTATGTGTGGTGAATTTTTAAGATTATAAGTGTAAAGGCGCCCTGAGCTTTGAAAGGGCACTTTATATAAATAAAAACTTGCTTGCTTGCTTGCTGGGGCCCTCTCCAGATGCCATTCCAACTATATATCTCAATTCCGCTGGTTTTGACCTTTCATCTTTGCCCCAGCCTAGCCATCCTGAACTCAAATAAGCCCAACTGGAAGACTATGTGTTATGTGGTGTGGCACACACCCTAGAGAAGGGGTGGGATGCAAGTCAGGTACAAATACTCACCCAGATATTGCCCTGTTATTGCGAGTGCAAAACAAATTGTCTTTAAAGATGCTCTGCTCATAAGAACAGTTCATGACAATTCACACCATGAGTTACCTCATCAACAGCTGGTCTGAACATGGAAGTACCAAAAAGCCATCATCCGATCCCTACATGATAACATGGGTCACTAAGGAGTTGACCAAACTCTTGACTTGATGCAGGCCCATTTCTATTGGCCCAAAATAGCAACAGAGGTGAATCGGCATTGCAAGAACTGTCTCAGGTGCATCAAGAGAAAAACTTTTCAAAATGAGCAGCACCCTTAGTCAACATCAAAGTGAGTGGGCTACTCGAATTAGACTGTATGGACTTTCTCTCACCCTTGGTGTTGGAGGAATTGGCAATTGATCCACCTGAAAACCCAATTTGGGACAGTGACATGGAGTTGGAATTGAAGGAAAAAAATCCCAGAGACTGACATAATCCCTGTCATTCCTGACACTGCCCTTGTGATCAATATGGAGCTGAAAGAGGAAAGTGATCGCCCTATGCATGAGGAAGAAACAGTGTTACCTCGCAAGTCTGAACGTGAGCCTAAAAATATCATCACGCTCTCATATGACACCTTTGGTGCCTCCTCTAATACCCCTATCCTTGTGGTTCATAAGCATATTGCCCCTGTTGAATAACCTCAATGTGCTGGACACAGGTTCAGGTGATAAAATGTAATTGTATGCCAGCTGAATGCTATGGATAGACAGGCACAGATTGTGTTGCCAGAAATGTACACAATGTAAATATGTATAAATGCACTTAGTAGTTAGACATCAGGTGTTAGATGGAACTGTATATATTGTTGATATGAAGGCTCATGCCACTGTCAGTGGACTTTTGAACATTATGGCCGTGAATCTGGCAGGGAGAGTGTGTAAGTCCCCCCCCCAATCTGGGGCTTACCTTCTGCCTCTTTCAGCCCCAGGATATCTCTCTTCACCCTCTGGTCACCCTAGACTGCAGAAAGGGGGTCCAGCATTGCAGCCTCCATCGTCATCATAGAGTCCCAGGTGGGACTCAAGCTCAGGCTCCAGTCCAACCCCCATGTGACTGTAGCTGCACTGCTGACCTGTGATCTCAGCCCTCAGGACTGCTTAGTGGGGTAAGAGAGTGTCATTCAGGTGCAGGCAAGGTGATTGCCTGACCCCAAGACAATCAGCAGGTCAGGGAACAGGAAAGGTTATGGCCCCACTGTCAGCGCTGCTGAACATGCACAGCAGCAATAAAAACAGAGTTGGTACTCCGAGGCAGCAATCAGACTGTGCGCCTGAATCTAGTAAGGGTCCTGACTCCAGGGAAGACAGCGGAGAAAGGACCAAAATAGCACCATCAGGTGCCAGGAAAAGTATTTCCCGGCTCTAGGGCAGGCAGCAGGGCTGGGAACTGAAGAAGTACAGCGCACATGAGCCCACACCCATGGGGAGAGTAGCTCAAAGGCCATATCCTGCAACAGAGCCCCTGACCCAAGAACAGGCAGTGCCCAAATAAATAGACAGCTCCCTAGCACCAGGACAGGCAGCAGGGCTGGGTGTCGTCGAGGCACAGTTCAGGAAGCATAAGAAAACTAGGAGCAGTTTCGAAATTTGCAAATAGCATTTTATTATGAACAGCAAAATAAAAAATAAAAATTGTTCAGTATAACTATTTGCAATGGCAGTACAAACATAGAAAGCAGAGTCCTTCTAAGTTTTTCTTCATTTCCAATCTTAGTCTCTCAATCTCTGTCTCTCCCTTTTGCAAAACATTGCAGCTCTTTTTATAAAAAGTCTCTGCAGGGAGCTCGTTAAGAAAACATTCTGCTTCTCTCACCGTGTTCTTGTCAGTTTCAGCAGGTGCATCAAAACAGTACATTGTGACCAAGAACTGACCTCTTGTTGATAGCTCTGGAATACAAAAAGGGGCCCCTTTTTGACAGTTTACAGTTTACAGTTTAACTGTTCCGCAACAGTTTGGGTTTTACAGTGCATTTTACCTGTAACAGTTAAAGCAGTTAAAGCATGCCTCCTTCCAAGACCAACCAACTGAGAAGGCCACCAGCCTCTTTAACTCCCTGAATTCCACATCATTTCAACAGTATAACTATATACAGTTTTAAACAAAGTGATCCCAGTATCAGTGACATTTCCACATAAAGATTCATATATATTTTTTATAACTGCAGATGTGCAAGGGGGAAGAAAAGACAGAAATAACAAGGGAAGGCAGAGAGATAGCGAGAGTTGGAGAACTGTGAAACTGTTGGAGTGATCAGTTCCTAGGTATCACAAGAAAATTTGGTTGCACAGCCAGACAGAGAAGAGATAGAAAAGGAGAGGATAGAACAGATCCTTGTGCTTAAACTCTTTCTGCATAACAAATTGGGCAGGGCCTTATTCAACCCTGTCACACTGGGACAACATCAAAGCAACATCCAGGGCTCAGGATAAAGCAGCAACAAGCTGCTGAAGACTGCCACAGCACAACACCAGAATGTAAACAAACATGGTGGCACCCATGTCTTCTCCTCAGCCATCTGACTCCAGAAAAAGATTTCTGGGAAAGGAACGGAGGTCAGTGCACAAAAAGATCATGAATTTTGGTCAGTCAGGAGCCTGCATTGCTTTCCAGCCTGAATGCAAGTCAAGAAAAGCTCAGTCAACATTCTAAAGATTGCTGCCTGGGAGACTGACTGAGCATTAGGGTGTCGAGTTTCATCCAAGCACACAAATAGGTACTGCTCTGGATATGGATGCAGAACACAGTAAACCAAAATGGAACCAAAACAACAAACTGGGCTGAGAACTGCCTTACCAGAAAAAAGTCATACGCTGACCACGAAGTAAAGTTCACAGATTACTTTTATTAAAGTACAAGTGGTGTGCAAGACTGAGGACTAGCTTCCCAATATTTTGCACATAATCCAGGTGCTTAATCATGGGAATCACCTAATCCAGGTGGTTAACCATGGGATTCCGTCACGTTTCAACCTGTATAAAAGGGGCTACTCCCAAGAATCTGGGCCAGTTCTGCCAGAGTGACAGAGAGATAGGAGCTGTGAGCTATAAGCTTGGTGAGCTACTGTCTGCCAGGCACTGGAGGCCTGGCAGGCTAAAGAAGTCTAGGACCCCAGCACAACTAACTCCTTTGTGAAGAAATCAACAGTTTTTATCAGAACTGCCAGTTTGAAGGCAAGGAGTGGAGCTGGGGTTTTCCTGCCCCACCAGTGACTTTCCCCTCTGGAGGATGAGCTCCTTCAAAGACCAACCAACTGAGAAGGCCACTGCCTGCTTCAGGGTCTCTGGAACCCCTGTACCTACAGCACTAGACCAACTGAGAGAGAACCTAGACCAGTAAGTGAACGCCAGATGACCCTAGGGAACCTGCTCTCCAAATGGAAGCACGTCCACCAGTTTCACTTGTTCTACCCTGAGACACCAGAGGTATCTATGAAGTCACAAAACTGTGGATAACCATTGAGATTTCAGCATCACAACAGGGGAAAATTGTGATTGTGCTAGATATGAGGAAGAAGCCCTGGGTGGAACTTTGCTGTTTTGATAAGCACAGGCAGAAGACCCATGGAGGCCATTCAGCCACCAATTTGTGTGTGGATTACAAAAAGGGGCCCCTTTTTGACAGTTTACAGTTTAACTGTTCAGCAACAGTTTGGGTTTTCAGTGCATTTTACCTGCAACAGTTAAAGCATGCCACCGAGCTCTCACCCTGCTAGCAGCAACTACATCATCAGTGAGGTACACACTGCAACTAGAAAATAGCTCAAATTGCTCTGACATAGAACAGAATATATTGAGAACAGTATAAGGATGGCCAGTCTGCATTTGCTGGGAGTACACGAGGCACATGAAGGATCGGATTTAGCTACTGTTATAGCGACTTTGATAAAAACGTTGTTGAACATGGGCATTTCAGGATAAGTGCTAAAAATTTACTGAATTACCCCTAACAGATGACCAGACTTGATGGACCAACCCCGAACTATCCTGGTGGCAAACAGCAGTCCCCACATCAGGGATTTGGTGCTGATGGCTGCTAAATATGATGGACATATGGTGATTGAGGATGGCACCCAAATATACTGTTTTCTCAACATCAGCTTTGTGACCCGCCAGTGGCACAAGGCCTTTCATGTGGTTTAGTTGGGCTAGTGCATGCTAGGGATCTCCCATGCTCTCCAGTTCCCCACCCATCTCTGCATTTCCTACGTGGGCAAACATTCATCTACTCTGATCCAGGGGAAGATGGCAAATAGCTGGAAGCCATAAAAGCAAAGTTTGCATGCCAGCAAGCAGAACAAGAATCTGAGGAAGGAGAGTGAGAAACCCATGATGTGGTGAGAGTACACACTCTGCTAAACACTGGTGATCTGTCCAGCTGAACTGGTTTATTTTGGAATGACTATACAAAGTACAGGCCTCATGTTATTGCTATGTTTAAATGATGCACGTGTGATGGGATGGGTTAAGTACCCTGGCAAAAGCAGATTTGGTATGTCAGTGGGGCTACCAGGTTGGGACAGAAGAAATCGCAATGGTCTTAAAATGGCAGATGCCACGAAGTGACCAGGCTAAATTCAAGCATGGCTCTTGCTCCCTGTGAACCTCAAGTGCAAACACTGAGTCCTGCTTAAAATATTGTTTTATCCTGAGCCTGATCACAGTTTTGCATAAAGTCAGCATTATAAACAGATTTGCTTGTTCAACTTCTGTAGTTGCCATTGACAGCTTTACACTGTTTTCATGATGCTAATGAATTTACAATTCTATGTGTTGTTGAGAACTCCATTACATATCATAGAAATATAGTTTACAGTTCTTGCGGGCAGTGGTAGCAAGAGCGACTTCTGTATTTCTTTGACATTTAAAGCATTCAGGTGGGCACAGGGCAATAAGGCTGTGCATTTGCAGGATTTGTGTTGTGTTATAACACAAGGGCTTCATTTTCAGACATTAATATTTAGTAATGGATCCATGTTCAGTGCTGTATGGTGTATTAAAGGGATCAGCCATATGAATTTTTTTTAAACTGCACCACATACAGTATGTACCCATATACCTCCTATATCACCTTAACCTCTCTTTCTCCTTATCCTGTGCCCCAGACTCTTAGAAGATGGCAACTGTCATTCCCCTTCCCAAAGGGGGTGATCTCTCTTCCCCTAGCAACTTCCATCCTATCTTTCTCATTCCCACTTTAGCTAAGCTCCAGGAGCTTCTAGTCCTTTCTCCACTCTCCCATTTTCTTGATTCAGCCTCCTTTTTTACATCTTTCCGGTCTGGCTTTAGGAAGGTTCATTCCACAACCACCTCTCTCCTCCAACTCACTGATGCTATCCTTTCTGGTATGGATCAGGGCCTTGTCACCTCAGCTGTTTTTGTCGATTTAACCAAAGCTTTTGACACTGTAGCCCACCATATTCTCCTGGAAAAGCTTAAGGCAGCTGGACTCTGTTTCTTCGGTTGAGTAGTTCCGCTCCTACCTTGAGGGCAGATCACAAGCTGTCCATATTGGAGACAACCATTCTTTCCCATTCCCTGTCAGCTCAGGCATCCCTCAAGGGTCTGTCTTGGGCCCAATTATTTTCTCTATTTTTCCAAATGACCTCCCCAAGACTCCTCTGTGTCAATTCATATGCATGCAGATTATATGGTTCTTTTTTCCTCTGGCTCCTGGGCCCCTGATCTTATGAACCAACTCCAACTGGACTTCAGCAACATCCAGCACTGGTTCCAAGCTAATCAGTTATCCCTCAATGCCAAGAAAACAGTCTATGACTTGACTTGACTATGACTTTTGGCACCAGGCAGAGACTTGTCAGAGTCCTTCCACTTCCTTCCTTTCATATTCTTGCAATTATTGAAGATGTCACTTCCTTCAATTACCTCGGGGTACGGTTAGATCACCATCGAGATGTCTCTGTTCACATGGATGCTATTTACAAGAAGTTTCACCCCAAGCTTGGGGCACTTTACAGAAATAAGAGAAGCATTCCACTTCCTGTTCACAGAGAAATCCTCACTAAGATGATTTTGCCCATTTGTGACTACAGAGATATTGTTTATAGTGCTGCTCCAAATTTCACATTAGCTGACTGGACCCTCTCTTTCACTTCTCCTATCACTTTGCTCTTGATAAACCCATGCATACTCATTTCTGTACCTTATATTCTTTCCTCTCCCTCCTCTCTCTTGATGTCTGCTGTTTCAACCACTGTGTAAAACAGAAAAGATTGCACTCACAGAGAGAAACCCCACACAGGAAAAACTTAAAAGTTAATTTATTTGAGCTCAAAGTACAAGACGCCGTATGGCAGCCCCAGCACTTCAACCATTAGGTCTTCCTTGGGTGATGTGTCATGGCAAGGGTTTGAACCCCTTTTAAACTAATGACATAAACAATCACATGATTAATGCTTGTAACACTCAAAAAATAAGAAAAACATAAACTATAATCAACAAATTTAAATTACTTTATGTGTACAAAGTATTCATTATAAATTTCTTAATTTGTAGAGAAAACCTTCACTTTAAAGGAAATATTACATAGAAAGTAAAAGTGTTCCTTTCTACTATTTTCATTTGTTAACCTGTTCTATGTTGGGTTACATAATATTATTTCATTTATATTCATATTTCCTTTACATTAACCCAAAACAGCAAAAATGTTCACATAATTCTTTTACAATCATTTGTTCATATTCGATTTGTTAAGGGTAAATGTACGCGAGGTTCAGAGACTGCTCTTCTGAGGTATTTTAACATTTTTATTCCCCCGGTGGTTGCACTTAAAAGTGCACTCTCCCTTCCCCAGTAGACTTTCCATCACTAGTAAATCATAGGTTCAACTGTTCATTTAGGTAGGGTCATTTTCTCACAATCTGGCCAAACATAAAAATGGGAGAAGGTCAGTCGGGGGTGGGGGGGAGCAGATTGAAACAATGTATATTGAGAAACATCAATGTAACTGACTGGAGGAGTTCAGATACATTGTTTATCAGGCAATTCGAGAAGACTAAATTAATAAACAGCTGGATCAATAGAACTTCTAAAGGAAAATAGTAGTGGAGGATTAGTTTTGTGACAATTTAAGTGCTACCTTATAGTCAAATGCATTGCTTGAGGAAACCTTATGGAGTTAAGTCCAAACATTAACACAATCATTCAAAAGTCCAGAAAGTTGCTGAATATTGTCCAAATGTTAAACCATGTCCTATTTGTTAAAGGCTGCAAGAGACAGAACAAAAACAGATTAACTAAGGTATCACAGATCTAAATCAATTTCGATGTCAGGTATTAGATCTTACAACACATTTGTCCTATCTATCTTTCAGAAATGGTTTGTAATCAGTTTCTTCAGTCATGCCGTTTGGATTGAGTTCTCATAGAGTCGAAATACAGTGACTTTCTTTTTTCAGTAATAAATTCAAATGATCACCTCCCCTTAAAAGATGCGGGACACATTCCAATGCTGTAAATTCCAATCCTGCTAGATTTGAATGGTGAGCTACTGCAAATTGGGTCCCAATCACATTGGTGTAGTTTTTATTATTAACCACAGCCCTAATATGCACCTGGATCCTTGTTTTCAACATTACTGTGTTCATGCCTACATATTGCATGCCACAAGTACACCAGACAACATATACTATGTAGGTACTTCTACATGTCATGAATTGCCTGATTTTGATAGCGTTGTTATGTTCATGGGGGTGGACATAAACATTCCCTATGGAGGCATTTTTGTAATTGCCGCATTTGTGGAATCCTTCCAGTCTATGTGGCAATCAGTTTCTAGCTGTGTGTTCATCAGGTTGTGACCTCTTAAAGTGGCTACTGGTGAGAAGGTCACCTAGGTTCTTATCTTTCCTGAAAGTGACACAGGGTTTTAGGCCAACTAAGTGGGTGAGTGTTTCATCGCTCATTAGTAATGTCCAAAATTTGTGTACTGCTCCCCCTATCTCTCTTGCCACTGGGCTGTAATCAATACAAAAAGTACAAGGTATATCTCCAATAGTATTTCTATCTTTATGGACTATTAGTGTGTCCCTGTCCTGCACTCTCACCTTTTCTAAGACCTGAAGTAGATTTTGCAACCATAGCAAACATAGCCCCTTGCTATTAATCTATCAGTCAGTTCTCTAGCTTGTTGCTCAGATACTGTTTCCTTTGTGCAGTTTCTGCAGATTTGTAAGTATTGTGCATAGAGGAAACAGTTTGCAGGCTGTTTTTTGGGTGGGAGCTGTTATTGTGCAGAATGCTATTCTCAGCTGTTGCTTTTCTGAACCCCTTACTTGAAATGGATAGGTCATCATGAGCAATGAGGGTAACATCAAGGAAATCAAGCTCTGTCTCTTTTAGTACATGGGTGAAATTCAAATTATAGTCATTCGTATTTACTTATCCTATATAACTGAGTATTCCTCCATGTCACCATCCCATATGCACAAAATATTGCCAATAAACCTAAACCAACAAACAATATTCTAATGAAAAACATTATTTTGAGCATTATATATGTGTCTGTTTTCCCAGTGTCCCATATAAAGATTGGCATATGAAGGGGAAAATGCAACCCCATTGCTGTTCCAAATCACTGCAAGAAAAATAGTGTATCAAAAGTAAAATAATTTCTGATTAAGGCAAATTCAGGTCCTCCCATGATAGATGATATAAGGACACCTTTCTATTCCATTAAGAAACTTTTTAACTGCAGAAACATCTTTTTCATGCAGTATGCTTGTGTAGAGACTAAGTAACATTTATTGTGGCCCACTTATAGCCAGATTTCCACCTGAATCCCTGTAGTTTAGAAACATAGAAACACAGAAGTTGATAGTAGATAAGGACCGTAAAGCCCATCCAGTCTGCCCATTTTTTCTACCTAATGTATGTGCCATAGGCCTGTACTCTGTCAATGGCCTATCTAGTCATACTCATCTTTATTGCTCCCTTATGCCTATCCCATGCCTGTTTGAAGCCCTGCACTATATTCATATCCACCACTTCCTGAGGTAGGCAATTCCATGCAGCCACCACCCTTTCTGTGAAAAAGAACTTCCTCACATCACCCCTTAATCAGCTTCCCTCTAATCTCATGCTGTGTCCTCTTGTCCTGTTATTTTTCTTATATTGAAACATGTTAGACTCTTTCACCTTGTTAATGCCCTTAAGATGTTTGAATGTTTCAATCATATCACCCCTCTCCCTCCTTTGCTTTAGGATACACATATTGAGTTCAGTTAATCTGTCCTCATATGTTTTCTGATGCAGTCCCTGCACCATTTTGGTTGCCCTTCTCTGGACTGCCTCCATTTTGTTTATGTCCTTGTGCAGGTGCAGCCTCTAGTACTGCACACAGTACTTCAGATGAGGCCTAACCAGTGTCTTGTAAAGAGGGATTATTACTTCCCTCTTACAGCTTGCGATACCCCTACTAATACACCCCAACATCCCTCTAGCTTTACTTACTGCTTTAGTGGTCTGCTTGGATGATTTCAGGTTATCGGTGATGATGATGCCCAAGTCTCTTTCTTCCATTGTGATTGCCAACAAATCCCCTCCCATCCTATAGGTGGCTTCAGGATTTCTCTTCCCTATGTGCATGATCTTGCACTTCTTTGCATTTGTACAGCAAATCCATGGTATCACGGATGTGGGATTCAAAGTTAAAAACACTTGGCTGTAGGACGTGATCCAAATAGATGGAAAGATTTTGTGTTAGTGAACCCACCCCCGATATAATGGATCTTCCCAGGGGATTATTAGGGTCCTTGTGGACCTTTGGGAGAATATAAAAAGTGGGCACAATCAGATACTCTGTTTTTAAAAATCCTGTCTCTTCTGTTGAAATAATGCCCCATTCCAATCCCTGGTTCACAAAACAAAACAATTTCCTCTGAAAAGTTGAAGTTGGATTACTTCCTAGTTTTTTATAATCCCAACAATTAATTTACTTTTTAAATATAAAACATTTCTGTCATTAATATGATCTTGCTCCCTTTGTTGGAGGGTCACTCCTTGGACCTGGTGTTCCTCCTGGGGATGGAGGCCGATGACTTGGTGGTGGAACCAGTTGGATGGTCAGACCATCACTCTATCAGGTTCAGTTTTTTGGATCCCCCTTGAGACCAGTCCCTTTGGAAATGGTCCAGTACTGCCCTTTGAGGGGTGTAACCCAAGAGGATCTGTTGGCAGTGCTGGACCTATCGAGTTGGCCATTGGAATGCTTGGATCCAGGAGATTGAGTGACGCGCTATAATAGGGCGATACTGGAGGCCCTGAATTCCATAGTGCCTGTCCGAGTTCACCCCCTTCCTCTTCATCCTCAGTCCCCTTGGCTTGATGGGACCTTGAGGGAGTAGAGGAGAGTGAGGCAAAGGTTGGAACATCGGTGGCATAAATCCGGCCTGGAGGAGGACAGACTTAGGTTGATCACTCATTATTTGGACTATCAATCAGAAATCTCCCATAAGAAGGCAGAGTTCCAGTCCATGGAGATTACTGCAGCAAGAAATCGACCGGCTCAGCTCTTTCAGACCATGGACAGACTATGCAATCCAGTCTGTCTTCGGGGCCGGAGAGCCTTTTCACAAGATAAGTGTGAGGAGTTTGCTCAATTATTTGCAGATAAGGTGTCCACCATTGGGTCGGAGATCTGTTCAGCTCATTCAAATGAGTACGGCAGTGGTCAATGCGAGGGCACAGACACCTGGTCTGTCCGGATAGTTTTTGACTGGCCAGTGAATGTGGATATCATGAAGATTGTTCGGGGCTTGCGACCGACTTACCATAGTTTGGATCCAGGTCCAACACACCTCCTGGTGGGGTCATTTCTAGTGTTTCTTCATGGTGGCTGAGCTGAGCCAGCCTGTGTACCAGTACTAATTGCGTTTGTTGGTATTTATTTTATGCTTTAGTTTTATTTATTGTTACTTTTTATTTGTTTAGGTTAATAGACTAGTTAGGGTGGAAGAAGTGAGATAGACTAGCACAAGAGACGTTTGTTACGGTTTTTCGCCAAGAACCTGTGGGTTTTTTGGTTTTTCAGCATTTCTAACCTTTTAATTTTATTGCGAGCCCCAGCTCCTCTCTGACTACAGTGTAGCAGATTGTGAAGTCGGGGAGTTGCAAGGAGGTGCCCTGCTCATTTCAAAACTGTGTGGGAGAACCGCTAAAGTTGCTTGGGTATTCCATATCCGATCCGATAACGCTACCACTCCCCCCCAACCACTTTAGGGGGGTTTTGGTTTTTACCTGACCGCAGTGTGGCAGACTGTGTAGTTGGGTAGTAGCGGGGAGGATTTTGCGTTTTCTTTCTCTTCGGCAGCACTTATTTCTGCTTGGATGTGCTGTCTTCTCCCTTTCAAGAAGAGAAACTCTGGATGAGGTTTTTTAATGGAGCTGGAAGTCTGACTCATGCTGTGTGGGGATTTGAGAATACTATTGGAGGAACCAAATGTTGAATTACATGGATATTGTTGAACTGTAGCCCAAATTGCTGCTGGTGCAGTGGTCTCCTTAATTTGTGCTGGGGGGTCTGGGGCTGAGTTTTGCTGCGGCTTGGGGGATCTGAGTTGTGGACTGGCCGGGGAGTTGGCCGGTGGGCTCAGGGTTCTCTTTGGCTCCCCAGGGGGTCTACTGGTAAGTGGATCCCGGTGGTGATTCCTTTTTGTCGCTGTGAATATTTTCGGTTTGGGCCCCAGTACAAAGGTTTCCTTTTATGCCTGTTTGTGGTTGTGGTCAATTCTTTTGGGCGCTCTGTGTGGATTTTGCCTTGGAAGGAGTAATTTAGTCGACGGTTACCTGTGCTCTACAAACATCAAATACGGTCAGATGATTTATTTTTATTCTATTTCTGGTGACTTGGACTATTTCTCTGATTTCTACAAGCAGTAAGAGTGCTTATGTTTTGTTTGTTTTCCAAGCAGTGAGAGGGCTTGGATACTTGCATTGAATTTGGATTTTGGATGTCTTCTGGAATAATTTATATTTAGCTGACTTTTAATCCTGTGGACCAATCCGTCCGTGTCCTGGCTTCTTGAAGACTCTTTATTTGGACATTTAAGGTGGTGAGAGGACCTTGTGTCCATTAGTTTAAGTTGGATTGTATCCTCTCCCTGGGTCGTGAGAGGACTGGGGGGAGGAGACTTGTTATTTATCTTTTTGCTTAAAGTTTAAATTGTTTTGAGTTATTATTATGTTTATCTTGCAGTGAGAGTGCTAAGGTATTTTTTCTTTTTTCCCCTCTCTACTTGGCTGTGAGAGAGCTAAGGGGGGGTAACTAATTTTAATTTTTTTAGTTGTAGGGGTGGTGAGAGTTTCCCTTACATTTATTTATATTTATTATATTTTATTGTGTATTTTATTTTGTTTTTTGTTTTTATTTATTTTATTTTATTCTATTTTATTTGTGGGTCTTCAGTCCAGTCCAGATTCAAATTTTTTCTGTGAGGTTGGGTTTTTTGTTTATTTGTTTTTTGTTTATCTATGCTGGATATGTTTAGGGATTATTTGATTAATTTTATATTGTTAAGATTGATTATTTTGTGTTGGGTGTTTATTTTTTTGTTTAAGCAGTGACACGTGCTGGCCTTTAGTCTCCACGGTGGTGCGCTATTCATCCTCCTCTCTTCATGCCCTCTGCCATTTTTATACTCCTCCCCTACAATTCGACACCTACCAGTGCTGCAGAGCATATGGGATTATTCGTAGGAGAGTTAAGAGGGTGGGGGTATGTGAACAAGAGAGGATGAATGAGTGGGGCCATCATATTGGGGTTATTAAGTCCATAAGGCACCCTGGGGTGAAATGGAATCCAGACCGGGGTTTACCATATCTGGTGCCCATACCCAAGGGCACTACTGAATTTAGTAGGCAGATAGGCCTGACAACCTCCGAGGTTTGTCCAACTCGGGTGGTGTTATGCAATGACAGATCCGTCAGGAATAAGACCGCCATTATTGCCGATCTTGTTGGCTTGGCTGACCTGGCTTGCATCAGCTAGACCTGGTTGGATGAAAATTCAGGCCCCATAGTGGAGGCCATGACACTGGCTGGGTACTCGGTGATACACCGTTCGATATTGGACAGCAGGGGAGGGGGGGGTTGCAGTCTGTTTCAAGACTGAATTGGGCCTCACGAATGTATTAGAAGGTGAGACTGAGTCCTTCGAGTGCACAGTTGTAGCAGGTGTAGGTGTTCGAATCACTCTCATCTACCATCCACCCGGAGATGGGAAACGCTTCTTACAGAAAGTAGCAGACTTCCTCGTCGACATGTCGTTTGAGTCACCCAGATTGATGGTTCTGGGTGACTTCAACACCTGGGTCGACGATGAACTCTCACAATTTGATAATTACTTCCTCCAATTAAAGTCGTCTTTGGGCCTTACACAGGTAGTTTCCACTGCTATGCATAAATCTGGACAGTCTTTGGATTTAGTCTTCCTTCTAGGGATTGATGCATCCGACATGAGGGTGGAATCAGTTGCCTGGTCTGGCCACTACACCGTGAGGTTAAATATTTGCACTCCCCCCTTAGAAGGCCTTCCCCTGTGGAGATGGTCAGGTACTGCCCATTATGGAATATTACTTCACAAGGCCTTGCGGCGGTCCTTGACCTATCATCCCTGGTGTTGGTGAGCAGTAATTCAGAGATGCTGGTGTCAGCCTATAATGAGACTGTTATGGCTGCCCTGGATCTTATTGCTCCTGTTCGTGAGTGCCCCCTTATCCCTTCACCCCAGGACCCCTTGGTTTAAGGGGACACTGAGGGAGATGCGGAGACAGGGGCAAAGGTTAGAGCGTTGTTGGCGCAAGTCCACCCTTGAAGCCAACCACCTTAGATTGATGGAACATTATTCTATCTATCAATCTGCAATCACCCATAAGAAGGCAGAATTCTTGTCCAGGGAGATTGCAGTTGCTCAGAATCGACCTGCTCATCTGTTTCGAACTGTAGACAAACTGTGCAACCCAGTCTGTCTGCAAGTTTGAAAAGCCTTTTCGCACTTAGAGTGCGAGGAGCTCGCTCGTTACTTTGCAACTAAAGTGGCCGACATCAGGGCGGACTTGTGTCCGGCAACCTCTAAGGGTGATGTTGTAGAACAGTGTGAGTTCACAGAGCCTCAGTTCTCTTGGAGTTCCTTTTGTCGACCTGAGTTCATGGATATTATGAGGATCATCCATAGTGTGCATCCCACAAGCTGTGGTTTGGACCCTGGACCGACTTCCCTAATTTTGTGTTGTTCTGATATCATTGGTCCAGTCCTGGTGCAAATAGTCTCGAGCTCCTTGGAGTCAGGTGAGCTTCCTAGCTCCCTGAAAGAGGTGGTGGTGACACCTCTCTTGAAGAAAGCTACCTTGGACCCAGACTGTTTCTCAAACTACAGACCTATCTCTAACCTTCCCTTTATTGGGAAGGTTATTGAGAAGATAGTGGCAGCCAAATTGGAGGACCATTTAACCACCCATAATACCTACAAATCCTTCCAATCTGGTTTCTGTAAAAGGCACAGCACAGAGACTGCGCTGGTTCAGGTGCTTAATTATCTTCTGAGGGCGAGGGATCAGAAGAGACATTACATTCTGGTTCTCCTTGATCTCTCGTCAGCTTTTGACACTGTGGATCACCTGGTGCTGATAGCATGCCCGAGGCAAATTTGTGGAATGTCGGGAACTGTTTTACAATGGTTCACCTCATTCCTCACTGGGAGATCACAAGGAGTTGTGTCGGGGAATTTTTCCTCCGGCCCAACCACTTTGTTGTGTGGAGTGCCTCAGGGTTCCGTGCTGTCACCCATGTTATTTGCAGTGTATATGCTGCCCCTCGGAGACATTATAAGATGGTATGGGCTGAGGTTTCACTGCTATGCAGATAATACCCAGCTATACCTGTCTTTCGCACCCGACCAGGATGGAGCTCTCGCGGTGTTTAACAACTGTCTGGATGAAATCCAAGGTTGGATGGATTCTAGTTGGTTAAAGTTGAACTCAGAGAAGACAGAGGTTTTTGTTGTGGACCCAGGTGGTCAGATAGAGAGGTTGCATGATGGCACACCTTCTGGAATTTTTCTTGGCACCATGTCACTTCTGACCTCTGAACAGGTGCGTAGTCTTGAGATTGTCCTAGACGACAGGCTGACCCTACAATCTCAAGTGTCGGCCATTGTCAGGACTTCCTTTTACCATCTGAGGAATATTGCCAGGGTTAGGCACCTTGTTCCGTCTGACTCTTTGCCAACATTGGTCCACGCCTTTGTGTCCTCGTGCTTGGACTACTACAAAGCCCTTTACCTTGGGCTTTCTGGGGTTGAAATCCATTGCCTACAGCTGGTGCAGAATGCTGCAGCCCGGGTTTTGACTGGGACAAGTAGATCCTGTCATATTACCCTGGTGCTGCGCGAACTGCACTGGCTCCCTATACAGTGGCAGATCACCTTTAAAGTCATTTTACTGACTTTCAAAGCCCTTCATGATCAGGGTCCGACCTATATGAAAGAACTTCTAGTGCCTTACTGCCCTGGCCGATCGCTCCGCTCAGCCGACAAGGGGTTGTTAGAGATTCCAAGAGTGAGTTTAAAATCTTCAGGCAGCAGAGCATTTTCTCATGCTGCTCTCACTCTCTGGAATTCTCTACCATGCCAGATACAGGAGTGCACCTCCGTGGAGGTATTTAAGAAGGACCTGAAGACTTACTTATGGCAAATGGCCTTCCCGGATAATTAAGTTAATTTTATTGTGCTTGTATTTTATATTATAACTTATTATTTGATTTTAATATCTGATGTTATTATGGCATGATTTTATTTATGTGTATTGTAGATTTGTATTTGAAATTATTGTTTTAAAATGTTCAGCACCTTGATATATTGAAATATGCTTTATAAATAAAATTATTATTATTATTATAGATGTCATCGGACCGATTCTCGCAGAGCTAGTCTGATGTTCGCTGGATCAAGGGGTGTTCCCCTGATCCGCTAAAGGAGGCAGTGGTGACTCCCCTTTTAAAGAAATCATCCAGTGACCCAGACTGTCTTGCGAACTACAGTCCGCTCTCTAATCTACCCTTTTTGGGTAAGGTTATTGAGAAGGTAGTTGCGTTGCAGCTTGAGAACTTTCTTACCACCCATGAAGTCTAACGATCCTCTCCAGTCTGGTTTCAGGAAGAGGCACAGTACTGAGACAGCACTAGTTCTTTTATTTATTTAGTTGTTTAATCAGGTATAGCACACTAAGCTGAAAGCTTTTTTACAGAAGCGACCTGGGAGCACAAGGAGGTTAAGTGACTTGCTCAGGGTCACACAGTATGCAAGTGGAAGCTGTGGGATTCAAACCGAGGTCTGGTCTGCTGGATGTCACCAGATTTGCAGCTCAGAGCCTTAGACCACTGCCCTATACTGCCTCTTAAGTTCTCTAGTTCTCTTAGCTCGGGTGATGAATGATCTCCTAATAGAGAGGGCTCAGAGGACTCATTCAATCTTGATCCTCCTTGATCTCTCTGCAGCATTTGACACCGTGGATCATGGGGTGTTGTTGGAACACCTGCTGTTAATCTGTGGATTGTCGGGTACAGTCCACAGATGGTTCCATTCTTTTCTCACGGGCAGGTCACAAAGGGTGGTGTCTGGCATTTTTCCTTGGCCCCCTTTGCCCTGCCTTGTGGGGTTCCGCAGGGTTGAGTATTGTCCCCCATGCTGTTCACAGTGTACATGTTGCCATTGGGAGACATCATAAGGTGGTATGGGCTGAGTTTTCACTGCTATACAGATGATACTCAACTCTACCTGTCCTTTGAACTCGAACAGAGTAGTGCTGTCTCAGTATTTAACACTGCCTTGCCGAGATTCAGTACTGGATGAGTGCTAACTGGTTGAAACTAAATCCGGATAAGACTGAGGTGTAGGTGGTAGACCCTGGTCACCGGGTAGAGAAGTTGACTCCTGGGCAACAGTCAAGCCTGGTGCTGGGGGAGTGACCAGTTGAGACATTCTGAGAAGGTACGAAATCTGGGGATTGTGCTTGACAATGAGCTGACGCTTAAAGCACAGGTGTCAGCTGTTGTCAAATCCTCATTTTTCCATCTGAGGAACATCACCCGGATAAAGCACCTTGTTCCGTCTGATGACCTTCCTATGTTGGTTCATGCCTTTGTGTCCCCTCGTCTTGACTACTGCAGTGTTCTATTCCTAGGGTTACCGTGGGTGGATCTCCATTGCCTGCAGTTGGTGCAGAATGCAGCGGCCAGGTTGTTGACAGGGCAATCAAGATCTTGCCATATCACGCCTGTGCTGCACAAACTGCATTGGCTGCCAGTGCAATGGAGGATCATCTTCAAGGTTGCATTGCTGACCTATAAGACCCTACATGGACAGGGACCGGGTTACTTGCAAGACCTCCTGTGACCTTATCGCTCCCTCTGCCCTCTCCGCTCAGCCGAGGAGGGATTGATAGAGGTACCCAGGGTCCGTTTACAGATATCAGGTGCTAGGGCTTTTGCATTTGTAGCTCCGACCCTGTGGAACTCTCTACCTTGTCAGATTAGAGACTGCCTGTCCACTGAGATGTTTAAATCCTCCTTGAAGACTTATTTATTCGATTTAGCATTTGGGGAGGATATTTAGCCATATGTATGCTGTCTTTTAATTCTGTGTGTTTTAACTGTCTGTTTGATTATTTTAAATTGTAAACGTGCTTTGATTTAAGAAAAACATGCTAGAAATAAAATATGATTTGATTTGATTTGATGCCTCACAGTTCCAGCAAGGCATCCTGCTTATCTGCTGAGAGATTGGTATTGTTTCTTAATCTGTGCTGATTTATGATTCTGTCGACTTCCTGGTTTAAAACATTTTCAAAATGGGTTAAGGTGGCATTCTGCACTTTAGGACAGAATATACATATAGTGTATGGTAGAACGCTGTTCCACATGGAATCCATGCATGGAACGGCATTGTTGTGCTGCACTCAGTGCATCACGATCTTGTTGTGATGCACTGAGTACGTCACCAGTGCAGCGTAACAAGATCGAATGCATTCGCTCATGCACAATGTTGGGATGCATCGGTGACAACAGACAAGGGACAAAGGAAACAAGCGGCACTTGAATAAACCGTGCCAAGAAGGTACTTCACATACCACTAAAAGCTTGTCTGGACTCACCATGCACTAGAAAAGATTGTCTATGGCGAGTCATTCATGGACAAGGATATTCTCTGATCTCAAGGTCTCCACGTTAACAGATGACCTCTCGAGCTTCGCTCTCGAGGTCTAGCACTGCCATGAAGACCTCTTGATTGAGAATATCCTTGTTGTGAATGACTCCCTATAGGCAATCCTCTATTTAGATTTAAATCCTGTGTGTTTGAAGTTAGAATAATACTGATCATTAGTATTCCATTCCACCATTTGGTCAAGGTTCAAGTCATCTAATAAATTCCAGCACCAATATTGGTCAAAGTCCAGTTCTGTTCCCTCATTAGGTTCCTCAGGTTGACTCAGATGTTCTCCTTAGTCTGCTTGGTCCAAAGCTGTAATGAGTCTGTCTAAAGGCTCATATTCCTGTAGGTGATCATTGACGTATGGGTTGATGTTAATGAGTTCATTGTTTTTATCAGTCCCAGGAGACTCAAATCAAAATGATTAACATCTAACCCATGTTGTAGTGTTGTTTGTTCTTAAAGAAAATTCACAACTTAAGTTTACATATGAATTTACAGTTAAATTGTTTATTGAATTTTATATATGTATAACGAATACAGTACATGGTACAGTATACAGATAGAAGAATACATTATATAATGTGTGCTGCAGGCAGTAATATGTTTGACATATTCTAACAGCAAATTAAGTATTATAATAATTATAAAACCTACAATCAAAAAGCAAACTTTATGTATATGATTAAGTCCATATAAAGATAAATGCCTTGTACTGTAAATAAAAATCTAATCAAGGTAACCAAACAATATTATAAACAAAAAAGAGCTGCATGAGAATTTTATTATAAAAAGTTGTCTATATCTATGAGATGATATCAGGGTAAGGAATCTGATAGTGTATATCACCTAGATGTTTGAAGAAAATCTAAATAATCCTGCCAACAAAGATTGAATTCATTTAGTCGGTCTTGTGTCAGGTATGACAGTCATTTCAAGGAGGCAGTATGGGTTAAACTGTTCAGGATAGCAGTCAAAGTAGGTGTTAATTGAGATTTCCAGCACATTAAAACCAGTCTCTTAACTTGCATAAATAAAATATGTAACCATCTATGCTGATATTTTGTTAGTTTTATATCTTTGTTTATGACTCCTAGTAAACAATATTTGGGTTCAAATGGGATAGGGCGGCCGACAATTTTGGAGGCTAAGCTATGGATGGACTGCCATAGTTTAGAGATTGGTTCACATGACTAAAGTATATGTAGAAGGTCACCCTTTGTTGAATTGCAGTGCCAACAGTTATTATTAGGTAGTAAACCCATTCTGTGCAATCGAGAAGGGGTTCTATACCATAGGTGTAAAATTGTATATTGACTAAGCATGCTACGGGTATCTTTAAAGGTGTTGTGGCAAAGTTGCCAGCATTCACCCCATTGAGAGTCTGATATATTATCATTTAATTCAAGGTTCCAACTATTTCTGGCTAGGAGAGATTGGTTCGGTAATATATCTCTGATTTATTTGTAAATTCTACTAATTAAGCCAGAAGAGATTTTGGTCCATAAGTTAATGTATGTGAAAGCTGGGGGAAGGCTATTAATTTGTTGTATAATAGGGAATATGGCAGAGCGAATCTGTAGATACTTCCAGAATTCTTGTCTAGGAATATTCTATTTTGTTTGTAGGTTACTAAAAGAGTTTAATGTATTACCATTATCAGTCACGATATCATTTAGAAAGATTATGTTCCTATGTTTCCAAGAATTACAATATATTGGTTTATTCCCTAAAGTAATTTTCGGGTTTCCCCAGATAGGGGTATAAGGTATAGGAGTAGGATTAATTTTGAGCCATTTATGCATTCTAAACCAGTAATGGATAGATGCGGTGATTATAGGATTTTTTTTTTTTATTTAGAAGTTGGGATAAAGTATATAAAGCTGGAGGGAATCTGTCCTGAGGTTAAGGAAGCTTCCATGTCAAGCCATAATGGGGAGTTAGAATTAGGTTTGGAAAACCATTTAATAGTTTGTGAGGCTCTGAACGCCCAGAGGTAGGCCATAAACCAAGGTAGTCCAAAACCACCCTGAGACCAATGAAAGCATAGCTTAATACGGTTAAACCTTGGTATGTGGCCTTCCCATAGGAAATCTCTTATAACTTCGTCAATGTTGTGAAGAAGAAAAGGAGAGATTTTGAGTGGAATGTTAGCGAACAGATAAAGAATCTTAGGTGTGACGTGCATTTTTATAGCGGCTATTTTGCCAGAAAGAGATAGGTTTAGATTTTACCACTTAGCTAGATTCATTTTGATATCTGTTAATAAGGGATGAAGATTTATTTCCCAGATTTTATCAAGATTAGGTAAAATTTTTATCTCTAGATAGGTAATACCTCTTGGAGCCCAGCGAAATCCATGGGGGGTCATTTGTGGAAGGATCACAGTATTTATTTAATGGTAATACCTCAGTTTTTTGGTAGTTAACTGATAGTCCGGAGAGTTTAGAGAACAAATTAAGTATACGGGTAAGTGGTTGTGAAGACAGTTCTAGATTTTCTAATAAAATGAGCATATCATCTGCATATGACAATGATGTATATTGTGCATGCCCAATAGATATACCTTTAATATCATTATTTTGTCTTAAAGAAGTAGCCAGGGTTTTAAGAGCTAAAATAAAGAGGGATGGGGAAAGTGGGCACCCTTGCCTGGTGCTCCTAGCTAGTTTAAATGGTTGGGATAATGTAGAGTTAGTGAGTACCCTGGCTTGGGGGGATGTATAAAGAAGTTTGATCCAGGAACAGAAAAGGTTACTGAAACCAAAATACGATAGCACAAGGTAAAGAAAGTTCCAGTCTAAAGAGTCAAAAGCTTTTTTAAAATCCACAGCAGTAACTGCTGCAGGGGAATTAAGAGATTTGGCTTTGTACATTATATTAATTAGGGGGAGCGAAGATGGTCAGAACCCATCCTCCCTTTGACAAAACCCACCTGTGATCTATGAATTCATTTGGGGATATATGATTCTATATGGTTTGCCAAAATTTTAGCAAAGATTTTGCCATCTGTGTTAAGTAGGGATATAGGACGATAATTAGACAGAAGTGTAATGTCCTTGTCTTTTTTAAGGAGGATAGTAATAATTGCATCTGTCATAGTTTGATGTAGATAGCCTTTCTTGGAAGATTCATGAAATACATTACATAACAAGGGGCATAATTGTTCCGCCAAGAGCTTGTAAAACCCAACTGAAAAACCATCTCCACCGGGAGATCATCTGGAGTTGAGAAAAAAGTGCCTTTTTTACTTCTTCTGTGGTAAAAGGTCTATCTAGGGAGCATGCTACTTCATGAGAGAGATGCGGAAGTGCTAAGTTATCAAGAAAAGAAATGATATTCGGGGGTGATGCTGGAGAGGAAGAAGAATATAGATTTTTATAGAAGGTTGCCATAATCTCATTAATGGAGGAGTCGTCTGTTTGAATTTTCCCTGCCTGATCTTTTAAAGCAGCAATGTGTCTCTCCATTTGTTGCAGTCTGAATCTATAGGCTAGTATTTTGTTCCCCTTTTTCCCTCCTTCCCAATATTTCTGCTTTATTCTTAATAATGCTATTTCTGCTTTTTGAGAGATTAACTCATTGATTTGCATGTGTAATTGCAGAATTTCGTAGTGCAGAGGAGAGGTGGGGTCAGGGTGGGGGTTAACTGAGTAGTGTGTTTGTTTTGCTCTTAGTAAATTTTCAAGGTTATTAAGTTGTTGTTCTCTGAGTTTCTTTCTGTGAGCTGCAAAACTAATTATTTTACCATGTAGGGTAGCTTTAAGAGCTTCCCAGGTAATGTCTCCAGGATCGTTAAATGCTATGAATTCTTCTATTTGTGTTTTAATCCAGATTGGAAATTCTGGATCTTTAAGTAGTAAGGGGTCTAATCACCAAGAAGGGGATTTTAGAGTAGGGGAATCCCACGTAAGTAAAAGTTTAACCAGGGAATGATCAGATATGAGTAAGGGAAGAATAGTAGTCTCTATTACGTTAGTCATAACTGTGGGGGAGGTTAACCAGTAGTCTATTCTACTGTAAGTCCGATGGCTGGAAGAGTAGAATGTGTAATCCCTGTCTCTGGGATGTAGAATCCTCCAAATATCTGATAGGCCAAAATCTTTCATCACTTGGGACACTATAGCTGTACTACTAGGGTGAGCCTCATGTGAGCCATTGCTCCTGTCCATATAGGTATCCAAAGTAAGGTTAAAATCCCCTCCAAGCAGTAAGGGAGAATTGACCATATTTTGTGAAATTTAAAGTTGAATCAGTTTGTGGAAAAACTGAGGTTCATCGGAATTTGGGGCATAAATATTGACGATAGATAGTGGACCTGAGGGAGTATCAAAGGTTGTGACAAGCCATCTACTATCAGGATCCTTCAAAATATTAGAAGGTTTCCATTTCAGGTTCTTATGAATTAACGTAGCTATGCCTCTTTTCTTGGAAGGAGCAGAAGCCACATATACCTGACCGGCCCAATCACATTTTAATCTATAATTATCTGCATCTAAAAGCTTAGTTTCTTGCAGAAGAGCAATCTGTGCTTTATGCTTTTGGCGTTTACTTGGCACATTGAGTCCCTTGACATTCCTGGTGTATAGTGTTAGATTAGCCATTGGGCTTTAGATTAACTAGTCTATAATGGGGTAGATGAGGGACCAAGGGACTCCAATAGCCAAGCTCACTTAGTAGAGTTATGCAGATCAGATTAATATGTACGTTGATTGTAAAGAAGCTATTGACAGAATTATTTAAGATTATCGAGAAGAAATGGCATATAACATTTTCCTTGCAGCTCTTTGCTAACAATGCAACCATGATACTTATAAGTATCCGAACTTTGTAACAATATAACATTAAGGTCATCTGAGATGAGCAGAGAAAGAAGGTCAGTCCAAAAAGGAAAGGAAAGGAAAAACGGACCAAGACCTCTTCTCTGTTCTCTAGGATGCAACTTAACAGCTCAGGATATTGCATAATACTAAAAATAAAGTATAGTCCAATATTCCCTGATAACAGTTTGTCTAATGAGAGTTGTATAACAGTACTAAAATGTTTGTAGTTTAAACAGTATCGAACTCTAAAGCAGAGTAATAGATATTGTAATTATCTTACTCTTATAGATCTAGAGTTAATCGAGTTACAGATAAGATTAACTAATCTGCCATCATCTCTATTATGAAAGAGGCCAGTAACAAGTTAAGGATATTAGACTACAGCATAGGGTTAAAAAAGATTATTATCAATTCTCCTTAAGTAATATAGAGCTATCCTATTATGGAGGACTAAAATAAATGAAACTGAGGAGGACCTGAAGCTATTATGGGCTCTAAGAAGTACTTGCTTAAAATTAGTAATCAGTGACTGCTGTAGTATTAAAAAAAAGGCAGTAATAAGGTTAATAAACTTAGAGGATATGATGCCTGTGTTGATTGGATTACAGGAATTACGATAGGCTAGAATGATCAAAATATAAAAGGGGTTCATTTGTATCGAACAGTGAGAAAATTCTATATTGGAGTTAGGTCAGTCAGGAAATAAACAAATATTAAATATATAAGTGGCCTCATAAGTACTAGGCATAGCAAGTAGATACAAAATCACACATGCCCACACAATACAAAGCATCATGGGCTGCATATGCAAATCACCACAGAATGTTATGCTGGCTCAACTTTAAGCAGAATTGCATGGTGCACTATGCAATTCTGCTTAAAGTTGAGCCAGCATAACATTCTGTGGTGATTTGTATATGCAGCCCATGATGCTTTGCATTGTGTGGGCATGTGTGATTTTGTATTTTCTTGAAACTTGGCTTCCCAGCCAAATGCCCTTTGGGGTAACCCTTGTCTCAGTGTTTGCGCACAGAGGTTCTTTGTCTTTTAAATAGCAAGTAGGTATGACAACTTAATGTTATAAATGATATCCTGTGATTAGGTTCAAAATTATCCTTTGTACAGCAGGGGGAGCACCTCCACTGGATAATCAATTGAGAACTCAAAATGCAGAGCTACTGAAATCAAGCACTGATAGAGCCATAGAGACATTGTCTGTTATTATCTCATAGGATGTCGTGGGAAAAGATATTATCAGTTCTAGCATAGCTGGTTCATCATAGCGATAAGCGCTGAACAGAACTAGCAGCCCAAAATTCACAATCGCAGACAGCAGCCCACCTCTATCCCATCACCTCGAGTCTGACATGTGTTGCACCCTTCATGCACAGCCATGGGGTAAATCAATATTAATCCAAGGCATAGTGTATTGTGAGGTGACCTTCAACATTTACCAGAAGGAATTAATCAAAATCGGCTGACAGGCTCAGCACAACGTGGTAACCACAGATACATCAAACCATCTGCAGCAAAGCCTTGTAGCTGAATGCTAAGAAACTCCAACTCGTGCAGCATGAAAACAACCTGTATGTGCATTCATCTAACAGATACATATATATTATGTATGTGGTCAGATGTAGATGCTACAGTAGGGAGAGACTAACTGCACAGTAGAGCAGTAGTGGCTATCCGATCATCAGTAATCTATGAGTAAAAGTTCTGCCAGTTTGCCATTCAAAATAAAGTTAGGCAGTAGATGCTGGAGTTATTAAAGACACAGGCAGTCACTGCGAGTGTTTTAAGGATGTACTATCTCCTTTATTTTTGCCTTTGTTGCGATGCTTCTTTTCGGGAGCTCATTAATTTTGAAAGGCAAGCTTTCTCCGCTACCAGCCCACGAAGCTTCTACTGGAGTGCACTCCATTTTGGTTCCCATAGAAGCACTAATTTCTGCAGAGGAATTTCCATTAGTACAGTGAGAGGAGGGTAAGTCTTGCAGCAATGCGAATTTATTATGCACTGGGACATTGGGAATGATTAGGTTTGGATAGTCGGGTTTGGGTATATTGCAGTACATATCTTCAGGACTACAGCATCGTGGTTTTGAGTGCCCTGTATCGAAGGATAGCTTATCTTGTACCCGATTAGATTGCCTTCTGGGTGGCATAACAAGGAAGTCTGAGACAGCAGATTCCTTTCCAGGGGTTAGAGTAATGGGAGGCGCTTCAGCACCAGTGTCAGTGGCAATCGAGGATGCAAATGAAGGATGAGCCACTTGAGCAACTGAGTTTTCAGGGTGAGTTGCGACATGACTGTGTAGGAAATACATTAGGGACTCTGGAGTGTGAAAGTCCTTGTGGGAATTTCCAGTGAAGATCCTTATAGTCGCAGGATACCTAAGCGAAAAATGGAGGCCTGTCTGGTGCATTAGTTGTCTAGCTTAGGTAAAGGCTTTACATTTAGCAGATAGCTCCTTTGAGAAATCGCGGTATATGCAAATGTTATGTCCTTGCCAGGCGAACTAACCAATTTTTCTCAACTTCTGCAGGATAAGCTCTGTATCGGTATAGTTGAGGAATCTAGCAATAATTTGCCTATGTCTGTGTTCTGGAGGAGGCATAGGGCCTAGTGATCGGTGGGAGCATTCTATAATTAGGTTGTTATCGGTCTGAAGTTTAAGAACTTGTGGTAGCACATGTAGTAGGAATGCAGTTGTATTTTTGGCTTCCACTTCCTCGGGGAAGCCGAATATCCGGAGATTATTTCTTCGGTTCCTGTTCTCCATATCATCTACCTCAGTTTGCAGCTCTTTGATCGTGTGGTCTTGTAGTCTGATAGTAGCTTTTAACTCCTGTATTGATTCTTCATTAAGGCGAGTTTTATTCTCTGTGGAAGCAAGCCGAGAGTCGATAGTTTTCAGTCTGAGTGTTTTGCTGGGTAGCATTTTTCAGATCGTTCATATCTGTAGATAACTTAGTGAACATTGCTTCAATTTTGTCAAGAGGATTCAGCTGCTTGTTGGAGTTAGCCATGATGCTGGGCCTGCAGTCAGAGTTCCAAAAGTATTACAGGAGCACTGTGGATAATGAAGCTGATCTGAGTTGAAATAGCCCTGCAAATTTGCTGTAGAGTTATTTATCCATATATTCTCATTGGTAAGGTTACTTATCTGGCTTAGATGGTTGGAGATGATGTTAGATTGTTATAGTTGGTGAGGAGCTCTAGAGTCAGACATCCATCTTGCTTGGTGCCAGGCCACGCCCCCACCCCCTTACATATGAATTTAAATATGTCAACTTTAATTTTAAATAAGTCAACCTTAGGAAGCAGCACAAATAATAGCCCCTTAGTTAGTAATTGTTTTTGTTGTTCCGTAAGAGTGTGTTCTGAAAGATTTACAATACTCATACAGTATCTTTCTCTGTGGATATCTGCTTTGTCCCATTTTTGTTCCTTCTCATCCCCCTCCTTCCCTATCTTGCTTTTTTTCTTCTGTTTTTGTAATTGTCCTTCAAGTTTTTTGAAGGTCCAGCTCTCTGACTGTTATCTTTCAATTTAATTGTATTCTTTAGAGCCTCTTGATTGGGAGTGGGAGGTGTTATCATCCGATGGAACTGACTCTCCTCCAGATTTAATTATTACTGTGGGGTCTGTTTCAAAATGTACACTTTGTTATCTTCTTTAAAAGTTTCTTTGTATGTTATGGCTTTTACTGTGATTCCTTCTCCAATCTCTTCTTTGACTGTATGACTGATTTTTCCATTCCCAGTTGAACACCTCCCCATTTTCAAAGTCCTTGGCATCCCTTGCCAATTTTGTCTTTTTCTATTGCAACAGGGTGTTTTTGTGTTTTGAGATCTTTATGACCAAGATTTTATTTAGTTCAAAAAACTTAGGCTCTTGCTGATATACACTTATGTTCATTTGAATCTCTTCAATTTCATTATTTAACCTTTCTTCGTGTTTTTTCTCACATTTGATAAGTGCCTTTACATGTCGATCAGTACAGTCCGTAAGGGCCAATTCCCACTCCTCTCTAAACTTATCCTCCTCCTCTGGAAAGCCACAGGTGGGTTCTTTATCAATGCAAAGTCCCCGCGTGAATCTCCCCAGTTCAACATACTTCTCTAGTGTAATCCTGTTATAATAAGCATTTGTCAATGCAGAAAGTTGTCTTGCTGGCATTGGCATTGGTAGTGCAGAAGTTGGAGAGATGCATAATAGGAATGGCAGTAAAGTATTGAACTGACGCCAACCCCAACCCCACCCTGCAAAGACTGACAGGCATTGGGGTGTGCCTTTGGGTCATAGGCCATAATGTTCATGCCATTTCACCTCACCCTACCCTGGAGACACTGACAAGTGTCGCAGTGTGCCTTGGGGTCTTCGGTCCTTACGCTCGCCCCATTCCATAAGGAAATATGCTGAGGTAGGTGCAGTATAGGAGAATGGGTGAACTTTGGAGCTGAAGAGTCCAAGGCACAACTCAATGCCTGTCACTGGCTGCAGGGTGGGGTGGGAGGGGTGGAATGGCGTGAGCATTACAGCTGACAATCCCAAGTCACACCCTGACACCTGTCAGTCTCTACAGGGTGGGGCATTACAGTTGGAAACCCTAATGCCCCAGGTGTTTGTTGGTATTTTCCTCAAATTTTCAACATGGGCTTTTTGTGACCCCACCTCATGAACAGTGGCACTATCAGTTTGTTAGCCGAAGGTGATTTTGCACAGAGACTGTGCCATTTGGCACCACAGGTGCGAAAACACATTTCAGGCAGAATGTGAAAAATGACAGCTGTACTGTTCATGAGAAGGTGTAAAAAAATGGTAATGTTGAAAATCTGGAGTGAAAATATGAAAAATTGGTGAAGTCACGAGCATGCATAGAAACTGCGGAACACACACCTGCAATGCAAAAAATTATAATATTATGGCTGCCGATATTCTCCCTTTTCTTAAAGCCTTAAAGAAATCCACTAGCCCAGGACCTGACCAAGTTAGTTCTAGGTTTCTCATGCATACAGCTGAGGCAATTTCAATTCCCCTATCTATTCTGTTCAACAAATCATTACAATCAGCTGAGATTCCAGTAGATTGGTTATCAGCAGTCATAACCCCTATTTATAAGAAGGGAAACAGATCTTCTGCCCAAAATTTTTGGCCCATTAGCCTTACTTCAATTATCTGTAAAACCATGGAAAAAATAATAAAATCGTACTTAGAGAAGGAAATGGTGGATCTAAATATTGTAGATTCATCCCAGCATGGCTTTAAAGCTGGTCACTCCTGTACCACCAACTTACATAGAAACATAGAAACATAGAATTTGATGGCAGATAAGGACCACTTGGCCCAGCTAGTCTGCCCATTTCCCTACCTAACGGATAAGCTGCAGATCCTAATTAACCAACAGCCTACTTCCTCCTACCCCTCACTAGAATTGCCTTATGTCTGTCCATGCATTCTTGAATTCCTCCACTATTTTTGACTCTATGACCTCCTCAGGAAGGCTGTTCCATGTATCCACAACTCTCTCTGTGAAGAACATTACCTCTGAGCCGTCCCCCCCTCTATCTTCAAATTGTGCCCCCTTGTTTTTGCACATCTCTTTTTCTGAAAGATGCTCTTGGACTTTGTTGATTCACTTGAGGTATTTGAAAGTTTCTATCATGTCCCCCCCTCTCCCTCCTTTCCTCGAGGCTATACATCTTTAGTTCCTTTAGTCTTTCTTCATATGTCTTTTAATGCAGACCCTGCATCATTTTGGTTGCCCTCGTCTGGACAGCCTCCACCCTGTCTATGTCTTTGAGGAGATGGGGTCTCCAAACTGTACACATTACTCCAGATGTGGTCTTACCAACTGTCAGTACAGAGGGCCAACAACTTCCTGTTTTCTACTGGTGATGCCTTTCCCTATGCATCCCAGTATCCCCCCAGCCCTCCTTACTGACTTCTCACCTGTTGTCTTTTTACAATAACATTAGTATGGGCCTTGAAAATAAACAAAATATGGACGTCATGCTGTTGGACTTCAGCAAGGCATTCGACAAAGTTCCCCATGGTAATTTAATTAGAAAATTAAAATAATTGGGCTTTTCTATAGGGTTAGTAAACTGGATCAATGCTTGGCTACTAAACAGAACTCAAAGGGTCTCTATAAATGACTGTGTTTCAGACTCAGCTGCAGTTTCCAGCGGGGGACCACAGGGTTCAGAGCTTGGCCCTTTACTGTTCAACTTATATATCAGTGACATGGAAATAAGTAATAAAAACTGGATATGCAAGTTTGCTGATGACTCCAAACTTGGGGGCCTGGTAAATAATGATTATGATTATAATGAACTCAAACTTGACCTACTAAAAATTGAAAATTGGGCAACTATTAATAAAATGGGCTTTAATGTAGACAAATGCATGGTCTTACATTACGGTGCCCGAAATTCAAATTATAGTTACTATATAAATGACAATTTGATTAACTCAACCAATACTGAAAGAGATCTAGGCATCTTGGTAAATTCCTCATTAACCTTTTCAGGCCATTGTTTAAAAATAGCCAATACCACAAATGGCATACTTAGACAAATACGGCATTCTTTTATCACTAGAGATGAACAGTGTTTAATACCGCTTTACAGGGCATGTATTCGTCCCCAAATCGACTATGGTTCTCATTTTTGGAGTCCCCACCTAAAGGGAGACATTAAATGGTTAGAGAAGATTCAGCAACAAGCCACAAAGATGGTTCCAAGGTTGGCCAAGTATTCTTACCCAGATAGATTAAAATTGACAGGATTGCACACCTTGCATAACAGAAGAATTAGGGGTGATTTAATATTAATCTATAAACTTATGCATAATACTGTTCTCATGAACATGTGTGGCCTCCATTTTACAAATCGCCATACAGTGCCTAGAAACCATAATAAGCAACTATCTGCTCCATTTGCTAGTACCAATCTTAGGAAACACTTTTTCTCGGTTAGGGCACCTAGGCTTTGGAACCAATTACCCCAGGCCTTAGTTGACTCTGATAGTGTCAATATTTTTAAAAATGGTCTCGACAGTTGGCTTGTAGGGTTACCTTCATCTTAATTTGCCCACACTGTGTGGGGGAAAATCACGATGGGCTTCGGCCTTCTTTTTTCCATTAAAACCTAGTAAAGCTAGTAACGCAATTATTTGGGGGATATTTTTAACCAAATTTTCAACATAGGCATTTTGGGACCTCCAGTGATGAACAGTGACACTGGTATTTTGTTAATCTGCCCCAAACATTGATTTCCTACAATGACCGTGCCATTGTGCGCCAGATGTGCGATAACACATTTTGGACAGGATGTGAAAAATGACAGCTATACTGTTCATAAGTAGGTATGAAAAAATGGCAATGTTGAAAATCTGGAGTGAAAATATTAAAAATTCTTGGAGTTACGAGAATGCATGGAAACTGCCCAATGCACACTCGTAACAGTCATTTTTTTGGAATTTTTTGCCAAATTTGCAACATAGCCTTTTTGGGAGCCCACCTCATGAACAGTGGCACTGTCATTTTGTTAATCAGTCCTGAAAGGTGATTCCGTGCAGTGACTGAGAAATGACCTTTCAGGATCAAATAACAAAATGACAGTGACTGTGTTCATGAGGTGGGGTCCCAAAAACCCCATGTTGAAAATTTGGGACCAAAACTCCCAAAAATGGCTGAGCTATCAACCTTAATTGAAACCCCCCATTCAGTGCCATTATAGGATTTACCATAATTTCTTCACTTTGCGGTCAGCTTTTGAAGAGTGTAGACGTGTTCCTGGTCCTCTGAAGATCGCTGCTCCCGACCTCCACAGGTAAGTAAGTGTGAGGGGGGTGTGGGGAGGTGGGGTGCACAGAGGGTGGGTGTGGGTTGAGGGAGAGGGGCCGGCAGCAAAGATGAGGGACTGTTTTCTTTTTTTTTCAGGTTAAATTTTAAAAAAAGACGTTGTGGGTCTGTTTTCTGTCTTTACAATGAAACTATAGATTTTGGCACACTGGGGTGGGCTCCCAGTGTACCACAGTACTAGGGATCAATGCTGACCCAGGGATTGGGCACCCCTAGGTCGGAGGACATGTGGGGGGGCACATCCAACACCAGGAGTGAGCATCCCCATGTTGAAAACACCACAGCATGTTTTGGCACACTGGGATGGGCTCCCAGTGTGCCACATTAAAGGATGGTTGAGGGGATTAAGCACACTTATGTCGGTAGGCAAGGGGTCCACCAGCGTGATCGGATCATGCTTAGAGTATAAGTGCCTTTGGGCACTCAATACTCCCTGTCCATATGGAGCTTAGGCTGTGGCCTGCTCCACACGGCTGGGAGAAACGTTTGTGCCGGAGACAGTGGGACGTGGAGGAGGCAGGCAACGAAAGCGCCTCCTCCCACCTTTCAGGCAGGGACCGGTAGCATGGCGAGGTGGAGACATTACAACGCAAACAGCTGTTTGCTCTCCTGCCACCACCACCATGTTTATTGAAATGTTTCATCAGGAAAGGCACATAGGAGGCATGTCATCTGTGCCGCTGCATGACAAGCTTGTCTCTGATTTCAGCAACACATTTGTTTCAAGTTGGTGGCACTTTGCATATACTTGTATCAGAGCTAGCGTGCTCGCTAATTGGGGAATGAGGGTAGCACCTTCTAAAGCGTGCCTTACATTCGCAAAAACTGACACACCTCTGCATTTCTCATACAACCACAAGATATTGCTTGCACGTGTGCAAGACAACATAAAAATGGCTGAGTTCAGACGTTCTAAGCTTCTCACATTTTCAGAACAGATCCTGAAGCTCCACTGTGTCAGATACACCAGTGGTTCTCCTCCTAGAAGAGTGCCTCTCTGGCTTTTTCCTCTACGCTGACACACAGCTTCAGCGTATTCTAAACAGTGTTGTTCCCCAATATTCCCTACTGCTTTCTCCGCCCCATTTGCAAGTAGATTGCTCATATTCAAACTGATGGAGGGTATATTATTACTCACTGTTTCTCTAAAGGAATCAAAGATGGGGAAACAACACAAGAGCTCTCCTCTGTGGTGTTGGATGATATCCACTATAGTTACCCCAATGGTCCCACTGCTTGGTGTAGCATATCTGGTAGCACCCAAAAAGCATCTAGTTTCAGGAAGGTAAAGGTACGGGTGTGCAATCAAGACCCCCAGGCCATTGGTGCCATCTAGGGCAGCTAGCCCAAAAAATGTCAGCTATGTAAAACAAAAAAGACTGCACTCACAGAGAGAAACCTCAGGTAGGAATAACTTAAAAGTTAATTTATTCCAGCTCAAACTACAAGATACCATGTGGTAGCCCCAGCACTTTGACCATTAGGTCATTAGGTCTTCCTCAGGGATCATGTCATGGCAAGGGTTTGAACCCCTTTTAAATGAATGACATCAACAATCACATGATTAATGTTTGTAACATAATTCACCCACACTGTGTGGGAGACATTCATGATGGGCCATTGCCTGGTTATGTCTACACCAAACCGAGTAAAGCGAGTAAATATTCAAAAAATAAGAAAAACATAAAATATAATCAACAAACACATTACTATATACGTACAAAGCATTCATTATAAATTTCAAAATTTGTAGAGAAAACCCCACTTTAAAGAAAATAAAAGGAAATAATAGATAGAAAGTAAAATTGTTCCTTTCTACTATTTTCATTTGTTAACCTGTTCTCTGTTGGTTTACACACTATTATTTCATTTATATTCATATTTCCTTTACATTAACACAAAACACCAACAATGTTCACATAATTCTTTTACAATCATTTATATTCATTTGTTCATATTCGATTTGTTAAGGGTGAATGTATGTGTGTTTCAGAGACTGCTCATCTGTGGTATTTTAACATCCTTAGTCCCCCTGATGGTTGCACTTAAAAGTGCACTCCCCCTTCCCCAGTGGACTTTCCATCACTAGTAAATCTCAGGTTCAACCGTTCATTTAGGTAGGATCATTTTCTCACGATCTGACCAAAGATAAAAATGGGAGGAGGTCAGTCGGGGGAGGGGGGCAGATTGAAACAATGTATATTGAGATACATCAATGTAATTCATTGGAGAAGCTCAGATACACAGTTTATCAGGCAATCATCCACTGTGACTCTTTTATCTCCAAATTTTGGTTTGTCTCTCTCCCCTCGTATTTGACCTCTCTTCTCTCCATTCCCCGTTCAACTTCCTACTCTCTTCGTCATTCTTACTTTCACTCTTTTGCCCTCCCTCAAGTGAAATCTACTGCAGGCCAGGCTGCCTTCTAATGTTGTTTACGTAAACTTTTGAGGTTCCCTTCCCCCTTCTGTTCACTCTGCTCCCTCCTTTCCTGCCCTTAAAGCTCTCCTCTGTGAGTTCTATACTCACTCCTGCAGTTGCTTCTGATACTGGATTTATTTCTTACCTGCAACTTACCTAATTCTTTGTCCCTCAGCACGTCCTCACCCTGTATCAGTCATTCCCTCAGTTGTATTATTCTAGTTGATATTTGGTTAATTGTTATTTTGTGCAGTTCCACAATTTACTGTTTGGTGCATTTTAGTCAATTTATTCTTAGGCATAATTGTCAGGTTTATTTTTGTTTATATTTATTCCAGTCTATGTAATTTACATTCTATATGTTTATATCTGTTATCTTTTCCCCTTCCCCCAGGATACATCTAGAAACAAGCTGTTACCAGCTCAGTATGTCAAGAAGAGAGAGAAAGAAAGAAAGAAAGAAAGAAAGAAAGAAAGAAAGAAAGAAAGAAAGAAAGAAAGAAAGGTTGATTGTAACAATGGAAGTAGAGTATACATATACTGACTATGTGATGTTTATGATGTGATTTGTAATACTTGAAACCAAGAATGTTGAAAAGTGAATAAAAATAAATAAACAAGAGAGCTCTTGCCCATGGCCTTTGGGAGGATTTAAGTCAGGTGCACCCGCTTCAGGTCTGAAGGCCTGCCAGGGGTGGAAGAGTGTGTGGGGCAAATTGTTGTTACTGCACAGAGTACAAGGATTTTATTGCTACCCCATTGCTCCCATTTTCCTACTGTCCCTTTGTTCTTTCTGTATCCGCCCATTTAAAGAAATTATTTGCCTGAAGTGCATTTCTTTTATGTATTTTTTTGGGGGGGCTGTTACTACTGTTACAGTGTCACTTGTTCTGGGGGTGTACTTGTGTGGGCAGGTTATGCGTGGTTTCCTGATGGTAATAGCCTTGTGTGTTAGCATCCAGGTACCCGATGGCACTGCACCACTTTTAGGCCCCAGTGCCCGGTGAGGCACAATTTCAGGCAACCTAGGCAGCCCCCTCAGAGGATTTGAAAAGGTGGACCCCAGCACCCCAGGCAGTCTGCTATATATAGACCAGTGATCCTGACATCTGTTGTAAGCAAGCTACTAGAGGCAACTGTAAAGGAAGAGATGGCAGGGTTCATGGAAAAATATGGGCTTATTTTTATTTATTTTATTTATCTATGTCTTTGGTTACCGGATAGGTGCACTGATCCAGCAGACCATTTTCAGTCATGACCCAAGCCAGAAACATGGCACATTAAGCAATGCAAATACAGGTAAACACACAATAGTACACGCTTTAAGCATGATTGTAAGAATTACAGTACAAGGGGTCTTTACGTAAAGACGTTACATAAGATACATGGTACCATTAAGGTCAGCAGACAGGTAAAACACACAGTCACAAAAACACAGAGATCATACATATAGTGTCAGATTTTCAGATACAGTAAAAATAAAATGCAATTGCATTCAAGTAAACAGTAGTAAACAGGCTTTGAAATTGTTTTTGGAAGAGAAATGAGAGGTGGACGAGCAGAGTGATGTAGGGAGTCTGTTCCAGAGAGAGAGAAGGCAGACAGAAAAAGCTTTGCTGCCCATGGTGGAGGAGATTCCAGGGACTACTGGTGGGGGGAACCGGTGACTCGTGGAGGCTCCTAGATGCCACTCTGCCCATGAGGAGGGATGAGTACGGGGACAGGTGGCTGTTTCTCGGGGTATTGTCAACTAAGCAGCCAATGGGCATAATCAAACCGGCCTTGCAGTGGGAGCCAACCAAGAGACTGGTACAATACACAATGATGAATTGAACAGGGAGTATTGAGGACGAAGTGACAGATACTATTGTAGACTGAGTTTAGTCTTGAGTGCAGGATTGACTATATGGGGGAATAGACAGGAGAGCAGTAATCAATAAGGGGAAGAAGGTTGCCTTGTGCTATTGCTAGGTGCACCTCAGTAGACAGGAATTGTTTTTGACAGTAGCCCCTAGCTTCTGGTTAATTCTGTGTACGGAGTTGGTAACATGTTCAGCAAAAGTAAGGGAGGGATCCAAGGTAACACCTAAGTATTTGAAACTAGGGACATTTTTGAGGGGGCCTGCAGGTGTGAGTACAAGGAGAGGGAGTTAACCTTGCGACCTTGGCAATGAACAGTTTGGAGCCAAGCAGCATGGATTTAGTTTTCTTTTGGTTTACCTGGAGCCTGTTGGAGAAATCAATTGTAAGCAGCACCATAGTTAAGTGTAAGAGCAGAGGAGATGTTCATGGTGACTTGTTGTGGTAAAGAATTGTTATTATTGACAGGAACCAACAAGGATTCATGAGAGATAGGTCCTGCTAAATAAACTTGATTGAATTTTTTTCAATGTGGTAACACAAATGGTAGATAGAGATCAGGCAATCAACCTTCTGTACCTGGATTTCAGTACGACCTTTGATTCAGAGAAACACTGAAATATAAAATTTGTCAGCAGAAAAGCACTGCTTGGCCCACCCAGTCTGCCCAATTTATTTTCCCCTGCCTATTCTGTCCCAGCAAACCCCAACTGCAGCTCTGCTGCTGAAGCCCTTAAGCTGCCTGCCCACCTCAGCTCAGCTAATCTGTGCTCCCTAGAGACACTTCCAATCCTGGTTGGGCTACAGGGGTCCCCGCAGAAACTGCGGCTCTGGTGCTAAAGCCCTTAAGCTGCCCACCTGCCTCAGCTTAGCTAATCTGTGCTCCCTGAGGGCATTTCCAGCCCTGGTCAGGCTACAGGGGTCCCCACTAAAACTGCTTTCTGCTGCTGAAACCCTTAAGATGCCCACCTGCCTCAGCTCATCTAATCTGCACTCCCTGAAGGCGCTTCTAGCTCTTGTCAGGCTACAGGGGTCCCTGCTGAAACTGCAGCCCTGCTGCTGAAGCCCTTAAGCTGCCTGCCCACCTCAGCTCAGCTAATCTGCGCTCCCTGAAGGTATGGACACCCACTCGACCCTTGCTCCGGGCTCCTGCTTGATTACTGCTGATAACGAATTTTCAAACTTGGTGCCACTTAGCCTTCTCTTCTTTGGCTCCCTTATTTAGTGGCTGATCAGCTACTGACTCTTAAAGCCAGAGACTATTGCTAGTGTATTTTAAGATTATACTTATATGTTTGCTCGTTTTTGAACCTTCGTTGCTGAAGCCCACTTAGATACTGTGCTTGCCTAGATATCTGATTATTTTTAGGACTGTTTTTTAAGCATGTTTGCTGTGCTAGCTTCGTTTCTCTGTCTAAGCACCCTCTGATTTTTTCCTTTCCCACTTGAACTCTTTGCCCCACCCCTGCTCCCTCTTTCTGTTCCTGATCCTGCCTTGTCCCTGGCTCTCCACTAAATTCTTTTCCATTTTGCAGTTCTCCCTGTTTCTTTGCCCTTGTCGTGGCTCTCTGCTTAATTTGTTTCAACTCTGCAATTTTCTCTGTTCTTTGCCTCTGCGCAAACCACTGTTTCTATGGCCATACACCTTCCCCCACCTTCGATCCAAATTCCTCCCCCGATTTAGCCCTTTACCTACTTCTTTTGTGTTGTAAATTGCTCACTGTTACTCGCTGTTGCTACCTTCCGTAGCAGAACCCCCCACCTTGTATCTTGTGCTTAATTTATCCTGTCTTTTTCCCCTTTTCTCCTCAAGCGCTTCCAGCCCTGGTTGGGCTACAGGGGTCCCCGATGAAACTGCGGCTCTGCTGCTGAAGCCCTTAAGCTGCCTGCCTGCCTCAGCTCAGCTAATCTGTGCTCCCTGAATGTATGGACACCCGCTCGACCCTTGCTCCAGGCTCCTGCTTATTCCCACCAGCGCTTTGCACTAGCTCCCTCCCACCCTATCTGGTCACTTTGTTTTATACAGGTGAACAGTCACATGACCAGATAAAGTTTTAGTGTCTATTTTCCCATTAGCTTTTTATTTGTACTGGCCACTGGGTGGCTCCATCGCTGCTCCTAGAGTCGTTGCTTGCCTGCATTTGCTTTCTACACTGCTGATACTTCTTTAAAATAAGTGCAGGGTATACTCGTCTCCATTTGCTTGGATCCACTTGCTCCAAATATGGCTGGTATTACTACTCCATCTCAATAAGTACTGGTTAAACCCCTCTCCATCTCAACCTCACTCCACTACACTGTTGAAATTTGCTACACCCTCTCATTCACTTTAATTAGAGGAGAGCTTTCTCTCCCGAGCCATCATTTCTCTCTCTCATGGCTCTTCTTAGGATGGTTTTGTTGGGCACCTGCCTAACTATTTACTTCATGCTATGGCTTGTCTTCACTCCTTACTCCTTATCTCCTGATGCCTCCCCATCTGATCCTAACAACTTTACCTTCTTGAATCTGCTAGCTTCCTCTAGCTCACACCAAGATCTTATCCCTCTTCTCATCCCAAAAAACTTTTCCCACCTCACAGTCTTTATCTCAAAAAAGTGCCTCTGTTGCTACGGCATCCTGCTCCCTCCTTCTTTCCACTGTAAACTCTGGTATCTTCTCCTTATTGTACTCTTACTTGCCCTGGCTGGAGATGTTGAACCCAATCCTGGTCCAGCTGCTCACTTATCACACATGGATGTCTCTTGGAATGAATCAAAAGGTCTTTGAGTTGCTCTTCTTAACTTTAGGAGCCTACTTTGTCACCTTGCCGAGCTTGAGGCGTGGATTAGACTTTATCACCCTGATGTCCTCTGCCTATCTGAGAGCTGGCTTAAATCATCCATACTGGATACTGCCTGCTCCTTACCAAACTACAACCTCATCAGCTCTGATGGGTGCACCTCCAAACGTGGGGGAGGGGTTGCCATACTCTTCAAATCCCACCTCAACCACTCCACCCTGCCTATCCCTACCTTATCTCTCTGTGAATCTCTTCATTCTATCCTACTCCTAGGCACAAAGAAATTACACATAGTTTGTACCTACAACCCTCCCCAAAGTGGGCTTGCAGGCCTTGGGTAACTGCTTGACCAGGTTGCCTTATCTGCTGGATGAAATGAGGTTCTTATTCTGAGTGACCTAATTATAAACTGTCTGGGTGAAACTAGTGATCAAATCCTATCCATAGTTCAAAGTTTTAACTTTCACCAACTCATCAACGATCCAACCAGGGTTGTATCTTCTCCAAATCTGGTACCCTGATAGACTGGATACTATCAAATCGCATTGACAGAATCTTAGCATCAAGCACCTTGGCTGATGCCTTAAGTGACCAGTCCCCCATATATTGCATCTGGCACTCTACATCAACCCAGGCCCCTCCACACAAGTACATTACTTTCAGGAATCTTGCCTACTTTGATCAAGCTAAATTTCTGTACATCTCCCTAATAGATTGGTCCTCTGTCCACCACGTCCGCGATCCTGAGACTGCGCTACACTATTTTATAGCCCTATTTAGTGCATTCCAGGATAAAAACACTCCTTCTTTTACACATAGAGTCAGGGGCACATAAACAAGGTGGCTATGCAAAGACCTTCTCATGCAGCTTAGAGCACAGGACAAGTCCTGGAAGAGTTTCAGACTATCTGGACATCCCCCTGATTACAATACCTATAGGGCACAAAGAAATGCTTGCAAAAGATAAATTCATTTAGCAAAAAGCTCTTACCGTAAAGGGCTCCTGATTGATGCTGCTGGCGACTCTCGTAAATCCTGGTCTCGCATAAAAACGTTCCTGGTGTCCAATCGCTCCCAATCAGCTAATGATATGGTTATTAATGGCACCCATTGTAACAGTCCTACTACTATTGCTAACGCCTTGAACCTCCACTTCTCAGATCTATCCACCAATACATCTTTGTTCGCTCCCTCTCAGTCCACCACCCTCCACGTGGAACCTGACCCCACTCTCATGCATCCACCCTTCCATTTCAAAACCATAACCAGGGCTCAGGTCTTCAGCTTTTAAATACCATCTCAGACAGTACTGTGGGCTCCAATGGTCTTGAGCCCAGGCTGCTGAAACTTGCTTCCCCCTGTATTTCATCCCCCCTAACTAAGATCTTTAACCTTTCTCTTCACCATAGCCTAGTCCCAAGCATTTGGAAAATCGCTAGAATCACTCCAGTATTAAAAAAAGGGGATCCAAAGGACATTGCAAACTATCACCCAATAGCTATTCTCTCAGTACTGGGCAAAATTCTAGAGAAGCTGGTGGCAACTCAAACATTATCCTTCCTACTGGACAATAACCTTCTCTCTGATAGGCAGCATGGATGCAGCAAAGGTCACAGTACTACTACAGCCCTTCTTAAATTAATAAATGATGTCTTTATGGCCATGGACAAGGGTCTTCTCACAGGCGCAATCTTTGTAGATTTCAACGAAGCATTTGATCTTGTTGACCACCCCCTTCTCCTTGCAAACCTGTTATCTCTGGGCTTCTTGCCACAGGTAGTGGACTGGTTTAGTAGCTACCTATCAAATCGGAATCAAGTTGTGCGTTTCAACTCCACCTTCTCAAATCTGGCTGTTATTAATCTAGGAGTTCCTCAAAGATCTGTCCTTGGTCCTCTTCTATTTTCCATCTTTATCAACAAGATCTCTTTGTATACTCCTACATGTTCGTCCTTGCTGTACACTGACGATCTGGTCCTTTATTACAGCTCTAAGAATATTGCTGACATCAACCAAACCCTCTCTTTTGATTTCAGTGCCATTCAGTCCTGGCTCTCTTGTAACAAGCTTGTCTTAAACACTAGCAAAACTCAAGCTATGCTTTTTGCTTCTGATCTAAAGCTTAGAAACAACAAATACAAACTTAATATCCACTTTGCTAACGGCTCTATGTTGGACACAGTTACCTCGTTTAAATACCTGAGTGTGTTGCTTGATGATTCCTTGAATTTCGACCAACACAACTCCTCCATCTGTAACTCTGTCAATGTCAAAATGGTGTGGCCTATAAAACTAGCTATGCTCTTACCCCCTCTGCTAGATTGGGCTGTTGCCCGTGGCATCCTGCTCCTAGCTCTTACTTACAGTGTTGTCACGTACTTAGGCTCCTCTAAAACATCTCTTCAAAGGTGGGACACAAAGTACAACATCTGTTATTATGCCTCTGCCTCCTCTTATCACAAACACCACTGTCAGCTCTATGCTGACCTAAACTGGCCCTCCCCATCAATTCGTCTCCTTTCCCTTGGATCTCTGGCTGATGGCATTATCAGATCTGGAACCCCCATCATCCTTAGCCTCCCTGCTGTCCTGGCAAACCTCCTCACATGGACTTAGGTCCACTGACCAAACTCTCCTTCATATTCCGAGGAGTAAAACAGCCATGGATGCTCATGCTTTCTCCCATACTGCCCCTTGTTTCTGGAATTCCATCCCCTTAGATGTCCGATTAGCTCCTAGTCATGCCCTCTTTAAAAAGAAACCCCGAGATCACCTCACCAAGCTAGCCTCATGCACATGCTTCTATCCACCTTAAGCCCTTACCTACTGCTGTTTTGGATTTCTCCCCCTCCTCCCTAATTGCCTCCACCTCTACCTCCTACTCTTGTCTCCCCATTTCCCTTACTCTAACTCTGACCACTCCTGTACCTTATACTTGATCTCTGTCACCCTCTTTTATACTCTTGCTCCCTTGCCCTGTTCTATATTGCAGGGCAGGTTTTATGCACGGGCTAAATAGGCTGCAGCCTAGGGGCACTGGCTGTTTAGGGGCACCTACGAATAAGGCACCAAGATACATGTTTTTGATTGCTTGTTCATTGTCTCTGCTGGTGCTGCCTGAGTCCACTGAGTGCTGTGAGTCTGGTTTTGTGGCACACTACACACACATACAACCCCCCACAGGTTTAACTAGCATGATAAGTTGGAGTCCACTCCAGCAAAAAACAAGAAAGCCCATCCTGACTCCTGCAATGAACCCCTGCTATCATTTGGCTCCTCTCCCTCCCTCCTCCCTTCCTCCCTGTCTCAGCTAGAAAAATACTTATGTTGAGTTATCTCTTGTCCCCCCTCCTTGCAGCAAATATCCCTGCCTCCCGATCCCTTTCCATCATTCATTGAGTGCTGAACCTCCCCAATCAACGGCGGGTTTGGATTTCAAAATCGTACTGGTGCCAAATTGCTTACAGCGGCCAGGGAATTCTGGGCTGGGTGTGCTTGGTATACAAGAAGGCCATATTTCAGGCAACTTTTCTTTCTTTTGGATGGTGACTCAGCATTAGGCCCCTTTACATGCACTGTCATATAACTGAATGACAGCTACAGAAGCAGTGTGCTGTTACATTTCTGTCATGTGTTGGCGATCTGAAACAAAAGTGAGCGTTCAGTCAAAATGCGTTCCCAGCTTTTCTGGGTTTACCGGCTCATGTTCCGTTTTGGCAAGCCATCTAGTTGCTTCCTTCTACTCATATCATTACCATGGTAAGGACATCTCATCATGGTCTCCTGGCTGCCCAGAAAGACTACCAAAATGCCAGCACAGCCAAGAGAGTGATACGAGGGGACACAGGTACAAGTGCATGGTTGAGGGCAGCAGCGTGAACACAACAACCGCGTTTCAGAACATTCTGATATATGACAGTGTGTGTAAAGGGGCCTGTCGATTCAGTTCAGATGGCGTTTCGGAACATTCTGATATATGACAGTGTGTGTAAAGGGGCCTGTCGATTCAGTTCGGATGGCATTTCGGAACATTCTGATATATGACAGTGTGTGTAAAGGGGCCTGTCGATTCAGTTCGGATGGCGTTTCAGAACATTCTGATATATGACAGTGTGTAAAGGGGCCTGTCAATTCAGTTCGGATGGCGTTTCAGAACATTCTGATATATGACAGTGTGTGTAAAGGGGCCTGTCGATTCAGTTCAGATGGCGTTTCGGAACATTCTGATATATGACAGTGTGTGTAAAGGGGCCTGTCGATTCAGTTCAGATGGCGTTTCGGAACATTCTGATATATGACAGTGTGTGTACAGGGGCCTGTCGATTCAGTTCAGATGGCGTTTCGGAACATTCTGATATATGACAGTGTGTGTAAAGGGGCCTGTCGATTCAGTTCAGATGGCGTTTCGGAACATTCTGATATATGACAGTGTGTGTAAAGGGGCCTGTCGATTCAGTTCAGATGGCGTTTTGGAACATTCTGATACATGACAGTGTGTGTAAAGGGGCCTGTTGATTCAGTTCGGATGGCACATCAGCACTGCTGGGACTCAGAAACAAAACTCTTGGCACCGATGACCAACTGCAGTGTTTCTACTGTTTGGGAACGCTGAGCAGAACAAAGAAGTTTGATTTTTTTGTGGGATTTTCCCTCAGGTAAGTGAAAATATCAAAGGATTCAAAGAGTTGACCCACTAAGTTATCAACTCCTTGTGTAAACGTCCTGGATCAGGCTCAGCTAATGAACAAAGTTCAAGTGCCTCTTCCCACTTCAATTTGTGCTAACTATCCTTGCGAAAGCCACCCAATGGTCCTTTGTCACTGCACAGACCTGACTGGGAATCCATTGCATTTCCATGTATTTCTTTAGTGAGACACACTTGTAATAACTTAGTTTCACTAATTTCAGCTTTTTTTAGTCTGAAGAAACTGATCCTTTACTGATTCATGCAACTCAGGGCTGAGGCTGACTTAGAAATCCTTGGAGAAAATCCTGCACCTTCCTCCATCTAATAGATGCTGCCATCCTTTCAAAGTCTCTGGGTTGTTCTTGTTATGTTTCATCCACAAATTCTGGCTTTGAGTTGGAGCCAGTGTTCATGCCTTGACTGGCCAAAAAAAAAAGGCAGAAATAAAGCAGTCGGTATGCAAATTGTAGCGATGGTTTTTCAAACAACTGTTGCACACAGGAGGGAGAGACAGTGATTAGTGACATACTGAAGAAACTCCTGGCCAATTAACAAATCAGTAAAGAAACCACCAAAATCCCACAGCAATAAAACCAAACTATGTTAAGCGCAAAGGAGACCAGTTGGGCCGTAGCTAGGCAGCTAGTAGGTAGGCGGACACCACAGTAATGGCATTTGATTCAGCAGCTGAGACGCCAAATACCCAAAGCCTGTAACACAGAAAAATGTGCGGTACTGGTCCTCTGAGATGAAGCTGCAGTAACAAACTTGATCCATAAGCAAAACAAGACTGTACTCCAAGAACAAAAGCAGTTTCCAAAGTGGTGCAGTGAAAAAGGTGGTTTATTCAGGAGTCATGCAAACAACAAAAAGATGGTTTGGCCCAGTGGCGCTGAGGGTTGAGGTGCTGGATGCCACACCTCACTCCATGCCGGCGACCCAGGTTCGGGAGTGGACTCAGGTGCCGGGGATTAGCAGGGGAGGGTTGAGGATTGAGTGCCCTCATGGTGCTCTCCTCTCTGGGGAAGGTGGGGGTGACGGCCCGACATGCCAGTGGCCCTCGGTGGAGACCGAGGGGCACTGCAGCAAGCCGAGCAGCACGTTAACAGCATGGCCAATGCAGGCAGGGTTGCTGTGTGCCTGTGCATCAGAACGTGCACCATGCATGGAGGGAGGGGACAGAGAGTGCAGAACAAGGAAAATACCGGCTCTGTGGGACAGGCGATGGCACCTGTCCACCATGCCCTCCACGACTGGCCTTCCAGTTCCTCCACCCGGACCCTCTCCTGCAGTCAGAGTCTGACTTTGTAAGCGCACCTAAGAGGAGGGGTGACGACCCCAGGTGGATGAAACCGGGGCTACTGGCTGCGGGTGTGGGAGGAGACAACAGATCAGGGGGAGCTTCAGGCAGGGCAGGACATGGATAGGATGCCCATGAGAAGATCCCACAGGCCACGATGAGAGAGGAAAGAAAGTTGAAAAAAAAAAGATGATACTGTATGCATTGTTGCCATCCTCTGAATTGAGCCATGTTTGGGGGGGCACTTAAAGATTCCAGCCTATAGGCGCCATCTAAGTTAATGTGGCCCTGCTATATTGTTCAACTTGACCTAATGATGATTCTTTGATTGATGATTGATGCCACTTATCTATTTTTGGTTTATATTTTTGTCTTTGTTACTCAGGATGCCTTTTGCACTCATTGTTAACTAAAACCTCTACGGACTGTAATATCATCTGCATTGTAACCTTATTGTTGCTAAATGTCGGACTGTGTTTCATCCTTGTCATGTTTTCACTCTGTTTGCAACCTCCCAGGTCATGTCTGAAAATAGGCATTTCTATGTCTAGTGCACCCAACCCCAGCTACCAAAAACAAATAAATAAACTGTTCTCCAGTGACCCTACCCCCACCCTTTTTATTTACTAGTATTCGCTTATGTCTATCCCATGCATGTTTCATCATTCGGGACCACATAGGAGACTACTGAAGAAAAGAGGGGACCTAGGACATGGAGTGGGGTTAACTAGATGGATTGGTTGACAAATAGGACTCAGAGTGTGTTCCTGAATATAAAAGTTCTCTGATATTAGGAAGGTAACTAGTGGGTTGCCTCAGGGGTCTGTCTTGGGGCCAGTACTCTTTAGTCACATTTACACTACCTGCAGGGTAACATTCAACTCTCCTCCGCTCCACCGCTGCTCTTCCTGCTGTGCTCCTGATGACTGTTTACATGGTGTTGGTCTGTGCGAGTGTAATCTCAGGTTGCATTATATGCAGCACTTCTGCCGTTTCCCACAACATTTCTTACAGAGTAGCAGTGGAGCAGAGAAGAGGGGACTGGAATATGTGCAGGTGTCCTTGGTCCTTCAGTCCTTCCTTCAAAATTCAAACTGCACCAGCTGTCCAAAAACATGCTGGTTTTCTGCAAAAGGAATTCAACAGCAACTTCAATGTGTAAAAAAATGGACACCATTCAAAATTGTCAGCACCTGATATTTATGCAGTATAGACAGCTCGTAGGTTGACATAGCAGTATGGCATGATGAGGGGGTGCCACGGAGCTGCACCGGTGAAGGTGAAGCAGTGTGTTTACATGCTAGCATTAAATGCCTGCACCAGTAAGCATCCCCACAAAAAACATGGATCACACTGCGCCACCGGAGAGACCTACAGTGCTCCTCAGGCTGTTTACATGGTCTGATCTGCACCGGTAAACACCATCTGCATCACTCACAACAAAGCAGATCAGGCTGTGTAAATGTTCTTGTAACATAAACATATCTATTCTAGGAGTTGGGTTGCAATGGAAAGTGAGTTAGATTATAGACAACACAAAACTCTGCAAGAGAGTGGATAATGAGGAGGGAATTAGTAGCATGAAGAGGAAGGCATTGGCTGGAGAAGTGGTATAGTTTTTGACAACTGAAAGTTAATGCCAAGAAATGTAGAGTACTGTAATGCATATTGAGCTCTATTCATGAATGCATGAGAATTGTGCTGAAAGAAGATGTAGTGGCTGTGTATCCATACGCACCAAGCAGGACAGCACTGCATGACTGCATTCACAACCAGAGGTGAACAGGCACCCAAGGCTGAGGTCAGCACCCACAGACATGCACATAGGCATGTGGGGGAGGGCCAGACAGAGGCGAGGAACATGGCCAGGCCCAATGACCCCACTATATATGGACAACTGCACAGTCACATACACATGCACATGCGGACGTGAATGCCAAAATGGACTGCGACTGCACCAGCGCAACCCCTGCAGGCATGGCGGCTGCAGCAAGTCAGCCCACAAGCCAGGACCCCCAAGTGGAGGGGCATGGCCACAGGAACAGAGGAGTGCCTGGCCTGTCAGCCTCCATCCTGTGACCCAGGTCGACCAAATTTCACTGGACCACAGGTGGCTGCCCTGGTCACCAACATACATGTCCACTATGCTGCACTGTATGGGGTGGATGCTCTGAAGGTCCCCACTGAAATGAAGGCACGCCTGTGGCTTGACATACAGGTGGCGGTCAATGCTGCAGGGCCAGAGACATGCACACTGAGTGCCATAAAGCACAAGTTTCATGTCCTCCGATCCACTGAGAAGCACAAGCTGGTGGCTGACAGGCACTCTCAGTCAGCTGCTAGTGACAGCCCCCCCTTCAAGAAGCCAGTCCTGAGCTCCATCAAGAAGGTAGTGGCAGAGACTTTCTCTGATGTGGTCCCCCATTGCAAGAACATGGGCAACGACACACTGTCATGTATGTGGAGCACCAGCATAGCATAGGATGCCTGTGGGGCCGTGGCACCAATGGTAACCCCCCTGTGATTCATTCTGTAGACACAGCCTATCAGACAATGGAAGTAGCAGGGAACACCACACCAGTGGAGCCCCCTAGGGAGCACACACCAACGGGTGGTACATAGCACAAATTAGACACCATGCTGGTACTGGGACCCACTGCCATAGCAATGGCTATACTAAACACCCACCCATGTCACTCATGGGTATACAGCAGGACCAGGCCAGAACGGTGAAGGAGGACAGCGTGCCACCCCAGGATGCCATACCAAGGCCAGAGGACACAATGGAGAGAGCAGCTGACTCCCCACAACAGCCATCCCTCACCAACACACCCCACACACATGTGTCACAACACCACCACAGGGAACATTATACCCTGCTGCTCAAAGGTGATACCCCAGCAATGCCACCCCCAGGCAGGGGTGCACAGTAGAGCGCACCTAACAAGTGAGTGTCCCCCCCCCATGGCCAATAGCGAGGAGGACGGCCCAACCAGATTGCCACCATGGTGCAGTAGGCAGAACACGGGAGCAGGCATGCTGCAGGCCAGTTACCATGACCTGCAGCAGCATGAACCTGACCACCTTGTGGCACAGCAAGACATCACAGGGGCACTGCGTGATCTAACTGAGGAAGTGTGGGGCATGCGCCGGGGCATTAACATGATCAGTGACATCCTGGAGATGTTGGTGGAGCACACACCACTAGCACATGTCACCCCAGTGACCACACAGGCCAGCCAAACAGGTGGGGTAGTGGAAAGTACAGTACAGGGTACAGCAGGTGCACATGGTGCCAGTCAGACCCCAGATAGGGCATAGCTCCCATGCAAGGCAGACCACAATGGGCCACTGGTGTACAGGGGACATGGCAATGGGACAATGCCTGGAGACAAGGGCAGGGCAAGGGACCAGGCGGCAGTGAGTACCACCCCACAAAGGTGTCTGCCAAGCATGGTGTGCAACAGAGGTGCAACATCGAGCGTAATACTGAACACTGCACAATAAACCCCAACATGCACTAAAACCCCAACATGCACTACACGGCACTCAACAGTGATCACATGTTACACAAGCACTACACATGTCCCTGCACACCCCACACTGGACCCTCCATGCACTGCACAGGACCATATGGCCCCCATATCATGCCCCCACCACACACGCTCCAAGGTCTTCACACAGGGCCACATCTGGCACTGACAAGGACCCCAAGGCACCACAGAACATCCCCCCAACACGTGAGCCCATGGGTATCCCACTGGGTATCACCCCTGGGAACACACAGGCATGCATAAGATGTACCCCCACACACACACACACATATGCAATGCACATGTGTGCACCCCCAGAGGCATACTGACTGAGGCTCCTCAGGCAGGCACTGTTAGCACAGTGCCCATGCGGGCATCATAGCTGGCATGGGTGCACTCAGAGGGGTATATCATCACAGTGCACCCTGACCATCAATCTATCAGCCAAATGCACCCTGTGCTACCATGTGGTGCATGGTACATCCCGACAGGGTATCAACCCCCACCATGTGCAGATTTGTCATCATCTCCAACTGGCTTGTCCATGGGTATATCTGCTGGCATGGGCAGGCAGCACCATTCGCAGATGTTGTGTAGCATGACACAGGCCATGACCACTCTGCATGCCTCATCATGCCACCTGTGCAATCCAAGCACTGGAACTGCATCTTCAGCAATCTAAACGTGCATTCAAACACAGACCGTGTCCTACTGTAAGCAGCGTTGTATGCCTCCTCAGCATCCCCTTGTCACTCCAGTTATTATGTTAGTAGGTATGGTTGCAGCAGGTACCTGCTGTCACCTATAATGAGAAGAAACAGTGTCAGTGAGTGTGTAGCATGTCAGGCATGCACCCTGATCCTCCTCCACGGTACCCATCAAGCAACCAGCCGTCCATCCCACCATGGCCATTAAGAAGGGTGCCCAGGCCAGACCAGTCAAAAATATATTAGTCGTGGCACGAGCCTGGGTATTTAGTGCACACATTCATTACGACACCATCTGCATTGCATATGGACTGGCATTTTATACTGTGAAACCCCTTGCGGTTATGATATGCATCCTCCTCCGCTGTAGGGGCCACGATGATGACATGTGTGCAGTCTATGGTGCCTATCATGTTCGGCATGCTGTTCATGTCATAGAAGCCCCCTATCATGGCCTGCAGGTCCACAGGGGTGGTTGGAAAGGCAGTGTGTGCTTGCACATGGCATAGCACGGCATCTGTGACATGGTGCAGGGCATGGAACACTGATGGTTGGCTCACGCCGGTGACATCTCCAGTCACCCTCTTGAAGGAGTCAGCAGTGTAGTATGCCAATACACATGGCATCTTTGTTTCTATGGTCATGTGGTGCGTGGTGCGACATGTGGCCGTACCATGTTACACAGCTGTACTATGGTGGCTTGGTTCAACCAGAACTGCTGGATGCAGTGTGTGTCCCTGAGCAACTGCAGCAGTAGCCTGTTCCAAAACACTCTCGGCCAGCGACATACACAATGTTGCCATAACCGTTCAATTTCCTCTTCATGCAGGAGGGCGTTCAGCAGCAGACCTAGACACATAGCGCACCAATGGGTGCTGCAACACCTCTCATGCTGTAGAGGTATGCTGTAGAGTGGCAGTGTATCCCACCATACAGTCTGTCCTCGCTGGATTACTCCATGGGCCTTTATGTGGCCCTTCCAGTGCACGCTGGTGTGTGGCATGGTGTGATAGGGCATCTTCCATGTGGCGACATCTATTCTGGAGTCCAACATGGCAGAGGCATCAGCGAGAACTGCTGCCAGCATGGGGCACATACGGACTACCCCCACAAACTGTGGAGGTGGGCCACCCTCCTTTACCAGGATCACAAAGAGGGGGGCAACATATGAGACATGACTAATCCAGAGGAGGCGAGTACCTGGTCGCATGGGTGTGGCATTCTGTGTGCAGTGCAACAGGCTGCATGTGGCTCACAGCCTGTCTCTGTGTCTCTCAAGGAGTTCAGCTGGAAGCTGCTGGAGATGACGCTGGAGCGGAGGGAATTGGGACCAAGGGAGGTCAAGACCGTGCAGGAGAAGATGGCCCCAGGCCATACCAGACCTACTGTCCCTCAGGGTCTCCACCAGGGACATCTTCTACAAAGACTACGTGAGGGAGATAGGGGCAGTGGAGGGTTACACCAATCCACTCTGATGAATTATTCTAGCTCTCCACCCACCCACCAGGAGCACACCACCCCCATCCTCGAGGGACTCATCGAAGGGGGCATGTTGACAGACTGTTTGGGGGCACAGCTGTATTGTCAGCCTTATGGTCATTAAAGGTTTGTGCATTCAATACCCTGTGTCCGAGCCATTATTCCAGCTAGTACCGCAAGGGGGGTTGGCATGCATTCACTGCTGTATTGTGTTTGTGTGGCCATGATACTTGCATGTTGCACATTATGTCTGTGGGCCACTGTCAGAGGAGTGTCCTTATACAGGTGTTGGGCAGCTCTGTGTGTGGCAGGTGATGGGGTATGTCTTGTGTTTTGGGGTGTGTGGCATGGCCTGTCCATCACCGTTCCTATTGTTGATCATGTGTGCTTCACCACACCTTGGCGTGACAGCGTGCAGCACCCTGTATGGGGTGTGGCTGTTATTTACAGTGCCCCATCAGGGGCATCCCTGCTGTCTGGGTTGGCTACCGCTGTGTGGTGGGGGACCATAGCACAGATTGTGTCGGTGCACACCCCTACCAGGCCCTGTCTTGCACTGCATATGGCAAGGGTTACAGCAGCCCTAACCTTGGTGTAGTTCTGTGCATGTGCTTCCACATGCCTTAATGACTTATTTACAGTAATGCATGTGTGTTCCAAGGGAGTGCATTGTGCTCTACACAGACATGCCCCTTCACACAGCCCATGCTGCACACCTGCACACCTCCATGCCAGACACTGGCACACTGCACTTTGCATGTTTTGTGCATGCCATCCATGCATACCCTGCGCATTGCACAGACGTAGTGCTCCCCATGCTCCATCTGTACTGCTTGCGCAGCCCTTCCCCAGCTTTGTGAATAGGCCCCATTGGTAGCCAAACTCTGTATACAGATTACTGCATCAGGGTGGAGCACTCAAAGCAGGATGAGGACCTCAATGTAATAACTAGCAATAGTCTAACAATCTCTTCCAAATACAGTAACGCATGTAGGAAGGCAAACCAGATGCTAAGAGATGTATAAGTAGGGACTCTACCATTCACAGAAGGAAGGTATACCACCACTATACAGATCACTGGTTAAACCACACCTAGAGTACTGTGTGCAGTTCTTGAGCAAACATCTAAGGGAGGACACAGATATGCAGGAAACAGTACAGCGACGGGTGATGAAAATTGTCTAGGGACAGGAGGCTAGATCCAATGAGGACAGACTGAAAAGTCTTAATATGTACTCTTTGAATGGCAGAAGAGAAAGGGGATATGAAGGAAACATGAAATACATACGGAGGTACAACAAGGTGTACTGCACAGAGTTGTTCAAGCTGAGAAACATTTCATCCACCAGAGGATGTAATCTCAAACTGAAGAGGGGAAATTTACAAAGGACATTCGAATGTATTTTTTCACAGAGCAGGTAGCTGATGGAAGGAATAATCTACCCAACAATGTGGTCAATACTGAGACATTAGCTGAGTTCAAAACACAACCAGACACCTTTAAGAGGGATGTTAAGGGGACTCATTATATGGTGGAAATAAGGGTTACTGAGGATAGGGAAACAAGGGGGACAAGATGGTTTGGTGCCTGCCAGGGGTACCAGTTGTGAGGGATGTGACCAGGGCAGAAGGGAATATCAGGGTAGTGTGAACAGGGAATGGGCTTGACATCACTGTCAACGTTGTGACGGTAGCCTGTGATGTGGGCGACTGTATGTCGACGACTGGTCATAAGGGCGACAGCACAACGGTGCCGACAATGTGAGAGACCTCTGATTTCCCCTCTTTCCCAAGTTGTCCCCAGATGGGGAATCCTAAAGTGAGGGGTGTGGGGGTGACCCCTGAGGTGCAGTGGGGAAGCCCCTACATTAAATAACATAGTGTTTTTCAGTCGCCTGGTGGTTTTACGCTCTTCCGCTGGTCGCCGCCCTGCAGTCGCCTTTGTCACATAGCACCCTTTGTGACTACTAACATACTAATTGCCAGCAGATTAGGCCTTACGGAGTATCGAGTCTGCTCGAACCTCAGATCCCTAGTTGGGTACCAAGGCCCTCCCCCCCGTGTTCCAGAAACCCCTATCATCCATCCCCACCCCCTTGGGCCAGGCTATCATCTGATACATCTGCTTTCTGTGTCTGTTCCACCCTCTATTGAAGCCCTCCACTGGGGATCTCTGAACCAGCTCGTCAGGCAGCACGTTCCAAGGATCCACCACCCTCTCACTGAAAAACCTCCTCCTCTTCCCCCCCTCACCCTTCCACCTTCCAACTTCAAACCATGCCCTCTGGTGATACCTCCCTGCTTTAGTCTAAAGATCCCTTCCTATTTATTCCCTTGAGGTACTTGAAGACCCCAATCATGCCTCTGCCCTCCCTCTCCTCCAATGAAAACAGGCAGAGCTCCTCAAGTCTGCCTCATCACGCCAAATCCCCTAGTCCTCGTATCATCTTAGTTGCCCTCCTCTGTACCCTTTCCAGGAGCTGTATGTACCTCTTCAAGTGTGGTCTCCAGTGCTGTACACAGTACTCAAGGTGTGGTCTAACCAGTCCATTGTACAGCGGCAGAATCACTTCCCTGCTCCTAGAGGTGATCCCCATTACGAAGCATCCCAACATCCTGTTTGCTTTGCTAACCGCTCTCATGCACTGCTCAGAGTTATTCATACATGCATCCACCATGACCTCTAGGTCTTTTTCCCCGTTGAGGCCTCCAGTGCCTCCCCTACCAGGGTGTACCTATGTTTAGGGTTTCCCCGCCCAAGATGTAGCACCTTGCACTTGGTGATATTGAAATTTAATTTCCATGTGTGAGCCCACCTTTCCAGGGTGTCCGGGTCCTCTTCCAGGGCCAACCTCCCCTCTTCCCCCTCAACTACTGCTCTCATCTTGCAGTCATCAGCGAAGAGACTCATTTCACACCCTATACCCTCCCTGATATCCGATATGTATGCATTAAACAGGATCGGACCCAGGACCGAGCCCTGCGGTACCCCACTACTGACCTCTCTAGGGTTCGAGAGCTCCCCACCGACCACTACCCTCTGAGTGCATCCAGCTAGCCAGTTTTCAATCCATCTGACCATCAAAGGGCCTACTCCCAACCCCATCAGTTTCTCCAGCAGACCATTGTGGGGGACAGAGCCAAACGCCTTGCTAAAGTCCAAGAATAATATATATACAGGCTTTCCCCTGTCCAGTTCTGATGTTATCCATTCGTAGAACTCCACAAGATTTGTTTGATACGATCTACCTGGCACAAACCCATGTTGCCGACTATCCAGACCTCCCGCCTCCTCCAAGTACACTCCCAATAATTTCTTTAGTATACTATCCATTAATTTTCCCACCACCGAGGTCAAACTGATGGGTCTATAGTTACCTAGTACTTCCCTCGACCCCCCTTTATGGATTGGCACCACATGTGCCTCTCGCCAATCCCTAGGTGCCCTTCCTGTCTCAAGCGGCCTGTTGAAGAGCTCCACCAGGGGTGCAGCCAGTATGTCCGCCAATGGACTACTGACCTCACTTACAGATCCCTGGGGGAGGTTATGGATGGTTTTAGAAAGCTAGGGTGAGGCTCAAGCTGGCAGTTGCCTTATTTACCTTTTCAGAGGTCCTGCCAATCTGGGGCTGGGGGGAGAGAAGAAATTTTCTGAACACTCACTTCAACATATGGCTGAAGGAGTGGTAGAGGGAAGAGGGATGGGGGTACTTAGGGGGTTGGGCCACTCTTTGAGGAATAGAGGGCTATTCAGCCATCATCATTCTGAGAAGGGCACCAGGATGCTAGGGCGCAAGTTTAAAGTGCACATTGTGAGCGCTTTAAATTAGCAGAGGTGAGAGGTAAATTGAAGGCAGATAGGTGAGGCACCAACTTAAACGAGGGAGCCTAGAGAACCCTCCCTGTGCTACAAAACAAGGAACAATAAACAGAGATGAAAGAGAGGCAAACGGGGAAGTGGGTAAAGTTTCAAAGGAGAGGCTGCAGGGGATCCAGAATGCAGGTAGGAGAAGGGAGGCAGGGGCAAGACTGGACAGAAGGTCAGACAGGAAGGAAATTGGTCAGGATCAGAAGAGCATGAAAACTGGTAAACTGGAGAGCTATGTGAAAAAGACCAGGGCCTTAGGGAACAAGATAAGCGATCTTGAGGGTGTGGCAGCTGAAGCATGCTTGAACCTGGTGGCAATCACATAAAACATGGGCAACCCAGAACCATAACTGGGAATTGACTACAGTGGGATATGCTGTATTCAGAAAGGATAAAGAGGTAAGAAGATAGGGTTGCATTATATGTATATAAAGGAGGGTAAAAAAGCTATAGATTTTTAGTATTTGGGGAATAGCAAGTGTACAGAGATAATATGGGTGCAGAAAGTAGCAAACGGGTGGGAAAATATCAAAATAGGGGTAATATATAGACACCATCTCAAAACAAGGAAGCTGATAGGAAGTTGGGAGGTGAGCAAAAAAAGGGCAACAAGGCAAGGAGAGGTACTGCTATTGGGGGGACTTCAGCATGCTGGACATGGATTGAAGAATCCCAGTAGCAAAAAGTGCAAAGGCCAACAGCTTCTAAAAATCTTTCATGAAAATATTCCTAGTGCAAAACCTAGAGGTGACTATTAGGGAAGCAGCCATCCTTGTCTTACTGCTGCACATACTAATGGAGATAGTACTGGGGAAGTCATGGTACTGGGTCCATTGGAAAGCAGTAACCATCAGACACTTTGGCTTGACATCAAACTTAAACAGAAAAATCAGCCCCAGATTAAGGTCCTACATTTTAGATGGACTGATTTTTCTTTTTTTTTTTTTTTATGCTCCTTCCTTAGACTTCCCGGCCCACCTCTCCTTCTGGCCAGCCATAGACCCCACCGACACCCTCGCCCCATCCCCCTCTACCTACCTCATTTTGCAGCCATCCCAGGGGTAGCCCAGTGTATCCCTTCACCAGATGGGTCCCTCTCCTCTGAGGGCGAAGGTGCCAGGGAGGACAACCAGCGCACTAACTGTTCGGTCCCTGGGAGCTGCTGAGGTGGCTTTGGGGGCACAGGGCACTCTCAGTGGCAGGAACCAGTGGCCATCATGCAGCCAACTGAGAAGCAGCTTTCCCAGTTAGCTCCCTTGGGGTGTGGAGTACTACAGACATCAAGGCACATGCTGACGTCCACCATGCCCCTTGCGTTCAGCGGGGCTCACCGAACTATCGTGCTCCCAGCCTCCACCAGGAGGTGGCACAGCGAGCCATATCCCCTCCCTCCCCCAGAAGAGGGCAAGCAGTCATCAGACACTCAAACTTTCTCCTCCTGGCCAGCCCTCCAATGACCCTGGTCCATTTCCAAATCCGGGTCACCGGCGTCACAAGCGGAAATCCAACCACTGCACCGATGGGCCAGCCAGATGTACTGATTTTTAAAGGACGATGAAGATGTTGCATGGGAAACTAGAGGGGTTAAGAACAGCAGAGGGGGTGAAAGTGAAATGGGAGGTGATCTCTGTGTAAGGATAATAAGGGAGAACAAGAGAAGAAAAAAACAAAGTGGTTCAGGAGGGAAGTAGGGGCAGCTGTGAGGGAAAAGTAAAAGACATTTTAAATGTACAAAACCAGCCAAATGGAGGGGGACTGTGAGTCTTGTGATGCTGCTTGACTGAGGTAGATGCATGGCTTAAGGCTCTGTTTGACCATCCAAGTTTTTTTCTTTATTTTAGCCTTTTTGGGATGTCACTCTTAATTGTTTCCTCCCCAGTCTGTTTCTTTCATAATAGAGTGTGGTAATGTTCTTAAAACTTTCGCTTCAGCAGCACCACTCAAACTGTCAATCCGCCACAGTCCACCCCTGACACCAGAAAAACCCAGGGACCCTAAATGACTGAAAGCATCAATTTATTTATTTATTTATTTATTGAAAATGTTTCACCAGGAAAGGCATATTGAACAAAAAGATTCTCGTCTCACGGTGTGACCTGGGGGAAGGGTTACAAGTGGAGGCAGATCAACATACAGACATTGAATATTGAATAGCGCAATACAGATTATGTACATAGTTGGGTGGGATTACATTAGCACTTTTTTACAATAGGTGGAACAGTACAGGATTACATTAGCACATTTTTACAATAGGTGAAACAGTGCAGGAATCAAACATTAAGGACAGGGTAAACATATCATGGTACACTTCAGGGTTAATACATGATTAAGTAAGTGCCAATAACAATACTTGAGTGCCAGTAGCAGGACTTGAGCTGAAGCGATGCACCAAGTTGACCTGAGGAGTTGGAGGAGAAGATGGGGGTGATAAGGGTGGGGAGGGGGGATGGAGAGGCGAGCAATAGCAGTGCATGAGGTTGAAAAGCGTGGGTTACTTAGGAGGGAGGGAAGGAGGGGGAGGGAAGGGAGAGATTAGTAGGGAATTAGAGAGTGGGAGTGAGTGAAGTGCGTAGGGCAGTGTATAAGCCAGGCAATTAGGTGAAGGCCAAGCCGCTGGTCAGGCACTAAGGGGGGATGATGGAAGACAGCTATCGGGGGGGGGGGTCAGGGGCAGTTGCAATTTGGTGCAAGGAAGTTAGTGAGGGCAAAGGATAGGGAGTGTTTGGATGATGAATGGCGGATCTGAGCCGGCAGGCAGTTCCAGAGTTTAAGGAAGAGGTAAGAACTTCCCCCCTATTGCTGAGATCTGGTCCAGATACCGAGGATACCACTGGGAGATATTTTGGGGAACTTCAGTTGATTAAGGAAGTGATATTAGAACTAGCAGGCAATATGAAAGAAATCCACCCCACCTTGGATGCCCTCACCAGCAGAGTTGAAGATACAGAGGCCCATATCAGTTCTGTTAAAGATAAGTAGGCCTGGGGTGAATCAGAATTACTCTCCTTTTGTAAAACAGTTACAAAGCTGGAAACATGCATTGAAGACCAGGAAGAGTGCAACTGGCAGAACAACCTGGTGATTGTGGGGATACCAGAGAAGGCAGAGGGGTCTGATATGTTAGCCTTCATTCAGCAAGTATTCCAGGACCTGGAAGGCCCTTCTTCCCAAGGGGACAAGTATGTAATAGAATGGGCTCACAGGTTCTTGCGCCTGGTCCTCAGTCCCACTGAATGGCCTCACCAATAATCTTGAAGCTTTTGAATTTTTGGGAGAAACTACATATTCAAAAGAAAGTCCGTGAAAAAGGCGAACTTTTCTGGCACTCCTAGGAATTTATATCTTTATTGACCTCATTCCACTGATTCACCAGCTGCAGGGGGAATATAAAGGTATTAAGTTCAAACTACTGGCTGCAGGGATACACTTTTGAATTTTGTACCCAGCCACATTGGTAGTCACCACCAACAAAGGCACTAAGAAACTTGCCTCTGCACAAGAAGCCTAAGAGAGCTTACCTGTTATATTTCCAGATTTATACCCAGGTATACGAAGTCCAGTGGTAAAGGAACACCATGATGATTCACTGCTAGTGATTGGAATTTTGTAGTTATCTGGATGATTATTTTTTAAAGTTATCCCTTCACTGTTTTGAGACTTCATGAGACTCCTGTGCTAGCTTTTGCTTTTTTGTGTTACTCCCTGATGCACCATTCACAGCCTTCCCACTTAAGTGGCTTTTATTGCTGAAGGAGACACTGTGAGTTATAGTCCATCTTCTCCCTTATTGGAATAGTCCCCTGCACGCAACAGGAGACCCCCCAGAAGCCTAAGGTGTTGGACACTAGGTGGCGGGAGTACTTGGTGCATTTTATCTACTTCTGCCCCTGCTTTTTCTTTGTTTCCTTCTCTCCACATCAGCGATCTGTTTTAATCATGTTTTGCCACAGCTGATCAGTTTTCAGCTTCACCCCTAGGATGCCGACAGAATTAGAACGCATAGGAATTTTGGATGGATATATCAGTCCGTGGCACAGCAAGGGTTAATTTCAGCTCCTAAGAAAGCTATCGCTGCTCGTTTGTTATCTCTCCGGGCTGGTTCCCATCTTAGCAGTCCAGTGGTAGAGGAGCACCATGAGGATTTGCTACTGGTGCCTTAGATGTCTTTGCAGTTTTGTTACAGTTTTGTGCTGACACCTCTATCAGGCTATAGTCCATTTAGTCCTCCTAGTCGCCACACTCCTATCAGCCTTGCTATTTTTTGCAGTGCTTATGGCTTTGGGAATCAGCTTATGTAATATCACACCTCTTCTACTTTACTGGCCTATGTCTCTGCATACGATGGCTGATCTCCTGCAAGCTATGTTGTTGGACATTTGTTACAGTAGTACACAGTGTATTTTTTATGCTCATGTTAATTTTTTCTGGCTGCCATATTGGAGATCTGCCATTGTGCTGGTTGGGATGAGTCTCCAGTGTTCCCCTTGTTGGCCCCACTGGTTTAAATGATGAATTTTAGTCTTTGCTGTTTTTCAATCAGTGATGGATATCTCTTTTTTCCTTTTTGTTAGATGTTTGCAAGTCTGGGGGATCTTAGCACACTGGGACTCTGATAAATTGACTTTAATGACTTTATTATTGGGTTATATGCATTGATCAAGATGTCGATCCCTGGTCCCATACATTGTTGTTCTATGTATTTGGACACAAGATATACTTTTTTATCCATCTTTACAATGGGGGGATCTATGCCTGCATCTTACACTATATACTATAGTTTCATTGATAACTGAAGGGTATATTGTATTAGCAGTATGCTAAGGCTTTGCCTGAAGCTCTGTGGCCATCTTTTGTAAAGATAGTTATACGGCCTCGTTACTTGAGTAGCTACTCTCCTCCTATGCTTTATTTTGTGGATCTGTAATTGCCTCCTCAATAGGTCAGTATGTTTTACTATAATTTAGAAAAGGCTCTGGGGCACAAGTCAGAGATCACTCTGGTTGGGCGCAATCCAGATCGAATGGGTTTTGTATCCCAGGCAGAGGGGAATCCCCCACCAGGATGGTGGGGACAGTGATGTATATATGTTATCCTGCTTTGATGGCGTTCTGCTTGTTGATGTTTGTAGTGGTTGGTATATTGGGGACAGTTGGTATTTCTTGGGAGGGGGGGGCTGGGTGGGTTGGATTGGATTCAGTACCCACACTGGGAATCATACGTTTGAGCTATACCTTATCAGTGGGGGGTTATTAACCCGGCTCAGGAGGTGGTCTGTATTCATGTTTACATTTTCTTGATGGCTTCTACTATTAGGTTTCCTAAAACTAGCATCAGAGTGTGACTGCCCCAAACTTCCCTAGAGTAAAGTGTCAAATTATTTTGTCTGAACCTCCCCAGGGTGTCTCCATTGAATTCCTGGAGATATTTTCCCCACTGTAACAATGACTTCTGACTACTCCTGCCTAAAAAGCCTTGGGCATTTTTACACCCATTATTGCTCCACGGTCATAGACTAACCATGACATATTGCACCTTGGTCACTTGGTAGAAACTTGTACTACTAAGTGTTTCTGTTTCTGTCTAACATGTGCATATTTAGAAAAATGTGATGAGCTGTGTATACCTGTCCGCGATCCAACTAGCCTAGGGGGTGTATACAACAATGTTATAAGTTATATTATGACCAATCCAGTCCTTGAGCTATGCTCCACTCCTATGTATGATGACCTGTATATATCTGTCAGTTGAACTAGCTAGTCTAGAGTGTATAATCTGAAATGCGCTTACTACTGTATGTTTCCTCTAGCGTCAAATGATGTATTTTCCACATGTTTGTTTACTATGACAAAAAAACTGTACTCTCTTTGCCATGTCTCCTTGACTGTTGTTCCTCATGTTGTATTCTCCCGGGTCGTTCCTGAAAATAGGCATAATACTTGTCTAGTGTACTTACCCGGTAGACAAAAGCTAAATAAATAAATAATATTGTAGGTGGAATACAAAGGGTGCTCAAACTAATAGCAAAATATATCAGGTTTCAAAACTGTTAAAACATCTTTACAAACTCTAAGTGGATATTTCTTTTTTGCAAGAACCCCCCCTCATGGCAGACCAAATCAATCTCTTTAGTAGAGAGTGGGTGGGTCACAGTTATGGGGCCGTGGATGACACTTGTAAAAGGAGGTAGCAATTCTTAAGGCCAGACGGGTCCCATTTTAATTCCTACAGGAGATAGCAGACCCACATGGTTGCTATATCCTGATTAGGGGTTTATTGGGACAGCAAGAAGTTCTTCTGGACTCTATTTATGGCCCCACTCAGGATGATCCCTCTTTCTTTTCCCAACTTTTGGTACTCTTATCTCCTTGTGTTACTACTCCTATAATCCTTGCAGGGGATTGGAATCTGGTGTATATGAATGAACCTGACAAATCAGGAAGTAGACGGGCAGGCTTGACCCCTGCACAGTGGGTGTTGATGGAGTTCATGGCCACCATGAGCTAAACGGACCCATGGAGCTTGCTTTATCCACTCAGAGGGACAATACTTTTTATTCTCCTCCACTTAAAATGTTTTCCAAAACAGATCTCTTTTTAGTGGGAGCTGACATCATCCGCAGACACCACAGGTGTAAACATGGTGCCAAGGCTGGTATCTGATGATCACAATGAACACAAATGTAGGCACTTGCAAACCGTGGTGAAGATCAGCTGCTAAACTAGCAAAATGTTACAAGGAAACACTGGAAGCAGCATTTCATGCAATGGAGCCTGATGCAATGTTTAAGTGGTTTATTGTGAGGATGCAAAGACATACCTCTGATCATCACCCTGTGCTACTCCAGCATAGTTTCCTAAAGGCTCCCGTAGTGGATAAAACCTGGAAACTGAACAATTACTTAAGTTCACAGATGTCCTGGATGAGATCCATAAGTTTAATGCCTAACAGTGATGTCCTGTGGGTAGCTTTAAAATGTAGCTCAAGGGGGGAATTTATTTGTTTAGCTCTAAATGTAAGAAAAATAAGTGTGAATCCATTGCTTTACTCACTGAGGTAAGGGATCTTGAAAAGACTCTCTCCTCAATACCTGAAAGATCACTTGGCCAAACTGAATACCCTTCAGGCTACATATCTTATGCAGGAGAAAGCCGAGCATGCTATATATCACCCTAAGGTCAAGTATTTTAACTGGGGGGAAAAGCTGGAAAGCTTATGGCATTACGTTTGTGGGAACAAGAAATGGATAGGGTCATACCAAGCATTATTACAGGTCAAGGTCAGGTACTTAATAACCCCTGTGATATTGCTGCTCAGTTTTGAGGATATTATCAGGCCCTATATAGTTAGGAAAATATGGAGTCCTGTATGGAGATGATAGAGGAGTTTTGAGGGGCTGTTCCACTCCCAAAATTAAATGATACACAACATACCTTTCTCAAGTCTCCTTCATCCCTGTGGAAGATAGAAATGGCTATTAACACTCTTGCCCAAGATAAGTCACTGGGCCCTGATGGGTTTACACCCATCTTTTGCAAAAAGCTAAAACCGGTCATAGCCCCCATACTTTCTGATACATATTACTATATATATGCCCATGGTACACACAATTCTAGTTTGATGGAAGCTCTGGTCACTGTTTTATTAAAACTCAACAAGGATCCTGCTAAGGTTACTAGCTATTGGTCAATTTCTTTGATTAACATGGATTACACAATACTCACTAAGGTTCTGGTGACCCAGCTAAATGCAGTCTAGGGAGATTTTGATAAGTAGGGAATTAGAGGGATTTGTGTTGGGAGGCTATCTTCAGATCATATCAGGAAGCTAGTGTATCTCTTTTCTATGACCAAGGATAGCCTTGACCCTGTGGTCCTGGCCTCCCTGGATGCGGAAAAGGCGTTCAATCATGTATCATTGGTATATCTGTTTCAGGTCTTGCAAGAATATAATATCCCACAGGAGTTTATTAATTGGATTAAAATACTTTATAATAACCCAAGTGCTAGGATAATATGTGTGGGATGCATTTATAGATGGTAATCATTCAATGGGGTAGTTGGCAGGCATGTCCACTCTTCCCACTTCTATTTAATCTTTTTTTTATAACCCTTGATCAGGAAAATTAATAATACGTCTGACATCCATGGAATTCTACTGGCTCCAATCAGTTTAAAATTTATGTTTACACAGATGATATTCTTTTACCCGGTTTTACACCTGAGCACATCCCTGCCTTTGGTACTAGATGTTGTTAGTAGCTTTTGGCTATATTTCTAACTAAAGTATAAGCTATAGAGAAACTGAAGTTATGCCCTTAAATCTTCGAAGCAGCAGTCTAATGTAGTGGCACTGGGACTGTAGTGGAACCAGATAAACTTAAATACTTAGGCATTTACCTTAACAGCATATCACCTACACAGCTGACAAAATATAATTTAGATTCACTGCTGGAGCAGCTGAAGTAAGACTTGTCATGGTGAACCCACTTACCAATTACTCTTTGGGGTAGGATCAACATTGTCCAAATGAACTTGCATCCTAGGGTCCTTTATCCCTTAAGTATGCTTAACCAATTCATACCCTTTTCCTGGTTCAAACAATTGCATCAAATTATCTCTACCTTTATATGGAACGGGAAGGTGGTCCACAGGGCTTATATTAAACTTATGGCACCTATAACAGAAGGAGGTCTGCATTTACCAAATTGTTGTTTATATTATTTATGAACCTCCCTAATTTATATTATTTGGCCATCCATGGTAAATACCTGCAATGGTATAGAGAGACAGATTCTGAGAACCTTCCTGGGTATGTACCACTATGCCTGTCTACTGAACATCATTTCTGCACTATGTATGGGGTGACTATCACTTCTCTTCTACCTTCCACCCACCAGACTGCCATGCCCTCTTAGGAGTACCCCCATAGAAACCTCAGAGAAAACTCATGGACAGTTAAGTATTTATAATGCTTGGACCCGGTAAGAGATACTTCACAACCTTTACTGCAGTAGGTAATTCAAACTTTAAATTAGATGGTCCAGTTACTACGGGCACCCTTTTGGTCCTCTAAGCAAACAAAAAGTGTCGTCCAATTAACATCAGATGGCACATTGATTCCCTATGCCACCTTTCAGCAAAGGTACATTACTACTAACAGAGATTGTTTTAAATTTTTGCAAGTGGGACATCGACTTACTAAGCATTTTGGACCACCAATCTGGTCTAATGAGCACGGTGCCAAGCTTTTATCCTTGGCTCCTTGGGCTACGCTTCCACACTCAAACTCTCATCTTTTCACCCATCTTTATAATTTATTGCCTAACAAAATAGATGGTTCAGCCCTGTATTGGGAATGTGACCTACCCCCACAAATGGGTAATTATGACTGGCCTAAAATCTGGTCTGATATGTACAGATTTCTTCAATATGATAGATATCAGCTTATGCAGTTGAAAATACTTCATAATTTATATTATACCACATATAAATTACACTACATGGGAAAATCACCTACTGACTTATGTTCTTGATGGTCTAGTAAGTGTGGCACTCTTTTTCATATCCTGTGGGGAATGTGAAAAGGTTAAGTCATTTTAGACTGCTTTCAAGGACCATTTAGACCCACTCTTGGGGTTAGGGCATGCTTTCTAACCTGAGCTCTGTCTTATAGGTGTCTATAAGGATAAATTACTCAAGGCACAAAAGTATCATATGTCTTTAATAGCTGCATGTGGAAAAATAACTATATTAAGACACTGGCTAGATACTGATGTACCAACATTTACTGAGTGGCATAAGGAAATTATTTTTGCCTTACAAGCAGAAAAGATGATAGCCAGCATGAGAGATAGACTCGCTACTTATAAAATGCATTGGGAAGGCCGGCCCAGTGGCGCTGAGGGCTGAGGCGCTGGACACCTTACCACGCGCTATGCCAGCGACCCATGTTTGGGAATGAGCACTGGTCACCAGGGGTCGGCAGGGGAGGAGAAGGTTCAAGCATCCATTGGACTGCTCTCCTTCTCTGGGGATGGGGATCCTCAGCAGTCGGCACTCATCTGCCCCCTGGTGGAGGGTGGGGAACAGGGTGCCACACTGTAGCAGGGGGAGGAGTTGGGAGGAGTTGGGACAAATGCTTGGAGGGAGCGCATGTGGACCCGTGCGTGCTCCCCTGCACCGGCGTCATTGCACGCCCCAGCTCCTGGGAGAGAAAAAACAGGAAAAGCAATGACATGGCAGAATGGTGGAGGGCACTTCACAGGCTCTGCTCCCGGCTAGCCACAGCGCTGGCCCACTGAATCCAGACTCTAGTGGGGGTTGGGGAATCTTGCTGGCCCCACTGGGGGAGGTCAGGCCCTGGGAGTTCAGGTCAGTGCCAGATGGTGGACGCTGGGGGAGAGGGCTGGGGGTGCCCTCCAGAGGACAAGCCGACATCAGGAGGAAAAAGCACCAACAAAAAAAAAATGTCATTGGGAATCTCTTCATGCCCTTTTGTTGTTAACTGACTAACTTGCATCTGTTGTGGTAGTGGTAGGTGAATATTCCACCGACGCTTAATATCCCAACTATGAGTATGCATTTTGTTGATAAATATCTGTGTGAGTGTATATTAGTGCTACCACTTTTTCTCTTGGCAAGTATTTTTGTACCGAGGGGATGGGAGGGAGAGGGCTTTGTTGATGTTGTTTTGCTATATGCTATATTTTTTTCTTTTGTCTTTCCTAGTGGTGTTCTGTAGTATGAAATAATTCAATGAGGTATATTACATTTTATATAAATGTAACCCCCTCCCAAGTCAGGAGCTTACCTTTTTATTTATTTATTTATTTCAAGATTCGGCCATTACCTTTGAGCAAAAGCTCTTTTACAAAGGTTCCACGTCAGGTACAACAAAGTGTGAACAATTGAGAACAAGAAAACAAAGGAGGGTGGAGCCCCAGTGTAAGCAAATTGCAAGGGTGAAACATTACTAACAGAGACATAAGCTATCTGATAAGTGCAAAGAAACATGACATGGCCAAACATTGTCAGGTACACAGGTATAATTAACAACAGTCAAAGGCAAGGCACAAAGGTATAATCTTCACTAGCCAGGGAACTAGATCCATCTACATAGTGGAATTGATGCAGAGAGTTGGGGTGAGGGATCCGGGATGTGGGCAGTGGCCCTGTTGGGACTTTGTTAAAAAGGGTGTGGGAGGTGACTTGATCCATGTCGGTTAGCCAGGCAATTGTGTCTTAAGGCTTGCAGGGCTGGGAATGCAATTACTGCCTACAGCAGCAGGCCATGCTTCCAGAGAGTTACTGTTTAAGTGCAGCCTTAAAGGCAGGAAGGCTCGAGTTTGTCAGTAGGTGAGCCGAGATCTCGTTAAGCCACAGGGGAGCATGGTACACAAATGACCACAGTCTCAGTGTCATTCTTCTGAAGGGGACTGCTAAGGAGCCCCGGGAGTGGCCTCTGGTCTGGTACCCAAATCTACAGGCAGGCAGCAAGCCGCTGAGGAATGGAGCCACTTTGCCTAGTAGTGATTTCTTACCCAACAGGCAGGTTTGGTATTTTATTCTGCTGGGTAGGTTAAGCCATTTGGTCTGCTCAAAGAGGGAGCATGTGTGTAAGGTTGCCTGCATGCCTACATGCCTTGTTCAGAGCCGTTGCAATGCGTGCAAGTGCAGTATTGGAGGTGGCCCCATACACCACAAGTCCATAGTCGATGACTGACAGAACTGAGGAGAAGACTGGGAAATGAAGGGCTAATGGTGTGAGGTATTGTCTGTGCCTATAGAGCACACACTGAGCTTTGCATTTACTGCTTTTACTTCATAGTCAATGTGCTGCACGAAGGAGAGGGCGTCATCGATAATAACCCCTAGGTACTTGAAACAGTGTACCTGCTCCAGCGGTGCAGCCTTGCTATTGGTGATAGTAAGGGCAGGGAGGGTTTTCTTGTGCTGGGGACTAGAGATGATCATCATCTTTGTCTTTTTGTGATTGAGGAGAAGCATTTTTTTTACAGAACCAATCCTCCAGCCCATTGAATGGGCTCTGAAGCTCTGCCTGCAGGGCCATATGCTGCTTGCTGCTGCATAGAACGATGGCGTCATCCACATACAGGATGATCTTGCTCTCACAAGCTTCATGGAGTCTATTTATAAATAGACTAAATAGGGCCAGCCCCGTGGCACTGAGGGTTGATATGCTGAACACCACACCTCGCTCCACACCGGCGACCGGGGTTAGGGAACGAGCCCGGGTCTTCGGGGGTCAGCAGGGGAGAACTAGGATCAAGCATCCGATGACAGCTCTCCTAGTCCTGGGGGAAAGGTGGGATCCACACCATGCACTGGTGGTCCCTGAGGATGCCCGGTGGTACTGCAGATGCACGGTTGCCTAGGGGGCAGGAGCACGGCAGACGTCTGCACGTTTGTGCACGGACGTCATTGCACGTCCGTGCTCCCATTGGGCAGAAAAAGGAAAAAGGGCTGGGTGTGACCATGCAGCTTGATGGCCGTGAGCTGCCATGCGGGGAGGACTGTTGAGGAATCACACTGGGGGGGGGGTTCAGCACCGGTCTGGCTGACAGGGACGGGGAGCCCTCCAGTGGATCGGCCATGCTGGAACCCCTCATCATGCAAGTGAGCCTGCTGCTCTTCCCGCGGGCAGGCTGGCAGGTGGATGTCCTCGCCGTGGCGCCTGCAGAAAGGCACAAGAAGAGGGATGCAATAAAAAATAAATAACAATAGACTAAATAGGAGCTGCCCCAATATTGACCCTTGAGGACCCCTAGTGTAATTTCCTTGAGGGAGATATGGCTGTCCCAATTTTGACACTTTCGTTTTCTGTGGAATAAGTAGTCTTGGAACCAGTGGACCGCTTCAGGTGAGAGCTCCAGGCTTAGTAGATCAGTAAGAAGGATGCAGCGATTGACAGTGTCAAATGCTTTAGTGAGATCTATGAATATAGATCCCACCAAATGGCTCCTGTCCATTGCCTTGTGCACATAGTCGGAGAACTCCACCAGGGCAGTAGCCGTGCTGTGGTTCCTGTGGAATCCATGTTGTTGTGGGCATTGGAGTCCATACTTATGGAGGTACTCAGTAACCCGGTCCACCACAATCCTCTCTAGAGCTTTAGAGAGAAGAGAGAGGATGGAGATTGGCCTATAGTTGGCAGTGTTGGACTGATCCCCACTTTTTAAAACTGGGGTGATCAGGGCTAACTTCCAGGTCAAAGGGAACTTCGCCTGGGCAAGGGATTTATTAAACAGCCTGGTAATTGGTCTCAGTAGCTCTTCAAGAGCTACCGCCACAAGCTTCATGTCTAAACCATTGCTACCTAGCTCTGTTTTCCCAAGCACCTTACGTACGTAGGTTCTGACTTTACTAATTGTGACCTGTTTAAAATAGAATTTTGGATGGAAGGGGTTATGTTTATCTCATGGAGGGGGAGGTTCTGGGCTGTTTATATAGTCTGGCGGCAGGACAGCACTAAGATCAGAGAACAACAGGTTAAGGGGTTCAGCTATGATGTGCAGGTCAGTGGTAGGAATCCCATAAATGGTGAGCATTGTTGGATGTCTCCTGTCTTCCTTTCCAAGCAGGTCTTTGATGTTGTCCCAGAAGTGTCTACCATCCCTCCCACTGCTGTTTAGCTTCTGTTTGTAATGTGCTGCCTTGGCTTGCTGAATGAGCTGGGTGCACTTGTTTCTTGCTGCCCAGTAATTTTGCCAGTCAGTGGGGTTGCCAGAATTTCTAGCCAGACACCAGAGGTTATCCCGCCCCTCATACAGCTGAGTAGGTCACAGGAGATCCAGCCATTGGAGGCTGCCTAATCCTTTTCTTTCTCAGTGGTGCAAAGGTATCACAAATACCACTGAAGGTGTCTACAAAGAATCGCAGGGACTGGTTGATGTCATCAGTGGCATCAACTGGAGACCAGTCAGTTTTGGCCAGGGCAGCTTTAAAGGCCCGGGTTGCCCCATGCTTGAGAATCCTGTTATGTACAGTGATGGGAGGTTCTGTCTTTTCTTTTGTCACCCAGGTGCAAGCCACAGGTGAATGATCACTGAGGTAGTCCAGTAGAACCATGACATTTTTTGTCTTATTTTATTTTTATTTATTTATTTAAGGATTCAGATCATACCTTTGAGCTCAGAGCTGTTTTACAAAGGTTCCACGTCAAACAGTGACAATGACAACAATAACAAACAGTTTATATACAATACTCGAATAGTGGGTAGCTAGTATACAATAAGGTTACAATGTCATTCATAGTACCAATGGTGATAGTACAGAGTCAAGAGCATTCAACTTAGGTAAAGGACAGAGTTTGTATGTGGCGAAGGCGATAAGAGGTGTGACACCTAGTGTGAGAGTCCGAGGAGGAGTCAAGGTGAGGGGAGGGGAGACTGGGGAATGAGCAGCCAAAAGGAGTGGCTTTGTCTAGGAGGTTGGAGGGTAGGTAGTAGGTTGGTTATAAGGTTGATCCAGTGGGAAAAGGCACAGGGGAGAGGAAGACAGAGGGACCGGCATGGGGGAAGAGTGGGGGTAAAAGGAAGGGGAAGGAGAGTGTGGGTGAGTGGGCATTTTGGGTGTTAGAGTCCTAATGGCAGTCACAAACTGTCCTAGTAAGAAGGTGTTGCCTTAGGCTATTTTTGAATTTCAAGATGCATTGGGAGTTTAGAATGTGCACTGGGATTTCATTGAGCCATTGGGGGGCCCTATAGCTGAAAGCACACTGTCCCTGCCAGTTCGATGGAAAGGTGTTGATAGGGCCCCCCTCATCCTGCCTTTGGTGGTATAGCTGGTAGCACTTGGTGTTAGAATGCTAGAAATGCATGGGGAGGTTTTAGCTAATAGAACCTTTTTTTCCAAGGAGACATGTTTGGAATATAATCCTGTTCTTTAGTGGCAGTCAATTGGTCTGGTCATATAAGGAGTAGGTGTGGGTATTTCGATCTGCAGCCATTGTGAGCCTACATGCTTTGTTGAGAGCAATGTGAATCCTTTTTAGTGCAGTGTCTATTGCTAACTCCATAGACCACCAATCCATAGTCGATGGTAGAAAGAATGGAGCTGGAGACTGAGAGATGGAGGGCCTCTGGAGTGAGATACTTTTTATGCCTATAGAGTACACACAGCTTGGTGTTCACTGCCTTTACCACTGTGTCGAAGTGTTGGGTGAAAATGAGGGAGTCATCAATGGTGACCCCCAGGTACTTGAAGGAGTGAACTTGTTCTAGCGGCTCACTGACTTTATTGGAGATGGTAAAGGGAGGGAGCTTCTTTTTGTGCTGTGGGCTGGCTGTGAGCATCACCTTGGTCTTTTTGTAGTTTAATAGAAATTTATGGCTATAGAACCAGTCTTCCTGCTTGTAGAAGGATGCCTGCAGCTCGGAGTGGAGGGCGACTATTGATGAACTGCTGGTGAGAAGTACAGTGTCATCTGCGTAAAGTATCAGTTTAGTGTCACAGGCTTCAGGAAGATTATTTAGGAAGAGGCTGAATAGTAAGGGCCCCAGTATTGACCCCTGTGGGACCCCTAAAGATACCTCGTTGGAGCTAGATACTGTGTACCCAATTTTAACACGTTGGCTTCTGTGTGTTAGGTAGTCCTTGAACCAGCAGACAGCAGTGGTTGCAACCCGCATGGTTCTGTAGTTGAGTCAGAAGGAGAGGATTGATTAGTGTCGAAGGCTTTGGTGAGGGTCTATGAAGACTGACCCCACCAGTTTTCCTTCGTCCTGTGCCTTGTGCAAGTAGTCATTGTAGTCCAGCAAGGCAGTGGAGGTACTATGATTCTGCCTGAAGCCATGTTGGTTGGGACATAATAAGTAGTATTTGTTGAGGTAATCTGTGAGTTGGGCGGCCACAATCTTTTCCAGGCCTTTGGATAAGGGAGAGGATGAATACTGGCCTATAATTGGCGGTGCATGTCATATCACCGTTCTTGTTCACTGGCGTCATGAGAGCCTGTTTTCAGATACTGGGGAATTGTGCAAGAGCCAGCGATTTATTAAATAGTTTTGTAACTGGCACGATGATAACATCCAGTGTTAGGGATAGGAGTTTCATATCGACTCCATCACTTCCCATTCTGGTCTTGCCTAGTATGTTTTTTTATGTATTTGTAAGCCTCTTGCACTAACACTTTTTTGAAGTAGAAGACAGGGGTTGAGCCCCCTTGAGGTGTGCAGTTGGTTTGTTCCCAGCAGGGTGCAGGTATTCGGGGGGGTAGCACTTCAGTCAGGTCAGTAAACGCTGTGTTGAGAGAATTCATGGCGTGCTGTGGATCAGTAATCGTGGCGTTGTTGATGCAGAGTGAGCAGAACTGCTGGAAAGAATACAGTCTAGGAGGGTTCTGGGTTAGCCTGGTGTGCTCAGAAATCATTTGGGTGAGATAATAGCTTGCGACCTGATCTTTAATATGGTCAGTGTCTTTGCTGATCCAGTTTACATTAAGGTCACCAGTAATGACAACCTCAGAGTTGTCCTTCAGCTTGGAGATGGTTTCCAGGGCAGGGCTGAGCCCCAATTTGGCTTTTTCCAGTGGCAGATATACAGAGAAGACAGTGAGAGTCTTACTCTGCCTGCTCAGGAGAAGCTTAACAGCTAGCATTTCGTAATCACTGGCACCGTCAGGAACAGACAGCCATCCTTTACATAGATGATACAGCCTCCGCCTCGTTTACCTGGCCTGTCGAGCCGAAAGGTTTCAAAGCCCATTAAGGAAATTAATTTATCCTGAACCTTGGGTTTGAGTGAGGTTTCCGTCAATCAGGTGATATCTGGGTTGTGCAGTCAAGTCCATGCCTGCAGCCACGCCATCTTGAGAAGCAGGCTACAGATATTCATAATCACGATTTTCAACCCATTGCTATGCTTCTCCCTGGGCTGGTTATCACCAATTGGCCCTGGGTTAGTATGGACATCCCTAGCCAGGCGCAAAAGCACGAGGATGGCAAAACATGTGAGGGAGTGTACTATCATTTTTAATTTACACAGATTACACAGAAATTTGCCAGCAGTAAAGGACCACACAGCCCATCCAGTCTGCCCTCATATCCTCCCCTGTTCCCTCCCACCCCACTTATCATGCTACCATCCCCCTTTCCCAATCCCTTATGTCTGTCCCATGTTCTCTTGAAGCCTTCATAGATACATAGATACATAGACAGTGTCGACAGATAAGGGCCTATGGCTCACCCAGTCTGCCCATTTGAGCTTGTAAGTTCAGTTTAAGTTTTCCTAGAAATCTGTTGCCCCTTACCCCTGAGCTCCAGAATTCCTTTATGTATATCCCATGCATTCTTAAATCCCGTGATTGTTTCAGCCCCCACCACTACCTCTGGCAGGGTGTTCCACTTGTCCACCACCCGTTCTGTGAAGAAATTCTCCCTCACATTTCCTCTGAATCGTCCTCCCTCCAACTTCATCCCATGCCCTCTAGTCCTGGAACATCTTTTTCGCTTAAAAATAGTGTATTCCTGCACCCTGTTCCTCCCTGTAAGATACTTGTATGTCTCTATCATGTCCCTTCTCTCCCTCCTCTCCTCCATGGAGTACATATTCAATTCCTTCAACCTGTCCTCATAGGACTTGTGATGCAATCCATGTACCATCTTTGTTGCCCTCCTCTGAACCTTCTCTACTCTGTCTATGTCCTTATGTAGGTAAGGTCTCCAGAACTGTACACTGTACTCCAGGTGGGGCCTCACTAGTGCTAGGTCCCTCCACCATTTCGGCTCCCACTACCTCCTCCGGCAGTCTGTTCCAGGCTTCCACCATTCTTTCCGTGAAGAACTGCCCTCTGACATTGCCTCTGCATCTCCCGCCTTCTAATTTGAGCCCGTGTCCTCTCGTGTTCGCTCCTTTATTCATTTTGAACAAACTTCCTTCCTTCACCCTATTTATTCCCCTCAGGTACTTAAAAGTCTCAATCATGTTCCCCGTCTCCCTCCTAGTCTCTAGTGGGTACAGATTCAGCTCACTCGATCTTTGCTCATATGGTATATCCTGCATCTCTCGTACCATCTTGGTCGCTCTTCTCTGCACCCTCTCCAACATCTCAATATCCCTGCACAAGTGCGGTCTCCAGAACTGCACTCCATACCCCAGGTGTGGCCTTACCATGGTTCTGTACAATGGCATTAGCGCTTCCCTCCTTCTACTAGTAAAGCCCCTTGCAATGCAGGCCAACATACCATTCGCCTTACCTACCGCCTTGCTGCACTGGTTCCCCACCTTAAGATTTCTTGGTACCACGATCCCCAGGTCCTTTTCCTGTTCCTTTTCCATGATTTCCTCCCCCCCCCAAGGAAGTAAGTTGCCCTCATGTTTTTTCACCCCAGGTGCATCACTGTGCGCTTCCCTGCATTAAATTTTAGTTGCCAGGTTTCTGACCACTTCTCTAGCTTCTCCAGGTCCCTCCTCATGGCCTCCACTCCCCCTTGTGAATCCACCCTATTGCAGACCTTTGTTTCATCCACGAACAGGTACACCCGGCCCTCCAAACCCTCTGCAAAGTCATTAATATAGACCTTAAAGAGTAGTGGTCCTAACACTGACCCCTGTAGCACCCTGCTGATCACTGCCTGTTCCCTGGAATGTGTCCCATTTACCACCACTGTTTGTCGCCTTCCCGTCAGCCCGTTCTCCACCCACCTAGTGATTTTGTGACCGATACCCAGGCAGTCAGCTTATTCACCTGCCTTCTATGTGGAACGGTGTCGAAGGTCTTACTGAAATCCAGATGGGCCACATCCACCGCTCCTCCCTGGTCCACTATCTGCATCACCCAATCGAAAAACTCTATCAGGTTAGTCTGGCAGGATCTACCTTTAGTGAAACCATGCTGCCTTTCATCTTGCAGACCCTTGTCCTCCAGGAATTCCACCAGCCTTATCTTTAGTAATGTCTCCATTACCTTTCCCCACCATCGAGGTGAGACTAACAGGGTGGTAGTTTTTGACCTCATCCTTCCTTCCTCCCTTGTGTAGTAGAACCACCTCCACCCTCTTCCAGTCCTCTGGCACCATGCCTGTGTCCAATGACATGTTGAACAGTCTCGCCAAATGTGGTGCCAGCAACTTCTTCAGCTCCATAAGTACCCTTGGGTGTAGGCCGTCCTAGCCTCATTGCCTTATTTACCCTAAGTCTACCCAGTTCTTACTTACTCTATCAGCCATGAACAATATAGAATCCATTTCTCTGTGGTTTTCTCCCTTCCCTTCCTGTGCTGGTCCACTGCCCTTTCCCTCCTGTATGAAGATTGAACAGAAGTAACTGTTCAATGCCTCTGCTTTCTCCAAATCTCCCTCCAGTATAGTTCCCGATTCCCCCCTTAACCTCCCAATCCATTGCTGTGCCTTCCTTCTTTCTCCCACGTATCTAAAAAAGGTTTTATCTCCCCTCTTGGCCTGTCTTGCTATCCTCTCCTCCATGACCTCTTTAGCTCTCCTTATCTTTTGCCCTGCCTCCCTCCTCTTTTCCCTGTAGGCCTCCCCATCCTCAGTCTTTTCTGTTATCTTGTACTTCCTGAAAGCTCCCGCTTTCTCCCTGACCACCTTCACCACCTCTCTAGTAAACCAAAGAGGTCTCTTCTTCCTTTTGTTCTTCCTGACTCTCCTGATGCATGTGTCCATGGCTTTCAGCACCCCTCCCTTGATGGCTATCCATCATTCCTCAACCTCCTTTATGTCCCCCAGCTTTAACATTTCTTCACCGAATACCCTCCGCATCCTGCCAAAGTCTGCCTTCCTGAAGTCCATTATCCTGGTTCACGTCTTATTATTTTCCCCGCCCGTTCTCACCTTGAACCTGACCGCTCTGTGGTCACTTGTTCCTAATTTTTCCCCCACCTCCACCTCCTCCACACTGTCTCCATTTGTAAGGACTACATCCAATAGGTTTCCACCCCCAGTGAACTCCTTGACCTGTTGTAGAAATATGCCCTGTAGTGCCTCTAAGATGCCCTTGCTCCTAGTTGATGCTGCTGTTTGAGCCTCCCAATCGATATCAGGGAGGTTTAGGTCCCCTACCAGCAGAATTTCCCCTTTCTGTGCCATTCTCGTTACTGATTTTACAAGGTGTTCAACCCCCTCCTCCCCCTGCATAGGAGATCGGTACACTACCCAGACTCTCAAATGCTCCCCATTTTTCCTGTCTAAGGTGGCCCACATTGTCTCTGCTTCCCCTTCCTCTTCCTGCCCCTCCATGGCCCCAATTTCTTCCTTAACGTATAATGCTACCCCCCTCCCCTTTTACCCACCCTGTCTTTCCTAAATAATTGATACTCAGGAATCACTGTCTCCCAGGCATGATGCTCATTCCACCAAGTCTCACACACTGCTACCATACTCTGGTCCACCATGGTGGCCTCAAGTTCCCCCAGTTTATTCCCTAGGCTCCTGGCATTTGCCACCAACCCCTCCACCATGGAGCCCTACCTTCCTTATCCGACCCCTCCCTACTGCTACCTGTTCCCATCATATCTGCTTTATCTTTGGGGGAGCAGACCTTGGGGGAGGCTGACAGCCTCCCAGATCTTCCTTATCCAACCCCTCCCTGCTTCTACTTGGTCTCCATGTATCTGCCTTGTCCTGGGGGGGGGAGAGGCTGAAAGCCTCCCAGTACTTTAAACGTAAGGGTGGCCCTGTCTGTAACCCCCCTTCCCTGTTTAGTTTAAATTGATCTTCCTTACTCCTTTTGTTATTCGAGTAGGCCCTTGTGTAGGATAGATTAGCCCTTGTGGGGTGGCATGACAGTTGAGCCAGAATTAGGGTACCACTACTGAGATGAAAGAGTGGCTCATGGGGGTGAAGGTGTGTCAGGTGGAGTTTAAAATGGGAAGTTGTGGAGGTGCCATGATTTAACCCTAATGCACTGGGGGCAGTGGCCCCACATCCTGCTTCCACAGTGGAAACGTGGTGCAGAAAAAAAACAATCTGAGGGAGTAACGCTAACAGGAGGAGACCAGTGCACTGTGGTGCCTGAGTCCACATTTCAGTGTTCTGTACAAGGAGGTCACTTGTCAAATAGCAGGTGGCCCGCAGGTGCGGCAGAGCAATGAGCCAAGCTACCTAAGGTCAGTTCTAATAAGGACAAGTGCCTCTGAGTTTTAGTGGTAATTTCCTGGGTGAAGGGGTGTTGTCACTATCTATCTGTGGGGAAATCTAAGGTAGGGTCCTTCTAGTGGTAGAAGTATATAATCTGCTAATGGAGAACTGGACACAACAGCAGAGACAGAGGAACAGCAGGGGGTATGAGATGTATGGGCTTACAATTAATTTAACAAAGGGCAGAAGACCAGGAATGAAATTAATTTGCATCTGAAAATGGTGGGCTTGTCACCACTGAGTCTGGGTGAGGGCTGCAAGGCTATACAGAATTTGGTGCTAAATCTACTTTACAGCTCTAAGACTACTGAATGTAATGCTAAATTTTCTTAAAAGCTCTAGGAAAATAAACAACAAGTCAGCTACTTAATAGCATTAGCTTAAACATAGTAACATCTCTAAGATCAGGTAACTTAACAACACTGTTAGAAGTTAGCAGAAAACAGTAGTTTTAAGTATAAAAAGCAATTGTGGCATCAGGAAGAATTAGCCAGGGGAATAGCCACTCGAGATGCAGCAAAAGAGGGTAGTGTCCAGTCAGGAATTGGCTGTGTAAAGTGCCAAAAATTGAATCTGTTGGCAGAGTCGTGTCATACCTTTGCAGAGTAGAGGAACTTTCCTTCTGGGCAGACCAGCTGAGCAGCACAGGCAGAGGCTTAGTTAGAGCCGACCGCACTGGGCAAGGCTTTGGGAGGCAGCAGAGATAGCTGCGCTGAAGGGAATGCCCGGACCTGGTCTCCACTTTGCAGGATAGAGGAGTTTTCCTTCCAGGCAGACCAGCTGAGCAGCACAGGCAGAGGCTTAGTTAGAGCCAACAGCACCGGGCAAGGCTTTGGGAGGCAGCAGAGATAGCTGTGTTGGAGGGAGTGCCCAGGCCTGGTCCCCACTTTGCAGGGTAAAGGAACTTTCCTTTCCAGGCAGACCAGCTGAGCAGCACAGGCAGAGGCTTAGTTAGAGCCAACTGCACTGGGCAAGGCTCGGGAGGCAGCAGAGATAGTTGCATTGGAGGGAGTGCCCAGGCTTGATCCCCACTTAAGGCCCCACAGTTGTTCTGCAGACTCCAGCAACATGTGGCCGGTGAGCTGCTTGCTGTCTCACTCCTCCTAGCCCTCTTCTGAACTGCTGCCAGGGCCAGGGAGCAGACTGAACAGTTGTGGCACCTCCGTGCACCTGATCCATGTGGTCAGCGAGCCGTTTGCTTCCTTGCTCCCCCGGCCCTCTCCTGGACTGCTGCCAGGGCTGGGGAGCAGACTAAACAGTTTTGGCACCTCCGTGCACCTAATGGATGCAGCCAGCAAGCCACCAGTGTGCTTTGCTTCTCTGCCCCCTCGGACTGCTGCACAGCGGGGCCGGGAGCTCCAGGGCAGGCCCTATGTGTTTTCTGTACCCCAGAGCGCCCGGGCAAAATGCGGTACAAGCACCACTGGAAATGTCATCTCCCCAGCCCCATCAAACACAAAAAGGGGCTTGGGGGAATTGACACAGATAAAATAAATATTTGAAATGGCTCCCCAACCTGATACAAGCCTCCAGTGGGTCAGAGAGTGAAGGGAACAAAATGGCGCTGGGGACCATGTCCCATGATCCTTTGTGGCACCAGAGCCATTTCTAGAGATTTGCTCCTGCTGGGGAGCTCACAGAATGGAGCTTCCTACAGAGCTCCTATCCCCCCAAAGTGCCCCCTGGCCCTGGCGATCACCAGATGGGACCAGGAGGGTCCTGACCCTGCAGCCACGTGCTGCCAGAATATTTTTATTCAAAGGACATTCAACAGAGATGAGCAGGACTGTGTGGGGGTGGCCATGTTAGAAGTGGTCTGCCTGAAGCACAGCAAGGACCCGATTGGTAGCTGCTGTAGTACAATCAGGGGTGGAGCTCGAGCCTCCTTTTCAGTCAATGAGATGTCAAGATTTCAAAACAACATTCTAGGGTTTGACAGTTAACCCTGAGAGACTCTGAAGTGGTTTATGAAGAGAAGGCATCTGATTTTGACAGCTCCCTGTGCTGTCACAGCCAAAACCCTTGAAGCTTGTTTCTGAACAAACTGGAACTTTGGTGTTTGTTGCTGAACAACCTGGTAAATCCCAGAAACAAGGGGATTTACCTCAGCATGAGAGAAATACCAAAACTTTAGCAACAGAAAGAACAGAGACTGCTCTGAGAATTAATTGTTGTCCTGAAGAGGTGAACTACCACTGCCTCTCAGATCCTGACTAAAAGACAACCTCCACTTGCATACTGTGTGACTCTGAGCAAGTCACTTAACCACCCAGTGCTCCCAGGTCGCCCCTGAAAGCAGGCACTTGTGCCTAGTGGGCCTTACCCTGTTACCAAAGACAAAAAATAAAAAATTGTAACAGGGGACCTGTGCTCTGAGGTCCTGCCTCCCTGCCTGCTGGCCCACTGGCCCACCTGCTCAGGTGGGTGAAGACAAGTCCCTCAATTGGGTGAAGAATGAGTGCCTTACTGCTGGCCCACCTGCTGAGGTGGGTGAAGACAATTCCCTCTGTAGGGTGAAGATCGACTGCCTAATTGCTGGCTCATCTTTTGAGGTGGGTGAAGACAAGTCCCTCTGTGGGGTGAAGAGGATCATCATCATCATCATCCACACCTGCCTAACAGTTGTACCTGACTGCTTGACATAGGAGATGTCCCCCAATGCCTACAACCCCTGGTCATCTAAAGGTCATGAGTACTGGGTTTACCCAACCAATTGCTATTTTACTGTCCAGCTGGCTAGCTAGTTAGCTTACCCTCTAAGCTTCCTGCGTGACCTTAACCTAAGCCCACAGCAACAGTTACAGACAGGATCATCTGTGTGTTTACATCTAATGGTGTAATTTGTATTTAGCAGCTGCAGCTCCACACAACTGTAACAGTCCTACACCCAGTGTACAGTCGTCATAGGCCTGTAACTCCTCGTTGTGTGCACACTAAGACTAATGGGAGCTCCCACAGGGACTGTGGGGTTAACTGGTGCACCAGTGGGGGAGAAGGACTGGGACAGAGGCCATACTGTGCTGTGATTGGTTGCAGTTATTTATACCTGGTTAGTTGATGTTTTTACTCCTTTTGTTTCCCTTGTCCCCCACCTTATTTTCCAAACCCCATAATAAACCCATCTGGTTATTTATCTGCAATTGTTGAAGTATTTGCCATTATTGTGTTAGTGTAATATTTGCATGTTTAGAGTGATAAGTGGGGAAGGGATTGTGTTCCTAATCTCCTGTCACCAAGGGAGGGGGCTGTGTTCATTTCCTGTGGGGAAGCACCCTGGCAGCACGCTGCTATAAGGATCCCCATAGGTGGAGGCACCAAGCCCTTTACAAATCCAGTTCTAACCATGAACCCAGGCCCCAACCTATATCTACTAGGCAGCACCACTTGTGGGTGGTCATGCGGATACTAGTAGTAGGGGTGGTTACAAAATTGGAGGCACTGCTGGGATTTGAGAACATTTCTGCAGCACCCCTCTTTGTGGTGGGAACAGCATGGTACCCCCCACAAAAAAATTTCAGAGTCATGATGGATTGCAACTCATTGCTAGACTAGTGCAAAGGTAGAGGACATTGATCTGAAAAAAGCTATTTTGGTGCAAGGGCTCTCCAAAGCAACCCCAAGGGACCATATCAAAAGTGTCATAGGTAGCATAACATGTATGGGAAAAGTGACTGTGCATGGGAGGATTTACAGTTCTGCTTGGCAGGCAATATGAGTTCTAATGGAGTGCCTAGAGGATGTTGATCCTTCCAGGGTGCCCAATCAACTCACTGCTGATGGAGACCCCACCCCTTGAGCCATAACAACCCATGCAAGCCTGGATCATCCTTCCAAGGACCCTAAAGTGTTAAGTGAGTTTGAACAGAAATTGCAATCATTTTTGGCCACTGAGGGAAAGACTGTTCAAGATGTGAGAACAATTTTCCAAGAAAATGATACGACACCGACAATACCACCTAGCGAACTCCGGGTAGGAGGACATGACTGGTCCCCTTACTTGGCCTATGAACAATACAGGAGACTGCATACTTTCTCTGGTGCCACCCTCACTCCTTCATGGGAGGATGACTATGAAAGCTGGATGAACCAAGCCACCCAGATGGAGAAAGTATGGAAATGTTCAGATGATGAAAAATGCAAACACATAGTAGAAAGCTTGAGAGGTATGGCATTGGATGTTATCCGATCACTATGAGCCAGCCACCTGGACTGCACTGCAAGTGACCATCTTGCCATGCTGAGGAGTACATTCAGAGCAGTTGACCATAAGGAAGACCTCATCTTTCAGCTGGGAGCCACCACGCAAAAAGAGGGAGCACAGTTGTCCCACTATATGACTTGAGTGGAGACAGTGATTCGTAAAATAGTTGAGGCCAGAGGAGTTACCCCTGCACAAGTTGCCCAAATGAGACCAGATCAGATCTTTTTTTAAATTTAATAAGCTTTATTAAATATTTGGCTACAGAAACATTCATAACATAGTACATGGAATGAACATGACAATTCTAAACTACATGCCTATCTACTTTATCCCACCCCTCCCCATTCCCAAACCCCACTACCCCCAATCCCACCCTTTGAGTGTGTCATTTAGTCAAATGTGATACCAGGAAAATCTGATAAACACTATACAAAGAGCTAGTGAGGAGCAAGAAGAAACTATCTAGAAGGTACCGTCAAGTATAAGGCATACAGTTTGCCCCATTTGGTATTAAAGAGATGAGGCTTATTACGGATACTCGCAATCATTTGCTTGGTTCTCAAATAAAAGGATAGTTCATGTAGCCATTCTTTATGAGAAATTAAGATCTGATCCATCCAATGTTTGAGAACTAACTTTTTGACAGCCATAGAGATAAGTAAGATGTGGTATTTTCTATCCTGAACCCTGATTTGAGAAAAATCTCCCAGGATACAAATTGTGGGAATAAAAAGGTCTTCCAACCTGAGTAGGGGGAGACTAGATCAGATCTTACGAGGAGCTGTACATTCCCTCTGGACTCTGATAACTCTTAGACTGAAAGAACATAGAGCAGGTTCCCCACATTTCAGACAACTACTTGATGATGTGAGGGAAGAAGAGTCACAGGAATCCATTGCTAATTCACTATGAGTGCCTACTGGGAAAGCCATTGCCCTGCAGCTTTAGGTTGACCGTAGCCAAGAACAAAGTGATACTCCAAACATGAGAACACAGTTGAATGAATTCATTGAGTGTGTAAAAGCATTGCAGATGGCACAGACACCTCGCCCACAAGTGAACTCCCTGCAACCTGGTTGTGGACATCCATTGAATCCTTCATCTGCTCAAAGGGTCAGGCCTCGACCCTCAACCTTACCCAGAGATGGATTGTTCTGTTTTTATTGCAGAGAAAATGGACATTTTGCACAAGGGTGTGGCAGGCCTGAAAACCAGCAGCTAGTGGACCAGAAATGGGAACGATAGCAACAGCTGCAGAAATGACAATGGAGCCCAGTGAGGGAGTGACCTGGGACTCCGATAGCAAACAGCTCCATAAGATGAACAAATCCTACTGCATCTCTTAGGAACAAGTTGCCATCAGAACTGATGGGTCATATTGCTTGAAGTCTTGTTTTGATGTCGTGTACTGTTTCTTGTACATTGTGAAAAATTCAATAAAGTGTTCTTATACATAAAAAAAGAACTGATGAGTCTTACCTCGACCATAAATATCTCTGTTGAGGGATACCCATGTGAAGCCATACTGGACAGTGGGTCACATGTCACCATTATCTACTGATCTTTTTACCAGACATATCTGAAACATTTGCATTTGCAACCTTTAGAGGGACTTTCTGTGAGGGGGTTGAACAATGCCAGCTAACCCTATGATGGCTATATTGCTGTGCAAATTGAATTTCCAGAGACTTTTGCTGGAGTCCCTTAAAGGACTGACACCTTAGCTCTCATTTGTCCTGACATCCAGATATTGGACAAGACACCTGTGTTGACTGGAACAAATGCCAATATGTTTGGATGCCTGGCTCACTTGTGCCTACAGAAGGCAGGGAAAATAAACTACCAGACTTCACTGATTCATGCCACTGTGAGTACCACACACCTGGAAAGGGAGACCAAGGTCTGCAACCACCCTGAGGGGATTGTCAGAGTCATCAAGAAAGAAGGGAAAGAGGCTTTGATTGTGCCTCCTAGAGCTGAGTGCCTGGTGGAAGGAGCTGAGGATTGCCATGAATCTCTGTCAGAACAGATCATTGCTGAGTCACCAGGAAGCAGATTGCAAAGTGGTCTGATGGTCCAACAAGGAGTGCTACCCAGAACCGAAGTGATGATAAAAAGAATTAATATAAAGTTAAACAACGAGATGCACAAAGTTCTGACGGTACACTCTGGTGCAGAACTAGCCTACCTTTACACTGCTGATGTGGTCATGGCAACATCCTGTCAGAAGAAAACTACTCAACTGGATGAAGGGGTTTTCAATGTTGGGTTATCTCCGATTCCTCCCCGCTGGAAAAACATTTACACCAGGAATTGGCCAAACGGTCAGATGTCTTCTCCTGCCATGAGTGTGATGTGGGATGTGGGATGTGCAAAACCGGAAGAACGTCTTATATGCCTACATGATGACTGCCCATTCAGAGAAAGGTTGAGAAGATTGGTGCCCACTGACACTGAAGATGTTAGGTGACATCTGCAAGAGCTCTTGAAGGCAGGGATCATAACAGAGTCTCGGAGCCCCTGTGCTTCATCTATAGTGGTGGCCTGGAAAAAAAAAAGGTGCCATAAGAATGTGTATTGACTATCGCACCCTTAACCAATGGACAGTGGCCAATCAATACACCATGCCTAGCATGTAAGATGCCTTAGACAGCCTCATTGGGAGTAGATGGCTCTCTGTTCTTGACTTGCACAGTGGTTACTACCAAATACCAATGGCTGAGGAAGATAAGGAAAAGACTGCCTTTATCTGTCCACTTGGATTTTACCAGTTTGAGCATGTGCCACAGGGAATATCTGGTGCCTCAGCAACTTTACAGTGCCTGATGGAGATGGTGGTGGGCGATATGAATCTCCTAGAGTTCTTAGTTTACCTGGATGACATTATAGTGTTTGGGAGAACACTGGATGAACATGAAGCCCGACTACTAAAGGTACTGGACCGGCTGAAGGAACATGGTCTAAAACTCTCCCTGGACAAGTGTCAGTTCTGCCAGACTTCCGTGAAGTATGTTGGGCATATTGTTTTTGATCAAGGTATCAGTACTGATCCAGAAAAAGCGAAAGTTCTTACTACTTGGCCGAGGCCTGCCAACTTGAAAACGCTTCAATCATTCTTAGGTTTTTGTGGATACTACAGAAGATTTGTGTAAAATTACTCCTCAGTGGTGAAGCCTTTGCACACATTAACTAGGGGATATCCTCCAACCCAGAACAGCAACTGTCTGGGAGCCATAAAGACATCCCCCAGTGAATATTTCAAGACTAATGAACCTTTTGGGGACCGATGAACTGCTGAATGTGAGAACACTTTTCAAGAAATTATTTGACTCCTAACAGAAGCCCCTGTATTAGCCTTTGCTAACTACACCAAGCCATACACCCTTCACATTGATACCAGCATGGAATGATTGGGTGCCAAACTTTGCCTAGAGCACGAAAACAGTATGATACCAGTTCTCTATGCCATTCGCAATTTGGGTCCCTCTAAAAAAAACTATCCAGTCCATAAGTTAGAGTTTCTTGCAATGAAATGGGCAGTAACTGATCAATTCCATGAGTATCTGTATGGTCCCTGATTCGTTGTACTGACTGACAATAACCCACTGACATATGTGCTGACAACTGCCAAGATGGATGCTGTCACAAACCCACTCAGCAAATCAGGCCCTCTATTCCCAAAGTGCCAACCTCTGAGCGCAGTCTTGAGAACAGTGTAACAGACAAGGTAACCCTCTTGTCTGTTTTGTGAGTTCAGATAAACCTTTGGTCTCAAGTTCTGGAGAGATTCAAACTGTTAACCTCTTGTTAGCATACCCAATGCACAGGCTCAGATATATCTGTCTTCGGGGGGCCAGATATCTTTGCCTACGGGCACCTAACCAGGTGTACAGAGATGAACCTTTTAAAACTTTAATAAAGACCTCAGATTTAAAACACTTCTCTTTCCAGTTTGGTATCACCATTTAAGCTTATGTCTATTGTCTGCTATAACCATGTACTTTTCTTACAAATAAAAAAAGAAGTCAAAGACAGACCAAGTAAGTTCTAAAAATAATTTTACTATAATAGATGAGAATATGTAAAACACAACAATACAGAATTGTTATATCACAAGACATACAAATCTATTAAAAGAACAAGGTTTTAAACAGTGCAATTCCTACTAAAGTACTTAGTCTCTAAATACTTGCTTAAAAGTGCTCCCAAGATGTTTCGTGGTCAGAGTCTAGGTAAAAATGTGTCTCTGTGAAGTAAAACAGACTAAATTAAATGCTGGCTTTTACCCCACCTCTTTTCAGGAGGTCACCTAGCTCCTCCCTGTCAGGATATATGAAAATATATATCTTATACAAAAGTATTACATTCTGCAACTTCAGCATAATTCATGTCCTTCAAATGACACTTCTTTTGATCTCAAAATAAGCTTCCCACTTCCAGGACAGGAAAGCATCTTTATGATTTCGCACTTCTATGTAATAACCTGGGTTTTCCTTCCAACATTATAAAATGGATACGTTATAGCAACTATGGTTGTAATTAACTCAGACCAACAGGATCCTTAATTAAGGCCTTACATGTAACACATGGTCTCTAAAAACTGAGTGTGTGTGAACTTACATGCTGTCAGCATTTTTCTTATGGCTTTCAACTTTTAGCTAAAATCTGGGAGGGGGGATCAGTGAGGTCATTCTAAGAGCATCAGATTTTTAACACAGACTGTCAGTAATACATTTTATATTAATAAAAAATGATACAGCACTCAGAACTGACTGTCTATGTCACACTCCTCCCCACCTAGAATGAGTTTGGGGGATCTATCCCCTACACGGGATGAGCTTCCCAAATCAGTTCACTCCTCATAGACCCTAGACAGTCCATCTGAGTTCTGATTCTTCGCTCCAGATCTATGTACGATTTTTAGATCATACCCTTGTAAAGCAAGACTCCATCTTAGTAGTCTGCCATTGTTTTTCCCCATCTGCATCAGCCAAACCAGGGGGCTGTGGTCAGTCTGCACCACAAAATGCTGCCCATACAAGTATGGCTCTAATTTCTTTAGGGTCCACACTATGGCAAGACACTCCTTTTCCACAGTGGAGTATGCTTGCTCCCTGGGAAATAGCTTCCTGCTCAGATATGCTACTGGGTGATCTGTCCCTTGCTAGATGTCTAGCTCAGTACTGCCCCAATACCCACGTCTGAGGCATCCGTCTGAACTATAAAGGTTTAGCTATAGTCAGGACTTGTCAAAACAGGAGCACTGCACAGTGCCTCCTTCAGTCTGGTAAAGGCTTCCTCACAGGCTGGGAGCCAGGTAATTTTCTTTGCCATCTTTTTCTTTGTCAGGTCAGATAGGGGAGCAGCCAGGGCACTGTAATTGGGTACATATTTCCTGTAGTACCCTGCTGTCCCTAGAAAGCTCCTGATCTGCTTCTGGGTTTCTGGTCTGGGCCACGCCTGGATCACCTCTATCATTATTTGGTTAGGACAGAGCTGTCCCCAGCCTACCACATGCCCGAGGTATGCCACTTCCCCCATGGCCACCTGGCACTTCTCGGCTTTGACAGTGAGCCCGGCACTCTGTATCCTGCCCAGCACTTCCCTAAGGTGGGATAGGTGTTTCTCCCAGCTGGTACTAAAGATGGCAATGTCATCCAGGTACCCCACGGTGTACTCCTCAGCACCATTTAACACCTGGTTCACCAACCTTTGGAAAGTGGCCAGGGTGTTTTTCATTCTGAAAGGCATTACTTTAAACTCAAATAAGCCTATCAGAGTGATGAAGACCAACCTCTCCCTAGCTCTGTCTGTCAATTCTACCTGCCAATACCCCTTGGTCAGGTCAATAGTCATAAGGTAGGTCGCCCCTCCCAACTTGTCCAGGAGTTCGTCCATCCGGGGCATCGGGTGGGCATTGGACTTTGTGACTGCATTCAGTCCATGATAGTCCACACAGAAATGAGTTGAACCATCTGGTTTGGGCACAAGGACTACGGGTGAGGCCCAGGGGCTGTGGGATCTCTGGATTACCCCTAAATCCAGCATCTCATCCACTTCCCTCCTAATGTCCTTTTGGACAGCCTCTGACACCTGATATGCTGTCCACCATATGGGCATCTGTGTCCCTGTCTCCACATCATGTGTCGCTAAGGGGGTTAGTCCAGGCTTGGCGTTAAACAAGGGGGAAAAGTCTGCTAAAACCACTCTTACTTTCTGGACCTGGTCCGGGGCCAGCTGGGGAGATAATTTTACTGCCTCCACAGAGGACTCCCACTTACTTTCTTCCAGAAAATCCAGCAGGGGGTCTCCTTCGTCCATCCTCTCCCCATGACTACACACTGCAAACACCATGTCAGCCCTATTTGCATATGGATTCATCATGTTGACATGGTACATCCTTTCTGTCTGTCTTCTGTCAGGTAACTCCACAATGTAGTTCACATCATTTACCTTTCTAACCACTTTGTACGGTCCTGCCCACTCAGCTTGCAGCTTGTCTTTCCGGACTGGAATAAGGACCATGATTTCCTGACTCACCATATGCGAGTGAGCTCTGGCTCTGTGGTCATACCACACTTTTTGTTTCTGTTGGGCAGCTGCCAGGTTGCTCTGGGCTGTCCCCATAAGCTCCTTCAGCCTTTCCCTAAACCTAAGGACGTAATCCACAATGGGAGTTGCCTGGGTAGCATGCTTGCCTTCCCAGTCCTCCCAGATCAAGTCTAGGGGCTCACGTACCCAGCGTCCATAAAAGAGTTCAAAGGGGGAAAATCCTGTTGACTCTTGGGGCACCTCCCTGTATGCAAACAACAGGTGGAGAAGGTATTTCCCCCAGTCCCTCCCATGCTGTTCAGCAAATGCCCGGAGCATTGACTTTAGACTACCATTGAATCATTCCACAAGCCCATTGGCTTGTGGGTGATACAGTGTTGTGCATCTCTGCACCACACCACACTTCTCCCATAAACATTTCATCAGGTCTGACATGAAGGAACCCCCTCGATCGGTGATTACCTCCTGTGGAAACTCAGAGAGGATAGGGCGACTGCCTCTAGGTACCTGGTGGCATAATCCAACACAGTCAGGATGAATTTCTTCCCTGAGGAGCTGGGGGTATTTAAAGGCCCCACAATATCTATTTCCACCCTCTGGAATGGCTCCTCCACTATGGGCAAGGGGATCAGGGTGCTTTGGTTTTCTTGCCCGCCTTCCCTATTTCTTGGTACCAGTGACAATACCTGCAATACTCCTTCACCTGCAGGGTGAAGTTAGGCCAGTAGAAATTCTGGGCCAACCGCTGCATTGTGCATGCAATTCCCAGATGACCAGATAAGGGAATATCATGTGCAATTTTGAGCAACTGCTCACGATACCCCTGGGGAATGACAAGCTGCCTGCCTAGCATCCCTCCCTCCATCTGTACTGCCTGAGTATACATAAGTCCATTTTCCCAATAAACCTTATATCTGCTGTCACCTTCCTGTGTGTTGTCCAAGTCTGCCCAAGCCCTCAGCTTCTCTAAACTAGGGTCACCCCTCTGAGCAGCTGCAAACCCCTCACACAGTCCCAAGGCATGGGACAGGTCTCCTTCAGTCACTAAACTAGGGTCCCTAGCACTAGCATCAGGGCCCTCAGGATCACTGTCAATCCCAACCCTCTGACAACAGGTCATCCCTCCCTCTTCGGAGTAACCTTCTGTAGCTCTGTGGTAACTTGCTACCGGGGAAATTTCTACCCCCTCTCTATCAGTCTCCCCCTCTGGAGACACTGGCTGGGGAACCAGCCTCTCAGTGGTTTCCACACTGGTTTCTGTGGGGTTCAGGGAACTACTATTTTCCCTTGCCGCTTGGCTACGGGTAACTGCACATACCATCCTCTGCTGGAGATTGTTACCCAGGATCACATCCACTGCTAATGTGTTGGCTACAGCCACCTGTTGCACAGTTCCCCCTGTTTCACCCCAGTTCAGGAGAACACTAGCGAGTGGCAATGTTTTCTCTTCACCAGTAAACCCTTGTACAGTTACTTATTTATTGGGTATAAGCTGACCAGGCTGTACCAGATCTCCCTTTACTAATGTCAGGAATGCCCCTGTGTCCCTTAACCCCTGTGTCTGTACACCATTTACTATGACTGGGTGCATGTGTTCCCTCATGTTCACTGGTATGCTCTCAGGGACACACAAACAACCCACTTCTTTTCTAGCACCCTGTTGTGTATTTTGGCTCGCCTTTTTGGGGCACTGTCTGCCAATATGCCCAGTCTCCTTACACAGCCAACATGCATGTCTTACTTCAAATAAATCTTTTTGTTGAAACCTGGGGCTAACTGGTTTCGGTGGAGGCAGTGAGGGTTTTAGCAAACCTGAAGGTGCGCTTTTCCCTTTCTGCGCTGCCACGCCCGCCCCATTCGCTTTCAGAGCAGGTCTGCTCTTGGCATAGCAGTCCAAAAGTTCAGCAGCCTCTTGCACTGTTTTTGTATCTCAGTCCTCTAGTCAGGTTTTTAGCTCTGCTGGGCATGCCCAATAAAACTGTTCTAATAAAATCACATTTTCAATTTCATCAACAGAGGTTGCCTTAATTCCTTCCCACCAACGTTTTAAAAACTGACGTTGTTTCATGGCTAGCTCCTCATAGCTCATATTAAGGCTTCTCCTGAGCTTACGGAATTTAGCTCTGTATGATTCAGCAGTTAATTCAAACTTTTTTAACAGTGCTGCTTTTAACTTGCTGTAATCATCACTGTCCTCATTGTTCATTTGACCCAATGCATTCTGAGCTTTCCTGGTAAGTAGTGGGGATAGCTGGAAGCTCCAGAGCTCTCTAGAAATTTTAGCCTGAATACAAACTTTTTCAAAAGAATTTAAAAAGGCATCCATGTCCTCCCCTTCTTTAAACTCGGCTATTAATTTGGAGTTCAATTTGTAACCCAGTCCTGCAGTCCCAGTTAAACCCAAGCCACTTACCTGCTCTGGTGCCGCTGGTCGGAGTCGTAGCTTCTCCAGTTCATGTTGCCACTGGCGCTCCTCTCTCCTCTCCTCTGCCTCTCTGCATTCTTGCTCTCTCTTCTCCTCTGCAGCTCGCTGGTGCTCACACTCCTCACGGTCTGCCTGCCTCTGTTGTCGCTCTGTCTCATGGTCCGCCTCCTTCTGTTCTCGCTCTCTCTTCTCCTCTGCAGTTCACTGGCACTCACGCTCCTCATGGTCTGCCTCCCTCTGTTGTCGCTCTGCCTCCAGTTCCATCCTGTGCAACTTAATTTGCAGTTTTAGTACCTCTGGATTCAGGATACTGGTGACCATCCCCTGCTGCTGTGGCCCTTCACTGACAGTGGCTCTGCTGTCTTTTTCAGTCACGGTCAGTGACTCACTGCTCTGGGTATCTGCTACCATCAGGGCCTCTATGAGGTTCTGCTTTTTGGGTGTCACCTCAATCGGGACTCCCCGTCCCTGCACAACTGCTTCAAATAATCTACAGTGTGCCTGCTGTAGTCGGAAGCCATCTTCTTCTTCCCTCACTACTGCTACTCTGACTTGCACTTTAGCAAAAAAAAATAAAACAGGTAAGAACTGGACTATATGCCAAGTGATATATGGTTCTGTTTCCTTTTTAAAATAAAACTCTGCCTTTTTTCTTTCTTTGCAAGAGAGAGCTTACGGTCTCAGCTGACACAGAACAATAAAGCCTGTGATACCAAAATAATGCCACCACTGCCAACCAATCTGTTACAAACCCACTCAGCAGGTCAGGCCCTCTACTCCCAAAGTGCCAACCTCTGAGTGCAGTCCTGTGAACAGTGTAACAGACAAGGTAACCCTCTTGTCTGTTTTGTGAGTTCAGATAAACCTTTGGTCTCAAGTTCTGGAGAGATTCAAACTGTTAACCTCTTGTTAGCGTACCCAGTGCACAGGCTCAGATATATCTGTCTTCGGGGGGGGCAGATATCTTTGCCTATGGGCACCTAACCAGGTGTACAGAGATGAACCTTTTAAAACTTTAATAAAGACCTCAGATTTAAAACACTTCTCTTTCCAGTTTGGTATCACCATTTAAGCTTATGTCTATTGTCTGCTATAACCATGTACTTTTCTTACAAATAAAAAAAGAAGTCAAAGGTAGACCAAGTAAGTTCTAAAAATAATTTTACTATAATAGATGAGAATATGTAAAACACAACAATACAGAATTGTTATATCACAAGACATACAAATCTATTAAAAGAACAAGGTTTTAAACAGTGCAATTCCTACTACAGTACTTAGTCTCTAAATACTTGCTTAAAAGTGCTCCCAAGATGTTTCGTGGTCAGAGTCTAGGTAAAAATGTGTCTCTGTGAAGTAAAACAGACTAAATTAAATGCTGGCTTTTACCCCACCTCTTTTCAGGCGGTCACCTAGCTCCTCCCTGTCAGGATATATGAAAATATATATCTTATACAAAAGTATTACATTCTGCAACTTCAGCATAATTCATGTCCTTCAAATGACACTTCTCTTGATCTCAAAATAAGCTTCCCACTTCCAGGACAGGAAAGCATCTTTATGATTTTGCACTTCTATGTAATAATCTGGGTTTTCCTTCCAACATCATAAAATGGATATGTTATAGCAACTACGGCTGTAATTAACTCAGACCAACAGGATCCTTAATTAAGGCCTTACATGCTTAACATGGGCCCAGATATTCAAAGGGTTGTGCATGGTGCAACAGTGTTGTACCATGCACAACATTCTTGACCCGATATTCAAAGGAAAAGTCGCGCACAAATCGATGCGCAGAGCGCATCAGTAATGTATGCAGGCACAGGTAGGCGTGCCCATGCATAACCTGCACAGCCTGATACTCAGCCCGGGATGTGCAGAGTCATGCATGCACAACCCCTACCTGCGCCTGCACAAAGTTACGCCAAAAAAAAAAGGAACAAGGGATGGCCACCCACAGGTGAGCTGCCACATTGCAGGGCACAACACAGCAGCTGCCACCTGTGAGTGGCCACCCGAGTTCCTGCCGCACCTGGTGTTTCCCCCCCATGCCCCATCGCAGGCATCCGTGTAGTGAAATCTCCCCCAAGTCCAATATCCCTGGTGGTCCAGTGGACCGCACTGAGCCTGATCATGGGCATCAGTAATAGAACCCCCCCAAGTCCAATATCCCTGGTGGTCCAGTGGACCGATTGCTGCCCGATCGTGGGCATCTGTACCTCATCAAATACCCCTAAGATCCGGGTGGTCTGGTGTACCTCCACCCCACCGCCCACTGAGCCCTACCCCCTCCCCTGTCAGCCACGATGGATGGCAGCACCCCTCGCCTGCCGCCTGCAGCCCACTAACTGACAGCTCGGTAGGGCTGCATGCCCATTGGTTCACAGCATGAGCCAATGAGCATGCAGCCCATACCGTACTACTCAGTCCAGATATATGGGACACCAGACAGCTGAAGGAAGTGGCCAACTGGGGCCAGGGGAGGAAAAATGTAGTAGCAAAAAAAAAACCAAGCATTTGTCAATGCCGAATGTTTGCTTGCTGATATTATCATTGGACGTGCAGGAGTTAGACAGATGCAGAACAGAAATGGCAGTGAAGTATTGAACTCACGCCAACCCCACCTCCACCCTGCAGAAATGGACATGCATTGGGGTGTGCTTTTGGTTTGTCGCCCATAACACTCATGGCATTTCACCTCACCCTCTCCTGCAGACACTGACAAGTGCTGAGGTGTGCCTTGGGGTGTTTGGCTTTACAGTCACCCCATTTCACAAGGACATACACTGAAATGGGTGCAGTATAGGAGAATGCGGTGAACTCTGGGGCCAAAAAGTCCAAGGCACACCTCGATGCCTGTCCCTGGCTTCAGGGTGGGGGTTGGGTAGGGGTGGAATGGTGTGAGCATTACAGCCGGCAATCCAAAGGCACACCCCTGACGCCTGTCAGTCTGTACAGGGTGGGACATTATGGTTAGAAACCCTAACACCCCGGGCGTTTGTTGGTATTTGCACAAAAAATTTTCAACATAGCCTTTTTGTGACCCCACCTCATGAAAGCATTTGGGACCTCTGCTCATGAACAGTGGCACTGTGATTTTGTTAATCTGTCCTGAACATTGATTTCCCACAGCGACCACGTCATTCTGCACCAGATGTGAGAAAACACAGTTCAGGCAGGATGTGAAAAATGACAGCTGTACCATTCATAGGGAAGTGTGAAGAGATGGCAATGTTGAAAATCTGGAGTGAAAATATTAAAGTTGCTCAAACTTACGAGCGTATGTGGAAACTGTGCAATGCACGATCGTAACAGTTATTTAGTGGAATTATTTCACCAAATTTTCAACATAGGCATTTTATGACCTCTGCTCATGAACAGTGTCACTATGATTTTCTTAGTCTGTCCTGAACATTGATTTCCCACAGCAACCGCACCATTGTGAGTGAGATGTGCGAAAACACATTTCCGGCAGGATGTGAAAAATGACAGCTGTACTGTTCATAAGGAGGTGTGCAAATTAACAATGCTGAAAATCTTGAATGAAAATATTACAAATTCTCAAAGTCATGAGTGTGCATGGAAACTGTGCAACGCACGCTCGTAACAGTCATTTTATGGACTTTTGTCACCAAATTTTCAGCATAGGCATTTTGGGACCTCCGCTCATGAACAGTGTCAGTGTGATTTTCTTAATCTGTCCCGAACACTGATTTTCCACAGCGATCACACTATTGTGAGCCGGAAGTGCAAAAACACATTTCAGCCAGGATGCGAAAAATGACAGCTGTACTGTTCATCAGGAGGTATGAAAAAATGCCAATGTTGAAAATCTGGAGTGAAAATATTACAAATTCATGAAGTTACAAGTGTGCATGGAAACTGTGCAACGCACGCTAGTAACAGTCATTTTTTGGAATTTTTTCACCAAATTTGTAACATAGGCTTTTTGGGAGCCCACCTCATGAACAGTGACACTGTTATTTTGTTAATCGGTCCTGAAAGGTGATTCCGCACAGTGACCGCAAAATCACCTTTCGGGATTGAATAACCAGATGACAGTCACTGAATTCATGAGATGGGGTCCCAAGAACCCCATGTTGAATATTTGGTGCCAAAATTCATAAAAATGGCCAAGATATCCACCTAAGTTGAACCCCCCCCATTTATGCCATTATACAGCCGCATCGCATTTCTTCAGTTCGGGCGGGTCGGCTTTGAAGAATGCAGACGTGCTCCCACCTTAATCAAGATCATCATCGCACCAGGCTCCTGGAGTGTGCGTGGGGTGTGGGGAGGTCAGGTGCGCAGAAGATGGGTGCGGGTTGGTGGAGGGGACACCAGAGACAACGAGGGATGGTTTTCTAAGACCTTGTGGGACAGTTTTTCTATTACAGGGACAATGGGCACACTGGGGTGGGCTCCCAGCATGCCATGTGGGTGTTTGTTGGGGAGGCTGTAGCTAACAGGGATTGGGCACCCCAACGGCACATACAGAGTGCTTGGGGGGGCGCATGAGCCGAGGGGGATTGGGAAGCCCCCTCAGCACATAACAAATGGGGGGGACATTATGCAGATGGGGATTAGGTTCCCCCATCAGCAAATGAACTTGGGAGGGGTCATGCCGACAGGGGGATTGGTCACTCCCATTGGCCTTCATGGGGACTGTGAGAGGCGGACGACAACAGCCACCACCATGTGTATTTAAAACAAATGAGGGGGGCATTTTGCCGACGGGGATTGGGCTACCCCATCGGCAAATGAACTGGGGAAGGGGCATGCCAACAGGAGGATTGGGCACCCCCGTCAGCTTTCATGGGGACTGTGAGAGATGGCCAGCAACAGCCGTTGCTATGTTTCTTGAAATGGGACACCAGACAAGGCAAGCTGTGATTCGCCGCTGGAATCAGGGACCACCCCAGCAGCAAAAACAGCTGATTGTTACATGACAGGACGCTCCCTGATTGCAGCAGTGAGTTTCTTTCAAGTTGGTGGCATGCTACAGTACTGCTGTCATCGACAGCATGCTCCTCTATTTGCACCACAGAGACCAGCCCCAAAATGGACTGCTGGCATTGGCTACAACACTGTCGCACCTCCACAACTCGTTACTACAGCAAGCTGCCGCAATATGTTTCTTGCGCATGCATGCAAGCAAACATAAAAAATGGTGTTGCAATCACTTCATTAGGACATGGGACATTTGGAGATTGATAAGACTTTGGACCTTGTACAAGACCGCTTCTACTGGCCACACATGGCCATGGAGGTGAAAAGACATTGTAAACGTTGCAATCGGTGCATCACCCATAAGACTTTACCCAAAGGGGCAGCTCCACTTGTAAACATCACCAGTTCTGGGCTGATGGTCCTAGTCTGTATGGACTTTCTTTCCCTTGAACCTGATTGGAAGGGGACAAGATTTATTTTACTGTCAGGAGGTCTCTTTGGTGAGAGAGCAGCAAGGAAGGGGGTTTGTAACTCACCCCTGCTATTTTTCCACAGTGTTTTCCCGAATTATACCTCTGGGGAGAGTGGGTAGCCAGGTCATTGCCTGGTTACCAAGGTAACAGCTAAACTTTCCACACAGGTGGTTTTGAGGGATAGTGGAGGCTCCTAAGTTCCTCACATAAACGGGCTAGGAAACAGGCCCATTTTTATGTTTGCTTGCATGCATGTGCAAGAAACATAGTGCCATCATCGGAGATTTCGGAGGTGTGTCACCTCCTCCTCCAATTCAGGCAGTGTGCTTGCAGGCGCGGCCCCTGTAAGCCAATGCATTTTGGAGCTGTCTATGACACGCTCCAAAATGCAGTGGCATACAGTTGAAAGGGGGAGCTACGCTTGAGTGAGCAGCGATAAGAAGCTGCTCACGCGCAGCTCCACCCAACCGAAGGCGTCGCGCCCCTGAATGCAGTGTATAGCTGGCGTGGTGCCCAATCCCGTCGGCTGAACTGCATCTGTCTCCTCCTCCTCCCAGTAGTTGATGCCGCGCTGGGCCCACTGCCGTGGCAATCCGTCATGTTGCCAGCAGGGTGCCAATCCTGTCGGCTGAGCGAGCCCCCTCCCCAAAGTGCTTGTGCCACGCTGGGAGCCACCCAGCGGCAAAGCGGTCCCGACGTCTTTTTTTTTTTTAACCTGTAAGAAAAAACAGTCCAGCGGTCGTCTCCGACCCCACAACCGCACCCACCACTGCGCACAGCCTCCCCACACCCCCCCCCCCATGCCTCCGGACTCTGGTGCGCGATCTTGGTGGACCTGGAACATGTCTGCACTCTTCAAAGCCGACCCATGAACTGAGAAATGCGGTAAGCTGTATAATGGACTAGATAGGGGTTTCAACTTTATTGCATATCTCAGCCATTTTGGGAATTTTGCACAATTTTCAACATGGGGTTTTAGCGCACCTTTTCATGAATGATGTCACTGTCGCTGGCGTTATTCGGGCCCAAAGGGTGATTTCGTGCAGTGACTGCGCGGTGACTGCGAAATCGCACGGGCCTGGACTCACTGACAGTGACATCATTCATGAAGACCAGCTCCATTTCAACTTTGGTGCCAAAATCAAAAATGACTGTTCTTTAACGACGTGCATTGCGCGGTTCTCATGAGCTCGTGAAGTTCGCGAAATTTCAATATTTACACTCCAGATTTTCCAACATTGCCATTTCACCACACCTTCTTATGGTAGTACAGCTGTCATTTTTCACATCTCACCCAAAATGTGTTTCGACCATGCAGCACAGAATGGCGCGGTCAGTGTCTGAAAATCAATGTCCTGGACAAATTAAAGAAAATCACAGTGACACTGTTCATGAGCAGAGGTCTTGAAATGGCTATGTTGAAATTGATGAAAAAAAATCCACAAAATGACTGTTTCTGGCGTGTATTAGCATGGTTCTCCCCTTGCAGCTCATAGGTTTCATGAATTTTCAATATTTCCACCAGATTTTCAACATTGCCATTTTCCACACCTTCTTATGAGTAGTACAGCTGTCATTTTTCACATCTCACCCAAAACATGTTTCGCCCATGTAGCACACAATGGCGCAGTCGTTGTGCGAACTCAGTGTATGGGACACATTAAGAAAAACACACTGTCACTGTTCATGAGCAGAGATCTTAAAATGGCAATGTTGAAAATTTGATGACAGAATTCCTAAAATGACTGTTTTATAGTGTGCGCCTGACAGTTCCTACCGACTGTGAGGTTTCCATAATTTTCAATATTTCCTCCAGATTTCCAACATTGCCATTTTTCCACACCTCCTTATGAGCAGTACAGCTGTCATTTTTCACATCCTGCCCAAAAGCGTGTTTCCATATATATACTTTGATGGTGCTGTTGGTGTCTGAAAAGCAATCTTTTGAGGACAGATTAAGAAAATCACAGTTACACTGTTCATGAGCAGAGGTCTTAAAATGGCTATGTTGAAATGGTGACAAAAGTCCATAAAATGACTGTGTGCAGTGAGCATTGTGCAGTTTCCACGCATCCTCGTTAGTTCATGACTTTGTAATATTTTCAGTCAGATTTTCACTAGTGGCATTTTTCGACACTTCCTTATGAACAGTACAGCTGTCATTTTTTCACAACATGGCAGTGTGTTTCACACTTTCAGTGCAGAGATACGTGGTCACTGTGGGAAATCATTGTTGGCACAGTTAAAGAAAATCACAGTGACACTGTTCATGATTGAGGCACCAAAATGCCTGAGTTGACAATCTGCTATAAAAAATCCCCAACCTAATTATATAACGGTTAATGCGTTGCACAGTTTCTATATTACTCATGACTTCACCATTTTTTAAATATTTTTACTACACATTTGCAACATAGCCATTTCACCTCCCCATGAAGAGTACAGCTGTCATTTTTACATCCTGTTCGAATATTTTTGCACCTGTGGTGCTAAATACCGTAGTCACTGTGCATAAACAGCTTTTGGCTACCAAACTGATATTCCCCTGTTCATGAGGTGGGGTCAAAACAAACATGTTGAAAATTTGGGTTAACATACCAAAGAATGCCTGAGGTATTAGGCTTTTCAGCTAAATCGCCCAACCCTATAAAGAATGACAGGAATCAGGGGTGTGACTTGGGATTCTTGCCTGTGATGCTCATACCATTCCACACCCTGCAGTCACTGAGAGGCATCGACGTATGCCTTGGACTCTTCGACCCCAAACTTCACCCCATTCTCCTATATCACACCCGTCTCACCGTATTTCCTAATGAAATGGGGTGCACATAAGGGCCAAAGACCCCAAGGAACACAGTGACACTTGTCAGTGTTTGCAGGGTGGGGTGTGGTGAAATGGCATGGCCATTATGCCTGACGACCCAAAGGCACACCCCAATGCCTGTCACTCTCTGCAGGGTGGTGGTGGGGTTGGCTTCAGTTCAATACTTCACTGCCATTCCTGTTACGCAGCTCTGTAACTTCTACACTACCACTGCCAATGCCAGCAAGCAAACATTCAGCATTGACAAATGCTTGTTTATCTATACTCTGCCATTATTAGGGTGATTGGCTTCAGCAAATTCAAGACCACTGCATGAGGTAGCTTGAATTGTGAATATTGTTTATTTTAAAACTTTGTTGAGCAGTAAATTGGGGTGAGGATCCAGAAGTGCGTGATTCACCACTTCCGGGTCTCAAACTTTTAACCCCGCAGCCCAAGTGAGCTGGCAGATTTATTTTACTGTCAGGAGGTCTCTGATGAAAGAGTAGCAAGGAAGGGGATTTGTGACTCACCCCTGCTATTTTCCACTGTGTTTTCCCGAGCAATACCTCTGGGGACAGGGAGCATCCAGATCGTTGCCTGGTTACCAAGGTAACAGCTAAACTTCCCACACAAGTGGTTTTGTGGGATAGTGGAGGCTCCTGAGTTCCTCACATAAATGGGCAAGGAAACAGGCGCCTTTTTTTATCTCTACTCTGCCCTTATTAGGGTGATTGGCTAATGGTTTTACCAAATTCAAGACCACTGCATGAGGTGGCTTGAATTGTGAATATTGTTTATTTTAAAACTTTGTTGAGCAGTAAATTGGGGTGAAGACCCGGAAGTGTGTGATTCACCACTTCTGGTTCTCGAGCTTTTAACTCCGCAGCCCGAGCGAGCGGGGTGAACGCACGGAGATGCTGGGGATGCAGGGACCTAGGACTACTTCAAAGGATCATTATACAGCAGCTCCTGTAGTAAGTAATCAGATTTTTTATTTTTTATTTTTTTTTATTTTTATTTATTAGGTCTAGGATTACAATACCTTTGAGCCAGGGCTATTTTACAAAGGTTCCACATCAGGTTACAATTCAAAACATAAGACATGTAAGTCAGATTACAAATTGAATACACAGGACAAGGTTACAAAACTGTAAGCTAAACAGAGTTACAAAGCATCTGAGAAACAAAACAAGTTTTGGAGGCTAGGTTACAAGGGGATAGCGGATGAGGTGCAGAGAGGATAGAGGACAAGAGAGAGGAAGAGTAGAGGGGGGCGGAGACCTATAGAGGAGGAGGGCAGCCAGCCAGAGGCATTGTCGTAGACATAACATGGGGAAGTGCATGCTAATGGGTAACCAAGTGCTAATAGTAGAGAGAACTGCATAAGGTTAGGGAAATTTTCATGGGGTCAGCTAATGGAGGCAGTCATAGGAGCAAGAGGCAGTAAGAGAGAGGCGGAGCCTTGATTTAAATGCACCAAGTGTAGGAGTGGAGGAGATGTAACTGTTTAGACCATTTAGCCAGCTGGGCGCCCTGTAGGCAAAAGATCTTTGAGCTTGTGAGGTACAACAATGTGGAACCTGCAGGAGCTGTTATTCAGACCCCCTGGTTGAGTGAGGGTTATTGCTAGGGTGCTAGAGTGCACACACTCCAGGGGGCGCAAGGCCCATAGTTATTTTCTTCACCATGGTGCAGGTTAGGTACTTTATCTGATTGGTGAGTTGCAGCCATCCAGTTTGTGCATAGAAGTCACACGTATGTGTGAGGTGGTGGGATCTAGTGAGAAGTCGGCAGGCCTTATTGAGGGACGTGGATATGCGTCTAAGAGCGGTAGCGGGGGCAGAGCCATAGATGATAAGCCCATAGTCAATAATGGAGACAACAGAGCTCTGAACAGCGACAGTCAGGGCTTCTGGGATAAGATGTTGCCTATGCCGGAAGAGAAGGTCAAGGCGAGTATTTGCTGCTTTGGCTACAGAGTCAATGTGGGCACTGTAGGTTAGATGAGGGTCTAGAGTGATCCCAAGGTACTTAAAGGCTTGAACCTGTTCCAGGGTGACTCCATGACTGGTTTTGATGGATAGGGGGTGCAGCTTATGCTTATTATGAGAGCTGCTGAACATCATAGACTTTGTTTTCTTATTATTGAGAACTAGATTGTGATTTGAGAACCAATTTTCAACAGATGTGAAGTCAATCTGAAGGTTGTTTTGCAGAGGCTTAGCATCCTTGTGGAAGGCAAGAATTACAGCATCATCTTCATAGAGGGTGATTGTTTCAGAGCAAGAATTTGGAAGGGAGTTCAGGAACAAGCTGAATAGCAGGGGGCCCAGAATGGATCCCTGGGGGACACCTGAGCGAACAGGCCTGGCATCAGAGAGGACATCTGCAATTTTTACTCTTTGAGACCAGTTCTCCAAGTAGCTTTTGAACCAGGCAGTGGAGTCAGGAGAGAGTCCAGCTTTCAGAAGTTGCACAAGCAGTAGGCAGTGATGGACAGTATCGAATGCCTTAGTCAGATCGATAAAGACGAACCCAATTAACTGACCATTGTCCAGTGAGCTGTGAAGAATGCCAGAGAATTCCAGTAGGGCAGATGAAGTGCTGTGTCCTTTCCTGAAGCCATGTTGTTGTGAGCACAGGATATTGTATTTGTCCAGGAAATCTGTGAGCTGATTTGCTGCAATACGTTCAAGGGCCTTGGAGAGAGGTGGCAATATAGAGATCGGATGGTAGTTTCCATGAGTGGCCCTGTCACCACTTTTATGGTCAGGAGTAACTGTGGCAGATTTCCATATGTCAGAGAACTGGCTGAGCCTAAGTGAGAGGTTGAAAATATATGTCAGTGGCTGTAACACCTCATCAAGGGTGAGGGACAGCAGTTTAAGGTCAAATGTATCACTGCTGGATCTGGCTTTGGTAATGTAGTTGCGGGCATCATGCATTTTGACTGCTTTGAAATAAAAAGGCAGGTGGCTAGAGGAGGAGGAGAGGGAGAGTCATAGTCCTTGAAAAAGTCAGAAGGGAGAATACTGCTGAGACTGATGAATGCAGTGTTAAAGGTATTTGCAATGATTTTAGGGTCAAGCGTAGTAGACCCATTTATGTTGAGCAAGGTAGGGGTGGTTTTTGGCTGCTTCCCAGTGACCTCTTTAATATTGTTCCAAAATGCCCTCCCATTACTCCAGGTATCCATGAGAGCGTTCTTGAAGTATGTAGATTTCTTTTGCCGGATAGATTTGGTACACTCATTCCGTGCACGTTTATAGTTTTGGATGTCAGTTTTTTTACCAGTGGTTCTGGCCAGATCCCAGAGGCGATCTCTAGATTTTAGTTGACATAAGAGATCGGCTGAGAACCAGGGATTGCAAAGGGCTTTGACTTTGTGCTTTTTAAAAGGAGCATAGGAGTCACAGCCTGCATTGAAAGTGTTGATGAAGTAATCCAGTGCAGTATTTACATCTGTTGCTTTGTAGATAGGGGACCAGTCTTGGAGGTTGAGGCATGTTTTGAGATGTGACAACTGCCCACCTGGTAGGGCTCTACTAGTGATGATATTAGGAGGGAGCTTACGGAATTTGTTTGACCATTCACAGATGACAGGTGAATGGTTGCTAAGCGAGTCAGGGAGGACTAAGGTATTTGTGATACGAGTTGGGTGGCTGGTAAGAATCCAATCCAGGAGGGTGCTGGTGCCAGATTTGTAGTTTTTCCTGGTCGGAGAGATGACCATCTGGGTGAGATTGGCTGATGAGACGTCATCCTTATGGACCCCTGCATCAGACTCGAGCCAGTTTATATTAAAGTCTCCAAGCAGAATCATTTCAGAGTCAGGAGGTTGGGACCTGGTGAATTCCAAGACAGTGTTAAGACCATTCCCTTGTTCTTTCGGGGGGATATACACTGAGGCAACTGTGAGGGATTTGTTATGGGCACCTAATAAGATTCTGATAGGGAGAATCTGCGCAGCAGTGGCTGGGAGGGGGATAGTGATGGGGTGTCCCAGTAGCGAGTCTTTAAGGTAAATTGCACATCCACCACCTCTTTTGGACTTCTGGTCCAGCCTGAAAACATTGTAGCCTGGAAGAGCGATAACCAGGACAGGGATTTTGGGTGTAAGCCAGGTTTCTACAACTGCCAAGATATCTGGACTGTGCTGATTGGTAAAGATTTGTAGGGCATCCAGCTTCCCCTTGTATTTACTTCTGGGTAAAAAAGAACCTGTTACTAACTAGCTTAGCAAGCGAGTTTTCATATACAGAGTGTCCACTATCTAGACAAAGGATGGAGGGATTATTGCTGTTGCAAACAATGCAAAATGTATATAAATGGGGTAGCAGACCCAGGTTTTATATGTGGCAAATGTTTATTAATCTTTACCTTGCAACAGGAGGTTAAGATGTTACATCATAGACTGTCAGTCCATAAAGATATAGAAAACCTTGAACAATATATTAACAGTGTAGCTAATGACATAGTTAGTTCCCAGATATCTATTGAACATCTGGCTACTGCTAACCACGTGGAGGGAGGTAAGAATAACCCCTCTATACACCATCTACAGCCAGAAATAGAGGATTGGGCTATAGTTAAACCAAATACCAGTAGAAGAAGAGGTGGTCAGATCTTTAACAGTGCACCAGTGGAGCTATCTAATAGATACAAAGCCCCATCTATTAACCCTAACAAAGAGGTGAATTTATCAGGGAAGGGCAGCATAAAGGCTAATGTATCTGTTAGAAATGTCCAACCCAAAAGGTTAGCAGAAACGCCAAATGATTCTGTACAGGAGGGCAGCAAATATACCAACAAACAAAATGCAGAGGGAATTATCCCACAGGATGAGACAACATATGTCCCCAGGAAAATAAAAAAGACGCTTATAAAACAGTACCTCATAGGGAGATCCTTGTTATAGGAGACTCTATTATTAGGGGTATCGATACTGAAATACGAAAAGGGAGAAACGAACATACAACAGTTAGTACATTACCGGGAGCAAAGGTAATGGATATTAGAAGGATGTTAAATGGCCTAATGAGTAATTTGGTAAAACCTCTAGGACCTGGATATTCAGACTGTGCCAGGCAGTGGTGCAAGCCTGGGCTCAGTGCAACTGGGATGCGCCGGGGCCAGGGCCAGGTGATATTCAATGGTGATGCACACATACAGCACATACTGCACATACACATACATACATACATACAGCACATGGTGCAGTGGCACTGCACCTGCGCAGGCCACAGATAGGGAGCATGGGGATGCGCCAGCGCAAGTGCAGTTGCACTAGGTGCATCACCCATGATATTCAGCAGAGGGCACGCAAATGAGGCCATGAAATATGCAAGGCACAGATGGGTCAATTTGCATGTCATTATGGCCCCATCTGCATGCCTTGCGCAGGGCAGCCCGGTGACTTGCGCCTGATGCCCTGCACAGCATGATGTATGCAGTGGGGATCCTGGGGCATCCCCCGCCCCGTAGCCACCAGTGCAGTATATGTCAAACATAGAAATCCCTGGTAGTCTAGTGGCCCCCTCTCCTGAGTCCCCAATTCCCGAGATATGTATAAAAGACCATCCCTGGTGGTCTAGTGGTCCCCACTCCCACCTGAGTCCCTGAGATAAGTATAGAAGACATCCCTGGAGGTCTAGTGGTCTCCCCTCCCACCCGATCCCCAAGAAATGTAAAAGACCATCCCTGGTGGTCTGGTGGAACCCCCCCACCCATTACTATGATCACGGTACAGCTCTGTCAAAGAAATCCATGGTGATCCAGTGGCACCCCTCACTCCTCCAACCCACACTGGACCCCTTGCCCACCCAACTCCCCCTGTCATTGGCAGGTGGCTGCAACCCACCTGCATACCACCCGGCCAACCGCTGAATGACAGGTACAGTATGGGCTTGCAGGGCATATGGTACTGGACAGTCCCAAATATGTGAATGATGAGTGAAGGAGAGTCCAGGACATTTGTAAAGACCTAGAGGCAGTGGCATCCGAGATAGAAAAAAAAGGAGGGGAGACTATCATATTAGGTTTACTCCCGACTCATGGTTTCCACACACATAAAATGAGGGACATTAAAGCAATAAATAGTTGGATTTAAAACATGTGTGAACAAAAAAAAATCCTCATTTTGGACAACGGTGACATTTTTAGAGACAATAGTCTTTTCAGACCAGAGGGGCTTCACTTGAATAAAATGGGATCTAGAATATTGGCAAAAAGGTTCAATGAAGCTATTGCTATGCATTTGAACTACCAGCGGAGGCAAGGGGCCACGAGATTGTCTCCATAGGGGATCAGTCTCCTAGTACTATTAACACTTCAAATATACCACACAATACATCCTCTAAGGGTCTCCTATGAAATGCAAGAAGTTTGGTTAAAAAAATGGATGAACTCAAGTTACTTTTAAAGGGAAACACTGGAAAAGGCACAGCTTTACCAAGGCACTACAAAAATGCCTGACTAGTGCTTTCAGACAGTAACATTTTTTTAATTGCCTCTAATTGCTTTCCTAGTGATTTAAACAGTGGCCTTCCACTTTTACTTTCTATTGCTAGCAGCCACCATCTCACAAGCAGCAGAGAGCTTCCTGAGCTCACTTTATCCAAATATGCCTTGCCAACCAATAGCAGAGGTCAAACAGACATCTTAGAATACAGTGAGCTCAGGAAACTCACTGCTGCTCGTGAGATGGTGGCTGTCAGCAACAGAAAGTGGAAGTTGTGGGTAGCTGTTCTAAATCTTTAAAAAAGTTGTTATCGTCTGAAAGCACTAATTAAGAGTTTATGTAGTGTCTGAGGAAAGCTGTGTCTTTTCCAGTGTGTTCCTTTAAAATATCATGATATACAAATCTGTGCCATAACTGAAACCAGGTGGGACAAAGCTGACACCTAGGACCAGAACATTGAAGGGTATAACCTTTATACAAATTCAAAGGAGCACAGGAGGGGAGGAGGTGTGGCCATTTACTGTACATTCAAGAAAACATTCAGTCCTATGAAATAAAATACTAGAATACCAACGTGGAGCAAATCTGCCTAAAAATCACCACACCTAGTGAACCTAAAATTGTCCTGGGAGTAAGTTACAGACCACTATCCATAACCAGGTTATTACTCATGGGCAATTTAAACTTCCTGGTACAAACTGGAAAACCCTGAAAGGAGCAAACAAAACAGAAAACACCTGCATTGAGGTATTTGACCATATAGGCCTAGAACAAGGGGTTGAAGGAAAAACAAGAGGGAAAAACACTCTAGACCTAATTTTCACCAATATGGGTGACACACTGATTGGATGTACAACAGTAGCCATTTTGGCAATAGTGACCATGAAACCGTTCACTTTGAAATAAAGGAAGCTACTGTAAAACAGTCAGGGTGCACCAACATTTTTAACTTTGGGAGGCAGATTTTGTGCAACTAAAGGCTAGTATGGCTGACTGGAATTGGAAGCAACAGTTTCAAAACAAATCTGCATGTAACATGTGGGACATCTTCTGTACAAAATTAGCTAAGGAAACCAGCAAGTTCATACCATATAAAACTAAATAAAGTACAAAAGGTATGACACCAAACTGGATGACCCCCGAAATCAAGGGACTAATTAAAAAGAAAAATAAATTGTTTAAAAAACTAAAACATACTTGGCAGGAAACAGGATGGGCAGATTATAAAAAATTAAGGGTTAAAAATGAAATTAAAAAAGCAAAATCAGGATTTGAATTAAAGATAGCAACCATATCTAAGGATAACTACTAGGCATTCTATGCACACATAAATAAAATAAAAGGGACCAGTAACTCAGTGGGGCCACTGAAAAATCATGATGGTGATACAGTATCACATCTGATATAAAGCAGATGGCTAACATTCAGAATGCATATTTTCCATCAGTATTTAACCCTAAATCTAAGATAGCTCCAATTCAAAACAAAACAAACATAAAACAGGCTCAGCCACTCTTCCACCGTCCTGCCATGCAGGCCTGTTAGCCCTAAAATTCCCTGCACAAGTGCCCACGGCGCTTACAGATCAGACGCCTGCTTCTCTACGCAAGCTTCCTTGGACCAGATCTTTTACTGAACTAATGATAAACTTCCTGCTCCTCCTGTCTGGAATTGTCGAGACAAACCCTGGCCCAACCCCTACCCAGGGCTACCCCTCCCACCCTTTCAACTCCCAAGGGCCTAGAGCTGGTTCACCATCCCTCCTACAGCCACTCACCCTTTCCCTACACCCTGACAGTGTGATTATCACGAGACCTGGCTAAAACCTCATATAAAGGATGCTGAAATCACTATTCCTGGCTACACTATCCTTCGTCATGATCACTCCAGGAGTAAAAGAGGAGGGGGCATAGCAATGCATGTTGCATCTTCGCTTCAGTTCATCAAAGTTTCATTAACCGCCTCCACGCTGACCATCAACACCTTGTCACTGAAGCTATCCCTCCTCCACACCATACCCATATTCATAACTGGATCCAACTGCTCACCTAATGCCACCATACCAGACATCCTGGAACACCTGGAACCTAATATCTCTGGCATCAGGGGTGAGCTATACATCCTTGGGGATTTCAATTGAACTGAATCAACTGTGCCAGCTCCAAGCTGCGCAGCCAGGTGGCCGCCTCAACCTAACCCAATTGATCACAGAGCCCACACACCTAAACCCCAAATCCTCAAACCACTGACTCATTGATTGGTCCCTTACCTCCCACCCCAACTCACAGTAGCCTCTGGCCTACTACCAGACTCTCTAAGTGATCATCATATGATTTTTACAGTAAGAAAAATGTTCAGGTCAAAGGCACCTCCTCCCAAAACCCTCCTGACCAGGTCCTATAAATCCCTGGACCTCCCCTCCCTTTTACACAACCTGGCAAATACTTACTGGTCTGGCATCTCTAGGGCTACCTCCATAAACTCCGCCCTGGATTATTTCAAGACCAGGTTCATTGCAGCCTGGGACTACTATGCCCCTCTACCACAGGTGCGGGTGAGGGGCGCACACCTGCCTTGGATCACAGCCAACATCATGTCACACCTCAGAGTTAGAGATCAGGCATAGAAGTCCTTCAAAGTCTCTGGCCAATCCCTGGATCATCTACGATATCGTGCTCTATGGAACAGCTGCACAAGATTAATCCAGCAGGCAAAAGCAATGTACTTCAACAGCATCTTCTCCATGAACATAAACCACCCGGCAAAATTCTGGAAAGCTGTCACTTTGCTCTTCACCCCACCGTCTCAACCCCCAACCCCTGCCTTAAACATAGGTGGTTCCACTGCAACTGACCCTCTTGCAGTGGCTTCTGAATTCAACCCCTATTTCACAAACTGCACCATGTCTCTTCTGTCCTCCCTCCCCAAATTCCCACTCACCCCACCCCACCCCAGCCCAAGCCCCTCCACAAGCTTCCTCATTCTCCTTCCACAAGGTTACCCCACAAGAAGTATTAAAGGCGCTGCTCACCCTAAACCCATCCAAAGGTAAATGCCCCACTGGCCTGGACTCCAAAATGCTCTACCTGTCTGCTCATGCCATCACCTTCCCTCTGACAGCACTTTTCAACCTCTCCTTCTCTTTAATCTGTATCCCATCTGAGTGGAAGCATGCCACTGTCATCCCTCTTCCAAAAGGTGGTGACCCATCTGTCCCAGGAAATTACCGCCCTATATCCCTCCTCCTCATACTGGCCAAACTTCAGGAACACCTGGCCCTCTGACAGCTCTCCTCCTTCCTTGACCCTTACCAGTCTGGTTTTAGAAAGAACCACTCCACTGCCACCTCCCTACTAAGGTTCACAGATTCCATCCTTACTGGCATGGACAATGGCCACATTACCGCAGCAATTTTGTCGATCTGGCTAAGGCTTTCGACACTGTCTCCCACTCACTCCTACTATCAAAACTGTCACTCAAAGGGCTCTCCTGTGTAGCTACCAACTGGTTCCACTCCTACCTGGTTGGTAGATCCCAATCGGTCCATGTTGGCAACACCACCTCTGCCTCCCTCCCTCTCTCTACCAGTGTGCCCCAGGGCTCCATCCTTGGACTGCTGTTATTTTCCATCTTCCTTAATGATCTGCCCTCCACCTGCCCTCACACATCCATCCACGTGTATGCAAATGACATGGTGCTGTACACGTCCGGCCCCACAACATCTGATGTGGTGACTAGACTGCAGCAGGACTTCAATAATGTTCAGCTCTGGTTTTGCACAAATCAGCTTTCCCTCAATGCCAAGAAAACTGACTCCATGACCTTCAGCACTAGGCAGAGAATCTCATGGCTCCCCACCACCCCTAAATTCCACACCCTGGATAGGACATCCCTGGAAGCCTGCACCTCCTTTAGATACCTCAGGGTCTACCTTAACTAACACTTTGACTTCTCTGTACATATTGATGCCATCCACAAAAAGCTTCACCCAAGGTTGGGGGCGTTATACCGAAATCGTGGCTGCATCCCACTGCCGGCTAACCAAGCCATTGTACAGAAGATTATCCTCTCTATCTTCAACTACAGGGACATAGTCTACAGTGCCGCACCCAAGTCCACCCTAGCCAGACTGGACCCTCTTTTCCACTCCTTCTGCTATTTCACACTGGACTGCCCACCCACCACCCATCATTGCACCCTCTACCAGACCCTGGGCTTCACCTCCCTCCAGGACCAAAGACTGTCCCACTGCGCTCAGATCACAGCCAAGCTCTGGACCCAGTCCCTGCTGATTTACCTCACTTCTATACTGTCTGCCCCTGACTTTCCAGCTTACGCACTAAGGATCAATGACGCTACACTACTATCCATACCACTCATGTCCATTACTGCAGGCCAGTCAACCTTCAAATATTGCATGCCTAAACTGTGGAATTCCCTTCCCATGGGCATTCAGCATGCCTCCTCCACACAGCACCTCAATTCCCTACTCCAAGCACAATTCTCCAACTCCTGTACATGCGCCTAAATTTTTGGCCCTTTCCTAGGGTCATCAGTCCCTCCTATTTCCTAGATTGTTGGAATACCACTGACCCAAACTGCTATGTTGTTTCTGTGTATCTTAGTTTAGACTGTCCAACTGTTGAGTGCTATTAGCTTAGATGGTCCAACTGACCGCCACAAATCTCAAGCTGTTGTACTTTCTTCATTTGCACTGTGCTTATACTCTTTATTGTATTTTTTGTATACATTCTGTACTTAATTGTATTCATGGATCTCTGGTTGCTCATTACTCAAGGCTGTTCCTTGTCTCTCCATGCACTACTCCCCTACCCCCTTCCCCTAGGACGCATCTGGAATCGAGCAGTATTCCTGCTCAGTATGCCTTCCTGGTAAACCTTTTACATAAATAAATAAAACAATCCATTCCAATTTATATAGACCATAAAGACATGGAGGCAAGGTTAAAAAAGGTAAACCCAAATAAATCCCCCAGTCCAGGTGAGATACACCCAAAAATAATCAAGAAATTAAGTGCTGAGCTGGCTCCTCCCTTAGCCCACATCTTCCAAACATCCCTAGATATGGGCGAATGTGTGGAATCATGGAAGGTAGCTACAAAAAGGGGACTAAAATGGATCCCGCCAACTACAGACCTGTTAGTTTGACAGCCATCCTGTCTAAAGTATTTGAAGGCATTGTAAAAGATTATATCACAGTCTTTTTGGAGTAGGAAAGCCTTAGGGACAGGTCACAGCACGGGCTCACAAAAGGCAGATCCTGTTAAACAAATATGTTGTACTTCTATGACAGGGTGAACAGGGCACTGGATATAGGGGATTCGGTTGATGTGACCTTTTTGGACTTCTCTAAAGCTTTCAATAAGATCCAGCATATAGAGTTAATAGATGCACTTCATAAATTAGGGATACAAAATAACAATCAGCTGGTTCCAGTCATGGCTCACTGGTAGAAAACAGTGTGTATGCATAAAGGGGGTTTACTCAAACTGGGCTGGGGTAACTAGTGGAGTGCCCCAGGGTTCTGTACTGGGTCCTTGCTTGTTTAATATTTACGTCTCCCCTATCCATTACAATCATGATAAAATCTGGCTAACAAAATTTGCAGATGATTGTAGGTTGGGGGCCACAGTACAAAATCAGGAAGATGCTGTAGCACTTCAGCAAGCTCTAGATTACATTCAGGAATGGACCACAACGCATAAACTACTTTTAAACCATGACAAATGTATGGTAATGCACATGGAGAAAAATAACCCTCAAAATGTTTATTTATTAAACACAATAACACAACCTTAAGGAAACAGTTGAGGAAAAGGACCTGGGCATCACAATCTCACATGACCTCTCCTTCAAGTCCCACTGTAAAAAATTAGTCCACAAAGGGAATAAAATATTAAACTGCATATTCAGGCACATTGAGAGCAGAATCCGAGAGGTCTTGGTCCCTCTCTATACATCCTTGGTGAGGCCTATTCTGGAGTATGGGGCCCAGGTCTGGTCACCATACAAAAAAGGGGAAATTCAAATGATTGAGATGGTCCAGAAAAGGGCAACTAGAGCTATTAAAGACTTAAGGGAAAAAAATTATCAGGAAAGAAGGAGAGAACTGGACATGCTCACCCTGGAGCACAGGAGATCACGTGGGACACGTGCCTACTACATAGGGCATTGTCAGAAAACAACTTATGGGACATTCTGGGGCTGCAATGTAGATATCAAATCTATATCACTCGTTCTCATCCTCTGTAGTTGAAAAACAGAAACTGTAAACTGATGAAAAGTAATCAGTGGTTTAACCAGAGGGTGGTTCCCATATGGAATGAACTTCCTTTTTAGGTCATAGGGAGTATCACCACAGACCAATTTAAGTGAAACTTAGATAAACACTTATTGGGTAATACAGTAGGTAACAGATATTTGCTACCAAGGTGAGCTCTATGGATGAAAGTCTAATACCTTTAGCTCTGTACATACCTATGATACCTATGAAGTAACATTCTAGTAGTAACTGACCACAATACCCGCTATACAAAGGCTTTCCCCACAAAAGACCAAAAAGCAACCACTGTGGCTAAAGTTTTGTGTGAAAAGTACTTTGTACATTATGGACTCCCCTAACGCCTTCACTCTGATCAAGGGAGAGACTGTGAGAGTCACGTCATCAAAGAACTCACAAACATTTTTGGCATTAAGAAGTTTCATACTACTCCATACCACTAGTAAGGTGACCCTCAGCCCAAGAGATTCACTAGAACCCTACTTAATACAGTATGCTGGGAACATTGGATCCTAACAGAAAGCCATACTAGAGCCAGCAAGTACCTTTCCTAGTCCATGCCTGCAACTGTACTAAAAATGACTCAACCAGGTTCTCACCCTATTTTCTGATGTTCAGACAAGAAGCCAGGCTTTCAGTGAGCTTATGTTTTAGGGTGTCAGCTGATGGCACCCTACCAGAGACACACTTGGTGTATACCAGAAGGCTGCATGCACAACTGAAAGAAGCCTACAGGGTGGCCCAAGAAGCAGCTGTGAAGTCCAACCTAGCAAACAAAACCAGATATGATAAGAGAGTACGAAAACAAGCTCTTCAGCCAGGAGACTGAGTATTGATTCGGAACTTGAGTACCCCAGGCAAACACAAGATTGAAGACCAATGGATACCTGATCCATATGGAATTGTGGAACAGCTTCCGAACTTGCCAGTGTACCGACTAAGAATGGAAAGAGGAAACACTGTGGTTAAAACGCTGCATCGAAACCAGCTCTTGCCAACTGGTCAGCAGTTACCTGAACTTGTTAACTCAGTACCTCTCTCACTGCCATGGAGACCGATCACTAGAAATGAGACAAAGACAAGAAAAAACAGTCTAGCTCAACCGCCATTACCTATCATCCCACTGGTGACTCAGTCTGATGTGGTCAACAGTAGCTCTGAGGATGAAGAACCTTACAGTTATCCAATACCATATCAGTATCAGCCTGCACCATTCCCTATGGACTTCTCCTTCCAGCACCTGGAGGGAGGAAGGTGAGTCATTTTGGGCCACTGAATCCGGCTGCAGTATCCTTTGTTCCAGCTGAAGCTGGGCCCACAGTCACGAACACTGTTCCAAATGCAGGGGATATTGAGACTCTAGTAATAGAACCAACCCAGGACATTGAAAGATTTGAACCCACTGTGGCACAGTATGCAGAACCCAACAATGATCCTGATCAAATCATTGCCAAGGAACTTGTGGTACCCTGCCATTCTGGAAGAGAAGTCAAGCACCAAGTAAAACTCACTTTCGATGTCCCTGGTGTCCCCTCTGATCTCCCTGTCAATGTGGTGCATAAAAAGGTTAATCTGCTGCCAAGCCCACTATTGTTGCCCCCCTTGTGCTGCCCTCAAATCATAATAGGGAGGTGTACCTGTAAACCATGGTGGGAAAGTGATTATACCAATGCATGCCCTGTGTTTTCTGAAATACAATGCTGATGTTGGTCAGATAGAATACAGATGTATTAGATAGAAATGTTTAGCTAGGAATCAGGTGTATTAAGATCACCTGTGATGTGTCGTAGTTGCAATGTTTATGTTTTCAGGCCTTGACTAGGATGCCAAGGAGTTCAGTGGGGGGAGAATAGGAGAGAAGAGGAAGGCAGGGGATAGTATGGGTAAAAGTGGAGGGGGGAGTACAAGTGGAAGAGGACTTCAAGAAGGCAGAGGTGCCGAATGGGTACTTCTGCTCAGTCTTCACAGTGGAGAGGAGGAAGGAAGGGTACTGGAACTGAGGGAGAAGGGAAGGGAGGACATAAAGGTAGATCCTAGCCTGTTCAGTGAAGACAGGGTAAGAGAGGAATTAGAAAGGTTGAAGGTGGACAAGGCCATGGGTCCGGACACCCTGCATCCAAGGGTACTCCGGGAACTAAGGGAGGAGCTGGCAGCTCCTCTGGTGAGACTGTTTAACTTGTCCCTGGATACAGGGTGGGTGCCTAAAGACTGGAAGAGGGTGGATGTCATGCCACTTTACAAGGGTTGCAGCAGGGAAGAGGCGGAAAATGATTGTCCGGTCAGCCTCACCTCAGTGGTGGGAAAGGTGATGGAGGGGCTATTAAGGGAAAGAGTGGTCAGCTACCTTGTGAACAGTGGACTACAGGACAACAGACAGCATGGCTTCACACAAGGGAGGTCATACCAAACAAACTTAATCGAGTTTTTCGATTGGGTGACCTAGGTGGTCGATCGGGGGGCAGTGGACATGGCCTATCTGGACTTCAGAAAGGCCTTCAACACTGTCCCCCACAGAAGGCTGGTAAATAAACTGGAAAGTTTGGGAGTGGGTCTGAAAAATACAAGGTGGGTGGAAAACTGGCTGAAGGACAGAAGCCAAAGGGTGGTGGTCAATGGGGTGCATTCCAGAGAGGAAGGGGTAACGAGCCTTGTGCCACAGGGGTCAGTGCTGGGACCCATCCCTTTTAATATCTATATCAGTGACATAGCAGAGGGACTACAGAGAAAGGCCTGCCTATTTGCAGATGATACAAAGATCTGCAATAGGGTGGACACCCCAGGGAGAGTGGAGACAATGAAGGAGGATCTAAAGATCCTGGAGGGGTGGTCAGAAACCTGGCAACTGAAATTCAATGCCAGAAAGTGTACAGTAATGCACATGGGGCAGAATAACTCACAATCCATCTACACACTGGGGGGGGGCAATTAAGGCAACTGAGCAGGAGAGGGATCTAGGGATTATAATTTCAGATGGCCTTAAAGTGGGGAACCAATGCAGCAAGGCGGTGGGTAAAGGGAACAGAATGCTGGAGTGCATAGGGAGTGGTATAACAAGCAGAAGGGGGGGGAGATGCTGATGCCCCCTTATATATCCATGGTGAGGCCTCACTTGGAGTTCAGGGTCCGGTTCTGGAGACCTCCCCTACGCAAAGACATAGATGGGACTGACAGGGTTCAGAGAAGGGCAACCAAGATGGTGCACGATATGCATGGGAAACCCTATGAGTAGAGGTGGAGGAGTTGGCTCTCCACCTGCTGGAGACTAGAAGGGAGAGGGGGGGCATGATAGAAACATTTAAGTATGTAAAGGGGATTAATAAGGTAAGGGGGAGCTTATTTACAAGAAAAGTAAGCACTAGAACTAGGGGTCATACTCTAAGGGTAGAAGGAGGAAGGTTTAGGGGCAATGTGAGGGGGCATTACTTCACTGAGAGGGTGATGGAGTCCCAGAACAGTCTTCCAGAAGAGGTGGTGGAGGCCAAAATGGTGGAAGGATTCAAGAGGGCATGGGACAGACACAAGGGTTTCTCCAGTGGGCAGAGTGGAAGATCTCTGGTTAAAAGAGACAAGTGGGGAGAGGGGTAAGGGGCAGACTAGATGGGCCAACAGGGTCCTTTTCTGCCACCAGATTTCTATGATTCTATGAGAATGTAACCCCCCTCCCAATTGAGAGTTTACCTTGAAGCTCCACTGTCGTTCTGCAGACTCCTGCAACAGGGGCCAGCAAGCCGCTTGCTTCCTCGCTCCCCCAGCCCTCTCCTGGACAGCTGCCATGGCCAGAGAGCAGACTGAACAGTTGTGGCACCTGCTTGTGCCTAATCCATGCAGCCAGCAAGCAGTTTGTTTCCTTGCTCCTGCGGCCCTCTCCTGGACTGCTACCAGGGCCAGGGAGCACACTAAATAGTTTCAGCGCCTACATGTACCTAATGGATGCGGTCAGCAAGCCATCATTGTGCTTTGCTTCCCCACCCCTCGGACTACTGCACAGTAGGGCGGGGAGCTCCAGGGAAGGCCCAATGTGTTTTCGGCACCCCCAGAGCACCCAGGCAAAATGCAGCAGAAGTGCCTCTGGAAATATAATCTCCCCAGCCCTATCGGACATGAAAGGAGGCTGGGGGAACTGACACAAATAAAATAAATATTTGAAATGGTTCCTTGACCCGATACCAGCTTCCAGTGGGTCGGGGAGTAAAGGGGACAAAATGGCGCTGGTGACTATAAGTCCAATGATCCTTTGCGGCACCAGAGACATTTCTAGAGACTAGCTCCTGCTAGGGAGCTGACAAAATGGAGCTTCCAACAGAGCTCCTGTTCCCCCAAAGTGCCTCCTGGCCCTAGCGACCACCAGATGGGACCAGGAGGGTCTTGACCCTGCAGCCAGATGCTACTAGAACCTTTTTATTTAAAAGACATTCAACAGAGATGAACAAGACTGTGTGGGAGCAGCCATGTTGGAAGTGCTCTGCCTGAAGCACAGCAAGGACCCGATTGGTAGCTGCAGTAGTCCAATCAGGGGTGGAGCTCAAGAATATTGAGATTTCAAAACAACATTCTAGCTTTTGACAGTTAACCCTGAGAGAATCTGAAGTGGTTTCTGAAGAGAGAGTATCTGATTTTGACAGCTCCCTGTGCTGTCACAGCTGAAAACCTTGAAGTTTGTTTCTGAACAAACTGGAACTTTGGTGTTTGTTGCTGAACAGCCTGGTACATCCCAGAAACAAGGGTTTTTACCTCAGCCTGTGTGAAATACCAAGACTACAGCAACAGAAAGAACAGAGACTGCTCTGAGAATTAATTGTTGTCTTGAAGAGGTAAATTGCCACTGCATCTCAGATCCTAAAAGACTGTAATTTTGACAGGGGAACAGTGCTCTGAGGTCCTGCCTGCCTGCCTGCTGGCCCACCTTCTGAGGTGGGTGAAGACAGGTTTCTCTGTGGGCTGAAGATTGACTGCTTAACTGCTGGCCCACCTGCTGAGGTGGGTGAAGACAAGTCCCTTAGTGGGGTGAAGATCGACTGCCTAATTGCTGGCCCACCTTTTGAGGTGGGTGAAGACAAGTCCCTCTGTGGGGTGAAGACAACTGCCAGCCCATCTTTTGAGGTGAGTGAAGACAAGTCCCTCTGTGGGGTGAAGATCACTGCCTAACTGCTGGCCCATCTTTTGAGGTGGGTGAAGACAAGTCCCTTTGTGGAGTGAAGAGGATCATCGTCATCATTATCCACACCAGCCTAACAGTTGTATGTAACTGCCAGACAGGGGAGATGTTCCCCAATGCCTACACCATCTGGTCATCTAAAGGTTCTGAGTACTGGGTTTACCCAACCAGTTGTTATTCTAACTGTCCAGCTAGCTAGCTAGTTAGTTTATCTCCTGGGTTTCCTGCATGACCTTAACCTAAGCCCACAGCAAAAGTTGCAGCCAGGATCATCTGTGTGTTTGCATCCACTGGTATAATTTGTATTTAGCAGCTGCAGCTTCACCCAACTGTAACTGTGCTGCACCCAGTGTCCATTCATCACAGGCCTGCAGCTCCTCATTGTGTGCACACTAAGACTACTGGGAGCTCCCACAGGGACTGTGGGGTTAACTGGTGCACCAGTGGGGGAGAGGGACTGGGACAGAGGTCATACTGTGCTGTGATTGGTTACATCATTTATTTATACCTGGTTAGTTGATGTTTTTACTCCCTTTGTTTCCCTTGTCCCCCACCTTATTTTCCAAACCCCATAATAAACTCATCTGGTTATTTATCTGCAATTGTTGAAGTATTTGCTATTATTGTGTTAGTGGGATATTTGCCTGTTTAGAGAGATAAATGGGGAAGGAATTGTGATACTAATCTACCTGTCACCAAGGGAGGAGACTGTGTTCATTTCCTGTGGGGGAAGCACCCTGGCAGCATGCTGCTATAAGAATCCCTGTAGAATGAGGCACTGCGCCCTTTAGAAATCCAATTCTAACCACAAACCCAGGTACCAACCTACATCTACTAGGCAGCACCACTTGTGGGTGGTCGTACAGATACTAGTAGTAGGTGTGGTTACATAAAAAAAAAATAGAGGGGAACCAGGTGGAGCTTCATCACAGAATGACAGAGGTCAGCAAGATCATGAGGAAGGCTAAAACTGACATGGAAAAAGAAAAAGCTGTGGTGCTCAGGCGGGAATTCTGTTTTAAACTGCTGCACCTGAAAAAACTAACAAAAGGAGCAAAAGGACTGGTGCACAGAAATAAACGACAAGACAAAAAACATAGATGCAGGTGATTTAATACTAGCACCAACACTCATGCTGAACAAACAAACCCCAGCGCTTTGAGCCCTTGTGGAGTCTTCGTTGGGGGGGGAGGGATCACCTGCATCTACATTTTTTGTCTAAGACAGACATGCAGCTGAAAATAGTCAAGGGTTTGAAGAAGGGAGACAAAACCTTCTTTCAGTACATACAGTATAAGAGAAGGGGAAGACTAGAAAATGAATGTTCTGACAGAAGCAATGAGTGGAGAGGGAAAAGGAGGATAAAGGAAAGGCAGAAATCCTGAACAAATATTTGTGATCTGTGTTCACAGTGGAGGAGAACAGATCGATGCCTGACTGTGCCATCAAGAAAGGAGGGGAAGGAGTAAATGAGGATCCCCTTTCAGTGAAAAGGGGATTAGAGGACTTCAGCACACAAAGTGGTAAGTCTGTGGATACAGATGAGCTACATCCCTGTGTGCTTAAGGCAATGGGGCAGGTTCTGTTTGAGCCACTAGCAGAACTGTTCAGTAGCTCACCGGAGATAGGAATCATCATACCTAGGGACTGAAAGACAACATATGTAGTTCCCCTGCACAAGAGCGGGGGCAGAGATGAGCCAGGGAACTGTCAGTCTAACGCCTATTGTGGGTAAGCTGCTAGAGACCATAATAAGGGAGATCCTGGTAAGTTTCCTGGGAACAGATGGTCTGCAGGACAAAAGATAACATGGGCTCATGGGGACAAATCTGATCGAATTCTTGGACTGGGTGACAAAGGTAGTGGACAAGTGATGGGGTGGACATACTGCACCTTGACGTCAGTAAAATACTGTTATTATTAAGCATTATTATCAGAGATAATGTGACCTATTGGAAATTGAACCTGGGACAGTATTCCAGGGGCCTGGGTTCAATTCCCAGTTGGTCACATTATTTCTTTCTCACTACAATTTGTGATTTAAATTGCTTAGTAGTGGCTAATACTGCACCAAAATGCATCTAACTGTTATCCTGAAATTCCTAGTTATAGGATATTCAATACCAGGCAATGGATGTGTGTTTGGGAACCCCAGGTCCAACCATGTCAGCCTGCTGCTCAGTGGTTAGAGCAGTAGCACGGTATTCTGAGGGCCTGGGTTCAATTCCTAGTAGGTCACATTATTTCTTTCTCACTATAATTTGTGATTTATAAATTGCTTAACAGTGGCTAATAATGCCCCAAAAAACATCTAATTGTTATATTCAAACTGAGTGGGAACACAAATACCAGGGTTAACTGCTTAGGGTCCAAGTTTTGGAAGAGTTGTTCCACCTGTTTATAAGTGATAATCTGGAAGTGGAAGGTGCCATGTTGCAATTTTTAGGTAAAGCTTACTCAGGGCCTGTTAGTATGAGAGAGACAGCATGCAGCTTATCAAATGCCATACCAACAGATGCAAAGTGGGAGTTTAGCTCTTCCACTATAAGCTGCTTATCTGAGATAATCTTCCTGTTCACAGAGAGATGTTGGGGCAGGGTTGAGGATACAGTCCCTCCATCTAGTGGGCGGGGTTGAGGATACAGTACCTCCATCTGTGCCTTCACTGACTTCCAAAATTTAGAGGACTCATTTACTCTCAGGAGTTTCTAGTAGCAACTGGCATTTATATCGTGAGTATACAGTATCTGTATTCTATACCTTGACTGTTTTTGAAATGCTGTAGGGCACTGCTGTACTTGGAACAGTTATTTACAGCATGTCATAAGCATTATGTATGTATTCTGTACCATGACTGTTTGCAAAATGGGGCACTACTGTAGACTGAAAAGTTATTTATAGCATAAGTTATTTATAGCATAAGCACTATATCTGCATTCAGTACCTTGACTGTTAGAAAAATAGGGCAGTGCTGTACACTGAAAGTTATTTATATCATAAGCATTATACCTGCATTCTGTACCTTGATTGTTTAAGCAATAAGACATGACCAGGGGTTATGTTAATGGTCTGTTAATCACCCTCTAGTGGTGTAATATTGCACAAGGTGTAGCTGAGTGCTACATGTTCCTAGAGGGTGATTAACTGACCATTAACATAACCCCTGGAAGTGCCTTATTGCTATCATAATACAAACATTTTTTTTTCCTTTTAAACAGTGTTAAACCTTGTTCAGCATATTATTAGGCGCTACATGTAGGTTTAGTAAAAGATTAACATTAAGGTTGATAGAAAGTTTACATCCAATAAGAAAGCTCTAGTTCACAGATCCTTTTAAAATTGAAAAATAGGGCACTGCTGTACTCTGAAAAGTTATTTATATCATAAGCATTATACCTGCATTCTATACCTAGACTGTTTGTAAAACAGAGCACTACCGTTCACTCTCCACAATGGTGTGGTGGACTCATGATTCTTTCAGACTCTACCCAACACAACCATTAGGTGCTACAGGCCCATTATTTGCCTGTTCTGTTAATGTACTAGAAATCACTCGGTCGCTATTTGCCAGTGTGGTGCCACTTTAAGATATTATTTAACCACTGTATTTTTGTCTAACCTCAATGATAACATGGGTCTTTATAAGAGTTCTGTGCTCAGTGGCCAGCCTAACAAGTGTGCTGTCTATATTTATTTATTTATTGATTGACTTGTCTGTGTATTTGTATATTTATTTATTTATTCATCTATTTATTTATTTCAAAAGTATTACCAGGAAAGTCATACGGATCTGGTATCAGCTAATTTGGGAAGGGTCAGGAACAGAACAGATATAAGGTATAATGTACAAAAAAAATACAATAATATGGAAATAACTAAACAAAATATACAATTATAAGAAAATGCTTCAAGAATAAAATTGTCACACAGGTAATTACCATACAGTAAAATTCAAAAACAGATAAAAGAACACTAAACAGTGAGCAACAAAGTAATAATATAAGGGGTATAGAGTAATGAGTGATGAGCTTGGGAAGAAGGGCTTAGGTAGTATCAGCGCGGTGTGAAAGGCAGGTGACAGAAATTTTCCCCAATATCAGTAACAACTGCAGACGTGACTAGAGAAACCATGGAGGAGAGATTTCAGAGCAGGGAAATGAAACAAGAAGGCAGCTTCGACAGCAGTAGATTTCATTGCTGGGAGAGCAAGACAGCAAAAGCATGCATTGCAAATGAAGTAAGAGGTAGAAAGGGGGATAGGCAGGAAAGAAGCAATATATGAGGGGAAGAAGCCAAACCAAAATTTGGAGATAAAGGAGGCACTGTGGCAAAGGCGCCTGGCATCAATAGAGGGCAGGGATAAGGAGGTATACAAAGAACAGTGGTGAGTATGCAGAGGTTTGTCAAGGACAAATTGACGGAAGGGGCCCAATTTTACAAGCTTCCTGCACTGGACACAACTTGCAACTGAAAGGGGAGCAGCATCCGATGCAGTTGCGGCAACAGCAAAAGTCGCTATTCCAGAACGTGTGCTGCAAGTGGCAAACTTTCTGGAATAGCTTCATCATGCGGCCCTGCACCAGGAAGAGGGGCAAAGTCAGAGGATGTGGCACAGGGCCGGGACACAGACCCAGACAAGTGGGCAGGGGGTTGCTGAGGTGCCCAAGGGGCACTAAGCCCAGAACCCGGGCACAAATGGGCAAGGCTGTGGCACAGGGTGACTTGCCCCATAGGGCACTGTGCCACAACTGTCTGGGCACCCAAGTGCCACCTGGATGGATTGCCTGCTGTGGCAGGCTATTGCTAACCCCCCACCTACTGTGGTGGTACTATAGTCTCCCCCCCAATGTAGAGGTAACCCCAATCCTCCATTGCTGCCTGTGAATAAGACAAGTCCAGTCCCAGTCCATATTCCCCACTCCATCCCCCCGGGCCCCCACCATGCCCATAACACACCACCCACACAGTACATGGTGGTCTAGTGGTCCACCACCCACCCCACCCTGACAGGCAGTGGACTCCCCTCCACCCCCTTCCCCAACATGCATCCATGACTGGCACAGTCCTCCTCACACCACCACCATGGCCAGTTGCAGAATGCATACAGCATATTCTGTACACTGTATAGTATACAGTGTACAGTAATGCAGTCATAAATGCATTCCATGGCTGGTCATGGAGGTGTGAGGAGGGCTGTGCCACTCACGGATGTGTGTCAGGGATGGGGGTTGGGAGGTCCACTGTCTGTCAGGGCAGGGTGGATGGGGAGGCCACTAAACTACCAGGTACTGTGTGGGCAGTGTATTGTGGGCATGGTGTGGGCACAGGGGGACAGAGCAGGGAACATTGACTGGTACTGGACTTGTCTCATTCATAGGTGACAACAGGGGATCGGGGATACCTCTGCATTGGGGGGATGGGGGATGAGGACTTGGACCAGGGTTTTTTTCGCAAGAGTCAACAGGGGTCAGGGCTCCATTGGACTTGGGAGGGGCACTATACCACCAATGCCAGGGCACACAATCATTTTGGGGGGGGAGTGACAGCTACATGGCAATACTGCCTGGGCAGAGAGGTAAACAGGGACCATGCCAGTGCACATTGGTGCCATCTTGATTTTTGTCACATGCTGGGATGGGTTGCCACCTCCCAGACATGCCCCCATCAGGACATGCCCTGCCCCTGGTGTGCCCCTACAGGCCTCTGTCCCACCTCAACCCATTGCCACAACCCACTTAGACCACCTCCTGGCTGGTCTAAGTTGTAGCTCCTTCTGTGTCTATGATAGGGCTTCCAAACTCCCAAAAAAGAGGATGTGACAGCCCTATCATGGTGCAAGCCCCTTTGCAAAATGGTGCCCTGGGTTGTTGGATGCAACCCTGGTGTAAGGGGGCTTTACTGCAGCTGTCCCTGCATCAGACACAGGCCACATTGTAGAATCCCATTAGATGCAAGTTGTGCTGCAACTCACCACTTGTATCAAACACCTTTGCTGCAGCTCCCTTGCATCAGGCACACCTGACTGAGAATCAGGCCCAAAGACTGAAAGAGAGAGTCCAGTCCAGCTAAAGTGGACTTTAGGGCAACACTGTAAACAATATCTCCATAGTCAAAAATGGAAAGAATCATCTTTGTGAGGACTGTGCTCTGAACAGGAAGTAGGATGCTTCTCTTATTTTTGTAAAGCGCACCAAGTTTGGGGTGCAGCTTCTCATAGATAGCATCCACATGAGCAGATAAATCAAGGTGGTGACCCAGCTAGACCCCGAGGTGCTTGAAAGAGGAGGCTCCTTCAATAGATGCACCATCAAGAGTATGAAAGGAAAGAAGATGGGAAACTAGCAAGCTGCTGCCTGGTGCAAAAAGTAACAGGGATTGTTTTCATAGCATTGAGAGATAACTGAATATTTTGTAACCAGTGCTGGATGTTATTAAAGTCCAGTTGGGCTGATTAGTAAGGTTAGAGGCAGAGGAGGCAAAGGGAAAGAGAACCATGTCATCTGCGTACCTGTGATTTCTTTTCATGTCATGACTCTAAAGCTGGCCAACTCAGATTCATGGGCACAGAACATGTCCCTTTTTTAAAGAAAGAGGACGACAGGATAAATGCCCTCCTTATAAAGGAAAGCTATTGGATATTCACACTAAACAGTGTGAAGCCTGGCAGTTTAAATGATCAATGGGACATTAAACCATAACTGCTAGACTAATGTTTTGACCCAAAAAAAGTAACTATTATGTCCTGATATTGCACTCTTGTGAAACTGAAATGTATGAGTTTCGTGTTTATTTGCTTGGTTTCTAGATTCCATCTAGACTATTGTCTGTCAGCAGTTCATTAGTGATAACATTTGATGCCATTATTCACAAAATCATTATTTTTATTTTGTAAATTGCATAACCCTAGTATAAAAGTATGGTCTGATGATGGTCACCCTTATGAGCAGAGAAATTCATTTTATTTCTTAACTAATTCATTGGGGAACATTTTTTTACAGACAATTTTGCAGCAGTGCAATGAAAATGGGCTAAAATTTGCCCCACCTGTTTTTCTTCCTAACTGATGCCAGATGTCTTGCAATTTATTTTGGTGGCAAACTTTTAAGTTTTCGTTATTATTTAAGAATGTTACAAAAGTTTTAAAATAATTATTTCTCAAGAAAAAAGATGGCCACCTCATTTTTGCATAGAAATAATACTAAGGACCTGAAGAGGGTAAGAATTCAGACAAAAATGCAAATGTACAATACACAGAATAAGAAGCATCCAGAAAACCCAAATCAACAGTTCTGCCAATATTTTTCATAACCATCACAGAAAATTATTGTTTGGGAATAACTTTTTGGTTGCACTGCTGCTGTAACATTCAGACTAAGAGATGTTGTTTCATTGTGAGGTTTTCATTAGTTAATTTTAGAATTTTGTTTTTCATTCCCCATACATTATTAAGCTGTAACCATTTGTTATCTGTTTCCTTACAGGCAATACTGCTCTATCTTTCCTTCACCCTGGTGGCAACTGAAACCTGTTGATCGCAGTGAACTATATAAGATCACAACTATATGAGATTCTCTTTTCTTTCTGTTAAAAGGTTTTTGATACAGTTCTACATATATAGTCATTTTGCATTAAGCAAATAATTGTGAATTTAAGTACGTTGTAGACAATGTGATGTATTACGGATCATCATTCTTTGTATAGACTTTTGTTTTTGTTTAAGCATATGTAAATAGGTATCAATTTAACTTATGTTTATTCATGAGGTGATGGTATAAGTTAATCATGTGTCTCTTTCATGAATCATGCCCCCTGATGAAGGTTTTCTGACCTGAAGTGCCATGGTATTGTGGTAGTGGTAAGGTCTGTGTGCACACCCTGCTGTATTTTGGCAATTAAAGCATTTGAATCTAAAACGGAGTTGTGCACTGGGTGTGCATTGGAATTCAGTTTTTTTGGAGTTCTGTACCTATGAATGGACACAGAGAAGCAGGCAAGGGGGAGGTAATTTAGAAAAATCGAGAAAATAATTGGGTCAAGGACAGACCCTTGGGGGATGCCTGAGCTGATAGGGAGTTGGAGGGGGACGAGGAAGAGGAAGTAGCCAATACTGACAGCTTGCAACCGGCCCTCAAGGTAGGAGTGGAACCACTCAACTGAGGAGATAAAGAGTCCAGCTACTTTAAGCTTGTCCAGGAGAATGGGATGGGCAAAAGTGTTGAAAGCTTTGGCTAAGTTGACAAAGATAGTGGAGGTGACAAGGCCCTGATCTATGCCAGAGAGGATGGCATCAGTGAGCTGGAGGAGAGAGATGGAGGTGGAATGGGATTTTGTAAAGCCAGACTGGAAAGGAGTGAAGAAGAAGGCCGAGTCAAGAAAAGAGGAGAGTTGGGAGAGAACAAGATGTTCCTGGAGTTTAGGCAGTGTAGGAAGGAGAGAGATAGGATGGAAGTTACTAGGGGAAGAGAGGTCACTCCATTTAGAAGGAGGAATGACAGTAACCAACTTCCAAGAGTTCAGGGCATTGAATAAGGAGAAAGAGAGGTTGAGAAAGTAGGTGATAAGGAGGGCAATGGCATAAGCAGAGAGATACAGGAGTCTGGGATCAAAACCATAAGGGCTCCAACCTTAGTGAGGGATTAGAGCCAAGAGGGCCTTAACAGCAGCAGCAGGAGTTGTGGGTGAGAATGAAAAAAGGGAGGAGTGGGCAGTGGGATGGTAGAGGAGGACAGTGCAGCAGAAGAGAAGAAGAGAGAGGGAGAGAAGGATGAGGAAGACAGAAGGGATCAGGCACAGGAGGTGAAAAAAGAACTGAAAGATGAAGTGACTGCAGTGGGGTCAGAGATAGCAGTATCACCCATCTTGAATACAGGGAGATGGGACTGGGTCAGAGGGAAGAAAAGGGCATTAATTGCCTTCCAGAATTTCAAGAGGTGATTAAAGTTGTTCTGGAGTATCTAATTATTGTTCTTATATCATCTTCAGGAATTTAGAGCTAACTCCCCCAGGTACTGCCAGTTACATTATGTCCTATTATTTGAATGAACTCCTGCTGTCCTTATTCAGGAAAAAGCATATATACGCCATGTATCTGCTTGCTTTCTGTGCTGTGGTAGTCCTATCCTCCCTTGGCATTCTCCTCACTCAGAATATTCTGCTATTTACTCTCTTAAGAATAACCACAAGGAAAGCAGTCAAGGAGAAAGCAACACCTGGGAAGTAGTTAATTTATCAAAGAAAGAGCTCGCTGAAAATCAAATCAGTGTACTACAGACAAGACTAAGTTTCACCCTCACACCAGAAGTACACAAATGTAATAATTGCGTTGAACTGCTTAACATTTTTAGGAAGCTTCACTTGCATTTCTATTTTGCCAACATGGGTAGAATTCATGGTGATGAGCAAGTTTCAGGCTCAGTTGCTTCACATAATAACAGAGAGGACTTGTCTTTTCTTATTTCTGCTCTAGAGGATCCTGGGGTACTAAACAATGAGGATGAATTAAATGGGTCTTCATTGGGAGAATTAATGTATGCTGTCTCTTTAATGGGACATTCAGATATTTTAATGGCCTCATTAGTTGCAAGTAGCCCAGGTGTTAGTTTTGATCATTGGGGTTAGGAAGATCGAAAGTCACAGTTCAAACCCAAAATTAGCTTCAGTCCAGACACTTTTGATTCAGCAATTACTGTCTTCCAGAGAACAGTCACGAGTGAGGTAGAACAATTATTCAGTAAAGCCTGGAGTTTAGGCAATGGTAATTTGAGTGAGAGGGAGAAAAGGGCATTAGATGAGTTGATAAAAAATGGGAGATATGATTACATGTCAAGTGGATAGAGGAGGAAATGTTGTTTTAGTTTAGTTTAGTTTAGTTTATTGTTCTAGGAATTACTACCTTTGAGCCAGAGGCTCTTTTACAAAGGTTCCACGTCAATTAGGTACAGTACAAAAGGTTACATAGATAACACAACAATTCGTGTTGTGTCAGGAGCAAGAAAACATATACAAATACATATCAAATCACTTGTGAAAAAGGACAGGAGATATCAATAATCACATTATTATTACAAGAAAGAGGTCATGCCAGATTAGGAGAAACAAATAGGGAAAAAAGTCCAGAACAGAGAGGTTAAGTGAAAGGTGTGGGGAGCAGACAATAGCAGGAGAAAAGGTTTCCCAAACATGTCTTTGTCAAATAACGGAACAGGGTGGGTAGTGAGAAAATAGGAGGTTTAATCAGGGCAGTCACAGGAGCTGGAGGTGGCAAGGTGAGAGAAAAGCCTTGATTTGAAAATACCTAGAGAGGTGGAGGCAGTAATATGAGTGCTGAGGGCATTTAGCCAGCTGGGAGCACGATAGGCAAATGATCTTTGTCCCTGAGAAGTCCGGCATTGGGGGAATTGGAGAGACTGGTGTTCTGATCTTCTGGTAAAACAGGTGCCAGCGCTCAGGCATAACAGGTCTTGGATACAGGGTGGAGTGAGGCCCAGAGTGGATTTTTTCGCCATCAGGCAGGTAAGGTACTTTATCCGGTTTGAGAGTTGCAACCAACCTGAGTCAGCATAGAGTTGTAATTTTGAATAGAGATTATATAAAGGAAGTGAATAGGCTGTTGAGTGACAGTTCCACATATTTGAAGTTAAACCATAACCCAATGGGGAAGTTCAAAATTGAATTTTATGAATTGGTTGATAAAGCTTTAAGGGAAGGAATAGTCACTCAACAGGAGGCTGAGTTTTTGAAAGTTAAGCATCCAGTTTTGGCCACATTTTATCACATTCCCAAGCTGCACAAGGATGTTTTAAATCCACCAAGATGGCCAAGAGTCTCAGGTGTAGGGTCATTAACAGAAAATTTGAATAGGCTTGTGAATTATTTTGTACAGCCTATAGTTATGGATTTGAAATCCTACACCCGAGACTCAACTCATTTAATGTGGAAGTTGTGAAATGTGATTTGGCAATCTGAATTTTTATGGATTAGCCTGGATATAACCTCCCTCTATACCAGCGTACTGCATGAGATGGGGCTTAAAGTCCTTGATTACTTTTTATGAAAACAAGAGCGGAACAATGCACCATCTGCTCACTTTTTGACTGAAGCAGCCAGCTTCATATAAAGCAATTTTTTTTTTTTTTTACTTTTAATGGAGGGGTCTATTTACAGCAGAAAGGAACAGCCATGGGGGCTACCATGGCCCCTTCATTTGCAAACATATATGGGCTGGTGGGAACAACTTTGCATCTTTGATGATGCAGAAAATAGATATCGTGAGCAGGTGGTACATTAGCACCATTTCATTGATGATATACTTATCATTTGGAGTGGATCTAAGCAGTCAGCAGAAGCCTTTATTTAGGGAGTGAGTGATAATGGGTTCAATTTGTCCTTCACAGCAAGGATATCTGATGAGCGTATTGAGTTTCTTGACTTAAACTTGCAAGCAAAACCTGGGGAGAAAATTGCCATTTCTGGTTACAGAAAACCTAGTGCTGGGAATTCAGTGCTTCATATATAATGTGGGCTCTATGATGATGGTTCGACAACTATGTTATCAACCACCATTACAGTGACAGATTTATGTCAACCGCAACTTGCGGTTGACATAAATCCGGCAGGTGACCCCAGTTGCTTTTCCCCACCTGTCCCAGATAGGTTGTTAAAATAACTACTTTTAGCTTTCTTTATCTGTTTAAGATAGTTGTTCCTTGACTAGCGATATTTGTCCCATGCTGCTTTTGTATTTAACCTTTTAGCTATTTTCCATAATCTTACTCTGTTTTTCTCTGTAAGCCTAAAGTCCCAGTATACCATTCTGCATTTTTTATTTTTACCTTTCTTTTAAGAACTGGGGCATGGTAATTGCACACAGACATAAATTCATTATAGAAATAGTCCCAAGCTCTATTTGCCTCCAGGATGAGACTCAGTCTCTTCCAGTCCCTTCCCTCTAAATCAGTCATGAAGCTCAAATAATCAAAGTGTTTCATTTGTCATGATTCCTTAATTACAAATTTGTCCACCCTTTTTTGGTGTTTCTGGATGCAAAATACATAGATACATAGACAGTGTCGGCAGATAAGGGCCTATGGCCCACCTAGTCTGCCCATTTGAGCTTGTAAGTTCCGTTTGTTTTCCTAGAAGTCTATTTCCCCTTACCCCTGACCTCTAGAATTCCTTTATGTCTATCCCATGCATTCTTAAATCCCGTGATTGTTTCAGCCCCCACCACTTCCTCTGGCAGGGTGTTCCACTTTGTCCACCACCCGTTCTGTGAAGAAATTCTTTCTCATGTTTCCTCTGAATCGTCCTCCCTCCAACTTCATCCCATGCCCTCTAGTCCTGAAACATCTTTTTCGCTTAAAAATAGTGTTTTCCTGCACCCTGTTCCTCCCTGTAAGATACTTGTATGTCTATCATATCCCCTCTCCCTCCTCTCCTCCAGGAGTACATGTTCAGTTCCTTCAACCTGTCTTCATAGGATTTGTGATGCAACCCATGCACCATCTTTGTTGCCCTCCTCTGAACCTTCTCTACCCCTGTCTATGTCCTTACGTAGGTATGGTCTCCAGAACTGTACACTGTACTCAGGTGGGGCCTCACTAGTGTCTTGTATAGCGGAATTATGACCTCCCTTTTCCTGCTGGTGATGCCCTGCCTATACATCCCAGCATCCTATTTAGTTACCTGTTGCCTTGTCACACTGTTTCCCTACCTTGAGGTCATCAGAGATGACAACCCCAAGATCCCTTTCCTGCTTGGTGCATGCTATATCCTCACCCCCAACTGATATATTGTGCCAGGGTTTTGTGCCCCATATGCATTATCTTGCACTTCTTTGCATTGAATTTCAACTGCCAACCCCTTGACCATTCTTCAAGTTTCTGCAGGTCCTTCTCATTCTGTCTACACCCTCTGGTGTGTCTACTCTGTTACAGAGCTTTGTTCATCAGCGAACAGTGAAATTCTGCCTTCTATATCCTGTGCAATGTCACTGATGAAGATGTTGAATAGGACCGGTCCCAGCACTGATCCCTGTGGTACCCCACTGGTCACTCTTCCCTCTGTGGAGTGACAGCCATTACCACCACCCTCTGTGTCCTGCCACCCAGCCAGTTACCTACCCACCACACTACTGTCCTGCCCACCCACTATTCCCCAGTTTGTGTAATAGTCTTCTATGGCACAGTGTCAAAGGCCTTGCTGAAGTCCAGATAGGCCATGTCCACTGCCCTCCCTGATCCACCTCCCTAGTCACCCAGTCAAAAAATTCAATGAGTTGGTCTGACATGACCTCCCCTGGTGAGAACCATGCTGCCTTGGGTCCTGTAGTCCATTGACAACCAGATGTTCCACCAATCTCTCCTTCAGTAGTGCTTCCATGATCTTTCCCACTACCAGGTGAGGCTGACTGGTCTGTAGTTCTCTGCTTCCTCTTTGTTCCCACTTTTGTATAAGGGACTACATCTGCTGTCCTCCAGTCTTTGGGCACCTCCCTGTTTCCAGTGATTGGCTGAACAGGATAGCCAGAGGTTCAGCACACCTCTCTTAGTTCTTAGGACCTGGGGTGCACCCCATCTGGCCCCATTGCTTTGTCAACTCTATTACTTCCAGTTCCTTCAGGACCCTTTCTCGTAAAGGGACTTGTGTCCATTTCTGCACCATTCTCACCCCTTGTACTCCTTCAGACCCATTACCCCCTCTTCCTTAGTAAAGACTGGAGCAGAAATACCTGTTCAATATGTCAGCTTTACTGTTGTCATCCTCCACCTGCTCCCATCCTCCCCCTTCAGTCTAACTATCCCTCCTTTGTCCTTCTTTTTTCTTATGTACCTGTAAAAGGTTTTGTCCCTTTAACCACTGATTTTGCAATGTGTTCTTCTGTCTGAGCTTTGGCTTCCCTTACTGACTTCCCTGCCTCCTTTGTTTCTCCTGGTACTTCTCCCTATCCCCTTCTGCCTGTGTCTTTTGTATTGCCTGAATGCAGTCTTTTGGCTTTCACTTTCTTTGCTATCTCTATGGAAAACCATAATGGTCTCCTCTTTCTTTTCCTCTTGCTAACCTGCTTAATGCATAATTCTGTTGTTCTTATAATCCCCATTTAAATACTGCCCACTGTTCCTCAATCCCTGATTCCTGTCCCATTCCCCTTAATGCCTCTTTCAAGCATCTCCCCATTTTCCCAAAGTCTGCCCCCCTAAAATCCAGGATACGTGTTTTTGTGTGGTTTGGTTCTGCTCTTTCTGTGATTTCAAACCACAATGACTGGTGGTCACTGTTACCCAGGTGCTCCCCCACTGTTACCCCCATCACACTGTCCCTGTTTGTGAGCACAAGGTCCTAATGGTCACTAAATGCATCCGGCAACACACCATAACTAATATAACTGTCAGGATCAAAAATTAAAATTAAATCCAAGATGGTTGATAGATTTATATTCCTAGGATTTAGTCTGGTGGGGATCTCAGTCAGCTGAGTTAGCCTTGCACCTAGCATCAGATCCATGAGTCTGCCACCCAGGGAAGGGCCAGACCAATCCACTTTGAGATCACCCATCATCAGTATTTCATTGCTATGCCTATATGAATACAGAAAGTCTTGAATTTTAGCAACATTTTCCTCCCTACCTTTTGGGGGTAAATAACACCCCAAAATTAAAATAGGCTTGTTACCAGGCATCTTTAATTCTAGTACAATCTTCTCCATCCCTGGAGTCTGTGCAATTAGAATCAATAAAAGATATATCCAGAGCAGTTTGCCCATATATTAAACTCCCCACCCCTTTTACTATGATCCTGTCTCCAACTTTGTTATCCCTGTACTTATATCTCTGAGTCTTCCATTCTATCGTTTAGCCAATTTTCTGTAATAATCACCACTCTAGGGTTGTGTTCCAACATCCATTCTCTCACCCTGCATATTTTTGGAGCCAAGCTGCGAATATTAAAGTGTATAAAACTGTCCCCCCGCCCTCCAAACTGTCTGGTACCTCCCACATCCCTGTGTGTGGGCCTGGATTTAACTGCACATCTCCTGCAAGTATTAAGTACATCAAGAGCATACCTTTCACTTTTATTATTCTTTTTAGGTACAGTTTAACTCTTAACATTATCCTGAGTTGGCTTCCATTTTTAAGTTGTATTCTTATCTCTAACATAGATTTAGCAGTGTTTGCAACTACCTTCGCTAAATTAGTGAGAGTCATTTGCTACAGCATACCAGGGACTAAACCCAAGACCATGTATGGGGGAGAAAAAGCAGAAGGAGTTGCTGTCTCTTCACTTACTCTATAAACAACTTTTATGTTTGCTTGCACGCATGTGCAAGAAACATAATGCCACCATACGAGAATTCATAGGTGTGCCTCCCACACTTCCAGTGCCCTGCTCCCTTTTGCAGGCACGGCTGCACCGCACCAATGAATGTCCGAGCTGTCTATGACAGCCGTTCAGATGCAGTGGCGTACAGTTGAAAGGAAAACACCGCAGACAATTTGCATACTGTCGTCAGCAGTATGCAAATTGCCTACATCGGCACTGCATCTGAACTGTCTGTCAAAGACAGTTCCCCCCCCACAAACACATAGGTGCATGCTGGGAGCCCATCCCAGCATGCTCATGCGCTCCCCTGTACATCTGACGAGGGTGCCGAATCCACCGTCGGCTCAGTGCCCCCCAACACACTTCCAGGTGCCATGCTGGGAGCCCACCCCAGCATGGCAAATGTCCATCTGCTGGCCCTCCAAACACACTTCCAGGTGCCACGCTGGAAGCCCACCGCAGTGTGGCAAACATCCATCTGCTGCCCCCCACAAACACACTTCCAGGTGTCACACTGGGAGCCCACCCCAGTGTGGCAAACCTCTGTATGGCCGACGGGGGTGCCTAATCCCCCATCGGCTCCTTTGCCCCCCCAAAAAAACAAAGGTTCCAGCTGTCATGCTGGGAGCCCACCCAGCATGGCAAAAGTCCTGCATCATCTTCCTAAAAGAAAAAAGACCTGAAAACAAAAACGGTCCCTCGTTAATTGTCTTGACCCCCTCCCCACCCGTTGCCCACCCTCTGTGCACCCTGCCTCCCATACTGCCATCTCCCACATACTTACCTCCAGTCGGCACGACGATCTTCGGTGGACGAGGAACACGTCTGCACTCTTCAAAGCCGACCGCAAACTAATGAAATGCCGGTAAGCTGTATAATGGAATAAATAGTTTTTTTTCAACTTTGATGCATATCTCAGGCATTTTGGGGAATTTTTTCACCAAATTTTCAACTCATGAATTCTGGCACTGTCATTTTGTTATTCTTTACCGCAAGGTGATTTTGGGGTCACTGCACAGAACCACCTTTCGAGACTGATTTACGAAACAACTGTGTCACAGTTCATGAGGTAGGCCCCCAAAAACCCTATGTTGAAAATTTGGTGAACAAAATTCCCAAAAATGACTGTTTTACGAGCGTGCATTGCGCAGTTCCTAAGCACGCTCGTAAGTTCACAAATTTTTAATATTTTCACTCCAGATTTTCAACATTGCCATTTTACCATGCCTCCTTATGAGCAGTACAGCTGTCATTTTTCACATCTCGCCCAAAATGTGTTTCCGTGCATGTAGCACACAATGGCACAGTCGGTGTGCAAAATCAATGTTTGGGACAGATTAAGAAAATCACAGTGACACTGTTCATGAGCAGAGGTCTTAAAATGGCTATGTTGAAGATTTGGTAACAAAAGTCCATAAATGAATGTGTTACGAGCGTGCATTGCGCAGTTTCCACATACCCTCGTAAGTTCATGAATTTGTAATATTTTCAGTCCAGATTGTCAACACTGGCATTTTTCAACACCTCCTTATGAACAGTACAGCTGTCATTTTTCACACCCTGGCCAAAATATGTTTTCACACTTCGGGCGCAAAAATGCGTGGTCGCTGTGGGAAATCAGAGTTCAGGACAGATTAAGAAAATCACAGTGACACTGTTCATGAGCAGAGATCCCAAAATGCCTGTGTTGACAATCTGCTGTAAAAAGTCCCCAAACTAATTACATTACGGGTGTGCATTGGGCAGTTTCTATGCACGCACGTGACTTCACCAGTCTTTTTATATTTTCACTCCAGATTTTCAACATTGCCATGTTTTACACCTCCCCATGAACAGTACAGCTGTCATTTTTCACATCCTGTTTGAAATGTGTTTTCGCACCAGTGGTGCCAAATGCCGTAGTCGCTGTGCAGAATCAGCTTTCCGCTAACGAACTGATATTGCCACTGTTCATGAGTTGGGGGTCACAAAAAACCCATGTTTAAAATTTGGATTGAAAATACCAACGAACGCCTGGGACATTAGGGTTTCTGACCATAACACCCCACCCTGTAGAGACTGACAGGCATGAGGGGTGTGACTTGGGATTGTTGCCTGTAATACTCCTGCCATTCCACCCCCATCCACACCCTGCAGCCAGTGACAGGCATTGAGGTGTGTATTGGACTATTTGGCCCCAAAGTTCACCCCATTCTCCTATACTGCACCATCTCACCATATTTCTTATGGAATGGGGTGAGCATAAGGGCCAAAGACTCCAAGGCACACTGTGACACTTGTCGGTGCCTGCAGGGTAGGGTGTGGTGAATGGAGTGGCCGTTATGCCTAATGACCCAAAGGCACACCCCAGTGCCTGTCAGTCTCTGCAGGGTGGTGGGGTTGGCTTCAGTTCAAAACTTCACTGCCATTCCTATTATGCATTACTCTAACTCCTAGACTGCCAATGCCAATGCCAGCAAGCAAACATTCTGCATTGATAAATGCTTGTTTGACTTGAGCTTGTGTTGTGACCATTATCTGCATAGATTAATGCTATCCACGAAAAAAACAATACCAACTTAATCAAACATTTCCCCATTTTACTTAAACATAAAAAGGAATACCTGCAATATCAGGTCTTATCGGGCCCAAGTCGGGTTTCAAATGTTTTAATACATACCTTTCCTTTGTCAGAACACAAGCCCACAGGGAGAATATTTCCCTGTGGGCTTGTGGGGGTTACTAGTGGGGTACCACAGGGTTCAATACTGGGACTGGTCCTCTTTAATGTCTTTATAAGTAACATTTGCAGATAACACAAAGATCTGCTACAGGGTTGATACACAAGGTGGATGGAAAGGATGAGAAGGGACTTGGCAAGGTTGGAGGAATGGTCAAAAATATGACAGCTTAGATTTAATGCAAAGAAATACAAAGTGATGCACCTGGGAAACAAAAATCCAGGGGAAGAGTACATAATGGGGGGAGATACTAGCAACAACAAAAATGGAAAGGGACCTGGGGGTAGTCATATCAGATGACCTAAAGGTAGGCAAGCAATGTGAGAAGACAGTAAGGAGGGCTGGGGGGATACTGGGATGCATAGGGAGAGGCATCACCAGTACAAAACAGAAGTTGTCCTCCCTCTGTACAGACAGTTTGTGAGACCCCACCTGGAGTACTGCATGCAATTCTGGAGACCCCAACTACACAAAGACATAGACAGGATGGAGGCAGTCCAGAGGAGGGCAACTAAAATGGTGCAGGGTCTACAACAGAAACCATACCAAAAGAGACTAAAGGAGCTTAATATGTATACCCTCGAGGAAAGGAGGGAGATGGGGGACATGATAGAAACTTTCAATTACCTCAAGGGAATCAGCTAAGTCCAAGAGGGTAGCATCTTTCAGAAAAAGAGATGTGCAAGAACAAGGGGGCACAATTTGAAGATAGAGGGAGAATGGCTCAGGTGCAACATGATGAAGTATTTTTTCACAGAGAGGGTGGTGGACACATGGAACGGCCTTCCTGAGGAGGTTGTGGGATCAAAAACAGTGGGGTAATTCAAGAATGCATGGGACAGACATAAGGCAATTCTAGTGGGGTGTAGGAGTAAGTAGGCTGTCAGTTAACTAGGATCTGCAGCTTATCCAATAGGTAGGGAAATGAGCAGACTGGGTGGGCCAAGCGGTCCTTTTCTGATGTCAAAGTCTATGTTTCTGTGTTCCTATGTTTCACTGTAGGCAGCAACAGATGGCAGCAGTGAGCGACTTGCTCAGGAGAGAGAGCCATGCTGCAGGTGAGGTTCGGGAGGAATGCTGCTGCTGTAAATGAGTGTGTACAGTGAGCGGCAGTAATGGCATTGATATTCAGGATGAAAGCAAACAAGTGAGTTTCAGCATACACAACCTCACAAATAGAGCACTACCAGGAGAAATATCTTCACATCCTTAGTTTATTTTTCACAAAAAAGGCAGACAAGACTAGGCAGGACTCTTGTCTGTCTTTTATTTGAAAAATAAACTAAGGATGTAAAGATATTTCTCCTAGTGGCATCCCATTTGTGATGCTGTGTGTGTCCAAACTCACTTATTTGCTATTATCAGTTGTTTCTGAGCACCACGTCCTAGTGCGCACTCATTTTGGTAGCACATATTCAGGATGAAGTTGGGAGCGAGAGAGCTGGGAGGTAGCAGTGAGTGGTAAAGGTGAGGTATTGTGGCACAGAAAGTGAATTTACAGAGTTCTTTTAATTGTTTGCTTAGTTTGGTCAGCAGTTGCAAGTGAACAATTTTGGTTACCAGAAGAGGAGCACATAGATGGCGGTGTTTACAGTCTGGGTTGTCTAGTACTTCATTCGGTGGTTATGCAGAAATTACCTCATGGCATGAAGTATCGGCTGACCAATCAGGGCACAGTATTATCGGATCCCATTGTATAATGTAATATATCTCTCCTCTCCCCAGAATGAGGCTGTAAATAGGCAGAATTGCCTAGCCCTCCTTTCCTGGTCAATTAAAACTAAATGAATAAATAATCAATATATCTGAAACCTGACTCAAGACATCCATCCCTAACTTATCCTGTATCCTCTCTGTCTAATTTCCTACTCTGAGATACAGATAGTTCAAAAAAGCAGAAGGGGACTTCATATATTGCAAACAGTGCCTTGCCCTAACCAATATTTTAAGCAGTATCAACAGTGGCTCAGTCTGTGATATGCTAATCACTAAACTAACTCTTGGCCACTCTAAGAAGATGAGCCAGTGCTGTACCTGTATTCCACCCAGAGCTGATGTTAGAGGGCTAATTGAGGTCCTCTACAGCATAAACCACTGATTGGCTCCCACAGACATGGCCCTCCTTGGCAACCTTTACCTAGGAAGTCCTAAAAACAAGCCAGGCTACAATCAGTCCTGAAATAGCTAAACCTGCCTCAACAATACAGTTTTAATCACTCTCTCCTGGACTGGGTAATTACTAATTATCAACAAGGATTAGAGGGCCAAGGGTGCTGGAATTCTGGTGGACTTCATCAGTGGTCACGTCCTAACCTACACTAAATGGCATTATATATTCCCCAGGGTTCCCTAAATTGTTCACATTTCTTGAATCCTTTACATTCGATTACACCTCCCTCCTCAATGACATCTCTTCCAATTCACTGTCTCTCCACAGGACATCACAAGGAACTTTCCTATTCTGCAAAGTAACCCTAATATCCAAGCCTCCTTTACAGGACCACCTATCTCCTCGTACCACAGGCCTCCCAAACCTAATACTTCCCTGGTACATACTGTAGCTGCCACCGTACTCTTAAACATTTCCTCCTTGAGGTTAGAGTAATGAGATATGAATGAGCTTGGTACATCCACCAGACCTGGGTTTGATTCCCACAGTCCCGACTAACATCCTGTGTGACCCTGAGCAAGTCACATAACCTCCCCATTGCTCCCAGATCACCCCTGAAAACAGGCCTTGTGCCTAGTGGGCCTTAAAACTTAAAAAATAAAGTGACAATGCATGTTTTGCTTACCTTCCTTGCTATTCTGTAACCTTGGATACTCCTATGTTAATTTGTAAAATGGTTGCCTCATAGCCTTACTTTATAGTCTGCCAGGCTGCATCAGAAAATAGGCATTGTAATTCTCTAGAGTGCTCACCTGGACAATTAAGTCAGGAATACATCTGGACAAAAAGCTAGCTGCCCCATTTGTTGGGGCACCGTGGGCAATCCTCCCCCTAGTAAGAGGCCGGTGGGTCCTTATTATCTGTTTAAGTACCCAGCAGCCTCCTGGATTGAATTACAGACTTGAGGCTTGATTCCAGAATGGGTTATGCATGTCGAAAAGTTATTTGCGCCAAACCCAATGGCGCAAGTATCACTTTGCGCTATGCGTTACGCCGACTGGTATTCCAGAAGGTAGCCTGCAACATGCTGCTTGTGGCACTCTGTTTAGGTGCGCCCTTCCTGTGGTGCAATGCTGGAGGTGCTGCAAGTGGCAGAACGTAGTTGACGGGACCCTGCCTGTTCTGGAATCTGGCTCAGGGTCCCCGGCATAGCAGCATATGTTGCAACTCGCAAGTGCTGGTGAGTTGCAACATACATCTTGGAATCGGACCCTTAGTTTTTACTAACTCATCTTTCAGCTGCATCATGTTTTACCTTTGAACGTATTCATTTCTCTTCACATCTCTGATATTTTTGCCTTCATGAATACATGGTACAGTATCCACGTGCTGCATGTATAGGTGAAGCCCACCATGATGAAACCCAATTCTGCAGAATTCTGCAGCGGAGTTACTGCAGGAAACAAGGCCATTTCAATGGGAGTTAGTCCCTTTTGTCATGCAGGAAACTGAGTCTGCGTTTCATCCGGAGGTCTCCACTGTGTGCCTGCACACATATCTATATTCAGGTTATTTTTATTTATTGAACTGTTTCACCAGGAAGGCACACTGAGCAACAGGTTGCTCATCTCCTGGTGCGACCTGGGCAGCAGGGGAACGTGAGGATGGTATACACAAATTTGGAGCACTAACACATTAACATTGAGAGAACTGAATGACACAGTGAAATAGCAGGATGCTAACGGTAACAGTTTTGAACTAGATAGGTACAGCGATAATAGTTTAGATCCAGGAAATTACACTAGCACAAAATGGTATTTATTGGTAAACTCTAAGTGACACACAAATGAGTGGGGTGACTGGCTGAAAGGAATTCTAGTAGTTGATCAAGGGGAAGCTAGTAGGGAGTACACAGACAATATAGGTTAGCTAAGGTAAGACAACAGTACAAGTTAGCTAAGGTAAGTCAGAAGTGCAAACATGTCTAGAAGTGCAAAAAGACTTTTGAGTTAGACAGAGCTAAGGCTAAGAAATGGAGGTGGGTGGGAGGGGAGAGGGAGGTGTGAGGCAATTTGAGATTCATGTCTTACAAAAAAAATAGGAACCCAGCCAGAGGTCGATTTAGAGCAAGGGTAGGGGAGCTAAAACCCTAGGGGAGCTGAGAAGCCCCTACTGGGGATAGGCAATAGAGGGGGAGGGGAAAGGAGATGGAGGGGGAGAGAGGTCTTCTGGGGCCTAACCACTCCAGGATGCTGAGAACTCTACCTGCACAAAGCAGAGATGGAGCAAGATAGGAGGGGAGCAGGCTGTTTGGCAGTGAGGGTGAGACAGAGGGCTTGATCCAATTCAGACCAGTTTCAGGTATTGAGAACCCTGCCTGAGGATGGTGCAAGGCAAGCATTAGAACAAAGTGATGTGGGAAGAAGGAGGATGGGGGAGAGGGTAAGTTGCAAAGGAGAGGAGAGAGGTAAAGGCTTAAAAAGAGCTAAGAACCATGGGGAGGTGAGGACCCCTTCAGGGGACAGGCTATGGGGAGAAGCGGAAGGAATAGGGAGAAGGAGAGAGATCTGCTGGTGCCGGTCCACTTCAGGATGCTGAGAACCCTGCCTGCACAAGGCAGAGGTGGAGCACGATAGGATGGAATCAGGCTGTTAGGCAGTGAGGGTGAGTAGGCTTTGGGATGTTGGTAGTCCGATAAGGTTTGAGGAAGACCAGAAGAGAGGTTGGAGGAAGGGGAGGAGAACTCGAAATTTTGGTGGAGAGGGGTGGGGATGCATCAAGGTCAAAGTGAGGGTACTTGCATGGGGGTAGAGATTGTCCTGGTGGGAGGGGGGATTATGGGTACTCATATGGGCATTTGTGCTGTGTGTGCATATTCACATTTCTTTTTTCCTGGTTTTCTTCATATACACACACACACACACACACACACAAACACACACACACGCACACACACACACACACACACACTCACTTTACTCACTTACTAGATCCTACTTGACATTAACTCATAGATCTTTCACTCCTACTCTTTCTTAATGTCTCTCCCTTCCCTTCGTCCTCCACACTGTTTTGTTTTGCGGTGTCTACTCTTAACTTGCCTATTATCACTTTTTCTATAAGTTTCACCACCCACCCATTTTCCTTCCCCACATATAGTGTGCTATTTAGCCCTGCTTTCTCTCTACCTGAAGAAAACCTTATTGTTGAAATGTCATTTCTAACTCTATTTTCTATCTCCAGTGTGCATTTAAAGGAGTACTACACCCTCATGTCTTGTAAATGTTATTTGTTTCCTTGTCAACAGACAACTCTTCTTGTGTAGCTGTTGGGGATATAGGTGTTTGCTTTACTTTATTTTCAATGTTCATACCAGTCCCTGTAACTATATGAAGGTCTCCATTTTATGGTTGTTGAAATCTCATTGAGCCTGAGAGCTGCATTAGCATATGAGAACATTATGTGTCCCCATCAGATTCCACAGTATGCCTGTCTGCTTACTTAGTGTAAATCCCCCCAAATGGGCTTACCATAAAGGAGCTGTGGCTCCAGGTCTCCCCACGGCACTGGTTGCGTGGGTGGTTCTGGTAGGAATCGCACCTTGTGGTCCTGTATGCTGTTTTGGTGGCTTCAGCCGTGATGGAGCCTAGTGTCTCGGCCTTCGGCAGGCGGGCTGAGAGCTGGGGTTGGTTCCACACCTCTGGGCGCGTAGTGGGTCCTGGGTCCGGCCTTTCTAGGTCAGCCGGCCTCAGAAACATGTGGGAGGAAATGAAAGAAAAAATAAAATAAATAAGATTTGTAAATAGTTATGGCAGCCCGCGCTCTGCACATGCACAGCTGCCAAGTGTCAAAAAATTTAAAGAAGCAGCTGCTCCATTTAAGAGAGAGTAGTTTCGTTGCTGGCTGGTGCCATTTTGGGGCTAAATGTAAATAGTTATTCTCAGACTACATGTCCCATAGGACTTCAGGCTTGGTTGGGTTGGCACTGAGGAAACCTGTCCAGCACTGGACTGTGTTTTGGTGGGTATTTTTTTGGCACCTATTGAGATAGATAAAAGGGGATTCAGTGGGGGAAACAGGAGAGATCGAGGTGGAGAGAGGACTGAGTGAGAATGATTGCCCACTCAGTCAATAGACCATAATTTCTTTTATTTGTTTTAGTGTGGGTTTGAGTTTGAACAGTGGGAGGTCATGACGGCAGCCGTTGTCAGGGGCCCCTGTTTGGGCTGAGAGCCCAGCCATAAATGAGTAGGAGGGTGAACACCTGCACATTGACCTGCAGTCTGGGGTTGGGCCTGTTGCTGTTTGGTCCAGAGGACCGCTGGTGAATGGGACCCCCAAGAAGAAATTATTGCCTACATGCCCAGAAGAGGAGAGTCTGGGAGAGCAAAGAAAGGGGAGAGGCTGTCTGTTTGCCCAGAGGCTTAGAAGGACAGAGGAGGAGGTATGGAACCAGTGAGGTGAAGGGGTACAGGAAGGATCTGGGGGTCCAGGGCAGCCCCTTGTCCCTGACTGCCCTTGTTGAGATACCATACAGTTCTGGGCCTTTTGGCCAAAGGAGCATCATGATGAGGGTGGCTGTGGACTGGGTCCGCCATCCCTCAAGAAGTTTGTGCTCCTTGTCATGACGTAGAAAAGGAGAGGAAGAAAGAACGTTTTGCTGCCTGCAGTTAGAGGCCTGATTCAGCTATACATTTTGCTGCCTGTGTTTGGACTTTGGCTGCCTTCCCAATTAGGAAGCTGCCTGGATTTTCTGCTTGGATGTGACCTTCTCAGTCCAGAGTACTTCCTTAGCTTCTGATGTGACCCCTCAGTCCAGAGCAAACTGTTGTGTGTTTTCCTGCTCCATGGAGTGACTGTTTCTGTTCTAATTCACTGTTCATTGAATGGGATCCCCTGTACCTGCAGTTCTGGTGTTTGCCTAGTTTGTTTGGATGAACTGTTTGCTGCTAACAAGGAAGGACTTTGCCTCCGCAGCCCATCTCCTAGTGTGTGTTCCAGGGTGTGCCATGGAAGGGTCTGGGGACAATGCCTGTACTGTCCCTAAACCGAAGAACAGGAGGACTATCAAGGAAGATAGCAAGAGGCCTTCCTGGTGAAGACTGTCTATAAAGGCCTTGGAGGTGAAGATGGCAAGGCCAGGCAGGTGAAGACCAGTAGTTTCCATCTCTCCAGTCGACCAGCTCTGCACCCGGAAGCATGGGCCACTCCAGTTTCAGCAAGTCTGGTAAGTCAGGCCAACCAGACCCAACCAGACTCTTTATGCTGTGTAGTGCCCCCCCTTCCCAGGACATTTATCATCATACCCCTAGACACACGGGGGGGGGCACTTACATTAGAATTTAACAAACAAGTTGCAGCAAGGTGTGAAATACCACATTTACCTTCAATTAGCTTTCCAAACTGTCTTAGATGTAATGAGGTAGCCTGCAAAGCATAGCAGCAGGTGGAACTTTTGTCTGTGGGCACAGCCCTGAGTGACACCTGGGCTGACAGGCAGGTTTTGAGGTAGCCACCCACTAGGGGTGAAGGGGTAGGCAGGTAGGAGTTCCCAGGAGGAGGGTGACTTAGAGTCAAAGAAGAGGAGCATAGCACATAAAAGTCCCTTTCCCTTGAGAGGCATCCCTCTCTTGCTCCTCTCCCACAGGTTAGAACCCACCCAAACCACACCCTTGTAAAAGCAGGGAGGAACGGGGGTAGGGAACTCACTGTCCCAATAAGGAGGATCACCTTAGAGGCTGAAAAGGAATTTTTCTGTTTTTTTTTCTCTCAGAGTTTTCTGTTTTTGTCTTCTCCAGAGAGTGGAAGTAAATATGATAGATAGGGTTAGGTTAGGCTTGTCACGATCATTTATAAGTGGTGGCATGGTAGTCTTGAAAGGTCTGTATAGAGTGGCTAACAGGGGATCATGGGGTTTGTGCAGACAGATCACTTTGAGGCTAAAAGGAGGTCTGGCTGGATGGCTAGAGTCCCCCTCCTTTCAAAGGGTGCAATCGGATGGGCAGCCTCTCCAGGCACTCTCCCACAGCATTGCGGAGTCTTCTGATGGGGAAGGACACGTCCACACCCGGTCAAGAGCCATCCCTAATGCCCCAGAGGCAGGTTACCTCTCGGAGTTTCTTATTGGTTAGGCGGCTCCCCACTGGATCGGGGAATAGCTGTTCAAAACTCTTAACGAGACGAATGTCAATGACTAACCAAGACTACCTTGCTGCACACATCACGTTGATTTTGGCTGTAACTGTTGAATCATGGTTAATAAATACATGATTGTGGCCATTTTCTCCAGAGTTAATTGTCTGTCTCAGTCTGTTCAGGTGGAATAAAGGGTATGTGCCCAATAAGACAATGCAGGGATTTTCCTTTAAAGGGGTACTGCACCCTCATATCTTATAAATGTTATTTGTTTCCTTATCAACAGACAACTCTTTTTGTGTAGCTGTTGGGGATATATGTGTTTGCCTCAATTTATTTTCATTGTTCTTGCAAGTCCATGTGAAACTATCCCAGGGGACTCCATTTTATGGTTGTTGAAATATCATTGTGCCTGAGAACTGCATTAGCATATGAGAATGTGATGTGCCAGCACCCTTTAGACTCCACAATATGCCTGTCTGCTTACTTAGAATGCAGCAAAACAAGTTGCAGCAAGGTGTGAAATATCACATTTACTTCAATTAGCTTTTCAGACTGTCTTAGATGTAACGAAGGGATATTTTTCCTTTAAACTGCATTCAGTCTGTTTCTAAAAAGTGTTTTTTTTCAGGTTATATGTACTTTTCAGCCTAGAAATACATGGTGTAAATGGGTGTCGTGGCATCATGTTCTCATATGCTAATGCACTCTTAGGGACAATGAGATTTCAACAACCAGAAACTGGAGACCCCCAGGCTAGTTAGAGGGCCTGTTATGAACAGTGAAAACAAACTAAAGCAAACACATACAATATATCCACAACAGCTACACAAAAAGAGTTGCCTATTGACACAGAAACAAAAAACGTTTACAAGATATGAGGGTGCAGTCAGGTAAGTGTTGGACTTTATGGCTCCCCAAGCATGCCAACATTTGGTGCCCTCATCAAATTATAGGCCGGGGGTTTGGGAGCCGCCTAGGTCCCCAGAACATTTTTTGTTCATTTTGGTGCATTCTGATGCATTTCTGTGAATTTTGGGGGTAACTGAACTAAGAAATTTCAACCTTGTTGCCCTATCCCCATTCCCAGTAAGCTGCACCCTAGCCCCTTCCTAACACTACTCACTGACCAGTATGGTGCCTGAGCCACCCTCTCCATAGCCTGACCACCTTGCCTTGCAGCTGTTCCAAGGGGGAGTTTTTTCCCCTCAAGTTCTCCTTCCCTCCTGCTTCATTTTGTTGGGAGGTGGGCAGTATATACACCTCCCTCTGTCCTTCTGCCACCCCCTCAGCTAATTTAAATGTTCATCAAAGTAACATTTGAACCATCTATTAAGGACTGCAGATCTTCTTCTAGATAGATGCACACTATCAGCTTTGTACAGGCCCATATCCTCCCAGATTGGTCCCCAATGTAGTCTACCCCTCCTCTCTGTACCATTCCATTGGACATGAGTTGAAGCTGCTGATATGGAGTTCATTAATCCTTTCCTTGGCTGTAGCACCTCAGTAAAGGCCACCATGCATGCTACCTGTTTTCGGCCTCCCTCTGAATAATTCCAGCTGCCTCCCTAGCTAGAACATTGGTCCCCAAGTGGACAATGACATCCATCTCCTCCCTGCTCTGCCACCCTTGTTATCCTTATGATCCGGTGTCCATCCCTTCAGGCCACAATGCCAGATAGGCAACTTACCTCCTTGTCCTCCCTCCTCCCTTGTTCCCAGATCTATCCCCCTAATAATCAAGTCCCCCACCTGAAGCTGCTTTTTCTTTTGCTGGGGTCCTCTGCCACCCATCTTGGGTTCTTCCCTTTGGGAGATCCTACATCCTCCCCTACCACTAGCATGAGTGCTACCTCTCAGCAGTCATATCCTGCAAGAACTGGCAAGTTGTTGCATAGTGGTACTGGTGGAAGAACATGCTCCTGTCTTGCCACCCCCATCCTCCCAGTGCCCAGCACTGTCCAGAGAGCCCTCCCTCCTTCCTTTATGCTTCCTCTGGGGCAGAGGCAGTGGACTTGGTGGTCCCTGGGAGAGGGATAAGGCCACCTGGATCATGGTCAGCTCAGTCCACAGTCTAGTGACTTCATCCCTCAACCCAGACAGGTACATAAATATGGGACAGCACCTCAGTCTCCATAATGTCTCCCTGAAGACTGCTGCTCTGCACCCACTGCACTGTACTACTCCCATTTCTGACTATATGTTCTTCCTCCTCCTGCTCTTTATTGCATCTTGTCCCTATGTTTGGTTCTACCCCATGAACCTCCTAGCAGTTTTTACTGTCACCCTTCCCCAGATAGGGTATCTCCTGACTTTCTGTTTTACCCTAGCTTTCCTGTTTACTGCGTTCTTTAACTTTCTCCCTGCTCCCCTCTGCCTCTTTATCATTTTGAGATCTTTCCTTTTAGTGCCCTCCTAGAAATCATATTTCACCTTCCTCTAGATAGGGTGTGCCTCCTTTTCCCACTAGTGGCCTGTCTTCTGCCTTTCACTGTTTCTCTACAGTGAGTGTAACAACAGAAGTGACCAGGAATGGTACCTTACCTTTGTCAGCTGACAGAGTCCCCTGCATCCCTGCTTCTTCCTGTGGGCACCTGCTGATGCCTAAGATGCCAGTACCTGTTCCACTCATTTACAGGGCCATGAAGTGCTGAGACACACTGAACAAGGGAGTCTTTTATAGTACTTATTAAAGAAGGCACTAAGCCTCTGTCAGCTCCAAAGAAGGAGGATGTGGGAAGCAAGCCCAGGTCTGCTGGGTGTACCGAGCTCAGTCACAGCTAATTGCTTTAACTTCTAGTCTATACTGCCAGAAGTTTATGACAGACTGCAGAAGACTATATACCTTTATTGTACTAAAAGATCTAAAGTCTTAACTGAAAATTAAGGGACTGTTAAAGCTTAGTTTGGCCTGTATACAAATATTGGTGAATTTTGTGGCACTTATCATCAAAAGAGTTTTCAGTCCTCTGGTACTCTGGGGAAAATAGTTAATATGAAATCCTTACAATTTGATATGTGCCTCTGTACAGTTTTGGAGACCATACCTTAAGAAGGATAGGGACAGGATATAGACCATTCAGATAAGGGCAACCAAAATGATACAGGGGCTTCAGAGGCTGTTGTAAAAGGAGCAACTGGATGGAAACTGAGGTGTGGGAGTTTCAGGAGGGATGTTAGGAAACCCTATTTCTTGGAAAGAATTGTGGAGACATGGAACAAACTATCTGTGGAGGTAGTAGGGGCTAGGACCATATCAGTATTCAAAAGAGGTTAGGATAAGGAGTATGCTAGAATCATGTCGGCAAGGGAATCTACCAGCTAGGATCCAGGATCACCTGGGATCTTGGGATCTCATGGCCAGACTTGATGGACCTTTGGTCTCCTTCTGCCGTCACCTTTCGATGTTTCTTTGTGCCTGCACAGCATACATATTTAATCTTTGCTTGTCAAGCAGGATGTGGACATGATAGGCCTAGACTTCTCTCCAACTTAAATTACTACGTTCCTGTTTCAAAAAGGGAACAGAGAAATTGGAAAACAATACTGAAGTGGGCATCAGAAATAATCAGTGCGTGAAATGCATGGGATAGAGTGCTTTGCAAGCACTCAAAAAAAGTGATTCTAAATGTGTAAACATTGTTTTCATGAAATTGAAAAGGAAAAGCATAAATGACATAGGATTTTGATGCCACTTGCCCTCTGCGAACATTCACTTCAAAACAAGTGATGGTAGAAGACAGTACTAGGAAAAACTGAGAAATTTAGGAAAAGTATGATACCATGGGTTATAAAGACCTTTTGCTTGCTGGTGTAATTATGATGCACATTAAAGAGGCAAAGATGTGGTGAAGTCACAGACTCCTACATTTGCAAAGGTTGAGCAACATTCCGAGAAATTTTGCACTTCACCCAAAACACTCATGAAGCATGGTAAGGTTCCTTCACTGGTAAAGTTTCACCTTAATTTCCCATCAGGATTTCTACAAAATACAGAGGACCCTGCAAGCAAGCCACTGAAATAAATGAATAATGTTGAAATCCTCCTCTCACCCTCATAGCAACCTGTCTTCCATCTTTTCCCCAATATCAGTAAAAACAAAATAACACTCCTTTTTCCCCCCAACTCACTTACTATCCAGATGATACCCTCCCACCCATCCCACAGTCCCAGAAACATATTTTTATTAGCTGCCTCGGCTAACCAAATGTAGGACCCCAACTCTCCCCTCCTTTCCCCGTGGTCCTGATAATAATTAAGTACCCCCTGCCTCTGACACACTTAGTGCCCCACTTCCCCCTCCCTCCTTGGGTGCACTGACATGAAAAAGAGACCTTCTCATCAGAGGCAGCAACTGGCCAAGCCCTCCACATAGCACCTCAGCCAGCTGCTCTGATCGGATTAATTTTGCACAAGTATTATGCAAAAGTCTGGCTGGCAAATCTGTGAATGGGGCACACTATGTGATCAAAAGAGCTCATACAGCCCTTAGACCAGCACTCACTAAATGCAATCTCCCACGTCCATACGTCATTCGCTTCTTAGATTACCTGCATAGACTTCATGTACTACACAAAGCTAAGGAAACAAAAGATCTAAGTTGGGATGGGAAAAGAATCTGCTTGGCTCAAGATTTAGCACAAGAAGTTAGGCAGAGATTAAGTCCCCCCCGACTTTCAGTAAATTAATCGCTACTGGGGATGGTAAATCTTATGCTTTTGAAACTCTGGAACACGCTGTCACACATCACTCAAAACTGTTCCCTGATCTTTTAAAGTCGGGATGATCATACTGAAATACTTCAAAGATTTTGTTTTGAAGTGCATTATGAAGTGCATTATGCATTACGCTAAACAATTACTGACATGCTGCTTAAAAACTTATCTAAGTCTTAAGAAAAATTAGGTTTGTTTTTCAAACTATTCTAAGGATTTTGAACATTTTCATTAGATGGTACTGAGCTCCTCAGGCTGTGAGAAAAGCATTGCTTGTTTTCTTCAATTGCGTCATTATAAACGAGTGAATTGCGGTTTCATGTTTCTATTAAGGTTTAAAAACCCTTAGAAGACTGCGGACATATATATACGTCCAGAATCTATATACGTTCACACATATTCAGTTCTCAAAGGGTTAAGAGTGGACAAAATAAGATGGGATCTGGGGACTAGCAGTCTTGATAACCTTTTTTTAATTCTCTCCTCAATGATTTTTCCATGCGGGTTGATTTTTCCGAGGTGCACTCACTCTCGAATGTGTATGTGTTTTTATAAATCCCATGTTTGAAAATTTAGATTTATTAAATTCTGAGGGCTGATACATTTTTGAACAATCCCAACACCAGAAGCTTTTGGGGACATTGTTATTTTTGAGTGTTGTTACACCTGTGAAATCATCAAGCTCAAGAATTGGTTATAATTGCCAGATTTTTGAGGGTAGAGCCTCTATCGAAAAATACAATTCCTGATTAGTAAACTGCTTTAGGTTGGGAAATACATAGCCTTAATTTATTACTTTTAAAAATGTATCTGGTTTACTAGCCCATACCTAAACAGATTATATTACTATTTCCCTGGGTTGGGGGGGGGGGTGTCTAGATCGACCGTGGAAACTCTGTGGCAGTTTTTGTTCGATCCAGGTAATAGATGTGACATGAGCTTTCTTATATTTTAATGTATAAAAGATGGTCAGGTTGTCTCTATAAAGAGTTATAAGTTATTGCTTAGAGAGGTAGGCAAACAAGTTGAGTAAGCATTGGTAGAAGTTTTTAAGTACACTACAAAAATGGAAGGGGAAGGGACAGAGTTAATGTGGACTCCTTCATAAACAAAGGATCTTAAAATGCCTCTCAATACGGACAATTATGGATGCATTAACATGTGTTCTTGGTCTGACTTTGTTAACTTATTTGAATTGGATTCTCTGTTAAATAGGGGCGATTTCCAATATTACATTGCAATGATGGGAGGTGCACTCTCTTTACTGTTATGCTTTTTTTTTAGATTAATACTCCTCCTCTAGGTATAGATCATGTAGTTCCCCTCATTATTGCGACTCCACTTTTTCTAATGGAGCAGAGGCAGTTTTGTGCTTGGATTACGTGTTTGACACTGTGAGACGCCATCTTAAATAAACTCCGTTAAATAGGAGATATTTAAAACATTTTTCTTTCAAATCTTTCTTCCACTCTATTATCAACCTCAGAGACTGGGACAGGAGATCACAGTTTATCGATCTAGCTGTAGCCCTGTTACGCAAAGAAATTACAGTTCAATTTTTGTGTGGCTTGAGAGTAACCTTCCTCAGCATTATAAAGCTGTCTCTCAACCTATCCGGTCTTGTTCCTATCCTCATGATTTTCTCTGTCCCAAGTAAGGACAGAGAGAAAAAGAGTGATAGGAACAAGACAGGATAGGATGGAGAGACAGCTCATAATCGAGTGAAGTGAGTGGCCCGTGCCAAAGCCGCTAACATACAAAACCCAAAGCATATTTTTTTTCCAACAGACCACATAACATCTAACTGATGGGTTGGTATATAAAATTACCTTATTCAGCAATTTTCAACTTTTCAATAAAAAAAAAAGGATGCCAGTGTCACTGTCAATTCCTCGAAGATTGTAAACACTGGAAAAAGCCGCCTCTCCCTCTCAAATAATCCCGCCGTAAGCTTGCGCTACCTCCTCGCATAGCTGACTGGAAAAGGACCATGGAGGAGGGGCACAACACTTTTCAGCATTTCTATTGGCTAACGGACCTTACACAATAGCCAATAGTGTGTAAAGCCGGCATCTAGCCTCCCGCAAGCCATTAATTTTTACTGTGGTGGGACTCACAAGGTCTCCAGATGACAGGATCTGAATACTAAATTAAAATATCTTCATCGGTATTCGGATCCTGCTATGCGCCCACCAGTCATGGAACTTTGCTGGTGCCCCAAGCGGCTGCTTGCCTCGCCTGTGCTAAACGCCGGCACTAGGTGCAATACTCCTTCAGTGTTGCCATTTTGGTTTATTTGCAGCCCAAATACTGATGCAGCATTTAGGTTTTTGTTTGTTTTTTGTTCTTGCTAAATATAAACTGCAACACTCCAACTTTCTCCCCTCCTCCTTAGACACTGGTTCTCTGGCTGGTGCTGTCTTCATTGACCTCTCGAAAGCTTTCGACACTGTCTCCCACCCCCTCCTTCTTGATGCCCTTAGTCTCTCTGGTTTTGCTGCTGGGCCTATCTCCTGGTGCACCAGTTATCTGTCTGACCGCTCACAGTGTGTAAAAATTAATGGGACCTACTCAGACATCTGTCCCAACTTTTCTGGGGTTCCCCAGGGCTCCATTCTGGGCCCCTTACTATTCTCCCTTTACCTTAACACCCTTCCACGCTCTTGCTCGGGGAACATTCTATTATGACGCATGATGCAGTCATCTTTGCCTCAAGTTGTAACCCTACTGCCCTCCAGGACTCGCTGCAGAAGTCCTTCACTGAAGCTGAGGGCTGGTTCAAGGAACATAGATTGGTGATAAATCTTAAAAAAACAAAAACCATTTTCTTCACTCATCCCCAAAACAAGTCCTGCAACTTCAAACTCCTCATTCACTCTGGGTCCTCATTCCACTCGAACAAGTTTGCTCCTATAAATACCTAGGGATCCATTTTGACCTCCCTCTCCTTCCATGGACACTCGCTGCCCTAGCCACTGCCACTAATATCCGATTGGGCATCTTACATCGGTATAAACACTGCCTCCCCCCGGAGGCTCTTCAACTTGCAGTCACCTCCTCTATCCTGTCCCTAGTGGACTATGGACTGCCGGTGTATGGTGCTGCTGATCAGACCATACTCCATAAAATTCACACTACTCTGAATAAGGCCTGCAGGTTAATTACTGGAGCACCTAGGATGACACACACCTGTCTACTGTATGCTAAAGCGCTGGTACTTGATCTCGACGAGCGCCTCAAATATCTTACCTGTACCCTTACAAAAAAGACCCTCCTTGGGCTTTCCCCACCAGGATTGACCACCACCATACGCTGCTCTGTCCCACTAGTCCATACTCAGACCTCTGGGAAAACCTCTCTTGTTATCCCTAGAGCTAGGACCTCTCATGGCCAAAGAGCCTTCAGCTTTAGGGCCCCCTCCTGGTTCAACACACTGCCCCCCTCCATCTCCGAGGCTCCAACTATATCGTGCTTCAAAACTTCCTTACGTAACCACCTTATTAACACCATGCTGTAACTGCCACTAGTCAAAGCAGTACTCAATACTTATGACAAAGCTTATTACTAAGCTGCTAAGGACACATAATTCTGGTATTGTTTGCATCCATCCCTACCTGTACCAGCTTGTTTGTATCTATGTCTTAATTTTACTGTTATACTTATGTGTTGTACAGCTATACTGTGTATTTTGGTTTGTCTTACTGTGACAAGGTACCTTTGTAAATGAGCCTATGGCTCAAAGGTTTTCCAAACTGCTGTTTAAATAAAATAAAATAAAAATAAAAACAGCCAAGAATAAATAGGAACAGACATACATACAGTGGGTATGAAGTTCAGATAACAATTTCCAACACAGCAATAGTAGTCAGTTTGATTAAACGTGGTAACAGAGGCCACCCTGATGGCCCCACGACACTGCATCAAGCTACCATGCAGAAGACACAGGTTTGGAAATGAACCCCAGTCGCTGAGTCAGGAGGCAGGCCACACTGAGGTAATTGCTTCACAGTATTGTGCCTCACCCAGGAAGGGTCGATAACAAGTTTCAGTGCCACAGTAATCTCTGCAGCTGTGCCAGAGAGCTTGCTCCTGCTACAGTGGACAAGCTGTGCACATGCAAGGCCACTATGAAGGCTTCACTCATGTTGGGGAGGTGGAAAGGACCAGAAAGGGAGAAAAACTCATATCCATATAAATCATGATCAGGGCCCCTAGATTCTCCTGCATCTTAGTGCCTGCTGGCACTGGATTCTAGTCCACACTGTTGATTGTCTCAAGAGAAAAGACTACCCCTTCAGAGCCCCTGCCATGGAGAGCAAGCTACTAAGGTAACCAGCAGGTTACCAAGGACTGATGGAGATCACGGGATGCAGGCTTTAACATGGTATATCCCTGGCACCAGGGTATATTTCTGACAGAATGAATGTCGTTGGGGAGAAAAACCTCTATGGGGGTGAGCATATTATACAATAGCAAGAAAGAATGCTGGGCTCTGATTGGTCAGTCTGGGGCTAGACCCATGATGTTATCCCAGCATAACATCACTGATCTAGTCCCAGCACACATGGCCAAACCACATGACAAAAAAAATCACTGCATATGGCATGTCCAAACTTATTACACTTAACATACAGCCTCTCAGTTTTCACTCTACTAAAGAAACTCATACAAATGTAAATCCCTCCTTCCCACAACACAGAAACCACTCAAAATGAAACACAGAACCATCACCCATTCCCCCAAATCCCCAAACTTTCTTTTTCTTATTGAAAAAAAACAGCCAAGTGAAAGACGTCCTTGCGATCGGCTTCACAGCAATCCCCCATTCTAGTGCCAGTCTCTGCTCCATGAACACCCTAAGACCACCACACAATTATGTTTAACTTTTTTTAGTAAAAACAAAAGTCACACTGAAAGCTGTCACATCGGCTTTAGACACAAGCACCCCCACTGCCTCTCACTCTCCACTGACTCTTGACAGCAGGCAAACGTAAAGCTGGTTGATATCTTGAAGGTGGAAGGCTAGGTTTGCTGGCCAAGGCACCTAGCTTCACCTGAGCTCTTTCCTTTTAGCTTTCTTGAAAGGACAGAACTAAGAACCTTACCAGAGTAAGGGAAAGGATTAAGACTTTTGGCTAGGCAGATTTACTGTGTGTTGTTGTTTTTATTTTGTACACACAGGGATTGTTACTGTTTGTTGCTAACATTTTATTGCTTTATTTTTCTCTGATTCACATTGCTGTTGCTGGGTATACCTTCTGCTGCATTATTACAAGGTGTGCCTACAGGTGTGTACTTACAGATTACTGCTGTAGTCTTCTGATTCAAATTGTCTTTTGCAAGGTATATCTTCTGTTACTGCTTTATTTTTCTCTGTAGCAAAGTGTTTCTTACAGGGTATATCTTCTGTGAAATTATTACAGGTGGTGCTTACATTTTTGTGACTTTTTATCATTAGGCTAAGCAAAATTACTGTTTGCCCCTATTTTATTTATTTATTTTTTGCTGAAAAGGTTTTTTCTTTTTTGTCTCATAGGTGTTGCAGTCTCCTTCTCACATTAAAGACAGGGAGAGTGAGAAAGCAGCCACAGCTTCCTTGAATCAATGAGGTTATTTTCTAGACTACACTGAACTGAATTATTACTTTTTGGACCTGTGTAAGTAACTAGTATTGATTCTGTTTTTGGGGTGAACTTTTCTTAGTTTTAACTTTAATTTGCCAGGGAGGAACTGTAGCTGGGAGATATTTGCAGTCAGTTGTGACTAGACATGTTACTTAGCCTTTGTGAAATCGGTGTCTGAAAGGAAGGAAAGCACTCCCAGGGGTGGAGGATAAGAGTTGTAGGTGATTGTTTCTGGACAGCATAGGTTTACTCCCAAGCACCCTTCCCTCACCCACCACCCCAAGCGCATAACTTCCTTTATAGCAGGGGTTCTGATATCACTTCCTCAAAACCGCTAACAACGTACACCTGTTCATATCCTTAAAAGCACAGCACACTGAATAGGGGGTTGAGACACGCACAAGCTTGCACACATTAAAACAAGAACAAAAAACCAAAAAGCATCGGTAACTGGAAGGGACACAGACAAGTGGGGAGTGGTGCAATGCATTGGCTGTGGAGCAGCAGTCTTCTGGGAGACATTCTGGAAACTGCATTGCTGCCCTATTTGCAGGCACCTCTCTGGTCTGAGGGAGGAGGTTGTTCATCTCCATGCTGACCTGGCAAGGATTCAGGAAACCTGCTCTCCCACCCAGGGACCACCCAGGTCACCACCACTACCTCAGAGGTTGCCAAGAAAGAGGAGTGGTTGGACTGTGGTGGGCTCATGAATGGTGAGTGTGGTGGAACAGAGGTGCATCCCTCCAGTTGTGCCTGTCCACGATTCATTCACCACTCTGGTGAAGCATGGTTCTTCTATGGAGGCACCTGCAGTGGAGACCAAGGAGGATGCTGGGAACTTCCACAATGGAGACCCACAGGAGGGTGGCCCAGGAACCCACAGGGGAAGGAAACAACTCCTGGTGGGGGGACTCAATTGTTAGGGGGGTAGAACTGGGGAAGGGATGGGAAAGGGAGGTAGGTGCCTGCCCAGCGCCAAGGCTTGGAGGGACAGGAAATGAATCCTCAGGATCATGGGAGCAGCAGCAAGGGGGAGGGAGCTGGATGTCATTATCCACCTAGGGATGAATGACCTGGCTGAGAATGGGATCAGAGCAGTGCAACAGGAGTTTGTGGAGTTGGGGAGGGCCTTAGACAAGTAGCACACGGTAACTTTCTCGGAGGTGCTACCTGTCTATGGCATGGATGAGGCTAGGGCACTCCACACTATGGGATTCAATGACTGGTTGAAAAGCTGGTCCAGAACTCAGGGATTTGGCTTCATTAGGGACTGGGGCTCCACCTGGAGGGATGCAGGCCTATACAGGAGTGATTGTCTGTATCTATCCTGGAGGGGAACCAGGATCCTAGGTGATAGGTTTAAATGCTTCAGTGGCAAGCATTTAAACTAGCCAAGGGGGGAGGCACTGAAGAGGAGAAGTCAAATCCTAGCCCCCCAAAAAATCAGGGTAATTAGTGAGGGAAACACCAAAATAGAGCAGTCAATAGGGAGAAGGGCAGGGGTAAATGGAGAAAAAAGACAAAGGCAGTAGGGACAGGGGGCCAAAAGAAATAAAGCCATAAAAAATGGAGGGTAATGAGTACCAATGCCCATAGTCTAGGTAAAAAGCTCCCTGAAATGGTGGCCTTGATGGAAGAGGATGCCTGGATATTGTGGCAGTCACAGAAACATGGTACACAGAGAACCATGACTGGGATGTCAACATATCAGGTACACAATCTACAGGAGGGACAGGGAGGGAAGAAGAGGAGGAGGAGTAGCTCTCTATGTAAGGGAAGGGAAGGGATCAAAGCAACAGAACTAAAGGGTAAACAGGGAGGAGAGGAGGCACTGTGGGTCACGCTGAAGACTGGAAATGGCTCCACAATCCTCACAGGGGTTGTATACAGACCCCCATCTCAGGGGGAGGAAATAGACAAGGAAATGATAGAAGGCATCCTTGGGATGGCAGAGAAAGGGGAGATATTGCTGATGGGGGACCTGAATATGCCAGATGTTAACTGGAGCACCTTTGCTGCAGCCACATCCAAGAGCAGGGCCATTCTCGATGCCCTACAGGGGGCATGCCTCAGACAGCCAGTTTTGGAACCCACTCGGGAGAGAGCAATCTTAGACCTGGCACTCTCAAATGGGGATGGAAATAGGATCTCTGATCTTGAAGTGGGTAGCCATCTGGGAACAAGTGACCACCAAACAGTGTGGTTCATGATAAACTTAGCTGTAGAGTCAAGCCACACAAAAGTAAAGGTACTGGACTTCAGGAGGGCTGATTTTGTCAAAATGGGAGAGTGCCTCAGAAAAGCACTAGCAAACAGGCAAGAAGGTGGGGTGGAGCAACAATGGGGAAACATAAGAACCGCCATCACAGAGGCAACAAGTCTTTATGTGAAGCAAATAAACAAATCAAAACAAAAGAAAAAACCACTATGGTTCTCAAAAGAAGTGGTAGGGAAGGGAAGAGAAAAAAAGATAGCTTTCAGGAAGTATAAGGAAACACAGAAGGAGCAGGACAGAGAACTGTACCAGTTAAAGCAGAAGGGAAGCGGGTAAGGCAGTCATAATAGCAAAGGCCCAAACTGAGGAAAAGATAGCCAACTCGGTTAAGAAGGGGGATACAACTTTTTATAGGTACATTAGGGAGCAAAGAAAGACTAAGGCAGGGATACTGAAGCTGAACAAAGAGGAAGGTGGTTGGGCAGAGAGCGACAGTGAAAAAGCAGGGATACTGAACGAATACTTCTTATCAGTATTCACAGTGGAAAAGCAGGGGAAAATGCCTAATCCGGTCAACAGAAGCACTCTGGATGGGGGGGTTGATATTAGTCCTTTCACAGAAGAAAGGGGTTCTGAAAGAACTCTTAAAACTGAAGGTGGATAAAGCAATGGGGCCTGATGGGATTCACCCCAGGATTTTAAAAGAACTAAGGGAAGAACTAGTAACACCACTGACTACCCTTTTTAATAAATTATGGGAGGATGGTGTGGTACCCAAGGACTGGAGGAGGGTGGATGTGATTCCCCTTCACAAAAATAGGGAGCAAGACAGAGACAGGAAACTACAGACCTGTCAGTTTGTCCTCAGTGGTAGGGAAAATGATGAAATCACTTCTGAAGGAAAGAATTGTTGAGTACCTAGAGGCCAGTGGGGCACAGGAACCAATGCAGCATGGATTCACAGTAGGAAGATCATGTCAGACAAATCTAATTGATTTCTTTGACTGGGTGACCAAAGCAGTAGACCAGGGAGGGGCTGTGGACATGGCCTACCTAGACTTTGGCAAGGTATTTGACACAGTCCCGCACAAAAGATTAATAAACAAATTATCCAGCCTGGCAGTGGGTCCTAGGGTTGTAGCCTGGGTAAAACACTGGTTGGACAAAAGGACACAGTTGGTAATAGTAAATGGAGTCCACAGTGAAGAAAGGAGGGTTACTAGTGGGGTACCTCAGGGTTCAGTACTGGGGCTGTCCTTTTTAATGTCTTTATAAGTGACATTGCAGAGGGGCTGGAAGGGAAAGTACATCTCTTTGCAGATGACACAAAGATCTGCAACAGGGTTGATACACAAGGTGGTGTGGAAAGGATGTAAAGGGACTTGGCAAGGTTGGAGGAATGGTCAAATGTATGGCAGCTTAGATTCAATGCAAAGAAGTGCAAAGTAATGCACCTGAGAAATAAAAACCCAGGAGAAGAGTACACAATGGGGGGTGAGATACTAACAACAACAAAAATGGAAAGGGGCCTCGGGATAGTCATATCCGATGACCTAAAGGTGGACCAGCAATGTGAGAAGGCAGTAAGGAGGGTGGGGGGATACTGGGATGCATAGGGAGAGGCATCACCAGTAGAAAACAGGAAGTTGTTGGCCCTCTGCACAGACAGTTGGTAACACCACATCTGGAGTACTGTGTACAGTTCTGGAGACCTCATCTCCGTAAAGACATAGACAGGGTGGAGGTTGTCCAGAGGAGGGCAACCAAAATTATGCAGGGTCTGCATTAGAAGACATATGAAGAAAGACAAAAGGAACTAGAGATGCATAGCCTCGAGGAAAAGAGGGAGAGGGGGGACATGATATAAACTTTCAAATACCTCAAGGGAATCAACAAAGTCCAACAGGGTAGCATCTTACAGAAAAACAGATGTGCAAAAACAAGGGGGCACAATTTGAAGATAGAGTGGGACTGCTCAGAGGTAATGTGAGGAAGTATTTCTTCACAGAGAGGGTTGTGGATACATGGAACAGCCTTCCTGAGGAGGTCATAGAGTCAAAAACAGTGGGGGAATTCAAGAATACATGGGACAGACATAAGGCAATTCTAGTGGGGGGTAGGAGGAATTAGGCTGTTGGTTAACTAGGATCTGCAGCTTATCCATTAGGTAGGGAAATGGGCAGACTAGGTGGGCCAAACGGTCCTCATCTGCCGTCAAATTCTATGTTTCTATGTTTCTGTCAGTATTATCGGCTTCATCACGGCAGTCTGTTCTGCTATCCTCACACTGTCAGCTCCCACAGCAACTGAGTGCATAAACACAACTGCACTTCAGTTACCTACCTCATCACCATTTTCTCCCTTCAGTTTCAGCCCTGATAGTAAGTCAGAGGGGTATGGGGGGGAGTCCATATGTGCTAATTCCAATAGCCTCTCTCAATTCCATACCACTTACTTTGAGAGCACAGGGGGGATCCATCACTTCTGCACGCTACAGCACAAGAGACACAGGGAAGAGAGACAGCTTAGTGTGACAGACTGTGGAGCCACAGTAACAACTGCTCCTCCTACCAGCCAAAACTGTCAATCCACACTACTTTTTTCAAAAATATACCAACCTCCCCCAAAAAAACAGCAAACATATACTTTTCAATGTACTTTTTCATTTCTGTCATTTTTTTTTTTAACTCAAGAGCCATCATATAATAGGAATAATGTGCTCCAGGGTGTTTGATGTGCTGGGAAATCATCACTTCTCAGGAGTTCAATGCACTCAGCCTGCAGCCTCATAACCATCCACCTGAGACATGACATTATCCCAGCATGACACACACTTTGTACCCTGCCATGCATTATTACTTTAGTATAATAGTCATTTAATGTTGGAAGGAACACTAGGTCTATCATGCCCCTCCCCCCAAACAGAGAAGAAAAAAGTATTTGTGTAAACATGCACTAATTTATAGGGATTCCCTGTGTAATCTATATAGCTAGATTCCAGGGAGTTTAAGTACCACATATTGGGCAGAAGGAGCAATCTTCAAGAAAAGACCAGGGATAGTGAGAGAGACAAAGACAGAGAGAAAGAGAGAGAAAGAGAGAAAGAGAGACTGTGTTAGGAAATGAGAAAGTGGTGATAATGGGAAAGGGGGTAGCAAGAGGGAAAGGAAAGAGGGTTTAGGTATGGGCACAGGAGCAATTAACTATAGACGACCATTTAAAAAAAATCAGACTGGCACTCTGCATAGTCTTCATTCATAAATAAAAAGTAGCTGTACTGTGCTACAGATTAATAAGAGGCACATGCTAAACATAGGCTTAATTTTAATATGCAGTATAAGTGGCACCAAGGCTGGATAATTCAAAAAGTAGCAATAAGCAGCAATGCTGCAAAGTACCCCCCCCCACCTCAAACAATTGACTGGTTGCCCCTTATCCTGCTATAACCAGCACAATCCTGGTTTGTTGGAGTTGCTACTGAGTCCCAACCAAAAACAGAAGAAAAATGAGTGAAAATCTCCTGATCTTAGATTAGACTCTTGTATTAGGAAGAGGCCAATGAAATGGAAGACCAGTCTGAAATGTGTCAAAGTTGTTAAATCAAGGACAAAGAAATGTGATGGCCCTGTTATCAATCAAATACTTTATTTGTTCATATCTTGATGAGTCATTACAATAGCGTTTTATAAAACCAGTTAAAAATACAATACATATTTTACATAAATGTTAAACAGAAAATATAACATACATATTTAAATTTCCACATGAAAAAGTTACATTTTTGTTCTGAACTGTGCAATGGGAAATGTAATGTGTGCAATAATTTTGTTCTTTCTTCAGTTCACATAGTTTATATAATTTACTATTTCAACAGTACAAAAGTTTACAAGTGAATATAAAGTGCTTTTACTAGTACTGTAGATGTCAAGTCAAATATGAAGGAAGAAATTAGTTCCTTAATCTGTATAATCAATATATGTTAATATTTTTGTGACTTAATATAATCCATTGTGTAAGGCTTTAGAAATGCTATACTCTAGCTTAGGATACTATAGCATGTAAACAAGATGTCTCTACAGAAGAACAGTTTAAATGTAAAGTAGCTTGTAGTCTCTGAAAATTGTTTTATTTATTTATTTATTTATTTAGTAAACTCTAGGATTACAAGTACCTTTGAGCAGGAACTGCTCATTTACAAAGGTTCCACATCAGAGGATGGGGGTAACATACATACAAAGGTAAACAATGGATACAACCTTCACATATAGATAACTTAAACATAGTTAATTCAGTCAAAAGTGCAGCGAGACAACAAACTAGCTTCTAACAGAATTCAGAATGGAGAAGCAGTATACGTGGTAGGAGGGAGTGCTACTTTTTGAATTATCCAGCCTTGGTGCCACTTATACTGTATATTAAAATTAAGCCTATGTTTAGTATGTGCCTCTTATAGGAAAATATCCTATAATTGAATATCACAAAAGATTTCTTATTTTAAGAAGCCATAAAAAGTTGTTACTCCAACGGAAAATAGCAGCCCAAATTATGTTCACACCCATCTTGAGAATGAGTGTGATGGTTATTACTCAACATTTCTGAACAAATCCATTGTAAGTATCTTAACATGTCTTTCGTGACATAATCCAAAGGATGATTCATTAGGTTCCTTAAAGTCTCTTCCTTTGTGAATACCTTAGATGAAAAAGAATGTCCAATGGATGCATTTCTCATATGTTCATATCTTGTACAATGAAGAAGAATATAAATAAGACTTTCAGTCTCATTCTGTTCACAATTACAATATAGATCTTGAAAAGCAGATTTGTTTTACAAAAGATACTGTATATTGTAAAAATTTAGATGGATCTAGCTAAAGACAAAACTTTGTAAAGAAAGCGCTATCCTTTTTGTCAAAATGGTTCTAGAACATGATTTATTTTATTGTGTGCATACCACCTGTGTAATTTCAATGTCCTAATTCTCTCCATATAATATTAAATTAAATTTGTTTTAGTTTATTTTTATCAAACAATATTAAATGAAATTTGTTTTAGTTTGTTTTTATCTAACCTTGCATATTCTTAAGAAATAACTGTCTTCTTGAGAGTATCGTTCCATAAGTGATCCACTTTCATAAGTTTTAATGATATCACGTAATAATAGTGACACGAAATGAGCGACTACAAAAATAGCGACTCATTTTTGGGTGCCATTATTCTGGGCTACCCTGCAGAATAGTGAGGGTATGGGATGGCGACTACGGGGAAGGATGAATGGAAGGGGGAATAGTGAGGGGAAGGGGTTGTCAGGGACTGGAGTACCTGCTGCTGCTGCTAAACTAACCATGTGGCATGGTGGTGTGGGAGGCTATTTCTGGCATAGGAGGTACTGGGTTTAGGACCGGGAGCAGGTTACATTTTGCCAGAGCTGCAGTGCTTAATTTTTTCCTGACACCTGGATTTTGGCCCCTCCCCAACATACACCTCCCTGGACTTGAGAATCCTAATTCAGGGGGATGCGGGGGGCAAAGCCCTCCATGGGGGGGGTAGGGGCACAGCCCCCCTCAAAAACACCTTTTTCATATCCAGATGTCGGGTTGCCTTAAAGTGTATATCGCCGATTTGCTTTTCGGCAATATACACTTGCCATAATAGCGATTACTGTTTTGCGATCATTATTATGACATGGAACCATTTTAATATATCTAAAAGCTCTTTCAGCCATGGTGAAGAATAATTTCTGATAATCCAGGATGCTTTTTCATCCATGCATTTTTTACTTAACCTATTTAAATCCAAACTTGTACTTCTAGTGCAGTATGCTATTTTAGCAGAAAAAGCTAAGTATTTAATTTTTACCCCACCTAGTTCTGCCCTAGCTATTTCTGAAGTTGTTGATCTAGGCATTTGTAATTTTTTCTATATGTATTTATTTAGCTTTTGTTTACCAGGTAAGCACACTAGACAAACATATGCCTATTTTCAGGTGTGACCTGGGAGATTACAAGGAATATACAGGCAGAGCTAGGATTAACATGATTTCAGAAAAACATATACAGACAATGCAGGATTTCACAGAGAGGCAAGCAAAAACATCACCTAACAAGGTAAACAATGTGACAATCAAGTTATAAACTCAGATCAGGCTGGACTCTAGAATGGAGAACAGTGGTCTACCACTGAACGTCACTACCAGCATGCTAACAATGCCTCAGTCATCCTTTTTTAAATAAATATCTTCATCTCAAAACAACTTTTTTAAACAGACCAAAGAAAATATATTTTAGGTTTATTGGTTGTTCTACTGCCTGTTCTAGTTAACAAAGGATATCTTAGGTCTCAAGATATTACTGGTGTTTAAGTTACAGAACTTGCAACTGTGCCCCCAAGCAGAATTAGCATTACTCAAAAATCCAGACAGTAGTGAGCAACACATTATTTACAGTAAACCTTTATGATTGCTATACTGTACATCTGATTGAAAATAATCATGTTTTACCTTGACTATAGTCTCAAAGCACTGGTAATTGTTTTAATTTCCCAGTCATCTGGGCTGTCCAAGTTCACGTCTCATCATGTCTTCTCATTCATCAGCAAACTCAGAAGCCGTTTGACCTTTGAGTTAACCCCCACAACTCTGTACAATCCCTGGTCATTTATACCTCATGTTTCAACAGCATGGCTGCACCTTCTCAAGACTGTAAATCCAAGCTTATCCAGTTGTGCATTTCCTTCTCTTCTTATAATGGTTCTGTTTGGAACGCTTGCCTGTTCTTTTCCATCCAAGGCTTCCATCCATAAATTTCTGGATTCTTCTGAAAAGGTCTGCATCGTGATGAAAGTACCTGGTCTGTCTGCAGGTTCTATTTTAAGGCAAAAACATTTGTTGACTACAGGTATCTGTTTTTTTTTTACACAACTTAAGGTTAAAGAAGTCCATATCACCAATTTTTCCATGTATATATCTATGTATTATAGTGGTGCAGTCGCGCCACTATATTTAGGATTGAGATGTCACTTCTATGTTAAAGTCAAAATGTTGCATGTTAATAACTTTGGACCCATTCAATGAATTTCCCTGAAATTGGGTATGCACAGTGGAGCATGGTAGATCTCTTGATCTGCCAAATTTTGATTCGGTCCGACTTACAGTCTTTGCACATGAAAACGCTGAACATGCACTTTTCACCAGTTATGTTGGCAGCTTTTTTGATTTTTTCCATGGTGCTGCGCGACCATGATGTGGCGTGCTGCTCTGCAACTTTGCTCAGCTGAAAGAGCTTGGGTGAAGGAACATGCCACTTTTCATTTGGTGAAAAAATATTAATACATTCAAAAGTTATTAAAGTTTTAATTTCCCATTATAAGTCAATGGGGAAATTAAAATGGTTATTTTGTGAAAGAAGAGTAGAGTTTTGGCCATCTAATCCCACCTCATGATCAAAGAATTTGGAGGCTCATGATCAAAGAATCTTAGATCATGAGGAATTCTTTGATCGTGATAGCCACCATCTTGTTTTTAGTTTGCGGTTGGAAAAATTCAAATATTTCTGTCCAGGGAGTACTTCTGAGGTGAAACTATGATGGATTTTGTTCAGGGGTCTTGCCTCTATCAAGGTATGCCTCTGGTTTCTTTCAAAATGGTCAAAAAAATACAGTTTTTACTTTTTTATTCTTTGATCGTGGCTCGCTAACGATCTTTAATCGCGAGCCTGCAAATTCTTTGATCACAACATTCTTTGACCGTGATCTTTGATTGTGAGGGCATGACTGGATGGCCACTTGAAAAAATCTAATTTTCAGCTCAGGGGTGGTTTATTAAGTCAAATGAGGGTGGGTTTTGCTCAGGAGGCTTTGTTCTATCGAGGTATGGCTGTGGTTTCATGTATTTCTGCCTAAAAATGTACTTTTTAAAATGTTTTATTGTTTGATCATGGCCTGCAAATTCTTTGATCACAAGCCTGCAAAATCTTTGATACTGAGATTCTTTGACCACGATCTTTGATCATGAGGGTTTGACTAGATGGCCACTTGAAAAAAACAATTTTCTCAGATCAAGGTTGGCTTACTAAGCCAAATGAGGGTGGGTTTTGCTCAAGGGGCTTCATTCTATAGAGGCATGGCTGTGGTTTCATGCATTTCTGCCTAAGAATTTACTTTTAACATTTTTTATTGTTTGATCGCGACCATGCTAATTTTTTGATCGCAAGCCTGCAAATTCTTTGATCTCGAGATTCTTTGACCGCGATCTTTGATCATGAGAGTGTGACTAGATGGCCGCATGAAAAATTAAATTTTCTCAGGACAGGGGTCTCTTCTAAAGGTAAACTAGGGTGGGATCTGCTCAAGGGCCTTTGTTCTGTTGAGTCATGGCTGTGGTTTCATGTATTTTTCTCTAAAAATTGTTTTAACATTTTTTTATTCTTTGATCGTGAGCCTGCAAATTCTTTGATCATGAGATTCTTTGATCGTGATCTTTGATCACGAGGGAGTGACTAAATGGCCAGATTTGGAGGGACCAGACAGCACAATTTTAAAAATTTTTCAAATTAAATATCTCAGAAACGGTTTGGTCTTTTAACTTGAAATTTGAAGGGTGTTAATGGCATGTCCTGTAGATGTGAATTATAGTACTTGGGTGTTAGACAATACATTTTTTGTGGAAATATTGTGTGAGTCAGTTTACGTTTTGTGGACAATGTTTTCCGTGGTGGTAGTGGCTTTAAATTACTAGGGTAGCTAGCCTTACTGCCATAGATGTACTTTTCAGTCGTTAGGTGTGTAAAATGTTAATAGGTGTAGAATTCTGCTAGTGTGATGAATGAAAACCTGAAACTTTCACATTTTATATCTCGGAAACAGTTTGGTCTTTTACATTGAAATTTAGAGCGTGCTGAGGGGATGTGCTGTCCATGTGAATTATGGTGTTTAGGAGTTGGAAAATTCATTTGCTGCACCCATATTGCATGACACACTTTATGTTTTGTATATGGCATTTTGCATAGTGGTACTGGCTACGCATTTATAGGGTGCCTAGCGTTACTGCAAAGGAGGTAACATGTAGTGGTTAGGCGTCTGACATGTAAACAGGTGTTGCATTAGGCCACTCTGATGACTGACACTTTGCTTTCTTTCAAGATGGTGGGCCCCACACTCCCAACCATATGTGCTGCCAGCAATACATATGATATTCAGTACTTGAACTCTTCTCTTAGGCAGGAATTTGCAAGTTGGCGGGAGCACGGGAACCAAAGGGCTGCGCTCCCACTAACTTGTGCAACTTTCTATTTTTCTATTCTTTCTCAAAAAGTAAGGAAATGCTATGCAAAAAACTTTGTTAATGCATCATTTAGGGTTAAAACACAAAAAGTCAGGAAATGAGACCTTTAGGGTTGCCCCATCCCCCCCATGGACCCGCCCATCATCCCAAGGTTGACATCTGTCGAGGTGTGTCATTGGAGTTGTGAGGCCTAAATGTCACCCCATTCTTCTATACTGTGGCTTGTGAATATGATGACATGTAATGGGGTGACATTTTACAGGCCTCTAGCTAACTCACCTAATCCATATCAATCTTGGGATAATTGAGGGATAGAGACATTAACTCATTCCCCAAACTTTTAACCTAATGACTCATTAACAAAGATTTTACATAATCTATATATATATATATATATATGTATATACCGCTTCTTTACCACACACACACACACACACACACACACACACACACATATGATTGGGTATAAGTTTTTCCAATTGTTCAACATTTCTTTTATGCCATATCTCAACAGCATAAAGAGCTACTGGATTCATCTTCATCTCCACTGCATGTAAAATGGAAGCTACAGAGCAACCATTATCACCCTGTTAATCTTGCAATGTTACTGTATGTATTCCATACCTAGGTCACCCCTGAAAAAGGGACTATATTGTCTCAGTGGACTTACCCGGTCACCAAAACTCAAATAAATAAATAAATCTAGCATTAAACCTCAATAAAACATTATTTCACTAGAATAACTTATTCAGTGTATACATGATATGATTTGTTGTCTTACAATGACTAGAAAAATAAAATCCTAGGTATTGATAACTAGAAACCACCTCCAAGGGAGTATTGTTAAGGCACCATGTGAATTTTGAACTAAGTTTTCCTGCTGTTAAGACCTGTGTCTTTTTGATATTATAAATCAACCTGTTTTTAACACAATATTGCTGTAATAACATAAGCTGTCTTTCTAATCCCACCAGAGAGAGACAGAAATCAGTGGCAGGCCATCAGCAAACATAAGTGCTGAAACTAAAGTTCCTCCGACAGAAGGAGAATGAGAGGCCTCTGCCAAAAAAGTAGTTGGAAGATCATGAATTAACAAATTGAAAAAGAGCCAAAATACAACCCTGCTTCACATCTCGATTTGTATCAAAAGGATATGAAACACTACCCCTTAAATTACACCTCACTGTAGTCCAGTTATCAGAATAGAGACCAGTAATCATTCTCAAAATTGTATGATTCATTTTTAAATCATACAATTTGTCCCAAAAGAGTGATCTATTTACTCAATCAAATGCTCCTTTAAAGTCCACAAATGCCAGATAAACAGGTGTTCATTTTTAGGGCTGCAGGTAGGCGGAGCATGCAGCCCCATTGCATCAGCTCTAAAAATGAGCTACAGGATTCAGACCTTGGAAAACTTCCTTTGGAGTTTTCAACTGATCCCTCCACCTCTTTGCAGCCCTTCAATTTAACCCCTGCAGTGCTGCAGATTGAACATCTATCGAGAGCTCAATCAAATAGATTAATTCTAGTTTTTTTCAGCAGCCTAGGGATTAAGAAATAAATGCTCTGGAGAATCACCTCTCCTCCCCAACCTTATAGTGCTTCAGTGAGTACAAGATACACATGTTTTCATTTGAATCCAACTTGGTAAACAGCTGTATCCTTCTACCCTGCCTGCAGTATATAGCACTGTTTCTAGAACTCCTTAAATAATTGTGCCTGTTAAAAGAGCTTAAGGCAGTAATGGCTGTAATTTCTATTGAAACACATTCATCATTTCAGGAGCATGTAAGATAAATAGTGTGTTGATTTCCTGCAAAATGTGTCTTTAAAACTAAGATATTTATAATAATTAGATAGTTAATGTAGTTGTATGCCTTTTCTGGTATTTTAATGGTTTCAACTCCCCCTGTTCTCAGATTTCCTTGCAATACATTCGAGTCTTAACCTTTGATTACGCTGGTCATTAATCTTCAGCCTTCTTGTGTGTTTTTACATACATAAACGTTGACATTTTATTTTCTTCTTCAGTACCATAAAGACATTGAGCAGGATTCATGGAGCTTCTGAAAGATCCGCAGCTGTGGGTAAACCTCTGAGAAAGTGGGTTTCCACTTGCAGAGCTGCAGATTACCCACAGTAGTGGGTATTCACAAAGGTGGAGCTGGATTACAACCAAATACACAGGTTATGGCCACTTGCGGGAGCTGTCTCCAGGGAGATCCCCGCAGCTGCAGGAATGTGCTATGGCTGTTGGGAGCAGCCATAACACCCTCTGCAACTGCTGCAGCTGTGAATCGCTACCGCCACAGCAGCGGGCAATTCTAGTCTGCAAAGTCAGTTGCAGAGTGAGACTTAGGTTCTGGGTGGTTCATGAATCCAGCCCATTGTGTTTTTGCAGAGTTTTTTGCAAATTCTTCACCTCTTTTATTTTTTCAATTTTTCTGTCCAATGTCCACCTTCAAATTTACATTTTTATTTCTATTTGATCAAGTTTCACAGCATGTAAATCTAGCAACAGTGGCAGCTCCAGCTTCCATTGGTTACCAGGGCACTGGCTAGGCACTGCAGTTGGAAGCCAGACCACCTATTGAAACTGGAATAGAAAGCATATGTGCATATTCATGCTTGCTTCTTGGTGTATTTGAACTAATAATGAATGTTGTGTTTCTAAAAATAGAAATGCAAATTCCATTTTATTTTTTTACAGGGGATGGCCCTGCTTCTCCTGCCTTGGGATGGTACAGATGGCCCAGCTTCTCTTGGCTTGGGATGGATGGCTCTGCTTCTCCAGGCTTGGGGAGGGGGAATGGCCCTGCCCCCTGCTTTCTCTAGTAGGAGAAGCTGGACCACATGACCCAGAACATAGGGCCACCCCCAAGCCAGGAAAAGCAGGGCCTCCCCCAAGCCAGGCAAAACAGGGAGATACCCTTCACCCAAGCCCAAACAAGCAGGACCATCCTCACCCGCCCAAGCCAGGAGAATCAGGCCCCCCACCAGGAAAAGCAAAGCTATTCCCCCCGGGGCAGGAGAAGTAAAGCCTTCCCCATCACCCAAACAAGAAGAAATGGCCATCCCAACCCTTTACAGCAGGTATCCACCTACCAAAATGGATTGGCCACCCACAGTGGCAGGCCAGGAGATCGAGGGCCATGCATTCTTTATTTTGAGTCTCTCCCCTCCTCTCCCCAAAGTACTGAGACATTTTCAAATAAATCCATCCACCTACCTTAACAAAAAGGCAGAAGCAGTCAGAACCCTGTCACTCTGGTTCTGCATGCAGTTCTTTTCTTGGTTGTTTTTGCTGCTGGCAGAACTTTTACTTGAAGGTCTGACTCTGCGCTGCAGCTACTGGTTGGGTAGGGTGGCGAGCTGTTGCTGCACTCTCTAATTACCAACCAGACTGTGCTCCAGTATTTTATGAAAAAAGCACAGCATAGTACAGCTCTTTTAAGGTTAGTTATACTGCTGGGTTGGGGGGAGTTCAGTGCTGCAGCTTGCAAGCAACGGCAATGCAGTTCTGGTTTTGTGGACATGGTAGGCTGGGTGACTCCTGATTCAGGCAGGTAGGCAGTCACCAGGAGCCAAGCCACAGTGCCACCCGCTTCCCCAACACTGAGTGCCCAATTATGGGGTAGGGTGGTAAACTAAAATGAAAGCAAGTAGCCACTTGCTGCTCAACCCTGTTGCCACCAGACTTCCACAATTCTGACACCAAGTCCCTAAACCTAGAGTCAGACAGTAAATGAAAACAAGTAAGCAAACAATGACAGCCAACCCCCAGTGCTGCCAACTCTCCATTCTAACACTAGGTGCCAAGCCCCCCGGTCCAAAAGTCAATGAAAAAAAGTAAGCAGACAATGGTAGCCCATCTACAGTGATGTTTTAGAAAGAAACATTAGTTGTTTTCTGCATTAATCTATTGTAGCATTGCTACCTCTTATTCATTGTACTAGTGCACATTTGTGTACTTGCCACTTGTACATCAAATAAAAAGCAGTGTTGTTCCATAGTCAGCAGTAAAACTTTAACCCGCTTAATAGAAAAGCATATGAGAATTCATAGGATGAATACTAAAAACAGCAAAAGTGCAGCAGTGCTATGAATATCAGGGAGCAATGCTATGCCATATTGGTGCAAAAACAACTAACATTTCACTCCAGAAGCAGAGTTTTATCAGAGTTAATAACTCAATGCAGAAATGCCCTTATATTATCTGTCATTAGGTCTGAATAGCAGATGTATGAACAGCGCTGTCAATAACAGCACCTTCCATACAACACTATGCAGAACAGTGGTAGGAACAAATGCGGCAAGTAAAGGCAATGCCACTGGTAGCGGTCACAGAGTACACTGTTGACTGCTACCAGTTCAAACACTTATTTTGGTGGGGACTCTGCCCCCACCCCCCTTAACTAAAATAATCAACTCTGAATTGGAGTTGGATTATGAGAGAAAAACAACATTTTGACTGCCAGGATTAGATCCTTGATCTCCACCACCATTGTGGCCAAGAAGCTTCATGTCTCCATCCTCTCTGCCATGGGAGCAGCTCATCCACCATTTTCAATTTCCCAGCCCTTGTCTTCTTCCTAGTACTATGGGCAGCGACCTAGGTAGTGCTTACTGCACAACACTACTTACTTACTTGGTATTACTTGGTATAAAAGAACAGAAGAAGGCCAGATCCCATCGAGACTGCTCCCCACACTATGTGGGACATTATTTATCTATTATCCCTCAACTAAACATCTAATTTGTTTTTAAAGACAGTGGCACTAGTTGCCTCTACCAATTCTTGTGGCAAGGTGTTCCATACAATGGATGCTCTTATTGGAAAAAAGTTTCCCCTTTTGCTGGTTTTATAAGATTTTACTTCAAGCTGTTTATTATGCAGTCTCAGAACATGTCTCCTTTTGGAGAGTTTTAGACCACATTTTTCCATTAGATCTGGTGAATTTATTAAATTAAAAACCATAAGCATATCACCTCTTAATCTTCTAGTTTGAAGAGAAAAGACCAGTAGCTTTTAATCTGTTCTGATAATCCAAGTTTGTTAATCTTGGAATCATTCTAGTTACTCTCCTTTGAACCTGTTCAAGAATTGCTATGTCTTTTTTTTGGTTTGGATTCCAGAAAGGGGAGCCATAGTCTAGATACAGTCTAATGTATGCCCTATACAATGGAATAAGGCATTGTTCAGTGCGATTAACAAAAGTGCATTTTATTTGCCTCAAAAGTCTGTTGGTCATGCAAGCAGTTCTAACACAGTGATCATTTGATGTAAGTTTATTATTAATATATATCCCTAAATCTTTTTCACAGTTTGATGAGTGAAGTGGTAGTCCATTTATATAATATATTATATACCGTTTTTGGATTATTTACACCGAAATGCCCTACTAAACATTTGTCTTGATTAAACTGCATATGATTTTCATTTGCCCAAAGTGTTAATTTTTCCAAATCCTTCTTTAATGTAGAAGTATTTTCTTGATTATTAACCTTGCGCCCCAATTTAGTATCATCTGCAAATTTAACCATGAAGTTATTTGGCCCTGTTTGTAAATCACTGATAAAGAGATTAAACAATGTTGGTCCCAAGACCAACCCCTGTGGTACACCACTTGTCACACTACCCGAATCAGAAAAGATATCATTAATTCTGACTCTCTGAGAATGATTTGTCAACCAGTTTAAAGTCCAGTTGACAATATCAGGTGACAAACCTAGATTGTGCATTTTAGTAATGAGTTTTTCATGTGAGACTTTATCGAAAGCTCTACTAAAGTCCAAAAGAATTACATCAGTAAGGATAACCACATCTAGTAGAGTACTTATATTATTATAAAAAGTTATCAGATTGGTGGTGCAGGAATACTTGGGAGTAAACCCATGCTGATTTGAATCACAAATTCCTAATATTTTACAATCTTGATCTATTAGAGACTTCATTACTCGTTTCACTAATTTATCAGCCACTGAGGTCAGGCTAATTGGACGATAATTTTGCACAGAACCTCTATTGCCTTTTTTAAATATGGGAGTAACTATTGCTGAACGCCAGTCTTTGGTACAATGCTTTCTTGTAAGGATTTGTTGAAGATAATTGACAAAGGTATAGAAATATTTATAGAGGTTTCGATCAGAAACCATGGATGAATACCGTCTGGGCCCGGACTAGTATTTTTTTTTAGTTTTTTGATAGCCTGCATAATGTCAGTTGGATAGAACCTATGATAATCTACATGGTGAACTTTAAATGTACTAATAGGTGATTTTTGAGAGAAGACAGAACAAAAGTACTTATTAAAGAGATTTGAGGTTTCTATATCAGATAGAGAAGAGCCACTGGTTATAATGGGACCAATGGTCCTTGACATACCTTTTTTACTATTTATATAGGAGAAAAGAGATTTGTGACAGTCTTTTGTGTGAGCTAGTTTAAATTCTAGCTTATTTTTTTCCAATTTAATAAATTTTTTTACATTTTTCACAGATAGTCTGTATTTATGTACTAGAGTAGTTTTAAATGGAACAGAACTATTCTTGCGTTTCCTAAAAAGTTTAATTTTTATTTTAATCTGATTTTTAATTGTCTTTTTGAACCAAGGGGGAATTTTTCCTTTATTATTAAATTTCCTCTTAGATGGAATAAAGGTAATTTCCAAATAATGTACAATGTTTTTAAAATAGTCCCAAGCTTGTTGTGTTGTACAATTAAGTAGATTAGATTCCCAGTTTATGTTTTGTAAGTATTCATTGATTTTAGAAAGATTTGCTTTATTATAATTTTTTGTACAGTATAACTTCCTTTGTGTAGTTTTAAACTGTTGAATTTCAAAAAGAATAGATGAATGATCACTGGTCCCAAGTGGATCCCAAATTTGTAAATTGCTAATTTGTTGCTCTATGTTAGTAAATAATAGATCCAAAATATTAGGACCTCGAGTGGGCTCAGTAACAAGTTATTGTAATCCAGTACTAACTACCACATCTATTAGTCCTTTCTCGGCATAGGACTGTCCTGAGAATGAGTCCCAGTTAATATGAGGAAGGTTAAAGTCACCAAATATTACAGCATCTTGAGATTCTGAAAAATGTGTAATTTCTTTAAACATATCAGTTGTGTAATCTGAATTTGCAGATGGAGGTCAATAGATGTTACCAATAGTTATATAGGACTGCTCCTTCAATAAGATTTTAACCCATATACTTTCCAAAGGAAAGGGAGAACACACTTCAAAAGAAGGAATATCATTTCGTATGTACATACAAACTCCACTGCCTTGCTTATCTAATCTGTTTTTATGATATAACTTATAACCTGGAATTTCTCTGGACCAAATTGAGGATGCCTCCCACCAAGTTTCAGTTACTCCCACCATACCTATATATTTTTTTTTAATATTGTTTTATTGTATTTTGTTTAACAGACATATACATATTCCTTCATACATATACAGAGGTGTCCATCAGCTGTACTTAAAAAAATTCTGTAACGCACCTTATTCATTGTTCTTCGTATCTCATAACAGACCCAGAAACAATCATGTCTAAATTCGCAGAATAAACTATATCCTTGGTACATACCTGAACCATCCAAAGCTGGAAGTACCCACATGAAGAGAACACAATCAAATCAATTCCACCATGGCTTCTATAACCCGAGTTTCTCATCTCCATGTGACTGCATAGGTCTCAGGCACAGTGGTATGGCTATAAATAAAATAAACAGATACAAAAGACAGCTTTATACTGTTCCTACATATATTCTCTATAGATTTACCCCTACCTAGGATCTAAGAGAAAGAAAGAAAGAAGGAAGAAAACAAAAACAGAAACAGACAACTTATACAAACCCTAACATTACTACTATAAGTATCATTCTACTACTTTGACAGGACATTCTTTTTTATTAATGTTCTTAATAGCATACATTATTCATAACAAGAGGTAGTCCATGGTCACTTTATTCCCTATTTATTCCTTTAACTGATTCATCCTATTCCGATTTCAATTGATCCTCAACCTATCCTGGCCCTTGCTGCCAAGAAGGCCATAAAAGGGGCCCATGCCTGATGGAAACATTCTTTCCTATATCCCAAAAATTGGGATCTCCTTTCCATTTCATAGATTGGGGGTAGGGAGTCCAGTACCTCTGTTATGGTAGGTACCTTCGTTGTCCTCCAGTTGTGAAGGATTAAGCGTTTTGCTTGCATGACCAAGGTCATGTACCATTTTTGTTCAGATTGGGTCCATATACTTACTATTGAATGTAGGCCTAGAAGCATACCTGCTGGTGTTGTATCACTAGGTTTTTTAATTATCTGTTCCCCCAACTCCCCAATCTGACCCCAGAATTGCTTTAACATCGGGCAGTCCCACAATATATGGAAAAGATCTCCCCCTGGCTGCTGACATCTCCCACAGTTATCATTTCCCAATACTCCTAACTTGTACAGAACCACTGGGGTCCTATACCACCAATGCAAGATCTTATTTTGGACCATCCTGCTTCTAACATCTGTGTATTGTGTATGTGCTAAAGACCAACACTTTGCCCATTGTAAGTTAGATATATTTATTGACAGCGCCTTTTCCCAATAACTTCTAGCTTTGACTGTTGTGTCAGGTTGGGCATCCAAAATATCAGAATATATGCCACTGGCCACCCCTTCTGTCATCCTTTACCACTTCTCCAATGACAGCTTCATCCTGTTTCCCTTAGACCCTTTTGCCAAAAAGGTACCAACAGCAGCCCTCAGCTGCATATAACACCATCTTTCCCCCTGTGGAAGATCCCACCTGCCTTGAAGGTTCTGAAACGTCTCCACCTTCGTCCCATCATTTGTTAAAATGTCCGATACTACCCGAATGCCTTTTTGGGCCCATGTACCCCAATTTATGGGATTCTGCTCTATACATATGCATAGGTTCTGCCATAAAGGGGTAGGAGAAGTCAGCCTCATACCTAACCTTAAATGGGTATGTAATTGCTTCCAGTATCTAATAGAGGCATCTATTATAGGATGTGGGACATAAGGCATTCCCCATAGCAATGAGGAAAGAGATATTAGTTTCATCTGGTCTTGTTCCATCTGTTGCCATTGTGGAGCCTGGGGGGATGCCAATCGAAACCATTGTAGAGTGTGGGCTGTCTGAAAGGCCATCTTATAGCCCTCCATCCATGGAAGCCCCCATCCCCCTTTTTTCCAGTGGCTTCTTAGTTTGGCCTTACTATAACTGGGTACTTTCCCCTCCCAGATAAAATTTATGATCATTCTATCCCATTTAGTATACCACCAGGCAGGGAGATACAATGGAATTTGTGACAATATATACTGTATGTCACCTTGGGTGCCATTGTCATCTTAATAGCCGTGATCTTACCAGCCATTGTAAGTCTAAGTTTTGTCCATCTACCCAACTCCTCCTGGCATTCTGTCAACACGGGTCCTAGATTACTTTCCCACATCCTATCTGGGCAGACTGTTAGCTTAATCCCTAGATAGGTCAATTCATCCTTAGCCCATGTCATGCCGGCACTAGCTATACTGTCTGAATTACATTGATCATTAAATGGAAGAATTTCCATTTTATTTTTGTTAACCTTTAGGCCTGACACTATATGAAACTCCTGAAGAAGCTCTATAAGGGGTGGTGAAGATCTATCTATATCTGCCAGTGTAATAAATAGATTGTCTGCATACAACAAAGTAGCATATCTATGGTCTCTAATAGGTATACCTGCAATTTCAGGGTGCTGTCGTATACTAGCCGCTAATGGTTCCAATGCTAGTACAAAAAGCATGGGTGCTAGGGGGCAACCTTGTCTTGTTCCCCTACCCAGCACAAAAGGTTCTGACATAGTAGAGTTTGTAAGGACCCTAGCAGATGGAGAGTTATATATGGCTTTAAGCCCTACACAAAACCCCGGGCCAAATCCATACAGTAGCAGTACTTGTATGAGATAATCCCACTCCAGGGAATCGAAGGCCTTTTCAAAATCCACCACTATACCTACCACAGGTGTAGTAAGAGTTTTAGCTATGTGCATCAGGTTAAGCACCGCTCGTATATGGTCAGCACTGTATCGTCTTTGGACAAACCCAACCTGTGCAGGGTGAATAAGTTCTGGAAGAAGTGGTCTGAGTCTTGCCACTATCCCCTTCATGAATATTTTACTATCTACTGATTTTAATGAAATGGGCCTATAACTCCCTGCTACTGTAGGGTCCTTATCCTTTTTAGGTATAATTGTTATAACTGCTTCTATCATGGTTGTGGGAAATTGCCCCAGGTGTATTGCTTCCTGGTACACCTGACTCAAAATAGGTACTAGCTCGGAGCTAAGTGCCTGATAAAAGTCTGCTGGGAACCGTCCCTCCCCGGTGTCTTCCTTTGTTGCAGTGCCATTATCGCTTGTTTAATTTCCCGCTCTGTCAGGGGTGCTTCAAGTGCCTCTCTCTTCCCTGAGATGGGGAGGGTAACTTAATCTTATTCAGAAAATCTCCTATCTCTGTGGGGGAAATCTGATGGGATGTCTGGTATAATTGATTATAAAATTGTCCCATTATGTTGTTAATTGCTTGGGGAGAGGTAATTCGTTGGATACTGGGTCCCTCAAACCTGCAATATATCTTTGTGATCGTTGTTTCCTTATCTGGTATGCCATAACCTTTCCGTTTTTATCCCCTTGTTCCCAAAAAAGATGATTCAGACGGAACATAGCCAGCTGCGCTTGCCTGGACAGCAATTAATTTATTTCTAACCTTAGTTTCAATGTACTTCGAACCAGGTCATCGCCTGCCTTCCTACCCTTTGTCTTTTTCATTTGTTGTTCTGCCTGAGCCAGCTGGCTTTCTAAAATTTCTAATCGTGCCGCCCTCTGCTTCTTCCTTCTGGCAGTGAATCCCATAATTGCCCCTCTAATCATGGCTTTATATGCTTCCCACGTATTGCCTGCCGAAGTTTCAGATATTTTGTTCTCCTGGAAGAAAAATTCTGTTTCTTTTTTAAGCCAGGCCATAAACTCAGGATCGCTTAAAAGTGTAACATCTAACCTCCAAGAGGGGGTTGGTTACTCTACCGGGCCCCATTCCAGTTTAAGTTGCACAGGTGAATGATCAGAGAGAATTATCAGCAGAATATGAGTTTCAACCACCAGGTGCAACATGCAAGGGGAAATAAACCAATAATCTAATCAACTAAAAGTGTTATGTAACCCTGATTGGTATGTATAATCTTGGTCATGAGGGTGTCCCAACCTCCAAACATCCATAAGCTGATGCTCTTTCATAAGACTTTTTAGAGCTCTTCTCCCTCTCATGTGTGTTACCATACTAGCATCACTCTTATCCAATTCTGGGATCATAGCCAGGTTAAAATCTCCTCCTACTATAATCGGAACCCCACAAATTGTCATTGCCCCCATCTTATCTGATAAGTCTTGAAAAAAAATGGGGTCATCTTCGTTTGGGGCATATACATTGACCAACATAATCATCCCTTCAGGAGTTTGTACCCTCACCATGACCCATCTCCCATGTTTGTCTTTCTTGCATTTGTCTATTACCCAATGTAATTGCTTATGGAATAAGACAGCGACTCTTCTTTTTTTGGTACTCGCACCAGCGTGCTCTTCCCACCCTACCCAATCTTTAACTAATCGAGTATGATCTTCTCCTATCATTTTAGTTTCTTGCAAAAAAAACACCTGAGTCCTTTTCTTCTTAAGATATGATAAAACTTTCTTTCGTTTAATAGGGGTATTCAGCCCCCTAACATTCCAGGTATATAAGGATAACTCCATTTTCTGTTTGAACTAATCTCTATACTCCTTTTAGAAATATCCACCTAAAAAAGAAAGAAAAATAAAAACTAAATAATTATCTAGCAATTCCCCTAGTCTTCACCTTCTAATCGATGGACCTATGTATTCGTATCCTAGTTTCTACCCCAATACAGTATTGTTCTAACAACTCTCTTTCACAATGCTTTGGTGCCCTCCTTTGTTCCGGTCCAGTATTACACCCTATATACTAATCTAGCCTAAAGAAAAGAAAAACAAACTTGCTACTCTAACCAAAACCTATGTACAAATACACCAAACGGTGTCAGTGAGAGGTGGCGTACGATACAGGGGAATTCTACCCCGCTAAGGTCTCAGCCGCTTTCCCACCAAGAGAGAGTGTGCTTAGCTAAAAGAAAAGCACAGAAAAAAAACCAAAAGAAAAACTTTCAGTACTCCCCTATGTCTCCTTGGTGTAGTACTAGCTCTTATCAAACAGTGTATCTACCTTCTGTTCTGCCCCAGTGCTCAAACCTGAGCCCTGCAAAACCCTCTATATAATATTAATAACAACTACTCAAAGAGAGGGAACAAATAGAAGAAAGATTAAACCCATAATCTGCTTGTCAGCGAGTTGGGTCCTTCTATCTCTGTACAGTCCTTCATCACACCAATCTCTATGCCGAGACACCGTGTTCCTGCTCAAAAGACTTCATTAGTCCCTCAGCAGTATTTTCAGAACAATCCTACAGCCCATTCAGCCCATATTAAATTAAGCCCCTCTTATTCTCTCTCCTATATGAATCTGATTAACATCCGAGCCCTACATAGGCAGAAAAAAGCAGAAACCGGCAAAAAAAAAAAAAATGGGAATCGGCAGAAGCCAACAAAAAAAACCTGGGGGCCCTTCACACTCAACATTATAACTATTGTCCTTGCAGAAACCCTCCCTCTCCTTCCTTAATCTCCCGATGCTGATTTTCCTCCCGCAACATCCCTTCACCCATATCATCTACTCTAAGGGTCCCTTCTTTACATCATAGCTTCTACTGTTATAGCACTCTCTTTCTTATCCTAATGGCTATTCGACAATCAAGAAACAGAAACGGCATTTATAAAGGCACTTATCTATACTTATCTAATACTTCTATTTAACATCAGACCCAGGCCAATAGTCTGCCTGCCCATTATGGCTTAGTCCGTAATTACAGCCTTCAAGTTTTGCCCGCTTCGGAAGGGCCAGATCCGGCTTGAAGAACGGGATCCTTACTTGGGGTGTTCGTTTGCTAGTCTAAGTGGATTCTAACCTTCTCTCCTTCCGCCCCCGAAGACTCCCGTAAAACTGTTCCATTCTTCTGCTGCCCCCGGACATCCAATTCCATTTGCCACTCTTCTGAATACTCTTCCAAAGGAGCATATTTGTTTTTTTAGAAGTATGGGCTGGTACTGATCTGCCCTTCAGCCTCTGTTGATATACTGGTTTTAGGATCCGACTGGCTCCATTCCTCAGGATGTTCCCTTCGTGGGTGCCTCTCATTATGTTGCCTCTTGCGACTTCTTTGTGGGGGTACCACAGTAAAGCAAGTATTGGTCCTCGTAATGTCCATATCTCCTTCAGCCGTATTCCATCTCCAGCCCTGCCTGGTCCCTGTGTCTCCTGAATCTGATTTACCAGTCGGGTAATTTTCCACATCGTAGGCTCTACTCTTCAATCGAATGCTTCTCACATAGGCATTTAGCGCCTCAGGTGTGTTAAAGGACATGAAAGTACTGTTAATATTCAGTCACATAATTGCCGGATATCGCAATGAAAAAGGGATTCCCATTTCATGTAACTTAGCTCTTAAGGGCCCATATTCCTTCCTACGCTTGGCCAAATCTCTCAGATAGTCCTGAAAAATCAGCACACCATGACCTTGAAAACTCAACCTTTTGAGCTCTCTGGCTCTAGACAGGACCCATTCCTTATCTGCATAGTTTAGGATCCGCGCTATAATAGGATGTGATCTATCGCTATTTTTGGGGATCGGGCCCTTAGTATGATGAGCCCTTTCAACAGTGAATCCCGGAGGTAGCTCACTTTGCAAGACCTGTGGCAAACTTTCATATAACCATTCTGCTACATTCCTTGCCTCCGCTTTCTCCGTTATCCCCAAGATGCGTAGATTATTCCGTCTACTTCGATTCTGCAAATCGTCCACTTTGCTCAACAGGTCTTTTATAGCCTGGTGTTGCTCCCTTAATGTTGAATGGAGGTCACTGATAGCTGCCTTGTTAGTGGCAGTCTGACGTTCAATGTGGAATAGCCGTGTTTCAAATTGGTGAATCACCAAAGTAGTTGCGTTGGAGGCTATAGTAACCTCCGACATCTGTTGAACCAGCGTTTGGAACATTTTGTGTCATTTTGTGCTGTCTGTACCAATCGGCGTATTTGCAGCCTGCTCCGCCATATTGGAGTTTTTAGCAAGTTATGCTGCGCACTTGAGATAGCAGCTAGGTTCCCTGGTATATCTTGTTGTTACCACGTTGCCAAAGTCTATGCCTCCTGGACAAATGACTATCTAACTTCTCCAGTCTCTCCGACTCCTAATCCGAGCTTATCTGTTCATTTCTTCTCTGTGTTTAGCCGGATATAAACCCCAACTCGCAAGAGCTCACAGATTATGCTTCCATCTTCCAAGGAGCTAAGCCACATCCCCCCACCACACCTGTATTTAAAGTTTTACATTTGGCTTCAAGTTCTGCTAATTTGAGTTGGTTTAAAGATCTTGCATTCAAAGCTAGGAATTTACATTTAGTTGTAATAATATTTTGGTGTAAGTATTCAGAGACTTGGGAATAGACGCATTCTCCCCCATTGTTTTTAGTTTAAACAATGATTTATTATTTTAGTGATACTTTTCTCCATAAGTGTACTATCCCTACAACTGAGATGTAAACTGTCCCAGCAAAACAAGGAAGAACAATCTGAAAATGATTCCCAGTGGTTAATACAGGGTATATCTTGCTTAAAACACCACTTTCTCAGCCATTCATTTAGTGCTTTGATTTTCTGCATCATGGTAGATGTTGCTCTCAGGACAGGTAGAATTTCAGATATACATACACAGCATCCCCTATCAAGTAACAGGTTACATAACGCCACATAGTCCTGTTGTACCTGATTAAATGGGGTGTTGTTTATATCATTAACACCAGCATGTATGATAACCAGTGGATTTCCCCCTGCATTTTGTACAATTTTAGGCATCATGGAGGTAATGTCAGATACCCTGGCCCCACGGAAGATAGAACAAGTGCGGTTGCTCTTGTCACTATTGCATACCACCCTGTCAATGTGCTTAATGATTGAATCTCCCAGGACTAACACTTGTTTTGAGACAGTAGGGGGTACAAGAATCAGAAACAGGTGATAGTTTAACACACTCTGGAGCGATTAACTTAATAGGTATCGATTTGGTAGCTTGAGACTTACCAGGACAAATATTCATGGACATTAACTCCTGATTGAAAAGTGTTTTTAAACCATTATTATCAACACAGGGTGATGCACAGGATAAATTATGTAGCACTTCATTATTTGATACAGTCAATTGCTCAAACCTATTATGAGTTTCAATAGGGGAACTATTGTGTATTTGACCGCCCCCTTCTTTTTTTAAGAGGCTTTGTGACAATGGTCCAGTCATCATTATCGTGAGAAGAGGGTGGATAATCATCCACCTTATAAGAGGGGGCAGAGGCAACAGGTATACTAGTACTAGTCATTACAATTGTCTCCTCATCAGGAGGCATAGAAATGCTACCTAAATGTGAAGGAAATTGTTCATTAGAATGAAGTTGTTCATCCATAAGATCAATGTAACTTTCCAATTCCCTAATATCAGTAGAAACTGGTTTAATATTAAGCAGAAATGCTATCTCTGCTTCAAGAGTAGTAATCAGATGGCAATTAGCACATACATACTCGCTAGTTTAATATTAAGCAGAAACGCTATCTCTGCTTCAAGAGTAGTAATCAGATGGCAATTAGCAGATACATACTCGCTCCCATACTTTCCCTCACTATACATCAAACATTGCATACACTTACTAAGTTCTTTTTCCATTATTAAATGTGTATATTTACTAAGTAGAGGGTATGCTAAAATTATCTTATCCAAGTTTGTCTAATGCCAGTAGTTTCAGCATGCCCAGCGGACACAGCAGACATGCGCAAACACACGTGTCTCTGAGCGCAGCCCCATGCACTCTTGCCCCACTCGCTAGAGGGGCAGGTTTTAAGCAAAAAAAAAAACAGAAGTAAGCATCTGTTCACTTCCAGTTTCGGCACAAAGTAAAAATAACAATGTTTACTTAAATTCAGCAAGATTCTGTGAGTTGGAGGTTTATAAACCCTTAAAAGGGCAAGAGAACCACCGGGCAATAGTGCTTTTAACAGAGGGATGTTGTTTTGGGGTAGGAGGTATACTAGCCTATTGCTAGTACTCCAGGTTCCCACAATGCTCTGCTATTCACTGAAGAGTCAGTTACAAGCAAATGGTACCACACAATACAGCAACAGTTAAAACAAATATATTAATGGTATATCAAAGTATATTGGTGCACTGCACTACTTCACCTCTCACCAGAGGTTCGCTATATCAGTAACAATGCCACTATTAAACACTCGCTTGCTAGAGGGGCAGGTTTTAAGCCGAAAAACTGGAAGTAAGCATCCGTTCACTTCCGGTTTCAGCGTGAAGTAAAAATAACAATATTTACTTAAATTCAGCAAGATTCTGTGAGTTGAAGGTTTACAAGCCCTTAAAAGGGCAAGAGAACCACCAGGCAACAGTGCTTTTAACAGAGAGATGTTGTTTTGGAGTAGGAGGTATACTAGCCTATTGCTAGTCCTCCAGGTTCCCACAATGCTCTGCTATTCACTGAAGAGTCAGTTACAAGCAAATGGTACCACACTGTGTTGACAAAGCCAATGTTTCTCTATGATCCTTCCCTTCCTACTCCCAAACAGGAAGTTCCTGTTGACAGTCAAATCCAGTGGCTATAAATGTAGAACTGGCTTAGGGTGGGATGGAGGACAATTAGTAAGAAAAAAGACTAGCAACAGGAAGTTGTAATTTGAGTCACCTGCTTTTATAGTGTCTAAGCCACACCCCCAATTAAGCTCTGTCTCCTCCTACTGGTTTAGCAAAGTAAGTTGATACAGTGCCCTTCACAGCACAGAACACACACTGACTTTCTTTCTTTTCTTTCTTTTTTTAACCCTAAATAAGACCCCTTCTACTTCTAATAAAGTATCTGTCTGCTTAATCTCAACAGACCCTGACTTCTGCTGAGATATAAGTGCTAAATTAATAAGAAAATGTAGCTTCTTTTAGTTAGCTGCCTTCTGCTCTACAAGCAAGGCTAGCAACAGCAACTTAATCCCTGTCTCTGTCTGTGGTACGCCATTTGGACATTGCTGTTTTTTCCTTATGCTATATTTGTAGCACTATTGTAACTAGTTATATTATCCACCACCAGTGATGTGTACAAATAAAAAATTTGAAATAATGAATATGATGTATCCTCAGGATATAAGGAGGCACTTATAAAATTACAACCAGCAATTAAGGTAATGAAAAGTATAGCAAACCTGGTTTAAACTACCCAAAAGGCATATTTTCACAGTTGGTTAATGCATGTAATTATAAAAAAAGCTTTACATATAAACTACAATATCAGGAAATATAAACCATATAGAAATACATTTTATGGATGTTGGAGTGAAGCAATGAGAGTATCAAATTGACAGATATTCATTTATATATTACTTCTCTTGAGAGACATTTTCTTTAGAACTGTGGAACCAATTAACTCTTCAGTACGATTCCAAACATCAGGAATCTGTTCTAAAACATTAGATAAAATGTAGGGCATTATCATATTAGATGCTCAGCCATAATGGATCTATGTCTTGGGGGCTCGCTATAACCCAGGTGTGAATGATTTCTATAGACAATCTTTATTTCCTGTACATAAAGATGGCAAGCATACTTTGCAACAGAAGTGTGTGTTTTTTTTATTGTAATATAGTGGTAGTTATCTAAAAGTTGCCTACCTCGAGGTACCACTGAGGCACTCAAGTTGCAATTTGCATTGGCTGTAATGTGATTTTGCCTCATTCTGCCTCAGTGTACCTAGGTACACCTCAGTACTGAGGAACTTTTCTATGGCTGCCACTCTATGATTGACTAAATGAGCATCTGATATAATAATGTCCTGCTTTTTGTTTTTTAGAATACATGCCTGACATTTGTATTTTGTATCGTAGAGTTCATTGGATCCACAGTGCAAGAGAAAATGTCTCTCAAGAGAAGGAATATATATGGATGAACACCTAAACATTTTATATCCCCAGTGCTTCACCCCAACATGCGTAAAATGGACTTCAATATAAATGTATGTTTACTGTTATTGTGGTTTATATGTAAAGTTTTTTTTTAATACTTTCACCTACTAAAAAACTGTTGAAAATATGCTTTGTGGGTAGTTAATACCAGGTCTGATGTTATACTTTTCATTACCTTTATTACCAATTGTAACTTTGAGCCTCCTCATATGCTAAGGATGACCCACATTCCTCTACTACAGCCCTATTGGCTCTGGCCAGAGTTTGTTTAATGTAGTATTTCTCCACGATATGATGCAAAATAAAGCATTGATCTATGGCTGAATAACCTATCCTAAAACCTGCTTGATATATGTTTAAACATTATGGTATTATAACCACGTGTTTAATCTAGTCAAAATTATTCTTGTAAAAATCTTGCCTACGCAATCAATTAGACTTTTTGCTCTGTAATTTTCAGGGACATTTGGGTCTCCTTTTTTAAAAATTGGTACTATTATATTGCCTTTCCATGCATTATGTATATGATTATCTGCTATAAGTTTATTGAATAATATAGTCAGGAGGTTACTCCACCATTCCAAATGTATTCTGTAGAGGAATGGAGGGATTGTTTCAGATCTTGGAGACTTGTTTGCTTTACTTTGTTTAATAACCTTAGAAATTTCATGTGAAGTAATATTCAATGACAGATGGGTGTCAGATAATTTTATAAGATTGTTTTTTCTAGAATCAATAACTGTATTATCAGAAATATATTTTTTTTATAACAAGTGACCCATGTCAATGGTAGTATATGTGCTGAGATACTGGAGGCATAATTGCCTGTCCCCTTTGCCACCAACAACCAAAGTTTATTTGAATCACCAGATTGTATGACTTCTAACATATGAGACTGTTGTTTTACCTGGAATAAATGGTGCTGAAAAAGCAAAAATTGGGTATATCTCTTTCTGGATTTATTCAGAATTGTATAATTCCTTTTTGATGGATTAAGTCTTACAAATCTTGTAATTCATGACATAAACCTTTTAAATTTTTTACAGTTTTTATTAAACCAAGTGTCAAAAGTTTTTGTTTTAACTGAACAATATAAGAGTGGCAGAGTAGACTCACTAATGAGTTAAGTATATTTCCTTTCCTGATGAGCTAGGTGTTAGAATACTTAATTTCTCTTGGTTCTCCATACTGATTAATACCTTTGCTACTTTTGTTTCTATTTCTGGGGGAAATAAAATTCATCTTCGATTTCTTATTTCTATATGTTGTACGAGAAAATCAGCTTGCTGGATATTTTCTGTATGAAAATTTAACTTAAGGTGAAGAGGATAATAGTCACTTTCAGGTCGAAGAATAATATAAAATCCAAAAAAAAGTTGTATGTTTGCCAGGGGAATGCAAACATATAGTCCACCACACTAGCTCCTTTTGGATTTAGAAAAGTATAATATGCCAAATTGCTACCTTTCAGGGACCCATTTAGTATGATTAATCCTAATTTTTCCAGCAAATGTAAGCGCCTTCTGACATTCCTATTTACTCTTTTGTCCTTTGATGTTCTATTTGAAATAGGAGTCCCATCTTCTAGAAAAGCAGATGAGAACATAAAACCTAATCTGGCATTAAAGTCACCCATAAGCAGTACCCCAGCTTCAGGTAGAGCTGTCACAGCTTTCTTGAGTTGAATCTCTAAATGTTCCCAAATGTGTATGTTGTAATAGCTCATATATTGAGGCGGTACTTAACTATTACACTCATAAAACATTTCTTTGTTCCAAAGTATCAAAATAATTCATAAATTTGGTGTGACAACAAGACAGGATTTTATCACTAAGTACTTCTGCACCTTACAGTAACAAAAATCGTTAAACCCCCTACTGGTCTACTATACATATACAGTATATATATATATATATATATATATATATATATTTGCTTCAGCAGAAATACATGTGTAACCTTCTAGATATAAGTTATCCATAGCCAAAGTTTCCTGTAGACAAATCACAGTATGTTTGGAGACAAATTGTTTAAATTCTGGGTCAATAATAATTTTTGAATAACCCGCTGCATTCCAGGATATAATCAAATCAAATAATTCCACCTCTCATATATTCTGTTTATTTGTTGTTATTGAGTCTTCAGGAAGTCCATCCTGTTCCATGTTTGCTAAACATTGATACCAATTTTGTGTTGGGATATTAATTTGTGAGTATGCTGGCTGTTCAAAAGGCACAGGAAGAAACGTTTTTGTTTACTTTTTCTTCCAAAAATTTATCACAGCTGAAGTACATCCATCTTTTCATTCAGAAGGTATACCACACTGGTGGTCCTGATTCTGTAAATCAGGCTATTCACATAAGAGGATTTTCAATTTATCCAGCTTATGAGCATCAGTGAAAATTAAATTATACAAAAGTATACCCCAAACTGCAAAGTTTATGACTTAAAGGTGGGCAAGCAATGTGAGAGGGCAGTAAGGAGGGCTGGAGGGATACTGGGATGCATAGGGAGAGGCATCACCAGTAGAAAACAGGAAGTTGTTATCCCTCTGTACAGACAGCTGGTGAGACCCCATCTGGAGTACTGTGTGCAGTTCTGGAGACCCAATCTCCGCAAGGACATAGACAAGATGGAAGCTGTCCAGAGGAGTGCAACTAAAATGGTGCAGGGTCTGCACTGGAAGACATATGAAGAGAGGCTAAAGGAGCTTAATATGTATAGCCTCGAGGAAAGGAGGGAGAGGGAGGACATGATAGAAACTTTCAAGTACCTCAAGGGAATCAACAAAGTCCAAGAGGGTAGCATCTTTCAAAAAGAGTTGTGCAAGAACAAGGGGCACAATTTGAAGATAGAGGGGCAGCTCAGAGGTAATGTAGGAAGTATTTTTCACAGAGAGGGTTGTGGATGCATGGAACGGCCTTCCAGAGGAGGTTGTGGAGTCAAAAACAGTGGTTGAATTCAAGCATGCATGGGACAGCCATAAGGCAATTCTAGGGGGTTGGGGTAGAAAGAAGTAGGCTGCTGGTTAACTAGGACCTGCAGCTTATCCATTAGGTAGGGAATTGGGCAGACTGGGTGGGCCAAGCGGTCCTTATCTGCCGTCAAATTCTATGTTTCTATGTTATTTGCATCTGGTTTGTACATCCATTTTCTCTCCAAACCCATTCCACTCCCTTGTATTCTAGCCTTACCCCCAGTATGTTTATTAAAATATATCAAGCTATTTTCATCAGTGAGTGTTGTGTCTCATAACTTGATTTTTCAATTCCATGGAGTGTTAAGAGATATTGATTTCTTTCCTGTGTAATCCTACCAGTTCTGATGTGTGTTTTTTTATCTTATTTGGCATTCAAGGTCGATTTTAGAAATAAATTTACCTTGTGAGAAGTTCTATTTTGATTCATGTAAGTGACTCATTATTGTTGTGGGTCACTTTGCAGTTAAACCTAGGTATTGGAGTGAGAATATCTGTTTCCAGATCCATTTGGCAACTTCCATGTCAGAAAGGAATTTTATCATTACTGGCTGAACTTTCTGCCTCAGGACATCTCCTCTGTAACTTCATTAGGCCCTTTTAAACAGAAGCTTAGGAAACATATTGTTTCAAAGGCCTGCTGTGACTGCTCTCTCTAACTCTGAATGGTTCTCAACAGCAGTTTTCCTACCTACTCTACCCCCGAGGCATCCATCTTATGACCCACTACCTCACAAAATTCTGCCTGATTCCCTGTAGATAATTTGAACTTGCCAGAAACTCCCTTGGAATCCTTCACCTCCTCCAACTTGCCCCCACCTGTTCCTCACAATCATGCTATTTCTCCCCCCAACCCCTCGCTTTTCACTAGTCCACCCTTACCACATCCTCCTAACTTCCCTCCCTACTTGACAGTCACTGTGACAATTTCTCAGATAGTCTCACTCCCTGACCCTCTGTTAGTAGAGGCCCCTTGAGCCGAAGGATCTCTTCACCCTGCACACATACCTGTTCACTCCCCTTGACCCTCTATTGACAAGGCCCTGCACTGAAGTATCTCTCACCCTGCACACATACTCCTTACCTTTCACTCTGTCCATTCCTTGAAATATTGGCATATATTGTACATTGCCCGCATTGTTGTTATTCTTTCTATTGTTCTGTAGTTCTATAATGTGTAGCATTGTATGTCTAGTCTTTGAATTACCTGTTTACCTGTAAAACCAACTGTTGTCACTGTTATTGTTTTACCTAATGTGGAACCTATTGTAATGAGCTTGTTCTCAAAGGTGTTAATCCGAGATCACAAAAAATAAGTTAATAAATAAATACATTTGGAATCACCAATTCTCTTTCCAATAATTGTATCACCAAGTTAGTCAAAGAATCTGGAGTTTTGTTAGTGTTTTGATAAATGCCATGTGTTTTTTTTATAATGGCTTCATTAACAGAAAACCAGAAGCCATCTAAGATTTCTTTATTAGTTTCCTGATTAGATGGAATTGTTGTATCTGAATATGAGACTAATTTAATCATCTATCATTTTTGTTTGTTTGTTTTTTATTTCCTTCCTTATATTTTCTTCTGCTTTTCTCTTTTGAACACTTTGTTGAATGTAATTTTTCCAGAGCAATCTCAATTGCTGAGGGTTATTTTGGGGGGTGTGGGGGTATTGATATATGAACAGGAAAATTTTTACTCAGTGTTTTTTTTTTCCTCCCCTTTTTCTTCACTACTTCCTGTTTGGAAATTGAACACATTTTCTCAATATCTTCCATAGTATTAGAATGTTTGTTTGACTTTCCTTTAGGCTTTTTCTTCTTGCCTTTTTTCCCCACTCACTAAATTGCCCCAGCTGGGGAGAGAAAAATTTTGATTTAGTGAATTTATGGAAAGATTAGCATGCTCATTTTCAGAATCATTTAATCGACTAATTTTCATGGAATCCACATCTGATCCTAATTCAGCTTTTACCAATTCTCTGAAAAGACTTCTAACCAGACCTTCATGATGTGCTAATGTAGTTTTGATTGTAGTAACTTCATCTCTTAGTATATATAATTACTTCAAAAATAAAACATTTGCCATATGTTGACCTTTTAATGCTTGAATTAACCTAGGGGAAAAAAGGTGTTGGATAATCTTTGACTAAATCAAAATAGTCATTATTTTCATTATATGTTGAGTGATTCCACATTTTACCATTATTGTCCACAAAGGAGTTGCCTCAGTTCAGAATTGGTGATTTTTCCAAGGAAAAACACTGAATGATCTAATTTAGTAGATACGAGAAAAGGCTCCTACTCAAATTATATGGGTGTAGGGAGTTTATCACTTACTGTCCTGTTCACCTCATTAAATGACAATGATTTAACTTTTATTTTGTTTGCCTTCAGTAATTCCATCTCCCATATGTAACATTGCTGGCAGTGAACTATTTCTAAAAACTGTCTTTGGTTCCCTAGATGACATCATTAAATGGTTTCCCTTCTCCTCGGTAGCTATTGAAATAACTTGAATATAATCTGATGCTTCTTTATGAAGCTGGGGAGTGGATGTACACAAAAATGTATTTATTAAAAGTTGCTTGGTTTAGTTTTGCTCTTCACTTTGTAGATTGGCTTGACATCTGCTAGTATTACTTTGGTGGGAAGATTCCTCAGCAGTTAGGGCATTTTGTATATTTAATTTCTTCCTACATTTGCAAGGTTTGTCCAGTACATTTCTGGGTGATTTACCTAGGGTTTCTTCCTGAATAGCTGGAGGTAATTCCAAATTTGAGTCTGGATTAGTACCATTTGCTTTTTGTCTCCTCATAGTCTCTACCATCCTTTTAAGTTTTCCTTAATACTTCTAGCTTGATTAATTTATCTGATAGATACCTTTGAAAAGGATACCTTATCTATAGATTATGGATGATTCTTCAAGAATGCTTACCACTGATTATGAACAAATGTACAGTTTTTTAAGTTTTACCAGAGATCTTGTATTTTAATGTTATTACTCAATTTGTATTCTTAAAAGAATGTCTATTGATAAGCCCTATGTACTGTAACTCAATGAGATAGCAGTGTTTCACTAGTGCTTGCTAGCTCTAGTTCTCTTAATTAATTACAATTAAAGGGTACCTAAACAAGCAGTTTTTAAAACTGCAAACTCCAAAATCTGGCTTCATAGCAAGGTAAAGTAAAGGCTGCTGTTTACATTTATGCTAAAACTGCATTTATGTAAATAACATAAATGCAGTTTCACAGCTTTTGGAAAATGTAAACATCAGCCTTTCACTTTCAAAAAACATCCTTGGTTTCTCCCTAAGATGTCTGCCAAGTGTGTTAAGTGATGAGTCATGATGACATCATTGGAGTCAGAGACAGAGATCCACTTAGATTTCTACAGTGCTAACTAGTTCTTCTTTCCCTCTTTGTTTTGAATTGTTGTACCTGAATGATTAACACCATGTATTAACATGTGTATTATTTTGATCAGTACACATGTTAGGCTATGATTTTGTTCATTTTGTTTAACTTACAGAAACTGTTTTGCAATCCAGCTTACTTTTTTGGGGGGGCAAACTGCATTACAGTACAACACTTCAAATACCCGATGATCTAGTGGTTATGTGATGCACTGAATTTTGTTTTTTGTTAACCAGGAGAGACACACTAAGCTGAAAGCTTGTTTACAGGTGTGGCCTGGGAGCACAAGGAAGTTTAGTGACTTGCTTAGGGTCACACAACAAAGTACTGGTCTAGTTCAGTTCCAAAGCTCATGCTTTCTTGTTAATCCACAAATAATGCTTTCTTCTTCCATGTGAACTCCCTGCACCTAGCCTGCCTCCTGTTGAACACCCCACCATCCATATCCTGTCCTTAGTATTGCCTGGAGCCACATATGAGCTTGCGGTCTCATGAAGAGAATTATCACACCTCAGACTGTAATCTTGTACCTCAGAGAGTTGTGCACACCTATACTGATACACATCATCAGCTGGCACTGTTAGAAATGCATCCCAAATCACTCTCTAGTCCACATTCTCAATGTTTGACTTCTGCACCCAGAGTAAACATTGAGTGGATCACCACCATTCTGTACAGTGAAGGCAGTATGTACAGTTCCTTGTGTTTTTTCCCACCTCATTAACCAACAACTAGGTCTTCCTGGACAGCCAAGCAATAAACATCATGACCCACCAGAAAAACTGCTGTTCATCCCCTCATTAGGGCTGCACTTACAATGGATAACAATATTATTAGTAGGAGAGCCATACTAATACCTTGAGGGAATCCACCTGACTTCCAGTGTTAGTCTACTCCTTTACCTGTGATCTGCACAGCCCCGCAGGACAGTTCCCAGCAATTCTTCTCCAGTACTTTTCTGTGCTCTGCTCCACAATGCGAGTTAGCTGGCTACCACCCTTCCAAATCTTGAATGAGCTATACACAACTCCATCAATACTGTCCTAACCAACGTCAACACCCCCCCCCCACCCAAGGGTAATCTCCCTACACTGATTTCAAGTAACAGTTTAGATGCAGCCCTGCCACTCTGAGTATTTGCCATCACTGGATAATCTCATCCACAGTGAGGTAGTGATCATGATGCTGGCAGCCCCACATATCAGATTTCACAGTGATCTGCTCAGCGTCCTCCTTCATGTCTTCAACTAACCTGAATATAGCTGTACCCTGCTGGAATGGCATCTTCAGTCCCTCTCTGGCATTCATTCTTCTCATCTGCTCCCCCACACCAGAAACTGGTGAGTGCACTACCCTTCCGCATCATGAATGTGTTTAGTACAGTCTCCTGTGTTATATTTACATATTAATAATAAACATGCTCTTCTGGTAAACCAGGCTGATAGCAGCATGGCATAAGTGCAAAAATAGGCTTTCCTACCCATATAAGATCTAAGCCACCTATGATTAGGCACTATTATATGACGTGCATAATGACATACACACCCATCATTTAATAGTGCCTAATCAAAGGTAGCCTAGATCTTTTAAGGATAGGAAAGCCCATCATTCCCCTTGTTCCCTGCTGCTATGAGCCTGACTTACTGGAAAAATATGTTTATATTTGATATGTCAAAATGAAACGGGGACTGTACTGCTTGCATTCATGATGCAGAAGGGTGATGAGCTCAACAGTTTTCGGTGTGAGGAGGATAGTGAAGAATGAATACCAGAGGGGGACTGAGAAGGCCACGCTTGCAAGGTACTGCTATAATCAGGGAAGGGGGAAGACAGAAGGAGAGAAATATGAACAGATTACTATGAGAAATAAGATGTGGGCTGCCAGCACCTTGATCACTACCTGACTCTGTTGTCCTGGCCAACATTCCCCTTCTCAAAAAAACAGTTCATGCAATTGTCCAAGGCTATGTGTGGATATTAATGTAAGAAATTGCTGCCACTACATGTTCAGTCACTTCACTGCCAGTCTAGTATTGCTTGTAAAGCACTTTGGGATACAATGTGTATGAAAACCAGTATATAAATGTTGATTCTTCTTATTATTTTTATTTCCCATAGAAAAAGAAGACAAGACAAGACAAGCATATATTTGAGTTTCGAGAAAGTATGAACTCTAACATTGGACTTCACAAGAACTTTGTTAGAAAACAGTGGTGGCTCTAGGGGGTGGTGAAGGGTGTGGCTGTAACCCCCCCCCCACACACACACACACACGTAGTAACATGCTTGCTTGCTGCTGCATTTCACTTTGTTGAAGAGGTCTGATTTATTGATTGTACAAATGTTTACATTCAAACTATGGATTACATTTGTAGATTCTGTCAAAAACATACTAGAAAAGAATAATAATAGAAAATATAAAGGTTTAATAAAAATGTTAAAAACTGCATGTTAAACATGCACACCACCCCAGCTCCCCCACTGTAGCATCCTGGATCCACCATAACCACTAGACCACCAGGTTATTCAAGATTTGTACTGTACTATGGTTTGCCACAGAGAAAGTCAGTTGGATTAAAACACATTTTCAGCATGTTAAAGTAAACAAAATGAATAGAACCATAGCCTAACATGTGCATTATACAAAATAATGCACATGGTTTTGATCATTTGGGCTAAATAATTTTATACAAAGGGAAAAAAGAACTAGTTAGCACTGTAGAGAGACATATATTTCTCTGACTTTGGCTCAAATGATGTCATCACATAACACATTTGGTGGGCATTTTAGGAAGCAGGTAAGAGGTTTTTTTTAATTGGAAGGCTGCTTTTTCAGTTTTCAAATGCTCTGGAACAACATTTAGTTAAGTTATGTAAATGTAGTTTTAACATTAATGAATACAGCAGCCTTTCCTTTAGTCACCTACAGAGTCATATTTTTGAATTGTTTGTTGTCAAAATGTTGTTTAGGTATCCTTTAAATAATTCCTTTTACTAACCTATTTCGCTATTTCACTAATGTGCATTAAATCAAATACTACACTGTGCACCTGGTCCGCTGTTATTCTACAGTGCTTTACTCTGCTTAATTGCACAGTTAGTTGTACTTTTTAATCTATTGGGTGATGCCCTGTTGCACAATTTCCCTTCTATTTTACTTAATATTAATGCACTTTCTATTCAGCACTATTGCACTTAATTTAGCAATATTGTACTTCAATCAACACTATTACACTTTAGTTCAGCACTGTTGCACTTCAATTCAGCACTATTGCACTTTAGTCCAGCGCTATTGCACTATAGGTCAGCACTAGTGCACTTTAGCACAATACTATTGCACTTTAGAAAATGGGGAAAACTATTTGAGCTTTCTGATTGGCTGAGACACTTCTCTAGGTGGGCATCTATCAAACGACATATTCCCACCTATTAAAAGTACCAACTCAGCCTACCCCATCACCAGAATCCTGGTGCCCACCCTTCTCCATAATTGGCTAAACCCCCTCATTTTAATTTAAAATATCTGCCATTTTTTCCTCTTGCTTAGTGAGAGACTAGCCCCCGAATGCCTGTTTACTTACGATACAGTTGCCCAGTATGTACAGTACTTAGCACAGACACCACAATTCAGTACCTGCCCAGAACAAATCAATGTGTTTTTTTTTTTCATTTTTTCTCCTTTTTAAACTTTACTCTTACATTAATGTTTACTTGCCACTCTCAGTCTTTCTCCTGCGACTCACATGCATTCCACTCTGCCGCCCGTCATCCAACATGCCAAACCACGAAACAAACTAGGAGCAAATGAGATATCTCCTCACAAGTCACTGCCCCAAATTAAAATGAAGATCTCTTTTGAAGCTTAAACAAAAAAATAATTTTAACCGCTGCTGTCTCTCCTCACACTCACGTGTCTTCAGCGTCCTAGTATAATGTAAAATGGGCATGCGCCTCACCGCTCACAAATTCACTTTTCCCATCAACCACCCAAATAAATAAAATAAAACTGAACTAACACAGCAGCTTCTCTATGTTCTAAAACTGCACTAGCAAAAAAAAAAAATACAAAAAACGTGACAGAAACAGTCCTGGAGGTCATACAGTGGAGGAAGCAAAACAAGAGAACAGTTCTATTGGTGGTGGTGGGGGGCAACATGACAAGGAACACCAGAAGAACAGAGGGACTAGTTTACAATAAAATACTTAAATTTTATTTTTCTTCTGTTCTTTTTTAATTATTTTATTATGGTCCATATAAAAATATCACAGCAAGCCATTTTCTAAGCACAATAATACCCTCCAGGGTGGGCAGTATGGGCTATACTCGCCCTTCCAGGGGCTATGGGGCCCTCCGCCTGCGGCGTCGGGCCTCATTACGCCCCTGGGCGGGCGGGTATAGCCCAATACCGCCCACCCTGTTGGATATTATTGCTTGCTTAATTCCACACTTTCGCACTTTAATTGCACTTTAGATAAAAAATGATCATATTATATAGTTATCCCATTGCACTTTATCATTTTGCACAAAACAGCACGTCATTAGTGTCACTTTAAATAAACAAAGCGCACAATCAGAAACCAACTATCAAAAATCTCTAAGGATTTTAGTGATAAAAGGAAAGTCTTCTAAGACTGTGTGTAACCTTAATACTTAAGATGTTTTACAGGGTCCCAGTCTTCAAGTAGCAGAGGTGAAATGATGCAGTAAATCAGGTCCACAAGGATCAGGTGTACACTGGTTGTTGTTTCTGATGTAGTATGCTATGCAGGACAAAATATCTAGTACTGCTTGGCCTCATTGTTGGTCCAATATTCTTCTGCTGCCACTATATCACTGTATGAAGCTGCATTGATGGTCATTTTACCATTTATAATATAATGAATACTGATAACTGTTTTTCTCCTCAGTTTTCTCCAAAGGCTGTACTAAGATCTTCCTTGTGACTTCAGTGCTTCAGTAATTTTGCCAGGGTAGTAAGTTAACCTAGGTTTTTTTTTTTTTTGTAAAGGCTAAGGATGCAGACAGTATTTTACTACAATGGATTCCTGAAACAGACTACAGGCTCTTGGTAGCCCTGTTAGTCCAGTCAATTATATGGAAGGAGAAAATAACAACGAATATTTTGCAGGTCATACCTTTTATTGGACACACAGAACTGTTTTCAGGACTGGCTTTCAACAGTTATACTCTCTTCATCAGGTAAGTCTGACCTGATAAAGAGAGTATAACTGAAAGCAAGACTCAAAAACTACTTTCCCCTACTTGGTTAGTCCAATTTGAAGGTATAACCTGCAACATATTTGTTGTTTTGTTTTGTTTATGTTTCTTTTTTTCACTTTTAAATCAAGAACAAATCAATATAACTGAAGATGTAAAAATACAGAGCCATGCTTCAGTGTCTAAAAAGAGAGGGGGAGAGGGTAAGAAATGTTCCTGCCTATGTAAAGTCCTGAGCAGGACTTCTTGGAAGGTGCCAGCACATAGTTTTAGTGCCTGTCCAGAAAGGCTGGAAAGGTGACTATGACTGCACAATCTGAGGTTCAGAAAGGTCAGAGAACATTGACTTTTTCCTCACACTGTCTTGTAGGCCAGCCTAGCACTTTCCATTCTTCTTGTTTTAAGCCTCACCCCTAAAATTCAGTTCCCCTTCTAAACTAGGCAAAGCAAAATGAGTGACACTTTTAACTAAACAGGTTTCCAAAAAATCTGGAATGCCATTAGCCCCAAGGTAACATGCATTGTTAATGTATTTATTGATGTTCTTTCTTCCTAATTAATAAACACAGACACACACACACACACACACACACACACACACACACACACACACACACACACACAGTCTGACCTTAAGAAAGGGATACTGCATTTGCTAGAGAAGGGATCTGCACAGATGTCATACCATATGGGCCTAAAGGAAATGCTGGCCAATCCGATTTTTACAAATGTAATTTCTTAATGTGTTAATATTTTGAGGAGGGTTGGGGCATGGACATGCTTTAAGCATACAGATTTGTGTTTCAAGAGACTGTAATATGTTATCAAACCTGTGAGGATGATAATGATGATAACTTATAATAGTACAGGAGGATGCTGAAACATACTGTAAGATGTCAGCCCAGAATGTAAATCAAGCCACTATTATTCAGGGCAATATCTTATAAGTTATTAAGGTGTGTGTGTGTGTGTGTGTGTGTGTGAATGCCGCCTAGTAGAGTGGGTACAAGAGCCCCATGAAATTAGTATGTTTTGCATTTAATACTTTGTGCGTGTGTGGGGTGGGGGGGCTCCATGGACTACAGTCCCTTGTATCACTATGTTACTATTAATATTCGCCAATTTAATTTCAAAATAAGTATAAGTCTCCAGTGAAACCTGACTTTATTAGCATCACTGCACACATCAATAGCAGATGATATGGAATTAGCATATATGCTGCACTAAATGTGTTTCTTTGTGGCTGCTTAGGACGCTAATGTTCTTTGGGGCATAAAACGCTACTGGACTAAAAAACAAGAATACCTAGCAATAAAGTGGGGATTTATTGTCCCGGATTCCCGCGATACAGTATCCTTCTTGGGCAGGTACAGAAGATGAAACAAAGAATGTAGATCTCTAACAAATCCAGTATCACCGCCTTTCAGTAACCATACATTGGTTTATCCAGCCAACATATAATGGTAACATGATCATGCAACAATGACGAAAACCATTTTTGCAATTAAAGGACGCTCGTCCTATTTATGGACGTCTAATTGTGTAAGTCGTTGGAATGCAAGTGACATTGTCCAAGGTTACCATTTAGAATTTGCAACCCTCTACACACACAAAAAAAAAAAAAACATCAACACCACCACCTCATTTTATTTTTAAATGTGGCCATTAATGCCTCATTATCTATTTTATTTTTTTCACTGACAACGTAAACTCAAATATTTGACTGGGTCTACCCCCACCATACAAGTGCGAGCTCATGCGAGGGGAAGAGTTGCTGTGCGCACAATGATGGAGGGTCCCATCTTCATGCAAAGACTTATAATAATCCTCTTTTTTACCCTCAATCTGCAGATGTGATGATTATTATTATTTTTTTTTTTTTTTGTATGTAACGAATAATCCTTTGCAGGAAGGGGTGAAAAAAGTGGATCAACATCACAGAAGGAGGACAAGAGACTAAGATTACAGGCTGGGCTGGTAATAAATTGGGATGCTGCACAGCACACCCCCTTCCTCTCCCTCCTCCCTTTTGCAGAGCAGCTTTGGTGTGCTGTCGAAGACCTCCTTACACATGACACTTTGCGCTCTCTCACTGCGGGACTCTCTTGTAAAATGCATTTCTGGTTTACAGCCTTTTACTTTTTAAAAAAAAACAAGGCTGCTTTTCACATGCAACCTATGGTACAGAGAGAGGCTCCGATCTTTTAATTCGCATGCACAGCAGAGCAACTGCGCTTCATATTGTCCCTCCTTCAACACGGGAATACATTTTCAACGAGATCTGTTTTCATAACGCTTCCGTACGTTTCCTTTCTTTGCCACTTTAGAGCGGCATCTCCCTTACCTTGTACAGATTGGTTGTACCTGGTGTTTTTTTTTATTATTATTATTTTTATTTTGCTTTTTGTTGTTTTGTGTTTCATCCTTTTGGAAAGAAGACTGAAAAAGAAGTCACTGGATCCCATGGATGTAGGTGGGCTCTGTGCATAATTTGTAACCATAAAGGACAAATGGAGTTTATTTTCACAGTAAAACACATAATTAAAGTTTATGTTTGTGTGTGCTGCGTCTCTGGCGCTGGTTATATGTTGATGGCACTATAGGTTGTTTTTCTTTTCCTTGTGTCTCTGTTCTACCAGCTAATTCCAGTGACTGAGGGAGTAATGGGAGGGGCTGGGATGTATCTGTGGAAGCTGCATTGTTCATTATAACTGATCAGAAAGGCAAGAACCGGGGGGATGCTGCCCTTAAATTTACAGGTTTTGTGCCATTTTATGACCTCGTTTTTTTCCCTACAGCTCTGACAGTATCTTGGTCGACTAGCCAAAAATGCAGGGGTGGGTGGATGGTTATGAAGGTATGAGCAAAAAAATGGTGCATCATCATCATCACCGTCGCCTTCCTGACTCTTTTGTTCTTATGGCCACTAAAACCTTGGAATACAAAATGGGGGTGCAGGTACCGCGTCCAAAACGGAGAAAGAGAAACAAAATATGACATGGGGGAGGCACTGCTGGTTCTAAGGCACCTCTCTCTCTCTCTCTCTCTCTCTCTCTCTCTGATGTGCTCTATTTTGTGAAACCTGCCGGTATCATTAGACTATAGCAACCTTTAAAGATAAAAGGGCAAACGCTGAATGTAGGTGCACTGTGCACTGAGTGTCTATGGCGAGGCTGATTTTGGTGATCGGGTGGTGGTGTGATGATGATGATGAAGATGATGATGAAGAAGAAGATAGTGTGGGGGGGGGGAGTGCATCGCAGCTCGCCTCTCTCTCTCTCTCTCTCTCGGTTTCTCTCTCACTCCCTCTATCTCCTGCTGCATTTTCCATGAGCTATCTAGGTCATTAGCATTTTAGCGTATGCAAGACTTGACAAAGCTGATGAGAAGCCAGATGGGCCTGCCTCTCTCTCTCTCTCTCTCTCTTTCTCTCTCTCTCCCTCTCCCTCTCTCTCTCTTTCTTGCATCACTTGGGACCTCCCGAGCCGAGAAGGACTGACTGCAGTCAGCAAGCTGGGGCGCAGTTTGCACATTACGATATTATCAGCAGTACCACCATCCAGGGCCCTTCACTGCTGCAGCACCACCCAGGTCCGAAGGAGGCTCGTCTGGAGGCTGCAGGTTCCAGGATGGGTAATGTAGTCGAGGCGTGAGGATGCCTACTTATGGGGTGGGGGTCCTCCATTGCTTCCATCCCCGGAGGTGAGGGATATTTTAACAGAACTGCAGCGTCATTGCAAAATTTCGTTTATCCCGCTTGCTCTTGCCTTTGATTGTATGTGATGTATTTTGCTGCTATTTGAAATTTGGGGATACATGGGTGTGCTCTGTGGGGCGAGATCGCTGCGCAGAAGAAGAAGAAGACTTCAAGATACCGAACCTCCAGGGAAAAGAAGACGAGTGCACACACACCGATGCACACCTGCCCTGCCTTGACGCAAGAATCTCTCAATCGGATTCTGTGACGGGAGTTTTTGTGTGTTTTGTCTCCTCTTCCCTAAATATCCAGGCCTGTCTCTCTCCGTGTTCACAGCGGACCTTGATTTAAATGTCCATACAATTAAGGCACGCGGTGAATGCCAAGAGAGGGGCTTCATGGCATCCTTTTGGGGGGCCTTTCTTGTTTTCTCATCGGCAGAATGTTGTGTTATTATATTTATTGAAGAACCCGGGGGTGGGGGGCAGCTGCGCTGCCAGCTCGGAGCCCACTCATTACGTCATCATTCACTTTTGCTGCAGTAGTAACATGAAAAGAAGGCATCGGCACCATTTCGGCTTTCTTCCCCATCACATCCTTAAAATATGTGTGTGTGGGGGGTTCTGTTTCCATGGAGTGGGTAGTATTCCTAGCAGGTCGGTTGACATGTAGAGGTTCTTGTATCCAGGGCAATTTTGAATGGGATGCAGTCCCTAATGTATGTCGTGTGTGTGTGTGTGTGTGTGTTGTGGGGGTATAGGAATTACTTAAAAACAGTGGAGAGGATATCTATAAATCAATGTGGTGTGTAAATGCATGCAAAGGTGTCTTAGCTATAGGGTCACACAATGAGGCGCTATTTGTTTACCTTTTCATTTAAAACAAAGTCAGCTCATTTTGAAGTTGGGTGCAGTTAGCCCCACCACCACCAGCTAGAAACAGCTGCTAGTTACTCATTGTTTGATGGGGTATATATATGCATCGCATCCATTGCCCTTTATATGGTAATGAATATGATGGTACCCCCACCCCCTCCCTTCCGGACAGCTGCAGCATCCTGCCTCAAAGAAAACCAATTAAGTCAATTCTGCAGAAGTGACCCAACTGCCTAATTATCTGTCTGACCGGTGAAGGTGAACAAAACGGACACGGACACACACACACACACACACACACACACACACACACATCAAGAAAAACATGCGCTAAAGAACAGATGTATTTTATGAGACGGTCTATAGTGATACACAGAGGATAGGAGGTGCAGGTTTGCATCTTACAGAAAAGAAAAGCTATGCTACCTCTGCAGTACACACACACACACACACACACACACACACACACACACACACACACACACACACACACACACACACACAAATGCTGAGTTAGCTGTCTTTAATATATTTTTCCAGGACAGCTGCTGCTATCTGTGAGCAAACCTCAAGAGGTCCAAGGCAAAATTATTTCAAATTCTAGTGATGGGGAGTCACTGGAAATACATGATTTTCTTATTTCTGCTGTTACAGTACTGAGATTCTAGAAACTGCCTGGGCTTCCTTTTATTGGTGCCTGTGCCTGCTATGCAGTTTTTGCCACTGAATCAAGACAATCCATTTTTGCTGCATTGGGCTGGGCCAGATATGCTGTTTATTGGATATGGTTTAGAAGTTGTCCTCACTGGCTGAAATTAAGCACATCCTTATAACATAGAAAATGCTGGGATAGTGCGGTTGTGATTAACTGACACAGTACCACTGCCTATCTATTGCTCAGATGTCAGGTTACAGATGCATTATACAAGAAATTTTAGGCCCAGTCCTCCTATTCAGATCCCTTTATGCACACATGCGTATCTATTTATCTCTACAGAAAGACTGATGATATTATCATCATCATCATCATAAATTATATTTATTGGGAAATCAAGGCATGTTGTTACAAACCATTGACCCAAATCTAATTTCAGTGGTGTGCTTTATGATATTTAGGAAATATTTGCAAAGGTAAAATAATACATATATAACATAGTAGAATAATATTAATCCACTACAATTCAAATTCCATTTCCATCATTACATCATGTCAACACTGTTAGTAAATGACATTCAGCATACTTACTAAGCACTTCTATGTCCATATTTATCAGGTGATGTAACTTGAGCAAGAATCACATTCTACCTTAAATTGGCTTGGGTACCATTTTTACATAGACGTTTTTGGCAATATAGGACAAGGGCAGGATCTCCAGTGGGACAGTAGGGAATTCCATCTATACTATGTGCACTGACAGGAAAATTATTTTGGCCCTATCTACTTTTGATTCTGTGGAGCTCAAATTCAAAGCATCTGGCAGCCCTAGGGCCAGACCGTACTGTCCAGTGATGCAGAAGTTCAGTAATATATGCTGGAACTTTGCTGATACGTTTGTATGTGAACTCTATTATGTGGGCCTTATACCTAGTCTCCAGAGTGACCCATCCCAGCCTATTCAAGAGACCATAGTGGTGGGTTTCCCTCGAGGCATTTACCAGATAGGAGGTGATGATGTCTGCATATGTTGATTTTAATAAGAGGACAGGGTCCAATGTTTGTTGCCTCTTTTTGTGCCTGTGACACATAAATGCATGTGGGATATACAGATAGATAGGCAGGCAGACAGACAGACAGACAAACAAACCACACTTGGTGTAAGTGGTGGTATAGAAAATGTATTATAAAATTGTTCAAGATAATCACCACTGCCACTGCTCTCTCATTAGATGAGCCAGGTCCCCTGACATGCCTATGTGAACATATATATATATATATATATAGTTGCATTTTCTAAGCCAAAATGTTTAATACTAGGCAATTTTATAAGTGAATAGCACACTCCAAGGTGTTGCAGGCATTAGAACATATAAGCACAACTATGGTGTGGGCACTCCTGACTCCTCAAGGGTTTTAACTTTCAAGAAGATTATACAAACAAAGATGGGTGAGCTGGCACCCTCCAGCAGAATGCAGAGATGCACCCTAAAACTCAGTGATGATAAATTTGGGGTAATGTTTATATATTTATTTTGTTAGTTTTTGTATACCAGGAATGGTACACTAGACAAATAAATGCCTATTTTCAGGTATAACCCGAGAGGGTACAACAGGGTGTAATCTGTACTTTCCCAGGTCATTTTTATTTTTTTATTTTATTTATCAAGTCTAGGATTACAAATACCTTTGAGCCTTGGCTCTTTTACAAAGGTTCCACATCAGAGAAATACAAATTATGGGGAGCATCAAGACAGACATTACAACAACGTGGACATTGCAAACAGAGTACAGATTAATACAATTCAAGGGTAGCATTGTAACAAGGCAGCCAGCGGCATTTGTCATAAAAAACAGACAACAGATAAGAAGTGCCAGAGTCATAGGGAGAGGGAAGGGGGGGGGAGGAATGTAGGAAGGGTGGGGAGAGGGTGAAAAGTGCAGCATTGGGTATACCAAGATGTGAGGGTAGAATCTAGTGGGGGAGGGGACCACTAGAGCAGGAAGAGAAGTGGAGAAACAAGGTTAAGTTGGGCAGTCACAGGAGCTGTTGGTAGTGAGATAGTCCCGGAGCCTAGTTTTAAACATACCAATTGTTGGGGCAGAGGAGATGGTGGGGCTGAGGCCATTGAACCAGAGTGGTGCTCAATAAGCAAAAGAGCATTGTCCCTGTGAAGTGTGACAGTGAGGGAATTTCAGTAGCTGTAGCTTGGATCTCCTAAGGCACCATTTGTTAATTCGGTGTTGTAACAGAGTTGAGACCCCAGAAGGTACAAGGCCAAGGTAGATTTTTTTGCCATGGAGCAGGTGAGAAACTTTATGTGGTTTGATAGTTGGAGCCAGCTGGTCTGAGTGTACAGGTCACATGTGTGGGTGAGACGGTGAGCACCAGTGATGAGCCGACATGCCTTATTTAAGCCTGAATGCCTGAAAATAGGCAGGTCTTTGCCTAGTACACTTACCCAGTTACCAAAAGCAAATAAATAAAATAAAAATATCATACAAGAATACATAATACAGGTAGTAGTCAGTGATAGCTAACAATGATAAATAATGTAATTAAGTAATGGGCATAGACTAAAATACAGAGATACATACAACCAAATAGAGCAAAACAGATTATACAAATCATGCAGAGGTATTACACGTGGCAAGTAGAAACCTAGGGTCAGGATTCCAGGTTGGGGAACCATAACAAGGAGCAAGCTGGGGAGGGGCAACTCCCAGTGGTAGTGAACCTGCAGAACAGCCTACCCGCAGAGTCAGTGAACAGGATGATAGTACAGCCATCAAGGAAAGCCTAGACAAATTTCTGAATACCAAGGGAATACCAAGGTATTCCAGGTAGTAGGTTGGCTTGGGAAATTGCTATAAATTAGCAGATGTAGGGGAAGGGGAAGACATTATGGTCCTAGAGTCCATTGTGACCTTAAATTACTGTGCTATGTTACCATTTGTGCTGAGGAGTACTCAGCCTACAGTCCCATGCCTCAGCCCTCAATAGAGGGGAGCCTATATTTCCTAGTGAACACACATGCCCTGTCATGTGGTATTACCCACTTCTACTGATGCGAGTATGTAGATAACATACTAGCACCAGTTTCTTAATATGTTATCCACATACTAACACCTGCAGAAGTGAGTAATAATATGTGGATAGTATATGGATGACATCTGTTTTTACCGTCCTAACATATAGAATAGTGTATGACCATACACAACAAGGCTGTATTTCTATCGAGGGGATGTGATGATGTCATACAGACCTTGAGAGCGTAGCTCGAGGGTCTGTATGATGTTATCACATCCCTGAGATAGAAACATGTCCTTAGTTGTGTAAGGTCACCCATACACTATTTTGTATAGTATATGGTTAAAAAACAGAAGGGGGAAGTGTTTTAGTGTGAGAGAGGAAGAGATAGTATCCTGAGCCTCTTACCATCGGTAGTTGGTGCTGGCAGTTGCTCATCTCCCTTTGCTCTGTTTAAAACCACCGCTCCAAGTCTCCGTCGGTCTCAAGTCTGAATAACAGCCACATATTGTTTTGTTTTTTAAATAAGAAAGGATAATGTGTTTAGTAGAGGTGAGATGACTATGTGCCCGTGTGTCAGCTGCCACAGACAACCACTCATTAAGCGGCACTGCCATTTTTTCTTAAATTTTTTTTTCAAAGCCCCAGATTTAACCAATTTGGTGGTGTGTCAAGACTGAAAAGTTCTTGTAGTATCAGTTTGACATCAGAATGATACTACAACTTTCCTTGACCTTTGAACTAACAAGTTTTTGAAAGCCACTGATTTCCATACACAATAAGCCCTAACCATATACTATAATGTTATTTCCAGTTCCTATGTCATACTGTCTTACATTAACCAATGGGAAAGCAGCTTTCACAGTACTTGGTGGCACTGCAATGGCAGAGTGCTGCACTGAAAAAGCAACTGAATTCAAAAAGAAATACTTTTATTTCCATGTAGTGAGTGGATTTAAATGCATACTTCATAAAATACTGTAGCATAAATTGTGTACATAATGGACTACAGTAGGTTAACCATACAGCAGTTATTCCCTCTGAGATCTTCATAGCACACTCACGGGTTGGAAAAATACAGCAATCCAATTAGCTGAGAACATTCACATGGTGTCCAGTAACTTCAGTACAACCAGACAGAGCTTGCAACTGAATAGTCATTAGTGTAATTTTTTTTTCCCGTACAGACTTTTTTGCCCCATAACACTAAGATGTCTTTTTCCCCATCAGGCCTGGTGACCCCCAGCCCCAAACCACTGGCTGCTATTGTCTCATAGTGAAATGCCCAAGACTACCAGCAATGGCTTTGATATCTGCTGGATTTTTCTCCATGGTTTTTGTCCCAATCATCCCACTGCCCACTCTCCCTATGGTGCTGCATCAGAATCATGCTGGCCTCATGGAGCACACAGCTTCCCCTGTGGAGGAAGGTAAACTTCCATGACCCACCCTAGGAATCACTGTGGTCACAGAAACACTGCACCATCTGACCCAGTTAGAAAAGTGCTGCTGCTGGTAGTACCCCCAGCCATGGCCACCCAATCATGGATGATCCAAGCTTTCTTTTGAATGCAGATCACCTGCACTGGAGTGCAACATGCTACCAAAGAGCCATCAAGTGGCCCCAAATTTATTTATTTATTTAAATTTGTTTAGTACTATTTTTTAAGTGCAGTGACACACTCCATGGGGACATGCAGAAATATACAGATTTCTGGTTTGAAGGAATGGGGTACAGCTGCGAGTTTCACAACACCTCAAGGATTCTATAAATTTTTGTATTGCCAGAAACCTCATTGGGTGTTACTGCTTATAATACGCATTTCAAAGAGTGAGTGAGGGGCAAGACCATGTGGTGAAGCAACAAGTGAGTTATGAAAGTACTGCCTTCTGATAAGTTATAATACATTGCATATTTTCGATCAGACCATTGTATATTCTATTAATACAACATCAAGATAAAAGTTATAACTTTTCAATTAGTTATTTATGTGAAGATTTAACTGTTGTCTTTGAGTTTACTAAACAAATTAAAAAGCCCAGCACCAGAGTATAGTGCTTAAAAAGGAATACTCACAACACTGTTGTTTCGGTAAAAATTCCTTTATTGTGCTATGAGGACCGTCATCCCATAGTCCACCAGTGTTTCACACAATACCTTAGTGCTTTTACAAGGTAACAAGACACCTTGAAAAAGCACAAAAGTATTGTGTGAAACATCGGAGGACTATTGGATGAAGGTCCTCATAGTGCAATAAAGGAATTTTTACTGAAGCAACAGTGTTGTGAGTACAGTACTTCCTTTTTGAGCAGTATACTCTGGGAGCTGGGCTTTTTGTCTTCTTCAGTAATTCCACACATGGGCCCCTATGCACAAATGTGTGGGTTGCCTATGCGGAGACACGGAGGCAACCCTAAGTCAGAATGCCACGTAGCGGGGTCCAGTGGACCCTAAGCAGCATTCATAGAATGTGCATGAGCCACTTGATCACTGGATCCCCCCACCAGACATGTGGCTATGTACATGGGTGGTCTGGGGGTGTCAGGGTGTACCCACACTCCATGCCATTCAGAACAAGTCCAGAGAAGGGCTACGAAGATGGTCTCTGGACTGTCAAACAAAACCTACTCCAAGAGGTTACAGGCAACCGGCCTCCAAACACTCCAGACTAGAAGATGAAGGGGAGGTGTCTTGTTCTCTTCAAAGTCTTGCAATCCCCTGAGTTATCTAGACAGTGTGGGCTCTCCAGCTCTAACAAGAAAAGAAATCTTAGATCACACGATAAACAAATTACATTAAAATGGGCAAATACAATTCCTTCCAGTATGGTACCAGGCTTACATGTCGAATATCATAACGTGCTGGCATTCTGTATGTCAGGGTCTCATGGCTTCGTTCCATAGCAAGCCATATGGTGGCATTCATTTCTATAATCTGCAAGAGGTCCTGCCCATCGTTTACATATCCCAGGACCCATGCCTGCCCAGAATCCCCTGTTCGTATGGAGCAGGGGATCCACTATAAGACCCATGACAGGCATCCGATTGGATGCTCACCTGTGTCCCGTAATCCATCCCTTCACAGCTGCATGCTGGGGGGCAGGCTTGCAGCCAAGTGGCCAGTGATAGTGAATGCTGATTGGTATGTGCCTCTCCCTGCGTGCAGAGCTGCACACACCGGGTATTCACTTCTCACACATACCTGGCCCATGTTCATGCATAGAGTCCATGGCTCATGCCCAAGGCACATGTATTCACTTGGAGCTGTTCTTTTTGGTTTTTCTTTTTCTTGAGTTTAGCTGCTGATTTCTGTGCAGAACTAGCTTATCATAATGCCATTAGCATGTGAAAACTTCTGTCTGATTGGTTAAGCAGTCTGTTAAGATGTACCCTACATTCAAGATATCAGATGTGACTTACTCAATCCTAAAAGTAACATGTTATCTATCAGTCTATCTGTGGATGGATGGATAGATAGATAGATAGATAGATAGATAGATAGATAGATAGATGGATGAACATCACAGTCCATGCAAGTATCTCACCATAATTACACTGGGTGAGATTTCCTACCCAATCAAAACAAATCTATTTTAAATATATGCACTTCCTTTGTGCAGTTGAAGGCATGAGGTGCAACACAGCCAAGGTGAGTGATTACTGACTTATAGTCATATCCACTTGTATCATCTTATTACATATTGCTCTCTGACTGGACAAACCAGGTCGCCTGCCACGCTTATACGTACTTGCGAATGCAAAGTGGTGCACTTTCTAGCCATGTTATTTTATGGGTACTACTGTATAATACACAACAAGATACTGTTTTGGGGGAGATATAAGCATTCCACTGTGTGCAATGGAGCAACCAGACTTTTGGCCTTTTTCCTCAGCACAAGGAGGTGCCTTGTGTGTTAATATCTGTGTATTTCTATATCTGTATAAAATGGGTAGGGAAGGTGCTGCATCCTGATTGGTCAAGAGCCACCCCAGACATGCATTAACAGATCAGCAACCCTTAGCATGGAACTTTACTGGCAACCAGCATACAGCACATGGTACATATACATGCCTGCCAGCAACTTTTGAATTTTAACAGCCATGTTAGTGCCATAAAGACACAGCACACCCAATATTTGCCATAACATACAAAACAAAAAGTTTTGCTCTTTAGAATCCCTCCCCACCTCCACACTACAACTAACAAACAGAAATGTAATGTGTGTAAAAATATAAAAATCCATTATCTGACCTCAGGTTTCATTTCCGTTTGTGAAAGTTTTTGTTGGCCTTTAATCCTCAGCTCCCACGATGATTGCCTCTCAGTGCAGGTATGCACCATGCTCCCTTCCCTCTGCAGGCCACCCCACTTTCTTGCTCTCTGCTCATCCCCCCCCCGGACAGCACTGCATATACTTCCTCCAAAACTGGGAGTAGAATTATTTAAAATAAAAAAACATTTTGGATACTCACTCATGCTGATACAGTTACCCACTAAAAAACTAATTTTATAAAGCCACTCATACACTCTGTCTGACTGACAGGTTTGCTAAAAGCCAGTAATCACGCCCACTGATATGCTGTCATCACATTCTCTTATATGCTTGCTCACTCTCTAAACCCATCCTCATAAAAGCCTGCCATCAGAAAACACAGGGGGTGCTGCGAAGGGGACAGTAGCAGGAGAGGCCTGTACAGTCACAGTGTGAGTGGGGGAGGGAGTGGAAGAGGTGTAATGTACACAGTATAATATACAGAACACAATATGGGTACCCTCTAGTGGCACCTAGGTGGTACTACACAAAGAATACATTACTTTCAATGTAAAAACCAAACTACGTTACATTAAAAACCAACAAAGATGCAGTTTTAAATTCTCTTTGCATCTTTTTTGTTTCTTCTTTTTTTATCTTAAAAAAACATAATTTTGTTGAATCTATTTTATAAGAGCAATAAGACACTCTGGGGGATGTGGGTTTTCTGATTAATGCTCTTTCCAGGTTCTGAAAGCACTCGGCATAAGCGCCTTTTGCCTCACTATGCACCTTGGGTGTGCATTTATCAGACGAAAACCCACACCCCATCATGTCATATTGCTTACATACATATATAGTCAGTCACATGACATTATTGAAGGTTTCTGAACTATTGATCATTTTCAAACCAAGGCTGGTCAGTAGTTCACTAGACTGAGCAACAGTCTTTTGAACTATTGCAGTCAACCTCTGGTGTCAGCATGGCTCAGTTGGTAGCACATCCACCTCTGGACCAGAAGGTTATGGGTTCTTGTCTCACACTGGGATTGGACTTGTACCTAAAATGCTGGCACCCGAGTGCAGTATTGGGGGGTGCTGTACTGTTGGGGTGTGCCATCCTTTGGATGAGACATTAAACCAAGGTCCCTTCTACCCATCCTGGTGTTGTCCTGGTGAGTGTCCGGGTGGAAGTAAAAGAACCTAGGGCATTCTTTGCAAAGAGTAGGGGACATTCCCAGTGTCCTAGCCAACATTCCCCTTCCCATAAAACCAGTTCATGCAATTGTCCAGGCTGTGTGTGGGTGCTGAGGTGCAATGTGGCCGCCACTACACATTCATTCACTTCACTACCAGTCTAGCATTGCTTGCAAAGCACTTTGGGATACATTGTGTTTGGAAAGCACTATATAAATGCAGATTCCTCTTCTTCAATCATCCCGCACCATGCCCTCCCCTTGTTCAGGTGTTCCTTAGAACTGCACTGAGACGGCATCAGTTTCCTGTGCACCCTGCTTCTGTTTTTGTTTTTTTTAATACTGTTAAAAATATGGAAAATTCCCTGGTGCTGGTGGTTGCCCCTCCTCCTGCTGTACACTTTCCCTGGCAGGAAGCTAAACAGTAGGTGGCACCAACAAAAACTTCAGAGACTAAAAGGCATTTTAAGTTTTTTTCATCATTTTGTGCAAAGTACAAACAGGCAGTGCAAAAAAGGCATAATTCAAGAATACCCCAGTGCTTCAGCCACCTGTGTGGTGTTTTTCAGGGAGAGCACTTTCCAAAGTAGTGTAGTTGCCCTCCCAAATAGAGTGATTCAAAATATCTTTCCCACTCTCCCCACCTATCCACAGCCATACCCTTCACAATGAGTGCATACTCACCTCAAAAATAAATTTCCCTGTTTGTTTTAGTTTGTTTCCCCATGGCACGGTCCCTGTGGAGCAGGGGAGCATGTAGGGACTCAACGGATCACTGTCCTACTATATCTTCAGTAATGACAGGCTTTTTTTATTCTGTTCACAGGGTGTGAGTAAGCCACCCAAGCTGATGTTGCTCAGAAGAGGCTGAAAGAAGAGTGTTTCAGATGGTTAGTTCAGTGGCTGGTGGGCAGCTCGAATATTACTTCAAAGCATGCAAGCTCACAAGGGAAGGGGGGACATACAGACCACATTATACTATTACACTCTTTAAAAATGTGTTACTTTGTTCCTCCTCTTGCCTGCTCTTGCTTACTTATGCCATGTCAGTAGTCAGCTGAAGGGATCTGACAGGGGAGGGTTGGCATATAGACAAACAATACACTTCAGTGCTTTTACAGTACAAATAAGAAAAGGGAGTGAGTACTGGACCACCTTCAGAGTGTTTCCCGATTCTGCTGCTGCACTCCACTGACCAATATGTAAATAAAAACATAAAACAGCTAATTAATATCAGCCACACTGTGAGCACCCGAACCTCTTGGGAGGAGAGACATAGAGGGCGCTCCGCCTCCATGGCTGCTGTTCCCTGGCCACATTTGGTCAGCTCATGGAGGGGTAGCAACCCAGAAACAGCAGCTCATCAGAAACCAAGAACTTTATGACAAACCTGTAAAGAACAGAATGCAAAAGAACACATAAAGACAGATAAGTTAATACTCTAAATCATGTTTAATGTGTGTTATGTGTTGTGTGTGGAAATGTGTACAAATGTTAGTTGATGATTAGGACAGCATGTGGGGGTAGCAGGGAGGTTAGTTATGGGAGGGCAACATAACCCTCAGAAGGTTTTATACAACAGGTATTGATGGGAGTTGTTTCAGGTTATAGTGGGAAAACATGACCCCTCGGGATGAACTGTTGCCTTTCAGTAGTCAAACTTCTGTCAGCCTTTGGCTTTGGGCAATATAGTAATTAATTGTCAGGCAACAGTTCATACCTTTGGGTCAATATTTTCCCATTATAGCCCTTGACCATGATATAATTTAGACTGGTTCTGCTTTAAGCAAAATATATGGTGCCAAATGGCCTCTCACATTCTGCAGTGGCTGAAAACAGAATACACAGACATGTGTTTCTTCCTACACAGGACTCAACAGTGTGCCTCATCTGTAACAGCCCAGAGAAAGGATGACCCAGTCATATTTTGGTCTTAATGGTTTGGGTCATGTTGAAGGCTAAAATAGGAAAGTAATCTAAAATGCAAAGAACCTCGGCACAGAAGCACTGAGGTAAGGGAAATGGCAATAAAGTCAGGTTTCATAGAATGTAAGATCACAGATATTCCATAATGTGAAGCATTGTAGGAAGTACATGCAAATCCCTATGAAAAAAAGTTAGACTGGTTCTGCTTTAAACAAGATTATAAAATGGCATGGTAGAATCCAGTCATCTGATTGGCTTTTATTTATGTGTAAAATATGATTTACACATGGTTAAAAAAAGGATTGCTCAGCAGTGAAGAGTCTGGAGCCCAGATCAATGGGCATTTGGAACACAGGCATTTCAGTTAGCCCCCTATAGCCAGAACTGATCTTCCTCCACAATCATGACCACTACCTTTACACCGTAAAAAAAACTTCAGCTGGGACCTACAAATAAAACTACCTTAAATAAAAAATAAAACAAATTATTAATGTTGTTTTCCTGATTATCACACTCTCCTTACATACATAAACAGATTAGAAACATTAAGTATTGTTTATAGTTTTCACTACAACTGTTTCTTTGCTGACAGTGAAAAATCCCCCTTCTATCTTTACCTGCTCATCAGAGAACTCTCTTCTTCTTGCCCTGACAGTGAGATAATTGAGTCTCCGGCTGTAACAAAAGCCTTTATTGTCTGTGTGTACAGTATGTTAGGAGAGAAACATTCTGCCATTGGAACTGAGCAGAATTTTGAATCCATGTATTCCATGGTAGAGATTCCATGATAAACATTCCATATCTTGAATGTGGAGGAAAACAGAGAAAATAAAACAGGAAGAAGAAAGTAGGCAATAATACAATGACATCATCAATGACATCACTTGCAGTGGGCGCGGAAGGACTATTTTATTACAAATGCACACAAGTAAATTTATTGTTTCTACATATAAACATGCTTTTCCCAACAGTAAAAAGTAACAAAAAAAGGTGCCAATTTTATAAGTGCAATAAGGCGCTCAGAGATGTGTGTAAAATATATTTTACAGCAAGTCCAGCGACTGAAGTCACTCGGCCTTCAGTCTTGTGCCTTACTATGCCCTGGCCGTGCTGTAGAATATGTTTTATACACACCTCTTCATGCCTTATTTCTTACGTGTATGTGCCAAATGGCCTCTCACACATTGCATCAGCAAAGGCTGAATACAGAAAACACAGACACATGTTTCTTCCTATACAAGAGCCATCAGTGTGCCTCACCTGTAACGGCCCAGGAAAAGGATGAATCAGTCATATTTTAGTCTTACTGGTTTGGGTCATGGTTAAGCCCAAACTAGGAAAGTAATCTAAAAGACAAAGAACCTCAGCACAAAAGCATTGAGATAAGGGTTACTGTGAAAGGGAAATGGCAGTAAAGCCACGTTTCAAAGAAATGTAAAATCACACCCCCCCCCCCAGTGATGCAGAAGATTCTGCCAACACTGGGGTGCCCAATCCACCATGTCAGTACACCAGAAAGTAAGAAAACTGGCCTTTGTACATCTTTTTTTTTTACCTGAAAAGAAGAAAATGGTACCATGTTAATCTCTGATCCCCCAACTCCCCCACCTTTTCCACCCCAACGCCCCCACTCAGCATCCACCACCCCACAATCCCCTCACTCCCCCACTCACCTACAGAGGGTCCCTCAGAGTAGATACACTCTCACTGAAAAAGACGTCCTCCTCCTTGAAGCACAACTATGAACTAAGTAAACAAGGTGAGTGCCGTCAATGTATTTTCAATGCAGTTTGAACTTTTACTTATAACTTTGTCATTTTTAAATATTTTTGCACACATTTTTAACATGGCCTTTTCAATATCCAACCTCGTAAACAATTGCTCTGCAAAATCACCATTTGGGCAAGATTTCAAAAATTTCACCTATCAGGTTCATGAGGTGGGACTATAAAAGGATTATCTTGAAAATGTGGTGAGAAATATGGTAAAATGATCAAGTTATGAGTGAACATTAAAATATTTCAATGTTCGCTCAAAACATCACTACTTTTCAATATTTTAACTCAGAATTTTCAACATGGCCTTCTTTGACACCACCTCATGAACAAGGGAGGCAACATTTTTCAAATCCAGCCCAAAAGGTGAATTTACAGTTGTGCCGTGAAATTAAACCTTTCAGCCTGGATTTGAAAAATTTTACTTACCAGATTCATGAGATGGGGTTATAAAAAGACTATGTTAAAAATTTAGAATCAGAATATTTATAAACAAAAATTTTATGAAGGAACATTCAATGTTTTCGATGTTCACTCATATCTTTGCTGTTTTTCAATATTTTGACCCCAAATTTTCAACATAAACTTGTTTTGACACCACCTGATAACTGTGATTGGAGTTGTTTTTAAAATCCTGCCAAAAATGTGTTTTCACAGTTGTGGTGTTAATGATGCTTTGGGCTGTATTTTATAACTGGCACCTGTCGTGGTCACAAGAAGAGATCATAGAAAGTCTATGCTGAAATTTTCAGGTTAAAATGTGAAAGAAAAAGTTATGAAGAAACATGTGCAGGGCCTGCGATTGGCCCAGTGGGTAGTTCATTACAATCCTGTACCAGTGAACTAAGTTTGAGGGCAAGAGCAGTGAACCAGCTGGATAGATCAAAGCTGGGAGGATGGCGATGCGGTGAGGCACCACTCCCAGCCTAGGGATGGATGGTGCAGTGCTGTGCTGCACAGGTGCAAGAAACCAGCCTCTGCATCCCTAGCTGCATGGAAGCACAGGGCCCAGAGGGCCCTGCACTTTTGCAGCATCACGATTCTTTGCATCCATAGGCAGATGGACCCTTCCCTTGTTGCAGGACTAAGAGGGCCCTGCATGTCTGCATCTGTTTCATGCAGGCCCTGAATGACCATACAGTTCCATTGTCACAAAAAAAAGGGAAATTAATTACAAAAAACTATGTTAATGCAGACATTAGGGTTGAAGAACACAAAACACACAAAGTAGGGAAATGAAAAAAATATTAGTGTTTTGGTTCTCCAGAGTCTTGATGAATCAGTGTTGAGATCTTCATAGGAGTTGTCAATCCTAATGCAGAAACCCTTCTCCCAGTCCATATCCTCCTGTTGAAAACACAAGGTACAGCTCCAAACCAGTGCTTCATAATTATATACTCTTTGGATGTAGAGAAGTATGATTTGCCACATGGTAGAACAAAATCAGTTATTGTGTGCCGTGGCTTGGGTCATGCCCTTGTGCACCTACCCGGTGAACAAATAAATAAATATGTGAATATGTAGCCCTGGCAGGTGACCTGGTTAGTCCAGCTAAACAGCAGTATTTATAGTGGCCATCTTGACCCGTTTTATAAATATACTTACACAACAACAGTGGTGACAAAGTACCATGGTAAATATGTCACTCCATGTAACCCCCAAATACATGTTTATCTAGAGGTTAAATATGTTGCAATTATTAAGCTTAAAGAGCAACTCTGCACTTCAGTTTGTACTTTAATAAATATTATAAAATGGGCTTTTCAAATCCAAGCCTCTGATTGGCTAGTACATCATCTGAGCTGTGTCCCTATCAGATGATATACTAGCCAACCGGGACTACTGCCCAACAAGATGCCCCATGACAATAATGAATCAGTGAGCTCTGCCAAGCATAAACAGAAATACGGACTGCCAGAGCTCACTGAAGCAGCAGCGCCGTGGGAAGCTGTCTTTTCTCACACTGCCGTCTGCACCAGCAAGAAAACCATAATTGGTGGACCCGTGACAGCTAAAAAAAAAACACCTATATGAGCTGCTCACTTTCTACCCTCTTTCTGTAATTTTTTTCTTTCACTGTCCCAGGTAACAGTCTCACTCCCAGCACTTGAGCAGCGCGAAACTGTCATAATCTCACTCACATTGCAGGAAGCTCCAGTTCCACAAATATTCTCAACATTTTGTTTTTACTTACTAGCCATCAGTTTTCACATACCTCACGTTGGCAGTCACTCCCACTGCTCCAGATTATATTCAGTCTCCAGACTCCATACCCCGTCCCCACAGAGTGTACTCGGTATTCAGTGTCCGGACTCCATACAATGCCTGCCCGGTACATGCGTGTCTTCCATCTCTGGACCTGATTCGCGATTCTCCCTATTTCCTCTTCCCATTTCCAACACCACATGTACCAATCCCCAAGATGCTCTCCCAAACTACTTTCACACATTACTGTGTAAAAACATTTCATTTATGTTCCTCAGTGGCAGGTTACAGAAAACGCAAAACCCGAACCAGTGTCTAGGCATCCGTTGCGGACACGCCGCTTCTCCGACATGCCAGCACTTTACAAAGAAACTCATATGTATGCAATGTTGTAAATCAGATAAACATAAAAGAAGATTAAAATGCTTTCTGTTCGGGGGGGGGGGGCGGAGAATCATAAAAAACATTGCATCAACTTCAATACCAGAAATGGGACATCCTCACTACTGCTGCCTGTGAAATTTGGTAGGCAAACTTAAATATATATATAAAAAAAAAATCTGCTGTTGATTCTTTCTCTGGCTGCTTGAGAAGTGAAAATACAGACACATCACAACACCCAGTAATGACTTTTAATTAAACTGAAACAGCTCCAGTCTTCCACTGAAACAGCTCCACTCTTCCATTCCAACACACCAGCAAGGACTATTTTTTTTATTTTTTACTGATCTTATCATATATTTTTTTACTCTTTTTAGCTATACCTTTTATGTTCATCTTTTAACTAACTTCTGTACTGCAGGGCCCATTTTATAAGCGCAATAACACACTCCGAGGTGTGGTTTATCGCCTGATAAGAGCACGCCCAGTGGCATAAGGCACTCAGCGCAAGCGCCTCGTGCCTTAGTACACCCCTGGGCGTGCTGTTATCAGGCGATAAACCACACCTCGTCGTGTGTTATTGCTTACAGATGTTACAACTATTACATTTTACTAGAGAATACATTTTTCATTTTCAATGTTCATTTTCAAGGTTTACAGCACATCTTGGTAGTCTATCTAGAAAGTCTGTATAAAAAAAACATTTGCCTTTCTCCTGTTAACCTCATAATATCTTTGTTTATGACATCATAGTGCTCACCATGGCAACAGAATGTGATATCACAAAACAGCTATCAGCTATTTTGCGGTTAGTAGTAGAGAGTCAGATGCATTTTTAAAGACACAGTGAAATAAGTGCTGCATTACCTACAATGTTTAGTAGACCAATAGCAAGGGGAAGTAAAAAAAAAATAGAAAACAAGAAAGTTAAAACATAATTGGTGTAAATCTGGTATTTTTAAGCTTTTTATTATAGTAAAGAGTTGCTCTTTAACCTAGGCATAAGGATAAAATCAGAGAACAGGTTTCATAATTCTGATGACACCCTGAAGTCAGCTGCTGTACTCAAGGATAAATATATAACTACTGAATTAAAAGTAATAACTTCTAAGCTAGTATTTTATAAATCAAGTATGTTATCACAACTTCATCATTTATGTTGATGAATCTTCATTTATGTTGATGAATCTTATCCCTGCATGTGATATAGATTGGATATAAATTGGTCTGACTCAAAATATTACCTTTTATATGCACTTGTGATGGACTGCATGTTAATAACTGACTCTTGACGTCACCACTCATGAGTTACGGTCTTACCACATCTGGATATACTGTAAACTGCATATTCTGAGTTAGGCCGTTGCATTAGACAGACACATGGTTAGGACTTTTTCCTCATCGGAAAATTATGTTTTCCTTCCCATAATGCATACTAATTAAATCTGTAATTTATACTAATTAATTAATTGTGACATCATCAATACACTAATCAGTCAATTATGACACCAACTGACAACCTTTTTTAAATTTCTTACCTCAACCTCAAAAGCAGACTGAATACAAAGCTGTTCCATGTGGCCTTTGAGATAAATGGCTCTTGCACAGCACAAACTTTCAAAATACCCTGCTAAACATCCTTTGGTGACATAGTATAAGAAACGTATTTTCACGAGTAGAAAACATTCTCTTTTAGTAAAAATTAAACCATGTCCTTTGTAAAAGAAACAAGGCAGAAAAGATCTCCAGCTCTCTGCAGGTACTGACTCCAGTCAACATTTTTTTATTAATTTATTTGTATTTATTTCTGCAACTATTTATTTTGTTTACGTGTGGGTTAGCTGGGTAAGCTCACTGGAATAAGCATTCCTGTTACGGTAGTTATCCAGATTTTCTACAGTGATGTGCAAGTCACGTGACTGACTGATGCCACCTGCTTCACAGCCAGCTGCAAACATTAAAGGGAAGCCTCTGACCTTCCAAAATGCAATGAGTAATTAACTCCTGCACTGCAAGACAGTTTTTAAAATTTCAGAACAAAAAAGTTAAAAAAAAGTTGTTTTTGATTAACCAAATGTATAAAACAAATGCCAGAAAAGTGTTGTGTATTCTTGAAATAATGCCATCCCAGGGAGTTAAAGAGATCAGAAATCCACTTACTGTTTGGACCTGTGGTTTATGACCTCATACTGTAGCTTTATTGTGGTTTCAGAGCTACCTAACAGGCAGATCACAGCAGGTCTGTTCAGGTGGGTCCATCTCTAACCAAACTGGGTATCAAGAGAGGTATCTCAGTGATCCTTTCTGGGGTCCATACTTTTCTCTATATTCATAGATTCCCTCCTTAAGGTGTGTCAGGGGTGTCATAATCTGCTTTATGCATGGCCTGATCCTAGACTATAGCGACAAATACCCTGCTGGCATCTCCTCTACCCTTACAGAAGCATTTGGCTCTGCTCAATAGTGGTTCATATGGACAACAAAATTCAAATAAATCAATCAATAAATAAAAAAATGTAGCAATAGCAAGCCTTACGTCTGGGGTCATAAGATTTTTAAATCTAAAACCGAAGCTCAGTTTCTACCCCTGCCTGTGTGGCTATGTACAGGTTGAGGGGCTTGAGTTCTGTGAACAGGTGCCTCCACTTGGAGGGATGGTACTGGCGTAGCTTAACTGCTTTGTTATAGCCCTCCAGGATGCTATAACCACCCACCAGCCCTTCTATTGGTCTAAACAGTAACACCATAGAACATTCACATTCACTGAATAACTGTAATAATATGCTCACATCCCTTGCACTTACCACCAGGGCTGGACCAGCTGCAACTGACCTGGAGCCCCCGTGGAAAATAAGATCAGCAATGCAACAATACAATATTACCACTGTAACCCAACTAATAATATGCACACAAGCCAAGTTTAACGTGAAACAAGATAATCTGGTTTATTCAGGGGGAGTGAACAAGGGAGGGGCGTGAATCTAATAGAATGATTGACACTTTTATTTAGTCTCGGCTGGATCAGCATGCACTGTAAGTCCCTTTGGAACAGTCCCACAAACCTGGGTACCCAGTGTGTTATGCAGGCTAGCCTGAAGCGTTGCCCTGGGTGGCCGGCGTTGCAGCTGTTGTTGGGGCCCTTAGGAAGGAAAACAGTTAATATGTGCACAACCCAAATAATTGTAATCCTAAACTGGATGGCTCAGTCTGTTTGCAATAATCCAGAACAAAAACAATCAGATGGCACACGATGATTTGCAGCTGTTGTTGCAGGGAGCTACCCTGATTTGTACTCACGCTACCCAGACCAGGATGTAGGACAGGTGAGATGAAGACCTCATGGCATTGATTTGGAGGGCCAGGGGAAGCAGGGCCTACACGATTCACCTCCTGGTGGTCGCTACCTGTTCGATGGTGTTGAGCAGGGGGCTGACTCCCCAAGCGGGTCTTTTGCTGAGATGATCTCTGAACTGGGGGCAGTGGCTTAGGCTGAGATGGCAAGGCCCAAGAAGGATGAACAGTTCTGAAATAGTTTGTTATCTTCTGCTGGAAAAGCCTCAAGTGGGCATAAAAGAATTCACCATGGGGAACCAAATCACAACCCAGAAAACACATTCAGCACACTTAAATCAGTTATTTCTCTAAGCCACAGCTTGGATACAGTCCGGTTGCTAATTACAGCTTCACTGAGCAAAGTTTTCTCTCCGAGACTGTTTTCTCTATCAGGCAGGCCAATTGCTTCTGGAGCAAGTCTTCGGTCTAAAACCCAAGTCGCCACAGCAATTCTCTTCTTTCTTCTGCTGCAGATTTAAGCCAGCAAACGGAAAGGTCCGACTTCTGCAATGGGCAGTTCAAAGGCAGGAGAATGTGGCATGCAGGCCAGCAGAGACTTCCCGGCGATTCTCCTATGCTCCTCCTAAGAGCAGCTGCTCAACAGCTAGAGCTGTTCACTCTTCAACCTCCAACTTTCAACTAACTACTGCCTCAAGCAGTTCTGGGGATTTCCGGGTAATCCAAAGGTTCGGTTGGCTGAGGGAACTGTCTGTCACAGAAAGGGCTCCCCCTCCAGGTCCATTTAGGCACCAAACATTTAAAACTACAAAAACTACAGCATTTCCATCCCATAAGACCTCTGGGGACAGTCTCCATTTTAGGTCCCCAGTGGCTCGATTGGTCCAACACTGGAAGAACCAAAATGGTGGCTCCTATTCAAAAGCTCAAGCTGCAATTGAAACAGGTTAGACAAACTCCTCTATCATTATTATCATAACAGATAAACAGTAAACAACCACATTTCCTAACAGGGCTCCCTCTGCACACAGAGACTGCAGCATGGAGCAATATAATAGACTGTCTTGCTGGTCATGAGCCTTAAGTACTCGCACCCAGCCCAGACTGATTTCCAAACACAGAATAGGCACTCTCTTAAAGAGACTGGCACAGAGACTCACTAAGACACTCTCACGCAGACAATTAGAACTACTGCAGACAGGACACCAGCCTGACAGTGGGCTTTAGGGAGCCCAGGAAGACATTATAGTAAACCTCAATTTGTAGGTGGGTTACACATAAATAATAAGCTTCTAGTTAATGGCAAAAAGACCAAAGCCAAGGCTGAGCCAGTGGTGTGATGGTAGTGCATCTGCCCACCACATCAGCAACCCAGGTTCAGAAACAGACCAGGGTCCCACGGTGGCTGGCCAGGTGATAGTAGGATTGAGAATCCATAGGCAGCTCTTCTTCTTCAGGATGGGGGAACAACATACACCACTGCTTGACTACCACCTAGTGGAGGTTAGGTGGTGCAGCCATGGTTGTCCATCTTGACAGCTGGGCTGGGCAAGGTTACTGAGGTATGTTGCATCTTCATACAGCATGTGCACACCAGGGATGAGGAAGAAAGGGAGGAAAAGACTTCAGCCAGTGGGATTATGATGGTGACCTTGCAGGCTCTGCACAATTAACTGAGGCACCCACTCGCCCATGGTGGTAAAAGAGGGGGTTAAGTCCAGGTAAAGTACGTTACAGTTTTGGGGTTGCCTTCAGTAGGGGTCTGGTTGGTAGGAACTGGAGGATTATTTATCAATTGATTGCTTGCTTGATTTCAAAAATGTCACCAGAAGCACATATTGAGCTGGTAACAATTCTTTTTCAGATGCGTCCTCGGGAAGAGGAGTGAGGGAGTGTGCATACAGAAAAAGTTGAAAAAACAGACTATGGAAAAAGAAAAAAGATCAAAGCCATATTGTGTAAGTCCAAACCAAGGCTTGGCAATCTTTGTGTCTGACATCCCTTTCCACCATCCTTGCATCTGATGGGAACCCTCTGGGAGCTAATCTCCTCTTGTAAGTATCTGGGTGTGACTCTAGACCCCTTTTCTGAGCACATTGCACTCACTGTCAAATACTTTAACCAGAAACTGAGCATCGGTTATAGACTTAAAAATCTTATCACCCTAGACATAAGGCTTGCTATTGCTATATTTATTTATTTGAATTTTGTTGACCAGGTAGACCCACTGAGATAGACATATCCCTTTTTCAGGAGCAATCTGGGGAAATACGATTCCAGGCTGAAAGAAAAACAGGTTATAAAAAGCATGTAGGCAATGACAAAGAAATAATATACATAATGTGTACAAAAATTCAACAAAAGAATAATATACATAGTAGTGTGTGCATACAATTTGGTTTACAACAGAAGAGTAGTTACAGATGGTATCCTACAGAATAACGAATACTAACAGTTGTTCCATTAAGTGTCATGGTCAAGAGGAAAAAAAGAAAATTAAATACAGACATTTAGATGTTTGCTAAACAAGGTGCTGCATCAGCATGTGGGCTGAAAACAAAATAAAAAAGGGTAATATCAAAGAGCACCTTTTTCCTATTAAAAAAACAGCAAACAGGGAGCTCTCTTACCTCATTGGGAGCTCCTCCAGGCTAGTCTTTTTGTTGTTGTTCTACAGCTGCAAAAGGAATGGAAGGAACTGTAACTTGCCCTTGAAAGGCTGGCCGCATGATCCCGCTCCACTTCCTGAATCTGCGATCTGCCCTCGTGCTCCAACCTACTGTGATGTTTTTATAGCTGAGCATGGGGGCATGCTCCATTCACTGGAATGGAGTGTCTTTTTCAAATGTAATTTCCTGATTGTAAATTGGGTTTTGGTACCTATTGATGACGGGGTTCAACTAACAAGGCTCTTCTAAGCTTACCTATGCAGTCTGTATAGAAGTTTCTACATCGCAAGCCCTGTAGACATCATTGGCTTGTTCACAGCATATCTACAGGGCAGCGGCCTCCAGCATTGCCAGTGAGGTCTTCAGTTCCTGTCACCAACAGGAACATCAGTGATGTGGAGGAAAATAATCCAGACCTGATAATGGAGTAGGATTATGAAGAGGAAGAGGGTTATGGAGAAGAACAATATGTAGCACATTCTAGCTCCACTGTATCTTCTTGTAGTGAGGATTCTGTGGTGCACACATCCAGATTTCTTCCAGAAGACCCTGCTTTCCAATTTATGATGCAGCAAATGCAGAACACAATGGGCTTTTCTGTGGAAGAAGAGAATTCCATTAAAAAGAACCCTAGGGGCTTCTTGGAGGTACCATGCACTCCCTCCAACATTGTTCTTCCAATTTACCCTGCACTGGAGGATGCAACATTTCACACGAATCATAGAATCATAGAAATTTGCTGGCAGAATATGACCCCTTGGCCCATCTATTCTGCATGTAACTCCCCCCAGGAAGACTCTCTCCCTCCCTTACCAGCCTTCCCTCTGCCCACTAGGCCCATGTGCATGTCCCAGGCTCTTTTAAAATTGTCTACTGTATGCTGCATGGTACAGACCAAATTCAATACCAGCTGTACCTAGAAAGGCTAACAGCAGTACCCTGATCCTTCTGCCAAGCCTCATGCCAATCAGACTGAGACAGACTCAGTGATTATAATGGCTGCCCATGACAGATCCGGTGTACCAAAACACATGAGTACTCTGCCACCTGATAAGGAATCCAGGAGGCTAGATGTGATGGGCAAGCAAACATATGCCTCTGCTTCACTAGGCCTTTGTATTGCAGACTACCAGGCCCATATGATAAAGTATCAGAATAGCATGTGGAAGGCTGCCAGACCTGCGGTTCAGGCTCGTCCAGAAGGTAATGCTAAGAATGGGAGGATGGGGTGGTACCTGAGGACTGGAGGAGGGCAGATGTGATTCCCCTTCACATAAGTGGGAGCAGGGCAGAAGCAGGAAACTACAGACCTGTTAGTTTAACCTCAGTGATAGAGAAATTGATGGAATCACTTCTGAAGGAAAGAATTGTTGAGTACCTAGAGACCAGAGGGCACAGGACCCAAGGCAGCATGGATTCACAGTGGGAAGGTCATGCCAGATGAATCTAATAGATTTCTTTGACTGGGTGACCAAGTAGTAGATCAGGAAGGGGCGTGGACATGGCCTACCTGAGACTTTAGCATGGCATTTGACACAGTCCCACACAAAGATTAATATACAAGTTAGCCAGCCTGGGAGTGGGTCCCAAGATGATAGCCTGGGTAAAGAATTGGCTGAAGAATAGGACACAGAGTAATAGTAAATGGAGTCCATTCTGAAGAAAGGGGGTTACTAGTGAAATTTTGCAGAGGTTCAGTATTAGGACGGTCCTCTTCAATGTCTTTATAAGTGACATTGCAGAGGAACTGGAAGAAAAAGTATGTCTCTTTGCAGATGACACAAAGATCTGCAACAGAGTTGATGCACAAGGTGGGGTGGAAAGGATGAGAAGGGACTTGGCAAGGTTAAAGGATGGTCAAATGTGGCAGCTTAGATTCAATGCTAAGAAGTGCAAGGTAATGCACCTGGAAACAAAACCCAGGGAAGAGTACACAATGGGGGTGAGATACTAACAACAACAAAAATGGAAAGGGACCTGGGGGTAGTCATATCAGATGACTTAAAGGTGGGCAAGCAATGTGAGAGGGCAGTAAGGAGGGCTGGGGAGGTACTGGGATGCATAGGGAGAGGCATCACCAGTAGAAAACAGGAAGTTGTTATCCCTCTGTACAGACAGCTGGTAAGACCCCATCTGGAGTACTGTGTGCAGTTCTGGAGACCCAATATCCGCAAGGACATAGACAGGATGGAAGCTGTCTAGAGGAGGGCAACTAAAATGGTGCAGGGTCTACACCAGAAGAAATATGAAGAGAGACTAAAGGAGCTTAATATGTATAGCCTCGAGGAAAGGAGGGAGAGGAAGGACATGATAGAAACTTTCAAGTACCTCAAGGGAATCAACAAAGTTCAAGAGGGTAGCATCTTTCAAAAAAAGAGGTGTGCAAGAACAAGGGGCACAATTTGAAGATGGGGGAAAGCGGCTCAGAGGTAATTTAAGAGTATCTTTTCACAGAGAGGGTTGTGGATGCATGGAGCGGCCTTCAGGAGGCTGTGGAGTCAAAAACAGTGGGGAATTCAAGCATGCATGGTACCAGTCATAAAGGCAATTCTAGGGGGGGGGTAGAAAGAAGTAGGCTGCTGGTTAACTAGGATCTGCAGCTTATCCATTAGGTAGGGAAATGGGCAGACTGGGTGGGCCAAGCGGTCCTTATCTGCCATCAAATTCTATGTTTCTATGTAATGAGTTAATTAAACATCTCACTTCTGGTGCTCAGTTTGGCAAGCATTTGCTGCACTCAGCATATGATGTCACTCATGCATCTGCCAGGGGATGCTGCCACTGGTATTTGCATGAGACATTATTCTTGACTTAGAGTTGCTGAGTTTGCAATTGATGTGCAGCAAATGGTTTTGAATGCCCCTTTTGGAGGCTCCAAACTCTTTGGTTATCATAAGAGAGAAACATTACGAGGCTTTAAAGTCTCTAACATGACCCAGGTCAATCAAATCCCTATATTCCATGCCTGGTGGGAGTTGTGGAAGGGATTCTTTCCTCAGACTGCTGTCAGAGGTGGCCATAAATCCTACTGTTAGCAAGGCCAGGGGAATGGCAGTGGAGCCCTAGCAGGTCCCCCCTCCCCCACCAAGCTCAACCTGACTTGAATCGGCCTGCCTCAACACTAGTATTGCCTCCAGAGGTAGTTGTAGGATGCCGTTCCTCCTTTTATCTGACACAATGGAGGAGATTACCACAGAAGAATGGGTTCTGGAGATAATTGCAAAGGGACATGCTCTGGAGCTCTTAGAGCCCCAAAGTACCCATCATCACTTTCCACTTATCCTCCAGGACATTTGTCCCTGATGAAAGAAGAAGGGCAAACTTTGCAGGACATTTGTTCCTGGTCAAAGAAGAAGTGCAAGCTTTGCTAAAAAAACGTACAATAGAACTAGTGCCTTCTCAATAAAAGAACAAATGGTTCTATTCCAGATACTTCCTGGCCCCCAAAAAGACAGGCTATATCAGGCCTGTGTTTGATCTGGGAGACTTAAACTTATACATAGAACACAAGAAGTTTTGCATTGTCTCCCTTCAACCTTTGATTCTCCTGTTATGAACAGGGGACTGGATTTGCTCCTTAGATATGGAGGATGCACACTTGCACATCAAGATCAGGCCTCATCACAGACAATGTCAGAGATTTGTACTAGAAGGGGAGCACTATCAGTTCGGAGTATTGCCCTTTGGGTTGTCTTCTGTGCCACAGGTCTTCACCAAATGCTTGGCAGTGGTGGCAATAGCCCTTTGCAGGGAAGGCCTGTATGTCTTCCCGTACCTGGATGATTGGCTCTTAAAAGCCAGATCCAGGAGCCAACTCTTGCACCCCTGTCCCAAACCAGGCACTTGTTTGATGACCTGGGGGTTACAGTGAATGTGCCAAAGCCAGTACTGGCACCTTGACAAAGGTTGTAGCACATAGGTGCTATCTTGAACACAGAGCGGGGTTATGCATTCCTGCCCCTGGACAGGACAGAATGACTCATTGCTCAACCACAACTGGTATACAGTAGTCAGTACATCCAAGCCAGACAATTTCTATGTCTCCTGGGTCTCATGGCAGCAGCCATTGTAACTGTGCCACTGGCCTGCTTACACATGTGGATCCTGCAATGGACACTGAGAGTTCAATGGAATCAATTGATGGACGACATGGACCAGAATGTGCTTGTCATGTCCCCCTTGGGCAAAACACTGATATGGTGGATGGCATACCACAACCTGTTAAGAGGCATTACATTTCTCATACCAACTCCAACTCAGATTCTCACCTCAGATGCATCCGGATCTAGGTAGGGGGGCACACCTGCACCCTTATCAAACACAAGGCCCTTGGACCCACATGGAAACCAAATTGCACATATATTTGCTGGAGATGAGAGCTGTCTTATATAGTCTCCAGGGTTTTTGGGAGCATCTGACTGCAGGTCCTCTGTTAATACAGATGGACAACATCAGTGTCATGCATTATATAAACAAGCAAGGGGGATCTCATTCCTATCCCCTGTGTCAGGAAGCAATGAGAGTGTGGTACTGAGTGCTGGACCATGGCCTAGAGCTGTCAGCCATGCATCTCCCGGGTGTCCAAAATGTTTTAACAAACAAGCTAATCAGGTCATGAATGGGAACTGCTAACCTCAGTGGTAGACGACCTCTGCAAGGTGGGGCCATCCAGAGTTGGACCTTTTTGGGTCCCCACACAATGCAAAGCTGCCACATTTTTACTCATTCACTCCAGAGTCTGGAGTTTTTTGGCAAGGCATGTTGTTCCACTCTTGAAAAGGGAGGTTTCTGTATGCATTCCCTCCCATTCCTTTAATACAGAGAGTATTACTGAAACTGAAAGATGGCTGGTGTGATCCTAATCCTCATTGCGTCCCTATGGCCTTGGCAGATATGGTATCCACTGCTGCAATAATTAGCAGTGGAGCCTCCAGTACCTCTGCCTCTGTGCAGAGGCCTGTTGTCACAGGACAGGGGATCTCTGGTCCATCCAGACTTGAATCCCCTGCATCTGCATGTCTGGCTCCTGAAGACACAGCCATTGCATGGTTTGGTGTGTCACTTAAAGTTTCTGATGTGCTGGGTGTGGCCAGAAAGCCTTCTACCAGACATAATATTCTTTGAAGTAGAAGCGTTTCACTTTGTTGTCAGCTTCCAGACATATGGACCCATTCACCTGTCAGGTAAATGCGTTGTTAGAATACTTGCTGTCACCGTCAGACTCTGTACTGTGGTGCATTTGGCTGCTATAGCAGCTTTCCATGCCTCTACTGATGGACGTATGGTTGCCCATCTGCAGGTCTCCTGTACATTTTTGAGAGGAGTTCTGCACATAAAACATCCCATTCGTAATCTGGGCCTGCCTTGGGACCTGAATTGTGTTCTTGAGAAATGTACTTTGACTCCTTTTGAGCCAGCTTCGAGTTGTGGCTTACGCTTTCTATCATGGAAAGCATTATTTTTAGTTGCAATCACTTTGGCTCGAAGGATTTCAAAGCTACAGGCTGAGTTTTTTGCATACTAAACCTAAGCTTTTGCCAAAGGTGGTGTCTGCGTTTACGTTAAATCAAACCATCCACCTTCGTGTTTATTATCCTGAGCAAGCTAAACCAATCAGGGTGAGGCATTGCTCCATACATTTCAAACGTACATTGAATATTAAGATACTATGTGAATCTCACCAAGGACTGCAGACAGTCCTCTCAGCTTTTTTGTTACATTTGCCCCTGGGAAGGAGGATGCCCCTGTGCCCGTGTCAAAGCAGTGCTTGTCCAAATGGTTAGCACATTGTATTATGTGCTGTTATAGGAAGTACAGCAAGGAACTTCCTGGTGTGGTTTACAGTGGGTTTATGTGATAACGGTGACTGAAAAATGGCAGGGCCGAAATGGGCAAAGGCAAAACAACACAGCCACAAAGGGTAAGGGGTACAACATAGCGATCACTGAAATGATGACAACAATTCCACAGTGGCTTTCTGCGGGGGGATTCGCCCCCACACCCCTCTTACTAAACTAATCAACTCCGGGGGGGGGAGCAACCCAGGGAGGGGGAAAAGCCTTAGGTTACCATGTTGACAATCACTGTGCTGTATCCCTCACCCTATGTGTCTGTGCTGTTTTTCTTCACCCATTTTGGAATCACTGTTTTTGAGATTGCCGTCTTCATGGGATATCGTTTGTGGTGACTTCTCGAGGGGGGAATGGCCACTTCTGTTGCTTGTTTCAGAAATATCTCTGCAACTGACATTTGTGCTGCAGCCATATGGAGCACTGTTCACACTTTTACTAAGCATTACAGCCTGGACATACTTTCTCAAAGACAAGCAGGTTTCAGCCATGCTGTTCAGCTTTGACCTTGCTGTTCTGCAGGGCCTGCTGTCCTGAACCAGACTGCCCCAACCTCCCATTTAACTTTTGGGACTGCTTGGGACTCATTCCAAAGGTGTGGCCTAATGCAAAAGATATTCTCAAAGAAGATAAAAGTTACATACTTACTGTAACAGTAGATCTTCAAGAGAATCTTTTCCATAAGGACCATGCTGGCCTCCATCCATTCCCCTTTTTCCTCTATAGGGGAATATGGCATCCAATTTCTACTTTGAGAATTTCCAAGGCTGTTATATCCAGCGCCTTCACTTGCCGATTATGATAGACATTGGTATGATCTTCTGGTTCCCCAAGAAGGGAGGTCCTCCAAGCACAGTCTCCACTGGGGAACTGGGGAGAGATTGGGCTGCCCACATTCATGTAGACACTGATGTACTACATCATCATGGGTGGCCCCAGCTGCCAAAAGTTTCCATGTGATCGTAACAATAATGTGGGCATAGTTCTAAAGGTGTGGCTTAATGGAAGAAATTCTCTCAAAGATCTACTGTTACAGTAAGTATGTAACTGTTCTTTTCAAAACATGGTAGTATAAAATGAAGACATGCAAAGCAACAGAAATTTAGCTGTATACACACACAAACATCTATGATGTGGCATGTGGTCAGTGAAATGGGTGCTTCCTACAGAAAAATAAACCTTTTAAAATTAAGACCAGACATTTTAAAAAACCACCACCACTAAAGATGAACCTGCAAACAAGGAAAAATTCAGTTCTGATTCTGAAGCATACTTAAAAGCCAGACTGTGGCATGTTGTCACTGAGGAGTGAAACAGAAACCATTAGTGCATAACACAAGCTTTTGAAAATTCCAGCCAGAATTTTCACACACACGCCGTAACATCTTTACACATCCAGCAAACTGTATTTTAAACTAGGAAATGAAACAAACTGAAACAACTTACAAAAGTCACTCCTGGAAACAACAACCAAACTGAAGAATCCACTCTCATGATGAACAAGAGTCAGCCATGTTGAACAATCATAAGATCTGGTCAAACTCAACCATGGCTCTTATTTTATGTTCGCCATGTGCACATGTGCAGTGAACATTTTGTTAGGAGAGTGGCTTTTGAGGGGTGTGATGCTGTCAGTCCAATGCACAGCGGTCTGCAAGGGGCTCGTCAGTGTCACACCAATCATCAGCCAGGCTGATCATGACAGTGTTCTGGCTTGCTGAGCAGAAACTTTGTGTATTTCAAAGGAGAGAATCAACCCAAACATAGGTTGGCTCTTTCCTTTGATCTACGACACCCAGCAAGCACAGCTGATCTGTCAAATCAGCCTGCTGAGGCTGAATTACTCCCTGTAACAAAGAAAACCATCCATCAATGTCTGTTGCTGCCCCACCCTTACTCCCCAACTCGACCCTGCCACTCAGCACCAACCACCCCACCCCACAAACATAACATTGACACTGGGGGTGAGCATTCCCTCAGTGTCATCTCCGAAATAAAGAAAACTGTCCCTCTTGGTTTCTTTTTAAATACACCCTGCAAAAGACCAAAACATCCATCAATGTCTGTTGCAGCTGCCACAGTAACTGCCACCCCCCCAAGCCCAACTTATGTTAATATTCTGGCATGGGGTGCCCACACTCCTGTGCTGGCTGCTACCCTCCACCTTGCTTATTTTGGTTATGTAGCACAGAGGAGCCCACTCCCAGTGTTGCCAGACATAACACTGACACTGGGGTGCCCAATTCCCCAGTGTCACCACCTGAAATAAATAAAACCATTCCTTGTAGTTTTTTTGTAAATACACCCTGTAAAAAACAAAAACGTCCATCAATGTCTGTTGCTGCCCGCTATAGTTGTCTCCCCCCCCCCCAGCCCAACCCATGTTAGTCTTCCAGCATTAGGGTGCCCAATCCTCCATGCCAGCTTCTATCCCCACCCTGCCCATTTTGGTTCTGCAACACCAGGGAGCCCACCATCAGTGTTTCCAACTATAACACTGACACAGGGGGTGCCCAATCCCACAGTGTCATGACCTGAAATAAAGAAAATTATCCTTGCAGTTTTTTTTTTTAAATAGGAAACCCTGTAAAAAAGAAAATGGTCCATCACTGTCTGCTGTGGCCATTACTGTTGCCCCACACAACTCTCCCACTCAGCACCCACCATCCTACACATCCCCCGGCCCTTACTTACCCACCGGGGGTTCAACACCATAATCCTCTCTGAACTGCAGACAAATCTTCAGTCTGCAGTGCTGGACCACAAACTGAGGAAATCAGATATGTGGTTCAATATATTTCAATGGGGCTTTGAATTTAATGGCATAACTTGGCCATTTTTTTATATTTTTGCCCACATTTTCAACAAGGCTTTTTTGGGACCCCACCTCATGAATAATGGCAGTGAAATTAGGAAAATCTGTCCTGAAAGGTAATTTTGTGGTCACTGCATGAAATCACCTTTCAGGCAGGATTTGAAAATTTTCTCTGCCTTTGTTTATGAAGTGGGGTCATAGAAAGGCTATGTTGAAAGTTTGGGATAAATTATTAAAAAAACAACAAAGCTATTAGCATACATTGAAATTTTCATACGCAGGCTCGTAACTTTGGTAATGTTCAATATTTTGATCCCACATTTTCAACCTAGCCATTTCTTCACAGCACCTCATGAATGTGACAGCTGTCATTTTTCAAATGCTGAACAAAATTTGTTTTACACTTGTGGCACAAAATCACCTTTTCGACAGGATTTGAAACATTCTCCTCCCTTGTTTATGAGGTGGGCTGATAAGAAGACTATGTGGGGTCATAAGAAGGCTATGTTGAAAATTTGGGGTAGAAATATGAGACAATAAGAAAGTTATGAGTCTACATTGCAGTTTTTCAATGCA